>OX344765.1:5000-1255000 GCA_947034895.1 Rhytidiadelphus loreus | reverse complement strand
ATAGTGTAAATTGTAAGCTTATTGAGTTTTGAAGTTGTTTTCAGGTGTCAGTCTCAAGGCCTAGTCTACTTGTAAATGTTTTCTACAAGTAGAATTTTTCTTAGTCCATTTGAAAGCATAAATTTTAAGCTTATTAAGTTTTGAAAACGTTTTTAGTTCTAGTCTACTCATGCATGTTTTCGACAAGTGGAAATTTTGTTAGTTGATTTGATAGCGTAAATTGTAAATTTATTGTGTTTTGAAGACTATTTTAGGTGTGGTCTCAAGACCTAATGTACTCATGGAAGAGTTCTACACATGGAATTTGTCTTAGTTGATTTGATAGTGTAAATTGTAAGCTTATTGTGTTTTGATGAAGTTTTTAGCTATCATTCTTAAGAGGTATTCATGGATTTTTTTTACAAGAAAATAATTTCTTAGTCCATTTGATAGTTTAAATGTAAGCTTATTGTGTTTTGAAGATATTTTTAGCTGTCGATTTCAGGACCTGGTCTACTCATAGAAGTTTCCTACAAGTGGAATTTTTCTTAGTCCATTTGACAATGTAAATTGTAAGCTCATCATGTTTTGTTGATGTTTTTAGTTGTTGGTCTTAAAACCAAGGTAGTCTACTCATTTTTTTTTCTTCTACAAATGGAATTTGTCTTAGTTGATTTGATAGTGAAAATTGTAAGCTTATTGTGTTTTGATGATTTTTTGTAGTTGTTGGTCTTAAGATTGAGGTAGTCTACTCATGCATTTATTCTACAAGTGGATTTCTTCTAAATCCATTAGACCGCATAAATTGTAAGCTTATCGTGTTTTGAAGATTTTTCAAGAGCTGTCAGTCTCAAGACCTGGTGCACTCATGGAAGTTTTCTACACGTGGAATTTTTTGTAGTCCATTTGATAGCGTAAATTGTAAGCTTTTTGTGTTTTGAAGATGTTTTTAGTTGTCGGTCTCAAGACCCAGGTTGTCTACTCATAGAAGTTTTCTACAGTCAAGTGGAATTTTTCTTAGTCAATTTGACAATTTAAATTGTAAATTTATTTAGTTTTGAAAACTTTCTTAGATTTCAGTCTCAAGACTTAGTCTATTCAAGTATGTTTGTCTATGGATTCTTTTTCAATCCATTTGATAGCGTAAATTGTAAGCTTACTGAGTTTTGAAGATTGATGTAGTCTACTCATGCATGTTTCTTACAAGTGGAATTTTTCTTAGTCCATTTGACTATGTAAATTGTAAGCTTATTATGTTTTGAAGATATTTGTAGTATACAAGACAAGGTCAATAGAACATTGACACCTCTTAAAATGAGATTTTGACACTATTTATACATGACATTTTTTTTCAACACTTCTGTATTGTGTCATCTTAACTACATGCCTACCAACTTTCAAAAGTAACTGAGGAATACATGTAGTATATCCAAAATGACTTTGCAATGTCCAATGGAAGGAGGTTCAAAATCTCAGCAATTCACTAGCATAGGTTGTATGAAATTCATATTATGAGCATAAAGTTAAGTCAAAATACAATACTATTTTTCTAAGCAAAATTTTCAAACCTCTTTAATGTATCATTAGCAAATATTTTTCAAAAACTCTTTAAAAAGCTTACAACTAAGAAAATTTGGTAAACCAAATTTACATAGTGCCTACCTTTAAAAACCCAATTGTGATTTGAGGCTCCATCAAAGAGCTATGGACAAAAATTCAAAGAGAGAGCTTAAATAGGTCCTTCCAACAATCTCCAAATTTCTTCCATTACTTTCATATAGAGGTTGCAAGTACAGATGGAATTTTGAAGCTTCAAACTGCCTCATATAATAAGTTAAAAACGAGGTTAAAAATTCTCCTTAAGAAAACTTTGTGCTATTAATAAATAAATGAGGCATGAAGTTAAGTTATGCTAAATATTTTACCTTGACTATGAGCAATATTTACCTTGAAGTTCCCACCTTGCTATCTTATATGCTTCAAATGACTAATTTCAATCAATTTTAACATTTTAAGGGCATTGTATCCCCCTCCCCTCCATTCTTTTTCATCCATGGAATAGCAAATCCATTTTACCATCAAACGTTCTCATTCATGGATGTAATGAGATAGATTGATGGGGCTCAAATATACCCTAAATTCTATAATACTTGTTGGATGAATGCCAAATAATAATATCTTATTTTTTAATAACCAATTTTTTTAATAAATTATTTTTTATTCTATGAAAGGCATGATTAAAGGTCTTTTTTTCAAAGTATGTTTAATTTGGGTTTAGGAATGTGAAATTTGTTGCCAATCTACAATACTCAATAGCACTTCAATTGAATAGGAGTAGCCAATGCTCATTGAAAGTATTCACCCTAGATTGAATGATATTTCTCTAAGCTAAAAATTTGATGAGTTTTGTGACAAGAGTTGTGACCCTATGTACTTAATATAATAGATGGCTTATTGATTTTTGGTAAGGTAGGTACCCTTAAAAAGTGTCACGTTTTGCTACTATGCGTAGTTACTATCACTATTAGATTGATACACTTGTTGACAAGTGAAAGGAGGTTTGAAAGCACCAAAAAACCGAATGCAACATTTGGATACCATGTACAGTAAGTTACGAAGAATCAAAGTTTTTTTGGTAGATGTTCCAAAATCATTTCTTCAATATACATACATATTGATTTTTAGGTAGGGTGCGACTTTGGGTATACCCACTATATCTTTTTTGACAACTCTTGCCATTGTCAAATTAAGTTACATAGTCACTTTGTTTCAATATTTTACACTTTGGTTGTCAATATAATCCTCTCACTTAAGTTTGATGAATGTGGTCTCTTTTTTCTTTTCTTTTTATCTTCAATAATTTTTTGAATTAGAGTGATGCAAAGATTATGTTGATGTAAGAATTAGCTTAAATTGAAAATTTTTATAGAGATTGAAGTTTTAAAGTCTATGGGAAGAATAAATATGGAAAGGGTTGAAAATGAGTTTGAGGTCTAACTATGATATGTTTGAGTTTAGAAATATGTTGCTTCTTGGCTCATAGCCTTCAGTTTAACAAATTATTATGAAAAAACTTAAAAATAAATTTGACCAATAGAATAATCGATGATCAATTTTAACCCCTAAAGCTGCATTTTTGACAATATAGTAAGAGTTTTGGTCATTCATTTACAAATATAATTTTCAATTTTCTTCTTTGAAAATTTCATACAACATATGGTCAAGGAGTAGCTTCAAAGGACAACAATTTTCATAATGTTTGACTTTATGGTAAAGAAGTTATTGCATGATAATTATGTAGCTTGTTTCTAAGCCTAGGCAGCCCAAGCAACTTTGAAAGATCTTTTTCATAAAAAAAAAAATTGAATTTGATTTTCTGTATTTCAATATACTTAAAAAGCTTTTGATTATTCTATTTTGATTAACAAGATGAAAGTTATGAGGAGTTTTAATTTGGAGGAAGTTATGGAATCTCCAATTCAAAGATAAACCTTGAAGTTCTTTTTGAACTCAATTTTCAATATCTTTGAAAAAAATAACAACAAATGATGAAGATTGTTTATTAAAACATTATAGCCATTGGGATTGAAATTTTAAATTCTATAACTAAATTTGTAATAATTTAGTGTTATCAATCATAGTTACTTTATCTCTTTCTACTTATTATTTTTTTCAAGCATGAATATGAAATATTTTTTGTTGAATATTTTTGAAGAGATGCAAGTTGTAGGATGTACACATTTTTGGGTATAAAGTTTGAAAGATGAAAACTAAACCATTTAGGAAGAGTTGAAAATACCTAAAAATAAAATCAAGCATCATAATTTGACTTGCAATTGATAAAATTCCTTACTCTAAAATTTTAGGAGGGTGTATTCATTGGTGTATTCTAATAAGTTAATTGAAGAGTCCTATTGTTAGATTGTTAATGAGGAAATATAGATGAAAACATAGATGAAAGTATTTTGAAGTAGTTTTGGCCTAAAAACACCCCAACTCTTTAGAGGTTAAAACTTTAAAGGGAATTTGAGGCCAATAGAAGACTATTTCAGGTCATTGTTTTTCCCGCCGTGAAGGAACGGCCAACTATCAAAAAATAAAAAAAATAAAAAATTTAATTCTTAAAATGCAAAAAATAGTTTCAAAAATGAGGTGGTAGCCTCTTGGCTACGTAGGACTATTGTGGTGTCACTACAAAAGTGAAGTTCGCTTGTTCCCATTGCAAAATAACTCGCGGTCTTCCAGAGACTCCAAATCTCATCTAATGCAATGATTTTGAAACAATACTTAAAATTCTAATACAATATTAGACATTCTTGCATTTGGGGGGTGCAACCTTGCATTTGGCTTGTACCCCCCTCAGAAGATACTTAAATTTTTTTTTGGAGGAGATCATTACATCAATCATTTTTGTACAAAAAAGGGATATTTGTTTGATATTATTTTTTGTACCTATATTTATATTAATAATAATAATAATATTTATTAATCTTTTATTTGAAGATGTGTATATACGCCTATATATTTATATATTTGTGTATTTATACAATATATTTGTAATACCCTCCAAATATTGATATCTATTTTGATATTCACATTCTATCTATCATTGTATATGTCTTTAGTATAGCCAAAACAAATTTTACTTTGGCTCATCAACCAAGGCCTAATGCCGATGCAAGTTCTTCAAGAATTTTAATTACATAAGATATGAATAGATTTGGACAATATTTTATAAACATTATGAATTTGTATTTCATCAAAATATATCCAACTAGAGTTGGAGATTGTTTGCTTGATGTAGTTTATGGGTGGTTCTTTTAAAATGGATGCAATATTGGTAATGAAGGCAATGACTTTGTTTATTTTGAAGACCTAAGGTTGAGGGTAACCGATTTATTGAGGGTTTGGTTATGGCTTGGTGTTGACATGCAACCAAGATAGTTTCACGCAATAATTTAGAAACCAAGTGAATATTTCAATTTGGGTCATGTGACAAATGCTTCATTAATTAGGTGCAAGAACTTGTTGGGTTGCATTTTTTTTAATATCAAGTGGATGATACCAATCGTTAAGCTAAAGATCGATAACTTTGTAGAGCATTACCGTGTGGATATGGGTCCTTGTATTCTTTTGAGACAAAATGTTTTTTTATTAAGAGATTATATTTAAAATGCAAAAAATCCCTATGTTCAAATTTAGCAATGCTCAACTTCACACTTGGGAGTTTACAAATGGATAGACATATGAGATGTGCACTGTTGAAGGCTATAGTTATGTAGAATTTAGGCTAAAGATTGCCAAGTGAATAGTCAAAGTCAAAGTCTTTTCATAAACATTTATGAATTCTATGAACACTATGCATGTATTTAAAGTTCATCCATTATTCCACACTTCATTCATTCATTTGATAAAAATAAAGTGTACAAGGAATTAAGAGAGCTACATTTGCATCCACTAAAAGACATAAATAATTCCTACCCACGGTTCACAACATTAGGCTATGTGATTTTACATGAACCACTTGTAATGTGTCTTCTATTTCATAATTGAGTTGACCAAAATACATTTGAAATATTCCTTTTGCTAACCAATGTTTTCATGAAATATTCCTTTTGCTAACCAATGTTTTCGTGAATTCCATTAGTATAACAATAAATGCAGTGACCAGAAGTCAATGTAGGTTGCACCAAACACATGAAGATTTTGTTAAGATATTTACGTGAAGTCAAGTTCAGTAAAAGCATTGTTTGCCAATTTCTGTAAACAACCCTTGAATGTTGTCATCACATGACTTGATTTCTCCATTAAATTGCATGAAGTATAGCTTTCAAGTTATGCACTTGTCATAATTCTAAGAGTGATTTTGCACAAGTTGTAGGTTTGGGATTCTTAAGACCAAGCTTTGGAACTCTCAGCGATTGTGTTCAAGCAACAGTGTTTTGGTTATGTAGGCACTCTATAAACAATATACAGCAATTGGCCCACCAATGGCTCACAAGGATAGACAAAATGTAGCACTATTAGGGTTGGACGGCACTATCATAACTTTTGCATTAGGAATCCACAAATTTTGGGTGCATTCAAATCCTCTTTCATTTGCCAACAAGAAAAAAATAAAATTTGACCAGTGTGATAATAAGAAGTAAGCTCAGCAAAATTGGCGACTTTAAGTGCCCCTATCTTACTGCATGCCAAAATTATTATCTTCAGAGTATTTCTGAAGAGTTCCTTACGCAGGGCACAATCCATCATGGAACTCGCACCCACAACTCCGGCTACTGTCCTCATTGCAGGTGCTCATTTCTACAAAGCAGCAGAAGGGAGTTACTGATGGGAGTTACAGATTCCGTGGCGGTTTCTGGGAGGCTCTAACTTAGGTTGAATACTCCACCAGCACCGTCACTCCTGTTGACACTTCAACCCCAACGAGCTCCTGGCTGCTTCCGGAAGTCTTGCCCTGTAAAGACTGAGAATGCAAGGATTCCCTAAGGCAGTTGGAATGGAAGGAGAGATCTCTCTGGACAGTGGCTCGTCCACTGCAAACAATGGCACAGGAGAATCCTCCACACCAAACCAATGGCTCCATCTCGACGATGGAGAGCCGTCGTCAAATGCTGCAGTTACGAACCTGCTGCTGAACAATGCAGAAGCAGAAGGAGAATTGTCGATACTAACCCGATTTAGACGCACCATATTCCACCAACTGAAGCACACGGAGTTCACACAGCAAGAGCTCCCGGCATGGAAGCCCATCATCACACCCAACTGGGCAATGACTATCTTCATAGCCGTGGCCCTTGTCACCATCCCCATCGGCATCATCACTCTGGCAGCTTCCCACCACGTGGTTGAAATCGTCCACAGATACGACATGGAGTGCATAAACAAAACCGTAATGAATCCCGTGAGCTTCATTCAGAGCTCCACTGTCGACCACCGATGTAACGTCACGCTCGTCGTCCCCAAGCCTATGAAACACCCGGTGTTCGTCTTCTATCAACTCACCAGGTCAGTCATTCTTGGCTATATACCGCCAGATTTCCAATGAAAATTTGTTTCAGATCGTCTAAATTGTATTGTTACCAAAATAATAAGAACTCGCCAGAATTGTTAGGCTCAACAAATATTTGGAGCCACCTCAACGAAAAATGAAACATGAAACGTGAAACGAAAAATACTGTACCAGGTTCCACCAGAACCACCGTCGCTACATGAAGAGCAGCAGCACCAGACAGAACCGGGGGGAGGATCTCGACAGTGTCGCCTCGTGCCATCCTGTTGCTCGCCTCAGCAATTCCGAGCCCATCGTCCCCTGTGGTCTCATGGCCTGGAGCTTGTTCAACGACACCTACAACTTCCATCTTGCCAATACTAGCAGCAATCATCCCATCCCTGTCGTCCGGACAGGAATAGCTTGGAAGAGCGACGTTGGAGTCAAATTCTCAAGCAAAGTGTATCCCCAAAACTTCCCGAATGACGTTGATCAGAAGAGGGGAAGTGGTAGTACCCGGTTCCCCGTGGGTGGTGCCAGCCTGGATCCCAGGGTTCCATTGAGCCAAGACCAGAACCTAATGGTGTGGATGCGGCCAGCGCCGATGCCGAGGTTCAGGAAGCTGTATGGATATATGCAGCGTAACTTGCACGCTGGGCAGGTGATCCAAGTGGGGATTGAGAACGTGTACAATACATACTCGTTCAAGGGCAGCAAGAGCCTCGTGCTGTCCACCACCAGCTTCCTTGGCGGGAAGAACCTATTCCTTGGAAGAGCTTACTTGTCCGTGGGCGTCTTGTGCGTGGTGATGGCGCTTGTTACGTTCCTTGTTCAGCTGCATCACCCTCGCCCACTGGGTGATCACTCACGTCTCACCTGGAACCGCCATTCCCGCTCCTGAAGCTCCCTTAACAGCCGGTCCCTACATGTCTTGAGGGGGTACTACAGCATGCTTCCATAATTGTGCTAAAGTGGAGGAGATACAGTAACCGTTAAAAACCTGATTCCATCTCCTGTACTGAACCCGGTAACCAACAGCAACTCATTTATCTTGGACTTATTAGCCAGTGCTGTCAGCCCGACTGGGCTAAATGTCTACTGAAAATGGTTTTTTCTACTGGCCTTTCAATACTAGTCTACAGCCCTTACTTTGAATGATTGTATAAGAAATTTATACGTAGCGGTAAGAATTTTGGCTCTCAACAAATTTGGATCTTGTATCAAGTGGTCTCTCTAAAGTTCTATACTGTACTGACCTCTCAATGTAAGCACACATATGAAAAAATGATGCAAATGATGCAAGTAGTATCCATTAACTTACTGCAAAACATTGCAACGGAAACTTACCAAGGATCCTGAGTACCAAGTTTAGGAACTCTTTTATAAAAAAAAATTATCAATATCTCAGACACAGCATTATACCCAATCCATCATAGAGGTTGGAATCCTCATCTTTCCACCGGTTCTAGTCCCGTGGAGACAGCATGGAACTTAAGACAATCCTCACAGTACCAATAAACTATTGTAAGCGAAATTGAATCTGATCTTGGCAAACCCTATTGTGAACACCAAAAAGCTGAGCAACTGATATGACTCACTTCTATAACTCTGTCGCTATGTTTTTTTCTTGAAAAATGACAGTAAACTACCTTGACCAGATCCCTGCCCTTTCGAAGCAGCAGCTTTGCCTCCAACCTTGCCAGGAGCCTTGGTGGTACTACCTTTCAGTGGCGCTTTAGCTGGCGCAGTAGGCCTGAAGCGAAAAAAGCCAAGAAATGTGCAAAATGAGATAAGAAAGTCTAATAGCAATCGGCTTCAACAAAAAAATTCCCCAGTACTTTGTCAAATAATCAGCATGCTGAAATTTCCCGATATCACAGCACAAGACGATGTTACGAAATACCTATCAGCAGGAATTTTGGACGCTACAGGTGGTGCTGGAGCCTTTTGCGGTACGAGTACAGGTTTTCCTTCAGGGATCTCCTCCACTCCGTCTGTCTCCCACACTACCTCCGTGACTGAGGAACCAGAGCAAAAGATGCGTCAGGATATTAGCATTCTCCTTCCTCCAGTGAGCATAAACAAAGTAAAATGATTGATCATTACCTTCTTTTCCACGCTCGTTGATTCTTGTCTTCAGCACCTTCTTACGCTTTGGCCCAGAAGGAGGCTTTGCACTAGCTCCAGACCCGGATCCACTATCAGCTTCCCTCTTAACCCCAACAGAAGACTCAGCTGGCTTACTGACTTCTTCTGGAACAGTGACGCCAAGGTCAGATTGTGGAATACTAACGATTTTACTCTCTTCGTCGATCTCCATCTCTTTAGGTCCGGGAAGATTTATTTTTGCCCCAGAGTCATTTTCTGCGTCCGTTTTCACCTGAGTCTTCCTTTTAAACGGTTCAGGAGATGCCAAGTTGATAGCAACCTGAGAGTTCATACCCTCTTCGTCTTCAGAGATATCCTCATCCAAGACAACCTGCCTTTTCCGTCCATTCCCGTTCTTTGCTTGACAGCGCCGAATCCGAGCAAAATCGGAAGCCTCCTCATCACTGCTTGGCTCGCTGCCATCACCTTCCGTAGCTCGGATTGCAGCCTCCGCATCCCCTGCAAAAGAAATAATGAAGGACTTCAGCAGGCTAGACTGTGGGTTACCAAGATGCATGCATGTCCCCCGAAGGGCATCTAATGCTATAAAATCAAATAGTTCCTACATAATCTTGTTCAGCACAGGAACATTGATGTCAGTACTAGAACAGTGTCTACCTGTAGCTATGCAAACATGAGATCCAAAACTTGTTAGTCAGGTGCGAAGAAACGTACCAGTGATAAGAGTAGGTATGGCTGCAGGGGTAGCAGCCTTAGCTTTCGCAGGTGCTTTACCCCAAAGATTAGCCAAGGACGAGGCCCCTCCTGTCGCTCCCGTTTTCTTCTTCCCAACAGCAACATTTTCCGGCACCATTTTACCAGGCACTGTGCCCGTTGACGAGCTTTTTTGAGCTTTTTCGTCCTTGACAACTGCTCCTCCCACTGTATTCTTGACAGCTGAATCTTTCTGGCCTGCAGAAAGTGGAGGTGTCGCCTGTGGTCCTTGTGGCTCTGCCTTAGGGGTTATGGAACCAGCCACGCTCTTCAAGGATGGGGGAAAAGCAGAAGCCGATGGTTCTGTCTTGAGTTGATCTATCACTGATTTACTTCCTCCAATCCCTCTGGTAACATGCGAGTATGAAACTGAACTAAATCTGCACAAGAAAAAAAAAATTGTCAATTACGAAAAATTCCCTGATCAGCAAAATCCTTGCATGAAGCTTGCGAGTCACAACAAAGATATGATCTCGTTGTATATGCATAACCTTACACAGACAGTACACAATACTGTCCTGACTGTGTGTCCACTGACTGGTTATCCTTATACAAATAGGAATATTTCCTCACTTCCCTCAGAAAGCAATTGCAAACTAGGCGTGAACTACTTACCGATTATCACGAAGACAATTGTCAACATCACGTGGTTGCATAAACAATTCTTGAGCTTGCACATATTCGGCGCTGAAAAGCTGGGCTGGGTCTTTGGGTAAACAGGGCTGTACACTGTACACATGCTGGGAGGCAGGCTCATCAAATCCCTCTTTTGCTTCTGTAAAGGTATCAGGTGAAGATACAATGGTCGAGCATCAGTTCATATTTCCTAAAATCATCTTTACACATTTTCCTGAGCAGTCTGATCCAAATCCATCTCGTCTGACTAGACGCACGAGCTCAAACCATCTCAATTTGCAAACGACTTAACAAGCAGTATCCAAATAGTACAGGGGATGCGAAATTCAGAAGACAAATAAATCAATTATAATTTAACCAATGCGACTCTATAAGCTGGAAATAAAAAACTGCTAAAGGCTCACAGCCGGCAAGATTTGGTTGGAAAGCAGGTAGAATAGGCAGGGGAAGAGTGCACAAGCGTACCTTGCAACTTGACTTTTGGTACTAGCTGTACATTGTAAGTTCGGGGTTCGCTTTTTGACCATCCACAAACGGCGTATACAACCTCAACCTTATTCCCCTCATTTACCTTCGCAAACTCCTCTAAGATCCTGGATCGAAAACAAAACGCACCAGATGGATGGATTGGTTTAATTTGTCTCCACATGACAGAAACCAGCAATAGAATATCAGAGTGCACTCGCAAACTATGGTTACACAAAATGTCCTACTACTGACTAATAACAAGACCTGGGTTCCTCCAAAATCTCAATGAAAAATCATAATCACACAAGGGTGGAATGATCCTCAGGTAAAATTCTTGAGTAGTAGCTGAAGCATGTCAATAACCAGCTGGATTATTACCTCTTAGCAGCATTTGACGAGACAGAAAAATTCCTACTCAGCCACTTATAAGACACCTGCAAACCTCCCCCAATATTGTCAGGAATGTTACGTGTACAAATTACATAGATAATCTTGAACTGAGAGCATGTTCATGCTAAACAAAAAAAGTAAAAAGCCCAAATATAAAAATCATAATCAATTAGTTTAGCACAAAATACTCGTTCTCACTGCATTGGATTGACACACACCGCATGCAGTGACAACCTTAATATGCTGTACATCACGTTCTACTGATTCTATCATCTCAGCTAAACCATACAAAGTGTACGAGATAAACTTGTGGCATTCTAAAGAAAAACAAACAGATACTCGGCAACTCAACAGATGTGGAGTGTGTGGACGATGGAAAGAAGAAATCGCTCTAATTAGGTTCACGTGCAGAAATCAAGTAAGCTTTTATCATGATGAAAGAGGGAAAAGAAACACCAAAAAAATTGCGCATCTAGATTCTAAAATGAAAAAATATTAGTCAGTTTTCAAGGTGGAAGAACCATACCACTTGAGAAGCATCAATGACAAGAGATTGAATTTGGTCCAGAATTCCCGAGTTCAGCATAACATCCCCCATGGCCGCTCACCAGAAATTGCAATGTATCAAGTCTACTAAACTACTATTAACCCTGCCGAGACCAAAGCCCTACACTAATAGCATTCTAGACGCTCTCAGTATCCCTTGTTCCCTCGAATGCGCTTGGTCATGTCCACCTGCACCAAAGGGGCCGACCTCTGTCATCAGAACCATCAAATTGTACAGATGAGGAAACGGGAGAAATTCAAAAAACCCAGCATGTAAGAGGATTTTTCAAAACTAATATTATGACGGCGGCAAGAGTGTAAAGAAGCATAGGATTAATGAGACCTGGCCACGTTTGCACTGAAAATAAGTCTCACGCAGCCCAACACAAGTAGAAGAAACTGAAGGTGGTCTCTCTTTAGCACACTCCTTGAAACTCCGCTTCTCTTCCTGCAGTCAGGAACAACTTGATCATCAAATCCTGTAAACTTGAAACAACCAAATGATAACAAGTAAAGGCCTGAAAGTATACAACAATCTTCCACGTTAAAGTCACGATCCCATCAAAATTCTTGATGCCGAGTGTGAGACGAATTAACCTGTAATTAGATATTATAGTTCGTAGTGCGACAATGCACCCAATGACCACAATGACCACTGTAAAGGCTTTATAAAATGACTCACACGATGAAATTATTAATCAACCGAGAAGCTAACCAACCAAACTTAACTCAATTCAACTCTGCAAATATATTGTCGCCTCATCTACCAAGTACATTTAAAACTGTCTACTCCGAATTGGACCAGAATTTGAACAGTAGCAGCCAACAGCAGTCCCCGATCCCACATGCCCACGCTACAACATATCAGTACAGTCAATTGGCTGACCTCCGCCGCAAAGGAGCCAGTAGTCCCAGCAAGCACAATTTCCCAATGAATGCAACCAAATCAATAAATCAACACAGCTACCAAAACCAACGACAGCTACCTCCCATAAAAGAATTGTCGAAAAGCTAAGAATACAGCTCAAACAAAAATAACCAGCTCTCCCTGTACCTGAAACCGCGAATTGCTTTCGACCCCAAGTTCTAAAAACCCTAAACCCTGACAATGCCAAAGAGTCTCGAGAGAGCAACAATAAACACCCGCTTGCACTCCATCCTCAAGTGATGCCCAAGCAAACCACAATTCGATGAGCCGATGCGGAAACGCGGGAGAAAAAGAGCACGCGAACGAAGAGAAGGGGAGCAGAAGGAAAACGAAGAGCAAAAATCGATAATGAGAAAACCAGCAATGCGCCAAAGAAAAATCGGAGCAGGAGCGCACCTTCACGCAGGGCGATTCCGTGAGGCATTTGGCCAACTCCATCGCCAGTCCCTTGCACGACTTGGCCATGGCGCGAGCTTGATCGCTGGCTATGGCAGAGGCGGGAAAAACACGCACACAACGGAACGAAGGACTTTTCCTACAGGAAACAGTCTAAAACAAATTGGGCTCTAAAAGCATCATGTACCGTGGATGTACATTTTGCTTTCTTCAATGAACGTAGTGTATGATTCACGAGGTGGATGCTTTTAGTGACCATTGCGTTTCAACTTCAAAAAATTCGTAACTAATTCCACAAGGAGGACTCTAAATCCTCCATTCGAAGTGGGACCAGCAAGAAGAATTTTACCCCAAGGGAAAAATCAGGAATTTTTTATTTGCCACACATGATAAAATTTGCAAATTTTAAATTTATATTGGCAATCACAAACCCCAAATTATTTGGGAGGGGTGAAGAACATAGAATTAACACGACATGAAATAGGGGGCTTTTTCTTTACATTTATCCTACAGAACACAAGATTCACCATATCGGTCCCACTTTGAATGGAGGATTTAGCATCTTGTATTCCACAAAGGTCCAAAAAATATGATAGGCTTGGTTTAGATGCCAATTCCATTTGTCTTACTGTGAATATTTATTGAGAAATATTTCAATGAGTTTTGCTCCTCCAAAATGCGATCAATTCTTAAATGGGTACTTTATCAGGACTTTCTACCTTATTTGTGCCAAGTGACTATCATACCCAATGGCCACAGTCAGGAAAAAATATTTCTAAAATCGAATGCCAAGGTTTCTGGAAAATTGATTTGCAAAAATTGATTTTTTTTCATGGACATAAAAGAAATATTGTAGAATATTGGCAAAATATTTTTAGTTTTTGGTTGATTAATTAATTAATATTCGATAAAGAATTATGAACTTACCTTCCAAATATGGTAATTGTGTGACAAAAATATTTGGTTGGAGAAAAATAACTCCAATTCTTTTGCTAGGGTTGGCATGAATTAAGGGCTTGTTCATTTGGGGTCTTATATTCATCCTCTAGGAAGGATTAAGTGACACCAAAATTACATCCCTTTGCACATATGGCTATTGTATATCAATAGAGTACATAACATTGTATGACCACATTTGGCTATTATTTATCAATAAAGTGCATAACATTCTCTTTTCCCTAGATTCAATGCTAACAAGGGGATTTCTTCCTTGGAATACCTCCTAAGCTCCATGTTTAAAAACCCTTTTAAGTTTAATAATAGTTAACAATTTGAGCACTCAATTAGATCTTCCCACCTTCTAAACATTTGTTACACATATTAATTCCTATATTTCACTTTGAATTGCCAAAAAAACATATATAAAGTTTCAAAGTAAATGATTAGATTGTCATTGACAAAGTTTCTAGAAATGAGAGAGATGGCGTATGGCCTTTGGATGCTTGGTTGTGGCCAATTTTTGCATGCTTGTCCTATCATGATTAGACCTCATCACTTCACAAGCCTTTGTTCTTCACATGCCTCAAAATTGCAACAAACTTTGGGATCATAGTCGTTAGAGATTATAAAAATCACATGCAAGAAAGACCTAACTCTTCACCATTGAAGTCATCCCAATTATATGGTACTTAAATGTAGATTTATAGAACCTCCATGTTATGTAGATTTATAGAACTTCTATATTATATAGATTTATGGAACTTATATGTTAAAAAAGAATACTTTGAACTTTGGACTTTGCAACTTCCAATTCATATATCAATGAGCTTAATAGTTTGAAAACCCTATTTTGTATACTTAATATTTATGATACACATTTGCAATAATTATTGCAACAATTATAATACATGTTTGGTAGAAGAAACTTTTTAAAATAACAATTGAAAAACAAAGTGATATAAGATTTAAATTTGCAGTATTAAATGTTAAATTATTTTAACATAATTTCAAGATTTGAGATTACAAAATTTATGAATTATGATATTGCGTGTCATAGAAAGAATGAGTGTCTTAAAAAAATGATTAGAATAATTATTTAAAATATTCATAACAATGTTAATATTTACTTCAACATAAATTTCACTCAAATGAATGGTGGTTTGAATTGATGGGCATGCACATTTTTCAAATTTTGATCATGTATGTATTTTAGAAGTTTGATTACAAATTAAGATGATTTCAAAGCTAGCTAAATAAATAAATAATTTCAGTGGTATAAAAAATGAAGGTTGTAATGATGAGACTTATTTGTTCAATAATTTGAACATTTAGAATTTCAAGGTTGAAAATTATGAACACATATTAATTCATCATTGATGGTGTAGTGAGTAATAAAGCCTTATATTGATTTTAATAAAACTTCTTAGTGTTTAAATTAGAAATTGGATGAATATTCCATAAAATTTACATTATATTTTTTAGTTTTTGGTTAAAGTTTATAATTCATGAAGTGTTCATCAACACTTTACAAATATTCTACATGGAAGGAGAAATAGGAAAACAAGTATTTGAATTTTGAGACATAGTAAAGAAAATAATGATATGGCTCAACCACGATGGACAATGACTTTGGTACTTATGGTGCCTACTGGACTATTGATTATGATTTTCTTAAGTATAACTCTTATGAACTTGCAAAAAACTTCACAAAATTTTAATCACATGTTTTTGAAGGAACAAAATGTGATGGACCTTGTAGTACATGTAGGAGAACATGGAGTAGATGTACAAAAGAATCTCACCCAATTTATCATGCAAAATTTTACAGAAGTTATATGGCCTATTAAAACGACTATCAAATATGGCATTACAAATGGATTGATAATGATTGTGAATGCTTCATCTAAAAATGAAGCAAATTCTATTTTTATAGCTGCATCTCAAAATCGTGCAACAAGTAGCTTGTGGGATATCAATGAAGCTCTCGACGGCTCCGTGGGAGAATTGATTGCTCAAATAATGGAAGAAGTTAACATTATAGAAGAAGCTAAGGATAACATCGTAAAAGCAATGCAAAATTGCAATCAAGTTAATACTTTAGGTGGATTTCTAAATTTCAATAGATTGTATAGTGAAATCTTGCAAAATATTAAATTATTAAAAATAATGTTTGTTTTTTGTATAGCACACATTCTATCCAAAACTCTTGAATTTTCATTGATCATTATATATATCAATATATGAATGATTAGATCAAAATAGCCTTAAAAAACTAAATGATTGGAATGTTTTGGTAAGTGAAATATTAGAGTTGAACAATAAATTAATATTGAGATAAAAATTAAATAAATTTATTCATTATCCATAATCAGATATTGCTTATATTTTTATTCCCTAAAATTTATTTCCTTTTAATGAGATTTAATTGTCTACAAAGCCATAACTAGATAAATCTCATTTGAGTTTCTATTTTATATTTACATATTAAGAATAGTTTATTATAAACTTAAAAAAAATTTAGGGCTCTATATGTTACTTGTTGTAAGTTATTGATGATATAAGGTATATGAATTTCTTACAAAGCATATTAATAAGTTTCAATTTTAAGTAAATTAATTTATTAAATTAATATATTATTTTATGAATTTTAAAAATGAAAATGAAAAATTGAAATGTTGTGTATGCTACAAATTTAAACTTCAATAAAATAACCATTCTTGATATTATTTTTTCACAGATCAAAAATCAATACAAAAAAACATATCGAAAAGAAATCTAGAGTCAACAATTGATTGGCCATATAAATTACATTGGTATGGGCCATCCCTTCATTCATTGATTGTATTTAGCTCTTTTAGATTTTCACAGACAGAATTTTTTGTGGTTGTTTTATTAGGCACTTCGCCTTTGGAAGAATCATGGTTGAAAAAATACGAGCTTGACTCGTGTGCGTGGATAGATTGGAGGCAAACATCTACAAATTCCCACTTGAATAATTTGGATTTTTCGTGGAATGAGAAGCACGTTCCTATCATACAAATGGGGATTAAAAGTGTACTAGTTATAAGGAATGAATTGCATCAAACTACGTATGATGTAGCAATAATAAAATGTAATTTTGAAGATCCCGCAGGTGCAAATGCGAGAGGTGGACACCTTTATATTAAATTAAATAATGAATTTTGCCCTGTATTTCTAGAGACACCGGACGAAATAAATGAAATTCAATTTGAAGGAGAATTTAAATATGACTTTGCATTTTGTTCTCCTCCAATATTATGGGACATTAATGCCACGTATCTACAAGAATGGTTTATGTACCATCATTTTCTCTTCCATGCCCAAAAGACACATTATTTCATTTATCACGGCATTGACATGAGTAACAAAATTATGGCAACATTGGACCCATTTATAAAACATGGATTACTAACGCTTATTGATATACGTTCATCTCAAAGCCACCTTCTAAATGGTCAATATCCTAGTCACCATTTGGCTATTAATGATTGCCTTCATCGAGTACGATTTTTAACAAAATGGGCTTTCTTTTGGAGCTTTGAAGATTATTTGACAATTTCATTTCCTCACACAATATCGTCAATATTGGATGAGTATACAAACGTTTCTTGGATTTCATTTGGTAGTATTCTATGGTCCAATACATATTGTTGTACACCAAATCATCAAACAATAATGTCCAATTATAAGACAATGTGGATCATCGATGAAATGTGTTTTCGAATGGAACATCCTATTTGCAATGACAAAAATCATTCGACAATGTGCTCCGGTAGTGAAGGACAACGAAAATGGATTGCAAATCCAAGACTTGTATTTGGGGCAAGCATTCATGGCGTACTTGATTCGGACTCAAATGGTGTGGTTTTAGATACCACGGTGGCACGGTTTAATGTGTACAAAGGTTTGGTAAACCCCAATTTAAGTAAAGATAATTGTATGGTAAGTAAATTGTCCAAAGATTTTAATGATGACCTACCATTAAATGGAATGTGGTGGAAAGATCTTAGCATGAGAAATTATACAGAAGCAGCTCATTTTTTTGCAAATTCAAATATACTTTTCAATCCTAATTTAATAAAACCAAGTCTCTCATGAGTTTTCAATACAATTGAAAATGACACAATTGGGTAAATAATATTATTGGTGATAATTATCATTGTAACTTAAGAAGTTGCAAAAGAATCTAGATGATTGTAATACAAAGTATTTAAAAATTTCAAGATTGAAGCAAGAAGGTTGGTATTTGAATGAATGTAAAAAACACATCAATTTATATAATATTAATTTGCATATATGAAAATGTAAACTTTCAGACCATTATTTGAAGTACACAAAAATGATGTAACTTTGCAGTGAGCAGTGAGGACTGCCAAGCAAGCAGTGAGCCGAAATAAATGAAAACAAAAAAAAAGAAAAAGTATTTTTAAGAAAAATTATTATTTTTGGAATTAATGTTATTAAAATTTTCTTCTTACTTTGTATATATTTAGAAAATTGGGTGCTTGGAACTGGATGAACAAGTTGGTATTTATAAGCCATGTGTATTTTGGGTACATGGACAAATGTATAAGGATGAATGTATATGGATGAAAATGTCTGTGGATGATTGTCTGTGGATGAATGTAGATGGATGGATTCAAATGGCTTAAGAGTTAGATGAATATTGGTGGATGCTTGTCATTGGATGATAGAAAGCACATTAATTTTTAAGGGTTCATAGTTTTATAACATGTTTCAAGGTTGTACAATTCATGTCTAAATCCAATTTACTAATTTATATACATCCATGGGATGCAAAACTATCTCTTGTGATGATCCAAGCATCTTGCCATGCCCCCCGCCTTCAATAATCCCCAATTGTTGGATTTGAGATAAATAAATTGAAAGTCCCCCTATGTTGTTAGATTTGTTAGATTTGTGAAAAAAAACAAAGCCATTAGGGATATTAAACATGGACACAGAGTATAGAGTATGGAGTACAAAATAATTACAACGTATAGAATATATACATACATATCAATATGTATCCTTACAAAATATGAATACAAATTATAAGAATATATATGAATAGACATACATAGTCCCATTTATCTCATATGGATTGTAGTCCAAAATGCTTCTTAAACAATACAAATATGGTGTTGGGGGAGATAATTACCCCCTAAATGACGGACCCATGACCACTGATTTCAAGCCTCACTACCTGTTGCTCAGGTTGCTGCCATTTGGCAACTAGATGTGAATGAAAAAATTTTAATTTATTTTTCAGAGATGGAGATACATGTTTTCTTTACTTCATAAAAAATTTAGATTCTTTTGTGGAAAATTGATTTTTTTGAGAATTTTTGAAGATAAAGTGAAGGAAAATCATATCAAATAGCAAAATACTTCAATTTTTTTTTAAAATTTCATCATGTGTGTATATTATAGTGACAAACATCATAGTGTAAACTCAATTTCCGTGTCATTCTATAATTAGAAAATAATAGACATTGAAAATACATCCAATGTTCAAATTGCAATAAAATATTGAATATTGGAAATTTTTTCAAAATTCAAATTGGAGTAGAAACTAGAGTAGATGACCTTCATTTTGTTAGTTGGGTTCAAACTTAAAAAACATCATTTTTGTGGAGAAATTTCAGATTTAGAGCAAGGAGCAACAACTTCCCAAAATACTCTAAAATAGCATATTTTGTGATCCGTTTTTTTTAATAACTTCTTATTTACGTGAAGACAAACACTAGAAAGACTCCAAACTCAATTGGATACTCTTCATCACCCAACATGAAAGGTCAACGAAAAACGTTTTGGATGAAAAAATGCTTTCAGACTCTTTCTTTTGAACAATATTGTCATCAAAACGCCACGGAATGGCGTCCGCGACGCTCCAGGGTTAAACTAGCACCATTGATATTTAGAGAATTACATGTGTACCCCTTTGAAGTCCAGAGCCAATAGAAAAAGGATATTATACCTCTTTTAGAATTTTGGAAAATCTAAAGCACCAGTGGTTAACTGCTATGTATAACACTCTATTTTTTCATGTTTGGTTTTCAAAGAAATGAGCACTTGTCACTTGTGGCTCACTACGCCTATGCACTCAAAAGAGGTAGTCACCCCCTTTTTCTTCCCCAGGCCCACTTCAATCGTTGATTATTTCCTGGTCACTCCAACCGTTGATTGTTTTTGGAAAAAAACCCGAGGCCCTCTTTTTGCCGTTGATGAGGGTCGTTGTGAAAAATTGTCCCTTGTCGATATTAGATACGAATATTCTAAACCGTATACATATACAAGATACATGATATGGATCAATCAAGATACAATCAATATGTCCCATATTGATTGTATGAACCCCCACCCTCAAAATTATAAGAGGGGTAGTGCGTGTTTGAAAAATCATGCTTAATAAAATTTTAATATTAAAACTTTAACAAAAAAAATCAAATTTTAAAATTTAGAAACCTGGGGGGAAGGGAGGGGGTTATTTCTTTTTGGAGGGGTGAATTATTGCCTCTTTTGGGTTGTGTGCACATAGTATCACTATGCACTCAAAAGAGGCAGTAATTGCCTAACTTCACTTGTCACTTGTGGCTCACTATCCACTCAAAAGACAACCTACATGTAATGCAAAACTATGCAACTGAAGAACATTGACATCTTTGAAACTTGTCTTTATTAGAAAGTCCATCGCTTTGCTATGAACCTCTAAAAAACTCTAACCACATCTCTTTAGAAAATCAACAAAACATCAATAGTGATTCATTTGAAGTCTTTTTGACAAAATGAAATGCCTCCAAAGTGGAAAAAATCTAGTTTAGGGTAGATTGAGATCTTCATCTTTGAATGAAATTCATCCATCCATTCTACAAAGAGTGAATTTGACATAGGCATAGTGTATATGTTTGTGGTATTGATATAATAGGATAAAAATTAATTTCTCTATATATAGTATAATAATACATAAACAAAATAAATATCAACTTATATTTATCAATTTGATTACTAGTTTTGTACTTCCTACATTAGGTTAGTGTGGAGAACTTTGAATTTTTTTGCAAATTCTTCCTTATTTCTTCTGTAGGATTTAAGCACCTATAGTATCTTTCATCATTTACTCCTTTTTTACAATTGGACCTCCACAACAATCTTACTTTTCAAATGCTTCCAAGACCACTTTTGGGTGCCAAAAGTTTATTTGAGCATAAACTTTGTGAGTGTCAAAAGCACTACATTTTCACTATGAAGGCACTAAAGTAACTACACCTAAATGCATCTAAATAAACAATTGAACATTGTTCCTATTATTGAATTGCCTAATTTTTGGTTGAATCTTGTTGGAAGTTGAGAAAGTATTATATATTCTCTTATGCATTTATTGGACACTCAAAGAATATAAGTCTATGAATATTCAAAGTGCTGAAAATAGGTGTTTTTGAAACTGACCCAATAGTAGGTTACCTTCTATGCAAGAATCTAGTTGTAACAAGAACAGGAAATGCTGGTACAACTAAAGTCTGGGTCGTTTGAAATAAATGAGAACCATCCACATTTGGGTGTCCAATGATCTTTTGAGCAACCTCCAATAGAAAATCCAATTGTAATAACTAGAGCCACGAGTTCACACAACCCAGAACTTGGTATAGTTCAACACATTGATCTAGTGAAATTTTGTGGTACCCACATACAAAAGTTCGGTCAAAACCCTCACACCTACATATTTCTCAGCTCGCCTCATGTAGTGTACAAGTTTTATTGGCTCGTCAGTTCTCAATAAGTATGACATTCTACTCCAATACCTACAAAAAGAATTAAAGAAAAGTCTGTTCAGGAGCCCTAGATTGTACACTTCCAATCATCTAGTCCGTAAGAATCCTCGCACATCCGATAAAAATGAATACAGGTTCTCCCTAAATCTGCGTCGGTTTCTGCGATCGAGAGAAGACGTCACTTGATTAGCATTCAGAAGGACGTGGAAAGCTGTGGCAAGCCGGCTTTGCATAAGAGCGTTGTGCTGTCCCTTCAGAAGCTCCAGTGCTAATCTCTGTTCCAAACAAATAAAAATCTGTTACCGCCATAATCAATTTCATTCATTGAAAGGTAGAAAGGAACTACTCAAACAAACAGTGAAATCATGATAATATAGATAGGGAACAGCCACCAGAATCGATCTGTACTTCAGAAAATCACCTGATATAAAGCAGTATTGCACAAGACAAGGGGCAAGAGAGCATCTGCAGCTGGCTCCACGAGATCATTACTGCACAGAAACAAACGCATTCATTCAGACATGAAACTTACTGACGGTACACACTGGGCTAAGGATCTCACTACCAATTAGTGAATCACTAAAACTGCAGATTATAAGCACGCTGTAACCTCAAGTACGACATAACTAATGACAAGAGAAATACCAGAGAATAGTCAGGTCAAGAGGCTGTACAGAAAGGATTATAGGACATTGAAGTCGTAGAAATCTTTCAGCAATGACAAAGACCCTCAATATGGAAGGGTTGTCCATTAGGATACATTAAGCAACCAATCAACAAAGATTGATTAGTCTAAATACCTGTAATCCTCAAACAGAAGGAATTGCATAACGGATCTTAGAAAGTGGTCCAATACTCCTTCCTCCACCCCACCATGTGCGTTTTGAGTACTAAGCACATGCACACCAAGACCTTCCTGGCCCCTACAAATGGCTTGATAGTGATAAAAAGCTATAGCATTCAACGTTGTAAGTGACATACTCACAACCTCCACGTCCTGCTAGAATAAAAATAATATTAAAGAGCAATATTAAACATAATTACTCAAACTAGCGCTAGAATGTGAAATTCCAGGATGTTATAATAGCAACAATTCAATCAATGATAAATAACAAAAAAAATCATGTAGCCTATACGTACTACTAATTCCAATTTATACGTCAAAGTTGCCAGACCCACACCTGATGTCCCAGACCGAAGTCCAATGTGCTCGTAATCCTCGCAAACCCTTCGGGGGACAGCTTTGCCACCTTCTCAGGATAAACCTCCAACATGTGCGCTAACAAAGTGAAGTACTGGAATAGAATACAAAACTGGAAAGTTAGGAAGGGAGGTAATGCCACAATATGCGAGTGCAGCCATCACACTGGCAGAGGTTATGGTACAGTAATACAATTGAGCCCTGTATCGCTCATGGAATGAAGGAATGTCTTTTCCAAAAGCTTTCAAAATAGAAATAACTTCAATTAACTAGCAAAGATAAGTTGGAAAGGACATAACCTGGCGGCACAACTTCGGGTATTTGAGAAGGTCAACTGACATAAGCGGCGTAATAATATGCAAGCCCAAGTACACAACCTGCGGTACATGAAACACATGAACAGATTTAAAACAGAATTCTGCGACGTTCAAGGCTGAAAATGATATACTAAAAAAAACAATACGAATTTCTAGACCTACAAGAGTCGCCGAGAGCAACGGTTATTTCACTCACTTGTGCCACGTCAGGATTTTCAACTTCACCATTGACGTCACAGGCAAAATCGATCTGTAGTGTTAACACGAAAGGTTAGAACCAAATACACGAGCTACTACGAGTAGACCTCAAAAAGCACATAAGTAGAAAAACGACCCTAAACCAAAGAATCTGAATGACCACGCAAGACACTCACCAAGTCTTTTGAGCTTAAATTGGTCAGGAGTTGAAGTAGAGCCCTAAGGTCCTTATACTTCTCAGTTTGACTCTCGCTAAATAAGTTCACCGAAGCCGTCACAGAAACCTTTCCAATGTTATGAGCTGAATATATCTCGAGAAGCCGTACGCAGAAGCTGAAAAGGATAGCTGTATCCTTGGCCTCCAGAAAAGCTACTTGACCATCCACCCAATCGACGACATATTTAAGCACCAAGTAGATCACGGAAGACTGCACCAATCCAACATCCAGATAGACTTGAAGTCACGAGACAAACTTCATACTTTAGCAATTCAATACTGACAGTACATAATCTAAACGATTACCAATAATTAAAATGAAAAGCAGTTAAAGAAAAGCTAAAACATAGCGCTAGACAACTACACCCTGTAAACAGGACCGTTTTTGGTCATGAAACAACTAAATGTCCCCCTCTAAGACTTCTTTTGACCAAGGTCAGCAGCTTTACAACCAAATCAAAAAAATGCTCTTCGTAACCCTCCCGCTCTTTCTCTACGTCATAGGAATCCATAATTCCATATCCAACCAACACAGTCCCGTATGCAGAAGAAACAAGAATATTGATGACTATCTGCAAAGGAACACTCTTCTTTAACGTTCAAGACTGTAGTCACATTTTGATACCTGATGCTTGTATGTTTGCACCAATACCAGCAACGGCTCCATGACTGCAGACCCTACATCAAAAATTGCTCTCTGACTCCGTGGCAGCGTAGCTCTTGCAGCCCCCCTTAATCTTTCAATTAGACAACTCACCTGAGATAACACAAGGGAGCGCTTAGAATATCAACAAAAGTGAAACTCAAGATATAGATATGGCATATTCCAGTCCACAAATCAGTAACAATTATCCCTTCACATTTAGATTCTTGCAAAACTCCAACAGCGAAGGCAGGATAAGATGATCCAGAATACAGAGGTCAAAAACAGGAGGAAGCGCCATCTCACCTGCATAATGACATCAGGCTGTTGCGCAAATACTTGCAGATCATCATGTTTTGAAAGTATAGCTAAACTATTCGTTATAGGGCCTAACAAATCCCTGACATATCTGCACGATAAAGCTAGATTTTAGTGCCAAAATGATGCAACATTCCGCCAAACGCCGACATGCTACAAGCTCCGTATGGGATCAGGATAATAAACTTGCGGGATGTCATGACAACGAGCGGTTAAAATGCATTCACAATTCAAGAGGGAAAAGTAAATCCAAGCTCACTTACTGATTGGTCGCATCACCACTACCCATGCCAGCAGCTGATCGACAAAGGGCCTCTGACAGTGCCCGCTGGATCACCAAAACACAGCGAAAGTCACTTTCAATTCATCTAAAGAATTTACTGAAGAGCCATGACTTAACTTCAAGTTAGAATTAATCAAGATAATCGAACAGGTAGTAAAACTCGATCTTGTCCAAGCAATGCTGTCGGAAAATTTATTCTAACCTGGATTGGAGATGCAAGGTTGACAAGAGGGGGTTGTTGGTACGCAAAAGCCTGAGCCAACTCCTGCCAAGGTTCCTGTACATGACAATTGGGTGATTTTAGAACCTGAACCGCAGCAAATTCATGAATTCCATAAATCTCAATATCTGATAATAAGAAAATCAAGAAAAGGAAGCAAGCAGGAAAAACATCTTACAAACGAAGCAAGCAAGCCAACCGACTACCTGCAGGGGTAACAACATCAAATACACTCCGATATATTATTCATGTAGTGACAAATAGAACAAGATAAGATAGATGAAACTCACCAGGGTGACCAAGTGAACACAGATATTACGCCTTCGCACCAAGGATGGAAGGAGCTGAAACCCCGCGAGATCCTGCGAGACACGGGCAAATTAGATTTTAGACCTACTCTTGGGAAGTCACACTAAAGTTTGGAAAAAAGCAGTTTAGACCTTTTCATACAGGCAGATAGCAGGAATTGATCAAACGAGGCAATATGGCGTAACAAAATACCTGCAATGTGCGTTCGCCAGGCCACGCAGTGAGGGCAGCAACAGCCACTCTTACAAGCACATCCAAAACAACCTTACCACCTCCTTCCTCTCCAAATGCCATGACAAGAGGATGAAGTTGTGGACCAGCTATGCCAGGCATCTGCTGCTGATCGCCTTCATTACTGGAAGGAGTAGAATTGGGGCCTCGTCCTGCATCAGCTGGCATTAAGTAGGTGTCCACCCATCTCCCAAAAAACCACACAATGGCCTGCAAGCAACGACCAAACCACTTGAGAATTCCTTTATATATGCACTTCGTGGTAACACAATGAGGTTCACAATCCAGCAGAGCCAGCTCAATCTTGCAGAACTCAAACCACCTTGCATGCCTCCTCCGAGGCCAAGAAAGCCAGTTTCACCAATGTCAGAAGATCGACAAAGCGTACAGTCAAGAGTTTGAAATTTTCAACACTATTGCGGCTGAGGAAGGTGAACAAATACTCAGGATGATGAGATGATAATTAAGATCTAACGTTTTAAAGCTATCGGTCACAAGCAGTTTCGAGATTCAGATCGAACGGCGTGGTCTGAAGTGGATTAGCACGATCTCCAATCCTGTTCAAGTACTTATGTGCTATTTGCACTGAAGGCGCGTCATTCCAGGCACATACACAGAATTTGGAGCATTTAACCCTTGAAAGCCCATTAAACCTGATTGGTTACATTTTCCAGAGCGTTCAAGGGTTCAAGTATGATTATTATTGCCTCATACCACTAACTAGGCTCCAAAAATCGCACAGATAAACTGGCAACATTAGGAGTATTAGAAGCAGCAGAACATTACCTCCATGAGACGTGGGCTGAAAAACTCAGCTCGTAAAGCCACATCCAAGCTCTGGCGTGCCAACTCGATGACAGATCTGACCCAAAAAACAAGGTGAGCAAGGAACCAAACTACAAATTACTTATCTACTAAAAGAACTTGGTAGCCCCTCATAGCACCTAAGCTTCAAGAAGCGACAATAGCTGAGTATGGTCGCCATAAACATCCACCATGCCTAAAAAAACCCTATAAATTTCAATAAATTTCATCCGCAATCCCGTGACTGATAGACACCGTTACTGACCGAGAAAGCACTACCGCAGGATGATTGGCAGCATCTGCTGTGCTCACACTCAACGCTGATATTGACTCAGGGACCTGGAGAAGTATGTCCAAAAATTTCGTTACAAGAATACCATGAGAGGATTTTCGACTAAGAATTCTTAGGAGTAAAACAAGCACAGAGGAAAAAGAAGAAACTTTCTTAACAGAACACAAAAAGAAAAGACATTGATTCTTTTAAGGTTATAAAATTTATTACAGTAATGCAACTACTATAGAGAGACTGCTGCATGAACCAATAAATAGGTGTTATTGTAATACCGATGGCCATGTAAGCTCACCAGAGGTGTTTCGCCATCTCCACAATCCGCAAGGACATGTCCTGACATGAGCAAAAGCCAATGCAGCTCTTCCATCACTGAGGTAGGATCGTTTCTTCCTCCTGTACACTACATTTCTCCCCATGGGAAAAAATTATGAGGAAAAATGGGTTGTAGAGAGCATAACTAATACCACCTAAATGGGAAAAAGTAGGAGAGACTAGACTATCCAATAGATGAAGAATCCTTTACAAAGTCTTCGACAGTATATACGATCCGCCTTTATACAGCTCAAAGATTTGCCCCTCCCCCGCCCCCACACACACACACACACACATCAAGTAGTGTACTAGACAAGAGGTTGACTTACTTGATGTAGCCAAGAGCAGCGTTCAGAAATAAGCATAGCTAAAAATGAAATAGTTGACATTGGAGCTGCCCGAGCCACGAGTGCAACCGCACTCAGGTGTTCGTCTCTTGCTGCATGCAATGCCTTACATCCTTAGTTTTCTATTTGTCTGAAAGACTTCCATCAACTAACACGATAGACCTACTGAGAATAAACACAAAATCAGACGAAGCTTCGGAAAAACGCATTTTCACAGAGTTTCACACAGATGTGTTTTCACATAGACTATGGTTAAATGAAAAACCTGCAATGCTAGCACGAAGTTGTTCAGCTTCATCATCCTCATCATTTGCTGATGCTGCGGCAGCTGTAACACAGAACAATGTCATGATTTGCATGAGACAAGATTAGAAGTGGTGTGAAGACAACCAACTTTATGATGATCTCTGTAAGTGATAGCTAAATCGAATGCAAATAAGCCCTAACAGAGAAAGGTAGAAAAGAGATTCTAAAACAAAAATTTGGTGCAATACCTCTCACTTCAGTTTCAACATAAGCTTGGAAAACTGCAGCGGCTGCCTCCACACCACTGGATGGAAATGGTATTCTCTTACTGAAATCTGCAGGCTGAAAGAATGTTGTAACAATCAGTGCGATGGTCCTTACTGGTCAAACAACGCTGGAAGTCCATGACTTCTATCTCCAAATAATCTTCATAAAGATTGAGATAATTCAATATTCTGAAAGAGCACAAACAGAGGAAATAGCCCGCATCCAAAACAAGTTATGTTAAGCTAAGGATGCAAGGTCTAAGGAGATAATAGGAGCAATCGATAGGAGCCATTAATCCATGTAGTGTCGTAACCTATCTACACTCCTGTAACCACGCTCTTGTTAATATTCACTAATACTTGCTACAGATGCCACAAGAAATCAAGAAGAAACAACAATTAACGGCATAAGCTTTTGGCACTTAAAAATGAGAATCCACGTAATCACAGCATAATAGGATGCTTACTTGTAGGAGCACGGTCCAGGTGTCTAAAAGGATGTCAAGAGCTTCTACTGCCCATGTATCCTCTTCTTTACCGTTCTGCTCACGGGCCTTGATAACCTCTCGTGTGAGAGAAGCTAAAAGGCTCAAAGTTCCTATTGATCTGTACCCACAAGTCCAACCCATCATATTCAATAATGAGCCAAACTCGGAAATAGAGCAATAACTTCACGCAACGATGTTCAAGACAACAGCAAAGTATTACATTGCCCTCAGGCGGAATTAAAGCTAAGAAAGGTCACATAATGGATGACAGTCAATTACTAATATAAATGAAACAGGACATCAGATGAAGATTATAAGAACTTGACATACGTTATCGATGCTACCGTCAGAATATAGGTCATCCATAAAATAGTAATTGAATTAACATAGTCCCAAGTTTTACTACATCAAAATAGCAAGATTCCTCCGCCTTAATCCAGTATAAAGACGCAATCAGAGATATTTGCCTCACCTAGATACAGGTTTGAGAAGTTGGTCGAAAGCTGATGGAGAATTCACACTGGCAATAGCAGCAAGGGACCGGCATCCATCCAACAGCTCACTGCAGCCACGAACACGAGAGATTAGTAATTTTGGTGGTAAAAGGCATAAAATAGAACAATACTGGAAAGACAGCTCAGATGTACCTATGTTCAAATTATCAAGAGAAGAAAGCGTCACTCGCCCAAGATCACGCACCTCTCACAAACTGAACCTGCCAACAAGGAACCTACAACAGCTTCGGGTGGATCTAGCCAAGAGGTAACTCCTGTCATCAGCCGTTGAAGATGAAGCTCTTGAGATGTACCACCATCTGTACAGATACAGTCATCTGTCCATCAACAAATCAATGAAGAGTTCATAACTTATTCTGCACGCCTAACAATTAGAACACCAAGTCTACAATTGACCAGCCGAACTCACCAGATGAAAAGATGTTCCCATTCAAGGAACATAACTGAACGATAAGCTGGCGAGCAGAAACCGCAAGAGGCGAATCCATCCACGAAGGACCACCAACTTGTCTCTGGCGAATATGTGCATACAGTTCTAAAATCCAATTCACTCGATTTGCTTCCAGCAAAACATCCTGCCAACCTGGCCCTGGCTGCACTGACATATGACGTAAGCACTCAGCCTAAATTAATGTAACACGGCGGATCCTATCCACCGAAAAAGAACATGGAAAATGACCTTTAACGTCACACAGTATAAAGCTCCCGACTGCACAAATGAAATAACAGGTGAAAAGCGAATTCCAACATACACACCTGGACCAAAGATCCATGATCACCAGGGCGTCTGGCATTGTTCGAGTCTCGTCCTATCGACGATGTGAATGCATTCGTTTTGCTTTTTCCCATGAGAACGGCGCCGTTAACACTTCGAACCCAATTCGTGCCTTGAAATTCCCAGTTTAGGATTTGAGACATGAGCCTTAATGCAGATGCACAAACGTTTATGTCCATTGCACCACCAACTCCTTGCAGAGCCCTTTCGGCAGATGTCACGGCAGCTTCTTGAGCCCACATGTAGAATAACTGCAACGGAGAATTATCTATTTAGCACCAAAAGTCAAAGTCTGCCGAAGAATTACAAAATCGTTATTCCGTACTCACACACACAAAATTTTTTGTCAAGAGAAGCTACAGCCTTAATTAGAAGCACGGATAACAAAAAACCTCCAAACTCATCAGAAATTTGTGTTGTACAGCTAGAGAAACTCAAAACAGGAGCACCCCACGATAAGTCCCATACCTGTAAATAATCTAATTCCAAAGAAGCTCGGCAATGCTCGTGAACTTCTGCAGGTAAGCCCATTGCACTGGCAGTGGAAGGAGCGAACTCGGACACCAATGCTTCTAGTAATGCTATGCCCGATCGTTGTGCAGCTGGCCCATGTGCTCCTAAAATCGCTTGCCTGACCTGCAAAGAAATCCGATTGATATAGTTGGTGTCCACATTCGCATGGAGTATTTTCAAGCAGCATAATTGATAAACCAAAGGCAAGTTAACCCTTTACCGTCAGTATCCTTTTTGGATTTTTGCACATTTTTGCATATATCTTTGTAAAAATATATTATTAACCTCAATTTCATCAAATTGGTCACAAAGAAAGGTCACCATCAAAAGATTCAAGAATTGGTTTGGATGAATGAAAATACTTGGTCGAAACATTGACCTAAAACACTGTGTTCATCATCCAGAATATGGATGTAGAATATGGATGTCGGAGCGCTTAAGGGTTCAAAAGAGAAGGTAGGGCCACAAGACGCAAGTTTACATTCAATTACCCAAAACTTTGGAATATTCAGGAACTAGACCCAAATGAAAAATACCTTGAGAAAAGAGCAGAAGCCTACAAGCCTCTACGCCAAAACAAACACTAAGAAACTCCCTTAAAGAGCAGCCTAAGACGTGATGAGTACCAGCTTACTGCTTAAAGAATTAAAATGTGTGAAATGAATTACCTCTGCAAAAAAGGCTTCCTTCTCCGTAGCGACAGACTCCAGCCTGGGATCACAAAAAAAATCAATGCCCGGGACATTGAATCGAGCTTAGCAATAGCTGTGGTTTCAAAAGTAGTACATGTTTCCTCGTAACAACATTTACCAAATGATTCGGCTACAAAATGCATGCTTCAAATTGCTTTCCAATCAGCAAACAGTCTTATCTTATACATGTGTATATATGTGTGCCATTCAAGCGTTCGTACTCAGAAGCTCCAAGAGACGAGGTGGACTGACCAGGAGATTGCATCAACTCTTGCAACCTAAATAAGGTTTCATAGGCAAACTTCACGTCAAATATTACCATGAGTTGCCACATACTTGGAAGGTCTGTAACCCGAAAACATCAAAACAACTAAACAAAAATAATCTTAAGCGCCATTTGTATTGATGATTATATAATTAGCGCCCAAGTCAATATTAATATGAACCCTAGGTAAACCCTGCCATACACTAGTTATAATTGTCAAGTCACTGCTCACCAGCCTCTTTTCAGTAGCACAGCAGCTACTGACAAAACCTTCATTTGAACATAAGCTTCAGCAGCATCAGCTCGAGCCATCACATAATGCAGACAATACCTGTAACAACAGTTCCAAAGCTTCAATAACCTCATATCACCTGAACACACTACTGGGATAAAGCATCCCTAAATTTAATGGGAGAACGTGTGAGGTTTGAGCCCAAATTCGTCCGCTCAACCAGAAGGGCATTTCAAGATACATTTTCGGATTCATATTTACCACAGGTATTCCAAATTGAAAAACCAACATATAAACAACAAGAGCATCGAGCACCCACGACCAAAGCAAACCAAATGCCATGCTAGATACTAATGTAGCTACCTGTCTTGAAATTTTGCTCACACGACCTCATGGATTGCTCATGATGAAACTAAATGATACGAGATAAAAACATGATAAACCATGAAACAAGCAGAAAATTACGTGCGCAAGTTGCTCCTCTCATCTGCAGTAAGTAAGGGCCACTCTCGGATTGCTGCCTCCTGCATTGTCGCCGCTGCCTGAAACCTTGCTGTGGCCATATGAGAATGTTCTATGCACAAACAACCAGTAAACGCAAGAGCACTTCAGTAGCTGCAGAAGCAATCGACTGCATTTCAACTGGCGAAACTACAGTGTTCAGTAAAAATTTCCAATCCTTGGAAGCAAGAATTAAACTCAATGGTTGATACAGAACAAGACCTAGTATTCATCGTAACTGTTCAGAAACATAAGTCAAATGAATGACATCTTGCTCAATCCATACAGGACACACGAGCTACATTTCATAGCTATTGAAAGTTAATAATGAAAAACAGATCTTCCAGTTAGGGCAAGGTTCCAGACCAAGTATATACTGGCAAGCTGGTATTGGTTGAGATGATTTGCGAAATGCAAGCAACGTCGTCTCGGCAGCAGCTCTGCCGTTTGGCTCCTGAGAATCATGTGCAAGGTTATCAAACAAGTTCGAATCAAATGCTCCAAGGTCAAATATTCGATCTAAACATCCATCACTTATCGAGGACACAGTTAAAGTTCAGTATGCGGAAAGAGCTATTCTACAACGTTCCACGTGAGCCCCAAAGCAGTACTCGACTAAGAATAATCCCCCCCATAGATCCTTGGAGTAAGTGCTGAACACCTGAAGTACCCAACGATCTATGGAGTGTGACAATCTCCACACTAGCAAAACAGCCTCAAATTTAGAAAGCATAAAGATTTTCTCCTTGGACAACAACACTACTGCATGCTATTTTTGCATGCTACTAAACACCCTCAAATGCTTTAAAACTCAAGGCATCCCAACCATAAATCCTTGCACAATGGAAAAAACAGGTCCCTCCCCCGCAAAGCGAATAAGATGACACGATAATCAAAGATATAACGTATGAGATCAAGGGGCACATAAATGTCACAACCAAAAACCTAGTGCTGCTCTCCACGGTGAGCTACTCCTCTAAATCATCCCGTCTACAAGGACAAATTACGACAAGCGCAAGCAAAACAAAACTCTTGGAAGAAAATTAAGACACGAGTGCTGTACAAAAAGCCTTCATTCCATCGCAAATGCCCACCAAATTCTTGCTTTCAGAAATATCTCAACCCTAACCAAATAACATTCCCCTTTCCAAGAACGTCGATCCCGTCGTACCTGAAGAGCAGCACAAGCCTGCTCCACAGCTTGCATGGCGCCTACAAGACGCTCCAGATCAGCGTTCAGGCTGTGCTGCTGCCATCCACCCTGTTCGAGCCCCATACTTTCCACGGCCTTCGGTCCCAGAACTGAATTCACAATCTCACATTCGCCACCACCGTCAACTCGGTGCCATCAACCATAGCAATTCCGTCTTAACCCCACTTCCAGCTCACTGCCATGCACAGAACGCAAGCAGTCTTGTCATCCTCAAAATCTAATTCATCTACAAACCATCTCCAAGTAACCTAAACACTCGCTGACCAGGGACCTCCATCATTGAATTCTATCAGCTAAAAATACATCCGTCGCCAACACTAGACGAGTGAGAGTTGCCGTGAGTGCCAGCTCATTCTCTATTTCACTTATTATTCCCCATCTTTTTCCTTGATTGATTGTAAAACACTTTCCCATACGCAGGATATAAGCACCTCAAACTTCCCAGAGCGAGCACGATTCGAGCAAGAGAGGAGGAGAAGCAAGAGACAGCTAACACTGCCGATTGATAGCGAGTGCCCTCGAATTCAATCCACGTACGGCCAAAAATTGATTAGGGCCCTGCCAAAATCCTCAATGGCTCCCCTCAACCCTGTCGGCATCCCAATGCCAAAAGAAGAACTGAAAATTCACACGAAAGAGTATGACAAACCAATCCGAGAAAGAAGACAACACCTCGACTCCGGAGCTTCCCCGCAAAGAACGTCCCCTTCGGCTCCGATCGCAAATTCGGTCATCGACGCATCCCGCAATTCCTCCGAACCAGACAGGAGCCAGCTCCGCGACGAACAAGCTAACAACAATTAAGGGAGAGACACCGAGGTCCGACCACCTCGGGCACTGCAGCAGACACGGAAACCTAATCGAAGCCCAGAAATGAATATCGGACCTCAGCGCACAGCAGGAGCAGCAACACAACAAGGCAACGCCGTGGGTCGCTGGCCACATCGATCACCGCTCAGAAGAAAAGCACAAAACCCTAAAACAGGGTGAATAACTTGGAGCAGGGAACTGCAGCGCAAGCGCTGGTGACGAGCACGCCACCAACATCGCCAGCTACATGGAATGCAACAGTAGACGCGATTCAGTTAGAGCATCCTCAGTACAACCGGTATACCAACCGGTATACCGACCGGTATACTGGCCCACCCAATTTCTTTCTAACTTTTCAATGGTATATAATCACAACTTGAATTTTTGCTTTAGTTACCGTGCTTCGCCATAACTTAAGACCACCATAACTTTTTATAATTACCAATATCTCTATAATTATCACAACCTCTATAATTTTTTACTTTTAGCTAGTTTTTTTTTAACAATTTATTTTCATTGTCAAATGCCTAAATTTGAATTTTTTTTGTGTCTATTCAAAATACATTTGAATGCACTTCCAATGATAGTAATTTTCAAGTTCTAATTATATATGAGTCAAAAGTTAGAAATACATTTGAAGGCCAATATACCAATTGGATTGAAAATGCTTTTAGACATTGGGAGAGCAAAACACAAAAGGTTCAAGAATAGAAATGTAACTCCTTGTGGAAAAAAATTCAATCAATTCTTGGACACATTATAAAATGTAATAATTAGAGTTTTAACCTACATTACACATATTTTTCAATATACTATACTTGGCTATTAGAGATGGTAAAAATTTGGTTTATAATGAAAAGTTGGATTTCTTAAAAATTACTTTGGGAGAGAGTTGGAAAACTAATTAACCCCTAAATGCCTAAGGCACCAAATTTTGGTATCAATAATACTTTGACGTTAAATAAAACCTAACCAAGCTTTTATTTTTAGAAGTTTTTATTTTTGAATTTTTTTTAAAGTCTAATTTTAGCATAAAAAAATCTGATTTTAAAATGATTGATTATGATCATTTTGTTCAAGATTTTGTGCAAAGGTGTCCAATGCAATCTTGACTTTCTATAGTGATGAGGGCTCTTGAAAATGAGCCTCAAATACACTAGATCTTAGAGGACAAATCATATTAGAAATCCATTTAAAAAAAGTGTAGACTAGATTTTGAGAATCCATAAATTAATTGGGGTTATGCATGTTAGTCCCTTTATCTTTATATTTTTTTGGTGACCGACCTTTTAGATTTGACATGTGAAAAGAGGATTGAAAAACTTCAAAACTTTCGCACTTTTAACACTCTCATGATAAAAAAAAGTTATAATCCTTCAATCCATAAGTCATATTGTTGTGTTTTCTTTTCCTATGTGATCTCTAACATCTCTAGTTTGAATTTTTACAATTACAAACAAATTGATACAACTTATCAAAATGTTGGCTTTTTGTTCAATTTAGAGCAAATTCCTAAAAGCTCAAAAAAGGCCTTGGGCACTTAGGGGTTAATTAATGTTGCAAAAAACAAACTATTAGAAAATAGGCCTCACACAAATTTTAGAATGGACTGCATATCTATCTGAATTTTCCACCTTCTTGATGTTCTTGATGTTGAATTCTTCTAAAATTAAAAATTGAAAATACTAAAATTTCTTTTAATTCTAAAAGCAACTACCACTAATAGAAATTTGATCTCTTACAACTCTATTGTCCAAAATAACTTGTCCATGTTAAACCTACAGTAACCACTTTCCCAACTGTAATTAATTATTCAACATGAAATGCCAACCCTAAGCCAAGTGCTATAATTGGACATTTTTAAATTTTCATCCAAATTCTATATCAATTCATTTTAAGTTAATTATATCTTCTTCTTGTTTTTTTCTTAATTCTTTATCATTCATTCTCATTCAATTTACTTTGTGATCACCTTTACTAAATGTTATATATCACATTGCAACACTTAATTCAAATCAAGTTCAAGATTTTAGTCATCAATAGAATAATTGAGAATATTAAAAATTATACTCAATTATATATTAGTCCATTTGAAAATGAAAATTATCAAAATGTAGAATGATATCTAGTTAATAAATCACTTGAAGTTTCCTCCTACTTCCGAAAATACCATATCAGTCAACTAAGCTTTCTACACTAAACACTTCAAAAAGCAAAAGTATTCTTTCTTAAAAAGATTAAGAACAACATTAATTGTTGGGGACAGTTTATACTTTGGATGGTAGAAATATTTTCAATTTTCTAAATTCTAGATGTTTTTTTTTTCAAATCTTTCAATCTAGAAATTAACCTCTAAAGGATCAAGACTTGGTCCTTTTGGTAAAAAAAAGCTCAAGACTTTACTAGTGCAGAGAGTAAAAAACTTTAAAATTATATTTTTGCATGTGTAATTATAGAATCTTGCATTAAATTAGTATGAAAATGTGTAGTAAAAATTTTAGACACTTTGATTGCATAGATTGCAAGATAAATGCATTCAAAGTGAAGAAATCGTGTTTTGGGGCATTGTGGCAAACTAGTTTATGAGATTGAATATTTTTTATTTGAAAAATTTGCACTATAGATTTTGGATTTAAATTTGATTATCATGAATAATTGAATTGAAAATATAGGGAAATTTAAAATTACAAAAAGATAATGTGATTTTCATTCTTTAAAAATTGTTTAGAGGAAGAAGGTATGTGGTAGAGGAACAAACTAAATCAATAATAGCTCTAAGATGGAATTGAAATGCACTAATTTCAAGGCTGAGATTATTTTAACAATCAAAATTATCCATGTAGAACTTTTTGTTTTGAAAACTGTGAAAATTGAGCAAAAAAATGAATCCTATATACTTTTTTAAAAGATGTTTTGATTGCCTACTAAACAAGATGCTCCATCACAAATCCACATGGAATAAATTAAAACTCTCTATGTAGATAAAAGCATAATCTATGAGAAAATTTAATTTATTTTCAAATTTTGTGGAGTTTTTTTTGTTTAACAAGCTTAGTTTTAAGTTTATAGTATTAAGGTAAATTAGCCCATTGTGGTTTCAGTAAGGAGTTTGACATCATGTGGTTATTGAAATTTTTCAATTTGTTTCCCTCAAATAGTACAAGTGTGAGAAACAGTGAGGGCAATTGAAATTATATTTTTTTGACAAAGTATGAATTTGCTATGAATTTTTGAAGTGTTCAATGTCTTTTTGCCCATAAGTGTCTATAGACATTGCTTGAAACAATATTAATCTTCTTAGATATTGATCTTGCCCACCTACGTGGTGCTTACATGGAGGTGTTGTGGTTGCTACATGACAAATTTTGGCACCTTCTTTGACCATGTTTGTTCAAACGTCGCATAAAAAACATCGCACATTTTCTTAGATTTTCACATGTTTTTGCCGCATCATTTCAAATGGATTTTCTTGAACATTGACGGTGACATGCTTGACGTCAAAAAACATGTCATCATGGCACATTTTCTTAAATTTTCACATGTTTTTGCCACATCATTTCAAATGGATTTTCTTGAACATTGGCGGTGACATGCTTAACATCAAAAAACATGTCATCACGTTTTTCAACACATCCACAAAAACCAGGGGTTTCTTATAGTGTGATCTATAAATGAAGACAAGCATTTAGACTCCTATAGTAAAATACAATTAAGCACTACAACAAAAGCAGTGTTTTATAACTGCAAAAAACGATTGCAGTCAGTCGTAAAATCAAAAAATATGACTGGCGCAAAAATCACTGTAGATGATTCGGAATATGACTGCAACAGTTGTTTAGAAGCAGTCGCTTCAGACATCAGTCATATAAGTTGAGGGGTATAAATATCGATAATTAGCCATAGTATGCCAACAAGGCATATATTTTGACTTTCTTTGACTTTTTCTTGAGCTGACCGGGTAAATGAAATAATCCTACGTGGAATATGACTGCGTTGAGTCATATTTTTTGATGACATGGAATATGACTATGGTCAGTTATATTTTGTGGAATATGGCTACGTTGAGTCATATTTTTTGATGACGTGAAATATGACTGCGGTGAGCCATATTTTTTAATGATTTGTAAAACGACTCTTATAAATAATATTTTTCAGTCATATTGAGAGCACCTAGTCATTTTTTGGAAATTGTTATAATCATTTTGTGACTCCAAATAGTCATTTTTTTATTGATATGTATTTTGAACTATGAATTGAACAAATCATACAACGGTTGTAAGATACCTAAGCATATTTGCAATCATACATTAAAATGATTTAACAATTGAATAAAAGATTTCATTTAGTTAAAAACAAATACATATGATTTTAAAGATATACAAGAAACAATTATATTGGAAAGGGAATATATAAGAAGGAATGTGGCTCTTTTCAATGACATTTATAATTTATTAGTCACAAATACAAAATATGTATATCACAATGAATTATTTACACAAGTCAATAGAGACTATATTTCTTACAATAATATGAAGTGAGTTGCAAGTAGCCTCCAACGACTTTATTCCAATTTGGTTGCATGCATATACAATTAAAAAAATAGGAGGTTAATTTTTAATGAACATACAACAAAGCTCAATCTTCAAAAGTTTACAACAATAGAAAATATGTAATACAAATTTAGGGTAAAAAGAAAAACAATGGTGATGCAAGGAACAAGAAGAAAAAAGGTAAAAAGTGCTAAAAGATAACAACAAATACAAATTAAGATGCACAAAAAAAATAAGGAGCAACTACTAAGAGGTAACAAGAAACAACAAAAAAGAGTTAAAATGCAACAAAAAAAAATAAGAAACAAAAAGAGAGAACAAAAAGTAAGAAAGAAGAAAGAAGAAGAAAAAATAATTAAGATGCAAGAAAAAAAATAAGAAGCAAGAGTGAAGATGCAACAAAAGACAACAACTCTAAAAAGTAAGAGTAACTCAAGATGCAACAAAAGACAACAATTAAGAAGCAAGAGTGAATTCAAGATGCAACAAAAGACAACAACTAAGAAACAAGAGTGAACTGAAGATGCAACAAAACACAACAATTAAGAAACAAGAATGAACTCAAGATGCAACAAAACACAACAATTAAGAAACAAGAGTGAAATCAAAAAGACAAGAGACAAGAGACAACAAAAGGTAAGGAAGAAGAGTCAAAAGAAGTAGTGGCTAGGATTTCAAAACCCTAAAAAAATGACGGCTAGGGTTTCAAAACCCTTAAAAAGTAATAATTAGGTTTCAAAATTTTAAACAATGGCTTGTCTATATTTTTTTGGATTGCCCATATTTTTTTTAGGTTGCCCGAAAACAAAAAAATGTTACTACCATGAAAATATGACTAATAATATAACTCAATTCTCTCAAATGAGTTCCCTACCGTTCCCTATGAAATACTTTGGTGTTCTCAACAAACGTATAATATATGCCCATGAAGTACAAGGCCCAAAAACAACTAGCAGTCATATTTTGTAGTCATATTTCTCTCCAAAATATTTCTCTCCAAGAATATGACTGCGAGTAGTCGCCAATCATCCTCAGTCATATTTTTGCAGTCATAAAACACTGCCGTTGTTGTAGTGAAGATCAATTTATATTTGAGGCCAAATTGAGGGTCAACTTTAACTCTCTAAATTTCAACAAACAAAATCTCTCAATTATTCTAAATCTAGTCCAAAGGCTTTATAGTAGAGTTGGATCAAAACTACAACTCATCCTACACATCATCCTAAGTAGCACAATTTTGGCAACAAACCTTTGGGTTGGGTTGGTGTATGGGAGTAAAAGTTATAAGGTAAATCAACCCATTGTGGTAAAATGATCCATAGTGGTCACCTGGGTGTCACCTACCAAATGACCCTATTATGTTTTTTTCACTTTTTTTAGATTATGGCTTCAATAAATGTCTTACATGACACTAATGAAGTAGTTAGTGACTTCTCTAGGAACTTCCAATTTTTCAGTGAAAATTCATTGTGAGAATTGACTTTTTAGGTCTTGTTAAAAAAATACTTTGACTACTTTAGGTGAGCAAAATGAACATGATGGATTCAAATTTTGTTGGTTTTAAGGTAGTCAACTTAGACATTATTTTTGTTTGTTTTTGTTGAATTTGAGACATTTTCTTAGATGATAACTCCCACAAATAGGCCATATATAATACACTATATATTGTATATCATACATTATATACAATATATAGTATTTGATATTTGTGTGTTAATTGACATGAGAAGACATACTATTTATACAAGTGGTGGTGGTAGGAGGCACAATAAAGCTTATGGGATATGTAAATTTTCAAAGTTGTCAAAGTTGATGTTGCCAAAAAGATCTTGACATCTTAGTTGACATTACATTTGATATTGCAAAAAACATTTGGACGTCTCAGTTGATGTCCCAATTGATGTCTAAAAAAACACTATTCAAATTCTCAAATGGCATCAACATGTGCTGACATGGCATGCCACTTCATCCTTGTTGGATGCCATGTCAATCAAATGCCACATTAATAGGCACTTTTTAAATTTTTAAATTTTTAAATTTTTAAAATTAAAAAAAAATGTTTTTAAACATGCCATGTGGCTACCTTTCCTCTACATTTTACATTTCATTAGAGTTTTACCTCAATTCATAGTAACTTTCTCTAATTTACTTAGAGTCAAACCAACCACCTTTGCTAATATGGCATTTCTATGTGTTTTTGGACATTGTACAAAGGGCAACTATGATTTTTTCAATGTCTCCTAGAACATCACTGTTGCACAAGACATCAACTTGTTCTACCTGTGACATCCAAACATTTCTTGAAACATCCAACTCAATTCTACCTCTCGTGGTTGTAATCCCATTGTTGTGCTCATGTTTTGAAAAACATGCATATTTGTTGTTAATGTCCAAAAAAACACAAGTTTCTTATGATGTCGCTAAGAAGATTGCCAATGTTTGTTGAATTCAAAATATTCAAAATGTTGATATTTGACAAATTCTCGTATCAAGTAGACAATGGAGAAGACAATGCTCACAAACAATAGTACTATTAGAATTGTAGCTTGTCCTATTCTTGTTGAATCAATATGCTTATCAATCTTGTTTGTCACAATTTTATCAAAGTTTGCTATTCATTCAACCACTTAGTTCCATTTTGCAATGTATTTTTTCCAATTGCTAATTTCAAGTACCAAATGCATTCATCTCTTTTAACTTTCAACTTTGTCTTCCAAGTTTTACTTCAAGAATAGAAGGGTGGAAGCTACCACAATATGCTTTCAAATTTGCATTAGTTAAACTAGTTTAAGGTAGCCAACCCCATTTCTAATCACATAAGTAATTTAGCATATTTATTGTCTAGGTATGGTGAGGGAAAAAATTTCGCTTTTAGATAAATAGATTCTAGAAGGATTTCAGATTTATTTACAATTTTTTCCTCAAAAAAAAAATTACCATGAATTTTTTTTCATGAAGAATGATTCCATTCAACCTATTCTCATTATATAGGTCATCATGTTTCCAACCATAAGCTAATTACAAAATTGATCATCCTTCAATGTAGGTGATAATTGTAGCCTCCAATGTACATCTTGTGATCATTGTATACTTTCAATGTACACTTTCCTAACATTTGTATTGTGTGAGTTGTCACCTAACCACGTGAGTTGTCACTTAACCACATGAGCTGTCACCTAAACCACAATTGATTGGAAACATGACAATCTAACTAGTGAAAATGGGTGGTTGATTGGAAAGAGGTTGGTTGCCTTATGTTTTATTATAATTTTAAACACAAGAATGATGTTCAGGCTGTAGCACAAAATTAACCTTCCAAAAAGAATTTAAAATGGTCAAAGGAATTTGGCTACCCATATAAAAACAAGCATGAAAATTTTGAATTGACCATATACAATCAATCAGACAACTAGGGGTTAAGCTAGAATGGCCCATTGTGGTCAAAATGAGTCCATAGTAGACTTAGGGAATCACCCCATTATTGATTTTTTTTTCAATAAATGAGATTTGGGTTACAATCAATGTCTTCCTTGACAATAATGGAGTGATCTCATAAAGAACTTCTAATTGTTCACTATAATTATATTGTAGGAAGTGACTTTTTAGGCCTTTCACATTAGAAATTATTGTGATTGCTTTGAGTGTGTAAAATGTGCATCAAGGATGGAGGCAGATTTTGTTGGTTCTAGGGTAGTCTAAGCTCAGAGACTCTTTTGGGCCATCATGAGCTGAACACTTCAAAAATTCATAGCAAATTCATACTTTGTCAAAAAAAATATAATTCCAATTGCCGTGGCTGTTTCTCACACTTGTCTGTAAGTGGGAAAGGAAAAAAAAGATAAAAAATTTCAGCAACGGCATGAGGGCAAACTCCTCCAAATGGAGCTCTCCCTTGAGACCTGTCACCAGACCGTTCGGTCTCGTTCCACCTTTCTGATGAGTGCGTTGCCCCAGTCCATGAGCGTCACTTCCTCTTCTCCTTCAGACACAGCATTTGCATCTGCCAGGTCGAGCCACACTCTCTTTGTGAAAACGGTAGCTTTCTTCCCGGCGCCCTCGAATTTCTTATGTCGCAGAATAACTCGAGTGAAAGGAGTCTCAGGACCGTTGTTGCTTAGGTCAAGCAGAATCTTCCCCTCCGAAATCACAGCTGTGTGCCTCGGACACACCGGGTCAATAATCTTCTTGTTGATTGTCCATAGCTTGTCCCACTCCATCCACTCCGAAGTGCATGAGTGACCCCTTCAATACTATCCACATAGGGGCAGGCAAAATCGTAAGTGGGATAGACCTTATACTTAGCTCCCACACGGTGGTGAGTGGTAGGGTTGCAACGGTAGTACACAGGGTCTCGTAAAGATGCATTCGGGTTGGTCATGTCGAGCTTGCCACGGACACAAAACTTCACACCCTTTTCCGTGCCAGCTACCATTTCCTGCCAGAATTTCAAATTCTCCTCAACCGTTTGGTTTCGGCATTTGGACTCGACGAGCGCCTTCCTCTCTATCTGCATTTGCTCCCGCTCCGTGTCATCCGTGTATGCCTTGCCCTCTTGGATCAGCTTCTCACACATGGCCATGAGCTCGGGGAAGTAATCGGAGGTGTAGGTCACGACATCCCCCTTGACTCCTAATGTCTCTAGATCATGTAGAATGCTGTCAACAAACTCATCCTTCTCTTTGGCTGGGTTCGTGTCATCGAACAGGATGATCAGGCGTCCTTTGTACTTCTGGGCAAAGAACTGGTTCATGAGAGCAGCCTTGGCGTGACCAATGTGGAGGTAACCACTTGGCTCGGGGGGAAATCGAGTGCATACTTTGCCCATTTCTGCGCCTGGCAAATCCACTTCCGACGGCCCGTCCAACTTCTCGCTTGTTGCCTCGGCGACCACGGTCGCAGCGCTCTCTGTCTCTGCGACGACGGGCTTTCCACCTCCACGCCGAGGCAGAACCTCCACAATGGCTGGATACTGGGCCAGAATGCAATTGTACCATCGAGCGAGATTAGGGTACTTCGCGGACTTACGCAAGCTCTCCCACCTTGGTCCGACCTTCCCCAGGTGCGCAATGACGGTAATGTCGGCAATGCTCAGATCGTTGCCAACGAGAAAAGGTCCGCAAGGTCAGATAAGTATTTGCGTAGGCGCAAGCTCCCTCGAATTCGGATCCCACGCTGAATGCGGGTGCATACGCAACCCACTCGTCCACCTAAAACCAACAATTTAGGGTTCAGGGTTTTGCATTCAAAATGGATCGCCAATCCATTGCAGCTCACGAATATCAAACTCCGAGATCAAAATCTCAAACTAAGACGGGACAACCAATTTCGAAACGCGAAATCAAAGATAAAATACAATTGACGGCACACAGTACTTACTTTAGCCGAGCAAGTGTTGAGGTCTTCTGCTTTGCTGCCCTTGAATGTATCAAGGATCCTTACCAACAACTGCTTGATCTCCGCCATGTCTGCAATCTCAATCAAACCCTCCTCCAGTACGATCCTCCAGTCCTGGAATCACCTGAACCCCAATGAATCTGCGTTAGTTCAACTCGCTAAGAGTTAAAATGCTAATATTTTAGACTTTCGTCAGAGTACTAACCTACTGTCCTCAAATTACATGAACCCGCGAGATATCTGTGGTAGTTTAACTAGTTAAATTGAACATTTCGTGATCGTCTTCTGAGAACGAACAGGAAACGCTAGAGCCCTCGAAATTGTTTGTTGGTTTAACTTGCTGCGTGTTAAAATGCTGATATTCTAGACTGTCCTCAGAATACAAACCAACTGTCCATGAATTACATGAACCACCGAAACATCTGTGTTAAGTTAGTTCAACTCGCAACGAGTTAAATTGAAAATTCCATGATCGTCCTCAGAGTATGAACTGGAAACACTTTATCCCCCGAAATCTGGGTTAGTTCAACTCGCTGCGAGATGAATTGACAAAATTTATGGCCTTGCTTTCATACTAGAACAAACCAGCATCATTTGAAAATCATGGAGCTGCATAATCATAAACCAGCATTGCTTATCCAGAATCTCAGGATCGAAAGCCTGCTCATTAGGACACGGTTTGAATTCACAAACTACTAATCGGAAACCAGATTCAAAAACGGAATTTCTACTCGCATTGAGTTGAAAATGTTCAATGCAGGCCTCTGCCCAACGTCTATTTTCATACCCCTGGTGCTATTCGCACAAAGTCACAGTCGAAAGCATCGCAGGGACTCTTCGTTGATTATTCGGAAACCTCGTCACCATCGCCCCCTTTCACCATCGAAAAGCTAACGAATATGGGATTTGAAGATACAGAGAGTAAAAATTTCTCGAGATTTCTTTGCGATGAAGAAACCACACTCAGGTATATCAATGGCCATCGCAATTCTATATTAATGCACAAGAGAAGCAAGAAGCACCTACAGTTTCAACCCGAAGGACCACAGAAGTTCCTGACGTTGCGCGGGCTGGCAGTAGCCCTAAACCCTAAAAACCCTAAACCCTGAAGCACAAAAACCCATCAACAACATAATCAAATCTCGGTTTCTCTTTCATCCTATACCACCTTCCGAGGTATGAATACCATAAATGGTTTAAGTAAGCATTTTTGCATGTAGGATATGGGAATTTTTTTGAGAAATTGAGCTCAATATGTGCAAAAACAAGGATGAGGAAGAATGCAAATAAATAAATAAAAATTCCCTCAAAAATGAATGTTTTATGCAATATAAATGTAGATTCTTTATTTGGACCCCATTCTTGTCTCATAGGTTCACCTTAAAACAACTACCTTTGGAACTTGTTCCTAATCAAGTGTGAGCCAATCAAATGCAAGCAAATCAAATTTTTTCAAAACCTTTATCAAAGCAAACTATTGTTGGTTTTAGGACAGCCTACTTTGCCATTAGAGGGGGGTAACCGTTATTGGTATTCCTATCTTATTTCATAATTAAAAAAAAAAATGAATACTACATTTTTCTTAGGTTTAGTTTTTTTGATGTAATCTTAGGTCATTATCCCACATATTGACTATATTGTGCAAGTTATGTGACATGGATGTATTGTTTGTTTCTAAAAATGTTGAAAAACAAAACTTCATCTTTGGGAAGGTTTGAAGAAAGTACTTTTGCAATTTTAGGGCACATTGAACTTACATTTGGTAGTGAACTTCATTCAAATGTGTACTTGAACAAGTTAACTAAAGGATCCTTTGTTTGGATTTGATAATAAATATAAATGAAGATTTTAGCATTGTTTTGTGTACTGGTGCTTTAAAGTAGTCTTAAATTCAAAACTTAAATTCAAAACACTGCAAGAAATTGGGGATTAATCTTTATGGTTATTTTTACTGATCATGTTTATAAAGACTTTTTTTTTTTTGGATTTTATGAATATGTATGCTATTAGTAAGTATATTCATCACACACTTTAAGTTTTATCATTCTTAAATCAATTAGTGTAGGGTGTTATAACATTATTATAGTGTAGCCTTTTGTTGTTGGCCCAAAGTAAAAGATAACACATCCTATGTTTCTTATTTCATAATTTAATTCGATTTATTTATTAATTAAAAAATAATTCAAAATGTGCTACCTGATTTTAGATAGTATAAAACTAAAGTTAATTTACTTATAGACTAATGTATTTTTTGCTCTTGGATCAAAGTCAAAGATAATGATTCCTTGTGTTTCCAAAGTAATATAGGGTTTAATTCAATTTCTAACTTGACTAAATAACCTAAAATGGGTCCCAAGGTCCTAAAGTTGGAATCCCAAGTTCTTGGAATTTTGGCCCTAAGATTATGAAGTTTGGTCTAAAATTGTTGAAGTTTTAGTTCCAAAATCGTGACATTAGGGTCCAAAGTTTTCTTTTTATATTAAGCTAATTTATAATAAATTTAGTTACTTTATCTGATTTTTAATTAATTAAATTTGATTTTGAGTTAACTTTTTTTTATTTTTTTAAATATTTTTTTACTTTGAATTTATATAAAATTTATTCTGATTTTAAATGAACTTGCTTTCACTCTTTAAGCGCAAGCTTGAGTTGTTCTACTTGGGTGTATTCATGGTTGAGTGGACTAAAATTAGCAAAAGTCCATCTCCATATAACTCACTACAAGGCTAGCTAGAAAAACTTTGTACAACGAAAGTGAACACAACAATCCAAAGAGAGATGTATGGTTGTGTAGGATAAGCATCATGTGGTTAGATTTGGAAAAAAAATAAAAAATTTAGAGTTTTGCTCTTTGCAATAGAGATGGTAGTTTTAAGTGATCTTGAAGAAAAAAAAGCCTTACCCTTTCAAGGGTTAAAAGATATAATTCCATAGAATCTCCATTAAACATAGAAATATGAATTTGTATTTATTGTATACTATGGTAAGAATTTATGTGACAATGTAGTCAAATATGATTGTATAAAAATACAAAACAATAATATACAAGTGAAAATATGTGGCTACAAATCAAGCCTTTCTAACCTTTATGGGCTATTTCTAGTGAGAATTTTTAGGTTAGAGCTAGTTTATTCATTGATGTATGTAAGGTCCATTTCTCATATTTTGAGCAATTATAGGGTGATTAGGGTCTATTAGATGTGCATGATATATAGCCATAGAATTTTGTAGCTACACAACTTAAATGTTATAATAAAAGTTCTATAAAAACATGATTGTCTTGGAGATTTCTTTAAAATCATTTCATTTCATTTAAACCTTGAAATGCCTACCTACAACTAAGACTATTAATAATATTCAACAAATCTTAGACAATTTAATAATGTAAGTGTTGATTGAAGATCTAATACATTACTTGAATGATCATGTTAGAGGTTTATAGAAAGGTATGTCGCCTTTAATAGGTCTAACTACTTGGTCATCCACCCAAAATGACAAGTACTACCAAACAAGAACAATTTGAAATTTCCATCACCAAAGTCTCTAAAGTCTGAGATCTTCAATTTGTTGTTCATGGTAGCATAGAGAGAAGTAAAGCCTTAGGTTTCAATCTGAACCAAATGGAAGAATCCAATTTGTTCCCCACATGATGAAAAATAACCATACAAAGTAATAGGAAGTAAAGTCATTATTTTATAATAGAATATGAATTCGTTATGAATTTTTGAAATGATGTATCTGAAGTTTGTAAGTACCACTAGGCCCTCCAAAACCAACTACAAAATTTGAATCCAAAATGATCATCAAATTCACCTATAATGACTTCAATATTTTTCTAAAATGGTTATAATAATGTCAAGGTCCTAAAATGGCCACATTCTTTGATAGTTTTATACTCAAAAAGGTAAATGATCTCATTTTTAATACTAAGACTATAAGATATTTCCAAGCCACTAGTTGCACGCATACTTCAAAAGTGCCACTATCACATTCCAAAAATTCCTGTAGTTTCATTTTTCCTAACTTGGCTCATATAGATTCCTTATACTTTAGAGGTGCTTATATAATTCAACTACTAAAATATCATTGAATCTTGTTGAGAGTCAATAGGGGATCCCACATTCTATTTATATAGACACCAATAGAATAAACTATGAATTTTCAAGGTGCCAAAATAAATCAATCTAAAGTGACCTCAACCCTCATTAATGGAAGTTATATATTTGGGACAATGATATGGAGATCTTTAAATTTTTTATTCATTGTAATTGATAAAAGATTATGAAGTAAATATTTTAATCCTTCAAGGACATTCCATATTCCTACTTTATCAAATTTCATTAGTTTTTTATATTAAAATTTATACACTTGTCAAAAATATGAATTTTTTTTCTCATGTAGTAAAGTGACCTCAACCCTCATTGTTGGAGGCCTATTTGAGTTCAAAAACATTAGTGCTTTTGAAGTGTTGTAGTTCAAAATTTCAGTGAGGTATAGAAATCTCAACCGTACAATCTTGTAGAGTACATGTTTTAGATGATGTGAATCAAATTTGGAGTCATTTGATCGTGTAGATTGAAAGATTATAATGTTTTAGTGTTGAAAAAAGATGCTGAAATTTTCCTAAAAACACATTTGGAGGTGAAATTGATTTCTAAACCTACTCAAATGGGAAAACTTTAAACTATACAGTGATTCAAAACTAGAATACAAATACATTTGTGAAAGAAAATATCATAGAATTGACTCATTGTATCTGCAAAATGGCTTGCAAATGTCAAAAAAATAGCAAGAAAAGTTGCAAAAAATAGCTCTAAGGCTGAACCTCCTCCTACTAAAATGCTTCTCAATCACTCATTACTTTTTGGATTGAGATGAAATTATAGTGACACGAACTAGACTAGTATGTGCATCTTTTCCAATTTTTTTTTTGGAAATTGACACTGTATGAAGAAGAAACAAGCCACCGAAGGTTAGTGTAATCCGAAAGTGTCAGGATTTTGAACTTCGAATTTCCCCCAAACATTCAAAACAACTTGGATTGACATGAAAATTTTACCACAATAACTAGACTTCAAGGGGAACATAACTCAACAAATTTTATTGAAAACTAACATTGGATGAAGGAGATATAAGCCCAAAGTCACTATAAGAAACCCGCGTTTTAGTTGGTGTTTTGTAATTTTTTCAGACAGATTTTAGGCGACGTCAGAAAAAACAACTTGTGTTTTTTCACGTCCAAGTTGACATCCAGATGTTATATTGGACGTGAGAAAACATAAGTTGTTTTTTCCAACGTCACCTAAAATCCGTCTGAAAAAATTACAAAACGCCAACTAAAACAAGGGTTTCTTGTAGTGAGTTGCAGCCTTCAAATGCACCATGTTGAACCCAAATTGAACCTGTGAACTTTGATTGTCTTCCAAGATTTCAGTATATCTTGGATTGATCTGAAAATTTTACCACATAAACTAGAAGAGAGAGTGCAAATTTACCAACAAGTTTTATTGAATTTGAAAATTGGATGCAAAAGTTATAGCACTTTGAATTGGACTTGAAACTATGTGAGGACACTTTTCGCCCCTTCCGGCGATGAGGGGTTAACCCTTAAGCACTCCAACGTCCATATTTTGGACGATGAATAGAGGGCTTGCAGGTGCTGTTTCATCCAACTACCTTCTCATCCATCCAATGTAACCCTTGAATCTTGAAAATATGACCTTCTTTTATGCCCAATTTCATGAAATTTTGGTGAATGGTATTACTATACAAAGATATGAGCAAAAGTGTGCCAAAATTTGAAAAAGGATTGAGGCGTTAACCCCTCATCGCCTAAGGGGACGAAAAGTGTCCTCATGTATAATTCAAAGTGCTGTAACTTTTGCATCCAATATCCGAATTCAATAAAACTTGTTGGTAAAGTTGAGCTCTCTCTTCTAGTTTGTGTGGTAAAATTTTCAGATCAATCCAAGATTTACAAATTAAATGGGGGCCAATCAAAGTTCACAGGTTCAATTTGAATTCACCAATCTGCATTTGATGGCTGAAACTTTGGGGGGATGTATCTCCTTCATACAATGTTCATTTTCAATAAAATTTGTTGGGTTATGTTCCCCTTTTAGTTTAGTTATTGTGGTAAAATTTTCATGTCAATACAAGCTTCTTTGAATGTTTGGGAGCAATTCAAAATTTAAAATCCAGCCATTTTCGGATTACAGTGAAATTCGGTGGCTTGTAACTTCTTCATACAGTGTCCATTTTCAATAATTCCTTTTCTGAAAGTTGCACATACTAGTCTAGTTTGTGTGGCTAAAATTTCAATAATTTCTTTTGTGAAAGTTGAACATACTAGTCTAGTTTGTGTGGCTAAAATTTCACGTGAATCCAAAAAGTAATGAATGACTGAGATGCTTTTTAGTGGAGGAGGTTTAGCCTTACATGGTGTTTTTTGCAACTTTTCATGCTATTTTTTGACATTTCAAATCTGTTTTGCAGACACATTGAGTCAATTGAATGATATTTTTTTTCACGAATGTGTTTATATGTTGATTTTGAATCACTTTATAGTCTCAGTTTTTTTCATTTGAGTAGGTTTAGAAGTCGAATTTCACCTCCAAATGTGTTTCTTGGAAAATTTCAGCATCTTTTTTTAACACTAAAACATTCTAAGCTTTCAATCCATGCGGTCAAATGGCTTCCAATTTTTACTGTGTCATCTACGACATGTTCACTACAATATTGTACAGTTTCAAACTATAACTTAGCGACATCTAAATTTACAACACTTCAAAACCAACGCTGTTTTTGACCTCGTTTGGACTTCAGGCGATGAGGGGTTAATGAATGGAGAGGGAGCTGAACACTCCGGAAGGTCACTCAGGCTACCAGGGAGTTCTTAACTTCAGCCTCTCTAACTTACATTTGCGAAGGCAATTCGGAACCTGCTGCATCCCTTCAAACCTACGCCAGTGCCTCACGATTTCGAGGCACTGGCGTAGTACACAAGTAGACTTCGAGGCACTGAGCTTCAACAGAGAATCAAAACCAGATTCCCGAAACCATGATACTCAAATAAAAAAGGGCAACGCCAGCAATGAATCAACCTATGCAGAAACCGTCGTCACTCTTCAGGAGACACGTACTGGCAGCGAATGATACCAGCAGCACCCCCGTAAGCTAACCAAGTTTCTTTTCCTGTATTAGAGTTCCAGCGCACGCGCTGAACAGCTACAACACGTTGTGGTAAACTATGCTCAGCACCGGAGGGGTTCTGGACATCATCATCATCATCAGCATCAGCATCAGCAGCATCAGGCTCGCTCCCTTCCTCCCCAACCTCGTCCCTGGCATCCTGTTTCTTACTTTTCTTGGATTTGCCGCGGGGTGTGTCTTCTGCATTCTTCTTCTTCTTCTTGTTGCCTGGCTTCTCCATATCAAGTGGGTTGCCACTTGGTATAAATCCTAAACCTGCTCTGTCGGACTTCAGAACGGCGTTCCGTCGAGTGAGAAAGTCTCGCCTAAACTGGGGAGTACTGGGCTGGTCTATGATAGTTTTCTGGGTCTTCTGAGGTGGGGGTACAAGGTTCTGTGTACCTATATACATGGTTCCTGTTTCTGTGTCAGCAGCAAACACTCCACAGAGAAAGTGCGGTTGCCTGTGTCGAGAGCCCTCTTTGATTAGCGCCTTCTCTGTCAACTGTCACCACAATCAGGTAAGCCAACCTTCAAATTTGCCCAGATACCGGTATATACCAACCAGAAATGAAAGTTCCAGTCACAGGATAAATATATGGGTTGGGTGATAAGTGATGCCTGATTCTTTGGCTTTACTAAGACAAGAATATGGTTCCATGGGCGTTTTCACACATCTAAGAAATTTTCTCTCACGTCAGGAACTTAACGGATGTGGAATTGACGAACCTGAAATTGAAGGACATTGCCATCAGTACCACAGTAAGCCACCAAACCTGCAAAATAGTGACAATACGTTTAACTTACATCGTTTAATTAAACTAAAAAAAAATGGGAAGAGAGTCATGAACCTTCACGGTTGAAGTGCTCTTTAATGTCAGGAATGGGTACTTGCCTGACTTTCGAGAAACATGTACTCCCCACATTGCATAATAAGATGCATAATAGCTTGCAAGACCCTGGGTAGGCGTGCCTGTATAAGGTTTTCCGGTTACTGCAGTATCTGTAGCCGCTTTATCCAAAGCCAAGACCCGCACTGAACCATCATCCATGGTTATCAGCATACACCTAATGAACCAACATCCAAACCAAGTCAAACTCCAATATTAAAGCAACCATAAGAGGACAGGAAGCCATGAGGTGATATGTGGTGTAAAAAAATTCACCTGGGATCCGATACCCAGTCAATGCACGTGACAACAGCTCGTGATATTTGCAACTCGAATACAGGTTGATACGGATCCCTGCAGTTACACCCAGCAACGTTTATTAAATTTCACATCTTCTGATAGGATAGTCAATAAAATGAACAAGAGGATCATGAGAACCAGATTTGAAAGAAAACCATGCGCCATAGGTCATAGAATTAGTAATTGAATCCGACAGAAAAAAACACACAAGGACAGACGATCATTACAGTTTATTTTCATCCCTCATGCACTACATTGCCAAAGGATTAAGTACTAATAATGCAATGTTTTCTAGGCAACATGTCGGGTATATGACTGAGAACAAGATGGGAGTGAAATCAAAGGGGTCTCCTCGTCATGATTCCGGTACTAACCGGAGATCCCAAAATCGTACCCATCCACTATGACCAGCTGTGGCTATCAAATGCTTCCCTGCTGCACCACTGCCAAAATTCCCCATATATGTCAATGAATCTTATAGTTCTTTCTATGTCAAAAGGTAGTCGATCAAGTAGCATCAAAATTCATATACAATGAATCCCTATACCATCAACAAACAAGGCGAAGATCACGCATAATTTGGTCCTGAAAAAGTATAGGATACCAGGCTGCAGGTGCCCAAGCAATTGATCGCAGAGTCATAAAATCAGCTGTGAAGAAAAGGAGCGGTCGACTTTCTGCAACACGCAGCAAACAGCCGTCAACTTAAAGAAGATTCTAACCTTCGTGTCAGCAGTATACAGATGATCGTGAACACAACCATAATGCCATGGCTGTTAGTTCTCATGAACAAAAGAGAAAAGTGTCACAACAGAAAACCAGGTTATACTCAGTAAAAAACACACCACTTGTTTCCGCCAACAATATAGCATTACCTTGAAGAGGTGTAGAGCATGGGATAACTTTGAAGACCGCCACCTGCGCCAAAATGTATGTGTTACCACCTAAAGAGCACAGTATAATAATAAGATATATACTCATACATTGGATTCATAAAGGATGGTTCTAGGCGGAAAATGTACAAGGTATCGTCGCTGAAACTTACAGTCCCATCATGACAGCCGACAAGTAACAAATCATGTGGAGCCCAAGTTGACCATTCCACGGAGAGGGGGATGCTGCAGACGAGATAGTCTTGTCAGACTTTATTAAACAAATTCTGACTGATAAAGGCAAGCACAATGTCGTCGTTTGCATGACATAGGATGGAACTTAAGGAACGTCTCCAAAATCCATACTATATTCTGTACAGGCCCACAATGCTAACTCTGAAAGAATTCATGAACGTTTCAAAGTGAGAAATAGCAAAGGACAAAAGGGGGAGGTCAGTGATTTCCCATTTTCGATAATGCAATAGTTTGAGGGATGATAAAGCCATGAGCATCGCACCTCTTGTGTCCATTGCTTTTAAGGTCTGAGCTGCGAAAGATTGGATTCATGTGGACGGTAAGAGGCTCGGTTTCTCTTCTCTCCAGCTGTTGGGATCCTTTACCATCCCACAGATTTGGTAAAGGAACATCGAATCTGTTTGTAAAAAAAAAAGGTCTGACTTCAATAAGATCATCTAATCGACTCCAGAAGCTCTCACAAGATTAAACTCCATACTATCCGCACACCTATCAAAAACGTAGAGACTCGTGCCTGTTAATTTATTCCTTCGTTAGAAAGACAGCGTCCTTATGACCAAATATATATATGAACTCCCTATGTTAGCCAGAATAATGTCAGAAAAGGACGAAAAACGCTTGCACCGTCCCTTGGTTAGCCACATTTGAAATTTAGAAATTTAGAAAATCTACATTTCTACCATCATACACTATATGAAAGAAACATTAATGATAGCTGGACATGTGAAGTACTCACACTTGAACTGATCCATCCCCCAGAATAACTGCAAGAAAACCCAGTCTCATGCACTCTCGCTCATCCGTGGACGCAGACGCTCTGTCGTCATCGGCCACTGGTCGCCACTTTGCATCCCACGTAACTTCACCTTCGTGTGCAAGACCTAGGACTATCTTTGGCAGCACTCCAAGAGACTTTGAAAAGGGAGGTTTACTAGAGGAAGGAGATGCTTCAACTACACGAGAGGCTCCAGAGTGCTTAACATGGGCTCTACCTTTTATCCAGGCGTCCAGTGTTTCAGGTGGAGATCCTGGTGTACTGTTATTAGCAGAGCCAACGTTTTCGCCATCAGAAGCTTCAGCCTCGGGCTCAGAGAACTTCAAAGGGGGTCTTCCTCTACCTCTACCTCTACCTCTACCTCTACCTCTTCCCCTTCCTCTAGCCTTCTCTCTTCCACCCTTGTTCAAATTGAAACCAGTCAAAGTCGTGTAAGTATCTACTGTGGAAGCACTCATATTTGACTCCTCATCTGAGAAGCTATCGCTAGCTGCTCTGCTTTCTTGCCCTCTACCCCATTTTCCACCTCTCCCTCGACCTTTCAATGAGATAGCACCATCCCCGTTCACAAAGCTTGGCTTTCCAGGCATGAGATCGACTGCCCAAATTTGCAGCAGACCCTTCCCCTGCAATGGTTCCCCGAGTCTGTGATGCGGCGATTGTCTTGGGTGTGCTCCTACCAAAAGAAACTGGACTTTGACCGGTTTAGAAAAGGCCTAATAATGATGTTCCTGGAAGTTAAAATGCTATAAAATTGCTAACCAAAATCTTCAGGTGAGAAACAAGATCGGTTCAAAGCATGTACCTCGTTCTGTATGTTGTGAGACGACCAGCCGGATCTACGTGGGCACCAGTCCAACGTCCAGATTGACCCACCCGCATAGAAGATAACGTCCGAGCTACACACCCAACAAGACCCAAAAGGTGAGCAAGTATCGTCAGCGTTAAGAGCCATGATCAAGCTGAAATTCACTGCGTTCACGAACACTATCTATAAAATGAACTTGCCTACATTTAGGTGGACTTAAATGCTCACATAACCAAAATTGGTATAATCCTCAAACCCCGAGCCCAAATTAAGTGTCAGGTGCGAGTTACCAACCATGTCTTCCTCATCTCAGCGTCGTTTTTTTGGCCACTTGAAGGCTGCATGTATCGCGGAATCAGCATGTAGCAAACGTATCAATGGATATGTCACACCTTAGCATACCTTTAAAACTAGAATCCTCAAAAGCTGTAAGAACATTCTCCAAACACTTACATTTCGGACAGCTTCGGAACCAAAGAGGGACAATCCTGGTCTCAATGCAGCTCCCAATACATCGCCTTGGCCATCCTCCGCCATGTAGCACAAATCTGGCGACTGCTCTCCCAAGCCGCATTCTTCCAACCAGTCCCTGAATAACCACTCCAACAAAAAGTCCCGACATCAGCAACGAAACCTCCTCATGACGATGACACAATCCGTCGTGATCACTCACATCTTAAACAAGAAGCTGGTAATAGGAACCGGGGTAGGAGTAGAATAGAGGGACCGCCATGCAGTCTTAAAGCAAGGAGACAAAGTTCTATTCGAAGTACACAGGACCCAAGAGTAGTATAAATACTTAAGGTCAATACTTAGTATATATACAGACTACTCGACCCCGGATTGGCCTTATCACAAAAACCAAACCCTACTTGCTCCACTTTGTAGGGTTTATGATCATGAGAGTCTTCAAAGGGCATCCCAGAAGCCGGGATTCTGCAGGGGTCGCAGAAATATCAGGCCCGGAAGAGTCTCTATAATACAAACTGGCTACGAACATATTTCGAAGATGAGAATTTGAATCCAAATCGCAAATATTTAACCAGGCTAAGGCTGAACCTTAAACCCTAGACTAATAAACTAAGAATCGGATAAAACGAGAATTTTTCCAATCCTGTAAATTGTAACCATGGACGAATAAATCGCTAAAAGTGAGAAGAAACGGAATGCACTTACGGCTGCAAAGAAATTTCTGAAGACCAGCGGTTTACAGCATCGTCAACATTCTCACCACCTCTCTCCTCCATAGCTCCAGCAATCCCTAATCAATCCTAATTTCGTCTATTTCAGATTCGTCATGACCAAAACATCTTGTGCAACTCCCTGTTGATGTCCTCTTCAAAGGTCACCGTCAACGCATCCTGCACGGAATCAATCCTCCTGCGATTAGGCTTCACGCAACCTTGAAATAAAACCCCAACGACAAAAGAAAAAGTAGCAGGTCGTTGATTCATGCTCAAATAGAAATACTGTATATCGTTCGCCCTTTCATGTGTCCCTCTCTTACAAACCTCTCAACTCCTTCCTTCACTCGATGTATCCTATTCTTACGAAAATTGTGAAACGAAGAGCACAAAAGATCAGGGCGAACTAACATAAGCATTCCGCTAATACCAAAAACAAAAACGAGCCTTCGGGTATAATCCATTGTCGATTAAAATTGGAGTGCCCGAAGCCGAATTGGAACTAAAACCTAAACCCTAACATGATAGCAGGACACAACCCTGAACCACAACATGATCGCATCCTCGAGATTCTGTGGAGCAATCAGCATGGAAAGCTGACAACTTTGGGAATGATTTTGCATACCCTGCTTGCTGCCTCGACAAAATAACTCGAATCTTAATCAGACCATATCGTCAGTTTCCAGCCCCAATGATCTCAAGCTCCTTCGCCCCAGAAATCACCGCCAGGAAATTTCGAATCCCAAATTTGGCATCATTAGGGCTCGACCGCGCGATTCGGGGATCTTTGTCCACATCCTCTCTTCCTAAGATTTCATCCATTTTTTACTTTTCATTCGTCGGTTCATACCTTTAGCATCCAAAGTATATATCGGTTCTCCTTTTATCATGTAGACGAGAACCAAGCCAACGAGCCTGTCTTCCCGTCCAAGACCAGGAAGACGGGACGACCGAAGACGGCGAGCGCGCGAGCAAAGCGAAAGCTCTCAAGGGAATGGAACGGATTCTCGGAACGTGCGACTGACTGCCTGGTTGCAGCGAGGAGCTGCTGCAGGTGGCGACGTGACTGGCGGTGCGAGAGGAAGGGTCGGGACAAGCGTAACACACCTGCAGTTAATCGAAACAAGACGTGCGTAGGAAATCTCGCAACCGTGGTCAGCCTCAATCGCGGAGAGCCTCTCGCAAGGAAATAGCAACCTCGAACGGGACGCACGCAGCCTCGCTTGCCGTCGCTTGCCGGACCACCATCACCGACTCGCGACGTCTTCGACAGAAACGCGAGCTTACTTGGAAACGACGCTTCCTGCGCACGATTCAACTAACCTTGGTGAGCGAGGCAAGGGCCATGTCGTGCTATCTCGTTTTTTCATTCTGTCCTCCTGTACATACTTACCTTCGTGGTGCTGCCTCGTCTGCTGCTTCTTCTTCTTTTCGTCGACTTTCTGTTTTAGGGTTTCTTCTCCCTTCCCCTGTTGTACTTTTTGTGCTCCCGACGGCCGTGCCACCCCTCCCCCTCCCTCGTTTTCAGCTTCATCTTATTGATGTTCTATTTTCCTTCTCGTCCTCTTCTCTTTCCTCACCTCGGGGTTTGCTTCCCTCGTACTCTCCCTTGTGACTATTCCGGCCCGTGGTTTTCATGGATTTTCTAGAGGTCACCTTGTGGCATGGCTGTGACCCGGAATTCGTCACTCCTGCCTTCTGGATCGTGCCTCAGGAGTTGAGTGGCTGGCTGGCTGACTGGCATCGGGTGTGCGTCGTTTTTTTTCCTTCTTGAACTTCGGCCGCCGGTCTCCAGTGTTTACGTGCGGGTTTATTGTTTCCACGTATGAGTAGCTGCTGGCCGATCCTGTGGCATCGCGTGGTGATGACGGGAGTGATTACGTCGCAGTTGTCGACAGAGCTGCTGGAAGAGCCGACCAAACCAATGTCGAATTTCACCTTAGTTGCTCCCGAGACAATGGAGCACAGTGTGGTTCTTCGTGATGAGCTTGGCTGGTGCTGGCGGCCCGTGTCTTGCATCTTCTTGATTTCTGGTTAAGTGACCGAAGTATGCGATAGTCTCGTGAGATGCTTTGACGGTGATGACGATTTCGTGTGAGTTGGGCGTGGCTGAGCGTGCAAAACACTAGCAGATGCGAGTGTAATCGCCACGCGATTGTGTACTCACTCTGTAGGGTTTCCCGCTGACTTCTTATTTAGTTTCACGGGAGCGAGGGATCAAGTTGTTGGGTTCCCGAATTTTCGACGCGTACTGCTGTACTGAATGTAGAGCACCTCTTTAGATGCTGCTGTTGTGGTGTGATCAATCGAGCACGTTTCTATCGCAGTTTTGTGGAAGGATTGTGAGAATCAGTGCGCTGGATGCCGAAGTTGTATGGTGTTACGTAGAGACGCTTCTCGTAGACGGACTCAACATTGAGTAATGGTGGGGACGTCATTATTTGAGCGACTTGTTTGCTGGGGTTTAAGGAACCATTGATACCATAAACGAGTAATAGACCCTGGCATGTTGTCATCCGCTGCTGTGACGTCTCCAGGATTGGATGAAGTGAGATGGTGTTACCGGTGATCAGGCCTGCACTGCCGGACTGGCCACGAGGGTCGCTGATAGTAATTAGGGCAGAACCGAAAGGCTGACGAATTTTCTTCCTTCCATCTCATTGAGTGGAGGATGACCTCGTTCCCCAAATTCTTGAGCTGAATGCATGAGAATCGTGCTTAGCGAAGGAGATGGTGCTTAACGCATGCACAGTGTTGTTCAAGTGCCTAAGTGGCCTGTGTGGGCAGTCCGTTGTGCTGTTCATGGATGCATCGGTATTGCTCAACGTCTTGCAGAATTTGCAGATGTAGATAGATGTGATTGCGTTGCACTGACGGAATTGGTACGCGTTGGGGTTTGCAGAAGAAGTGACGGATAATTCTACTTGCCAGAAGAGGGGTCGCTTTCGAAGAGCGAACATTCGTTGTCGTGCCAAGAGGCGTAAAAAGTGCAGCCGGGAGTGTTGAGAAGTCACGAGGTTTTCTACTTCACCTGGCTTCTTGAACTCCTGCTTTTTCTTTGTCTCAAATTTATCAATTACTTCTGTAAGGGCCATTTACATTCTCTGGTAGCGATTCGGTTGAGCTGTCTCATGTTGCTCAGCACGTGTCACCGTCTTTCAGGTCCGGCCCGAGAGAGCGCTGTATCGGCCAGCCAACATGCGAGGGCATCTTGAGGAACTCTCGGACGGAGAAGGTGGAAACTTTAAAGTGAAGGCTTCTCGAATACTAGGCCAACCTCGTGATGCGCCCGTGCCTGGACTAGATAGATCAGAGAAGAAGGCGACCAAAATCATTCTCAAGCTTTCCAATGGTCACTCCAAGAATATACCGGTAGAGGAACCTTTACAAGCTAAGCCTCGACCTCGGATCATAATCAAGAGACCGCAGCGGCCGGTGGACTACGTGGAGGAGGCTCCCTCTGCAAATTCACTGCCTAGCTCACCGTTATTTGAAGAGTCGGAGGACGAGAATCGCAAGTCTAGAAAGCATGGGAAGAAACGGCATAGGAGGATTGAAGAGTATATGGGCTTCCCCGAACCAAGTACACCTTCTTTTGTGGACTGGGAAGAGAATGAGGAGAATGGTGCGGTGGAAGGATATGAGGAAATCGAGGACGAGGACCGACCGCGGAAGTCCAAAAAGCACAAAAAGAAGAGACGGAAGAAACTGGAAATGGTGGACGACAGTGACGACGAGGATTTTGATCCGATGGCCGAGATGAGAAGAAAGAAGTCGAAAGCTCGTGATTCTCTTGTAGCGAGCACACCAACTTTGCCGAATTTACTTGTGGAGAGGATAGACCTTCTTGGAGACGAAGCTACGAACAAGAATCTGCACGAAATTTCTAGGCCAGCTGTCGGCGTTCCACTGCTGATCCCAGGTGTGGGACAACGCGCAGAGGACAATCCAATCATGAAGACCCTTCAAAAGTGTCATCTCATTGCGGCCAGTCTGAAGAGTGAGCTAAAAGCGACCAGCACCTCCGGTGGTGCGGTGAACCTTGACCGGTACGCCGAAGTGGATGCATCTGCTGCGAAGATCGTCTCCCAGGTATGACTGGCAAGCCTTGAAAGTGTATCGTTGTATTATTGCCAACATTTTTCTTTCTTATTGAACTCGCAACTTCGGGGCGATGTTAACCTTCCTATGTGTCTACAAGGCTGAAGGTTGTCGAGGTTATGTCGGATGTCAAGTTGGGAGGACTTCCGAACACCTGTGCTTTTCAAAGAACGCCAGTGTTTTGAGGTGTTTCAAACGTGGATCTTTTTGTGGTATCAGGCAGATGTGTGTGCTGCGTGTGGAATTGCCGAGGGTGATGCCAGTCGCGTTCTGAAGGCTTACCAACTTGTGGGGGTGAACTTTATGTTGCTGCTACATCGCAAGAATGTCGGAGGAGGTATTTCTGCTATAGCCTTGACCTGTAGAAAGCAAGCTCGAAGCTGAGTAGTTTTAAGGATTTTGTGCATGGTTTCAGTAGAGAATTTTTACGACGGAGGAATTTTGTATTAGTACTGTTGGTAGGAGTAGGAGCAGGAGTAGGAGATGGAGGGAGTGCGTTTGGGAGAGATGATAGGTTCGAGCTTGTGTATGTGGTGGGTTGATCGTGTTCCTGTGTAGTGATATGTTAACAATGTCTGTGTTTGAGGATTTTGCTCTACAATTTTTTTAAGTGCAGGTGTATGAGGATAAGCAAAAAGTGAAGAAGCTAGCAAGTTATTTGTTATGGTATGCTGATATTTAGTTGTTGTTTCCAGCTATTTTGGCAGATGAAATGGGTCTTGGGAAGACTGTTCAGGTTAGATTACCTGCTCCATTTGCCTCCACCCTCAGTTTTCCATAGTGCACAGGTACGGGTGTCTAGGTTTGGTATGATGTTAGATGGCGTCGGGGGCATGTATGAGGGGTTGAGATGCGACAGTATGGTGGAACGCTTCTACTTTGTCATTGTTACCCTAGTATTAGATGAATAGTGTCTGTTTGTGTTGTGGTCATAGCCGGGATGAGAAGCTGGATGTGATTCCAGTTCTTTTGGCACTGGGTTGGTCAGATCCATGTAAGCACGGTTTGGGGCTGTTAGGATTGAAGTCCTTGAGTTACGGTGTTGTGTAGCTGATGATTGGAGAAGGTGGAGGGTGATGTCTCTGTGACTTGAGTGTTACGGTATGGTCTGACCCAGACTCGTTTGTGGAATGCTTGTATAGGCCGTTGCATTTTTGGCACTTTTGAAGCACCTTGATGGAGATCCAGGCCCTCATTTGCTGGTTGCCCCAGCTTCACTGCTGGAGAATTGGCTGAGAGAGATAAAGAAATGGTGTCCCGCGTTCACAGTTGTATTGTACCATGGTAATGAGAGGGCCGTCCAGTATGAGAGGCTGCATCGTGCCGCAAAGGGGAAGGGGCCAGCACCTTTCAACGTAATGCTTACCTGCTACTCCCTGTTTGAGAGGCAGAGGTTAGTGAATCCGGTTGGGTCTTTTGGTTAATCCGTTTTGAAGTTGTCGTTGGGCAGGATGTTTGTGTTGAAGTCGTCAGGTCGAGAGCGATGTTCGTGTGTTTAGGTTGGGATTTTTGACGATTCCAACCCAATCGGAAATTTAGGACCTCTTATAAAACTCCGTCCGTGGGCTTGAAAGAGCGGTGGAGGTCGCCCTTCCCAACCCGGACAGGCAATGAGCGCGTCTGTGTAGTGCTTTCTTGTTCCATCTTCCGGGTTGCGCATTCAGATGTATCTTTAACCGCGGACATGCTGAAAAATCGCGGGGCTAGTCGACATTTGGATTTAGTGTATACATCAGCGTCCAGTGATTGTTCTGCTTTACCAGTGCCATGCACGTGGCATCACGACTTGGGAACTCCTTGTCACACTTGCTTGCAACGCTTTTCTGAGAGTTGTTCTCATACGTGCATACACATCTGGTTAACTTTTTCGTCTCATCGTATTAATGGATCCCAACGTTCTCATGGGACGTAGAATCAGTGTCTAATTATTGACTCATGGTTTGCTGCTAGTGCTGAATGGGCTTACCGGAATGTTTGGCAGCGAGCAAATGAAAGAAGATCGAAAGTTTTTGAAGAGGTGGAATTGGAGCACGGTGCTGATGGACGAAGCACATTTGCTGAAGGATCGCGGCAGTTATCGCAGCAAACGGTTGCGAGACGTGGCCCAGAAGGCTAAGCAACGTGTGATGCTGACAGGAACTCCTCTTCAGAACGATTTACAGGTGCGTGTGCGCGTCGGAGTCACTTGTAGGTGGGGGCGTGCCGTAATGTGGGACTTGGGAGTGGGTTAGGAACCGTTCTAGAACATCGGCTTGGGTTGATGAATCGAAGCATGCTTTAGAGGGAAAAGATGGGTGGAGTCAGAATGACGCCAGTGTTGGGGTCTTGTATGATAGTCTGTCCATCCTTGTGGATATAGTCCGGTATATTGTGCAAGTCTTCGGATGTCCTTTTGGATACAGAAGTCGGTGAGAGTGGAAGTCGGATGTTGCAGGTGGGATTGGTCATTCAATTTGGTGGTGTTGAGATGTGGAAGGGGTGCATGGCATGCTGACGTGGCGAGTTGCTTTTGGCAGGAACTGTGGTCACTTCTGGAGTTCATGATGCCTGATATATTCGATACTTCTGGTGTAGACCTGGATCAGTATCTTGGAACGAGGAACAGTACAAATGGTGTTTTGGCGCAGGACAAGGATTTGATCACGCATATCAAGGCCATCCTTGGGCCATTCGTATTGAGGCGTGTGAAGAGCGACGTGATGAAGCAGCTGGTGGCGAAGACCCATGAGGTACTTTTATTCGTGGTTCCGTGTAAGGGGGGAGAAAATTGTTCGCCGTTTGTTCGCTACTGTCATGGTAAAATGCATTTTTTTTTGTGACAGGCTTGTTTGTGATGCACGACGTTGGCATGAACACGTTGTTGTGTTACAAGTGTGTGGTTGTGTAGGTCATGGGATTGATATTGGGTATTGCTGGTTGGTGTAATTTGAGGCGTAGAGCGTGTTCTAATGAGGTCCGGTGGAGTGTGCTCAGGTGATGTCGGTGGATATGCTGGAGGAACAAGCCATTGCATACAAGCAGGCAGTGACGGAGTACCGTGCTTTGGCGATGGCTGCACGAGCATCGAAGACCTCGAAGGCGACGTCTACTAATATTCTGGACTGTCTGGCCCGGCGACAAGTGTCCAACATTTTCACGCAGTTGAGGAAGGCATGTTGGCGGAGGATGGACTTGATTTGGGAATGGAGAGGGTGCTTCAGGGTTCGTTAGTGCAGTTGGAATATAGGGAAAGTTTTGGGATGGGTTGTTTTTGCAGTTGGGCTTGGTAGCTAAGAGACGCATGATGCAAGGTTGAGTTGTGAGGGAAGGAGTGTCTGACGTGACTGATTGTTTTGTTACAGCTTGGGAACCATCCTCTGTTGATCAGACGGATATTTACGGATGAGACCGTGAGGAAATTAGCTCGAAAGTACCACAAGATGGCGGTATTCGGGAACGAGTGCACGGTGGAGCGAGTCCAAGAAGAGTTGAACACCTACAGCGACTTCACTCTCCACAGGGTGAACCCACGAACCCGTGACGCTTTGTGTATTTGGCGGGTAGGGTGGAAGTTGAGAAGAGGTAGGGAATTTAGAGGAGATTTTAGCTGGGCATGGAGAAGCGCGAGGCATGGGACGTGATATTTTAGCACCGGTATTACTTGTGCGAGGCAAGATGAGCAGAGTGGTTCTCTTCAGCTGGGGTTGGGCACCGTTAGTATTGATATATATATCCTAACGTGTGTTTTCTGACCAATTTGCACAGATGTGTTTGGCGTATGGTGGAGTTCCCGGAGGTCAAGGGAGGCTGGATGATAGTCATGCCTTGGCTTCTGCCAAGTGTCAAGTGAGTATCTTGAGAGAGTGTTGAGGCGATTCGAGCTTGAGTGTCCTGCGTCGTAGTTACTGGAGTGTGAGACGCAGTTTGGGTATAGCTTTGTGGGATTGTGGTAGACGGTAACGTTGTGGGAGATTTTGATGGTTTTCCGATGCGAAAGAGAATGTTTCGGAATTGATTGCATGGGATGTCAAAAGTATATTTTGATGGAATGAAGTTGTGGGGTACGCGGCAGGCTTTGGTAAGGCTGTTACCGCAGCTAAAGAAGGAAGGGCACCGACCTCTGATTTTCAGCCAGTGGACGAACATGTTGGATATCCTGGAGTGGGCGCTTGCGGTGATTGGGTTCCGATTCACTCGTCTGGATGGAAGGTATAGAACGTCCTGCTCCTCTTGTTCATCCTTTCTTAGGTTACATAAAGGCCTTACTTGATGAGAATTCGATGTTGGAGGTCGAAGATGTTCTAGAGCCATGATAAGCAGAAGTTGGTCCGAGATGGTTTGGTTAAGCGGAGGCAGCAATGCTTTGATGTAGCTGCTAGGGGTATGCGTGTTAATTTGTGGATGGTGGGGTTACCGTGTACCATTGTGTTCGCATGCCGTAGGATGCGATGATTCTAACATTCCCCGGTTGATGGTGTGAGCAGCACCCCTGTGACGGAGAGGCAGAATCTGGTGGACGAGTACAACACCAATCCGGACATCTTCGTGTTTTTGCTGTCAACGAGGGCCGGTGGCCAAGGCCTGAACTTGACTGGTGCAGACACGGTGATCATTCATGATGTGGATTTCAATCCGCAAATGGATCGGCAAGCCGAAGATCGCTGCCATCGAATCGGGCAGACGAAACCCGTGACTGTGTACCGGTAAGTGTAGTACCCCTCAGTTGATGAGTGTGAACGTGTCGAAGGGTATCTGGGACAACGAAGTTGTTACGACGGTTGGACAGAGCCTGCGTTCTTGCGTCATTTTTTGTCGGGGAGGGTCTGGTCCAGTGCGGTGTAGCTTCCCTCCTTAATGGGCACTGTAATTGAGTGGCAGTGTGAGGTTTTGATGTGAGGTTTTGTAATGGAATCCCTCGTTCCACGAATTGGCTAGGTGCCGCAAAATACACGCGATGAGAATGTTTTGGTGATGATGGCACGATGGTTTTGTGCAGGCTGGTGACGAACGGGACCGTGGACGAGAGCATATTCAGAATCGCGAAGCAGAAGCTGGTTCTGGATGCTGCCGTTTTGGAGTCCGGGGGAGACAAAGAGTCTGCCGCCGTTCAGAAAGAACGGGATGTGCAGACGATGGGAGAGATTTTGTCATCCCTTTTAGCTGCGTCGACCTCATAGTCGCTGTAAGCTAAGCTGAGGACCACTGACGAAGTCGCTTGTCGTAAGCTGTGCACCGCCAAGTGTGACATATGGAACCGTTGATTAGACGGTGGGATCATGACTGTAGCGAGACGGGTTGAAGTGCTCAAGGCCATGTTCATAAGAGGTTATTTCAAGGCCATTGGGTACTGATGTATTGATTGCAGTGGCTGGCGAGCCGGCGGAAACATCGATTCCACGATTGTTGCTGGCAGAGAATCGATACAAGTGTAGGTGGCACATCGGTGATTGGAGTGGTGAATTGTCGCAGAAATGTGGTCTTGAGCACATTGCGTGGCCGGGAAATCCGGGAGTAGCATGTTGGTGGACAGAGTTGCCTGCCGACAGAGTTCCCAACACATTGACACGTCGATCGTGTAACATACAGTAGTAGGTGGGTTGGCTGATCACATTCATAGCATTATGGAGTTTCATTTTTGTCTGATATTATTCATATCAGCGCGTAGGTTCACTTGGTCAGTTCACTTCGAACGATGAAGCGCAATGTAGGAATGGACATGAGCATTTATATTATTTGCAAGCAAAGAGGCAGACGGAGTTGAGAAAAGGACCTGGTCACAATCGTCAGGACCAAAGCCCTGAAATTGTATTCGACGTCTTCCAATTCATTTTCTCCATTGGGGAAGAAATTCATATGCTTGGGGTTGTGGAGGTGCATGGCCTTTGGTTTTGTATGGAAGTCGGTGGGAAGAGTTTCGGAGGTTTTGAATTGATTGTGTGGCAAGTTGTGTAGCAGCTTGTGGTGGCAGGTGAGTATGGACGATGTATAAGACACTGTTGCAAATTGTTCCAGCGGCAGAGGAGCTGATCAGTTCTGATTGATGTTATGGTAACTTCTCCAATTTTGGACACTTCAAATCATTCAGTGTAGTTCCTTCTGTTAGACTAGCCAATTATTTTTTCGTTTGTGGGAATAATTCATGGTGATTCTGAAACAATTTACCGTTGATTTTTTTGAAAACTGTATGCAAAAGATAGAAGGCAACTACACTGATTTGTCTGGTTAGGGGAGGACGATATAGCGTCACCTCCAAAATTAGGGTTATATCAAAATTTTATTTTGGTGGTAATTGGTATAATTCAGAAATATTTCGACCTACAAAAATTTATTTATTTAACAGATAGTGTGACTTTGGTTAACTAGTTTTTAGGGTTTAGGGTTCAGATATGACAAATAGGCCAAATAGGAGAAATCAGTGTAGACCTAAAGAGACCTTATTTAATCTGCATGACACCATTGTATAGAAAATGATGAGTTTTTGTACATTGGCAAATGCTTATTAAGCAAAATGCAATTGATTGTGGAAATTTTGGAGGTATGATGAATTAGTTTTAGAATTGTAATGTGATTGGAGTTTATAATGTGAGCTAGGTGAATCCAAAATTCAAATATTGCATATAAGGAAAAGATATTCATTGCATGAAAACATTGTTGAAGTAAAGAGGTCTTTTTGGTAAAACTTCAGGTAAAACTTCATTACAATTGTTTCCTTACAAAATTGTCATCTCAATGACTCAATGCAAGTATATTAGATTGTGTTTGATTAACTTAGCCAATGTGAACCACATTATGTGTTCATCCATAGCAACTTCAATATCATCTAAAGTTTAATTTAAATTATAAACACCTAACTATGTCACATTGTTCACCTTTTATTTGTACTAAATCCTAATTCTTGGAGTTGTACTTTTCATATGAGATTTGTGCCATGTAAATGAGGGAAAAACGAAAATCAAAGATGTAGAAGAAGAAGAATGCACTATGACCAAATTAGATGGAGGTCCTAAATAAGTGCTTTACTTGCAATGTACTTTATGATGAAGTTGATGTAGCCAAGATTTTCATGTTATGAATGAGAGCTTGGGATTCATTCTTTTAGTCCTACTTTAATGATTTTGTTTATATGATTGTACAAAATTTGCTACATGCATCTTAGATTCAAAGGCATCTCTTGGACTTCATCTAAATTAATTGCAATTCGTCTATGTGATTGAGATATGAGAGTGACCAACATACAATTTTGGTAATCAAACAAATTTGATCAATTTTAGATATCTACATGAAGCACATTTAAGCAAACTTAACTTTGAAAAGATGAAACCTATCACCAAGAAACTTTGCCAAAATTGACTTGATTATTGAACCAAAAGGTGCATTCTTCATTCCTCAACATCCTACTTTGTCAAGCTAAAAGTCCATAACATTTTGAAGCAATGGATGAAGGTTGCCTTTTGGGGTGAATGCCAAAAAAAAGTGAATTTATTAAAATATGGAAGAAATTACTAGTAAAGAAGTCAATTTGCATATTATTTACTTGTTTATCATGCTCTTCACTTCAAGATGCCAGGCATCTTTTCCTATTTAGTCATTTAGTAAAAATTCGGTATTTAAGAACTACAAAATATTCGACTTCTGGCTTCTTAAAACCCCTAAACCCTAAATCTCATGCCTTGCTGAATAATGATGTCACTCTTAAACTTCAGAAGGGGCTACGTCATAAAAGAAGAACCTTGTTACAGAACAGAAAAGCACAGAAGATTGGTTACTGTTGTAGTTTAATTAAAATACTTAACACTCATAGGTATTTTGATGGCATTCATCCTGATGACAAAAAAGACACAAAGTAGTAACTCTCACAGATGCATAATTCCAAATAAGCAAGATTAGATACTATAAATTGTAGAATTTATTAAATAGACACAATCCAATAGACTTCTGTTTTCCTTGCGATGTTTGATATTTCACCCTCTGCAAGGCACAAAAGAAGGATCACAGGAGTGAGTCAAGGACCTTGCTTGAGAACAAGAATTATTAACATTTTTTTGATAGTGTGTAACATGCTCAGCTTCCAAACTACAGTTGAGTCATTTACTTGGATTCGGGATTCAGCAGAGGGTGAGGGTTCACGTGCCATCTCTATTATTAATTAAAGAAAAATTCCGGCATATTGTACCTCTCAGATCTGCAATTGGAGTGACTTTCCGAAACGTGAAATCCACACACAACCTGATTTCAGCACATGAAAGGTTGCTTGATGTTGCCAAGGCACAAGTACTTCAGCTGCAGACAAAAGACCCAAGACGAAGAACTCGAGTCAGAATAATGGTTGCTGCGCAGGGTAAGGAACTTGTAAGCAGCACAGAAAACATCGTACACCAACAGTATAAATTATCTTAGTTTCACAGAATGAACTCCGAAAATGATCTTCTGTGATTCTATACAAAGCTTCTCTGAATTTCCAGCCTGCCTCTCTCCCCGCCATTGGGTTGAATCTTTCCAAGACAAAAACTTAAGTTTCAATCTGAAGTCTACACATGCCTATGCAGGTTACGTTCTGAATCATGTGATCTCAGGGGAACTGGTTTTCAAAATGGAAGCAACCCAATATACCTCGAGGTACTCATCAATGCCGTAGTTGGAACCCTCACGACCTAATCCAGATTGCTTCGTTCCCCCAAAAGGTGCCACCTGTAGAAATTTCAAAGGAGGGAAATCATAACGACATCCAATGATATTCTGAGTTCACCAGTTGACATGAAATGCTGGGGAAGTCCCCAGGTATTTGACAATGGCAGCAAGAAAGATGTACCTCACTCGAGATCAAGGTCTCATTCAGACCAACCATGCCATAATCCAAAGCCTCAGCAACACGCCATCCATGCTCTATGTTTTCTGTGTAAGCGTATGCTGCTAAACCTGCACATCACGCCCAAGAGTTGAACTAGAATACGGGCCTCTCGAATCCATCCAGTCTAAATATTGCAGTAAAAATTTGAATTGTAGCGCATCCAAGAAACAATCCCTTTCTTTTATGTACTTACCAAATTCTGTGTCATTCGCCATCTTGATAGCCTCCTCGTCAGAGTGGAAGCGCATAAGAGGCGCTACCGGACCAAATACCTCCTCCCTGGGTAGAACAAAATGAAAATCAAAGTTCACTGAGATAAGGAAGCCATCAAAAATTGGCTAGCCAACTTCTCCACTTAAATCACAAATAGGTCAATATCGCCAACAATTCAGCACAATCGTCTCCCTCTTTCACAGAAACGAAGAGATGTCAACAACATAAGTCGTAGAAGTCCAAAAGCCAAAACACGTTCCCCAAGCGACGAAATAACCAAGAAACGCGTACCTAAAAATGAGCATCTCGTCAGTAGCACCACAAAGAATAGTGGGTTCGTAAAATGTGCCCCCAAGACTATGCCGCTTGCCGCCTACCAGCACCTTAGCGCCCTGCAAAATGTATGACACGGTTATTCTAATACCTCACGATTTTCTTTGCAGAATTTCGAAGCACAGTCTACATTCAAGAGCATCAATATTGCAACAGTTACGTATACAAAAAAGAAACCACGATCGGTGCATTGTACCTTGGATACAGCATCTTGGACATGCTTTTCCACCTGTAGTACTTCAAGAAACCAAGTCAGCAATAAGATGGGCGACTCGGAAGGTGGTACCCTATAACCTAGTTGTTTCAAATGTCAGTAATACATCAAAATTGGCCTAACATATACCAGTACTGGTTAAATCTTCTCAAAGAAGATTTGATGGCTTGGAATTTAAAGCATGCTTAATATCTTTCGAGCTGTACAAATTCAGAAATTCATGCTTCACAAAGCTCTAATGTTCAATATTACACGCAGACATTTTCAAGTAGCACACCCACCTTATCCAAGGAAGCGTCATTGATTAGTGGTCCCTGCACGAAATGAAAAACTGTTACTACTCGACATCAAATACAGCACATCCAACTCAAGCGAAGCATCATGCCACCGAAATGTCGAAAATCTCCAGAATTAATTGGTGTTAGGTTCGAACCTGGGTTACCCCTGCATCTAGTCCATTTCCAACTTGTAACCCTTGCACTGCCTTTGTAAAAGCTGCTGCGAACTCATCATAGATGCCTGCAATCAAACACATTGCGAGTGTCAAACACATGGAAGTGTATTTGAGACCATCAGTTATTCGCTTCAAAAGCATTCCAGAAGCTCAACGAACTACGAAAACATGTCCAACCCAGAAACACATACTCCTGGTAAATTCGTCACTTTAGGAATGCATTCAACTGCGGCGATTTCATAACGTCCACTCTTACCATCCTGCACAAGAATGCGGTTGACACAGACGCATGTCTGGCCTGCGTTTCTGTATTTGCCATGCAGCTGCATCCACATTTTGCACAACATTCACACATCACACAAGATTCTCGTGACCACTCTAAAGTTTCTCCAAACATTTTCTTAAATATAAAAGGGTCACATCGTTAAACCCTAAGAGACAGGAAATCAAAATCGAGAAAAAAATGAAAGTTTGCAAAAAAATTAAAAATTCAGAAGAGCAAGAAATTTACCGCTCCTGTGACAGCGATCTCAATATCAGCATCATTAAAAATGATGAGAGGCGCATTCCCGCCCAGCTCTAGAGAAATCTGTGTCCAAGCACAGTGACCACCTTACACGATTCAACTTACAAAGATCGTTGAACAACTCAAAATTCTTCCAAACATGTAAATTTGAATTATGTATCTGAAACTAACTTTAGAATTACGATAATACCCTGTGCACTGGTTAATAAAATATATGAGTAGAAATCTAGCCAATTCAGAGCAGACATGCAACCCACCTTCTTGACGGTTTTGGCAGCAGCAGCCATGAGTATTTTCCCGACATGTGTTGAACCTGTAAAAGTAATCTTCCGCACCTGAGGAAATACAATTGCGGGAACTTGTTAGAAAAGTATTAAAATAACAGCTCGCGAGAGTACAGATTCCGGGAAACGAGAACAAATTCATTCAGTTCTTCAAACTTGACATGAAGATTAGAGAAGGCTGTTACTTAGACGCACTATTCCAGGCACAGCAAAACAATGCATGAGGCTTGTCATATAGAGAGGATGCACAATTGCATAAGGAAATGTGAAATTTCAAGACTTCACGATCATGTCTACAAGCAGCCCTTGGGAAAAATGAGATACCTCATTGCTATCCATCATTGCAGCGCCGATTTCAATAGCATCACCCATCACCACATTCAGTACACCCTGTCGTGCGTCACATGCTCACTCAGTAAGTTTTCTACAAACAAGTGAACAAGTTGGAGAACTGAATACACATGAGTGCATCGACTGATCTGGAACACTCACAGAAGGGATGCCAGCTTGAAGCGCAAGTTGAGCTGCAGCCAGAGCAGTTAAAGGCGTAAGCTCTGCTGGTTTCACAACCACAGTGCAGCCTGCTGCTAGTGCTGGTGCCACCTGTAAATAACAGCCATCGACTCAAATCAAGCCTAGAATATGGATGCACTCAAAGATGATCTTATCTCAAAGTTGTTCAATCAGACCATGCACCCATTTACGCCATTTGAATAACTGGTCTGGATAACTGACCTTGCGGGTTATCATTGCGAGTGGAAAGTTCCATGGTGTGATGGCACCTACAACCCCAACTGGCTGCCAACCTCACACAGATTAGAATTGCGCCAGTAGTCATAGTTTCCTCTCAAAGTCACTCGTATGCTAAAAGAGCTTCTAGATTGCTAATAGAGCTCATATTTCTTCCGCTGAGTTGCAAAAGAACGAGATTTTCAAGAGTCTGTGATTGTAAACGTCCAAAACCTTTTATTGTAAAAGTTCAACACAATATAATAATAAAGTTGCTGCAAGCGGTAGGTTAGCCTCACTTGCTTCATGACCAACATGCGTTTTGTTGGAAATGGGGAGGGAATGATATCACCATACACCCGTTTCCCTTCTTCGGCATAGTACTCTACAAAGCCTGCACCATAGATAACCTGCATGTTGACATTTCAGTGACATAACTCATTGGAAGCAGTAACCATGGTGAATCAAATCATGGAAATTTACTACCCTGCCATAAACCTGAAAAGAATACCAGTTTTAACCTGTACCATTAGACATGGCAGGGTCTTTGTATTTCCATGGCTTGATTCGCCAAGATGCACACGATACCAGATAATCATCCTAGGAGCCTAAGTTAAATTCATATGAGCACCGTGACTGCTAGTCTAGAGTTGGTCTAGGTAGTGCTTGCAAGTACCTCTCCCTTCGCCTCTGCAAGGGGTTTTCCATTCTCCAAGACCATAAGCTTTGCAAGGTCATCCTTATTCGCCAGAATCAGATCGAACCTGCTCGTTTAAAGCACCGTGTTCCAATTGGGCAATAAAAAACCAATCAAATGGCTTCGAGTCTAAGTTATCAAGAAACAAAGCGATTTGTGCAATTGAACTAAACACGACATAGCGAGGACCCTCAGGAGAAGGCATACCATTTTCGCAAGAGGTTGCATCTGTCGAACGCAGTTCTCTTACTCCAAGCTGCAATACGTAACAGCAGAGGAGGGCTTTAGAGGAGTGCAAACATTAATAATAGCGCCAGAATGTCACCACAAACACTTGTGAATGAAGCACTCCTAAACGCTACAGTAATACTCCTCTTCCATGGACAGGAATGCAAAGATGATCTCTGATCATAAGAAGAATTCCAAGTAGTACTCACGGAGGAAAGCGGCAGAGGCGGCCGTGATTGCGTTCTGCGCATCTTTCTTGCCCATGAACGGAACCTTTGCAATCAATTCTCCAGTGGCGGGATTGTTAACCTGGAAAGAAAGGTGCTCTCAAACCCCACAGATACACAAATGCCAATCACAAAATGTACAAGAGGCGCCAACATGACGACACAGCTACACACAGAGTGCGACGAGAATGCAATCACACCGAGAAGAAGAATTAGTAGACGAGGAATGACGATGCCGTACTGGATGGGGAAGACAAAGCAGAAACAGGCATGAACTGGAAGGGAAAACGAGAGCAGGCTTACGGCGAGCGTGCGACCGTCAAGGGCATCCGTCCAGACGCCACCGATGAGCCCTTGCGACTTGAGCAGACCCATATCATTCAGCTGCACCATAGCTCCCAACTGCGCTGCCATCGCCATGTCGACGTCCCAAATGAGCAAGCCTAGGTTGAATCCGCACAACTTCTTAAGCAGAGAGATCGAAGCAAAGGTCGCATCCAAGAAGAAAATCCAAGCTGACCCAAGGAATGTTGCAACGAAATTAGCTTAAGATAGGGGAGCACCAGGGCAGAGCTAGCCACGCAATAACTTGCATACGCCAATTTGGTACTGGAACCAAATTTAAGCTGATCACAAGTGAGTACGGTCCGTCGGTCACTGCTAACAAAACGGAGTCTGAAGCAATAGTCTGGCGAAGTCTGATATTTTGTGGGGAACTGGGGATGGGGTCATGCTGAAAGGGTTACGTTCCTACTTCCTACCTAATGGCTGCTGTCTTTTTTGCACATGGTTTAATAATAGCGGCTCGGGGATGCTAAAAGCGTTGCCTCGTGCAGATTCGCATTCTGACCTGGCCACCTGCCATTCTGACGATTACTGTAGTGAGTCATATTTATTCAGAGGATGAGGTTGAGTTCAGTTGGGTCGTTGGGGGAGTGACTGCAACTCTGAGACGGAGCTTCATCTTTGAACTGAAGTGGTTCGCCTGTCCCTTTCAGATTCCTCCGCCACCTTGTTCTCGTGCGGCGCCATGATTCCATTTTTGTGTAGCATGACGACGACGACGACGACGAATACTACTGGGACTACAGTCGATTAGCTTAAGTAAATTAGGGTTGTCACAGCGTCGAATTGACTGCAGTTCTTGGTACTTGGTTTCAGTTGAGTTTAGGTTTTTGGAAATTGGGATTGATCGACCGACTGGTGATTCATGGAGCCCAAGCGGCTTCTTCTGCCGGGGTTCATATCCCGCGAGCTTTGCCAGGTTTTGTTTTCACCCTTGCCTTCGATCTACAGTACAGTGAGAGCTCATCAAGTCTGAATTATTAAGTTATTTCTATAGGTGTAGCCATCGCGGCACGGATTGAAACTGTTTCTCTTTGCCTCGGAACTTGCTAGCATCTTGCAAATTCTGGATCGGCTTTGTGACGGATTGGCAGTAGAATGCTCAGCCTTGACTGATTTAGGGTTTGCGTTAGGGCTGCCCACATCATTATTCTATTCCTCTTGAATGGTTCCGAGCTCTGCACATGGTTCATGGTGCCCTAATTTGGGACTTGTGGATGCAGGAATTGGTGTTCATTCACAAAAGCTGCGGAGTAGTGGGATACCGGCCGCACGTCTTCAGCACGACGCTCTCACACCTGGTGGCAACGAATTCCGCCGGTCTCATCATGCCCTTCATAGCCCTGCGCGGTGCGCCATCTCCCCCGTCTTCACAACTGCCTGGGCTTCCTTGCACTTGTTCCTTCCTTCCTTTTCCGACGCTGTGTGTTGAGATCAGCTCCATTTCATCCATTTGTACCCCTTCTGAGCTTCGTTTTGAAACCCTTGACTTCGCTGCAGAGAAGGTGAAGGAGGCAGTTGAAGAGTTTTTCGGATGCGAATTTGAACTTTTCGTGGAATTCACTGGTTTAATCAGGTCAGCGCTGCCTCTTATTACAGTGTCGTCAGACACTGGAAACATCTGTTGGTAATGGACTGAGGCGTTACTGTGAAAGGCGTATTCGTGACACTTTTGAGTTGTACCTGTTCAAGTTTTCTAGAGAATATCAATAGTAGGTACTCCCTCCGTCCCTAAATAAGTGTCCACTTTGAACCTCATGTTTTTTAAGGTTGTTTTGAGTAGGTCATATGGAGGCTTTCTTGTGAACAATTTTATTTAGTGCAATGAACACATGCAATGTTCTTCATTGATTATGGTGATGTAAAATTTGAAACCTTTCTTTATTATGTTTTTCACAACACTGAAATTGGTATAAAAAGTTGTCAACAAAACTGTGGACACCTTAGTCTGGACGGAGTATGATATTAGGAGTGCATGAAAGCTCTAGAATGACCAACATTGTGTCCTTCAACCCTTGGAGCGACATTAAATTATAGTGAAGTCACTTGACTCTACTCCGTCCTGATAGTAGAGGGGGAAGATTGCAGCTGGACGACAGGTGCCAACATAGGATGGCACAGCGATGATAACCGGGATTACTTGCGACAACGGCATTTTTCGGTGTGTCCTACTTCACAGGGCTTTCACAGAATTTGAGTTACAGTGAAGGTGCTAGAGTAGATCTTCTGATAACTATTCCGTGGGCTGATTCTATGCCAGGCCGTTTGCTACTTGAACACATACGAGCAAGACTTCCGTGGTGGCCTGTTTCATTTTCAAGATGGCGAACCAGCTACAGTGATTCCGACTTTGGGGGTACATGATTGTGACTGGCTACGCTTTGAGAAGTTTTCAGCTTACTGGTTTGTAGAATAGGGTTGAGTCCATTTTGATGTGGCCAGACGAAATCCGTGATTTCTCCTACGTGTTTATGTGCAGACCGTCTTGGTCTACTCTGCTAATGAGGACAATGTTCATTCCGTTGATGAGGTTCGTTGCTGGCTTTCCAATTTTAGATCGGAAAATCTGTGTCATAGTTGGTGAGTGACTACATTCCGTTAGTAGAGGTATGGTACGTGTTCTGCTTAGCTGCTTGAAATTTCATTAGTCATCGTTCTCCTTCTAGATCTATGTCTCTCCTGAGTTATGCAGTTAATGTTACACCTAGTGTGTGTAGATTGGCAACGGCCAGTGGATGTTTACAGCTTATGCGATTGCCTGAGCAGGTTGTAGATGGGGAGCGGATCACAATGGCGTTATGGTTCACTCGGGACGCAACTCATGATGAAGACAAGAAAATAATAGATCAACTAATAAATGTTTTGCCCCTTCTTCACGACAAGCAAGATAAGTTATGTGGAGAAAACGCCAGTATTGCCTCTCAGCCATCACAGGTGAACATGTTGAACTGAGGATCCAAATTCTTAAAAGAAGAAAGGTGCTAGTGTGTTACATTAGGATTTGGTGCGAGGTTTGTTTGAAATATCTATGCCCACAGTGTTGTTGCATGTACCTTAGTCTGCACATATCTTTAATAGCACAATTTATTAATAGGAGAACGATTGATAAGAAGAGAATGCAGATGTATCTTTAAAGACAACAAAATTGTAATTGCAGGCTCCCGGCAATGCTCATAATCGAGATCATTTTTTACCACTGCCTGCTTCAAGCATGATGTATCGGGTCAGCATCAGTAAAACGGAATCCAAAACTGGTCATGACGTTGGATGTGAATCTAGTTCTGCGACTGAAAGGATTATCAAGGAGGAGGATCAAGGACATGATGTTCGTGTGGAACGGCTTGCATCCCTTGGCTACCAATGTGTTGTACAACAAAATGGTACTTTGCCACCCTCTTGCACCCTGTTTCTCTTGATCACTCGGCCTATAGCTCCAAGAACAGTTGCGTCAGTCAAGTATTATCAATTTTCAAATTGTGTGTTAAGGTTCATTAGCTTGTTGGAAATTAAATAACCTATTTTATGCGTGCAGTTGCAATGAAATTAACGGAAAGTTAGACTTTCAAGTTAGCTAAATACTGCTACTTGGTTGCTGTGGGTGGACTTCAAACCATTGATATAGGCAAAATCGGTTTGTTTGTCCAGAATTGGGGAGTGAAGGTAATGGGTGGAAATGAATGTAAATTTTCAAGTTAGTTAACTGGAGTTGCACCAATTTGCGGACTGAAAGTTTTTAGCCAGTGCAGTCATTTAGGAACTCATTCCACTTAGCGAATTGGCGCTACTTGGTGCAGACCGGGCCTGAAGAGTGATGAGGCTCGCAGCTTGCTAATACGCAGTCATTACACAATCTACTTAGCCCTGCTTTTGAGTACGAAAACAGTTGAATTAGCAAATAATCTCGGTGCTTCTTCTTGTTGTGCAGATCAAAACAGCGTATTTGAAATGCCTGTAAGGCTGAAGTATCAACAGCAAGATATGACCTACAAATTTGCAAATATTCTTCATGCATTGCAGGTAGTGTTCCTATTATCAGCACTAATTTATGTGACATGTAGAAGCTGGGTATGCGTGCTAGTCTCCACACCATATAATTAGTATCAGGATGGAGAGTTAGATTAGTTTTCCTAGGAATTCCACATTCCTCCCAGTTGCCGATTCTTGACCTTGGACGCTTCTTGCATTCATGCGAACACGATGGCTACCGAAACAGTTTTCTTCGCATTTTAAACACCTTGCTATCCCAGGTCGTACAATTCCACGAGTGGAGGAGCACTGGCATGGCAGCGCCTTGCAGCAGTTCCTCGTCCTGCACAGACCATCAAGTTGTGCAGGCCCCCAAGCAGGATGAATTCCAAGACTCCAAGAGACCGAGAACATCAAAATGGGCACCAAGTTGTTCATGTTCTCAGCGCCTAGTTTCTGAAAAGAATCTCGAGGAGACGATGGTGAAGCCCTGGGAAAACTACAACAGTACACTGTTGACGAGTTTACTGCAAATGATTAGAGCATGGCGAAACATGGGATCATTATATTCTAGAGAAATGCTGAAAGAGTGCTGAACTATTAGCATTGACAAGTAACGTGTCATGCCAATCACAAACAGCGTCCCTTGTATTGTTCCTTTAAGATATATTATTCAATCTACCACTCTAAATATAGTTTTGATGTGCAAGTTGTTGTGTCCTGGTTGAGAGGAAGAAGAGGAAGGTGGTAAGGTAAACCTGCCTATGACAGGCAGAATGAGTGTTTTGCCCTGCTTCAATTAGCAAAAAGATTCAGATTTATTATCCAAACAAAAGACAAATGTGAGAAATGAACATATGGAATCAGTAGATGATGATGGTAACATAAATGACATGTCATCTAGTGCTAAATGCGCTTTGGCGACTCAAGAAATGCAATCACCACAAGACTTGCTTGAAAAATGGCGAAAGAGTCTTTGCAAAAACTCAAATTTTAAGTATATTCAGATCTAATCAATGTAGATATAATGAAGATCAAATGTCAAGCTGCTGACAGATAGTGAATAGAGCTGCTCCATCCTGAAGTGTTGACAGAAAATGGTTGGAAACAATGAGAATGATTTTTTTTATTTTTTTTATTTTTGAACAAATGGAGAGAACCATTGCATTAAAAAAAACGGAGCACAAAACAGCCAAGCCACAAAGGCTGGACAAATGAAGAGATAAGAGCAAAAGAAAGAAAAAGATAACTAGAGAAAGCCAAGTTAAGTGAAAGCACAAGAGGAGGGACCCTTTTTGTTCCAAGAGATACTAGTACCAATCCTACTAGCAAGGACAGGGAATTTAAGCCAAATATGATCAATCTTGACCCAAATATTAGCTACATCTAGTGGCCATAGACAAACCCCAAGTTGAGTCTTGAGTTGGGCCGCCCAGACTGAGTGGAGGAGAGCGTCCCAAAGCATTGAATGCATGACCTCCAAAGGCCATTGTTTTTGAAAAAACACCTTGTGGTTACGAGAAATCTAGACAGTAATCTAGAGTGACAAGACACGGAGCAGGTTCTAGATGGTCTTAAGGCCTTTGAATCGTCTAGGGGTAGAAGAACCAAAAACGCATTGAGAAAAATCCAATCTAGTATGTAGACCTGTGATTGGTTGCACTCCCTTGAGGTGGTAGATAATGGATTGGGCCTAGACCCAAACTTCAAGGGCACGTGGACAAGCATAGAATCTATGAAAAGGAGATTCTTTGGTATGTAAATTGCAACAATTGTAGTTTGTGTTGATGCCTGGGGCAATTTTGACTCTCAAAGAATGAACAGCTACCACATTGTGCCAAACTGACCACATGAATGTGGCTTTTTTCACAGATCCTTCCAATCTAGTAGGAATGTGAGAGGGAGGTGGCTAGACCACTTGGAAGGGATGGAGCGCTTGGAGCACAATGAGAATGATTCATTAACACTTAACCCCTAAGCACCCAAAGCAAATTCAATGAAATCCAGACCATTTCAACTTCAATCTGCTCAAGCTTTCTCTTAAGAAGAGATTCACATAATCCAACCATAACGATTGGTAGTCAAGAGAGACCTAGAGGTGTGGAGAAAAAGACGCATCTTTTGACCGTACTACTCAAAAGATTATAGTAGTCAAACAAGAATGTTTTTTAAAATGGAGAGGCCAGATTTTGGCCTCTAGGGCACTCAGGGGTTAAGCCTTCTTAAAAACATATGGAACATACCATCAATCAAAATCTGAACTCCTTAAATGAAAACTTAAATGATTTACAACTTTGATGTTTTTTTATAAATAGACTGAGAAAGGATTTACGGTCCCTATGCACTTTCAGACTCTTGCGCACCAGTTCGGCGTCTCTTGTTGATAGTGCTACCTACTTCTTGCTTTTCCATGCTCAATTTCTCCACCAAGAAGATGGTGACATCAAGGTCACAATTTGCTTCAAGCGCAATTGGCGCCATCTCCAATCCTGGATCTCATCTTGACGCGTGGAAAACAGGGTTGACGAATTGCAACGTCCAGGGCAAAATCACGTCCATTTTTCGGACGTCCGGACGTCCAGATATTCCAGACGCGCAGACGATGTGGACGGCGACCAACAAACGGCACCTGTTGGACGTTCAGACAGTGCAAACGGGCGGTCGGCACAGGCAAGCGGACGGCCATCGCGGACAGCGCGGTCGGCGCAGAAGGCCATCGCGGACGGGCAGACGGCGCGGTCAGCGCGGACGGCCATCGCAGACGAGCGAACAACGCGGTCGGCGAGGACGGCCATCGCAGACAGGCGGACAACGCAGTAGGCGCGGACGGCCATCGCGGACAGGCGGACGGCGTGGTCGATGCGGACGGCCATTGCGGACGGGCGGACGGCGCGCACGGCCCAACCACAGTAAAATGCCATAAAACATGATTTTCAGATCTCTTTTACGCATAGTAAAATGACTTTCTTCAAAAAACTTTTAACTACAAAGAGGTGAAAATGAAGCCAAGTTTCACCTCCAACAATCCGTTCCAAGTTTCAACCTTCCAACAAAAAGATATGAACCATTTTCTATGGCTGTGCTTGAAAATGGTCAAAAAATTGCCGTCTGCTCCTCCAACCCGCCGTCTGCCCTTTCGGACGGCCCGTCCGACCCTCTGCCGACCGCAGTAAAATGTCATAAAACATGATTTTTAAACCTCTTTTACGCATAGTAAAATGTCTTTTTTCAAAAAACTTTGAACTAAAAAAACGTTAGAAATGAAGCCAAGTTCCATCTCCAAGAATCCGTTTTAAGTTTCAACCTTCCAGCAAAAAGTTAAGGACCATTTTCTAAGGCTGTTTTTGAAAATGGCCAAAAAAACACTGTCCTCTCCTCCGACTCCCATCCACCCATCTCACCACCCAAAGGATCCTCCGAGTCTCCAATCCTCCATCTGCCCTTCCCACCCCCCGTCTGCTCCTTCGACCCGCTAACCACTCTTGCGACCCGCCATCCGCCCATCCGACAGCCCGTCCGACCCTCTGCCGACCGCACTAAAATGTCTTAAAACATGATTTTTAGACCTCTTTTACACATAGTAAAATGTCTTTTTTCAAAAAACTTTGAACTACAAAAACGTTGGAAATGAAGCCAAGTTCCACCTCCAAGAATCCGTTTTAAGTTTCAACCTTCTAGCAGAAAGTTAAGGACCATTTTCTAAGGCTGTTTTTGATAATGGCCAAAAAAACGTTGTCTTCTACTCCTCTCCTCCGACCCCCCGTTTGCCATCTAACCACTTGTCCGCCTATTGTACCCTCCATCCAGTTGTATTGTATTGATGGATTTTAAGAAGTACAGGTTCGCTTTTCAAGGCTTCCATTTAATACTACAAAGTACAAAAGGATCCTCCGAGTCTCCAATCTTCCATCTGCCCTTCCCACCCGCCGGCCACTCCTCCGACCCGCCGACTGCTCTTGCGACCCGCCGTCCGCCCATCCAATGGCCCGTCCGACCCTCTGCCGACCGCACTAAAATGTCTTAAAACATGATTTTTAGACCTCTTTTACACATAGTAAAATGTCTTTTTTCAAAAAACTTTGAACTACAAAAACGTTGGAAATGAAGCCAAGTTCCACCTCCAAGAATCCGTTTTAAGTTTCAACCTTCTAGCAGAAAGTTATAGATCATTTTCTAAGGTTGTTTTTGATAATGGCCAAAAAAACGTTGTCTTCTACTCCTCTCCTCCGACCCCCCGTTCGCCATCTAACCACTCGTCCGCCTATTGTACCCTCCATCCAGCTGTATTGTATTAATGAATTTTGAAAAGTACAGATTCGCTTTTCAAGACTTCTATTTAATACTACAAAGTACAAACATCGTATATAGCATTTATGTATACAAAGGAAGGATAATCCAAGTTAAACTTTCACACATTGAAATATGCACTATAATTGTTATACCCTAAACCCTAAATCTTAAACCCTAAATCCTAGACCCTAGACCCTAAACCTTGAATTTTACATTAGTGAACAAACACATTGCTTTAATGTGCAAAATATGTTTCACTTCTAATTCCCTTAAAATGTGATTATCATGATGTACTACATATGGATTTTTGCATAGTTCATAAGCTTATTCATATATGTTGTCAACATGTTCTTGGTATTTTCTACATCAATTATGATGTGCCAATTTACAAATGTCAAACATACAATTATAATTTGAAGTTTTTTTTCTTTAAGTTTTGTTGTAAAATGCATTAATAGTTTGAAACATCAAAGTATACATAGTACAAGCAATTATATTATTTTATAATTGTATTACAAGATGCTACAAAAAATGCTTTAAATATTTTAATGTAATTTAATGTTGTTCAAGATTAAATATTGCATTTATACAACAAAAATATTATTGAAGTTGTTTTCCTACACCCTTATACCTATAAATTGTAAATCGTCAACTATATATCTCATATGAAAAATATTAGTGCTTGAATAGTTTAAAACATAATCAACCTTCAAATGTGATGATTTTTTGTATATGACTATGATGACCCTCATTAATATATATTTGTAATGTATTTATACATCAATAATGATGTTTTCAATTCATCTTGTTGTAAATGTGACATGTGCAATTGTGATTTAATAATTTATATTATTAGTTTAGTTTTAGATCTCATCTTCAAAAAATTTGGAATCATTTTAATATATGTTTTGTTCTTTATCACACTAGATTCTATTATTTTTTAAATTGCTTAGAATAAACACTAAAAAATAAGTTCAAAGGGCTATTTGTTTATATAAAGTAAAGACTAGAAATGTCATGGAAAATGTTTCTTTTCATCTCTATTATTTCTTTCATTTGGAAAACATTATGTTGGCCAACATTTTTTATTAAACTACATTTGAAAAATAATTTTTTTAAATATTTTTGACATTCAAATTTTGACAATCAGATAATGTAACAAATATATAAACTCCTAATCCTACAAAATCCTAGATTACAAACTATTGAGTTTTATTTCACCATACCAAGAATTTGCCATAAAAATTTAGAAAAGTATCTCAGTATCTTTACAAATATTAGACATCATCTGAAAAAATAGTCTTTTAAGTTTTCCCAAAAAATTCAATACTACTATCAATATAAATTAACAAAACCGAAGACATAAGTACAAATAGAAATATAAATGTCTACCACAAACTTATAACCAAAGAATTTAAGAAACACTATAAAATAATGCATTTACAAATGATTTTATAGAAAATTCCGTAATTTAAAACCTTGAAGAATACAATATCGATTGGATTAAAAAACAAAAAACTATATAGTTTGACTTTTAGTAATATATATAATTCACCAAGCATGCTAGATCTTCCACAATATAATTGCAATAAAATCTCTTGTCTAATTAAATAATGATCAATTCAATCTTCTTAAATAAAAATAAGGAACCCAAAAGTATTGAAGGGATCATATGAGGGGCCATCATGTATTCATGTTCGACAAAGGTCGGTTATGTTTTAAACTATTCAAGCACTAATATTTTTCATATGAGATATATAGTTGACGATTTACAATTTATAGGTATAAGGGTGTAGGAAAACAACTTCAATAATATTTTTGTTGTATAAATGCAATATTTAATCTTGAACAACATTAAATTACATTAAAATATTTAAAGCATTTTTTGTAGCATCTTGTAATACAATTATAAAATAATATAATTGCTTGTACTATGTATACTTTGATGTTTCAAACTATTAATGCATTTTACAACAAAACTTAAAGAAAAAAAACTTCAAATTATAATTGTATGTTTGACATTTGTAAATTGGCACATCATAATTGATGTAGAAAATACCAAGAACATGTTGACAACATATATGAATAAGCTTATGAACTATGCAAAAATCCATATGTAGTACATCATGATAATCACATTTTAAGGGAATTAGAAGTGAAACATATTTTGCACATTAAAGCAATGTGTTTGTTCACTAATGTAAAATTCAAGGTTTAGGGTCTAGGGTCTAGGATTTAGGGTTTAAGATTTAGGGTTTAGGGTATAACAATTATAGTGCATATTTCAATGTGTGAAAGTTTAACTTGGATTATCCTTCCTTTGTATACATAAATGCTATATACGATGTTTGTACTTTGTAGTATTAAATAGAAGTCTTGAAAAGCGAATCTGTACTTTTCAAAATTCATTAATACAATACAGCTGGATGGAGGGTACAATAGGCGGACGAGTGGTTAGATGGCGAACGGGGGGTCGGAGGAGAGGAGTAGAAGACAACGTTTTTTTGGCCATTATCAAAAACAACCTTAGAAAATGATCTATAACTTTCTGCTAGAAGGTTGAAACTTAAAACGGATTCTTGGAGGTGGAACTTGGCTTCATTTCCAACGTTTTTGTAGTTCAAAGTTTTTTGAAAAAAGACATTTTACTATGTGTAAAAGAGGTCTAAAAATCATGTTTTAAGACATTTTAGTGCGGTCGGCAGAGGGTCGGACGGGCCATTGGATGGGCGGACGGCGGGTCGCAAGAGCAGTCGGCGGGTCGGAGGAGTGGCCGGCGGGTGGGAAGGGCAGATGGAAGATTGGAGACTCGGAGGATCCTTTTGTACTTTGTAGTATTAAATGGAAGCCTTGAAAAGCGAACCTGTACTTCTTAAAATCCATCAATACAATACAACTGGATGGAGGGTACAATAGGCGGACAAGTGGTTAGATGGCAAACGGGGGGTCGGAGGAGAGGAGTAGAAGACAACGTTTTTTTGGCCATTATCAAAAACAGCCTTAGAAAATGGTCCTTAACTTTCTGCTAGAAGGTTGAAACTTAAAACGGATTCTTGGAGGTGGAACTTGGCTTCATTTCCAACGTTTTTGTAGTTCAAAGTTTTTTGAAAAAAGACATTTTACTATGTGTAAAAGAGGTCTAAAAATCATGTTTTAAGACATTTTAGTGCGGTCGGCAGAGGGTCGGACGGGCTGTCGGAAGGGCGGACGATGGGTCGGAGCGGACGGCAATTTTTTGGTCATTTTCAAAAACAGCCTTAGAAAATTGTTTATAAATTTTTTTTGGAATCTTGAAACTTGAAATGGATTTCTGGAGGTAAAACTTGGCTTCATTTCCAACATTTTTGTAGTTCAAAGTTTTTTGAAAAAAGACATTTTACTATGCGTAAAAGAGGTTTAAAAATCATGTTTTATGTCTTTTTACTGCGGACGGACGGAGGACTAAGAAGACTGCAATCTTTGGAGATCTCCCATTGTTGGAGTTTTTGTCCAAATTGAATGTATTAAGGTCAAAACACGCATTACCGTTCTGCTGTCCAATTCCATCAAGTAGACCAACCCAATTCCGTCATCAACTTTGGCCCTAATTCCGCCTAAAATCCCCTCCAATTCCCTTCCTTTTATGACAAAATTAGAGAATTCTATGACAAAATCAGGGATTTTTATGACAACAAGGGTTACGTGTCACTCCATTAATAGAGAATATCTAGTACTTGATTAGGCGGTAATGGGTTGTTTATGGGACAATTTTGACCCCACTCTATAAATGGTTTTGTAATTTCAGGACTGACTACTTCAAAAATTCACAGAAATTACAATTTTAATGGGAAAATTATAATTCCACTTGGGTTTGATCCGTGAAACAAAAACACACCTTTGAAAAATATGTGCCCTTCTTGAAATTAACCCCACAATAGTCAGATTGCAAATCAGGGGGGTGATAGGTAGTTCTACCTTATATACCATTGGAAAGCTATGAATGATATCTTTCCAATGGTATATTATGGTGCACATGAATGTGGACAGAACGTCTGATGGTTAGGCGTCCGACTAGATGAGCGAACAGTATCAATTCATCTGCTTTGTCGTCCGCTCGTCCGTCCGCACCGCTGCAAGGCCGACCTCGTGTCTGTCCGCATGTCCGGTCGACCGCGTGGCCGTCCGCCCTGTCGATTTCATGGCCGTCCGCTTGGCCGTCCGCTTGGCCGTCCGCCCTGTCGACTTCATGGCCATCCGCTTGGTCATCCACCTTGTCGTCTTAATGGCCGTCCGCCACTCCGCCCAGCCGACCGCATGAGCGTTAGTCCGTCGGAAATCCCGGTCGGCCCGTCCGCTCTTCGCTATCCGTCGGAAGCTTCGGTCGGCCCGTCTGCGATCTACCCGTCCGCTCGATGCCGTCGGAAGTTTTGGCCGTCCGCCTGTCCAGCGGTCGGACGGTAGTCACCGCCAGGTATATCAAAAGACGTCCTGGGGTCAGCGTCCGCGGACTCTGGACGTCCGGACACCCTGTTAACCCTGGTGGAAAAAGATATTCACTAGGTGATTTGCCCATTGTACGTAGTTGCTATTACTATTATTACCAAGATCGTTTCTTCAACATAAGTACATTTTTTTTTATTTTGGAGATGTACATAGAACAATGATGGAGGTTTTAGACAAAGTGAAATTTTAGGTGTACCCATGTTATTGATCTTCATTGCCTACAATCAATACAAACTTGAGGGATTAGAAGATATTAGCATTCAAAGTGAAAAGAATTTTTTATTTGAGCCTTACAATCCTTGGATCTCAGACTTTGAATCCTCCCAACTTAAATGCATGACTATAATAAGCCATTTCTTAGGGGCCACAATGGTTAAAGTGTTTGGAATGGGCTCAAACTCTTTAAGTTATAGTGAAATTGAAAACTCAAGTGTAGAAGCATGATCACTCTTCATGCCTACACTAGCTCTTCAATTGTAATGACAATCCAAGAATTAGTCACTAAATGATTAAGCACGAGATTTGATTTACGCAACCTTGCTAATTACTAATTTCTAATTACTTGAAGTGCGCAACAACGTTCCCTAAAGTGGCTAAAATTTGCTCAGGTTCTACCTACATTTTGCATGCATTTATTGTAAATTGTAGAAATCAAGTGTAAAATTGAGATTTGAGCAAGTTTTCCAACCTTATGGATAGAAAATTGCAAAAACGCGTATTCATCGAGTTTGAGTTTAGCCTTCATTCATAACTGTGTGGTTTTAGGGTTAGCAAAAATCATACCTGAACCATTGATTTTTAGCCGTGGTGGCTCCATTTGGGCCGTCGATGTAGCACCATCATCCTTAGCTGTCGTCCTCCTCGCCACCTAGGGTTTAGCACACCTATCTCCTGCATCATCTAGGGAATTAGCAGAGCTTCAATTAATGTTTGTGCGTTTTTGCAATGTGCATTCAATGCAGTTTGAATTGATTTTGGGAGCTCTTGTTCTTGCTCTTCTTGTACTTTCAATGTGGAGCACCAATTCAAAAATGAGAAGCGCCACTTCCTTACTGGTGTGAAGATCTTAGAGACGTTTGGATGGAATTGTCTCACACATTCACTCCAATGCGGAAATAGAAGTTGTTTGGAACTTTGGATTGAATGAGCTTTGGAAATTGAACTTATGGCACAAGTCTGCTTGCATCGCCTCCACGCTTGCTTTGCCATTTTGGATGTGCGTGGTCAGGGCTTTGGTTTGTTTTTAAAAGTGTTGCGTTGTATTGATCGACCTTGTCGTGGATTGCGCACTTGCTGGAACATTGGAGAGGACGTGCTTTCTGTAACTTCCAAATCCTTATCGGCACGTGGCTTTCAATTTGCAATTTTTGTTGCAATTTTTACTTCCTTGCTCTGGTTTTGCTTGCGTTTCTTTGGTTTGGTTTTCGTTGGACTTATGTTGTTCTTATTTGGGTGTAGTTGAAGGTCTAGGGTTCAATTGTTTCCTTGTTTTCCCTCACTCTTAGATGTGACAATGGTGTCGGTAGAGCTTCCTGATCTGATGCCAAAGACCATGAGCGATGATAAGGAGAAAGTTGCTCCTATGGCGAGAAAGCAAAGAAAAGTGAATCCCAACACAATGACACGTTGGTTAGGTGGCAATGTCGCAAACCAACTTGTGACTGGCTTCGACGGCGAGGCTAGTCGGAAGGAAGTTTAATTTTCAATTATGTTTTCTAGTTCTCAATTCTAGTTGTCCTATGTGTGACTATGAGTAGTTTTAGTATTTGTTAAAGCAATTGAAGGTCAAGAATGTTCCTAAAAAGGATTGATATAAGACTTTCAGCTAAGACGCGGTAGAACACCTTCACGGTCGTGTGTTGTTTGCTTTCAAGCTTGTTGTCCAAAATGCAAGGTTTGTTTTGATTAGCGCAAACGAAGTGACTGCGATAGACAACACTTCTTGGGTTGGGATGCACGTCTACGTAGTAGATTCTTGGAAGTGGATCCCACATTTTCTTCATCTCTCTTGCGTGGCTGATTATAGCATTGCAAATCATCTCACAAACGTGATCATGCAGGCATTGTTGGGTGAGGGAGGACTCACATGGGAAGAAATTGCTGATAAGCTAGTTTTCTTCAAGGCAAATGGAGTGAATATATTTCAGGGACCGAAGACTAGGGTGTCCACCCAAATTTGTGAGAAATGGGCCCCATTTTGTTTTGGAGCAAGCTGTGCAAGTCAAAGAATCAATTTGGTGGTGGAAACTTTATCTAACTATCCCATGATCTCCTGCTTGGAGGCCCTCTGCCAATCATTGTACTCCTATTTTTGTCGTAGCCACAAGCAACATTCTGAGCTCTAGAAGCTCGCAATTCTGATGGAAACTAAGGGCAACAAGATGGTGAGGAATGTGGAGACGTAGTGGATCTCAATGCGCAGTCCAGCTCAACACATAATGTCGGAGTACAAGACACTGTTGGTGAAAATGGCGGTTGATATGGCAGCTAGTTGCCACTCCTATAAACTTTGATTACCTCTCCAATGTTGAGGTTCTACTGTCCATTGCATGTTTCATTCCCATGCTAAATGCCATTCATTGTCTCATAAAACTTTTACAAATTCATGATGTTTTCATCTGTGACTTCATGCAGTCCATTAAAGCCTGACAAGCTGATTTGGCCAAGATGTTTGTAGATGATGCCACAACGTTCATAACACCAGAGTTCAAGCATTACATGGAACTAATTTCCTACTTTTCTACTGAAATTCCAATGGTGTGGCAAGAGATGCCTGATGAGAAGCCTTCTACCCTTCTCTATGACTTTGGGGTTACCAAAGTGTAGGCACATTGCCACTACAAGCTCACAAAAGAGCCTAAGTATATTACAGAGGAAGAGTTTGTAAACATGTAGGGAACTATACAACACCAATTTGCAGGTTTGATCACTTCACTTCCCATTATTTTTCACTTTTTTTATGTTAGAATAGCCTTGCATTTTATTCCTTAAGTACTCTTGCTATCTATTCACTTTACCTTCAATGTTTGAATTGTGGACTTGTGGTGTTCCACTTTAGGGGGGCAAAGTTTGTTGCTTCAGTGTTGGAGCGTCGAAGTCAGTTTTGGTGCCCCAATGTACTATGTTGGTGTTTCAGCTATTTTGGTATTTGATTTTGGCAAGAGGGTGATTGCAAGAAAGACCGGTCCTATGAGGCGTCACAATTGAAGTGACGGAGTTGGTTTTGGCCATAACTTTTGGAAATTGAAGCCAATGGACTTGAAATTTTTATGAAAGATTGCTAACTCAGAAAACATGAGATTTGTTATTTTTCAAAAAATTTGAAAAATAATTTTATAATTAAATATCAATTTAGTTAATTTGTCACACTTTGCGGTTTAGGGTTTTTTAGTACTGTGAAGTATCCAGAAAACATGATGTTCACTTGACTTTTTTGTGGCCTATTTCCACACTAGATGGGCATATGTCCACCAAAGGAAATTAAAAAAAAACACAATTCTTTGTCTTCAACATGCATGCAAATAGGGGTCCCTTGTGCATAGCACTCCAAACTTTCATGATGGTTTCAACTTCTAGTTTTTGGTGAAATGTAATCACTATCAAGTCTTTATAAATGGACAATTTTTAGTTTTTTTTTATTCATGATTTTCTAATTTTTATTAATTTATACTTAATTTTATCTACTTTCTGTGACAAATTGTCATTTCTTTTAAGTAGTAATGTTTCAGTATTATAAAGTACTCAAAAGTACTATTGGTCGTTGATTTTTCAGATCAACAGCTGAGATTGCTCCATTTTGTAGTACTCCTAGTACTACGCAAAAAAAACGCAATTTTTGACCAAACGCTACCAAAATCGTTCGGTCTTTCTTGCAATCACCCCTGACAAGCTTTGGTAGCAGTAATTGGAGGTTGGATTTTAGTTTTGGTTTTCTAGTTTTTTTTCTTTTTGCATTCAATATTTTTTTCCACTACCGTCACTATAAGAAACCCGCATTTTAGGTGATGAGCCTTGATTTTTTGGAGCGGATTTTTTTTATATCTATGTTGACATCTAGTTGTTTTTATATTTTTCATGATGTTCATTGGATGATATTGTTGACATAAAAACAACTAGATGTCAATATAGATATAAAAAAAATTCGTTCCAAAAAATTAGGACTCGTCACCTAAAACACAGGTTTCTTATAGTGCGTTTGTGGATTGTGATCTTTTAGGCTTTGAACAACAACAACATTCACTGACTGTAGGGTCCTTTGCTCTCTAGCAAAGATTGCTCAGTCATTGTCGGTTGTATTGGATAGGCGCTTCCCGCAATAGGAATTATTGGACGCTTTTGGGATCATATATTCATATACCCGCAATACTAGAAATAACCGAGTGTTGAAGTCAACTTTGGTCACCATCTAAATGTTCTCAAAAGGTTCTATTCTCACCCATGGCTATTGAATGGAAGGTTGCCTTTTTAGGAAGGAGGAACTTCATATACCACCCCAAAGATACTTTCTGGCCCTAACTTGGACAATCAATAGGGTTTGTTTAAAATGACTATAAGAGCCAACTATGAAACAGCTTATGCAGCAACAACTCACATGAATCCAGTCATCACTACAAGAGAAAGGGGTGTTTTAAGTATAGTCCTAGAGATAACATTTTAAGTAATGACCTTTTTAGGAGATTTTCAATAAGAATTTACAAGATATTTGTGTCTTTCTAGTAAAATTTTACTAGAAAGACACAAATATCTTGTAAATTCTTATTGAAAATCTCCTAAAAAGGTCATTACTTAAAATGTTATCTCTAGGACTATACTTAAAACACCCCTTTCTCTTGTAGTGCATTCAACTTTAGCATGTTCTTTCCCAATCTCGTCACTTAAAGAAATTGATTTCCGAGCATTTCAAGTTGGCCAAATTTAGAAGTTATCTCATGTTGGATTCAGTAGAGAACGAGTGCTACTTCTCTACCTTCAAGTTCTTGAAATCTTGCCACCAAAATAGGCTAGGAAAGAACTTGGTAGTGGTGGTCCGCATGTTTGGCCAAAAGTAATACTCATTGGAGAATTTTTTGTATAAGGCTACAATAGAATCCTGGAAAAGTGTCATGAAAGTGGGCCGCCATGGAGATGTTTGATCTCTGATCGTTTTCAATATCCTCCCCCTTTAAAAATACTTAGTTTTCATCAGATTTCACTGACTTTGGGATTCAATATTGTTTCTTTTCCTAATTTCCTTGACGCTAAAGATGTGGTAGACTGGTGGAACGTACTTTGTAATGCATAGTCGTAGAAGATGGAGTGTGGAACAACGTGGAGTCTTTGGGGAGCCTTCTCCAACATCATTTTCACTCTAACTTTTGCTTCTAACATTGTGTGTTTTTTGTAGTGTGTTGTAGATTACTAGCATTGCACAATTGGGTAGTCTTGCTTTTGCAAGAAAAGTTCAATTCCCTTGCTAGTGATACTTATAACTAGTGTGAGTGTATCTTGTTTTCATTGCATGTTTCCATTTCATGCTTTGTTGTGTGCAAATTTCTTCATGCTTTGTAAGGGTGTTTGGGTTGTTTGCTTCTTTCTTTGTATCAATTGGCAATGGTATGAGATTGTGAGTGACGGTTCATTGTTAGTTCAAAGTACAAATTGCTTTGCAAGATTGTTTATGAAATGTAGTTCATTCACAGATTCTTGGTTTGTGAGCATTAAAAGCCGCGAATTTCTATAAATGCATTCTAGGAATGTTGGTACACAATTATCAATGACTCAATCAGAACACAAACTATCAAAACTTGAGTAAAAAATTAGGCAACAACGCTAGCATGAGAGCGTGTGAGCATGAGCCTAAGAGTGGTGAGCAAGGATTGTATGAGCCTAGAGCCTAGAAATGTAAAATATGATGTAATTTGTAAATATTTTTGGTTAAAAAGTTAAAAGACTGATTTTTTTTCACCAAAATTGCTATGTCTAGAAAAAAATGACCTATTACTATGGGACCTATGCCCGTGGATTTTATATCTAAAAGCTTGGGAAGTTGGTGCTATTGCATGTTTTGAAATTTACATTACATTCTAAGAGGTTGTTTGAGGGTGGCTTGATCAAGTGAGAATACATATAATTTATAGTGAATTCTAAATATAAGAAGAAAACAAATGTAGTGAAAATAATCATAGGATGTGGAGCATTGTATACAAAATAAAATATTCTTTCATTGCAACAAAGAATACATATTGGAATATGAAAATAATACTTTCTTACTCGAATATAGAGATTTTGAAGATAATATATTGATACGACATATCTACTTCATATCATGCTATTATCTATCAACTAACTTGAATACTTGCACGTCTTGATGATTCTAGCAGCAACAAACACTTGCTTAACTTTATCCAAGCTGAGGGTAGGAGCGTAGATGATTGTGTATGTCTTATAATCAAATTTACACAAATAACAAAAGATATAATAAATGTGTTTAAAGTTTATGTACATGCCACATTTTCCAATGGAGGCCTCATTCATATTTCCACAATGAGGACAAGTACAAGTTCTTGAAAAATTGCAAAGTGTAATATTATAAACCTTCTGGTTAGGGTTGGTACCAAACAAAAATATAATAATAGCACCAAGTCTAGAGTAAGGAAGGAAGTTTTGAAGTTCACACTGTCTAATAATAATACATGCGGTAGCATTCTTTGCACTTCCCCATTGATTGCAGTGATTTTTGGTGAATGCCTTGTTGCTTTAACAAGTTTGCTTGCCATTTTGAATGAAGGGGATTCTTTCAACATGTGTCAGTCGAGGATAAGTCTACAATACAAGCTCAAATACCCTTGATGAGATGAATAGACGTCGAGGTGACATTGGTACGTTGGACTGCAGGTAGAACCCAACTTCTTCAATTTACGTAGACATTGCAAGACACTTAGGAAATTGCGATGATTGGAAAGGAGAGGAAGACGAGAAAACCTGGACGATGCAAGATTACTAAGGGTAGTACGGAAGGCAGTAGAATAAAATAAATCCATTATAAATGGCAAAATAACATTTGAAGAGGAAGATTGACAAATTGTAATTGGTGACTCACCTTTAAAATCACTGAATAATCCTATTATTGGTTCTAGGGACTCATGTTTAATAATGTTCACATAGAACATAATTGTATTCTCTAAACATCCACTCCCGAAAGATTCTACTTTTACTAGATGTAGTAGTGAACATTCAACATTGAACTTATCATAAACAACATTTCTATTTCAGTTAAAGTTGATAAGAGCTCAAGCGAGAGACCATAAATTATATAGCATCCTAGTGGAAGAAACCAATAGAATCATTTTTAATTGCTACATGATCTTGACTACAAAATTGATTCCTTAACAATGTCAAAGTTACCATGAACTTCTTCCTCTACGACGATAGAAGAAAGAAAGAATCTATAGCAAACATGGAGGAGATGGGCAAGCACATGTTCAAGACCTTGACTACCTAATGGTAAAAAAAATGGATTGGGACCTCATGACTTCTAGCAACAATACTGGCCACAGTGAAGTATTAAAGAAAGTTGTAAGCAAGTGGTAGCATTAGAAAGCAAAATGAAGCAAGTAATGATCATTACGAGTGCAAGGAGTGTGAATATAAAGAAAAGTGCAAGACCTATAGGGTTTTTGAAAATGAAAGAAAAGTTATCATGGATGTAGTAAAATTTAAAATTGGATTGATGATCTAAATGCTTGTTATTACGGATCATATCAAGATTTGGTATAAAAGAAGATATATGAAGAACATCTGAGATAGAGGTGGGTAAGGTGACGTACTACATGGCATCAATAAGCAAATCACAAATAATAAATGAATAATAATATTAAGGGCGTATCAATCTATATTAAACCATGTTAATATTGTTCGAATTGGCACTGACAAGAGATGATGAGTCATCATTCATTGATAATGCACGACATGTTTGCAATTATAATTGTATATTTAGAGATAGCTTTGAAGATCTTGTATTTGATGATGATAAAATGAATAACATATAGAATAAGCCATCACTTATTGATAAAATTAAATTGTAATTTTTTGAAGAGGAGTTGTTGAAGTCTCATAGAATATAAAGAGTTGTAGAGTGGATTGAAGTAGTATGTAGAAATGCAAGTTCTAAAGAGTGGGTGATGTAGTATAGAGGATGTTGATATTGTAATGCCTTATTAGTTTATTATTTTAGATGCAAGAATTTTTTTTCCTTCATTGTTAGTGTTGGACACTCCAATTGAGGATAGGAAAAAGAAGAGGAAGAAAAATAGCTTTTGTTATTTGAGTAAAAGGCAATTGTTAAGAGCCAAAATGATTATATGGTTGCCTCAAATCATTGTAGTTGATATGTCAAGCACAACAAGGAATTTGACGCACGAAGGTATTATTTCACGTGAAGCAATTGGGGAAGATATTGTGAAGGTTGAATCCATCCTTCACAATGGATGGATTGTGAAGGATAATATTTGTCTACTATGTTCACAAATATATGTCTACTATGTTCATTTTATATTTTGCATGTTCAAGATATTTCTAAAAAATTTAAAGCATAGTTAAAAAAATAAAATAAAATAGGTGGACCATTTTCATCCTTTAAATTTATATAAAGGCCCTTGGTTAAATGTTTGGGTACAAAATCATTAGTAGCATATTCATTTGTTGTTTAGTCGGACTATAGATCCTTTCATCTAATTCCACAGTCATAGGTCCCCAATGGATTTATAATTTCTAAATAGAAGAAAAAAAATTGGAGATTCAAAGGCTCACGCTCTTAGACTCACATACTAACATCTCCAGAAATGAAGTGAGAAGGAACTCCAATTCCTCCGTTTTAAGGAGTTTATTCTAAAAAATGCAAGGATTTTGCCTTACATTCAAGCAAGCAACCTATGAGTCATACTATTTTCATAAACCTCATACATCAATGAGAAGTTCAACGTGTGTACATAAAGCTAGTTTGAAGAAATTAAATTTTGAATACTTTCTTGAAGTATATCCTTCTATGCAAAATTCATTGATGAATACATTTTTATTGTTATGGGGTCTACATCTTTTTTGCTTTCAATCTTTGACTTGCTTCCATACATTTTCTATAGGATTGAGGTCAAAAGAATTTGGTGGCAATTCGATAAATTTTACATTATGTCATAGAACAAAGTTAACTAACACTACTTAGAACTTTGCAAACATTTTTTGTTTTGCACAATCAACATTCATATCTTACACAATCCTAATCAAACATACCAAATTTCAGTTTCAAAAAACCGAAACTCCATGTTTTGTGAATGTTTTTACTTAATTTCATGGTTCTACATGATGATTTATTGAAAAACATTGGTTATGAATTTTCTTTAATTTGATTACAATTGCTGTGGATCAATATTGCTGACTATGATTAAGCACCTTAAGCAGAGGCCTGAACTCTAAATAACTTTCACTTATGTCAGTAATTACATGGGGTCAAAAATTATATTCATCCGTAATTTGTTTTGAATAATCCTACCTCTCCTCCACTGCTTAGTGCATACAGACACGGTCCTCTGACTTGTAGACTAGAATGCGGGTGAAATGAAGTGAATTGAGATGAGAGGGGGCGTTAGGATGTTGTAGCCAGTCTCAGACTCAGTGTGGAACGTCCACGTTCAATTGGAGATAGAAGGGTGCAGAAAAAGCGTAGTAATCAGAACCATGGCACAAAGCTTCTTGTGCAAAGTCATGTAGTACTTTTATATTCAACAAAGCATGTCGATGGCTGCACTGTAACTCCAAAATATCAAAAAATTGATTGTTCAAACCTAGTTTTGCAAGTAGGAAACCAGTTTTGCAAGTACAATGCCCTGCAAATCATCTACTTCAACTGCTCCACAATGCTCGCAGCTGTTTCATCCATGTCTAGAGCTTTCATCTTTGTGAATGGCCGTGGCATACCCTACACAAACAATCAAGTAAGTTGGATGCGCTCAAAAGAGAGTGAACATACTTAGCATCTAAGTCAGCACACAAGTACTTCAAGAATCACCCCAAACAGTTTTAAAATTTGGACTCCTGCACCACACCAACAAAAAAGAAAGACCGAAACAGAACAGAAAAAGTTCGAGAACATTACCAGCAGTGAAACGAAGATATTCCCCTCACCATCCCTGATTTCAAAGCACCCTCTCCTTGGCTGCAAACACAAATCTCAAAAGACTTCAACTATCAAGAACCATCGCACGTTTGGCACAAAGTTTGGCAGGGTAGACAAGGTTCAGTAGAGATTCTAAGAATGTACTCTGGACAGTTTCATAATAACCAACGGGTATAGCCTCTTCAAATTTGAAATACGTGATAGGACTCTGACCTTTTCTGGATTGATTACAACTTCCAGGCCTGGAACAGCTTTTTGAAGATACTGTTGGACTAGCAGCGCACGTGTCTTGAAGGCATTACATTGTTTACTGTTCAAGCACAAGAAAAACATAGCACGAAAATGTTAGTACTTCTAGGAACAACACGCACCCAACAAGCCTAAATGATAGCCTGGTCAGTTTCTCTTGCAAACTCGTAGTAATTAAGCTTAAAGCACATAGTTAAAGTAATTAAGAATTAAACACACAGTTTAAAGCACTGAATGCCTCCATCAATTAGACTTCTAATTTGCATCCCAACTCATTTAAAAAATATAATTCAACCAGACGTAAGATAAGTTCAACTAGAAGTAACTCTAACACGCGGAATCTTTCTGCGGTTTAAATTTACGGTCAGTTGCCAATCTTAACAGTCCCGGACAGAAAGAAGATCCGATTTCAAACACCGGAATTACCGTTCTTTAAAATTGCCTAATCTTGTGAGCAGAACATGAACTGTTGTTGCAGAGAGAGGCTACACGGTGCAATAGGGAGTTAGGCATATAACGCACCAGTGCTCAATGATCACCGATTTCTTGAATCCGTTTGAGACCTCTGCGGATTTAACATCATTTTCAGAGTCTTCACACATCCCCTCATCCTCGTCTACACTCTCCCTTTTTTCAACTGCCTTTCTAGCTGAGGACGATTTCTTCACTGACTTAGCTGGGGATTTTTTTTTCTTTGTTGGAATTACCTTTTCTTCCTCTTCAGCCTCAGCTTCACTTTCCACTTCATCAGTCGCTTTCAGTTCTTCTTTCGCCTTCTTCGTAGCCCTGGCTGGTGCAACTTTTGTCTTTGCTGGTGCAGTCTTTTTTTTAACTGGAGACTTCGCTTTTGCTTTCCGTGTGGGAGCTTCCTCGTCCTGATCCTCGTCTTCAGTCTGTTCTTCGGCCTTGACAGCTCCCCTTCCTGCTGGGGCCTTCCTCTTCGCCGGGGATGTCGTTTTGAGGGCTACCACTTCCTCCTCCTGACCCTCATCTCCACTCTCGTCGTCCACTTCCACTTCCTTCTTAGCTCCCTTCGCGGCTGGAGCAGCTTTCTCCTTCGCTGGAGCTTTCACTTTGGCCACTGTTTTGGCCTTGGGAGCATCTTTCTCCTTCGCAGCAGGTTTTTCTTTAGGAGCTGGCTTTTCCTTAGGGACAGGCTTCGCTTTGGACGCAGCAGGTTTCTCTTTGGGTGCCGGTTTCTCCTTCGGTGCAGCTTTCTCTGGAACTACTTCCTTGGGCTTCCTCCCGGACTTCCTCTGAGGAACAGGAGAGGCAGGGGCTGCTGCTCCAGTCTCTTCATGTTCAGGCTCTGACGAAGCAACAGCTTTGGAGCGGCCTCGCTTCTTCACCTCTAAACTGCCATTATTTTCTTCCTTCGTTGGTGCCGCAGGAGTCTTCCGCTTGGGAGGCATGGTCCAATGCGCAAAGCTTTCGCCTGCTCTAAGATTCTCTGGCACTCATACAAATTTAAACTCAGGACGACGCTCCCCTGCTAAGACCCGGACTTGCATTTATACACTGCAATGGCGTCCCAGTGAAATTCTCGTAAAAGAGCGAGGCAACACTTAGCCATTGGAGAGCTACATAAGCAAGCATTCCAAGGAATGCGAAAAGGGTATTGGGAGGCCACTTACATTCACAAAGACGTTCCTTAAAGTACTTGCAGACAACCAGGATCAGCGCAGCAGGACGATTTGAACCGCAGTTGCTTCTGCAATGCCAAATATAAACAAATTCTATCAGTCCAACGCAATTTGTTGCGCAATAGACATCAAGCAACACTGGTCAGCATCGATGAAAACACCAACAGATTACAATGGGAAACCACTACGTAACACTAGTGGCGTTTCGAACCTTCAGCATAGGAAAATCCCTCAGTGTGCCCTCCCATGTTGGGTGCCAAATGCTGGAGCTCAGAGCAGTTCTCTCTCTTGGTCCGGATCTGAAAAACGGTGCCACGTACTTAGCAACACATGACAGCTCAACCAAATCGCCACTGGAGAATGTAAATGGTCCTCACAGACAAAATCCGCAGCTGAAATCGAGTCAAAGAAAAAGCAGGAGTTCAAGAAACCAAGTGAAGTAGAAAACCTCGCGACTTCTCAACACTCGTGGCTGTATTCCATACACCACTTGGCACGACAACGAAATTTCGCTCTTCAAAAGCTAACCCTCGTCTTGCAAGTAGAACTGTCCGTCACTTCTTCTGCAAACCCCAACGCGTACCAATTCCGTCAGTGCAAGGCAAACACATCTATCTACATGTGCAAATCTTGCAGACGTTGAGCAATACCGTTGCATCCATTAACACCACAACGGACTGCCCACAGAGGTCACTTAGGCACTTGAACAACAATGTGGATGCGTTAAGCACCATCTGCTTCGCTAAGCACGATTCTCATGCATTCAGCTCAAGAATTTGGGGAAAGAGGTCATCCTCCACTCAATGAGATGGAAGGAAGAGAATTCGCCAGCCTTTCGGTTCTGCCCTAATTACTATCAGCGACCCTCGTGGCCAGTCCTGACAATGCAGGCCTGGTCACCGGTAACACCATCTCACTTCATCCAATCTTGGAGACCTCACAGCAGTGGATGACCACATGCCAGGGCCTATTACTCGTTTATGGTATCAATGGTACCTTAAACCCCAGCAAACAAGCCGCTGAAATAACGACTTTCTCACCATCACAAAATGTTGAGTCCGCCTACCAGAAGCGTCTCTACGTCACACCATACAATTTCGGCATCCAGCGCACTGATTATCACAATCCTTTCTCAGAACTGGGATAAAACCGTGCTCCATTGAGGCTTACCACATCAAAACTCATTCCTTAAACCCCAGCAATGAAATAAATAAAAAATTCTCCAGCGTCACCTCAGGAAATACTTAACTAGACAGTCAAGCTGCACAAAGATTCTGAATAAAATCAAGTCTTCTGACACCACAACAACGGCACTTAGACAACAAACACGCCATTCACTAGAAATTCCAACCAGCATCGGGTGCCAACGAGCCCTAGACAATGCGGCAGCACATAAACTTATGGGAGGAAACTTTCCTTAAACCCCAGCAAGAAACGAAATGCCTACTGTCCGGCATCACGTCAGAAACTACCTCACAAAAGAGTCATGGTGCCGCAAGAAGATTTCAAAGAAAGAAAGTCTTCTAACACCATAACAACGACATCCGAAGGCACATGGCATTCACTAGAAAATCCAGCAAGAAGCGCAACAAACGAAGCGGCCAAAACCTAAAGAACACGAGAACAAACCTGGTGAGGGCTCATCAGACGCTGGCTGCGGCGATGCTGAAGCTGCCGTTGTGGGAGCAAGAAGTGAGAGAAGCAGCAAGACACAAACAAGAGGCCAGTCTTGCGTCTTTTTCTTAACCCAGAATAATGGGCACCCTTCAAGCGGCTCTACACGTATAAAGTAACCCAACCATGGTAAGTTGGTAACCCTTGGGGTGCATTCACCAAGGGTGAAGAAAAGGTGGACAATTTTAAATTTTAATGACTAAGAAGAAGCCCATATTGGGCCTCACATTCTTTTAAACAATTTTGAAGAGTTTTATATGGGGATTTTTATTTATTTTAATGATTGTTTATTTAAACCAATGCATGCAACGTTCTTCACTCCAGCCAATGATATAATAAAAATTCCTATTTCCATTACACTTTCTACAATATAATCAATCAAAGTCTACAACTTAAAATCATGAATTCTTAGGTTAAACTACTTCCTCCATCTTGTAATACTACCGATAGTCCTTTTTTGTAGTAAAGAAAGTATTAAGGATTTGGCAATGTTTTTATAATGCATGTTACAATAAAATGATTTTCTAGTATATGTGTAATGTGTCTTCTGAAGCATAAAACAAATGAATTGAGCTAATAATTGCAATAAAGGAAAGATTTGGAAAATAGGAGGTTATAATAAATACAAAATGTCACACATAAATTTAAAAAAAAATAGGCATTATAGAGAGGGAAGGCTTCCAATGCAACTACAATGTCCTTTCAAAGTGTTTAAATCTATCCCAAAATAGCTTGGTATTCAGTAGATTCATTGAAGTTCAATATCATTTGGTCTTTGACCCAATCAACTTCAAATTTCTAAAAAAATATTCAATTTTTAGAATTCTGATGATTTGTAAAGTGGATAATAAACTAGACTTCTTGTAGCTTCATTTCATTAGTAAATGTTAAACACATTCATGTTAAACACATTCATGTTAAACACATTCATGTTAAACACATTCATGTTAAACACAAAGAAATCATCTTCAACCCTAAAATCAAGTCTAAAGTTAAATAAACAATTAATTCGGGACAAATGAAAAATAAATAAAGGAACTAATATTATGGGACAAAGGGAGTATAACTCATGCAAGTGTAAATGTCATCTGTTTGAGATTAAAAATTAGTCTATATGATATAAAGGGGGGATATAATTTTTAAGGGGTGAACAAAGTTTACACTACTTTCAAAGGTTAAATATTGTTCCTATTATCTTCTAAAGTTTATTTATTATAGAGATTATAATTTAAAGTCTAAAATCTAACCTTCAAGAGTTTTGAGATAAAATCCATGTGCCATGTCATGCATTACATTAGATTTTGGTGAAGATTTGGTCCTCTGGTGTAAAAATCTTGATATAGTTTGAAATCTTAACTTCTTGAGTTTGATATTGTTTTCTGTTTGGTGCAAATTTTTCCTCGAGGATTGTATGAAGCATATGCATGTATACTATACTAGTAACCTATACAATATGCAACTATTGCAACATTTGCAACTACATCCTATTTGTATGAACTAGATTTAAACTTAAGAGTGCATGCAAATTTTCAATGGAAATGCATCAAGAAGAATACATGAACATCTAAATGGATGAAAATTTAACAACCAATCATCACACGGCATGACGTAATCATCACATTCCATGGCCCTAAAAGACCAAGTATCCCCTTCAAAGACATTTGAAGGTTCTAGCAAATTCCAATCATCTCAATTTTTCACATGCTTTTTTGAATTTTTTTTGAAAGATAGGAAATGTATTAGCTTTTTATAAATATAATTTTTAATTCAATGGATGACTAGAGAAAAAGTTATGCCATCCCAAGTGGAAAAAGTGGATTGCTAAGTAACACAAAAAAAGTGAGCTCAAAATAACTCTTCTTGACTTTTGCAAATTATTACAAATCATTGGATGGGATTTGGAGGTCTTGGAGGGTTTCGAGTTTCCAAGTTGCAGGGAATAGGGGCATGCTGCCGTTGCAACGCCACTGCAGTAGTCTGACATGGCTAAAGTTTGGCCATGTCAAATTAGAAAAAAAAATGCAAAAAAAAAATTCATTTGAAAACTATTTTAAATTTTTAAATTTTTTAAATTTTTAAATTTTTTAAATTTTTAAATTTTTTAAATTTAAATTCTAACAATGAGACATACTTTCACTGTAGGGAAATAGGGTAGGGAAAATAGGCGTGGAACGGTCCTCCTCTTGCCTCAAATCACATATAATGCGTATTAGATCCTGAGTCCTAAACTCCTTGCCTAATCTCCTAATTTGGAGTCTCCTAAATGAAGATGTATTATAAATAACAACTTCAAGAAATACATTGGTATTCAGTTGCAGTAATTTGGTATTAATTTTCTAATGATTTTGTTGTAATTTGGTATTAGATTTAGAATGGCTATCAATTGAAAATTTCTTTTACAATGAATAATCACATCCTAATCTTCAATGTTGACAATTTCAGATTCCAAATTAGTTGGTGTGATCCATTTGTAATTGTAAAATGTCTGCAAATATATTTTTTTGAAATTTTTAACAAGAATTTGTAGTAGTCATTTCACAAGCTTATATTTGAAATTACAAAAGACATGTTATCTTGACTTGATGTACTTCCAATATGCTGTGTATAGATAGTTAGCAAAAATCAACTGAATATTATTTTGGAGAACTTGCCATCAACACATAAATAGAATTAAAAGTAATGAAAAGTTGCATAACCCCCTAAATGCCCGAGGCACCAAATTTGGGTGTCAATTATACTTTGAAGCTAAATAAAACCTAATCAAATTGCTATTTTAAGTAGTTTATATTTTTGAAAAATTCTTTATGAGTTCCTAGTTGTAGCATCAAAAAATAGATTTTGAAAATGGTTGATTACGATTTTTCTATTCAAGATTTTGGGCAAGGGTGTCCACTGCAATCTTGACTTTCCATAGTGTTGAGGGCTCTTGAAAATGAGCCTCAAATACACTAGATCTTGGACAAAAATCACATTAGAAATTCATTGAAAAAAATTGTAGAGTAGATTTTGAGAAGCTATAAATTGATTGGGATTATGCATGTTAGTCCCTTTATCCTCATATCTTTTTGGTGACCAACTTTTAGATTTGACATGTGAAAAGAGGATTGAAAGACTTCAAATCACTTTTGTAGTTTTAACACAGGCATGATCAAACATTATAATCTTTCAATCTATAAGTGATATTGTTGTGTTTTCTTTTCCTATATGATCTCTGCTATGTCTAGTTTGAATTTTTATGGTTACAATTCAAAAAAAATTGATACAACTTATCAAAATGTTTTGTTTTTGTTTCAATTTAGAGCAAATTCCTAGAAGCTGAAAAAAGGCCTTTGGTATTTGAGGTTAATGCATTTATATATTAAAAAAAAATTGGTTTTATTTTAATAACCAATGTACCAAATTGCATTCATTTATTTAAAACTTCTTTAATATCATACATTATTAGAAGAAATTTAACAAGTACATGTGCACCAGCCAATAGCATCTCCAATTCAACGTATTTAAACATTACAATCTTCAATTGTTGGTTTGTGGCTTTTTCATTGTCTGAATAGCATGTGAATTGTTAGTTTAACCCCTCACCGCCCAAGGCCTAACCATGTCAAAAAACAACTTTCCTTTTCAAGTGTTATAAGTCTAAATGTGAGTAAGGTATGAAAATCTCAACCGTACAATATTGTAGTGTGCATGTTGTAGATGGTGTAAATCAAATTTGAGGTCATTTGACCGTATAGATTGAAAGATTATTATGTTTTAGTGTTGAAAAAAGATGCTGAAATTGTCCTCAAAACACAATTCGAGGTGAAATTCGATTTCTAAACCTACTCAAATGAAAAAACTTTGAACTAAGAAGTGATTCAAAACCAAAATAAAAACGCTTTGATGGGAAAAAAAATCATTCAATTGACTCATTGCGTTTGCAAAATCGTTTTGAAATGACAAAAAACAGTGAAAAAAGTAGCAAAAAAACACATCTATTGCTGAACCTACCTCTACTAAAATGCCTCTCATTCAATCATAACTTCTTGGATTGGTATGAAATTTTTACTACAAGAACTAGACTAGTATGCGCAACGTTTCCAATAAAAATTATTGAAATCTAACCTTGTTTGAAGAAGTTATAAGCCGCCGAAGTTCACTGTAATGCAGAAATGTCTGTATTTTGAACTTCGAATTGCTCCCAAGCATTCGAAACAACTTGGATTGACATGAAAATTTTCCCACATTAAGTAGACTTTATGGGGAACAAAATCCAACAAATTTTATTGAAAAATAACATTTGATGAAAAAGATACAAGCCCCCGAAGTTGCAGCCATCTCAATGTAGTGTGGTGAACTGAAATTGAATCTGCGAACTTTGAATGGCTTCTAAAAATCCAATACATCTTGGATAGATCTGAAATTTTTACCACAAAAACTAGTCTAGTATGCGCAACTTTTCCAATAAGTTTTATTAAATTTGGACACCGGACGCAAAAGTTACAGCACTTTGAAGTCGACTGCTAGATTGTGTGAGGCCACTTTTGGGCCCCTTGGGCGGTGAGGGGTTAATCTCAAATTAATCGTTTAGTTTAATCACTTCAGCATCTTGCAGGTGTGAAATTCTCTCTACGTAAAATAAAAGTGTATATAAAATTTGAGACGGATTTCCCTTCAAAAGTTGAAATGTCAACAGAATATTGTGGTGAATCTTAAATAGCCTGCCTGTGAAATTCACCATGGCAATTTCCTTCCTGTAGTCCTTTTGCTCTTCAATGTGCTGTTTGAATGTTCATATGCATATTGAGGCTACCCCTTTTGTAAATTAGGTAGAACTAAGGTGGAAGCACCCAAAACCGTCAATATAAGCAAATCAGTATACTTGGGGACACCTTTTCCTAAAAATGATATTTCTGTAGTATTAGCAAGTGAAAATCATGAATATTAAAAAAAAAAAATTAGATTTTTCGGATGTGGTATGTAATTTCTATGATTTTTCAAAGTGCCTACTCTCTAAACCATTGAAAGTGTCACATAGGTGGACCCTAAACGGAAATCTGCAAAAATTAGTAGTTAGCAAATTAAAGTTAAGTATGTGTCCTTCAAATGCGTCAATGAATCAGAGGTAAGCATTTGAAGGACACATTAACTAAAGTACAATAAAACAATGTCCAAATTGACATGTCCTAATTGACTGAAATGTCCGAATTGACAGAATTCTATTAAAAAATTGTCCAAATTGAAAAAAAATTGACAAAAAAATGTCCAAATTGACATTGCTCCCTTGTAGTGAATGGACAATAATAACAGAGTACAAAATTGTACAAAAAGTACAAAATTTTATAAAAAGTATCTCTTAGTACTTACAAAAAATATAGTTCCAGATGCACAACTTCCAAACCGTGGCTTCTATGCTAAGGTAGAGGAATTTTCCAATTTTCTCCAAGTACAATGGAGGTCAAGAGGTATCACCACCCTTATCAAACTTGCATGTTGGACCTTTTAGAACACTAATTTCAAAACCACACACACCCAAGCGTCGAATTGTGACCTGGTCACCAACTTGAATGCTATGGACCAAACAAAAAATTTTCCAACCTTTGTCAAATTTAGCTAACAGTGTCCTTCTCTTCTTGGTGTAATAGATATTGACATGGACCCACAATGCGTATTGTTTCACTACAATGATGGTAGTATTTTATGACTGCAAAAATATGACTGAGGATGATTGGCGACTACTCGTAGTTATATTCTTGGAGGTCAATACCTTGGGGAGAAATATGACTGCAAAATATGATTGTCAGTCGTTTTGGGGTCTTGTACTTCACGGGCGTATATTATACGTCCATTGGGAACACCAAAGTATTTCATAGGGAACGGTAGGGAACTCGTTTGACAACATTGAGTTATATTATTGGTCATATTTTCATGGTAGTAACATTTTTTTGTTTTTGGGCAATCTAAAAAAAACATGGGCAATCAAAAAAAATATAGACAAGCCATTGTTTAAAATTTTGAAACCTAATCACCACTTTTTAAGGATTTTGAAACCCTAGCCACTACTTCTTTTTACTCTTCTTCCTTACCTTTTGTTGTCTCTTGTCTCTTTGAGTTCACTCTTGTTTCTTAGTTGTTGTGTTTTGTTGCATTTTGAGTTCACTCTTGTTTCTTAATTGTTGTGTTTTGTTGTATCTTGAGTTCACTCTTGTTTCTTAGTTGTTGTGTTTTGTTGCATCTTGAATTCACTTTTGCTTCTTAGTTGTTGTGTTTTGTTGCATCTTGAATTCACTTTTGCTTCTTAATTGTTGTGTTTTGTTGCATCTTAAATTCACTTTTGCTTCTTAGTTGTTGTCTTTTGTTGCATCTTCACTCTTACTTTTTGTTTTTTTCTTCTTGCATCTTAATTCTTTCTTCTTCTTTCTTCTTTCTTACTTTTTGTTCTCTCTTTTTGTTTCTTATTTCTTTTTGTTGCATCTTAACTCTTTTTTGTTGTTTCTTGTTACCTCTTAGTAGTTGTTCCTTATTGTTTCTTGTGCATCTTAACTTGTATTTGTTATTATCTTTTAGCACTTTTTGCCTTTTTTCTTCTTGTTCCTTGCATCACCATTGTTTTTCTTCTTATCCTAAATTTGTATTACATATTTTCTATTGTTGTAAACTTTTGAAGATTGAGCTTTATTGTATGTTCATTAAAAATTAACCTCCTATTTTTTTAATTGTATATGCAAGCAACAAAATTGGAACAAAGTCATTGGAGGCTACTTGCAACTCATTTCATATTATTGTAAGAAATATAGTCTCTATTGACTTGTGTAAATAATTCATTGTGATATACATATTTTGTATTTGTGACTAATAAATTATAAATGTCATTGAAAGGAGTCACATTCCTTCTTATATATTCCCTCTCCAATATAATTGTTTCTTGTATATCTTTAAAATCATATGTATTTATTTTTAACTACATGAAATCTTTTATTCAATTGTTAAATCATTTTAATGTATGATTGCAAATATGCTTAGGTATCCTACAACCGTTGTATGATTTGTTCAATTCATAGTTCAAAATACATATCAATAAAAAAATGACTACTTGGAGTCACAAAATGATTATAATAATTTCCAAAAAATGACTAGGTGCTTTTAGCATGACTGAAAAATATGACTGAGAAGAGTCGTTTTACAAATCATCAAAAAATATGACTCACCGCAGTCATATTTTACATGACTGCAAAATATGACTCACCGCAGTCATATTTTACATGACTACAAAATATGACTCACCGCAGTCATATTTTACATGACTGCAAAATATGACTCACTGCAGTCATATTCCATATGACTACAAAATATGACTGACCACAGTCATATTTTACGTTATCAAAAAATATGACTCAACGCAGTCATATTTCACAAAATATGACTAATCACAGTCATATTTCACGTTATCAAAAAATATGACTCAATACAGTCATATTCCACAAAATATGACTGAGCAGTCATATTCCACGTCATCAAAAAATATGATTCAACGCAGTCATACTCCACAAAATATGACTGACCAATCATATTCCACGTCATCAAAAAATATGACTCAACGCAGTCATATTCCACGTAGGAATTTTTCATTTACCCGGGCAACTCAATAAAAAGTCAAAGAAAGTCAAAATATATGCCTTGTTGGCATACTATGGCTAATTATGGGTATTTATACCCTTCAACTTATATGACTGCCAATATGACTGATGTTTGAAGCGACTGCTCCTAAACGACTACTGCAGTCATATTCCGAGTCATCTACAGTGATTTCTGTGCCAGTCATATTTTTTGATTTTAAGACTGATTGCAGTCGTTTTTTGCAGTCATAAAACACTGCTTTTGTTGTAGTGTTTTCTGATGTAATGAAGTTGGTCAAGTCCTATGAAATCTTGTTGGAAGTCAGTACGAAATTTGCGGAAGAACCATGCGGGGATTTGTTGAGGCAATCACACAGCAACATGTCCAATAATATAAGCACATATATATTAAATACAATGAAACATCACGTTCAGGACTGGAGTAGACCCAACAATCACTGCACAAATTCACATGAATTCTCACAAATTATCATAACATAAAGCAAACAAGGAAAACCCCACCGAAATGGACAAGACGGGAACCGAACACTAATTGCATTGTGAATGAAACTACATAGATTGTTCACATATCAATCGACTATAAGGTGATTGGCTACACAAGCAAACACACTAAGACCCGAAATGCTTACCAAATTCTGCATGGATGACTTCTTCAGGTACATTTGGAAGAACTCCTGGCTACGCGGCTTCTTTAGCGATGTCTAGATAGGCCCAGTCACTTCGCTCATTGCCATGGCAGTGGCTCTACAATGTACCTTGCTGAAAGCATGCATTGGCCCAAAAAATGCAAAAAGAGACTTCTCCTCTTTGGGGGAGATGGCCATTTGTATTATTCCTTTAGTTGAGGATGATGCGTAAGGACCCTAAACCCCCAATCATTCTAATGATTATTCCATGAGGGGAAAATGTAGTACACTACCCTAAAACCTCAACTCACATGAGTGTGTGGGATGATGATAATTCAAATTGAACTTTGCTGATGTGAGCTTTAGGGTTCAGTAGTCATAAAGGCAAGTAAGTACTTATCATAACACTAACTATACAAAGAAGGTGCATATTGTGTACAATTACAAATACATATTTTCAAGTACATATTGTACAAAATAAGAACATTGGGTGATCCACCGAAGTGTTGGCGGCTATGGATGCCCACCCAAATAGCCACCCGAATACACGGCATACCAAAAGTTGTACACGTTGTAATGTTTGTTGTTGGTTGTACATCGGGCCAGGGGTGACCGTAGTGTGTGATCACCCTAATGTACACTAATTAGTACATCTCAAAACTATATAGTACATATTCAAACCATTGCTATCCACAATTGAGTTGTATCTGACTTTCTAGTAAATAGTAGGTGCAATGTTTGTCATACGTATTCACACTCTTCCATTTTTATACAATTTCCTTTCTGTTGGGGCTGACGTGGGTCTCCTTTGTCCACCACTTTGTCACAAGGTCCTTCGTTTCATTAGGCAGCCCTAACCTCTTTTTTCGTCTTGCAAGTGCAAAAGGTTTATCAAGAAGATGCACACTAATTCGACGAGTTATAGCCACCCTGGCTGGGTTTACTTTAAAAATTGGTTGGGTGTACTTTAAAAACCCATCACAAAGCTTCAGTGCTTGTCACAGTAGTAGAAATAGCGGTGTCCAAAAGAACAGCTTTTCTAGCAAGCATGTCTACTAATTGAACTCCTTTTACAGTGTCCAACTTAAGCTAATAGTTTTTTTAAGAATTCAAATTGAGCTTTTGCATCTTGTCCACGAGGATAATACTGAGGAAGAAAAAGAGAAACACGTTCATACGCTCCATAATCTTCAGCCTAGAATTAGCCTCTGGACACCCTTGCATCTTCATTTTGAAAAAATCCACAATTTCGGACAAAACAACTGAAATCTCCTATGAAGACATCTCACTTTCTACCTCCAATTCTTCATCCTGGACAACAAGCAACCGAGTTGCTTCTTCTCTCTCCCTCACCAATTGACGACGTCGACGTTGCCTCTCTACTTCCCCATCTTTGAGACCCTTCCTCATGGCATTGTAGTCCTCTGCCCTCCCACCAGGTCCCTTCCTCTTAAATCCAGCACGTCGTTCTTGAAGCCTTCTATTCACCATTATCAAGAATAGAAGTCAACCCACAAGACAAACCAACACACGAACAAACCTTCACACTAACATACACTGCCTCACTACTCCTCGAAACAATAGAAAGAAAACACCCTAGAACCTGCTTTGACATTTATCAATGTTTGAAAGCCATATCTAAAACTATTGTCCTACTCCAACGTTGACTGGTGTGTCAAACCAAAGAATCAAACTATGCAATCTAACCACCAAAGATTGAAAACAAAGAATCAAAGCTACACAATCTAACCACTAAAGACTCGGCCACCTAACCAACAAAGCATTAGCAAAGCAACAACGACTGTGGATGCCCTTGAAGTCAGGAACCTTTTGTTAGTATACCAAGAAAGTCACCGGAATACACGGCATACCAAAAGTCGTACAGACTGTACTGATCGCATTTGGTTGTACGTCGGGTTGGGGGGGGTGACCATAGCGTGCAATCACCCCGATGTAGTCTAAGAGAGATTGTGGTGTGTCAACTAGTCCAAGATATAGGTCGAAGTCTTCAGTAATGGCTTCTGTTTGATGGACTTGCGATGTTGTTGATAGACGATTGCGCTTCATGTAGGTGAGTTGGATTTGCAATGTCTTGATTTTTTCTTCCAATACAAGTTGGTTGCAGTCACGAGTTTAGTATCCAGGTTTTCCGTAGTTGTGACAATAGATGGGGTGTCGTATTTGTGTCTCACCGTTAGATTGTTGGGATGTGTTGGAAGTGTTGTATTGTTGACTCCTCTGTTGACTCCTTGACTTCCCCCGTTGACATTGCGGCTACAGCCTCCTCTAAGGTTGTTTCGACCAGTGTGTACAAAATTGATTTCTTCTATATCATCGCGTTTCTTCTCAAGATTTTGTTCAAGTTCTTCTTGTAGCAATAAACCTTCCAGTTCTAGAAAGGATGGGACACGTTCTCTTCCTTTCTGGATCTAACAATAGGTAGACCAACTCTTTGGTAAACTATTTAGTGTGATGTCGACTAGGTCCTCATCAGAGATAATTATTCCTAAATTTGCGAGTTGAGTGATTAGGAGATTGATCTCTTAAAGGTGGTCATTGATTCTTTTTTCCTTTGGTAACCGCAAGGAGTAGAACTGCTCTTTTAGTAACAATCGTCTAGAAGAACTATGTACATTGCACATGTGTTTCAATCATTCTCAAATGGCTACGGGTCGATGAAGTGTATGATACTATATATGATGGAATCACATATCACAGAAATGATTATTTAGCCGGCGCGGAACTTGGTCTATATCATTTGTATGGATCATTGTTATTGTTGCCGTCCTAATCGTGGATGGCATTCCTGTTGCAATTTCTTGGTCTACAACTGTTGAGGTGGTGATGTTGGTGGTGTTCCAATCCCATGCAATCTAATTGTCGATATGTGGTTTGACAAAGCGCCACAGACCTTCATGTATGAGGATCATGCACACTTTGTAGCCCCAGAAAATGTAGTTCGATGGTCCTACTAGTTTCATGGCTAAAGAAAGTACAAGCCATGTGAGAACTATACATAGCTAAAAAAAACATCAGTTTCGAACCTGAACTCCTGTAAAAAAGATTATTTCCTTCTTTTACAGAGGTCTTATCTTTTACTCCATAACACTTGGACTTTCTATTTGAAACACTTCGCAAATAGCAGTATCTCTAGATATTAAAAGCTCCCTAGATTGCAAGTAAAAATACCGCACTTCCCAAACTGAAAAACAGAGGCACTACTGTAGCGCTGGAGACGTAACGCCTTCACTTGGCAACTGAAACAAGAAAATGGCGAGCAAGTGCGTACCTTAGTCGAGGGAACGAGATGTTCAATCACTATTGACCACGATGAGCGGGACGATGAGCGTCTCACCACAAGCAAACTATTGTAGCTGCACACCATAAGAAAATGAATACTTCATGTAAGAATACAAAACAAAAACCAATACCCAGATCAGAGCTGCAGTTCACCCAACCTCAGTTCAAGCTCAGACTTCGATCTAGATGGATGTGCTGAACATTGTGCAACTGGTTACCGAGTTGAACAGAAGCTCCCCCACTGCCACCTCGAAACCCAGTAAGTTACAATTGAGAGGACAGTCAGGTGACATTCAGTCCACATTTGGATTGGAGCGAGATGTGCATTGGTAATCGTGATTTGCCAAGACCTCTAGCACCTCAAGTATTAGAACATCCTTAGTCCAAGAACATACATGCCTATTGAGGGGTTTGGATTGCTTGGACATGACAGGGACAGGTATTGGTTTAGGGATGGTTCTGATGACTACCAACTCCTCTACATTTGTCCATCATCTGAGTTTCCTTGATGTAATGAAATTTGGAGTTTAGTTTCAAAGCTGAAATGTTTTTGAAAGAAGAGGATTGCAGCCTTTGCAAATTTGAAGTTGAAAGATAGTGGCTGCCTAGTGAGAGTGAGAATTTGATACTACAAGAAATGAACCGGAAGATTTTTATATGGAGAAGATGCAACCAGTGCCCTTGAAAACAAATCCGGCTCCTTCGAGGAAAATTACCGGGGGCAGCTCCGAAAGCTTCCCGAACGCTGGCATGACGTTCGTTGATCACGAACAGACATTTCAGGAGATTCGAGATTGAATATGAAAGTCGTAAGGCAATATATCTGATCTCTTCAGAAACTATTTTCAACCCACAGCCTGACATCAAACAATGGCGATACCGGTATGACATTCAGAAAATTCAGATATTAAGTAAAAATCTTCCTAAAGACCACAAGCCATTTAAAGAAATAAAGGTCACAAAGAGTTTGCTTTCCCACGGTTGATCACTACAGAAAATTAATGGAATGGTTACAGACTAAAGAATGCATACGGCACAAGACTCAGCTCAAATCAAGTCTCAGCTTCTAAAGGTAGTAATCTCCTTGCTTGGACGACGCTTTCAAATCCTTCAACTTCCTCAGAATCTGGGCATAATATTCCTGCAGATAAAGTTCCAAAGTGGTAGTCTCCTTGGGATCCGCTCCCAACATTGCATAAGTTTCGGTCATTGGTGCTGAAAACACGGTGTTGCTCGTGAGTACCTGCAGGATGCATATCATTAGAATCACATCGCTGTAGCTCAAGAGCATCCTCATGAATATTCATGTGCCTGGATCTGAGGTTGTCCACAACTCGGTATTGGACTAGAATCAATCACGTATCAACATAGACTCACCTCCGAGAAAGCCAACCGGTCGGCTACGTCAGTAGTCCACTGGAAAAGTCGAGTTAGCAATCGTGTCGTTTTAAGCACACCCACAGGAACAGTCGTCACCTTGGCATCCTGCCCAGCTAACCGCTCGCACAAACTGATAACCTGGATAAGCAACCTTGATATATTAAAGAGCTGCAAACTTGGGTGAACCAGCATGACCTCACTGCTAATGACGTATGCAAAAAATTCTCTTCAGAGCTCAAAGCACTTACCTTCGATTTGAGCTCTGAAGAGAAATTTTTGCACTTCCAAGCAGGAATGGAAGACAGGAAAACAACAATACCAGAACTTGTGTGTGTGTGGTGGTGGTGTGGTGTGTGTGTGTGGGGGGGGGGCTTTCGAACAGTACCTCTTGGGTGGTCCAAGCACGAGGACCAGCCAAAGTCATGGTCTGCTTCTCAGCTTTTTCATTTCGAAGAGCTGCCATCGTTAGCCGTGCGACGTCCTGCCAAACAAGTTTTTAAGATTTTCGGCTCTTGGAGAAAAGATCTTACTTTACCTGATCATTTCACTAAGCACACGTTATGATGCTTGATTCCACCCCGTGGCACCAGACGGAACAGCCATGTCTATTTATATAAAAGGAATACAAGATCCAATTCAAACAAATACCTGGGTATCCATGTAAGCGATCCTGGTGGGCGCATCCGTTCCCCACACAGGCTTGTCTTCTAGAACTGGGACAGCATATTGTCCAATCAAACCCTGCACAGATTCCGAAATCGTGACGGTGAGAAACACGACTCAGTCAATGGCATAGTAGAAAATAAAATAACCAGAAACAAACTCAGAAAGAGGTTAAACCGTATGGAAGTCAAACCTGCATAAATCCGCAAAGCCGAATGATGGTGTAATTGAGGCCCGAGTCCGCAATGTACTTCTCCGTACACCTCTTGATTTCCATCAGTGGAACCTCCGGGTGCTTTTCACAGTTGTGAATAGAAAAGAAAACAAAGCGCTGGATGCCCATGGCTTGCGCGCATTGGATCAAAGCTACCTTCCCATCCCAGTCAACCTGCAATTTCATTCCCCATCAACACATAAGGCACCAACCAGCTAAATCTTCGAAGCTCCCCAACGTCAAAGGCGTGATAATATTAGGTCACACATAGAAACCTAAGTACCACTATTGATGAACCAAATAACCCTAACATTATTCTCCATACCCAAAACATGAACATTACATTCAAAGAGTTCAAAAGTAGTCAGAGACCATGAGCACTCACTGTTCGGATGGGTTCTTCAGGCCGTCCCGTGGCACAATCGATAACCGTATGAATCCCAACAAGTGCCGCTGGTAACGTCTCTGGCTTGTTCAAGTCACCCTGAAACCAACCGACGACGTTGTATTAGTGATGGCCCGATCGAGGGCACCATTCTCGCAATCAGGGACATCGAGTGGCAACTAAGCACTGTAACCTGTTAGGGCTTCCCCCAGTGCATTGCAACGAGCACCATGTGCATAACAATCGTAAACTTCAAGGCAAAAGGCCCATTTGCTTTCCATGAATCAAGACTCATTTCCCTGTAAAAATCTTGAATGCATGTCTTGCCCATGTACTGTGGGCCACTGTAATACGAAAATATTTTTGGAAGGCCTTCCCCACTCAATGATGTTATGTGCAATGGAACCACGAGACGAGGGGAACAAGTTACCCGATCTTACATTGACGACAGTGGCGCCCCAGTCACGAAGGAAATCAGCTGGCGCGGGCCGGGGGCGGACGAGGCACCTCACGTCGTAGCCTTCATCAAGAGCCCGCCTCACCACCTGTCTGCCCAGCGTTCCCGTGGCGCCCACCACCAAGACGCTCGTGCTCCGCACGGGCGTGCCCGACGACATGGCTGCTGCTTGCGCGGCTGCATTGGCAGCCATGGCGACGACCGGTTTGCGAACCCCAGAGTTGCTACTGCTTGCAAAAGCGGAACGCATCAAAACCTCCCGCTCACCCAGCGAAGAGGAGAGCGGCAAATCTTTGGCATTCTTGAGGCCCAAGAACGACGCAGGCTTTCGGGAGGTGCTCTCCACGTCGCGGCAGGAGCATGGTTGCGCAACAGCGACAGCTTGCCCGAGGGCACTCGCCTGCGCCACCATCGTCACCATTCTTTCCTATCCCTCGTCTGCAGAAGCTCCACACGCACAACTATCAATGTCATTGGAAACCCACGCCCAATTCGACCCCCAAAACCTGATGACGATGAGGCACGGAGAAGCGACGCAATGCCGTCCAATTCAGGAGCCCAATTGGCAGGAGGGACAGCCGAGGCAGGCAATGCCGAAACCCTTGGAATCCAACGAACAGAAATCCCAGCGAGATACGAAGACCACAAAATTGGCAATGGAAGCGTACCTGAGAGAAGGAGGAGCGAGACGGGGGGGGGATGCAAACAACTGATGAGTGGTATAGTGATACGGTGAGAGCGCAATGTCGGAGAAGAATTTGAGGCTGCAGAAGTTGCAACGAGGACGGATTGCAGCCCCGCAAGCTTGTTAGTCGCAGTCGCACACTGGCCGAGTGCTTGTCGTTTGTGATCCATGGTGCTTGGCTGAGTTCCTTGCCACTCACCAGCTCCGTCCAAGTGCTGCGGGCTGGCTCCGTCACTAGGCTGGACTTGCCTGCTTTTCCAGGCGAGGGGATAAGGTCGGCTTCTCGCCGGGGCGGGCGGGCGGACGGGCTGGCTAGCTAGATGGCCCCATCACCGCGCCTCGGACATGCCGACGGAAGGTAAGGTAGGAGGCTCGAACTCCGTTCGGGCATTTAGAACCGCCCCTATAAATGTTACTGGAATGGGCTGGAGGTGGTTCTTGAATTGACCTTCATTGTCATTAAATGAATCAAGAAAAATACTATTTATTATTGCAAGAGCCAATCAGTTTCCTTTCTTTTCCCATTTCTGTTTAGAAGTCGCAGTGAACACTTTATGAAAGACCTAGGATCACAAATAGGGACCTACAACACATCTCGTTTGAAAATTCATAACTAATTCAAAAATGATCCAAAAAATATGAAACAACTTGGGTTAGATGCCAATTCTTCTTCTCTTTCAAGGAAAATTTATTCAAAAATATTTTGAGCAGTTTGACCTGCCCAAAATTCAGTTACAGTGCTTAAATGGTCGGTTTATGAACCGACTACCTTAGCAGCACCTCAAAAACAAAAGAGACACTATTCTGTCCAACTCCCTCTAAAGGTCGAATGACCAAAACACTGATTTGATTTGATGAGGATATTAGCAAACTCACGAGAAATACACCCCCAAGTGTTTTCATTTTTTTCTCACTCTTTAATAATATTTTTTTTTTAAATACATTAGAGAGAATGTGAGGCCACAATAGGGCCCTATCTTTTAAACTTTGCATTAAGATAAGTGCCATGCAATCACTGTTTTGAGGTTGGCATGTCCCATGCCACTGTGCACTTAGCGGAATCACGTCATCATGAGAGCCCACCCTCACAGCCAATCGAGGAGCAGCTGCCGTAGTTCCTTGTCTCCATCCTCGCACTACAGGACATGGCCACTTTTACCGCTATGGAGATGGGCAAGTTACTGGATTGCTCAATGATCACTTGAACAGCTAGATACAAATTCAAGGCCATACAATAACTGGATCCAACATGACTCATACACATGAAAATGTAAACCAGTGACACTTTTGAAGAATCACTAACACAAGATGCGAGTACAGTGCCATGAGCCTATTATAATCAGATGAAATTCAAAAACAAAGTTTGTTGATTATGCAAAAGTATTTGGGAAAGAACTTATGACCACAGTTGTTGAAAAACTATGGCCAAGGAGACTTGTAAGACCTAGTGAAATTCAAGGAGAGGTGAACAAATTGGTTAACACTGTGTTCAACTCCTGCTCTTCTTCTTTTGTTAGTTCACTAGAGTGTACTGTGTCTGCATCCAACAATCTTGAAGTAGCCGAAAGTGGTCCCGGGAGTGGTCCACCCAATGGTTGCTCTGCATCCAACAATCTCGAAGTAGCCAGAAGTGGTCCCAGGAGTAATCCACCTAATGGCTGCTGTATCTTTGGATCCGAGTCCCTTGCATCCAACGGGTACTCTTCAACTTTCTTCTCATTTGATACATTTTCTTCCGAATCCCCTGCATCCTCATTGGCATCTCCAAGTTTCTTCTGCTCTGGTAACACCTTCGATTTCAGCTCCTCTGCAACCGCTTCAAGTTCTTCATGGGTCTTCTTTGTCTTTGGTACCTCCAAATCCCCTACATCCAATGATCCGTTTGCTAGCTCTTGCACCTTTAGATTCGAGTCCCCTGCAACCAGTGAGTGCTCCGTCAATTCTGCCTCATTCGACTCTTGTATAACCAATGAGGGCTCTTCGGATTGATGCTTTGGCTTTGCCTGACTTGTAGCCTCCACTCTTGGCTTCAACATCTTTGGTTCTATGTCTTCTTTACCAATCTTTGATTCCAACAACTTCTGATGGACTTCTCTGGATTCTTCCTGCTTCTGTATCTTTATAAGAAGTGAATCCACATCTTCATGAAACTCCCTCGCTCTTTTCTTTAAACCCCAATGTTTGGTGGCGAATTCATCTGGCTCCCTCCACCCTAAGCTGTCCATATTCATCAGGGTCTCTGTCACATGGTGAGCCATCTCGGTGGACATTGAGAATCCCCATTGACTCAACCAGTGAGGACTTCCTTCAGCACTACACCTTGGGCAGTTGTTGCCTCCAGTAAGGACGGTGCTCCACAAACAATGAGGGTGAAACAAGCACCCACAGCTATACGGGACAACTGCTCTACCTACAAAAAACATATGGCAAAGGGCACAAGGTAGATCTTCTTCAAGATGGAGCTCCTGTAATTGGTATGGGAGCTTCCAGAAAACTTGTCGTGGCTTCACTGTGGCTGTTTCTACAATCAGTTGTTGCTTACGAGATTTGAATTTCTTCAAGTCAGATTGAACGCTAGAAACCGCTTGCCCGCTCTCCTCCAATTCTCCTTCCAATTTTGTAATCGAACACTCAACATTCTCAAGTTCTTTTGTTACTGCTACCAGCTCTTGTGCATTCTTCCGCATTTCAGCATCAATCTCCTTCTTTCCTTTGGCATCACCGTCTTTGATCAAAATTTGACGCCTCTGGTGCATCTCGGTGAATGCATCCCCTAGTCGTGAAGATTCCGCATCCACCCTAGCATGCTGCGCTTTGGCTTCTGCCAACTTCACCTTTATGCAACATTGGTTGTTCCAGAGTCTTTTGAGCACACCCTCACTGTTGACTTCTTTCCTTTTTACATCCTCCAAATCTGCTTCCAAATTCACGCTGGATTTCTCTGTTGCTGTCATAGCCTTCTGTTTTCCTCTGTTCCCCTTCCCATGTCTCAATGGGACCTCGGTAGACATTTGGATGATTGCACCTTCGGGATCCACTGACCCGTTTTGCCTGCTCTTCAGATCTAACTTCTTCCGCTCCACTTTTGCTTTGGAAGATCCAGGCTTCTCTAACATCTTGCTTATTGGCTCCAGAGTGATTTTCAGTTCTACAGGAGTGTCTTTGGAGTCCAGCTTTGCCTCTCTTGATTGCTTTCTTCTACTAATCTGTTGCTGGTGTTCCAGACCAGGGTTGCAATTAGTCCCAACACTAGCAGCATCTCCAAGAATCTTCAAAATTCTCTCAATTTGTTCTCTAAGAGCAGGTGGAGTCAGCTTCAATGGGTTGCGTCCAGCATTCTTCAAGCGATCACTAGTGATCTTTGCCGCCCATTCTGACCAGTTGATCTTCTCTCCATGCATTGTTTCCATGTAGATAGCACGGAGGAATTGGGTTCCAACGCCTCCATTGTCTGGTGGTCCTCCATATACTTGGATGTAGGTGCATAGCGCAGCATCCCGAACCTTCACATTCTTTGCATCCGCTAAATAATATCGGCCTTCTACTTGGGGCCACTCATCCTCAAATTTCTCGCGAGGGCACTTGCTCTCCGTAAAATCGGCCATGACACTGCCACCATCGTTTAGATTCACAACCCGTTTGAAAAAGTTAGCATCATACATTGCACTTTGACCTCCGAGCAGGAACGGTGCACAACGAATACACTCCTCGGCCAACTCGGGTGGGAATGCAGTAAGGTCGAAGGGCGCTTCCCATTGACTTGTATGAGTCTCCACAAATGGTCCACCCACTGCCGTCTTCTCAACCTTTGCTGCTATCCTTGCAGAGTTCGCTCTTTTTGGCCTCATGGTGCAAACCCTACACCAATCCACGTTACTGATTCAGTATCTACAGATTGAATTGAACACTATTATCAACAAAAGATGCACGATTTTCCTCACGTAAGGGAACCTTGCTAAAAATAACTACCTACAAGCATTTCACTACTTCCCCAACACCAATAAGAAAATCTCTGTAAAATCGACACAATCAACTGCAAATTCTAACACTAATGCACAAACTAAGTGCTTCTAATAAGTGCATACAATTCCCTACAATAAAACATTTACAATTGCAAACTGTGCCGCAAACACAAAACTCATTGGCTCGAACATCACTAACGTTAACAACAAAGTCTTGGAACCTCTAATGCTCTCCGCTGCCCAATAGAACTCAACTTGTGCACTAACGGAAAGGAAAACTTGAACAATTCTGGAGTCACTGATCGCTTCAAGTGGGGTACACATAATTCTAAGCTGGGAGCTGCTGGTACTCTCATTATCATTGTTTGGAGCTAACAGGCTAGGGCAGTGAACATTGGTACTCTAATTATCATTGTTTGGAGCTAACAGCTTAAGGAGAGTGAACAGTGTCCACTCACAAGGGTAATGGTACTTCAATTGGGCTTTCTCAAATGATGTACTACGTACTTTCGATATGCAGAATGTCAATTTCAGTACTAATATAGAAGTAACGGCAGTTTACACTAAATGAACCATTTAAAAAAATTGTGGTACGTAGTTCTAATGCAAAAGTGATTGTAAAGTGAACCATTTTGGGAAAATGTGGTATGTACTAAAAAAAATATAAGTATTTGTTTGAAATTCCTTAATCTTCTAGTGCTAAGAATGGTTCTAGAAGAACTACCATTTTTGGATGATTTCATTTTTAATCTTTAAAGCCATGAAAGCATACTCTGGGACCAAAATTGTCAAAATTTAGGGCCTTGTGCAAAACTCGTTTGATGTGATATTATGGAGTTATTTTCAATAGATATGATAGCATGATATATATTATGATTGTATGACATATATCATATTTTTAGTATATAAGACCCTAGAACCGTAATTCTTCAACTTGACAAGAACAATTGAGGTGTTTTTCCTATAAAAGATACTCACTACTTTCATTGAGATGGCAAGCAACAAAACTATTGAAAATAGGATCTTGCATTACATTAAAAAAAAAATTTGTAGCGAGGTTATGCTTAATGGAGTGAAAAAAGATCAATTCTTATAGAGTTTTAGAGAACTACTTTTCAGCACTCATAATTACTTTGTGAAGAAGTATTTAATGTTAAAAGATTTATTTTGACTACATAGTGAATTATTAGCTTTTCAAAGAGATATCTCTCTCTTAGTTTAGAGTTAGAATGTCAAAGTTATGGACTTGGAAACAAATTAGTGATGTTGTGGCTTTACATTAAGAAATAGAAACTGTGATTCATTGTAAAAATAAAAAAAGATGAGATTTTGATTTGAAATTTGGAGACTATTCAGTAGTGGTTATATTAGATTTTTAAAGACTTATCACAGTCTTTAGAAGTCCAAAGTAAGATCAGCGATGAATATGATATATTTGAGTACTTTCAGTGCGGTTAATTGTAGAAAAATCTTGGAATTGAAGGCAAAGGTTTCAAGGCACTTTTGTTTTTTTAAGGATTGTAGAGACAACATTAAAAGTAAAAAGGCGAGTGTTGAGGTACGCTTGAGTTTCTACCTCAAGTAGGGAATGCTGGTATGTGAGCGTGGAGCGTGGAGCGTGGATTAAATATTCATGAATTTCTTTGAAAATAATGGATGAAAGCTTAGTAAAAACATTTTAAGACAGTTAGGAGACAATGGATGGAAGTAGTTCGATGAAATGGATTGAAAGGGATGAAAAAATTGGATGGAAGAATTGAATGAAAAAATTGGATGACAAACTTGGATTAAAAAATTGGATGACAAAATTGATGCAAGGTTTAGATATATACCCACTCATTGAAAATTTCATTAATTTTGAATTTCAAAGGTTTTGGATTAGAAAATTGAATTAAATTATTTTTATTTTGAAAAATTCATAACTTTCACATTGGGCATCCAAACGCCACGAAACAAATCCTTCTACTCAAAGTTTTCCGTTTGTATCAAAAGGCAATCATTTCTTCTTCATATTTTTATTAAGATGCTTATATATTACTTAGATATTTGTTTTTGTTCTTTTTAATCATTGATATGCAAGAAATTTGTGTAAGATGTATAAATTATAATAACTATTTTGCAAAATAGTTCATTAAATCAATTTACATCTTCTCATAATAATTGCAAAACCTTTGATTTAAAAAAACTAAATGAATATTTAATAATATTATAATGCCTTCTTGGTATATTGTGCCTTTTATGCCTTCAAGAATTTTTTATAGAAACTGTGTAATTACAAATTGACAATTGGTAAGTTTAATTTATTTTAAGATAAATTAAGTAACAATTCAGATTATTAAAGAATAATAGTAATACAAATAATAATAATAATAATAATAATAATAATAATAATAATAATAATAATAATAATAATAATAATAATAATAATAATAACAAATATAGTAGTTAGTGTATTTCAATTCCATCTTGAAGCTATGAACGGTTTAATTCTTCCTTCAACCTTGAAATTTCTTCTACTTCATTTTGTAATGAGTAAAAATGAAGTGTGTTTTTTTTCAAATTTTTTTCCCTAGATTTTCAACTCAATTCTTCTACATTCAAAATTCAAAATTCAAAATCAATAATGCAAAACTTTTAAGTAAAGAATATTCAAATTAAAGCCAAAAAATGTAATTGAGCAATTGAAGGTGTATAAAAAGCTATTTTCTTCACTTTAAATGTAAATATCTTGTAATCTACACAATCAAAAATTTTGAAATTTCTTTCATATATTTTTTACAATAGTCTAATAAAAGATCCTATAGTTACATATTATGCAAAAAAAAAAAGACAAACTTTAATAGTAATAAATTACTTCTGTGGCCGATACAACTCTATCTACCACTACACTGCCTTACAACATTCCGGGTCTTGTTATAAAACTTGTCCTTCAATCTCCTCCCAAACCTTAAAAAACATGCACAAAAGGAAAATAAGCATGTCAGACACTATAACACCTCCTTGACCTGCTAAATTGTAATCCCTGGAATTCGACATCGATAGAAAATAACTCACTCTAGCGGCCAGCTAAAGCGGAGGATGGCTTGTTGATGAATTTTTATTTATTTAATCGGAACTCATTTCCATAGTATAAAACTAGGTTCCAATACAATTATAGATTTCACGATATGATCAATATAAAATGGGCCATGGTTCACAACCCTCAATACATAATATGTATTTTCCAATTACAAATGCAATATAATTTTTTGACTCAAAAAATGTGAATTACTGAAGCAAGTTGTAAATTCATTGTGTATTAATGTGTGAAAGTTAGAGTTTATGTAATCGGCTTGAAGTAGACCTTACTTAAGAAATATTTAATACAAGGCGGATAATTATGTGATTGGATGCCCTGTACAATGAGCACGGCTGAAGTGCGGCAGATTGGATGGCCGTTTAGGGAGTCCGCATGCATTCAATGCATGGAAACTAGTCTGGCCGGGTTCAGTGTAAACACTCCTTCCCACGGACTCCGAGTCGTCACTCTCATCACTCACGCACGCACGATGAGCGATTGTCACTCCTTGCCGCCCGGCTTTCCATTGCACTGAACTTTTGCCACACGCATGAGCGATTGTCCTGGTTGGATTTAGATTTTGAGCGCTGAATGCAAACTTCGTATAGAGTTGGCAAACAGAGTGTAAGCGGCCGTAGAGGTGGGGAGAAGTATTGGAGCAACATACGATTGAGAGAAGAGAATACGGCATAGGCAAAGTGAAGCAATTTGGTGGTAACAGAGTCGCAGCTTCCGGTCAATTTCTGCAGTGGTTGAGGTCAATTTCACAATGGCGAGAACTCCAGGTACTCACCGCAAGCGCTTACGGCGGAAATCCACACGTAAGTCGTCGTCGCCGCCGGTAGGCGAAGGCAGCGGAAGTGAAACACTAGATCATCAAGACCCTGCTGCTCCTTCTGTCGATGAAACCGTGCTTCCACGATTTACAGCAAGGGCAGACCAACATTTCCAAGATGTTGTTGATTTCAGTGCGTTCCCTCCTGACTTGAAAGCCCGAATCAGTTTGAAGGCCCCGTTTGTCCTTGGAATTGGAGAAGCAACATACAACGAAGAATTCTTCAACCAAGTGGCTGGACTCTGTGCATCAGGCCCCCACCCCAATGACATCACCGAAAACATGATGCCAAGATCGAAATGGGCCCGCAACTGGGGAGATGCCGCGACAGACAGTACCTCCAGAATTTGGCTGAAGGATGCCGCGACTGATGACATTCGTGAGCGGTATGAGTCCTTATACTGTAGAGTTTACGGCAATAAACCTGACAATGGAGGCATGGCCAACTTCTTTCTGAGAGCAACAACATATTACCTTGAAGAGGGCCACATGGTTAATTGGGCAGCTTTTGCTTCTGAGGTTTGTCAAAAGCGTATTGCAAATCACGAGCTCAATCCGCAGAAGCTGGTGCCTCCATGTCTAACCAAGCAAGTACAAGGAATGGTGGATGAATTTGCAGCCATTCTAGCCCAACCTATACGTACTGCTCCGGCCCCTGAGGAGATGAAGGCAAACGGCAACATTGGCGGACCAGCTTCCCTACATGGGCCCAAGGAGAGACTTTCCCTTGCTCACAAAGAGGAGTTCGAGGCAATCAATGAGGTCAGTACGAATATCAGCCTTTAGGCTTGAGTGCTCAAACTTGTTTGCTCTTTCTGTAGCCGTTTTCTTCTATTGTGGGTGTATTTAATGTATTATGGCCGATGTATAGTTTCCAGTTCAATCAGTTAAGAGGAATACTTATCGGTAGTAGCAAAGGATTCAGTCTACCTGTTAATCCATGGATTATGAAGTTGGATTCTAAAGATACAATGTTGTTGGCTCCACCCTCAGTCAATGCCGTCAGTTGTTTTCATCTACTGTGGATGTATTTAATGTATAGTGGATGTATAGTTTCCAGTTCAATCAGTTAAGAGGAATACTTATTGGTAACTAGTAGTAAAGGATTCAGTCTACCTGTTAATCCATGGATTATGAAGTTGGATTCTAAAGATACAATGTTGTTGGTTCCACCCTTAGTCAATGCCGTCAGTTGTTTTCATCTAAATGTCTATTGTTTCCAGCTGAATTATTAGGAAAAGAATATTGGCTATCAATAGGTTCTCTGAGCCATACAAGGTCAACCTAAATCCTCACCAACTTCTGAATGGTATGCTGCTGCAGGTACTGAGCCTGAAAAACATAGTGAACATTGATCTACCGGAAGCCCTAATGAAGGCCGAGAAAGCACTAGCCTGTCATACAAGTGACCTTGAGCATTTGTTTGAAACCAAGAAGGAAGCACAAATGCATGGGGACAACAATTATGTTGAATTTGCAAAGGTACAAATTACTGCTGTTGCCCAGACAATTTGTGATATTACTAAGCAGCAGCAGGATCTTCAAAACCAACTGAAAATGAATACGGCCAGCCTTGCAGCAGCAGAGGAAGAACTCAACTTCCAGGAGTCTGTTGTCCAAGATGCTCAATGCAATCTCCTTGACTCCATCTCAGAAGTTGGTTTGTTTCCAAAACATGCCTTGTGGAAATTGCCTGCAGGTGGTCCAATGGAGCAGTCATGCCCATATTGCACTAGATTGTACATTCAAAATGCTTTTATCCCTTTATCCTGTAGTTGTCGCTACCATCCCCCTTGCATGCGGGCGCTCATTCTTAGTGGACACAACACACATTGTATGGGATGTGGTAAACCTGTACATGGCACTTGGATGGCTTATTGGGGGTTTCCATTGGATGAACGAATGTCGAAGGAATTGAAGGATTATGTCAAAGAAGGCTTGCATTCTGACCAGTGGGTGGAGGCTGACCGTGCAAGAGTGGGAGGGCCGTCTTGTTTCATTGACGAAGTAGACCTCAGCACTGATCAGAGTGGCAGTATGGTTTTATTTGAGCCAAGGGTGACTGACTAATACTAGAAGTTGGAACTCATCTTTTGTAAATACTTGACTTTGATATTATATATTATTTAGTGTACATTGGTACATAGCAAACCTTGGACTTGAAAAGGTTCATGTGTAGTAAAATAGGCCTATAGACCCTTATTACTACAGTAGGTTGTGAAATATTTTATTAACTATTTTCCTTTCATGTTTTCACATATTGAACTTCTTTCTAAACCCTAATTTGGCTATTTTACCTTTCATATTTTGTAAGGCTAATCTATTTAGTGAAGTGGTGCAAGTTTGTAGTCTATGTAAGTGAACAATATCAATTTTCTTGTATAAAATGAATTTCATTACAGGATAGGAAAATAATAATGTATTACAAAAATTCAGAATGTATGGAATCTTACAATACTTTCAAATCTATAAAATCTATAAAAAATAATAATTGAATTATTCTACTCATAGACTCTATTCAAATACTCAAATGTTTATGATTTAGGGTTTCCCATAATAGATTTAGTGCTACCATATGTTTTGTTAGATTAATTTTGCACATAATGATTAAAGAACATACCAAGACTCCTACCTAAGGTACATTTAATATTGTATGAAAATAAACTTTCAATTCTAATTTTAATATTTTGATAAAGATACAAGGCCAAAGGTAAAATCCCTCTTTGTAAATGCTTGTCTTTGACATTATATTGTACATTGGTACATAGCCAAGCTTGGTGACATGAAGAAGGGTTTCATATAGTAAAATAATCCTATAGATCCTAATTGCGGCTCCTATAAGTTGTACAATATTTAGCTATTTTCCTAATTTCTTCTCATGTTTGACACTTACTAAACTTCTTCCTAAATAAAGCAAGTGACTTTTACATCAGTTTGCCTATCCTTCTTAATGTGCATATTCTAGGTTTAGCTAACTAATAAGGATTAGGCAAGCAATAAAGCAAGTGACTTTTAAATTTGCATATCCTTTTTGATGTTTAAATTCTAGGTTTAGCTAACTAATAAGGATCATGCAAAAAAAAATTTAATAAAATGATTTGGATAAAATGTTTAGGTAGAAAATGATTTGGATATGCAGAAAAGTAAGTGGAAAAGTAAGTAGTGAGCGAAAATAGGGAAAAAAATACCACTTTCCTCTTCAAAAGTACAAATTAAATTCAAATCAAACCCCATTACCTTCTTGTAGAGTGGCCTTCTGAGTTCTGATTGGAAGAGTAGAAAAACGGCATCAGTGTAAAAAATAATGAAGATTTCATGCGGACTTATCCCATCTTGGCTTTGCCAAAAAAGCTCAAATCTATGTCTGCCTTTTTTCGAAGTTAAGAAAAACATAGAAAAATCCCTAGGGATTCCGGGCTAAAATGATTCTTCCTTCAAAGAAATGGAAATCTCCATTTTGGATGCAATATTGCATTTTTTATACAAGGATTAAAAGTCTCAAAAATACCAATTGAGAAATTGAATAAAAGATTATTTGTAAATATTTAATTTTCAATAATGAAAACTAGACAAGGTGTATAATAGCGGTTAAACATTATGATAAAGAAATAATTTTCATTAAATAAAATTAAAGAATATTGTGTACACTGTTGTGAGTACTGTGATAGTGGAGCCTCCTTGTAGTGGTGACTTGTTGTTGCCTTCAAACTGCAGGTACCGAACTTGGTTGAACTTGGTACCCAGTTTACATCATTGGTAGTCGCTGGTTCTCCATAGCTGCAAGAAGAAGGTGCGATGAAATGATCACACAGTGTCAGTCTAAAGCAAACCTTAAACTGAGAGTTGATCATCGATTTTTGAGTATTGTTGGATCCCTCTTATTTCCTTACCTCTTTGCTCCTTTCTCGTAGCTCCAGCATACATTGTTGTATCCACCAACCGAAGATGCGTCCATCACGCCGACCCCGGGATACTGTCCAATCCCTCTTGATCCACAATCAGACAGACGAGGATGATCGTTGGGTAGGCTTGAAGTTGGAGAAGGGATCATGGGTGAACTTGCAAGCAACGAGGCGTGGCCCATGGGGAGTCTCCGATGCCAATCAAGGTGGCGATGGCTCTAGTATGAGGGGTGCATGGAAAGCACAAGTGATCAATTTCCGGTTCAAAGTTGGTAGCACCTTGGGTACAACAACATCAAAACCCATTGTCGATGCGATTCTTGTCAGGCATGCTTACACAAGAAATCAGATCAGTGTGGAGCCAACACAAGCCCCTTTGCTTGGTCCTTGCAACTGTGAGTTTCCAATTCTCATGCTTTTGTACTTACACAGATTCATATACCTCTTTTCCGTTTCACACGTCTAACTACTTCCCATGCTTCAACCATTTTTGCAGATCTATATCCTTCTTTTTTTGAAGACTGGGTGGATGCACGCTCTGTTTTGACAGTCATCTGGGTGGTGCATGCTGAAATTGGTGAAGCGCAAAAAGGGGTGCGCACCCACCAAGAACTTCGGGATGTTGGTATTTTTTTCTTCAATCACAACTATGTCCCACCCACTCCAGGGCAGCGTTATGGGCAGTTGGAGTATGTTCCTTTGCCCAATTTGGATAATCCTGCTTGGAGTTTGCCTGATATGATTACTTCAGAGGCGTTTAGAGCCAAGCTACGTTTTGACTTTCAACGAGTGACGAAGGCAACAACAGGCTCTCGGATGGGGCACATCCAGTGGTTTGTTCCAATCCATGTGTTCATTGATTTGTTTGCTATTTCCAACAACTTAAGGAGGACACCGACGTTGCTGAAGGTTACTGATCCAGAAGACTTTCTCTTTCAAAGTATAATGGATCCTGGCTGGGACGAGAAGATACATGCTGGGCGCGATATCATCAAATGCAAAGTGATCCACTCAAGTGTCCAGTTCAAATTCCACCTTGGTCGACAAACCTTATACACAAACTTTCAGTATCAACGCTTCAAGTTACTACCTGATGGCAGAAGATGGGAATCAATCGACCAAGTAGTTGATGAGCAGTTGGGTTGGGTTGCATGCAAAATGGACGGTGACTCCTTGGGTCGTTTTGAAGTGGGTCGAACTTGGCCACTAACTCACATTCGACAAGAGATTAACATAAGCTTCCCGTCGGATGTTGTGGGTGATGATTTCAAGTTCTGGATCGAACAACCCAATAAGCTACCCGTGAAGGTTTGAAAAACAATCGCACCATATTTTTGCAGTGTACATGTGATGCTTCCATCATTATGAATGTTATCTTTTACTACAATTCTCACTGAACTTCCATTTGTGTTGTGTATATGCAGGTGAACAGGAGGCAAGAGAAGGATACTATGTGTGGATTAGCAATGGAGCCCTCAATCTTGATCGTACTTCCAGCTCTAGAATAGAGATAGTCCAGTTTGAGTTTCCTGCTTTTGTTTTTGTTGTTGGAAGCCATTTCAACTCTGTAGTGGCAGTATCCAGGAGTAAAGTTTGAGCAACTTTATTCCACCCCGAGTTTGTCATTTCTTGTATTTTGTGACATGCTTATACATTGTATGACTGTAATATGTATGAATGATGCAAAAGCATGTGCCATTTACAATTTAAACTATCACTGCACTATTCTCCATAAATTACGTAGACCAACCCTGTGTTGGCTCTGTAGACTCTGAAGTGTTGTCTTCAGTCTCGGGAGACACACTCTCGATGGTGCTAGGGTCTTCATGCATGACATAGCGGCTACCATCGCGTACTCGTTGTGCACGCCAACGGTTTCTTCCTTCAATCACTCCAGGTGAATTGCTTGCAATACGTCGACGCTCTACTCTGTCGATTGCATTCTGATCCACAGGCATTGCTCGCTCCCAAGCAAGTCGCTCGTTTTGAACAAACCTATGTTGGATGTTCCGATACCAATGTTCGTACTGCTGTACAATTGCACTTGTCTTGGACTTGGTGCCAGAGTGTTGAGTGTGGTTTTGATTTGCTGCTTTAGCAGCATGATGTGTCTTTTCCATCCCTTGGCAACTCCAAACTCCCAAGCTACCATACTTTGTTGAAAACCACGGAGCATGATTCACAAGAACGTGCTGCATACCAAGAAACGCATCGAAGTTAAATTGTGATCCGAACTCTAGTGATGTTGGTGCAAAGTGCTTCTAGTATGTAATGACAACTACATGTTTCAGTTAGAGTATGCTCACCACATAATGAGTGACATGTTCCTCGCCAAAGCACTTGACAAATAGTTGGCCCCAATTCCGCACTTTGATTCTGAAATCACTCCCGGACTGTCCAGGTTTTAGGACCAAACCTGTCAAATAAGGAACTATTTTTTCAAATGCTTGCCACATTTCTACCCTGGCAAGATAACCTACACCTCTACCAACTTGATTATTCTCTGACCTTAGTACATCCTTCCAGACTCTATCCTGCCCTGACCAAGAAGACGGTTGAAACATCTTCAATGCGTTGGCCCCATTCAATGATGGTTTTAGTGGCACTGAATTGTTGGCTCCAGACAAGTCTTTGTCTTTAAATAGCGTCACATTGCCACCATGCACACCAGCTGCTGACAACGATTTTTCCATCCTCTCAATAGCCTGTTCTTGCTTATTACGCTCTGTCATGTTCCATATAAACATAAAGTGGAGGTGAAGAATCTTTTCTGTCACTCTTACAAGTGCATGTAGAGTACAAATGTGCACTCTATGCAACGGGATTGCCAAAATAGGTAGCCAACGGTCACTAGTTCCATCAAGTACAGGCTCCTCAGCACAGCTCTTGCTAAATAGACCGCCCTCCCAAGTGTGTCCCCTTGCCTTAACTATCTTACGGGCTTGTGCATCGGAAACTAGTTGTGGCCGGTGACGTTCTTGGAGATAGTATATACATGAATGCTTTGCGTTGGATCCATGACGCAACCCATACATACATTTTATGGTTTTCATGTCAGCAGTGAGGTGCCACTCAACCTTGAAGGAACCAACATCTTGAACTTCTAATTCCTTTCCATCTCCTTGAGATTGGATGATAGCAGGAAAGTCGGTTTGTTCAAACACCCACTTCAAGATTTCATGCGTTTCCTTTAAAACTTGAAAGCAGGCAATCGGCCAAATTTCTTGCTCGCTCTGCACTGAAAAATACTTTTCGCTGTCTGTAGTCATCGATGGATCCAAAGCACGGTTCATAAGCGTCATGCTTACGCGTTCAAATTTTTTGCCATGCACTATCTCGGCCTCGTCAAGCTTTAAAACAAAGACTAACGGGTTGGATCCAAGCTCTGCACACACACAACAAATATAAGCCTCATTTGCCATGAAAGTGCTACAACCAATCACTGACTAGAATATATAGGCTTTCATTCTAACTGTTCAGTTTCTAGTACCCCTCACTACTTACATTACTCAAATCACTACAAATCTGAAACTGAAAATAGCAAGCACTGAAACTGAAGATAGCAAACACTTAGCACTGGAACTGAAAATACCATCCTGGGTGATGCCATATAGTTTCACCATTGTTCTCTGAACTGCCTCAATGTCAACAAACATAGTATTTTTGTCATTAAGAACAATCCTCTCTATTTGCAGGCCCTTCCCCTTGGACTTGTCTTTAGAATTCTTTGAGCTTGTTGGAACCTCCAAGACATTGCAGACATGTTTGTAGTCTCCAACCATGTCCCTCAAATTTCCATTCAACTTTCTTCGCAACAAACTGACCTGAAAAAGTAGAACATCACATTTGATGAATCCAGCATCCATTAGGAAAACGTAGAATGATTGGAAAAATTTACTGTAAAAAACTGTACAAATTCTACATCGAAATCTCACTTGAAATGGATTTGGTAGGAGTCCACGCCCCTTCAACCTCTTATCTACCAATGAGATCCGGTTTTGTACTGTCTTCACAATTAGACCATAGCCTCTTTGAGACACCCCTGATTCATCACAAGCTGCAAGCATGTCCTCGGCATCAATGCTAGCTCCAATCTTCCCAATTGTATCATTTGCAATTTCAGTGGCCACAAACTGAAATCTAGGCGAATCGAGCAATGAACGTCTTTCTTGACGTGACAACATTTTCGCAAGGGCAGTAGCATTAACAACTTGACTTCTATTGTCTCCCCAAACACGCTTTCTCTTTTTAGCCTCCCTGTTTGCTTCTTGTGTTTCTTCCACCTCCCGAGGATTCAACAAAGTTCGAATTTCAACCCTCCTCTTTTTGGCATTTCCACTGGTATGTACAAGGCTACCAAGTGGAGCTCGGCGCCTTGTTCTCAACTCCAGTGCTCTTTTGCTAGAAGCGAGTTGTCGTTGCAAGTAGCGCATGCTGGATCTAGTATGTGCGTGTTCACTTTCCACTCTCATCAAAGCACTCTGATGTTCCACCTTTAGCGTCCTTAAAATATCTTCATGCAATGCTGATAAGGTTTGCATTTGCATGACCAACTCATTAGCAGCCACTGCACCATCTACTTGTAATTGGTGCTTCAAATTAGCACATTTGTCTTGCAACTCTTCTCTCACAATTCTGTCGCTCATCAAACTTCGTTGTAGCCTCTCAACTTCTACAGCTGATGCATTTCTAAGCGATTTAGAATATCCTAGCAATCCGTTTTCCCCATGACAACAAAATTCTACGAAACCTTTTAAATTTCTAAACCACGGTGAGACACCGCTAACAGGATCAGCTGGATACAACGACCCATCTATCCAAAGATCGATATTCTTGCACCCCAACAAACGCTTTGTTGGAAACTCTTTGGGAGAGCACTGCAAATGCAAAGGTACACCCCTCTTGATAATTGGTGCAAATTCTGGATCCAACAACACATGTGCCTCGTACTTCCTCTGGGCTCTAATGCCGTTGACAACAGGATTCAACGCCATGTTGACACCACACCTTGCCTGCTACTCTCGTGGTAAATACAGAACGCCACAATTACCTTCCCACTAGACAACACAGATTGATAGCAAGCCAACGCGGCAATTTTGGCGCCCAGTCTGGGTTGCCACATCTGAATTCCAAGGCGGGAATCCATAAATCTTGTTGCCACCTCGGTAGTAATGAGTTTACAGAAGCGCCACCTCCGCAGTCATCATCCCGTTTGTACAGTGCTATCATCCCTTTTGAAGCATATCCAAACTCATGATGCCGCCTTAAGAGTGATTTCAAGGCTTCAAAGCACACACTCAAGCACTTCTTAATCCTCTTTCCCCACTAAGCAAAGGGCCCTATTCTAGTCCCATTTCTCCTCTAATGAGTTGAAAACATAGGATAGTCTATACTTAACACTCATAAGATTCACCTTGAATGACCACTTTTAATTGAAGCAACGATGCTATAATGTGAGCCTAAGATTGTAGGCCTTGAGCTTGGAGGTACTCTACAATCATTAAAGGTGCCCATAACATACATACCTATAATATAGGTACCTTATAACTATAGAAGATACTTTTGACATAAGTACCTATAACATAGATATCCTATAACTATGAAAGGTGCCTATAACATAGGCACTTACAACATGAATGGAGAATATGATTAACCCTTAAACATTGAGGAAGACATTTGGCATCCGATGGATGACATGGAATCCTTCTAGTACGACAAAAGTGCAACTGTTCATTTTTGAAATTATGTTGGAATTATGTTGGAATTATGTTGTGAAAAGGGGAGGTCTTCTATAGTAGTTTGACTTCTAGTGAGTGCTTTTGCTATTTCTAAAGCCCATGATTTCCACAGTAATGAAAAGGGATTATTTTGCAAGGTCACCCCTTTGTCCTTTAAGGGTTAAATGTTTTTGAATTTAAGCCCAACAAATGAAATGAAATAATGATGTATAATTCCCATTCTAACTTGAAAATTTTAAAATCCTAGACTTGAATACTCTATTGAATTTGAACTTTAGGCCTACAACCACAATAATCTCTTGATTTCTTAGTTGTAGCAAAATATGGTAAATACTTTTTACTCCATGATATTCTACACTAATATATACATAGATACACTCGTAGAAAAGTCTCCAAATTTTTAGAGCATGTTCTACATTTGACTCAGGAGGTACACTTAGTTCTACTATAACAAACCACGTGCGAACAAGTGGTTTCTAATAAATTATAATTTCAACCTAAAAATTTGAACATTGTTTAATAATGACTATAGCTTTCTATTGCCAAAATTTCCAACTCAAATAAAATATGAAATGATTTCTAGAAGAGGTTTAAAATGAAGTAGAATGGCATGTTTTTCAACTCAAATAATTATAGAGGACACATTTAGATGACCATCGAGTCAATATTCAATTCAAAATGAGCTTTCAATAATGAGTTATTTTTAGGAATTTTTTACTCATTTTTTAGACAATTTTTTCTTATATAATACAGGGGTGTGAAAGTTATTTTTCAGTTCTATAGTGTATCTTTTTACTTCAAAAATTTGTAACTAATTATTTTAAAATAATAAAAATATCAATAATTCAAAACATAAACTTTCAAAGTAGGAAAATCTATTCATATTTTTTAAATTTTGTTTTATTTAAAATTCAAAAAGTATATGGGGGGTTCAAAGTTTTGTTTGCATGTGGTTTCTAATGGACACTCTAAATGACCCCCCCGAGACATTTGAAATGAATTTTTTTCATTTTCTTTAATAAACTCTCCATAATTTCAAATTTTCACAAGAAAAAATTGAAATTTTTTGTAACTTATATTTTGTATTTTCATCTTACAAAAGTAAATATGAAAAATTCAAGAATAAATTTCACAAAATGATAACTTATAGAACGGAAAGATTTTAACATTTATTTCTATGGTCATAGGCTTGTCTTTTTAGAAGTGGATGATAGATATCTTCTTCAATCATTGTAGTAATGAAGAATGCACATAAATTAGATCATATTTGTCAAAGTACCTTGATGATAGGTCTTGTCCTTCCAAGATTAACTCTTAACCTTTAAAGGACGGACGGGTGACTGAGGAAATCATGCATTTTGATACCATGGAAATCATTGGTATACTAAATTTCAAAACCACTCATTGGAAGTCAAAGCATTGTAGAAGATTTCTCCTTTCCCCCCCCCAAACCGAAGATGAATAGTTGTATTTTTGTCCTATACAAGAGATTCCCTTGTCATTCATCGGACGCAAAACGTCCGTATCAACGTTTATGGGACTTGACATTGTAGAAATAAAGAATGCACCTATTGATCCAATAATCCAAGCCTTTTGGTGACTACCTTTGTTATGGGGGGACACATCCTTTAAGGATTAAGTATTTCGTATTTAGGGGAAGTGCGGAAAGAACATGGAGGTCTTTACATCCATACACAAGAATGAATCATGCAAAATGTAGATGATAACTCTTTCATTAATCCGAACGTCCATACGTTCATCCATAACTGAGTGACACTCATTCATTGCAAAAGCCGAGGAATATATTGCAGCAAGATTAGCAGTGGCCCAGAGTCATTTCTGTTGGGAACAAAATATTTTGAGCTCATTTTTCACACGTGAAGTTTCAGTATTCTCATCAATAGCCTCGAATTGAAAACCAAGGGAGACGTGTTCAATACTGGACGAATTTTGTACACCCCAAGGTTCATACACCAGCATGCTTCACCCTTTTCGCTTTCAATGGCTCTCACGATTCTGCGACTCTGATGTCCTCTATTTGTACAGGTGAAAGGATTCTAAAGACGCTCATCTGCCTAAGTATCGATGCCCTGTTGCTCTTGCTAAACATCTCGTCCATGGCAGCGCCACGGTGGATGCAGCACAAGCTTGTGCATGATCGGTCAAGTTATGGGTCTCAATCTGTGATGACGAACAAATTGGTACTAGTGTTGCTGTAAGATCGAATGTAGGGTGAGCTGCATAAAGAATGCATCCTCTACTTCAAAGAGTTTAATTGTTCTCCGCTAAAAATACTAGAGAAAAAGAACTGCTGGTGTCGATGAAGTACTTTACGTAACGTTCGTTGACGCGAACTTTGCATCAGCAGCAAGAATCTCCTGCTTTATCAATCGACACGGCTCCTCCTCTCGCTTCCACACGATATCGACGTGTCCAAATTCGGGGACCGTATGCAGTTCTACATTCGAAAACCGTCGATTCATTTCTTCTGCCAGAGTGATGTGACATGAAGTATCGTCAACCCCATGGTAGACAAAGATGCGCTTCTGTAGCTTCTGCAATTTGATCAGTGCTGGCACGACAGCATGCGTACCACCGAGAAGTGAGTTGTGAGTCATGTGCCATGCGGCGTCGTGGTGGTTTGTGATGTAATCTGAGATGAAAGAGGTTGGGAACCTGCACATTTGAAAATAAGTTAAAATCGGACGTACATTGCAAAGAACATTTGAACAAATCGTCTCCTGAAAATTCGTTCGCGCTGAAAGCTGACGTCGTAATCAAGGTAAACTATATCGACCAGAAAAAGGGGGTTGCTTACCGGCTCAACTTCTTGTGTATATATGACACCCAGAATCTATGCCTTGCATAAAACAAGTGCGCCACAGCCCGGCTGAGATTGTAGTATTTGCTAACTAACAACCCTCGAAAACCCTTCACCTGTATGCAGAACACGGAGAGTCAGGATGGCTTCATTCTCCAGGATTTCTGTACATCTTGTCGCTGAGTCTAAAAGATCTTGTAGATGCAAATGAGAACGTTCAGTCCAAGTACCGTGAAAGGCTGAAGGTAGGAGAAGAAGGAAGCGCAAGGCAGCCGAGCTAATTTGCCGCTTTCGTCAAAATCTCCAGGAGGATAGACGGGCGCAATCAAAGTGATCGATCTCACCCTCTCTGGATACCGAGCCGCCAGCACCAAGGCCATGATGCATCCCATGGAATGTGCCACGATGTGGAAGCTCTCCAACCCATGCCTGTGAATTATGGACTTCTCCAGAGCTTGAATGTGGTCAGCCACTGTGTAAGCACAGTTCAGGGGTCGAGGGCTCCGTCCGCAACCGAGAAGATCAGGAGCCAGAATCCTATGCTGTGCCTTGATTTCATCTGAGAGGTGAGGGATCAAGTTGGTGTCAAACCAGAACGATGACGAGCTGAACAGGCCATGGAGGAACAGTACCGCCGTATTCTCTGCACACACAAACAAACACCATCAGATTTTCTCTCCTGACAAAATCCCTCGTCCGAAGTTTTCGAACCAAAATTGACACACTTGCAGGCGTCAATGCAGAAATCAAGCATGTGAATAATCTCGATTACAATCTAAACTCTTTAAAAAATTATTACGACCTGCACTATTGATTGACATTCTAAAATATTCTGCACGCTTGTCGCACTATCACTGACTGTAGCACATGTAACACACATTCAATCTATGTCCGAGTGAAAAAGCTGGGACAGGATATGGTGAGACAGTGAAAAAGGTTTCCTGAAGTGTACCTCTAGTTGCGGTGATGTGTGGAGGATTGGGATCAGCCACTGATGACGCAAACATGGGCTTCAAATCCTCTGAGTTAGAGACCGTGGATTCCAAGCCACAGAAATTTGTACATCGTTGCCCTCCGGCGACAGAATCCTCACATCGAACGAACAGTCTGCTTGATGCTTCTTTTTGTGTCATCAAGAGGACAGTACACTCAGGGCACTGGCAATCGGACCAGCGAGGTTTGACAGGCTTCACTTCTTCCGCCTCTTCTTCTTCTTCCTACACATATCACACACACTGAATTTGTTAAAATTAAATACACAAAGCCAAATGCAAACTTTTTAGCTAACTACTACATTCTACCATTACAAACGTCAGTATTACATCTATTGAGCTCCAAAAGGTCGACGACTTGGATACCCGTTTCCCCAATACCTGTGATGACCATTTCTGCGCAAGTCTTGTTTCATAAGAATTGACGCTTCTTCACATTTTTCATAAGAAGTCACGTAAGAGATTTTAAACTTTAATGAATTTAAAAGAACGCCAGAAAGGAGAATTTTAAAAAGCTAATCAATTTCGAAGCCTGAGCGATCAACGATATATACCTGTCCAACCACTCCATGGATTGGCTCGGGCACTTCAAAGCCCCAACACCCACAAACATTCCCTTTCACCTTTCTTGGGCGCAAGATGCCGGCCCGCTTGGGCTTGAGCACGACGGAGTCTATCGGTTCCGGGTTCCGGAGATCCGGCTCAGTCACTTTCTCCAACTGGCTGGCGACAGGGAAGTAATTGGCGTTCGAGGGCGGTCGTCCCTCATGGTAAAAGTCCAGAATCCAAAACATGACGCCCATGATCATGTTCAAGAGAGCCAACCAAGCATACAAAACCTCCTCCGCGCAAATCCAGAACCCGTCGACGACTTGCCGTTTCCAAATGGCCATCCACGACAGGGGCGACACTTTCTGTTTGATCAGTCTCTTGCCGGCGATCAGACCTGTTCCCCAGAACAACACAACCGCCGACGCCATCGCCCACACCAGCGCCGGTGGACGATACAATGACTCCATCGCCATGGGCACCGCGGCTTCCATTTCAATCGAACTTTCAAGAAATCGAACTCCAAATCAAGGTCCTAAATTCCCAATTCCAAAACAAAAATAATAATACGACCTGCTTGGATCTTTCGCGCGTTACAGAAAACACATTGAAACGACCATGTCCGTTCCCTGAACACGCGCGAATCTCCCGCTTCGTAACGCCATTACAGAAACGACGAATCAGTCTTCAACAATAATACTCATCATACAACAAAATTTGCGCACGATGGCGAAGCGCAAGATTTCGACAAGTTCGAAGACATAACTATGAGCACCACTTTCCACTGTCTTTAATTCACTGCACACCCGCATCCAGAATGCATTCGCGACTGACTTGCAAAGAACCAACGAAAGCGAATCAAATGTGGCCTCTGCAGTACGTCCGCCCTTCACACCAGAAAACCCTCTATGCAATCCAAAAGTACGCGAGAGAAAAATCCCCAATTCGAAAGCAACAAGAGCAGGACATCATGGAATCCTCGATCATAACGAACGCTGTTGAAAGGAAGAACCTGGCTCGTCGACGTGTACAACCGACAATGCCAGACCCGAAGCAGCTTCACTGTGCCTACCTTCGCACCAACCCCGAAGGACAAAGACTCGCTCTTGAGTCCTCTACTCTCTCTCTCTCTCTCTCTCCTGCAACTGACTGATGACATCGAGTGCCAAAAAGCGAGCAACGACCCAAAGTGGGGCCCTGGGATTGCGAGTATTTGCAGATGGCAGGCTCTGCCAGCTTCCAGGCTTCCAGCGTTGCGGCTGTGGAAGCAGCAACTGAGTTGCGACGGCGACCAGGGTGCCGTGGGGGAAAGCCATGTGCCTTTCGCACCGACCGATGGACGCGGGGGCTCCGTCCAGGGCCTGCCACGTATGGTTTCGTTTCAAAAGCACCTTTTCTTTTTCTTTTTCGCTTTTCTTTTTCTTAACTTAGTCTTCAAGAATCACTTCCGTCTTCTGTGGTTGGCATTTTCGACGTATTTTGTAAATTCTCTCAGGTGGGGACACGTGGACGGTACCATCATTTTGATTTGGATAGAAATCTCAAGTTTCATCCACAGTGAATATGATGGTACGGACGGTCTTTTGTCATGGCTTTTTAGGTTGACCTATTGTGGACAATAATTGGATTGAATATTCATAGAGAAAGATTCTCTGTTTGTACCTTCTAGTCTACTCATCTCTCTTCCCTCCTTGCATAGGGAGAAGTGCCAAAGCTAACCGGAATAGGTGAGTCTATGAAATTGGAATGGGTCCAACTGAAAAATCTACATTTATATTGAATAAAACATTCATTCCTAGATAGTTTTTATTTATTTTTATTCTTCCTCATCCTTATGTTTGCACACATCGAGCTTGGTTTCTCAACAAATTTCCCATATTGCACAAGCTAAAATGCTTAACCCTTGAATGCCTAGCGCCTCAAATATGGCCTCTCAAAATTGAAGGATTTCCTTATTTGACTATTATAATCTTTTCAACCGTACAATCAAAGGACATATCCCTTTCCTTGGAGTTCCTAGCTTGTCTCCACTACCAATTGGTACGGTTAGTTTATGTAGATTTCTTTTTAAGTGATAGTTTGATTCGAAGGAGTTCAGAAGGAGTTGGTACGTTTCGTTTATGTGGATTTCTTTTTAGGTGATAGCTTGATTTGAATGAGTTCAGAAGGTTTTGGATTTTAGTAAACACCCAGTGGGTGCTTAAAGATTATCGGGAATAGGTATTTCTACCATATTGTTTGAATAAGCATTTGAACAAGGTTGTATTATTGAATTGTTTTATTATCTTTTTGTTGGGTCTTGTTAATAGCCCAAATAGGCTTCCAAATTCTCTTGACCCTAGAAGGATGGGCCCTTGACCATTGATTTCAAGCTTTAGTTGTCATCACTTTGTTTGCTACCATTTTGCAATTAGATATGAATGAAAAAAATGTAATTTATTTTTTAGAGATGAAGTCATATATCTACTACAATTCCTACAATTTTCACATTTTTTAGAGAAAATTTGAAACCATTATGATTTTTTTTAAATGAAGAAAATTCATATCAATTACAAAATATACTCCAAAAATATGAATATTTCACCATATAGTGATGGCCAAAACTGAGTACAAATTTGAAACATTTCCATTCAAAAACAACCATACCATAAGCATCAATGGACAAAATCCAAAAGTAAATATATAAAAGTTATAGTGTGTGACATCTTGCACATTACCATGGAAGTTTGAAGAAAAATTTAGTTGTGATTTGAAAGAAAATCAATTTCAAAGTTAGATATGTCTAAAACTCAGTTTTGTTCAACATGATTTGGAATTATTTTATCTTTTTCCAATTTTTTTTAGAACTCAAAAAAATCTTTTTGTGCCTTAGCATGTTGACATACATCATTTCAAATTGTTGTACACAAAAATTGACAGAAATTGACATTTATAGAATTAAAAATATCAACAATTTCACAAACATGCAAATGATGTTGGTTCTCACAACACTTGAATTTTTTTTGGAATTGAGAGCATGGGATAGCATTAGCCATTATAGAAAGAGTATAGGCTGCAATACAAAATATTATTACTTGTTAATGTTTTTGCATTGGAAACATTTGTTGAATTGGGCAATGCATTCATTTTATATTTCAATCATATAATGCATTTTTAATTTCAATCTTTTTGTGGAAAGACTATAGTTCATGATGCATATAATTGATCTAAAAAATAGTAAATCATTGTTGTCAATATCATCAAAAAACTATTGATTTTAGGAAGGTCAATGTAATTTTTTGCACTTTTTAACTTTCGACGATTTGGAATTATTGTTGTACAATTTTATAAGTGGTTGTGGTTGTGTATAAATAATGTGGAGTTACAATATGAGTGGTGGGATACTTTGTGCCATCCTAAGCAATTATATGCACCATGTTGCTCCAATTTAAGGTTTGCAAGCCTTTCATTTAACTCCGTTTGCACCATTGATGGACAATTGTTTGACATTACATGATTATACCTAAGGCCTTGAATAGCACTCTAATGTTGCAAGCTTTAGAAAATCATATCTAGTTCAATTTAAATCTAAAAATCATGAATCAAATTATAAAGGATTTATCCTCGGATGTATCTCTCTCTTTTCTTTCCTTCAAAATTTGTTAGAAAATGCTTTGATCCACAAAGAAGAGATCCTAAGCCAATATATTCTTAAATGGGAGTTTTCTGCACCTCCTACTTGAGAGTGTCAACACTTGCATACGTTGGTACAACTCTCAACAAATCCTATTAGGTCAAGAGCAATATATCTTCATAAAAAAATAATCATACCAAAAATTGAGATCATAAGAATTTGCCTAAACCTTCAAGAGTCCCTTGAGGAGAAATTTGACTCTTTAGGAGCTAAATAGCTCAAATGGACCTAAAAAACGTTAACCCCTAAATGCCTAAACTGCATTTTTTGGCAACATAGCGATTTGGGGACTTGGGGTAGCTCACTATGAATAGAGTATTTATTTTTTTCTTTGAAATTTTCACACAATATGTGCTTGAGGAGTAGCTTGAGGGTCAAACAATTTTCATAATTTTTTATTACATGGTTAAAAAGTTATTGTATAATATGTAGTTTTTATTGCTCGACGAGTAGTCTGGGTAGCAAAAAAAACTTCTTTAAAAATCACTTTCCTTTTAAAATAAAAATTTGAAATTGGTTCTCTAGATTTTTATATACTTAGAAAGCTTTGAATCATTCCATTTGATTAATGAGATGAAAGTTATGAGGAATTCTAGTTCGGGATAGTTTGCGAGTAGTTATGGAATCTCTACTCTAAGACAAACTTTGAAGTCCTTTACTTAACTCAATTTTAAATATTTTTGGAAAAAAATAAAAATACTAGGTGCAGATTGTTTATCATAACATTACAACCATTGGGATTGTCATTTTTCAATTCCATAACCAAATTGCTAATAATTTAGTATTTTGAATCATTCTCTACTTCTTTCCACTTATTATTTTTTTCCTATATGTTGTACAATTTCAAATGATCAGAAATTTGTGAAGTATGTAGACAACTTGCCTTGAAGAAGGAATCCAACAAGTAACCACCATTTTGAACAATTTTTTTTCATACAAATGTGACCTTGTGAAGTGTAGCTGCCTAATTTTTCACAGGGCCAAATTTCTGTCACTTCAAATGCTATATCTAGCAATCTACATGGTGGAAATTTCTGAAAATTTCCCAACATCTTTTCAAACCAACGTACTACAAAATCCTACGGTTACATGTGTTCAATTTTTTTTTTAAATGTGATACTTGTACTAGAAATGGCAATTTTGGTGAAAATATAGTCCAAATTATTCAGGGATTAAGTCTATTTTTTTGAATGACAAACAATAAATTGATATATTACATAAGTTATTTTAATAGCGTGAGACTTTGTAATAATTGATTGAATTTTGGATGAATGTAGTCTAAGGTTGATCACCTATTTCCGATCACTTAAACAATTCAGCCTATCTGCAGCTTGCGGGAAGTTTAAGGAAAAATTTTCTCGTATAGAAAAATACATTTCAATAGGATTTTATAATTTTCTAAATTTTTTTCCTCAAAAAAAAAATTCTTTTGAATTTTTTTTTTTCAAGATTCTATTTGTCCCATTCTCAATATGTAGGCAAACCTATTTCCAACCATAGGATGGTTACAAAATTGATGTAAGGCTATCAATGTACATGTTGTGATCATACTATGCTCTCAATGTACACCTCCTAGACATTTTTGTTTCTCCCGTGGGTCCTATAGTAAATGAGTTGTCACCTACAATTTTGCTGATCAGAAATGAAGCAATCTAAACTACGAGAATGGGAGGTTGATTGGAAAAGGGTGATCTCCTTTAGTTAATGTGAACATTTCAATGAATTTAGATGAAAATTGGACAAAATTGAGCTCAATTTAGGTTTTTAAATTATATTTGAGTATATTATTTCTCAACATTATGCGTTGTTCTGTTGGGTTTGTCAATAATTCTCAATTATCTTAAGTTTGTTATAAAATTGTCATTGTTATAATTTTAATTGCAACATTAAGGATAGAATATTAAATATAACAATTTTTTTAAAATTAATTTCAATTTTGGCAAGAGGAATAGACTTCATTGAAGAATAGTGTGAAATTCTTTCAATAATGTTTTAAATTATTAACAACTACACAGTTGGCTGTGGTAATGACTCTCAAGTTAAATTACAACTACTAAGCTATATTTAGCCTTTACTATATAATTGATTGATAGAAATTTGATGGTATTTAGATATTTTGCATAGCTGTATGAAAAATATACACTTTCTATAGATATTTTTGTTTCCAATATTTTTGGTGGAAAAACAGAATTATTGTGATTTTGAAAGTGTAACCCGAAGTGTAACATGTAAATAAAATTACAATGAGAAATAGTATTTTGTGGCTTCCATTTAGATATATTTTTCAAAGAAGAGAATACAAATGAGAAGCAACCACTATTAAATAATTGTCATTTTAGCACATGAAACTTCCTATTGTTGTGTTTCATTGATTGTTTGGATTTTTTTCCCAAAATTAGATGGAATGGAAACAAGATTTTTTCAAGCTTCATTTTCTTAGCCTAAATTCAAGTACAAAAATTTGATTTTTTGAAAAATATAATCAAATTTGACCCATGCCCATCTAGGATTAAATTTATTCTCTTAGCACAAATTGAATTTGCACATTTAATTTTGGATGAAGGGACAGTTATTAAGAGAATACCAAAAGGTTAACCTAGTAAAGATGTTGAGGACTAAAAGTGTGCTAAAAATGATTTTCAAGGACACTAAAAATGAAGAATGCACCCTCAAGCTAAATGATAAGATTTGGTTGACATCCTTGGTAATAGGGCACGCTCCTTCTAAAGTTGAGGCATTCAACCTTTGTAGATTTTTTGATTTATTACTTTTAGTTTAAAAAATTATAGTTCATATTTTTTCAAGTTTTTCTTAACAATAATTTAACTTGACTATTGAATGGAGTTTTGCCAAGGATTAACCTAGACTCTCAATCCTGTGGTTCTTGCCCTACCAACCTTCATGGCTAGGGTGAACTACCCCCCTTACTCATCCTCCCCAAGTTATTCTAGGGATGTATATAAAAAAAAGACATCCTATTTTGTGTTTGATTAATTTTATTTTCTACACCTCTCTAGATAGTTTAGGGTCTTTAATTTAATTGCAAATATGAAATTAGAATTTTCAAATTTTATTACGGGTGGCAAATAAAAAATTCCAATGTTTTTTCCATGGATAAAATTAGGGATGAGCAAAGGGTTGTTTCACCCCAACCACCTTGCCTTCTACTTAGCCCATCTAGATCTCCAAATCACAAACCCAACTTTTTGTTTTTTTGGAACAATAACTAAAGTAACTACACCTTAAATCACATGCTTCCTAAAACTATTGTTGTGATGTGGATTGTCTACTAGTTGAAGATAGGCATATTATATTTAAGTTGGCTACAAGTTGAAGGGTTTGGAAGTAGAAGCTGAAAGGTTCTTAGGCTTAGTTGGAAAGTAAGATAGGATATTTTCCCTTATTGTTTGAAGGGTTGTTGAAAGTAAGATGGGATATTTTCCCTTATTGTTTGAAGGGTTGTTGAAAGTAAGATGGGATATTTTCCCTTATTGTTTGAAGGGTTGTTAGGCTCGCTAGGTGGATTTGATAAAGCATTTGTCCCGTATTGTTGGTAGCGTTGAATCCTTTCAATGGGAACTTAAAGTTGAGCTTCTTCCTTTGGTTTAAAGCTCTTTTGTACCATGTTTTTTTTTATATTTTCTTTGATTTGGATGGTCTTGGTTTGGAAAACCTTTTCAATCAAAGTTGAAAGGGTTTGAAGGTTTAATAAATATCACATTCTTTAAGATCATATTCTTTTTGTGAATTGTACCTTTAGTTCATTGTTTTTGTTGAGCTTTGTTGGAAATTGCTTTTTCTTTTGTAGGTTTTTACAGAGGTTATACTTTACAACTTGGAGGGTGCATAGTAAGAAAATTTGAGAGGGATTTAGGTGCTACTATTTGTATCTTAGAGGTGTTAAGGGTTGTATATAGAGATTAGGTTGTAGGAGAGGAAAATTTGCTAAAGCAATAGCGTTGTTCTTTTACCTTTTGTGAAAATTTAGTTCTTTTAAAATCCATAGATTGGATAAGTGTTGGATTTGGGCTTCTTTAGTCTTTTGGGCATTCCTTCCTTTTCACAAACATTACCATATCCATGAGCCCCATGATTTTCTAGGTATACAATAAACTTTACGACACTGCACATGCTAGATTCTTGCCTAAAATGTACTTCCACTATCCATGAAAGATTATGGTTGGTTACTCTACACCCTATTTTCAATGCTTTGAAAATTCAATCTCTAGTCACAAGTACCTGCCCAAAATTTCTATGTTGCCAAATAATGCATGTTGGTCTTTTAGGGGTTAATTTGATATTGAATAACTTGAAACTTCGAAATCTCGATTGTTACAAAAGAATTCATATAAAATTACTCCACATGCAAACTTAGATCACTATCTTCCAAATTATACGGATTTTAATTTTCAATGAGGCGAATGCAAACTATAAATGGAATAAGACCTTTTTTCAAAATGTCCATCAAGAGGAATGCTTATATTATTGTCCAATTCTCCTACTTGATTGTATTCTACATGGTTAAATGTAATCTATCATGTTCATTTTGCTTTTGAGGCAAGCAATAGCTTAATGTGAAATTGAATAAATTGAAACTTTAGAATTTGTGGTGGTACAAAACAATCTGTATAAAATTTCATTGCAATTTCAAAATTCTGTGTATGCGCAAGAAGTTCATGACAAATTTTCTCAAGGAAATTGAAACAAGATTCACATAAAATGTGTCCAATCCATGAGTCTATTTTTATTCGTCATTTTTATAGTTGTTGAAGGATTTATAATTCAAGTCACTTTTGCATTTTTCCTCTCTTAGGAGACTGATTTATGATTTATTTTTGCATTAAGGTTTTGGCCCGGGGTTTTGGAAAGGACATTACGGTAATCACGAAGGAATTAGATTTTGAGTCTTTTCAAGAGGATTTTACAAAGGTTGAAAAGCAATTGTTGCAGATAAATATACAAGCAAGGTTAATTTTTGAAAGGTGATTCCACCTTCACAACTTTTACTTTACTTTTGTTTGTTTTCACGTGGCTGCGACTTTTCATATTGGTTGATGAATTTAAATAATTTAATGTTTTTTGTGATTTACTATTTGGTCACATTATAGTGCCTCTACAACATTGATTTTGTATTGTTTTGTTTGGATTATTTTTTAATGCAAATTCTATTAAATTTAGATTATGTATGTATGGTTATATGTGCTTGCTTGTGTTGAAAATTTCTGAGTCTAGTGTAGTGAAATAGGTGTTTGTGTAAAGATAAAAAAATAAAAATAGATGTTGGACATTTTCCATGAAATTGTTTTAGCTAACTAAAGATGTAAACCACTTGAAGGGCCTGGCAATGACATTTGTCATGACAGTAGTAACATTTGGAATATTTTTTGAGTTTTACTAGCTACTTTCCTTTTATTCTCATCAGATTGATTAGTTTTTTGAAATACCAAGTCTATTTATTTCTCTATTTTTTACTCAAAATAGAATATTTTTAGATATTGCTTAAGGATTTTTTGCCCAATGTTTTCTAATTGCAACTATATTTTTTCCAATTCCACTTACTAACAATGAACTAATCAATGGTTCTTCCCAAATGTTGGTTGCAGGTAGGAAGAAGCTTTAGAACCAATAGTGCAATGCCAACAAAGACAATCATTCACCAATCAATGAGCTTCGAAGCCCCGAATGCAATTCCAATTGGAGCTTCAACTAATATTGGAAGGAGCACGTTAGAAGCCCAAGCAAGTAGCTAGAACATACGAGCTTCAGATGCCATTGGAGGCACAATGAATGGTAGTAATTTCAACCTAGAGAAGGAGAAGCAACTTATTAGATTAGTCATGGCCATTTTATAAGATCCTGTGATAAGTAAACAACAAAAAACCCTTTTCTTCTAGAAATGAATTCATGAGCATTATGATAGTTTTGTTGGAATATTGATTGTGTTGAGACAAATTGGTTTGATCTATCTGAAAGTGATGACAAAGAGAGATACTGAGTTTAGGACACTAAATATATACTAAGTAAGCTCACCTATGTTCATCAACTAGATGAACTTTAGTGACTAGCTTAGGCTATCTGGGATATAACCCTAAAACGGGGAATTAAGCTAACACCCTCCTTCAATTGGAGATTGGCATTCTCAGAGCTTTGACCTCTAATTTCAGTAGTACATTGTGTCTTCATGGCGTATGAGAAGATTGAGCAAGGGCAACCGTTGAAGGAGTTCGTGGAGGCAACTTTGTTGACGGTGTTGGTAGGACTCTTGTTGTGGATGACGCTCTTATTCTTGGGGCGACTCTTGAGATGGTGTATTGCAATTGCGGGTATGGTGGTTGTAGGGTAGGTTTGGCCACGTGATGAGATGTGTTTGAATTGTTAGGAAGATAGGATGCAACCACGAGTCGAGGGTCGCAATTTGCGAAGATCAAGGATGCTCGAGAAAGAGGTTGGCCCAGAGGAAGTTCTATGTTGTGAGGCAAGGATGGAGACTTGGGCTATATTTTTCCTAGGAAGACTACTCGAAGGAGGTGTTAGGCTTTTGTGGTGTTGAGCATAAGAGTTTCTCTTCTTTAGCGGATGTTGAGAGCTATGTATGGTAGGGTATGAAGTTCAAGGTTTTTTGTAGTGTGTAGGAGAAGATTGTGTTGTTTTTTCTAAGGTTTCAAGGTTGTGTAATCCTATTGCAGCACAGTGTTGTTGAATCTTGACCCTACCCAAGGATTTGGTGAGTGCACCAGTTGGCTGCAAGTTTGTACGAATATATTGGATTGCTATACTATTCCCCCCCCCTATTATGCGTTCTTGAATGAAGTGATAATAGATCTTGATGTGCTTGGTCCAGGCATAGAAAACTGGATTTTGAAAAATCTTAATGGCTTCCTAGTTATTATAATTGATGATGATACTAGGAATTGGATGTTTGAAGTTGTGATTGGTGGTTGATTTTTGGGGTTTGGGAATGAGAGGTGGTTGTAATTCTTGTAACAATTAGTGAAGCTAGATTGCTTCTTAGGCGCCATCACTAAGCGCTTGGTACTCTAATTCAGTGGAGGAACGGGAAATTGTAAGTTGGCGCTTACTTTGCCACGTGATAGGTCCTTCGACTAAGGTAAAAATGTATGCACCCATCGATCATCTAATTTTTTTGTAGGATCCCTAGTTGGCGTTGTTTATTTGGTGATAACAATGGGAGAATCGGCTTTGTAGAGTATTCCTTGATTTGTGGTGCCTTGTAGGTATCTGAAGACGTACTTAGCAGCCTCAAGGTGCGCCTCTTGTGGATTGGCCATGTAGGAGCTGAGTTTGCTAATTACAGAGTAAGCAATGTCGGTTTACGTGATGGTGAGGAAGATTAATTTGCCAATGAGGCGACAATATTGATTTTGGGTAGTGATTGCATATCTATAAAAGAGAAAGTGTCCTTCGGGGAAAGGAGTTGATGGAGTGTTGTTGTCTTGCATGCCAAATTCTTGCAATATAGGTGCGGTGTATTCCCATTGGTGGAGGAAGATGCCGAGGAGAACAAATTTGAAGGTGATTCTCAAGTATTTTTTTATCTGCCCTAAGTTTGTCATATCAAATTCCACGTGTAAGAACTCCTTAATCCATGAGATTAATGTGTCTGAGCTTCTAGTAATAAAGAAATCACCTACATATAGTAGAATGATTAGCGTTTTTCCATCTTGATGTAGGTAGTACATGTTTGTGTCTGATGTGCTCTTTGTGAGTCCAATACGTAGGAGAACTGTGTCGATTCTGTCATACTAGGTGCTTGGGCTTTGCTTCAAGTCATACAGGATTTGTGGAGCCAACAAATGAGATTTTCTTGTTCCTTCACTCAAAATCCAGGGTGTTGTCGCATGAAGACACGTTCTTTCAAAAAACCATGTAGGAATGTAGTGCGGATGTCCATATGATGTATTTTCCAATGTTTGGTTGTTGCTAGTGCGATAACTGTGCGAAAGGTTGCCCATTTGATCACTAGAGCAAAGTTGCCCATTTTTATCTTTGGTCAAGTTTGAACACCCATTTGCATGTTATAGCCTTGTGATTTGGAGAAAGAGGTTCTAAGTCCCATGTCTTGTTATCCCAAATAGAGTTCATTTCTACTTCCATAGCATGGCGCCATCCTGAATCTGTAGCTACCTATTTGAATGTAACATTGGCTTAGTGTGGTTCAAGAAGTGGGAGAACTACAAGTGTTGAGTCTAGCAAACAGTTGTTGAATTCATCAGTGGAGAGGCATAAATCATACCCTTGTAAACGGATGTTCATGCTAGCGGTAGGGTCGTTGGGACCGTGGAGGTGCGATTGGTGGGACAAGAATTTGCCCGGTGTGGGTTGGTTGTGGTTGTGGTGTGGGTCAAGGTTAATGGTGTCTAGCTCAATATCTGGATAAGTAAGGTGATCCGGGATGTCTTGGGGTGTGCTTTCTATTATAGGTTCAGTGTGGGTTGGTAAGGAAGAGCTACATGTGGTGGTGGTGGGTGGTTTGGAGCAAGGCTGTCAAGAAGGTGTGAGTCGGAGAGGGGTTCAGTGCACTATAACAACGGTAGTGTTTTATGACTGCAAAAATATGACTGAAGATGACTGGCGACTACTCGCAGTCATATTCTTAGAGGTCAATACCTTGGAGAGAAATATGACTGCAAAATATGATTGCCAGTCGTTTTTGGGTCTTGTACTTCACGGGCGTATATTATACGTCCGTTGGAAACACCAAAGTATTTCATAGGGAACGGTAGGGAACTTGTTTGAGAACATTGAGTTATATTATTGGTCATATTTTCATAGTATAGTAACATTTTTTTGTTTTTGGGCAATCTAAAAAAATATGAGCAATCCAAAAAAATATAGACAAGCCATTGTTTAAAATTTTGAAACCTAATCACCACTTTTTAAGGGTTTTGAAACCCTAGACACCACTTTTTAGGGTTTTGAAATCCTAGCCACTACTTCTTTTTACTCTTCTTCCTTACCTTTTATTGTCTCTTGTCTCTTTGAGTTCACTCTTGTTTCTTAGTTGTTGTGTTTTGTTGCATCTTGAGTTCACTCTTGTTTCTTTGTTGTTGTGTTTTGTTGCATCTTGAGTTCACTCTTGTTTCTTAGTTGTTGTGTTTTGTTGCATCTTGAGTTCACTCTTGCTTCTTAGTTGTTGTGTTTTGTTGCATCTTGAATTCACTTTTGCTTCTTAGTTGTTGTCTTTTGTTGCATCTTCACTCTTGCTTCTTGTTTTTTTCTTCTTGCATCTTAATTCTTTCTTCTTCTTCTTTCTTCTTTCTTACTTTTTGTTCTCTCTTTTTGTTTCTTATTTTTTTTTGTTGCATCTTAACTCTTTGTTGTTGTTTCTTGTTACCTCTTAGTAGTTGCTCCTTATTGTTTTTTGTGCATCTTAAGTTGAATGTATTTGTTGTTATCTTTTAGCACTTATTGCCTTTTTTCTTTTTGTTCCTTGCATCACCATTGTTTTTCTTCTTACCCTAAATTTGTATTACATATTTTCTATTGTTGTAAACTTTTGAAGATTGAGCTTTGTTGTATGTTCATTAAAAATTAACCTCCTATTTTTTTAATTGTATATGCAAGCAACAAAATTGGAACAAAGTCGTTGGAGGCTACTTGCAACTCACTTCATATTATTGTAAGAAATATAGTCTCTATTGACTTGTGTAAATAATTCATTGTGATGTACATATTTTGTATTTGTGACTAATAAATTATAAATGTCATTGAAAGGAGTCACATTCTTTCTTATATATTCCCTCTCCAATATAATTGTTTCTTGTATATCTTTAAAATCATATGTATTTATTTTTAACTACATGAAATCTTTTATTCAATTGTTAAATCATTTTAATGTATGATTGCAAATATGCTTAGGTATCCTACAACCGTTGTATGATTTGTTCAATTCATAGTTCAAAATACATATCAATAAAAAAATGACTACTTGGAGTCACAAAATGATTATAATAATTTCCAAAAAATGACTAGGTGCTTTCAATATGACTGAGAAGAGTCGTTTTACAAATCATCAAAAAATATGACTCATCGCAGTCATATTCCACATGACTGCAAAATATGACTAACCACAGTTATATTTCACGTCATCAAAAAATATGACTCAACGCAATCATATTCCACATCATCAAAACATATGACTCAACGCAGTCATATTCCATAAAATATGACTGAGTAGTCATATATTCCACGTCATCAAAAAATATGATTCAACGTAGTCATATTCCACAAAATATGAGTGAGCAGTCATATTCCACGTCATCAAAAAATATGACTCAACGCAATCATATTCCACAAAATATGACTGAGCAGTCATATTCCACGTCATCAAAAAATATGACTCAACGTAGTCATATTCCACGTCATCAAAAAATATGACTCAACGTAGTCATATTCCATGTCATCAAAAAATATGACTCAACGCAGTCATATTCCACGTAGGATTTTTTCATTTACCCGGGCAACTCAATAAAAAGTCAAAGAAAGTCAAAATATATGCCTTGTTGGTATACTATGGCTAATTATGGGTATTTATACCCATCAACTTATATGACTGCCAATATGACTGATGTCTAAAGCGATTACTGCAGTCATATTCCGAGTCATCTACAGTGATTTCTGCGCCAATCATATTTTTTGATTTTACAACTGACTGCAGTCGTTTTTTTGCAGTCATAAAACACTGCTTTTGTTGTAGTGGTGGTCTTTGTTGAGGGAAGTTGAAAATTGAGATCGTCAGAGCAAGCATCACGGTTGATCAAAATTTGTCAAGTAGTTGGGTGGTAACACTTGTAAGCCTTACTCTGCTCATCATACCCTACAAGTATGGTAGCAATTGCCTTTGGTTGAAGCTTGTTGCGTTTTGAGTCCGGGATGTGGCAAAATGTTGTGCATCTAAGAACTTTGAGGTAGTCAAGGTGAGGCCTAATCCCGATAAATGCTTCCTCTGGAGTTTGAAGTGTAAGAGCCTTCAACAAATTTATGTTGGAATCAACATAATAGTGACCGGAACAACGTGACCAAATCAACAGAATTCTGTCAAAATTTCTGCGTTTTCTACTAGTGGTAGGACACCTATTTTATATATAGTTTACTGATTTTGCAAGTTCTTCCCAAAAAGCTTTGGAAATGTGAGATCCTATGACAACATTGTAGATCCCCTTGAGAAGTATCTTGTTCTTCCATTCAGCTACTCCGTTCTGATGCGGAGAGAATCATGCGGTAAGTTGTTGGAAAATTCCTTGGATAGTAAGGTAAGTAGTAAATGCAGTAGAAAGATATTTCCCGCCTCTGTCACTGCGAAGAGTGCCGATACATGAGGTAGGGGTCTTGACTAGGGCTTTGAATTGTTTGAAGTATCCCAAAATTCAGCTAGGTTTTCCTAGAAAAATTGTCGATGAATGTGAGGATGTACTTATTCCCACTTCTTGATGTGACAAGTAAGGATCCATATAAATCACTATGGATAAGATGTAGTTTCTAGGTGGTTGGTGTACATCTGTGTTTAGGAACATAGTCGCGTGAGAATTTGCCCATTATGTAGGAGAAACAAATATGTTTGGTAAAAAGAATAGCCGGGATTCCAACTACAAGTTGTTTGGTGGTCATGTGATACATGCTTTGAAAATTTATATGTCCAACCCGTTGATGCCAGAGTTGTATTGTGGCATGTGTGGAACGTGGTGTGTGTTGACAGGAACCAAGTAGATGAGAATTCGAAGCTATGGATCTAGAGGTAGTGGTGTAAAGAGCTACTAAAGACATGTGTGCTAACTCGGGCATGAGAGGTATAGCTGGTATTGTAACAAGGAAGTGTAAAGTGGATGGTAAGTCAGATGGGTCTAAGATGGGAACCAAAGCTTGAAAGGCGGTAGGATCAGATTTTATATCAACTAAGTTGACTACTCTATAGAGATTGTTTTGGAGGTCTCGGATCCCATGAAGAAAGACGGTATGGGTGTGAATGTTATTATAGATGGTGTATATTTTGGATTCAAACAATACTTTGTACCCTACATTTGTTAGCTTGCCTATAGAGAATAAATTGGTGCTAACACCTAGCACATATAAAACATTAAGAATGTCCTTTAATGCGCCAAAGTTGTCAATGTGGGTTACAATGCCTTGTCTAGTTACAGGCATGATCTGCCCACCAACAACTCGACTATAAGAAATAGAAGAAGGAACTATGTGATTCAGGAGGCTAGAATTTCTAGTGACATGGGAGGAAGTGCCTGAGTCTAGTACCAGTCATCTTTGGTGACTGTGGAGATAATGTAGACATGAACGTGTTCTTCTTGTTTCATTTCGTTTGGAAATGCATCAAAACAGGCTTCTTCATGTGTCGTCACTGGATTGGGTTCTTGATCTATAAGTTGGTCATCGTCCTCGTATTTGTCAATCTCTGTTAAGTTGATGTGTTGATGAGTGCGTGGTCGTGGTAGGTTCTGTAATTGAAGTTGCATCGCCTTAATACAATTTTCGAGTGTGATGCGCATGTAGTCACAGGCTAGATGTCATGGCTTCCCACATCGATGACAATGAATGATCTGATGTGCTGATGAGTTGTTGTGTTGCAATCAAGCGAAAGAAGTCTACGGCCTCTGTTGGATCGGCCATGCAATAAGGAGCCTCGAAACAGAATTCGCTTGTGGCGCGTAAGGTTTACAAACTCTTCATCATCGCATTGTTTGTCCTAGTGCGGCTCAGCTCTTCTTGGAGGAGGAGCCCTTTAAGTTCAGGAAATGAAAGTGAGCGATCTTGACCCTTCTGTATTTGTTTAAAGGTTGTCCAACTCTTGGGCAGACTATTGAAGGTGAGATCTACAAGGTCTTTGTCTAGTGTTGTGATCCCTAGATTTGTTAGTTGTGTGACAAAAAGATTGATTTGTTGGAGGTGGTCCCCTATTGGATTGCCTTCTGAGAATCTGAGAAAGTAGAACTGTTCCTTCAATGCTAGGAATTGTGAACATTACACATGCTTCTCAGGCATTCCCAGATAGCTTCAGGATCGGTTAAGTGAACAACACTAAAGATTATCGAGTCTTGTACCATAGAGATGATGAGTCCACCTACTCAAAAACACAGTTCTAAGTCTCGTGTGTTGATGACTACAGGTGCGGTGATGAGGTCTAGAGATGGTGGCGAAGGATTGATCGATGCCGTTGATGGCGCTCTAGCTCCCGCTTCTGATGGCACTCCTTCTCCTGGTGTGTTGGTAGCGGCACTTGTCGAGTTCAGTGGCGCCTATTAAGCCACCAATATCAATGACTGTCCAATCAGCACTTGTAGGTTTGACATACTTCCAAAGACCTTCATGCATAAGCATAAGTTTGACTTTGTAACTTCATATTAGGTAATTAGTGGATTCAGCTAGTTTCATTGACTCGGGTACGTCTCTGATGTGAGAGTCCATTGCGAAATATTTTATCTAACCTGTAGCGACTACGCCGACTAGGTGGGGTTGAGAATAGAGTGATCACTAAATAGGGATACTAATCACAAGTGAACTCTTAAGCTTCTAATGTGGCGCAAGTGTCTGAGACTACTTGGCTAACCTAATGCTTTGATACCATGTTGGAATATTGATTGTGCTGAGACAAATCGGTTTGATCTATCTCAGAGTGACAATAGAGAGAGATACTGAGTTTAGGACACTAAATATATACTAGTAAGCTAACCTATGTTCATCCACTAGATGAACTTTTGTAACTAACTCAAGCTACATGGGATGTAACTCTAAAATGGGGAATTAAGCTAACAAGCTTGAGGCTTGGAAGGTTTAGACCTTCTCGTTCCTTGGAGTCAAAATAGGGACAAATCAAACATGACATGAACAAGTTAATTGGTGCATACCAAAAAACTTTAGAGTGACTTACAAGTCATTGGTACTAGTCTAGTTGATACTTTACGAATAACCAAAGAATTGTATTGCGCAAAGCATGCGAAGTATGTTGACTTCACATTTGAGCACTATTAGATGCTCATGAAAGGCTTCCTACGATGGGCAGAGGGGTGGATGACAACAAATAATGTCACACCATCAAAGAAGAGGGTCATATCTTCAAATGAGAGCTCTCATGAAGTTGCAAGTGAGTGTGATAGTATTGCTAAGGGAGTGGTGAATGCAGACATAAATCATGCACTTTGAGATCGTCTAGTTGGCACAAAAATAGCCAAAGAAGTGCATAGAGTTGAGAAGGTTACGGAGGGGGCTCTCTACAAACAAGCAATAGCTTCCGAGGTGATGGCAGCTTTAGTATTGCAAAAGGTTAGTACACTAGAGGATCATAACTTGATCCTCCTTATAATTGCTCCAAATGCTAATGAAATTTAATTTCAAATCACGTTGGAGTTCATAAGATTATGACAAGAGGAGGAGCTCAAGAAGTTGCAAAAACAATTAGTTGCTCAAGATCAAAAGGAGTTAGAAGATGTAGTTGCTCATGAGGTGGAAGAAAGAATTTATAGAGTTGCAGAATTGGCAAGCCAAGCCATCAAAGAGCGAGAAAATGAAGAGACATGGCACCAAATGCAAGGGCAACATTTCCATCTAAAGGACTATGAATTCCATGGAAAAGAAGACAATTATGAGGAGAATGAATTTGGAGAAACTTTAAAAAGGGAATTTGAGGGTGGAGATGGCTTTCAAGATTCGAAGGACCTAGAGGATGTAATAGAGGAGACACAAGAGACTTGAATGGAGATGGGTAATTTTTGGCAACTATGAAGAAGTTTAGGTAAATCCAAACCCTCTTGAATGTTGTTTTTTAAGGGGAATTAGGCTCCATGGATATTACAACATTCTAATTTTGTTGCAGACTTTCTTGATTTAAAAAAAAAAATTAGTGTTTGTGATTTTAGGGTTTGTGAATTCAAGGCTAGCACTATTTCAATTTTGTTTTGCTTTATACATTCAAAGCTTCATAGAACTCAACAATCGATCTAATTTTCTTTGTCTTTTATTGTGTTTTTTTGGTGATTTGTGGAATTTGTAGAGTTGTAGTAGTTTGATTTTCCTTGTCCTATCTCCATTTCATTTATTTTTTTATGAATTTAGGACTTTAGAGAGTTGCAACAATTGTGTAGTACTAGTTCTTCTCTTAATTTGAATATAGCATCGGCATTAAGATTTTAGAAGTTCAGTTTGTTTTTATTTGGAGGGGTAGGATTTTATAGAACTATAGCATTCTCATTTTGCTTATCCTCTCTCAATTTGGTCTTAGTACCCAATTGAAGCAAGGTACATAAAATTGTGGATTCCTTGGATAGTCAAGTAGATTAGTCAAGACTCAAAAACACATGATTGCCTTAATCCCTAAATACCCAAGGTCTTTTATGATCTTCTTGGAATTTGCTCTAAATTGAACAAAATGTCAATATTTGATAAGTTTTATCAATTTTATTTGAATTGTTAGTGTACAAATTCAACTAGACATGTTATAGATTCCATGGAAAAAGAAACACAATAATATCACTTCTATATTGAAAGATTATAATGTTTGATCATAATTGTGTTAAAATTGTGAAAGTGATCTAAAGTCTTTCAATCCTCTTTTCACATATCAAATGTAAGAAATTGGTCACCAAAAAAACTATGAGGTTAAAGGGCATAACATGCATAACTCCAATCAATTTATGACTTCTCAAAATCTACTCTACCATTTTTTTACATGAATTTCTAATGTGATTTTTTCTCCATGAGCTAGTGTATTTGAAGCTCATTTTTAAGAATCCTCAACATTAAAAAATCAAGATTTGCAATGGAAATCCTTGTACAAAATCTTGAATAGAAAAATCAAAATCATTCATTTTGAAACTTGGATTTTTATGCTAAAATTAGACTTCAAAAATAATTTTTCAAAAATATAAACCACTAAAAATAGCAACTTGGGCAAGTTTTATTTAACTTCAAAGTATGGTTGATACAAAAATTTGGTGCCTCGGGCATTTAGGGGGCATTTAGGAATTAACAATAGCAATTAATATCATCATGTACTTTTTGGATGAAGTAAGGACTAAATAGAGCATCACATATTCCGGGTAGACTTTGCAAATCCTTGCTCAAATTAGGTGATTGATTCAAGGACCAATTGCAATGGCAATCAATAATGTTCTCTTCGGAATTTGGGGTAGTCAAAATGAATTTAGAAGTAAACCATTTGTCCTAGATTGGTGGACCTCTACTTCTAAGCATAAGATATTTGTTGCAAAGCACAATATATTTCCCTCATTCTAATCGGGTTTTGTATATGAATTTCTCAAGGATTTGTTTGTTGCGACCTAGCCACATGAGGATCTGTATCATTTGGGCTAAATACTTCTTACAAATTTAATTCTAGTCCATTGAGTAATCTTCCTATTTACACGACTTCTTTTTTTTTTTTCTTTTCATTTTTCACAATGCAATCTTTTCATCATTTTGAAAGACACAGTTTGGGACTATAAAAAATAGTTTTGGAATTTAGTCAATCATACCAAAATTAATAGTTTTGTTTTTCTAGATGCCCTATCTATATTCTAGTTTTTTGTGAATTCAAGGCTCTTGTAAAGAGATGGGGCATTCTCATTTTAGAAGCCTTATTTGGGTTTCAAGTTTTTTGTGAATGCAAGGCTTGAACTAAAGTGTGGCATTAACCTTTAACGAATATTTCATTATATTTCTATATGAAAACATATTTTTCAAAAATTTGATATTTTCACATGTAGTAATGTTTGTATAAACTTTCATCGCATTTTTTTGGAATGAAGAAAAATAAATTGAATTTTATATGATTTCTTAAAGATATTTTTTTGTAAAAATCATAGCAATTACAAAAATTATTAAAATAGTGTGAAATTTATAAAATAAAAAATGGAAATAATAGTGACAAACATCATTGGATAATTGATGTATTTTTTGAGCTTTTATGAAGAGAAATTTGATATAAAAAATTCAAAAGTGGTGCATTTTGAGCTTTTAAGATGATGTATGCCAAGTGTTATAAGAATTACAATTTTAACAACTTTGCAAAAAATTCAAATGAATTAATGGTAAATTATTGGAATTGCATTTTTTTAGTTAAGATTAAAAGCATTTGAACTCAAGAATTATGTGAAAATTCAGGTTTTTACTTTCAAAATGCTTGTAGGGATTCAATTCCCTTTAAAGGTTAACAAGTTGGGAGTCTTGTTTGATTTCTTGTTTTGGTGAATTCAGGACTGCACTACACTTGTAGCTTTTTGTTTTTTTGTCTCTTTCTCTCACTTTTTTGTTGGCATTCATGGGTTCATCTTAATTAAAGTCTTTCTATTTTTTGGACCCTTGACTTTATTAACTTTTTGAAGCATTTAAAGGCTCCACGGTTTGAGATTTTTATTAATTATGTTACCTTTTCTATTTATTTCTTTTTGGAGGCATGAAAGCAATTTGCTATCTTTCATCATTTGTTATTTTTTTGTAGCAATGGTTCACTCTTAGTTGGAGAGGTGAGCTATGACAACTCTTGATTTCATTCTCATTTTTTTTTAACCTACTACAAGTGCACTGTTGTTTTCTTATTTTAAAGTTCCTCACTGAATTTGGCTTTGCATGTATGTTTCATTGGAGTTCATACCAAAAATGCAATATGGAAGAAACATGAAACTCTCATCAATTTTTTGGTCAAAGTCCAGGTTTTGATTCCCAAGGTACATTCTCTCAACTAAGATTAAGTGCCCTATATGATAGCCATGAAGTCCATTGCCAAAATTCATCTCTTCAATAGGATGGAATATCTCATATGGATCTTGGAATGCAAACAACTTAGCATTTTTTAGGTAGCAGAGCCTTCATAGAGAGATTTGTAGAAGGAAAAGAGGAGGGAGACAATGGAGAAAATATTAGTATCGGGCTCACTTTAAGTTTCATTGATAGTTTTGTATTCCATGCATATGAATTTAAGCCATGTTGGCTCCTTTTATTGACCACAAATGCTCCATGAGATTTCTTTGCAGTCCATAATGAGTGATTGAGTGTTTGCATCCTTTGTCTCTCTAGTGTTTGTTAACCCTCTACCATATAAAAGTAGAGTATATCTCTATAAGTTTGTCACAATGTCTTCAAGGCTATGTACATCTTGTTCATCCTCTACTATCATGTTGTGGAAGATGCAACAAGAAAACATTATATCCGCTATCACGTCCATACTCCTTTGTTGACATGGGTTTTTGATGATAGCGAATCGAGCTTGAAGGACACCAAAACAACACTATGTCTTTGCAAACAACCTCCTGTCTTTATGCAAAACACTTCTTCTTTTCATTGGTTGGTGGGTACTTTGAATGAAATAAGCTCATAGTGGATAGATGCCATTGGTCAAAATATAAAATCGATTGTATTGGCACCCATTGACTTTGAACTTCATGTCTTAGTGCTCACTAGTCAACATATTATGAATCAATGGGGAGCGGTCCAACATGTTCAGGTCATTGTTAGACCCTAGGTTCTGGGAGTCCAAAGAAATCATGTCAAATGTGCAAATCCTCGGTGGCTATGGCCTCAAGAATGATATATTTTTTGCCACATCTATCCCCAAAGTTTCCTTGCCAAGCCACCAGGCAATTTTTCCATTCATAGTACATACAATCCAATGAAGCAAACATACCCGAAAATCCTTGGGCTTTGTTGAGGGCCAAATGCTTATCAAAATTTACTTGGGTTGATTGTCTCAAATAGTGGTCCTCAAAAATTGCCCAAATCACCAAGCATAATCTCTTCATAGATTCCATTGTAGTTGTCTCACTTGTGCAACAATATTCATCAGTGGCATTTGTATAAACACCATATGAAAGCATATGCAAAGCAACAATAATCTTTTGAAGTGGAGACAATCCCATGAAACCAAATGCATCCCTCTTTTGCACAAAATAAGAGTCATGAGCACAAAATTTGGTCCATGATAGACACAAACAAAAAACGGCGCATTCTATAGCGTTGTCTAAAGAGAAAAGCCTTGTATACTCGTGGTTTACTAAAATGAATTTTGAACATCATGTCATGCATCTCATGGCAATATCTATCCACATTTGGAGCTTTCCCAAGACGAGATCCACCCACAATGGAAGGCCTTCTAAACTCATTGTTAATCCTAAACCTCAAACCCAAGTTCAAAGTGAACTCCTCTTCATCATTATTATTAAAAACATCTTGACTAGCAAGTGAGCCCTTCAAGAATCCATCTCAAAGCACTCTTCCCAAAAATACAAAACAAAGAACAACAAAACTCTACAAGAATTCAAGAAAACAAAGCTTGCTTGAAAAAACAGAAACAAACCACAATTAAAATAAGCCATAGCCAAAAGCCTAAAACAAGACCCCTAGATCGTGACTCAAGATTAGGCTTAAAACTTAATGTAAATGAATTTTAATGTGCCTAAACCTCTTAATTAAGAACAACTCATTAAAAGCCATACAACTGGCAAAATGAAAAGTTGTAATCACTACAAGAGAAAGGGGTGTTTTAAGTATAGTCCTAGAGATAACATTTTAAGTAATGACCTTTTTAGGAGACTTTCAGTAAGAATTTACAAGATATTTGTGTCTTTCTAGTAAAATTTTACTATAAGGATACAAATATCTTGTAAATTCTTACTGAAAATCTCCTAAAAAAATCATTACTGAAAATGTCAAGCATGCCATGGGGATTTCACCACCCAAGGTGACGATACTCTTACACATTCAAAACAATGAACTGTAGAAGTAGCTTGTACAGATGCAAAAGTCATCAATAATTTGAATTTCAAATAGAGAAGAGAAGTTATATAGAGAGAGATTTTGGGTGATAGCAAGTAACACAATTCATGTGGGATATGTAAATTAGAATGAGTAGAGGTTCAACCACTCATAATTAAGTCAAAAGCAGGAATTGTGTTTGAAGTAAACTTTTCAACTTTATTTAGGCACAGTATGATAACTTTTCTTAAAAAACTTTGAACTAAACAAAGTTGTGAAATTTAGTAAAGTTTAATCTCCAAAAATCTGTTTGAGATTTCAACGCTCCAATCAAAAGTTACGGACAATTTTGAAAGAGGGGTCGGAAGGAACATTTGTTTTTTTACATTTTCGAACATCCTCTCTGGATTTTGTCCATAACTTTTGATAAGAAGCTTGAAATCTCAAACGGATTTTTGAAGATGAAATTTAGATTGATTTGCCAAAAAAATTTGATTCAATGTATTTTGAATGTTTTTATTCTACTATGACTAAATGAGGTCTGAAATGTTACATCAAACATCATTTTGACATTTTGACAATGAGTAGTCATTCAAGCTCCCATTTTCAAATTATTCCATACCCTTTGAAGATTCATTGTGGACAATTAATTTCAATATAAATATGACATCTCCAATTCTCATTTCCGTAAATGTCATTGAAGCAATTCCTTCATTGGAGACATCAAGTTTTTTTAATGGCAAAGTGTTATAATATGACATTGATATTTGATTAAATGTATTCTTAAGATTTCTTGCAAATTATCTCAACATTTATTGTTTGATTTGTTTCGATTGGTGGGATCCAGATGCTCTCGTCATCAGTTGAGCAATTTGAAAAAGCAATGCTGGTAGAAACATGCATGCAGCAAAGTTGGTGGAAAATCAAGTGAGAAGCTTGAATTTCAGGTTTGAATTGGAGCTTGTAGCAATTAATCTTTCGATTCTTTTCGAACAAAAGTTTCGTTGTTTGTCCCAATATGTCAGAGTAGGCATTGAGAGTGGATCAGTTTGGGGGCCATTGTCTGCTCTTGCTTCTGTGGGTTTCCTGGATTGTGTAGTTTGTGCTTGTTGAAGGTACTCGCTGATCATGTACTGAACCCTAAACTTGGTATTCTTTGGGGACTAATTACCCAGTTTTGACTAAATTTTGTGTTCCCTTTCCTAACTGTTCTCTAATTTCGAAGAAGCTGCATTTGGGGGTCGGAGCTTCAGTTCGGTCTATGATTCGTTCTTCCAGGGTTAAATCAATTTAATGAAAATTTGCTGCTGATGCCAAAGCCTCCAAATATATACTGCATGTCGTGCTTGCAGAGTGATAAAGGTAGACATACCCAATTCTAATTTTTCACATTCTACAAAACCTCCCCAATCACTGGATGCACATTGGAGAGCCACAATTATCACTGATATTGAAGCATTGTCGATTTTGTAATCAACCTAGGGTTGAAAATAGGGTGACCTATATAGGTTGAATAGGTTGAACAAGATCTTCACAAAAAAATTCATGGTAATTTTATTTTTAGGAAAATAATGTAAAAATATTATGAAATCCTTCTGCAATCTATTTCTGGAAACGAGAAAAATTTCCCCTCACCATACCTATGCTGAATTGCTTAAGTGATTGGAAAGGGGTCGTCTACCTTTATCTAGTTTGAATCTCTGCAATCAGCAATTTATTCTAACTCCTGGACCTCAACCTCAGAAGCCAGGAAGAGTTCCTGGTTACTTACTGCAGGTCAGAAACACGATTTGGGGGGGGCAGATGTACTTTGAATGGTTGCAGTAAACTCTCTGAATTTCAAACTTCACTGAACCTAATCGAACTTCATTCTTAATCTCTTCGCACCTGAAATGAACTGGGTTAGGTGCGTAGTAAGCTTCAGTGCATATATTCTCAATAAAAGTTCCATTGCCTTGAACCGTTCCTTGTCTCTAATTAACGCTTGATGAATGGATTGGATTTCAACAAGTTTGATGAAAAGACTGATCAAGCAGAAGACTTTGAGGGGGTCATGACCCACATTCATCAAAATGTTTTTTTTCAATGAGTTACTGTGACTCCACATATATTAGCTAATTCTACTTCGGACGTTGGAATAATTAAGGCTGGACTATTTAGTATATAATTACGAGTCCCACCATCTCTTTAGGGACGCGCCGAAGAAGCCCTGGCTTCAGGATTCTTGTCGATCGGTGCATACGCTCGATCGATACGAGTGCCGCCTTTATGCACGTCAGTCTGATCTGGGAATTGAAAGTGATTTGTTGCGTAATTTAAGGTACTGACTACGGATTCAACAGACTTGAATTGAGTTGAGTTGAATGTGGGATTGTTTCGAATTACTTGGAATGCATGTGTGTACATACTTGAGTTCCTTAATTATATTACAACCTCTTATTATTGTTGACTGTCTATTTTTCTTATTTCTTGTAACTCGGTAATTATGCTTCTCTGTGAAAAATAGGATTCGTGATCTGGGAAGGCCTATCATGTGATCATTTGGCTGAAATTAATGTGGCAAAAATTCATGTAATTTGGTACCTTTTCAGACGGGAGTCTGGAACTTACCTTAATTAGATCTCCCCTTCGATCTATACAATTCCTAGGTTTCAGAGCTTTGCGGATATCGCCAATTTAACGAAATTGACGTATTGTGAGCGCATTCAAGTGCACAAGCATTCACAAAGGTCTAATTTCAAGCCACAAACTAGGACTTGTATAGATTTTGGGTTCAGGCTGCGCGCTCGTCCTGCATGGACCGTGCCAAAGCATTGGAATATATATCGCCATTTAACGAAACTGTCGTTTGATTGTGTCAATTTAACGAATTTCACCATCCATATTGTTGACTTGATTTGGTAAAACGATCATTCAATGTCAAAAAATCCATTGTGATTGGTGAATCTATATCTGTACTCGAATGTGCTCTGGCCAATGGATCATTGTACCAACACATGTCATCCAAATTGAAATACCGGTATCCCGGACTGGTAGTTGATCTCAGCGGATGTGAGAAAGATCAACACGTTTTATAGGTGTCTCATTCTTCACCCCCACCGCTTTCCCGCAGCGGTACCAGGAGGGCCAGCAGTGTCGCAACTTCCCCGCAAATGCACCAAAAAATCTTCCAGAATTTGAACCAAAAAATCTGTGTCCACCTCTGTGACAAGAAATAGTCTCACTGGTAATTTCAAAAAATGAAAAATGATCTTCACCAATGTATATATATGTTCATGGCAACTGGTCCACGTATGCATAGTTGCAATGAACCACCGAAATGCGTCTCCTATAATAAGTTGGGGTGAATTTCAAATGGTAACTATCCGGGTTTGCAACCAGGGGTTGCATCTAATTTAACTGATGACAGAGATTCAAACACTGCGTCTTAGACCCTTAACCCTAAAAATTAAACACTAAACACGTCACCAAACCACTGTCTTCAACTGTACACGTTTACACAATTGAAAGGAAATTTCTGGAAACGCGTTCCATTGCAGCCATCGCACTGCTACGTTGCTGCCACGCAGATATGCAGGCAGCCATCTCGGACAGAAAATATGGCGGCTTGGGGTGAAGCTAGGCCGGTCGTGGAAGCTTACGTGCACCTCGATCGAGAACCGCCTGATTGTTGTTAACGTGACTGGTAGCAAGCTGGAATTCACATAGGGACCTCATATTGAACCTCCAGCGTACAGAATCTTCACAAAGGGTAGATGGTCCCACTGGGAATTCAATATGAGGTCCCTATTAAGCCGCAATTTGCATCATGCATGCCGATTGGGGATCGAGGCTGCATCCATTCCAATTAAGTAGTAACTATATGGAATCCGCCTTCCAATTGTGGGCAAGTATATTGATAAATTAATAAAAACTCCGGTCTGTCAGGATTTTCGGCCAGCTACCATGATGCTCCGGAGTACCGCATCGTGAGGGGAAATTGCGGGCGGGGACCCGGCCATCTGTCCCTATTTCCTTCTAGCTTTGAATATGAATATTGACTTTTTATCCTTCAGCAGGAACCGAAAGTGACCACGGTGAGATTGCCAGATCGACTTTAGCGACCAGTCGTGAACATCTCTGCCCCATTCTGAGGTTCTTCTGCTGCTGCAGCAGCTGGATCATCACAAGTTCAGGCTAGGATGAACGTACTGTCAATATTATCTTATCGACTTGATCGACTATTGTCAGTACGTGCGCCGTTCGAAAGTATGTCTTTGTTGAAAATTATTGCATCCTTCATCCCCGAAGCCACAGTCGTTAGCTAGCTTCCACAGATTCCAGTTAACAGAAGTACTTGGACGCAGTTGGCGACTATCAAACACGACCAATTCCACGCTGAATATATATTTGGTCACGCATGACGGAGTTGTGACGGACATGATCGATAAGTTACAGCCTGATTCAGCCTGAGGCTAGGGCGCCCGCTAAGAACGAACGTTGCTCGCGCGACTAGCTACTCTCAAGGCCAACTGATCACGTAGTTCATGCAAAAGATAAGTAATCACTCAGTTGATCTAGCTGCAGTTCTGCAATTCAATTTTTGCGACAGCCAGCGCGCGCGCGCGCAGGTCCAATTATTCAACTAGCTAGCTTGATTATTTACATTAATTAAGAAACTTCTACTGTAAGTCGTAAGCTCGATTAAGTGCTGGTGAACACATGGCAGCACTGGCTGCTCACACCGGATCATTGAACCGTGCTTGTAAATTTCCTCACATCTTGCATCTTACATTCATGGAAACTTCGTCTAGCTAAAGTGTCACTTTGCCTGTACTCCGTATCTAATTAATATATAGCAGTCTTTCTTCTCGTAGCTCTCATCTCTAACTTCGTTGACTTCGAGCTCTACCATCGTTTGCAAACGTCAGTGCCAAATTTTCCATCTCCATTTGAAGTTGAAAGGCCATTGCAGCTAATTGGTCTCGAGCTTCATTGTTGTTTGCGTTTGGTATCGTTTCTGTACTGGCGCGGCGAACGGACTTCTTCAGCCCACCATGTACTTCGAAACAAGCCTTTGATTGATTCCATGTGAGTCGGACTTCCTTTTGATACACTCGGTCACTTTTTCAAAATAACAAAATCAGAAGAAAACATGATTTTATAACAAGTAATATAAGAGCAACATCAATGCAACACTCACTAAATGATTCATTAAATATATTTTTTTATCTTTTTGATTGGTGTAAAATTAGAGGTTTGTGATTACTATCATTGGAAGCACATCAAAAATAATATCGTTTAAAATTTAAATAATAAATAGACACAATAAACTTTATATATGAAAATTGAAGAATTGAAATAGAGTCCATCGAAACTCGAAAGCAAGAAAAAAGACAAAAAAAATCTAATGTGTTATAGCAAATCATGCTCAAGTAAGAAAATCTATGGAAATGGCACTAGAAATTTTGGAAATTTTCTAGGCCATAAATTTCCATGGATTTTCAAACATCTATGCATATGTAATCCATAGTCAAAGAATTATACGAAGATGTTTCAAAGAATTACACAAAGATGTTTCACCTTAAAAAGCACTTGGCTTCCTTAGAACAAAAGTAATCCTAAAGGACCTAGTAAGTTTTTAAGTCAAAAACAATATTTTTGAAGGCAATGAAAAAAAGCAAATTAATTTTTTTTTTAATTAAATTGTATAAAATTACACTAAACTATAAGACTATTACATGAATGAGTAGAAAAAAATCCAAAAATTTGAGTATTTGACTACATGGATTGAAAGATTGAAATTTGAAGTTACAATAATAATTTTTCTTAATTTCACCCTTGTTTGACAAGGTGTGTCCTAGATTTTAATTCCTCTCGAGTTAGTCAAGTGTAGTGAGATTGTTATATTTCACAAACAATATCATATTATTTATATACCATCCAAATTTTAGAATTAGAGAATCGTTATTTTGGGAGAATTCCATGATTTTGGGAGTATGCAGTTCAGGTCGGTTCGAGCTGATCTGCACCACAGATTGAAAAACTGGAATTTTCAAATGGCCGTAACTTACTCAAATTTTGTCCAAACTGGACATATGAGGTGTTTTTTGACATCTACAGATTTCTTAGATGTCAAAAAACACCTCATATGCCCATTTTGGACAAAATTTGAGTAAGTTATGGCCATTTGAAAATTCCAGTTTCCCAATCTGTGATTCAGATCAGCACAAACCGACGTAAATTGGGAGATAGGAAAACTCCCAAAATAACGAATATCATGTTAGGAGGAATTTGCACATGTTGGGTGAACATGCTATGCATATTTGACCTACTTGAAAAGCTTGAGCAACATGACTTTTGATCTTGACACCTCATTGGAAAAAAAATTTACTCTTGAAAAGGAAATACATGTCTCTAATCCAAACTTTATATTAAAATTTCTAGAAAGATTCATTCCAAATGCCTTTGTAGAATCCTACCCAAATGTCCACTTTGTTGTTGAAAGACCAAGGATTCCTAAAAAGCATTGCTATAGGATGAAATGATCCAATCCTTCAAATATAACTTCTATAAATAGAATAATATTGAAAATTTTGATATTGTTGGAATTTTACATTTTAAACTTGTGAAATTACTACTAATACTCAATTCACAATTACTTTTAAAAATAATTTTAAACTATTTTTATTTATTTTATCAATGGATATTGGCTAGTAAAATGGTAAATTCAATTACTCATCTATGATCTGCAAATTATAGTTTATAATTTTCTTGAAAGTTATCACAATTTTTTTTGTCTAAACCTTTCATTATATAAATGTCCTTGCACATTTAAAAATTTGAACTATTTCAAGGAATTTGAAGGATTACTTTGCAAATTGATAATTATTTCAAAATTTATTTATAATATATTAAAGAACTAAATTTTAATCTATGTAGCACCAAAAAAAACTCTTATTATTAAAATTTCATCACCAACATAGATGTGATTGGATGATTATTTTATATTCATAAGCTTCAAAGTATACAAATTTGGTTGAAAACCAAAGTAATACATAAGGTTTTTAAATGCTAACCTCAATATTTTTCAAAACTTTAGGACCATCATTTCATCATCATGGTAGAGTTGGATTGTTTCAATACAAAGTTTACCCAATGAGGACCAAAAGGTACTAAGGTAAACTAGTCCATTATTGTTAGTTTCCCAATTCAGTTAGTAGACCAGCACAATTACATCACCTAATTTTGTTCAAAAAACATCCAAATCTGTCCAGAAAACATCCAAATTCATTCTTCTTATGACAAAAATTAAAGCATTCTATGATAAAATCTGATTTTTTATGACAACAAGGGATAATGTGTCACTCCATTAATGGTGAATATTTTGTACTTGACTTGGCGGTTATGGATTCATTACTTCATTAGGGAAATGTTTATTACTAGTCTATTGACGATTTTGTAATTTCAGGTTGATTACTTCAAAAATTCACAGAAATTCATTAGAGAAAAATGAAGCGTCCGGAGGACTACTCCAGTAGCAGTTGAACTACCCTCCCATCTTTTTCTTTTGGCAAAAAAAACTTTTTTTTCCCTAAAATCGCCCACCTCAAACCTGCAATTTTCAATGCTGCCAGTGACACAAGAACCTAGTTTTATATATATAGGTAGTCGCAAAAAAAAAACTGAAAAAAAAAAAAAAAATTAGTCACTGGGGTTGACTGCTCCGGCGATATTCACCTAAGCTGACTTTCCTCTGCAACTAGATTCCGGCCAGGGACTACTTTGAAAACAATAGCCTTATTTCGTCACTCCAGAGCAACCCTCCGAAGGCCTCATTTTTTCTCTAATGACAGTTTTAATCGAAAAATTATAATTCCACTTGGGTTGATTCATCAGGTGATTTGTGAAACAAGCGCACACCTCTAAAAAATATGTGCCTCTATTGGAATTGGCCCCAAGATATTTAGATTGGAAATCAGGGGGGTGATAGGTAGTTCTACTTTATCGTGGTAGTCTTTTTTTCAATAGCTATGAAGATGCCTATAATTTTAAAATGTAACTTATAAGAATAAGTTAAAAATAACTTTTAATCAAATGTTGTAAAATATGATTCATAGGTCATATCCATAGAATTGGATTTGCTACTTTATAAAGTAGTGAATACTAACTACTGTATGTTGTCAATTCTTGTCCTTAACTTGTAAATGATTGTAAACATCTTGTATAAGGTAGACTAACTCATTTAATTTTGCCAACTACCTAATTTCATCATCCTACTTCTGGCCTCTGTTCTTCTATGAAACTCATCCAATTGAAATCTTTTCATTTTTTTGACAAAATTAGTTGTGCATTAATGTTTACAAGGGGGTAACATTAGATGAGATTTTGGGGGTTGGAGGGCCGTTTTAGGCCTATTCCCAGCTCCATTCTCCCCGATCTCATCAAACGCCAGTGTCAATTTTTTATTTTTATTTTTAAATTTAAAAAAAAAAAAAATTTAATCCTTAAAATGAAAAACAAAGTTAAATTTTTTTTTTTTTAATTTAAAAAAAAGTGACCTAGCAATAGCTCAGCCAGGTCAGCACAGCTTGTGAACGACAGGTTTCGGCAGGTTTTCAGATGGGAACTCGCAACCCTCTAGAGTAGTAAAAAACATGTAATGCATGCCAATCCTTGATAGGTGGATACTAAAGTGCCATTAGATACATGGAAACCTAGTGGTTATGGGTTGTTTATAGGACATTTATGACTCCACTATCTGTCCATAGCCGGTGTTGTAATTTCAAGGTAGGCCACTTTAGAAAATCACAGAAACAATAATTTTAATTGAAAAATCATATTCCCACTTGGGTTTGGTTTGTGAAACAACCACACCTTTGAAAAATATGTGTCCCTCCCTCTTGGAGTTGAGAGCCCAACCCAAGTGATCATTCAGATTGCAAATCATGGTCAGTGGTAAAAGGCTTGTGATCTACCTAAAAGTTTTTGTGTCCGACACTTTTTTCGGTTCAAATGCAGGTGTCACGTTTAATTTAGGCAGTAACATACATACATGTTGATTGGTTTTTGATTTTGGCCTACTCATGGGTGTACCAGACTACAGACAGACAGACAGACCGATCCGGCTTTCAATTAAATTATTAGTGTGAAAATGTAAGAGCCGCAACTGTCACGCACTGGGGAAGTGTGCTGACTTTGCAGTGCGGGCACTTGGTCATATGTTGACCCTCCGTCCTGGCTGAGAATTTTTTGTTTCCGTTGACGTGAGTGAGTTAACTGAGAGTGGCTGTTGTTTCTCACTCACTCACTCACTCAGTGGCCTTTCAGCTTTCCATTGGGCTTCACTTTCTGATCAGTTCCTGTCCTGTCCTGCCTGCAACAATTCTTCCAACTTTGAAAATTGGTGGAAGAGATTGAAGAAGAAAAGCAACCTGAAGACACTGGTCACATGTGAAGGAAGCATTTGGCATGCATGATGTAGCCCATCTGACACACAAAAGCTGGATTGATTTGGATCCGTCCTGGCCAGCAATCTCAAAACAGCGTCTCGCCGGTTTCTACTTCTTAAATTGAAAAAAAATCTTCCCAAAATGAACATTTCAGGAAGAAAATCTTCCAAAAATGAACATTTGGCTGAAAACCCTAAACCCGTTTCGAGATCACTGGTCCTGGCTGCTGTTGCAATTAAACCCTCTCCTCTCCATTCCATTGACAGAGGTAACTACGCGACGACCCGTTTCCTACAATGTTAAAGTGTTTTAGCATATGTACGATTGAGCGGTGATCGGATGGCGAGGGGTGGGGGGTGGGATAATTTTCTCCACTCAGTTGGGGAATAGGAATAATCAGTGAAGATTGCACTACTTTTTGCTAACTTTTTTTTTATTTTTATCAAGTTTGGAATTAGTAGAAATTAAAGAAAGCGTAGATTACAGTCCAACTTGTGTTCTTGATTTGTAGGCAAACCCTGTTTCCGAGAAGTATAAAACTAAAAATTGGTCTTAGCAACTTCAATGTGTTATTTGTCTTAGTATAATTATATCAAAGGCCTTGTTTGGTCGACGTCATATTCCTCCTCTTGTTCATGAAAATAGGTCACCCTATCTTGCAAAAATGGGGCCCACGTTGGAAACAAGTTGTATACCTTACAATAACCTCTTAATAGAGCCTGTTTCAGGATAGATGGAAGTATCTTGTTACACGAAGTCAGAGAGGCCCATGTTCAATTTGATAACGTGGGTCTATTTTAATGTTAATGTGGACTAGGTCATGCAAAGGCAAAGCCTCGTTTGGAGAAATAACACATTGAGCCATGGAAGTGGCCAAGGATATTATTATTTCTCATAACTGAATGAAGCTCTTTGCATTTCTAGACATAACTTTAATGTTGAATGGTTGAATCAACGTTTTAGGAAGAAGGGTGCATGAAAAAAAATCATAGATGCATAGGGGGAGAAGGGCCTACAAGTAGACAGGCTTAAACCATTTAGAGTAGTTTTCATTATTAACTTATCATATAATTAGATGCTTTTGGATCTTATTGTTAATCCTAAAAAGTATCCAAACACTACTTTGTACACTTTCTGGATACCTCACAAATTACCATGTTAGATTTTCCAAAATCTAATATAGTAGTTACTAGATTTCCAAAACCATGCCCTAATTTTTGATGTACATGTCTTATGCACCTTGAATCCAGTATCTACTTAGTGCATGCTTTTAGGTAGACACATGGAAATGGGTATGTCTACATCAGTCAGTGGCAGTGTGCGGCACATTCAAACAATAGACACGTATTGAATTTGCCCTGCTTATTTTTTTTGGAAGATTTTGTGCTCATTTTGGGACGAAATTCTGCGAGTAATGGCTTCTTCGAATGCGGATATTGACGGTGGGACTTCTGCGAAGCTGCTATCCATCTTTGATTTACAGTATTATATGAAAAAATTTAATTAGTTCGTCGTCATCATCAATTGACGGTGGAAAATATGATTATATTGAAGTTCTGATAACGTGACAGAAGTTGACTTCGGTGCCCGATTTGAACACTTATCTCTTTCGACTGAACTCCTGGCTCCATATCAGCGCTTGCGAATTTCAGAGAGTATCTTTAACAGAGACTGAAATTGCTTTTTACGGCACATCTAGGAAACTCGTAGCCCTCTCCTGCCTACCCCGGGCCAAGATATTTTCTATAAACGCTGGTGGAGAAACTGAAAGTACAGGGTCCTTTTGGAAGTTAGACTTTTGTGGCTCAACAGAAGCTCGCTCAGATGTGTACAGGTGCAACTAGAAGCCAATCCTCTCGTTCAAAAGCCAGGCAGTTACTGAGCAAAGAATATATTGGCACTGGTACTCAAATTAAAGGTGACAAACATGTGGTCCATGTGTAAATGTGTCGTTTCATGGATCGTACAGTACTTACAGTATGAATCAGAAGTTACAGCAAATAATCGGTAGACTTCATTCAGTCGCACTGCAGCAGGCCCGTCCACCCTAGCTACAAGGAGACGGTACAATTCAATATTACATCTTGTGCTTCTATAACCTCTTCAGGAGTACTAGGCCGACCCAGTAGGCTTCACACGTTTTTTGCACTTTTATAATTGTGTCACACTGGGGTTTTCTTTTGTTCAAAAATGTTCATCGTACATTGCATGTGCAAATGTTTTGCATTGATTCTGGTACGTCACACCAAGTCAGTCCGCCTGAATCACGTTTTTCACGATATGATCAATCCAATTGGAATTAATTTAAAGCCACGAAATCTTGAGCAGTCTTTTAGGGATTAAACAGTTACAAGAAAGGGTGCAAGAAAGTGATTTGGGTACTGGACGCAGAACTGGAATGATTCAATTCTCAGCCTCGTTTCTCTAACCTTCTATGACCATAGCAATGAAGAATGTCCCAGCGATATTTGGTGCCTGGAAATTTATCGTCAATATGAGAGTAAGCTTAAACTGCAAACCAAACTGAAGCTTGTACGTTGAAAAGAATCCCGTAATGAGCACCCAAGTGATAGATTCACCTGGTGATTCTTGTTCAAAACCTTCTCCTTTTTATTGACGGTTTACCTTGGCCTTCCTTCCCCGTCATGCTCAAATTTTAGGACGTAACAGGCATTGCGTATGGGTGCTCATACCTCACCTCTCAATATGCAATGCCTGTGAATACGTCCTCATACTTCACGTCCGCTTTAGATTGTTTTGTCGTTTGGAAGTGAAATAACTAGGGCAGCTACCATTCTTAGGGTTTCAAGGAGGGTTTCAAGAAAGGCACCTTATAGGGCTTGGATCCTCGTCCTTCAGTGGAGAAATTAACCATTACTTCTCTGATCGATCTGCAAGGAGACGGTTATCACCCCAGTCAATCTCAGCAGTGAATTCACATATGTGGACAACTCCGACATGCCTCCCGAGCAAGTGCTTTGCAACAGATGAATCACAGTGGGCACGGGGGCACGGGGCATTGTTCGAGTTTGGGCCAACACCAACACTCAGTCGTGGGTTACAGCTAGTGGTAGTCACCATCTACCATTTTCCAAATCGGAAAGCAAGGCCCTGTTCTGTACAAACTCTGCACACTCAGGCACTGTAATTGCATAATTCACCCTAAAAGAATTTCAGCCCGCACGGGCAGGTGAAGGTTCGAAGAACCCATGTACGACATGGACACCGCTTCCAGGCCTGGACCCTGGACACGAACGACTCTTTTCTGACAGTTTCTCGGTGGCTGAAAGGTAGATTGAATTGCGAAGCAGATTCAGCTCTGGATAACGGGATGTTTGTCATCACAAGCAGTACCACAGAGGCCGGTCCGTGGGTTCCGTCATTCCTCACTAAGCTTAGAACGGGCTCTGTCATCCATAAGCTTTCCGGGCGGGGTTCTGGGCGAAGTGTTGCAAAAACAGAGTTGGTAGCCATGCGAGGGAAAGGTTCCAGGAAGGTACGTCCCAGCTGGCCCTCACCTCTTCCTAAACTTACTAATTACCACCGCATGACATGGCACCCAGGTTCCGTGCACGTCACTTAAGCACCTAACTTAGCCTAAAAAGAAAAAAAAAACCCACCACTGCCTCCTTTACCACCGCAGATTATGCAGTAGTGCTGCGCCTCGCCGACTATTCTTGTTCTAATAATAACATCTCGCGTACGTTGCTGATCCACCTTGACCAAATTAAGCGGCTAACAGCCCAAGTGTGAAAGTGTGCTGGAAATAACTTCGTTCCTCCAGGAGCTCGAGTGTTCACGCCGGATTTGTTCCTGGACGTTGAGAGTGCTTTGCCAAGCTGTATCAGCACAAGCATCGGATCGGAAGGCCGGCCTATGTGGAAAGCTTTCGGAACAGGGATTGCATGGCTGCTTGAAGGCCCGTGCTTTCGTGCAATTCAGATCACTTAGGTAGTTCGTGGAGTGACTGGCCGGGTTTGCAGCTAGCTTGGATGTATCTGGGTCTGTGTGTTTGATTTGTGTGGCATGTTTGTCGTTGGATGGCAAGGTTGGTGAAAGCTCAAGCTCCCCAGTCAAACCGTGTCAGTGTTTGTTGATCTGAGTTGGTGATCACAACTTAATTGGGGTTTGGGAGAATATTTCAGTGAATGATTAGTTTTGCTTGCTCTGATTTCAGTTGATTGGAGCTTTCATTTGAGGGTGGTCGTGTGTATAAGTCCCGAATTGAATGCCAGTGGGGGGAAACCATTGGGGTTGATGAGATTTTCGGAAGGACTCTAGCTCCATACGCACATTGACTAGGTCTTCAGATCAAGCAGGAAGCGTGTCAGTGGGGAAGAATTAGTTGGTCAGTTAATTGAAGTCCGTTGACAGGTTTGGGGAGCGTTGGGCGTGGATAGGGTTATACTAGCCTTGAATTCACGTACTCGCGATGCCTGAGCGGAAGTTGTCGTTGTCGTCGTCGTGGTCTGTCGGATCGATACGTCACAGCCTGTTTGGTTGACTCCTGGAAGCTGATAAGAGGTTCCATGTGACTGGAACACATGCATTTCTGAACCTACGCAGGAGGCCAGCTTGCCAGCAGCCGATCAGATGGTCTCGCGGCGTGGCAAGAAGATGTGTAACACCCCGTGTAAGAAGCTTTTGACTTTTGTTCGGGACTCCCTCGAATCATGCGCGAGCGATGCTGCTGCTGCTGCTCCAAGCCCTACCACTGCTGCAGCGCGGCACAATTGTAGCGAGGCGCGCCAAAGAGTGACGGCGATAGTGCATGATCATGTGCAGGCCACCAACTCCACTGCGAGGATCAAATAACCCGGTCCGTTACGAGACAAGCTGGATCCTCCCAGCGATCCGTCCGACACCAGCCCTGATCGGGCTCGGGTGGAGGAGGCGTCGGCCATGCTGCTCTCTGCTTTCCAGCACACATCTCAGCCCCATCAGGCAGCAGCTTCTCCCGAACCTCTTCACCAGTCGAGCAGGCTTGGGCCAGCATTTACAGGTCAGAAGCGGCACCGAACTGAGCAGGCTCATCACGAGGCAGGCCATGGGTTGTCCGAGCAGGAGACGCCTCCACAAATGCTGCTTCCCCCTGGCAGCATGAAACAAGAGGTGGGCAGTGGTAGTAGTCCCGTGCCACAGGAAGCAGGCGGCTCGAGTTCGAGGTATGTGCACATTACAGAAGCCAGCCTTGGGAAGTGGGCTCCAGTCCTTTTGGCTGCCAAAGCGGAGTCGACAGAAATCGAGAGATCTGGAAGTACGCACAACAACTGTCCAAGACTCCCGCAAGAGCCTTTCACCAGCCTTGAATTAGACTCCGGCATAAATCTCGTTTCGGACGTCAGCAGACCACCACCGCCAGCCAGTGAAGGTACTTACTAACTACTCTCCAGGCTATCATTGGCACTCGAATTGGCGCTTTCTGAGTTTCTGTTTCAAAGTTCAATCCATGTAGGTTGCGTTATCATTTGATCATGCAGATCACCGGGAAAGCAAACTTATCATTGCTTTTTGTATCTGAATCCGCATCACGCAAGTTGCAAAAGAGTTCATCTTTCCTGTGACCAGATGAAGCTCAATTCACAACCGTGAGTGGAGATCAAATCAGACCGTCGCCATGGAAATTTTAATCCAAGATATATACTCATTGGCTCTGGACCAAGTCTTTGCATTGACAGACCCTACATATGAGGAAGTTTGAGGAGAACCTAAGTACTAGAGAAGCAAGACACTGGTACAGAGACAGCGCCTCTTATGTAGAGTACCTGCTTGTACGTTTCTTGGGGATTCGATTGTGAATTATCTTGTGACTGAATGCGGTAAAAGTGGGGCTAAAGTTGGTTTGAATTTCGGGGACGATCTAGCTGTGCAAGCTAGGCCAGGGCATGGCACGCATTGCGGGGATAGTATTTAGTAGCACCACCTCTTGGCAGTCCGTTAAATTACTGTGCACTGAATTCCAAATTGGTAACAGTTGTATAACGTGTCGAGTGATTTTGGGGTCGCATGGGGTTCCGTGCTCACCTCATTTATTCTTCACCCTTGATAAACTGAGAGGAGAATTACGCTGCTTGACATCTGCCGCAGGGAAAATTAGCTAAACTTGGTAACATTGTTCGGATGGTAATCCTGCCATCCTGGTGGGGCACTGCTCCCCCGGAATCTTCCTCGGTGACGTTATTACTATTTTCGAGCGTTAGGGTGTAGGTCACGGACTCTCTCACGGACAGGCGTTTCTGGAAAAGGTGATGAGTGCACGACACGACAACCTTGGCAATTGTGCCCAGTCGTTAGCTTTGGTCGGTGAGACACGATTCCGTCCCTGCAATTCCAACGTGAATTCTCTACATTACACGCGATTTGATCGCTCTCTTAGTGAACGTGACGCCATATACGCGAAAAACACATGTCGATTAGTCGTATCTGTTTTGCGGGTACTTGCAGTGCCAATTTTTGGTCTTGCATGATGAGCCAAGTCACGGCAGCTAGCTCCTCGTGAGCCTCAACTGGTCTTAACATTACACCCTGAATCTCCATTATCTGGCGCCCATGCGGGCCCTGCAGAAGCTGCAGCATCATGGACTGCCTCTCCGTTCCGTGGCGTCGTCACTGTGCGGAGGTTGAATGAGATTGCATGAGCTTGAATCACCGTCTTCGTCCTGCGCTGTGTCAGGTCGTGACCAGCACTTGGAGCGGCAGGCTGGTGGCTCCGGTACCGGTGGCAGTCGTGGGGAGCCGGCAGTGGGTGAGACAGTTGGCGGGTCAGGCTCAGACTCGCAAGTGCAACTGCAAGCTCCGCCTCCCAAGAAACGCCGCTACCGTGGCGTCCGGCAGCGGCCGTGGGGCAAGTGGGCTGCCGAGATCCGGGACCCGCAAAAGGCAGCTCGAGTCTGGCTGGGGACCTTCGATACCGCGGAAGAAGCTGCGGTGGCCTACGACAACGGTACGCCGAACTAACTTCTTTAACTCCTACCTTGCATGTGCTCAGTCTCAGCAGGTTTCCAGAAACAGTAACTTAGCTAAACCTTCGACATGATTGTATTAATGTCAGATCTGACTGGAACTTCCTGCCAAATCTGATATGATTGCGAACTGATTACATCTGTTAGAATGGCATGTTACGTCTCAGAGCGCGGAAATTGTGACTTTCAAGTGTCGAGAGATCTGACGTTGGAGTTGAGTGACTGAAACTGCATCAATTGCACTGAAATCCATCATCCGCCATAACTTTTAACGGAGATCATGATTTCTGCTACTAAATGTGATTTGCGAGTGATTTATAAATGGAGGAAGGTTTTCGTGTAGCGAGCACAAAGGTCAGTGGTTGGATTTGGTGTATTTGTGTAACTGTCGTTCAATTCATTCCGTGGTCCTCGCATGCAGCCGCCATCCGATTCCGAGGGTTACGAGCGAAGCTCAATTTCCCCGACGGAATGCCCCCTGCTGTCGCGTCGACAGGATCACTTGCTGGAGGAGGCTCGGGCAGTGGACGTTTGCAGTCATGTGAGCCTTCTTCACCCATTGCTGTGTCCACCTCCACGTCGTCTCTCTCGCAATCTTCCAGTCGTAGCACCCAACCAGCCCACCGAAGCAGCCGAAACCTGGCCAGCATCACCCGAAGCTCCTCGTCCGAAGCTCCTACGACCAGCTCCCCGTATTACCCTCCTCCAGCTCAGGTATCCAGCGCTCGCAGCTTGCTTCCCGTGCAAGTTTCTGGCATTAGTTCTGGCGAAGGTAGTAGCAGCAGTAGATTTCCAGGTAACTTTGTGTCTTCTCAGCCATTTTCCTCCCCTCCTCTTCCGGCCGATTGGCATCACCAGCTACGATCTTTGCAGCATCCTGCCCAGTTAAATCCTGCAATTCAGCCACAGAACCTCAGTCAAAACCCTGAACTACCCTATGAAACTGTAGATGCTGAAACGAGTGCGGAAGAGCTGGCTCATGATCCTATTTTACATTATGGAGCGCATATATTGGGTGGACCAAGCTCTGTAGATTTTAGGGAAACAGATCAAGGAGGACGACCTCTGAGAATATCGAGTAGCATTCCTAGTGGAGGTACAGAAGTAAATAATCCCCGTCTTAGGGCTAATCCTCGGTATGTAGAATTGTCTTATGAACAGATTTTTGACCAACCTGAGGAGATGCCGTCAACTTTTCCTGGGACGGTTTCTCCGAGTGAGGGTTTACGATTGGACCCATTTGCAGATGATCCGCCTCCGGACTCTCCTCAAGGTTTGGATTAGGAGTTTCCCCACTTTTGGATGTACATCGTTTTCTGAATTCTGTTTTTTATGGTTGGCAAGGTAACTTACCTGGAAGTTTTAACAGATGTCAAAATTTTGTGTCCCTTGAATCCCATTCTGAAGATTGACAGGAAGAAGAGCTGGATTTCCTTTTAAGGATGAGCATGGACCTTACTGACCGCATCCGAAATCTGAAGATAGAATCATTGGGCATGTCAAATTGTACATGGTGATTCAAGCAGGTGAACATTATAAGAGGTATGATGATAGGTGAGAGCTGCAATAGTAGTCATTACAAGCCAGTTCCCCATTTGGGCAACATGTTGATCTCCAAACTTACAAAATCATAGACCATTTTTTTTTCTCACACTCAAGGGATACTCAAGCCAATCTTTTCAAGTTTTGCTTCTATATGTGATCACTTTGTTTTGCATGTTATGATGAATGTTCTGACTGATCTCAACATGCTTAGGCTTTCTTCCTGAGACATCAACTACTTCAAGAATTGCTCCTAGATTAAAATATGGTTAATTGTGACTTGAAGCATTACATAACAGTATATACGACTGCACAGAGTTATGCGTGATCGATGGTCGAAGCAACCGTTTGCAGATCAGAGAGTACGGGATGCACTCATTCAATGAGAGATGCTTCTGAGTGCACGGGCCGCAGATGTCCTGCTGTTCGAATCTTATCTCAAGGAAATATGAATTGAGCTGCCAGCATATGGGGATTCTGCAGTGTGGTGGCACATGATCGAGTGCACAGTGCTAAATTTCATGAACCATGTCTGACTTTGTATTCATCGTAAAGCAATATATATAGATGACTTATTTGACCCACTTTGGGTTGTCATATGACTTGTTCTTCAAACTTTGGAGCTGCTGGATCAGTGGTCTCCTGCGTGGATATATGCAATAACTAAAGTCTATAGACTTATGATCAATGACTCGGTCTTATTGTTTTTAGTGAACCACTGTGAGGGGCAGTAAGTTCTCTTGAGTTCCAGATACTCATTTCATGTGGTCTGTTCGATCAGTGTCATGCAAAGGAGATGGACTGTAACTTAGTTCAGATGATTTTGGAGTACTGCCAGTGCAGGTAACACCTCTCATTACTTAAAAGTGTAACCCGTGTTTTGTTGTTGGTCATCCACATTCCAAAATCTTGCAATGATCCAAAATTCATGTTGTGTAGCACTGCCTGCATCTACGTTTCCTTTTCGGTTTCAGTATTCCGTGTCCAACTGTTCCATCTCCTTTTCAATATTCCATTTCACCACCTTCGACCGTACCTCGACACCTTGTGGTAGTTTTGAATGGTTTTGGCAGAAAAATGATCTTGGGACTTTAGGGGTTAAAGGGCCTAACATATATAACCCCAATCAATTTATGGCTTTTGAAAATCTACTCTACAATTTTTTTAAATGAATTTCTAATGTGATTTTTTCTCTAAGAGTCCAAGATCTAACGTATTTGAGGCTCATTTCCAAGAACCATCAACACTGTGGACAATCAAGATTGCAATAGACACCCATGCAAAAAATCTTGAATTGAAAAATCATAATCAGTCATTTTCAAAATTGGATTTTTGATGCTAAAATTAGACTTCAAAAAGAATCTTTCAAAAATATAAACTACTAAAAATAGAAACTTGATTTAGAGTTTATTTAACTTCAAAGTATCAGTGTTGACACCAAAGTTTAGGGCTTTAGGCATTTAGAGGTTAATTTGACGTAATTTGTTTAATTTGCTAACTAAACATCCTACTTGATGCACCTGATTATTAAACCTACCTCTAATACATTCTTACTATTAAGTCCTAACATCCTTTGCAAAAGTTAGACAAGGTGAACCCTCGATGTGTATGTGAGCCCTGAAGTTGGCACTTGGAATTCTAAACTTATTTTTCGCAATTTTTAGTCAGTTTTTAGATAAAATATATGAAAAAATACATTAAAATAGAGTTATTGAGCGTTTTGGTAGAAGTCCCTACCAAAGTAGTGAGGAATGGCCTTAAATGCGTGAAAAATGTAAAACTTTACATTTTCACTAATTTTAGGTCTTATTAGTATAATTAGGTAGTTTAGTGAGTAATTCCAAGCGAAGTAAGGATTTGAGAGTTAACCAGTCCTAGTGTCTTGTTCATGTGATACAACATCTATAAGTATACATGTAACAAACTAGTTAAAATTAGAGTCTAGTCAAAGTCAATCAAAATCCAATTTGAAAGAATTAGGTTTGTTGTTTGTAAGAAACTTTGAGAATTCGAATCATTCACAGACCAAGATGGAGGAAATGATGATTAGAACATATAGAGAGGTGCTTTTCTAGGTCAAAGCATGCCAGGAGGTCAAATAGAAGTCCGATCATCCAAGATTCCCCCGGTATTAAGAATAATTTTCCTCATGGGTGGAAATTATTAAGGAATTGCTAAAAATAGCATCCTTATTGGAGATTTGATTTTGCCCTTAGTTGATGGACATCTTGTAGAAGATTGCCCAAAAGTTTCGGGATTTTACAGAACTCCACGATGACTCCATAGGAAGTCAACCGCTTAAAATTGCATTCGTAAATTCCTAGAAATTATCAATGTTGCGGTAAAATTTCACTAAAAATTAAGAGAGTTTTGTGTGCCAATAAAGAGCCCTTTCAAGTTTGAAGACATTCTGACATTCCCAAGTACTAGAATTAGGATCGACAACGAATTTTACAAGAATTTAGAACTTGGCGGTGGGTTGACCGGCGTACCAGGAGCTAGCGGTGTCTGAATGGAGCGATTCAAGGGTCAATTCTTACTCCCATGAATATTCTAAACCATCCAGGCCGTAGAGTTTCATCAAAAAACACAAACTCCAAAAGTTAGATTTTTGACTTTTGTTCTGAATTACCATGACTCAATTTTGCGCTTTAAAACAGCTGGAGAGGCAGGGGTGAGAGGTCCTTTAGGCTAGTTGGGGTCTTCTAAACGCAATGGCGCATTTTGTTTTGAATTTCGAGTTGTACCTCAAAAGATAGAGAGGGTCAACCCTTAGTTTGACTTTTTAAAGGTATTTTGGATTAATCTAGGTTGATTTTGCAAATATCTTTTGTAAAATCGAAGATTGGATTTGCTCAAGATACTTGTCTTGCGTAAGAAGCCATCTTTTGGACTAAAGAAAGACAATTTAGAACTAACTTTAGATTAATTTGCAAAATATCTCGGTTAATTAGGTAGGTTTTTGAAATATCTTTGGGAAAAATCTAATATTTGATTTGGATAACATTCTAAGGCCATTTAGGGCCTAGAAGGAACTTGCTTAAAGACCTTCCTTCTCATTAAACAAAGATTATTTAGAAAACACGTTAAGTTAATTTAGCAAAATATTTAGATTGAAAGTAAGAAAATATTTACGAACAACTTACCGGGGGGGGCCAGGAGCGAGTATATAAGGCCCTTGCTTGAGGTTGTTTGTGGCCCTCATTCTCTTGTTTCATTTTTGTTGTTGTTCTTATCGTGCCACCGACACTTGTCAGAGCACTTTTTAAGCCAAGTTTTGGTTATTTCTTTCTATTTTCTTGTACTTATAAGGTCCGGAGGGCCCCTTCAAAGCTTTGTTTTCTTTTCTTGTTTGGATTTGGAGGCTTCAAGTCCCAAAACTTTGCTATTCAAGAGTTTAGGAGGAGGAAATCCCCTAATTCTATTGTTGTTTGAGTTAACTAACTTCTTCCTTGAATTTGGAGGCTTCAAGCCCCAAAACTTTAATATTTTGAGAGTTGTGGGAATAGTTCCCAAACTCTAAATTGATTTTATTGTTCTTTTGGATACTAACCAACTATTGTGTGAATTGATAACAGTTTGTGAACCCAAAACTTTAAAGTAGCAAAGCTAGACTTTGCCAAAAGGTTTTGGACATCACCACGTGCCAAAACTCGTTGTATAACGAGTGTTTGGTTTGACTAATTGCTAATGTTCCGTTAAACACTATCATGTGTACCTCCTTTAAAAATTAAGTTTTCAAAATACTAGTTTGGGTCTTTGGATACCGTTATTTCCTGAGGTTGCTCCTGCACGGCGGAGCTTTGACTTTGAAACCTAGAAACGGGTACTTGAAACTTTAATTTGTCTCTTATTTCCTGGGGTTGCTCCCACACAACAAAGCTTTGACTTTGAAATCTGGAAACGAGTACTTGAAACTTTAATTTGTCTGTTATTTCCTGGGGTTGCTCCCGCACGACGGAACTTTGACTTTAAAACTTTGAAACGGGTATTTAAAACTTTAGTTTGTCTGTTATTTCTTGGGGTTGCTCCCACACGGCGGAGCTTTGGCTTTTTAACATTTAAAATTTCCTCAGTGAGCCCATTAACCTTTGGAATTATCTCATACAGCGAAGCTTTGACTTTCCAATTTAGAATCAACGGAGTAAGATTCTTTTGGAAAGTATTTAAGTCTACGTCTTGTTGATTTCTTCCTCTCTTTTGGTTTGGACATGTGGTGGAGGTAATTGTTTCTAAATTGCCAATTGTTTTTTTTGTCATTTTAATTGCTAGAATTCAACCTTATTTGGAAAGATTCATAAAAAATAGTTTATCCTTGTTCTTTCATATTTTCTTAAAAAATTAACTTTGCTTTCTATTGGATTCTTTCTTTAAAGATTGTTTGGGGTTATTTTCTTAGCAAAAGATTCAGTCTTTAATTAAAAAATCAAAAATTTCTTAGTGTATTGATTCCAGCCCGATCAAGGTTGAGAGACCACTGAGGGATGAAGTGGTCGGACCGAGCAAGCTTCGGCTAGACTGAACGGAAAAGAGAGCTGATCGGAAGGGAGAGCTGAATACAAGGGAGACTGACTGGACCGAGCAAGCTTCGGTCAGGTTGAACGGAAGGGAGGGGATTGATCCTCGCACTACAGTAGCAGAAGACAGTCAGGAAGAGAAAGGGTTATAAGAAGGTTAACCAAGGAAGACGAAGAATCAAGGTTAGTATCTTATAATTTGGATTGTTTTGATTATTTTATTCTTTTGCTAGCATCTTACTATTGAAGTTGGAATTGTTTGGATTGTTTTATTCTTTTTACTATTCATTTGGATTGTCGTTCTTCCTTTTATTCCTTTTCCTATTCATTGATAGATTTGTTTTTGATTATTTAAGATTATTTTTATTAGATTACTATTCATTCGGTTGGTTTTAGTTATTAATTAGGATTCCAATTGTATTAGTTGGCAAAATTGTTAGTTAGCTTTTTGTTTTATAAGGCCCAATAAGCCCAATAGATAAAAACAAAAACAACTAATATCTTTGGAATATTAAATTAAAAAACTATTTAAAATTTTGGCAAGGGAATATTACTACTATTCATTGGAAACTTAGAAAATTTGATTAAATTATACAATTTAAATTAAATACCTAAGACCAAAGAATTACTTCTAAATTGCCAAAACTAATAACAATGTGATTTTTAGATAGGATTAAAATAACAATTCAACAACGAATTACCCAAATCTCACTAAAATTCGCAATCTCATGAAAGACAATAGAGTATTTGGGGGAGACGATTATGATGGTATTTTGCGACGACGGATCCACCGATATCTTCGATACTAAAGTATGATTTCTAACTTTGTTTTTCTTTTCATTTAAATCACAATTAACATTTAGAATCTCAATTGATACATGAAAGTTTGAACATTGCTAAAATTCTTAAAAACCCTAATTAAAATTGTGGAAGTAATAAATGGAGGAATTTTGAATTAATTTGGAAAGAAAATGATAATTTCATCTAAAAGAATCTCAAAAAGAATCTAACTTAATTTAGGAATTTAGAAAATATTAGAATAATTGGGAAAAGTTAAAATCTAATTAATCCCCTTATTCTCTTTAAAATTATTGAAGGAATGAATTCCATCCACCTAAAGGGAATTTTCATCCATACATAAATTTTCACCTAAACGTCCTAAATTCTTACTTTTTACCTTGGTAGAAAGGTAATTTATCACTTTCTTCATAAAAAATAATAAAGAACCCCAAAACTACTAATTTTAGAATTAGAACTTAGAAGTAGGGTTAATACGATAACAATTAGGAATAACTTTAAAGAATAACTAAGGAATCTTTTGAGACTAGAATCATTTAGAGAATCTTTTAAAGATTCCAAAACCAACTTTTACTTTAAAATTACTTTGATTTTAAAGGAGTTAAGTGTGGATGAAGTTTGACCCAAATTTGGCTGAAAAGTCTAAAAATAGGTCAAAATTAGGTTTACTCTCAAGAATTCATTAGTTAAATTAATTAATAAATTAACCCTGAAATTTAGATTTACTTAGAATTCATTTGCTATATTTAGTTAACGGATGAAGTTTTTAGGATAGAATTAGGGACGAATTTCATCCATCAATATCTTTTAGTAGGAACATCAGAATTCAACTTGCTTTACCATTCTGGGAAGGACAAAGTGCATTCTACACATTAGCTTAGATAGAATTTTACATTATATTAGTTTCTACTTACTCATCAAGGTCTTGAACCTTTTAACCTTTAGATTGTTTTGAAGCAGATAGAATTCAATTATTACCATAACAAACAAAGTTTGCTTGGAAGGCCAAAGAATACTAAGTTTACAATTCATCCATTGGAATCATTAACTTATGCTACTAGAACCTGCGTGCAAATTTCTAACTTAAGGGTGGAGTTAGAAACACTCACAGGGTGTACTTAGTTCTACTACAAGAAACCACGTGCAAACAAGTCGTTTCTAATAAACTATAATTTCAATCTAAAATTTTGACCATTGTTTAATAATGACTATAGGTTTCTATTTCCAAAATTTCCAACTCAAATAAAATATGAAATAAGTTCTAGAAAAAGTTGAAAATGAATTAAAATAGCATGTTTTTCAACTCAAATAATTATAGAGAATAATTAACATTTAGATGACCATTGAGTCAATATTCAACTCAAAATGAGCTTTCATTAGAGAGTTATGGACTCTTCAACTAGTATTTATTACTATTTATTAAATAAGGTACAAAAAAATTTATAAGATGAATTATGGATTTAGAATTTTAATTTAAACAAGGATTTTGTTGATAAGAAGGAATCTAAAAATCATACTATAATCATTCTTTAATACTAATTTTAATATTATTTAATGATGCCATTTTCTAATGGCAAATTTTTAAAATAAGAATATCAACTTACAAGTTGAGATGTAATTATTTGTAATGGCATTCAAATATTAAAATTTCAAAATAATAAGATTGACAATGTTTCTATTGTATAAAATTAAAAAGTCAATATAGTAATCTAAGAATTGTATAAATTAAAAATAAGGTCATATATAATCAAAACATCTATCAATATGTTCATCCTCATAAAATTCTATTATTAGATATTTTGGTAAATTTTGTATTTGATTATTTTAATCTACATATGTTTAATTTTTAAATGCCGCATGACATTTTGGTTATAGTTGAAAGTATTATATTGTAGCTATTACAGCCACTTTTAGGTGCATAGTGACACTTTTGTCACTATGCACTCAAAATTTTAATTAATTAATTTTGAATTCCCTTCCAAGACTCCTCCGACCCCGATTTTGAAAAAGGAATTTAATTAAAATTAATTTCTTAATTTTTCATCCTCCCTCCCTCTACTTGTAATTTTTTGAATGAGGTTAACATGACAAACAATATGGGACAATGAAAATTCTGTATCCCGTATCTGTATATCGTGTATCATATCCTTATCCGTATTGTACAATATTCCAATATCAAGTATCTGTATATGTATTTTGGTATCATATCTGTATCCGTATTTTGATTTTGTATCCGTATCCATATTTGGATCGATGACTTAGATTCAATCTCAAAGATCAATGGTTTAAGAAATTTTGAGAAATCAATGGCATTATGGAGGGGGAAGCATTTAAAAAAAAATCAACAGCCTATTCATTTTTGGAAGAGGGGGGGCAACTAATGGCAAACCAGATGTGTGACTGCCTCTTTTAGGTGCATAGTTGAAAGTACTACTAGCTTCCATATTGTTTTATGTAAAATGAGATAATCTTAATAATAACAATCTATCACCTTGATGAATGAAATTGAATATGATAAATAACATCAATCAATAAAGAATTCAATTTGAATGCTTCAACTTTTAGTTTCTTAATGGTTGCTGCTTGCTATGATATGCGTTTATTATACTATTTATTAGTTAAAAAATTATATTTTTAAATAAAATATAAAATAATATTTTTTATAAGTCTTTAATAAAAAATTATTCTAAGGATTTTATAAGAATACTAGCGGTTGGCACTTGCTTTGCAACATATTAATTCAACCACTTCAATATAATTTTTAGAGATTTTAATGAAGAAGGATAAATTTTATGAATTAATTGCATCTAAAAATACATGGATTAAAAAATATCCATTCATCAAATAATGATTTTTTTATATATCAATATGATAAATTATTTTAATTGAGATGATGTAATTGGACACCAAAAGAATGCAATTTGGATGGAAGCGGATGTCACCAAAGTGTGTATTAACCCTAAGCATGCAAAGTTTTAAACAAACTCTTAACTTTTTCATCTACCTGATTTGGGTGTAAATATTTTGAAGACATTATATGACAATGTCATGAAGAAACCTCATGATAAACAACATTTTTTACTATTCCTACGGCTTCATCTTTATCATTGGCAACTTTAATGTTTGCAAATTGAATGTCTACCACAAGACAAAGCCACATATAATTGACCATGGCTAAATACTTCATTCCAAAGATAAATGCTAACTTGATTATATGATTAATGATTGGCCTTGCAATTTGTTAATTGACATGGCAAAAGCACTAGTGTCAAAAAATTGTTTTTGGCGAAGTAAGAATGGTGAGCGACTATCATTGCAATGATGTATAGAAACTTAAAAAAATTAGTACTAAAGTTTCAAAATGCAATTAGATCGAAATGAAGGAAAAAGTCTAAGGAAGAAATGGGGACTTGAAACTAAAATGAAGTTAAGTAAGATTAGGTAGAGTAACCAAATTAGGTTAACGGAAAAATAATGACAAAATAAAACACCAAAATACTACAAAGTAAAAAAATGAAAGTAGAATTAAATAGAAACCTGAAAAGATAACAACTACAAACAATACCAAACCCAAATGAAAACAAAACATTAGAAGTAGGAATTGAAATTAGAATTAAATTGCAAACCAAAAAAATAAGAAGTACAAAAAATACAAAAATGAATTAAAAACAAAAGAGTAGAAGTAGAAAATAAAAATAGAAGTAAAGTGAAACCACCAAAAAAAGGAATAAATAGAAGCAAACACAAAAGAAGTTAGTAAACTAAAAACTACTAGTAGAACACTAGAGTAGTGATAAAAACACTAAAAAAGGGATTTTACTGAAATTTAGAGAGTTTAGAACTAAATTAGCGCAATATTACACCAAATTAGCGCAATTATAGTAATTTAACGCGTTTTACACTACAAATTATATACAAAGTTTATGCAATGGAAGTCGTTTGCGTCTTCTGTAAGTCTCTTTTCATGTTTTACTTTGTGAAATTATGGAAAGGTACTATTGTGGTCAAGAAGTGTTGATTTCTAATATCACTCCTTGTTTTCACGTGGTAGACGACACGGGTAACTAAGACTCCACATAATTGAGAATGTCACTGACCGTGTCATTGACTATAGGAGGTCTATGCATTTCATGAAGAAGTTGTACCTATATTTCTTCTCCGATCGTAGTAGATTTATGATTCGTAATCCATGTATGACGCTTCTACTCTTGCGAGCAATAAAATTTAAGACACGGGAATTTATACTGTAGTTTTTCAGTGTATGATCGTGTGGTAAATGTACTTTGAACATAATTTACTGAATTGAGCTTGCCTAATGCCTAACTTGACTATGGGTAGGGTGAGGCGGAAACATGAAAGGGTCTCTAGAGTGCAGTTAAGGGAACTGATTACTACAAACAGTGTTTCTGTAGATAGTGAAGAAAGGTATGTTCCCACTTGTACTTAAGGCTGCTGAACCTACTGACTAACCTCATGTCCCCGCCTTGCTTCCCTAAATAGTTACAAGTTTACAACATCTGTAACTTAAGCACAAGTGGGAACGGACCTTAACTAAGCCTTGTTTTTTAGATTAGGTGAGGTGGACTCAACAAGACAAACTCCGTTGTCTCATCCTAGAAGCCACCAAAACGTGGTGCATTGATGCTTATCAATAGCGCAATTGACAAAAAATCTAGGTGCATTGATTATGTTCTCACCTTATATCAAGCGGAAAGTTCATTAGCAAGTTCTCAAGCCTTAGGAATCACTCTCAACACGCGCCAACTGGTCTTCTTCTCCAAGTCCCCCCCTCAAAGTATACCATGAGTCTATGACCTCTTGTTGTTATAAATGTGTTGTTTTAGGTAATTGAACACGTAAGAACAATACATCTTAGCAAAAAAGGGTCATTCGGTTGACAAGGTGAGGACGAAGGATTAGATATGTTCCAGTTACCTAACTGTAGCAACATTCATTTTTTCGTCATCTCCATTTCTGAATAACTAGTGAGAGTCACCCTTTTGCAAACTTGCCGCATCTTTCTCCCATCCTAGTTGTGTTCGTTGTAGCTCTAATCGTTGTGACTCTCTTTGTTGCGACTCTCTTCTCTTCATTATGGTTTTCTCCCTTCGGAGCTCTTCTTGCCGGCAGAATGGCTTCTAGCATAGTTAGTTGCAGATGTCTCGCGAGTTGTTTTGAGAATTCGGCCAAGTAACAACAAAAATGAAAAATGTTTGAGATGAGAAGATTCTCACACCGTAACCTAGTTGGGGCACCCCTAATTTGTAGTTTAGGTTTAATTTGTTGTCTGAATACTTCCTAACACGTAATTTAGGTTTAATTTGTTGTTTTAATACTTTCTAACACATAATTTATTTCACTTTGTTTAAATTTTCCACATTCTAAAATGTAAACCATTATGGTGGTTCACAAGTATTCACATACTATATGTGAGTTGATGTGTAGTGCTCATTAAGTATTCTCCACTTGATGTTTTCTTATGTTCTTCAAGTTTTTCCACTTGTCTTTCAATTGTGTCTCAGTTTTAACTTGTAACATTGGATATAAAGACTTAATCTCCTGCCACTTCTCCTCACCATATAAAGGAACACCATTTTTCAAGGCATTTGTTTACTCTTCAATTCACTTAATATACTTTTTTGTTTCCTTTTTCTCCTCCTTTTTTTTCTTACAAAAAGTTTCATTTTCCAATGACAAACTATCCCTCCTTCCCATCTCAAATCTTAGTAAAGGTAAATGTAAATTCAGATTAGATAAACCAGGACTTTTTATCTTAGCTAACTCCATCTCTAATAAAGAAACATAAGTATTAAAAATTGGGTTATCATGGCTAGGTGGATTTTCCAAAAGCTTGAACTATTAACACTCTCAAGAACCTTCTCTTTCTTCATTTGATAAACAAAACAAAACGTGTTAGGTAAGTTAGTTTGATGGAAAAATAGGAAAGAAAACATAGGGGGTCACACTCCTTACCAAGTAATTGGGCTCTTCATCATGTAATGTTGTTGAGCATCTTTTTTTGAATATACCTACCTACTCATGCCTCAACACCCCACAAACAACAACCTATATTTGATGCAATTGAAAAATAACAACAAAGACTCAACTTACTCATAGTCAATGCCCCTACCTAAATGACTCACAACACATCCACAATAATTTTTATGTCAAATGTCCAAAATTGAAATCTCTACCTTTGTCACGAAAACTAGGGTGTTGCCAACAAACTTTACGGAATCTTTCTTCAAGTTAGACAACTCGTGGACTGTGTAGGAATCATCCAAGTCAAACAAGTTGAAGCTAGATGCGAAGCTATCTCCCTTCGACAACCTTTCCCCCTTCAACTGTAACTTTTCAACAAGTTGTTGAAGAGACTCCATCTGTAGGAATACAAAACATAGAATGAAAAAATGAAAAATTCCAATTTGGCGCTAAAGCACACCTACTCGGTTAATGGAGATCTACACAATATTGTACATTGAAATAATAGTTTCTTTTGCTCTTAAAAAAACTCATTCTCACGTTCTATTGCGGAAATCCGATGAGCATTTTCGTCCCCGTACGCATCCTCAGTAATCACAATGAGTACACTATATGTGTAGTAAACACTAAAAATTACCATTTGACTTTTTGCTTTGAGTGTCTCTCTTTTTGTAAATCTTGCAGTCTTTTCAAGCCATTTTGCTTCTGTTGTAAAAATGAAAGCTCCTTTGTAGTAAAAATGTCATTCATAAGATGAATAAGTTCTTGAAAAGTATCACGAAAAGATGTTGGAATATAAATTCGTGTATGATCTTCATCTTTTAGAACATAAGTCTTTCAAAAGTCTACATACGATCCAATTTTTGTCACCTCGTATAAAGTATTGTGTGCAGCACCTACATATGCTAAAGACTCAAAAAAATGACGGTTTTGAATCGTAATGCCATTCACAAATCACAAGATGAATAAGCTCTCAAAAAGTATCACAAAAAGATGATGGAACATAAACTTATGTATGATTTTCATCTTCTGAAATTTAAGTCATTTAAAAGTCTACACACTATACAATCTTTGTTACTTCGTATAAAGTACTGTGTGCAACACCTACATATATATGTAGTGTCCGCAACTCTTCTTTGGCTAGTCTTTGTCCTAAGTGGGATGGGGAGTTGCTGGACATTGGCTTCCGTTGACATTCTCGCTTCAGGTGTGGATGAGCTTTGATGTTGGCTGTAGGGTTGTTAATCCGACACGATGAGCATTTGTGCTCTGAGAGTAGCATGGGCAATTTATCTCTTGGGGGTTTAGAGAATCGTACTACTAGAACCGAGCTCTCACTGTTACGTGCCCATTGAAGGGTAGTAGAGTTTTCCTTGATGGTCACCACTTTTTGTATAAGGTGTATCACTGCTTGTTTGAAAAATCATTTAGTGCACGATTTTGCTTGATTTTTTTTCTCTTTTGTAATCCATCTTGACACTATTTGATTTTGTTGAATTTAGAGTTTATGGTATATCTATGGTTGATGTATGGTTGATGCCTAGGATGGTGGGTGTCATTGTCACCCTCCTCTTGGGTTGGTCTTATCTGCAATTTTATTAAGTGTAGGTGATTTTTGTAGTTAGTTTCATGTTGTATTGATGGTGGATGCTTGGGATGGAAGGTGCCATTGTTACCCTCCTCTTGGGGTTGGTGTAAGTGTTTACAACTCCACCCTTAAGTCAGAATATTGCACACAGATTCTAGCAGCATAAGTTAATGATTCAAAGCAATGGACACTTTGAACACAGAATTCGTAATTTTTGCACTTGGCCGTATAAAATTGCACTTATGAAGCGTTCGGACAAAATTGACCTCATCTCCAAAGGGGGGGGGGGTCATTTTCCAATTATTGTTTTTTTGCACAATACGAAATCGTAGAATGAAACAATAATTATTCTCTATGCAATTGATTGTATTTGTATCAAAATCTTTGCATTCATAGTGCAAAAAACAAGTTTTTAAAAAAAATCCACGACTTCACAAATGCTTTTCAATACTCACTTTGAAAATTTATAGATCAGTATTACAATTCTATTCATAAATACAAATATGCTCATACTCTACTAGGTCAACCTGCAGTTCCGAATTGCAATGCTTGTGTACTACATGTACAACTGCTAAAAATCCTCCTACATGTAGTGACATGCTTCAATATGCATGTATGTCATTCTCCAATCGTTCATTGTCCAACTCCTCCATCTGCATTGCAATATATTCCAACAAATGAGGTTTTGCTAATGTCAGAATATTGACTTCCTTCTCTGTAACCTCTCCATGAATTGGTACAGTGTTTTGTATCACAAACCCACTTCTTGATTTTATAGGTATATCTTCCCATAAGAATATAGCTGCTTCTTTCTCCACCCATCCATGTCTCTCATGGGACGGCTCCCAAGATCCTTCCAAACAATTAGCATACCGTTCTTTGCTTGAACGTCCTTCTATACCAGCTCTGGCACTCAAAATTGGCCAATACCATATCACTTTCATCTTGGTTGCCCACTTCCGTTGACTGAACTCCAAAATCTTCCCAAGATAAAATGGTACGCCTTCTTTTACTTCAGTTGGCTCCACAGTGAGGGCTACGAACTGTCCAACTCGTAGGTCTTTCTCTGGTTCAAACACTAGAAATGGATCTTCTTCTTCGTTAGTGCCTTGAACTGCATTTGTACTTGTTCCTTCATTTATCCTTCTTCTTCTTGGAGCCCTTGTTCCAAGAGCTTGTTTTGTTTTGAATCTTCGCGGACCAAAGTAGCCTCGTGCTTCTGGATTTGGCATTGTCGCCATAATTGAATCCACTGTTGCTGACATCATGTTTGACTCTTCACCTGTAGTTGAAATTGTATTCAACTCTGTATTCTCCCCTTCACTCACTTCAGTTGTTGATGGCCAGAAAGGTAGTTCGCTCTGTACTGTTCTATCCATATTGGGAAATTCTCTGAGGTGCTTCATGAACTCTTCTGTGTCTTTGATTGCTTAAAGGTTCTTGTCCACATTTATTCCTCTCTCCACACATTTTTCCTTGTACACAATGAAATCTTCCAATGCCCTGAGCTCTCTCTCATCTGCTGCAAATACCTCTGCTAGAGCCGGTTTCTCCATTGGAGTAGGTAAAGATTGCAAGCACATGTGCCCCTCCGTCGGTCCCCATGCATCTTTGCTGAAGTGCTTGTGCTGAACTCTGGGCATTCCATTTTCTATGTAGAACCTCATGTGGTGTGGAAATGTTATCCCTATTAATTGGTCCCCTCCCCTCAAAAGGTGTGGTGTGATGAATGACTTCCAATCTCTAACGTTCTCAAGTTTTCGTGCACTGACAAACGACTCTGTATATGATGTTCCTTTCTCAACCAAAGATAACATCTCGTCAAAAGAGTCAATATTGGTCCTCTTCAAAGTATTTGAAATAATACTGAATCATTGGTCTATGTCTTCATGCGTGTGCCCAACGATTAGAAAACATAGTTGCACCTCCTGGAAGTAACCCATGCCCACTAATGCTGCACATAATGCAAACATGTATATGTTTTTATTCTCGCGAGTTGTGTTGTCTGCTTGGATTCTTAAAGTTTGTGGCAATTTCCCTTCCGTCTCCGTACATCAGATATCACATGCATTATTGTGGTTATCACTTGATTACTGTCATGCTTGTGGTGCGCGTCAATCCACACATCTACATACAATCCAATCCCATGCACTAGTACTCCACAAAGATGAGTTTTCACGAACCGAGACTCTATGTTCTTCACTGTTTGCCTCATCTTCGGAACCATCGTCGTGTTCTGGTCCATACCATCCACTATCAAACACATATATAAATCCGGTGTAATCATTGCTGACCTCTTGAACAACCAATAATCGCGTCTCTCTTCCATTTGATGCTGAATGTGTATAATATACCATTTCTTTATCTCCGCACGCGCTGTTGCATTTGTTGTACCTTCCATTCCACACTTATATTCCCAACAATGGTAACACTTTGAAAACCGGGAGTACGGTGGAATCTGTACGTGTGAAAATTCCTTGCGCCACAGTCGATGGAAAGAAGCGAGTGACAATGGCTCTCCATCTACCATCTTCTTCACTTCTTCATTGACATAGTGAAATACATCCACCTTTGTTGTGTTCATGGGTAACAATACCAAAGGTACTATGCTGTTGTCAACCTTCCTTCGTACTTGCCGGTGAGGTTGAGTGCATCCAGCTTCTTTCACAAATTCTTCTAAACTCTGACGTGCTGCAGACATTTTTGCTCCTTCTCTCAAATGACATGTGTTTCCGTGTACTGCAGACACTCTTCCATAAACTTGTTGTGATTGCTTCAATTGCTTGAACCGTCGTTGCGAATAACCCAATGCTAATGCATAGCATGCATTGCAAACATGGATGCCATCCAATTTAGTCTCATATTTGTCCCTTCTTCCTCCTTCTTCTCTTTTGTAGAAAGTACTCAACATTTGTAACATCCAAGTTGATCGAACCTCATACTTTTGCCCCCATGCCATATATCTTTGGTTCAAAATGTATTTTTCGTCAATGTTTGTCAAGCAATTTCGTTTGCATCCACCTTGACTTTTGGTTGTTAGTACACTTTGCAAAGTTACTTTTTGATGCAATGGTTCACCTCTTACACGTGGTCCTCGTTCTCTTCTTCTACGGGTACCCATGGAATAACTTTGGGTACTTCTGTTGTCCAGTAACCCATCCCTCACTTCTCCATTGTCTCCGAAATTGTTCAACCTTTCAATTCTTGAAGGTCTTTCATGATGGGTACTACTAGTACCTGGAGTACTATGAGATATTTCTGATGGACAGGGACTACTATTGCTCTCGTGGAACTCGAACTCCGGAGTTGCTATTCGAGAAAAGGTAAAATTTTGTCCTCCTCCTGCTTGTACGCTAATTGGCCTTCCTCCTCCTTTGATACGAATTTTTGATTTTTTCCAACGAATCAACAAACCAAGACACTGCCCAAGACGCTCCCCTATCAATTCTCCAATCCACACTGTTCTATCCACAACATGCAGCACTCGCACGGCAACTTCATGGGGGAAAAGTTTAACATGATGCAACTCCATCCCACATACGATACTCTCCTCAATGACTCCTGTTCCAACAATTGCTCCCTGTTCTGAGAGGAGTTCTACGGTGTCTTCCATCGTCTGTACTGTCACTTCATGCCTTCGAACATCACCATCTCCAAATAGAATTGCACAACGAGCTCGGACTATTCTGTGCCCAACACTTCCTGGAGTAGGCCCTCCTATTGTTGCAACCGCTGGCAATGCTACTGGACTACCAAAACCTCGAGCATCCATATTCGTAATTTTCCTCTCCTATTGAACCATGGACATGTAAATTTTAGTGTATGATAATATCGAACATAAAATTTCTTTATACAATAAATTTTGTTGAACATTCCGTAGTTGATAGAAAAATTCATAGCAAGTTATTTGAAATCATGTTATAACTATTTAATGAAGTGTGATAGCACTACATTAAAATGATCCAAAACTGACCAAATAAGGAACTCAAAATTTGATGTGCACTGTAATAAGGCATAGCACATATTTTCTGAACTGTAGAAACTGCCATAAATTTGGTAATTTTTGTTTTCAATAACATTTCTATGCATTTAAAAAAAAGCTTATATTCATCAAGATACATGTTCACCAATTACACTAATCCGCAACTAATAATTCAATGAAATGTTTCCTACTATGACGCATTTTGGTTCTGTGATTACTTCCAAACCCATATATCGAAGTGTCAAGACCGAAAGTAAATATTGCTTGAAAATTTTGTAGTTCTCATGAAAATCAATGACAACTATTACGGGTCTACAACTAAGAATTCATCGACAATTCTAGTTCACATGACAAGAGAAATGTAATGCTTGCAATCAAGTGAATGAACCCCAATTTCTTTCCCAAATGAAAATAAAACAAAAAAACTTAAACAACAAGGTTTAAGTAAACCATTCAAAAGGTTCGAAACAGAAACAAAAAAGGGAGAAGTACAATAATTATAACAATTAGTTCAAGACTAAATTAAACTGCATAAAAAAAAATAACACTAATTTACTAATGACCAAGATCTTTTTGTAACTTATTATAATTTTCCCTACCTAAATCAAGAATTTTTTTTTTTGAAACTCGTATCCATTTCTCTATAATTATAAACGTAGATATCATTGAATTGACATGTTATACATTAATATGTAGGAAAATAAAAATTAACAATACGACTTTCGCATAAAAAATTTATAATGTTAACTATTTCTTTACAATGGAGTTCGAACTCTAAAACTATTTTAAAGTCTTACACTCCTCTTTTCACATGTCTAATCTAATAATTTGGTCACCAAAATGATTTAAACATTGTTTGCTTCAAATGCATAATCCCTATCAAGGTATAGCTGCTTACATGTATCCTACAATTATTTCTAAATTAGATTTGTGATTCTACATATACACTTCACAAATAATGAAATGAAATGTACACTACTGAACATAGTAAGCTTCTTTAATTTCCATTTAACTTAAAATTGTTGTTGTCACGCAAAGTACGTATCCTTAGCATTTCGTAGTTGATACATAAAAACATTGAAGGCCAAATTCATTGAAAAATAATTAAGCTACAATTTTTAAGAAGCTAATAAATTAAAAATACGAATTTAGTACCAAGGTCAATTCAAACATTAAGTAAAGACTAGAACATAGTCTAGAAATGAAATTAAGAGTTATTGAAACACCTACAATCCCAAGGCAATTCCTCTAACAAAATTCCTCAAACATACCACTTATGCTACGTTCAACTATGAATTAATTTTTTTTAATTTCTTTAAAAATCTAACTACAAGATTTTGCTAGACACTTGTATTAGATCAATTGGTTGAAATTTAGTGATGTTTGAACATATTCATTTACAAATTTTAGCATTCTTAGTAGAAAATATAAATTTCAAACAAGAAGTTTCTCTCATTGCCCACAAAACAAGAAACTCCTTAATTTTCACTCCACTAATCAAAATGGAATGAATAATACCTTTGTATTTAGAAGAAAATCAAATGTACAAGACAAGAAAGTATTACATTTTTTTTTTAATTTTCTATTTATTTTTCTGGCTGCCCAGTCTCCCTTATTTTGAGGTTATTGTGGCATAACTTCTGCTCTACAACACCGATCAGAATAAAAATCATATGCCCAGAAAGCTCAAAGGTTCTTCTATTGTATGAGATAGCTTCACAAAGTTTCAATCACAATTGAGAACATAGGAACCTACCCAAAATCCATTTTGTTCCCCTAGGGACAATAGAACTTCAAGGGTTCATATATATTGTAGTACTGTAATTCTACACTACACTTGAACGCGCAAGGCCTCGAATGAACCTAACATAATTTGGTATACTTTTACCAAAAAGCTAACATTTTGATATGTAAAATCTTTTTCTTCGGAATTGTAATGTTTCAAATTCAAGCTGCAGAAGTTGAAAATCAAATACAAAACAAAAAATTCATTTGAGGATCGAAATATTAAAATGTGTGATCATAAGCTTTTTGCAAAATAATCTCAAACAAGTATTGTTCAAGGTCATACTATTCAGTTCCACGTTTTTTTTTAAATTTCATAGAAATGCAGCAGAAATGGCCCATTTATAGTGGTTTATGACTAAAACATAGTCTTGGACCTTCAGAAGTACAGACAAAGTGTATTTCCAAGACTATTAAATACTACTAAAAGTAAATATGGAAATGGGTATTCTTGCACTAAATCTTCAATTCAAAAATCATTATCATTCATTTTAAAAATCAGTTTATCGATGCCACAAGTACACTCCTGAAAATACTTCTCTAAAATATTAACTATTACAAATAGGAATTTGTTAGAAATTTCTTTCACTTCATCGTTGTTGGAGAACCCTATTCTGATATCTCTAGCATATAGGATTTCATGGAAAAATCTCCCTATGGAACTGAATACATTAAAAACATTATCTAAGAAGTGATATGTTTTCTACAATGCACTACTTAACCCCTAAATGCCCAAGGCATGTTTTTAGCTTCCTGAAAACTGCTCTAAATTGAACAAAATGCCAACATTTTGATAAGATGTTTCGATTTTTCTGAAATTGTAACCGTACAAATTCAAACTAGACTTGTTAGAGATTGTATAGGAAAAGAAAGCACAACAATATCACTTATGAAGTGAAAGATTATAACATTTGATTACGAGGGTGCTAAAATTGCAAAAAGGAATTGAAGTCATTTTTGCAAGTCAAATCTAAAAAGTTGATGACCAAAAAAATATGAGGTTAATGGGCCTAACTTGAAGAACCTAAATCAATTTACGACTTCTCAAAATTCACTCTACAACTTTTTAAAATGAATTTAGAATGTGATTTTTTGTCCAAGATCTAGTGTATTTGAGGCTCATTTCCAAGAGCTCTTAACACTATGGAAAGTCAAGATTGCATAAGGTACTTGTGCACAAAATATCTTATAAAAAAATCATTGTCATTTATTTTCAAGATCGGACTTTTGGAGGCAAAACTAGACTTCAAGAAGAACATTTAAAAAATATAAACTACTAAAAATAGCAAATTGACTAGGATTTATTTAACTTAAGGTTTTGTAAACACCATATTTTGGTGCCTTGGGCATTTAGGGGTTAAGCAAAGACTTGAATACAGAAAATGAAGGCATGACTGCATTCATTAAAATGACGAAGTGAAGAGGTAAATTATGTAAACAATTTATTAAAGAGATATATTAAGAATAAAAATGAACTAATGGATTACTTAAAATGAAAAATTAATATAAGAAGAAATTAATTCAAGAAGGTAATATATAAACATAAATGCAAGTGAACATTCACTTACCTCCCTTTTAAATGACCTCCCTTTTAAAATACTATAAAATACAACTTCTATATACAAAAGTAATTACGAGTCTAATTATCATAACATTAGATGCTTACCATTAATTGTGCAGATTCAACTGGTTTCATATAAGATAGTCTTCATTAATCTTGGAATTCATTACATATAATTAAGGTAGTCTACATTACAGGCTTCATTGGTCATACATGTGAGCTTCGAATGATGCGATGTGTTAAAATATAAATCTATTGACATTTATTTCTTGGCAATTGATTTTGGGCTCGAGATTGAATAAATGTGTAAACTCGAAAATGGTTAAATTTTATTGAAATTCAGATGAAAAAGTTCAAATTAACTTTAGTAGTGAATGCAACCTTCCTCTTCTTCTTATGGTGAATGGAGAGTTCACATTAGTTTTTAACCCCAAAGTGACAAAGAGGACAGAAAGTGTCCTCACATAGTTTAAGGTCGAATTCAAAGTGTTGTAACTTTTGCATCCAAGGTCCAAATTCAATAAAACTTGTTGGAAATGTTGCGTTATCCCTTTTAGTTTGTATGTTAAAAATTTTAGATCAATCAAAGATTTATTGATTTTTTGGAAGCCAATCGAAGTTCACAACTTCAATTTGAGTTCACCAAACTGCATTTTAGGGAAACAACTTTGGGGCCTTGTATCTCCTTCATCTATTGCTCATTTTCAATAAAATTTGTTGAGTTTTGTTTCCCTTGAAGTATAGTTATTGTGGTAAAGTTTTCGTACAACTATAGGAGACGGCTTGAAAACAGTTCAGGCATTTTGAACCGCTCAGTAGGGGGCTCTGAAATGGATCCTTGATATTAGTAAAATGGACTTTTGGTTACTTCAAAGTATGATAAAGTTTGGTTTACAGTCCTTGGATGGACGGTTTTAAAGTCACAATGGGTTCATTCCTAATCATGTAGATAGTTGTTTTTAATTTTCATTCAAAATAATATTTTGTAGTCCAACTACCTTCTTATTAATGTCAAAAAAATCTGAAATAATGTTTTATTCAAGCATTCATTTCAGATTTAGAAACAGTCGCTTTTAGAGACCATCTTCCCCACTTTTTATACGTTAAAATGTTAGTTTTTGAACAAAGTCTGATTTTTTTTCCAAACTAAGTATGAGCAGATTTTCAAGGCCTACCAATCACAATTAGGACCCTATGCCACTTTCCATTTGAAAATTCATAAGTAATTTATAAGAGCTCCAAAAATTACGAAACGACTTGTGTTAGATTCCCCATCTTCTTCTCTTTGACTGAAAAATGAATAAAAAATACTTACATCTAAAAAACTACTTGAAAAAGGTTGACCAGGTCTTAAATGAGCGGTTTCTAAGCCTGTTACCTTAGACGTCTGCTATCATCTGAGCAAATTTTAATCAGGTTGGCAGTGAAGTATACTCCTGGTGGCACATCCTCTTAGGGCCACGCACATGGAACCTTACGGGCCCGTGCGGGACCAGATGTGAGGGCCGGAAAGGGCGGGTTGGGGCTCCCCAGCCCAAAGCGGTTTCCTCCACCTTCCCCGTCAGGGCCAACCCGTACGGGCCCAAAGTTACCTCAAATTTATCTCAAGCTTGCAAGGCAGTAAGGGGCTCACAACCTTTTCCACTCTAACTTAGCTCAAAGTTAACCCCTAAGCGCTCGGACGTCCATTTTTTGGACGATGTACAGAATGAAAGTCAATTTTCTTTCTCATTACACCTTGGATGAAAGTCATCTAATTTGTGGTGATACTTCATCAAGTTTTTGTCCTATCTAATGGTTGGATTTGGTGTTACTAGAATTCATATTTTTCTAGAATTACAAATGTGGAAGTTAGTCAAGCCAAAAATTGCATGGATTTTAGTTCAAAATTGGGTTTGCAAAAATGAGGTCATAGATTTTTTTTTTTTTTTTTAATTTCAAAAAATCACCATATGAAGAGAACCTCATTTCAAATTCATTCCAACAAGTTTCACTCAAAAAATGACAATATTTTGCTTGTAATTGAATTTAGAAGATATTCTGAATATTTCTTTTCAAAATTTAAAAAAAAATTTGATAATAGCTTTGGTGAATCTAGCCATACTAATTGAATCTGAAATTCATAATCTACAACTTTTATTTGTACACCAAGTCCTAAATATTGAAATAAATAAATAATGACCTAAACATCATAATTTAATTATAAAAACATCATGATTTAAAAATAATAATAATAAATCCTTCATAAAAAAATAAACTGCAAAAAATAAATAAATAAAAAATCACTATCATTTAATAAAAAATAAACCCTAAATTGTAAACAATAAATAAATAATTAAAAATACCTAATCCAAAAAGAATTTAACCACAGCCCAAAATCTCACAGGACCGTCAGAAAACAATGATTCAGCAAAACAATGAGCCAGACTGTGTTAATACTTTTCCCCCAAACCCAAAGTAAATTCAGTGGGAGTTAAACTCCCAGTCCAAGCAAGGTGCTTTTCATTTTGAAGGTGGGGGCCCGCCCTGGTCTGTCAGGGACCTTACGCAGCCCTCAGCACAGCACATGTGCGCGGCCCTGTGCATGAAATTTGGTGACGCAACCGAGAGTTCGGAATGAAATTTTTTTTGCAAAGGATGAATACAACTTCTCCGTTCATCCAATGGTTCAATGGTGAAAATTCTGACCCCGCGGAGCTCCGCGGGGTCGGCAATAGGCGACGTACCTGCGGTGGCGGTCGACGGGTCTTCTTACAACCCGACGCCTTCTCCGACTGTCCAGCACTTTGTCGCCGCTACCCTGAAGTCGTTGCCCCTCCCCGCAAGGCGGCAATCGCTGCCGAAGGTCCGTCTTCCTTCTCTTCTTCGACTGCCGCTCCGTCGTTGCTGGTTCGCTTGGAGCTCCTATCGTCTGCTGCAGTCACTCCGTTCGTTGTGGCGCCCGCATCGAGTCGTCTACGCCACCATAACTAGGAAGTATGTCGGCAAACCGTTTGATCTGCAGGAAATATTAGCCACTTCAGCTCGCCTTAGGGTTTCTCCTCAAGGTTCACCTTCTCTTCTTGTGTTCTTTGACCTCATGACTTGTTGCTTGTGTGGTCCTTTTTAATATTTGTAACTTTCCACTCTCACGGCGTCCGCAGAAAGCTGTTGAAAACGTAGTAAGATTTTCGGAGGTGAGATTTACTCCCACAGAACGCGTTACACAATCTGCCTGGGAGTTCCTTGTCATTAACTGCGCATGATTAGCTGGAAGAACAATTTTTGGAACGATTTTTGAACCGCTGAACGATTGAGGATCGAACTACGCATGACTAGCTGCGCATGAATAGTTGAAAGAACGATTTCAAGATTGATTTTTGGAACGAAGAACAAATGAGGATGGAACTGCGCATGATTAGCTGCGCATAATTAGCTAGAATAATTGCGCATGATTAGCTAGAAGAACGATTTTTGGAACGAAGAACGATTGAGGATCGAACTGAGTCGGTCCAGTGGGATAGTAATGGTCGATGCAGGGAGCTTTGAAGCTCCGGGGCCAGTGTGAAAACGGAAGAATCAACCACGACAGGATTGAGAGTGGGATTTGCTTTGTAGAGAGTGAAGGCCTTGGATTCTTCGTGCCGGGTACTCTGTAGCAGCGACGACCTCGCCAAAGGCGCCGGAAGAATCGCCGGGTGACCCCTGCCGGGAAAGATGAAGTTCTTTGGGTAACGGACAGATCGGGGACAGATCGTGGTAACGGATAGGGGTTGATCGCTCCTGCTCTTTTGGTTTTCATTCCGATTAACGCTTTCAGGAAGGCGCTTTCTTCCGGCAATGGCGACCGAGGTTGTCGTTGCTACATGTGTCCTCTTTGTGCCACCTCTGCCACTACTGCACATCATGAAATATCAAGCATTTGTTGAACAGGTTTGGACAGACTGTGGTTTCGACAACACATTGATATCCACGGCGTCTACATGGAAGGCAAAGCGACGATTTTGGCAGGGTAGATTTCTATGACGGATTCTTACTTCGATGCTACTATACTGCAATACTACTGTGTGGATTCACTGATTGCTTGTCTTTAAAAGTCACAAGTTACCCAAACAATTACATATGGGCTCGCTGCTCTTGTTTCAAGAAAAAATAACAAACAAAACAGGTGTAGTAAAGACTCATTACGATGTCCTCAGACACCATGATTTTGAAACTCGAGACGTGCAGAGAGATTACTATGGCATTCGTCGCATGCCATCTTTCAAGAAGCATCGCTATCACGATGCTGAGTACATTTCCATGGGTGATGAGTTTGTGTTGCAGTATGGGGAGGCTCATATGCACAGGTTGAGCGACCTATGCTGCAATCGCAAGTCTCCTTCTCCAAACTTCCTGTCAGGAATCCAGACTATGTCAAACCAGCTCATGAATTATATTAAGCCGGGTTCACTTGAATGACAATGGTTCAATTTTGTAGATAGGTGAACTTGGGTAACGAGGTGAAATGTATCATAGAGTTTATTCTACACAGTATCTTCAGTTGTTGAAGTTTGTGTAATATTCTACACAACCGATCCAGGCTTGTGCAAGAACTGGCAGCCTTTAGTTTGTTTTAGTATAATTATTATCATGTTAGGTTTGTTTGTGAGCCTCTGTCCAGAATGGAAGAAGGCTAAATCCTATCTGAAAAATCTACGTGAATTAAGCGCCTGTTGCATCTGCTGGGAATTTATGAATCATCTATCTACGCCGAGATGACCGATTTGACCCTGTCCATTAACCCTTTAACGACCAGGTCGATAACGGGTTACGAAAAAGTGGCAGACTGACACAATTTCATTAGAGCAAGAGCCACCAAGCTGCGGAGACACGGTAACTAGCCATGTGAGGCCAACTTCAGAGTAGAAATAGCTTTGAGTTTTAAAATCCAGTTGTGATGATTATAAAAATTTCTAAGTTCTAACAAATTTCAGGTTTAAACATTTTTGAAAATTTAACTTCAAAAGCATTGAAGTGTTTTTTCGCATTGTGTCCAATACAATGGAGGAAGAAGGTAGAAAACTTGCTTTGACCCCCTAGGGAAGAGAATCTCTCTATATACACATGGGGTAGGAGGAGGAGGAATAACCCATGTGGGATAAGTCACTTAGAATGAGAAAGAATTTCACCATGAATGAATAGTGAAGTTCCTTCTCATTCAAGTGACTTATCCCACATGGATTGTTCCTCCTCCTATCACCCCATGTGTATATAGAGAGATTGTCTTCCCTCATAAGACACTCAAATCTAATTGTGATAATATTTGAAGCTAAACTTCTAAAGCTTTTGGGTTTACTATGGATTAAATGTTAAATTTTTAACATAGATTTTCAAACAAGGGGACCATGCTTGAAAATTTATATATTAAAAATTTAACAATTAATTCATTCAAATCTTCCTAGCATTAGTAGCATAGCTTCAAATTACATCTACAATTTGATTTGAATAAATAATTCACCAAATGTCAAGTTTGATTAAATATCCACTAAGTGACCCCTCTTGGTGTGGAGGGAAAAGCCAAGCCATTTGACGTCCGTGTTTGGGGAGTCAGCTGTGGACTTGCTCTTAATAGCCAGTCTGCTATTGATGAAAATCTGTCAGTTTGAGTAATCAGTCATTAACCTGGTCGTTAAAGGGTTAAGAGCTAAGGTAGTATGCTCTAAAAGCGACCATTTAAGAGCTGGTCCGCCTTTTTCATAGGGTTACATGGACAGCGTTATTTTTAGATCATTTTTCAGAGAAAGAAAAATGGATGTCAAAACTAACACAAGTGGTTTTGTATTTTTCCAAGCTTTTTTGAATTACTTATAAATTTTCAAAGATTCAGGGCATAGGCACCTATTTGTGACCATAGGTCTCCCAAAATCTGTCCACTTGCAATTTGTTAACGGATGTGCAGAAATCAAGAGTAATGATTGGCTCTTGCAATAGAAAAATAATTTTTTCACAATGCATTCAATTGCTACAGTGGTCCATTTAAGGAGCACCCCGTCTCCATTTCTCACCCCAAAATAGGGGCGGTTTGAAGAAGGGGATCGCTTTTACAGCATACTACCTTAGTGCAGCGGGAGGAAATACATGTGGTGCTCCATCTGACAGGGTCAAACGTACTGTGAACAGGCTTCTTTAAAGGAAGTTTACTCTATAAAAAATTGAAATTGATTAGAAGGATAGATATAAGGTAAATTGAAATTGATTAGGAGGATCGATCGGTGAATTAGTTGCTCTGCTTTCCAAACCAATTGCAAGGAGTAAGTTTAATTATCTGGATAGTTTCATGAAGAAAGGCCCAGTCATTGCAGATCTGGAATACAAGTGGTTAATAGTACCGTGCTTTTCTCAGTTCTCATGAATCGAATAGAAGACCAAATGTTGTCCTAGTTTTTCAAGTTCCAACATGCATGCAATGTCACGAGTACTAATTTTGTTTTTTACGTGATTTCGACAGCTAGAGCTTATTGCCTTTTGGACTGAGTTTATTAAATTGACCTGCAGTACATTTTCGTTGGAACTGAAATGTGGATTTGGAATCTAACCCAACAAGGTCTCATTGTGATTTTTTGCATTTGCTACTAAGATAACAGGTCCATAAATCCACCATTAAAGATCTGGAACTGATTTTTGGGGACGTGAAACTTCTTGAAATATTTTTCAGTAAATTATCCTTGAAAGAAAAGTGGAATTGTAATCTAATCCAAGTTATTTCATATGTATGGGAGCTTTTTGGAATTAGTTATGAATTTTTGAAGTTTAAATGTAGTGGGCTCTATAATCGTCCACATCCTGAAATGTACACTATTTGTTCATTGCTGATACCATGAAAAAGAAACATATAAAACTAGTGTACATTTCAAGAGGTGGGTGATTTTAGAGCGTGAGTGCTTTATAGACTTGTTACCTTATGGTGCAGCTTCGTGCCTTCGTAATCCAGCGCAAAACTCTGTCTGACTGTGTGTTCGTCATGCGGTTGTGCAGGTCATCGCCATCTGCTTGGAAGCGGGTGTGAGGTGTCATGCTCCCCGGAAAATTTTCAAATCTTCGTGCTCACAACCAATGATGGACTGTCTGATTTCGTAGAAGACAGTGTGTTGACCGTCGTGCAATCAAACTTCACGCTCCAACAATCTTCAGATAACTGCTGTCAGGGCTGCTATTTGTACTATTGGTAGATCCCTGGCCCTTTTTTTTTTTATCTTGCATCGCTTCTTGGACGCTTAAGCATTCCTGATTGAGTGGAATCTATAATTTGTTGTACACCAAAAACGACCCTGCGATTGTCCATTTCAGGTAGTGTCAAACTTGAGCGCACAGAATACCTGAAATTGAACTTCATTTCTCAATGAACAAATATTCATGTGTTTTAGGCGATAGGTTGACGTTGTGTAATTTTTTGTTTTCTAATGCTTTTCTGACCACTTCATGAGCTTCATTCCCTATACCTGGTATGAGGCTGTTCCAGTGGTAGCCTCCACCTAGTAAGCAAGCCTCAGTTTCATGTTCCTTTCGGTAGCAGCAGCCATAGCCAAATGCAGCAGTGTCTTCTGCCTGAGTGTGACGGATCCACAGGGAAAGACTTTCCCTACAGACCAACAATAGTAGTAACATACACTAAATATTGAAATTAGGTTGCCCCACACTAATTTTTTGACATTCTACACTATATAAATATATATTGATTCTTTACAAGAATTTACTACTTTTTTGAATTAAGAATTTATACATGTGGGACTTGTGAACCTCTATGTGTACAAACAGAAAAAATAGAAGACATATTTGTTCATTGGTTGGCTTGTAAAGTGATTTTCTTGAAGTAAGGCAACCTAATTGTTAAGGCAACCTAATTTCACTATTTAGTGTATCTATTTTCGGGGGTCTTCCATCATTTCCCAATAATTTCACTGGCTTTATGTATCATGATTTTAGTATATGTGCTTTTGTGTTAGTAATAGGAATATAAATACATCTAAAATGATGTTTGATATTTGATTCTTCATTTTGGAATCCTTAATTACTTTTGTAGATGCAATTTGATGTTTACAAAAGAGATCATGTTGTTGGCAAGTATTGTTTGTGGTGTTTGTAGAAGAACTTTTAATTAAATTTCGGCTTTGTATTCTTTCAAGAATGTTTATTATAGTATCAAGTACTGTAGTTCTGTACTAATAGTCTTAGTTGCATGTAATGCCAGTGCACTTGTATAGTAGTATTGTAGTTGAGAGTAGGAAATTGTGGTTGATGATAGTCAACTGTGTCTGTCTAGAATTGAGGTGCATACTGAACTTCTTCTTTTAAAGCCTTTTTATCGTTGAAGAAGAAATATGCAATATATATTGATTTTGTTTAAGGTTCATACATTTGACAACTCATTTGCAATATAACAAACTTAGGTGAAGTTGAAAGTGGTTTATGACTATTGATTGTTTGAATTTGCATATAACATGATACGGAATAGAAAGTACTGTACTTTAACTTACCATTCATGGAAGCATAATAATTATAACAGAGTCTATTTAAAAGTTAAAGGTGACAATCATTGCTTTGTTCCAATACTAAAACTGTTGTATTTGATGATGATTTCCTACAGAACCATTATGTCTACGAAAACATACAATGAATGGGTGGAACATGGATGGTGGCTTGTGGAAACGAACGCACCAACGGATGCAACAAAAAACGCACCCACAGCAATGTTGTGGATCACAGAACACCCTATGCGGGAAGGGAGACATTGGACAGCTTTGGGCATGGAACATGGGAAACTTACATCCATAACCACTGCACCTGACGATGTCATATTCATGAATGTACAAATGGAAGTAGGGCACAATGCGAGGTACAAGTTGCAGAGGAATTTGATGATGGCACCGATTCCACCATCTTGTTTGGAGGTAGACCAACCTATGAGGGTCATACGAAGACTTGCAGAGCATTGGAGTACTATGCCAGAATTTCTTCAAAACGTACGTAGTGAAGCAGTGCAAAGGATTATGAAATTGAGTCCAGAAGATGTTCTGAGAGGAAGGCGATATGTGGTGGATGCCATGGCTTATGAAAAGATGCAGAGAACAGATCCCTCCAATGCTCGAGACAAAACTCCACCACGTGAACCTGAAGAAACAGATCCTGTGTATAGGATCCTTGCAGCTCCATTAAACGTGCACTGGGTGCCTATTGAAGACCGTGGTAGAAGGCATTCAACACCACGAGCAGTTGATGAGAATGTGTCTTCTCCTATTTCTGTTGAGCAACGAAGAGTGAGAACTAAGCATGGAAGTAGTCCACACGTGGAAATTGGAGAGAGGTCATCACCTACTGCTGGCACATCGAGTCGTGTTGTTCAACATGGTGTTATGGTATCACCACGTGTTGGACCTAGCACAGTGATGTCGACCGGTGCTACTGTAAACACCTTTCCAGTTTTAGCATCTACACGAGCAGAATCATCCAAGAAAGGTGCCAAGCAAAAAAGGGGACCGCGAGGTTCTGAAGCAACGAGAGTTGTGAATCCACGTGGAAGAGGAAGAGGAACAGTAAGACAAGTACATCTTGGAATGCCACCAAACACTGAAGGTGGTACAAGTGAAATGGATATAAACACAATGCAAGAGGTGGTCCAACACGATGAAACATTTGAAATTGTGGATGAAGGATCAGAAGAAGAAGAAGAAGAAGATATCCATAGAGCTCACGTCTCGGCAAGTGTTGGTCCACTTGTAAGATTTCCATCGAATGACGATTTTCTGGCGGGATACATTTGGAGTATGGGCTTAGTTTTCAATGCGAGGATTGAAAACATTCGAGCAGTTGGACACGTGGAGACAAACCACCGAGCATTGACTGGTAGGCGTGTGTCAACCACGTATAAGCGACTTTGTGGAAGAGAAGAGCCTAATATGTCACCTCTAACTTTACGTCCGATTGCTTATATAGTGGAAGGAGTAAACATGGAAGGTGTTTCCCAACGAAGGGAGATCCCATTTTCAGAAGTTGATGCAGTGAAAGAGTTTGACGCTGCATACCTACATAATGCTAGAGCTGTTCCAGGGAATCCGGACATGTCGAAGATCAATTGGTTGGAGAACAACATCATTTGGGAGCCTGTTGATGGTCAACATGTGGTTGCAGCATGCAAACAAGGTGAAAGGCAGCACATAGCAGGGTTGTTGGAGGATGAGGAGTACCTGAACATATTTGCCAAAAGGAAAGCACGATTTGTTGTGTACAATGATTCGAAGGTGTACATCGAAGCGTCTGTGCGAATAAATGCGAAAGAATTTGAGAGAGAGGTCTACACGACAATGGAAGAAGATCTAGTGAAGCTACGAGCAATTTGGGAAGCTTGTGGAAGACCTAATCCACAATTACGTGCAGATGATGCGCAACGAGCAAGAGCAGTAACAATGGCAGCAAATACGTTGCATTGGACGAGGTCATATGTGCAGAATGTATCATTGGGTGGTATTTCTAAAAGGATGTCAGAGTATACCCGCCATGCATGGCAGGAAGATGAAGTTGCATATGAAGCTGTTCTGCAAGTTTGCCGGGATTATGAAGATGGGCTTCTTTGGTATAGCAAGGATGATTTGAAGAAGTGGAAGAAATATGCAGATCAAAAGTCCTTGGATCCAAATGTTGATGTGAGGGAAAACAGAAAGAAGATGGAGAGGCTTTGGCTGAGGCCGCTGGTCAGGGTTCCTAAAGTACATTACTTGCGGTTGGCGAAAGAAATGTCTGCTAAACATATTGTTGATGGTGAACGTCCACAACAAAGATTCTTCTTCAACAGTGGCAACAACAACACTCCAGCAAAGGGTACTTTGGCTTGGACGACGGAGCGTATTCAGCGAAGGGAAGCAGTGCGAAATGCAATACGGTGGTTGATGGTCGAATCAGGGCAAATACATCTGAAGACTATGGATAGTTTTTTTCTTATAAATGTGCGAAAATATGAAGGACAAGACCGCAAACAGTTGCAAGTGCTGTCTGAAGTAGTTGACAAAAAAATGAAGGTAGCTTGGTCATCTCCAACAGTAAAGAGTATCGAAGCGTTGAGGAGGTTTGAAATTCTAATACCTCCAATGATCAAAGATCATTATGTGAATATCGAACGTGGTGGATCAGGGTACCAAGGGTACAACAGAGTTGTGACGAATTTGGATGAGGCGAGCTGGGATTGGCAGTTCACTGTACCGTGTAATACACATGAAGTGAATGTTGGAGGTGTTTCAATTCGATGTGGAGGAGGCTTCTTTACGGAAGGTGTTGTAGAATTGGGAATGCCTTGTTTGTGGATATTTGATTGTAGACGGTGCGGGGCAAAAGGAGAGGATGAAGCTTGGACAGACGTCGAGTACAATATAGCTTTGCAGAAAGTGCAATAGTGGATGGCAGGCATTCACAAGTAGACAACAATATTTTTGTTTCCACCAGGTACATATTTTGAGGAGAGGATGAGAGAGAATATGATATTGCCATCAGAGTGTACATGGCGGAAAGGAGTTTGGGTGTTTCAACCACAGACAGTGTCAACATATGTACATGACCTACGACACGAAGGTCGAGTTGATCGGAGTGTACAAGCGGTGGGTGACATTGCAATTTTAATGGTACATCCTAATGCATCGAGGGTGGCAAACAACATACGAGGAGGTCTTCAACAAGTACCAGTAGTATTTACAGATGCATGGAGTGAAGGAAGGATGCCTTCTACTGTGGATCCACTGGAGAGGACCCCCATGGAGTTGCAAAGGTTGGTTGCGTCATATTTACCTGAGAAATGGGGGCTGGTTGCAGTGGGCATTACATCAGCTGTACTAAGTATACTGCAATCAACATTTGCGGGTACAGAGCTGATTGTATTGGATGGTTCAATAGATCGAACTCGTTTTCTGTACAATACATTGCAAGAACAATTTCATGCAGGAATCCAAATGCAACAAGCTGCAATGCTAGTGAATGAAAATGCAGAGGTAGGAGACCCTCAAATCAATAGTGCACCTTCTGCGCAACGTTCTGCAACGCATGTATAACAATCTATGGCAGATGAAGAGGAGAAAGAGAGTCTTGGTGATGAAGAAGAAGATGTCGAAGACGGGGAAGATTTGCATTCAGAAGATACGCCGATACGAGAAGGATATGAAGTAAGGCAACCTCGAAGCCCAAATGATCCAGAGTATGTCGAAGGGGAGGAGGAAGAAGACGACGATGAGGTAGAGTATGACAGTGAAGAGGACACAGAAGAGACATCTACCTCAGATGACGAATCATCAGATGACACTTCTGATTCATCAAAGGAAGAGGAAAATGAAGTAGACGAAGTTGTCCTTGAAGAAAAGAGAGGGAAAAGTATTGAGAAGACAACGGAGACCCGTAATCCATCAGAGGAGTTAGACACTACAATCATAGTACAACATAGTGCTGCTCAAAGCATTGTCTCTTCCACGCCTGAAGTTGAAAAAGATGATGGGTCTCCAAATCAAGCAATTCCTGAGGGAGAGACTGTTACAGAAGGTGAAATTGTGAAAGACATGGATGTAGAGGAAGTACAAGAAAGTCTTCCTATTGCAGAAAACGAAGGAAGTGAAGGCACTCATGGAGGAATGCATGAGATACCAAATGAACTTGAAGTACCTGCAGAAGTGGTGACATCTATTGAAGAAGAGGCGATAGAAAAAAAGAGGACCATATCAGAGGCAAGAACTCCAATTCATGCAACGGAAGAGGTGGATACAGAGATGGAGGATGTGGTTAAAGAATCATGTAAAGAGGTTCTCGCTTCATCATCTGCGACTACAACTTCGCAAGGTACGACAACGATTGGTTTGATAAATGAAACGCATTTGAGTATTATGTCTTTTGCATGGGCCTCTCAAGAGCAAGCGATGACAGAAGGAGTGGATGGACTTTATTACGATCAAGAGGGTATTAGATATCGTCGTATTGGAACTGAAGGAGAATATAGATATGAGCAAATTACATCAGTTTTGGAGGAGACAGTGCACATGGACGAAGAACCTTCTCCAAGAGCTCAAGTTGTGGTCGATACGACTTTGGATTACGATGAAGTACAAATTTCAGATGAGGTTCATGCAATACTCATTGCACAACCTACAAATAGTACAGGGGGAGAAACTCTTGGAAGTCAATCTCCGAGGGTCATTGTAGAGACACCGGAGTCACTAGAGTAGTGGTTTGATAAACTTCATATGGAAAGTATTGTTTAGTTTGCCAAGAACAAAGTTGGACAACTTGTATGAGGATTTGTTTGTTTTACTGTAGTACTTCAATGATAATAAATTGATGGTGTGTTGTTTTTTCCGAACCTAGTACCAATGTTTCAGAATATAATGTAAATGATTGTTTAAAAATGAAGTGAACAAGGAACATCAAGTGTGTTGTATATATTAGCGATTGAGCTTTTGAATGATTCCATATTGGAAAATTACAAATTTGTACAATTAGTTCGTGTGTTTTTAAATAAATCTTGCATACAAGTGTACTGTAGGTAGTAGAAATGGAAGGTTAATATTGTACAATGAACAAGGAAAAAAATTGAAAATTACTTGTAAAAATGGTGGACCATTTCTTTAAAAGTCAGAAAAATGCACGTATTTTGCAGTACAATTAATGCACTTGGCCAAGTGCAAAAATTACGAATTTTGTGTTTTTGTTTGTGATGATGATAATCTAATTCTAACTACTTCAAAACAATCTAAAGGTTAAAAGGTTCAAGACCTAGATGAGTAAGCAAATCCTAATCTAATGTTAAAATCTATCTAAGCTAATGTGTAGAATACACTTTGCCCTTTCCAAAATGGTAAAGCAAGTTGAATTCTGATATTTCTATTGAAAGATATCTATTGATGAAATTTGTCCCTAATTCTATCCTAAAAACTTCATCCGTAGACTAAAAATAGCAAATGAATTCAAAATAAATCTAAATCTTGTGGTTAAATTGTTAATTAAATTAACTAATGATTTTTTGCTTGTTTTGACCTATTTTTAGGATTTTCATCCAAATTTAAGTCAACCTTCATCCACACTTTATTCCTTTAAAATTAAAGTAATCTTAAAGTAAAAGTAGGTTTTGAAATCTTCAGAAGACTATTTAAACGATTCTAGTCTCAAAAGATTCCTTAGTTATTTCTTAAAAATATTCCTAATTGTTTTTTATTAATCCTACTTCTAAGTTATAATTCTAAAATTAATAGTTTTTTGGGTTTTTTATTGTTTTTTGTGAGAAATGTAAGAAATTATCTTTCTTTTAAAGTAATAATTATAGATCTTTTGCTTTTGGCAAAAAAATTATTAATGGATAAAATTATTGCGTGAATTTTAATTATTAATTTTATCCAATAATTCCTATTTGGTTAGACCTAAGATTATTAAACTTTGGTTTAAATCTAAATTCTTAATCCTAAAAATCTACTTCTATTGGTTAATTTAAAATGTTTTCAGCAATGTTTTAGCAATTAAAGGAATTAAAAATCAAAATTAAACTAAAATTATACTTACCTCTCCTACGAAGTTTTCGATGGCTCCATCTTCCAAAATTACTAAATGAATGGTCTCATATGGCCCTTCGATCTCCATGTTCTACGCCATTCCAATTCCACTTTTTAGTTTGATTTGTTGGTTGATATTGTTGATTTTCTCCTTCTTCTTAATCAATTCCTGAAATCTTGGTGTAATTGGCTAATTACTTGGGGTTGTAATTAGAGAATTACCTCAAAGCTTAACCTACAAAATAAAATCTAATAAAATCTAATTTCTCTAATTGTTAGTATTTGTTAATTGTCCATTAGACAATAGTTGACATTTTTGTTTTATCTATTTGGCTCTATTAGGCCTAATAAAACAAAATTCAAACTAACCAACAAACCACTTAGAATCTAATTAATGACTAACCAACAAAGAATAAAGAATGAAGGAATTTATTCAATAGTGTTGATTCCCCAACAACTATTGTTTAATGGCTTAATTGCCACGTTTCCTTCTCCTTCCTTCTCCAACACTCTCTCCCACTCCTTGAAGTATGATTATTCTTCCTCTTCAACTCTCATTGAGTTTGTTCAAGTTTTTTGGAAGGTTTATGAGAGATGATGGTGCTTACAAGTTGTTGATTGTTTTAATATTGTACCAACATCCACTTAGTCAATTATTTGGTTGACATATAGCTTTAGTTGTTTCTTCCAACAAGTTTGATTAGTTTAGTAGCCTTAGTTTTTAGAAAATAATGAAAACCAAAATTAGTTCAACATCGTTGCTAGCCTTGGAGCCCAACTTCTCACGACCTAGACTCCTAATTTCCCCACGCCTTGGAGCTCTGGCTCACACAAATTGACTCACCACAGACTGAACCCTGACTCACCCACAAACGGAAGCTCGATGACTGGTTGCCACATAGCGAGTTCTTCTGCCCTGTTGTTCTGTCCTACTTCCGTCTTGTTGGTCCCCAAGTCGACTTGCTAGTCCGTCTCATCATTTTGCTGGTCTGTCCTACTGGTTCTCCACGCGTTTCCTTGCGTTCCTGGTTCCTTGCCTCATTTCCTTGATCTCTACTATCTGCCTTCGAGCTGTCCCGACCCCCCTTTACTAAACTAATTTTTCCTTTGGAAAAAATTCCTATTAAGACTGAAATTTTTGGTAACTCAATGAAAATTAAATTTTTAACAAAAACTCAAGGTTAGCACTCTTAAGGGAAATAAATCCTTTAAAGAAACTAGAGAAAAGTTAGTTTTTTGTTAATATCATGAAAACACGGAAAACAACAAGAATCACTAAATTTTGTGAATTTTTAAAATAACTTGGAGTCTAGCAAATTAGATGAAAACAAAGCAATAATTGGCACATTTGGAAACAAAGTACCTCCACCACGCACACAACCGAAAGGAAACAAATCAATGGAATTTGGTCTTTAAATAAGTCCCAAAAGAATATTAGTCCGTTGTTTCCACTTTGGCAAGTCAAAGCTTCGCCTTGTGGGGCAACCCTAGGAATTAATGGGGTTTTCCAAGACAATTTTAACTATTATAAGTCAAAGCTCCGCTGTGCGGGAGCAACCCCAGGAACAAACGAACAAATTAAAGTTTCACAGTTCCGTTTTCAAGTGTCCAAAGTCAAAGCTCCGCCGTGCGGGAACAACCCCAGGAACAAACAAACAAATTAAAGTTTCAAGTACCTATTTCCAGGTGTCCAAAGTCAAAGCTCCGCTATGTGGGAGCAACTCCAAGAATAACCGATATCCAAGGACCAAACTAGTATTTTGAAAGCTTAATTTTGAAAAGAGGTACATATGACAATGTTTAACCGAACATTAAAAATTAAACTCCAAAATTTCAAACAAAGTTCTAAGTTTAATCACTAAAGGAGGTACACATAACAATGTTTAACTGAATATTAGTAATTAGTCAAACCAAATAACTGTTATACAACGAATTTTGGCACGTGGTGATGCCCAAAATCTTTTGGCAAAGTCTAGCCTTGCCGCTTTAAAGTTTTGAGTTCACAAGCTGTTATCAATTCGCACAAATTGTTGGTTAGTATCCAAAAGAACACGAAAATCAATTTAGAGTTTGGGAACTATTCCCACAACTCTCTTAATACCAAAATTTTGGGACTTGAAGCCTCCAAATTCAAGAAAGAAATTAATTAATTCAAACAACAATAGAGTTAGGGGATTTCCTCTTGCTAAACTCTTGAAAATCAAAGTTTTGGGGCTTGAAGCTTCCAAATTCAAACAAGAAAAGAAAACAAAGCTTTGAAGGGGCCCTCCGGACCTTCAAAGTTCAAGAGAATAAAAAGAAATAGCTAAAATTTGGCTTAAAAGTGCTCCGACAAAGTGTCAGTAGCATAAAAAGAACAACAACAAGAATGAAATAAGAGAATGAGGGCCCCGAACAACCTCAAGGAAGGGCCTTATATACTCACTCCCGGCCCCCCCGGTAAGTTGTTCATAAATATTTTTTTACTTTCAATCTAAATATTTTTTACCAAACTATCCTAAAGTATTTTCTAAATAATCTTTGTTTAATGGGAAAGAAGGTCCTCAAGTGGGTTCCTTTTAGGCCCTAAATGGCCTTAGAATCTTCCCCAAATCAAATATTAGATTTTTCCCAAAGATATTTTGAAAATCTACCTAATTAACCGAGATATTTTGCAAATTAACTTAAGGTTAGTTCCAAATTGTCTTTCTTTAGTTCAAAAGATGGCTTCTTACACAAGACAAGTATCTTGAGCAAATCCAATCTTCGATTTTACAAAAGATATTTGTAAAATCAACCTAGATTAATCCAAAATTACCATAAAAATGTCAAACTAAGGGCTAATCCTATCTATCTTTTAGGGACAATTTGAAACTAAAAAAGCAACTGCGCCATCTTGTTCAAAAGACCCCAATTAGCCTAAAGGACCCCTAACCCCTGCCTCCTCAACCATTTTTAAGCGCAAATTTGAGTCACAATTACTCTGAAAAAAGGTAAAAAATCTAACTTTTGTAGTTTGTAGTTTTTTTATGACACTGTCTGTCTAGGGTGGTTTAGAATATTCATGGAAGTAAGAATTGACCCGTAAATCGCTCCATTCAGACACCGTTAACTCCTAGTACGCCGGTCAACCCGCCGCCAAGTTGTAAATTCTTGTAAAATTCGTTGTTAGTCTTAATTCTGGTACTTGGGAATGTCAGAATGTCTTTAAACTTGACAAGGCTCTTTACTGGCACACAAAACACTATCCTAATTTTTAGTGAGATTTTACCACAACATTTGTAATTTCTAGGAATTTACAATTGCAAATTTAAGCAGTTGACTTCCCATGGAGTCATCGTGAAGTTTTGTAAAATCCCGAAACTTTTGGGCATTCTTCTATAAGATGTCCATCAATTAAAGGCAAAACCAAATTTCTAATAAGAATGCTATTTTTAGCAATTTCTTAATAATTTCCACCCGGGGGGAAAATTATTCTTAATACCGGGAGAATTTTGGATGATCGGATTTCAATTTGACCTTCTGGCATGCTTTGACCTAGAAAAGCACCTCTCTGTATGCTCCAATCACCTTTTCCTCCATCTTGGTTTATAAATGACTTTATTCTCAAAGTTACCTGCAAACAACAAAGCCCCAATTTAATTAATTATAGACTTATCCACAAATTATGGACAAATCTTGTAATTGAAAATGTATCGGTTGGTAGCTAATACTTGTCTATTATTTATTTATTTTAAATTCTATTTGATCTAAAATGATGATTTAAATTCATTTTAACTCAAAAATCTACATTAAGACTATATGCATATCATATTTTCATCATTCAATTGTAGATAGGGTATTAATTATGGACTATGGATTTGTCTAGAATTAGTTAAATTGAGGATTCAAACTCAATTATTTCAAGTTGAATTTTGACTGACTCTTATTAGACTCTATCATTTAGCCAATTTGTTACATGCGTACTTATAGATGCTATATCACATGAACAAGACACTAGAACTGGCTAACTCTCATATTCTTTTTTCGTTCGGAATTACTAATTAACTACCCAAATTTACTAATAAGACTTAAAATTAGTGAAAATGTGAAGTTTTACGTGTTTCACGCATTTAAGGCCATTCCTCACTACTTTGATAGGGACTTCTACCAAAACTCTCAATAACTCTATTTTTATGTATTTTTTCATATTTTCAACCTAAAAACTAACTAAAAATCGCGAAAAATAAGTTCATAGTTTCAAGTGCCAACTTGAGGGCTCACAGTTGATCATGTTTGCAATTTTATTGAGTGTTGGTGGTTTTTGAGCTTAGGTGTGTTTTGTGTTGATGGCGGATGCTTGGGATGGAAGGTGTCATTGTCACCCTCCTTTTAGGATTGGTCATGTCTGTAATTTTCTTGAGTGTTGGTGGTTTTTGACCTTAGGTGCTTGTTATGTTGATGGCAGATGTCTAAGATGGAGAGTGCCATTGTCACCCTCCTCTTGAGGTTGGTCATGTTTGCAATTTTATTGAATGTTGGTGGTTTTTGAGTGTAGGTGCGTGTTTTGTTCATGGTGGATGCTGAAAATTTAGAAAATGGACAATTTTAAATTGTAATGACATTTTTTGCAATATGATTCTGCAAATGTATTGTAGAAATAGGCAAGTTACAATTGCAAGTGAAACAATGAAACCGTTTCTTTATTTTATTCTTCCAATTTGTTGTATAAAAGAAAAACATCAAATTAATAAAATACACTTATTGTCTCCTATTCGAGACTTAATATTCGAGGCTTAATAAATTAAGAACCTTAAACTTTATTTAATATCTAAAGGCTTCAACATACAACTTTTTATTAATATCTAAAAGACAATCCTTTAATAACTTAATCACAAAACTCTTGGTTTAAGGCATTGCACCTTCTCTACTAGCAGTCATAAATAATTAGTTTTAGTCAAATTGCAATGATAGGCAGACGGTACCAACCATAGCAATCTCAAATGCGCATTTACAAATAAATACACGCATTTACATGGAAGAAATTACATCGGTGTAATTTTTTTCAAAAAAAATATAACGGTATATCCATGAATACATTGCATTCCTGTAGCTGCGTATACATAGGTGCAATAAAAAGGTGCAATAAAAACAAAATTCTATGCAAATCTTAGTTCAAAAATACTCAGGTAGCCCTAAATCTTAAACCCCTAAAAAATCCAATCCTCAAGGATGCCCATGTAACCTTGAAATAAGATTTTCAACGGTTTAAATTCTAAAATAGGACTTTCACCTAATTTTGAATTTTTCAAAAAACTTTGAATTTTTGGGTTCCTCATAAAATTGCGGTTCTATTCATGTATAAAAATCATATTGGACCCTAAATCCTAAATCCATAAGCTTGTGGCCTTGAAATTCTCAATGGTTGTCGTTGCTCGTTGGTTGGATTCGGCCCTAATTTGATGTTGATGATGTGTCCTTCGTCGGTTGGCGATTTGTTGTAGGCTTGACTTCAGCTTCTGTCTTTGGTTCTTCATGTCTCGTCCTTTGGTGCAGATTACCGCCGCGCCTTCACCACACCCTCATCACCTCGTGTTTTTGTAAATTTCCTTGTCTTCTCACTTGCGGTGATCTGGTTTCCTCGAAGTTGCTGTCAATTTTCTGGCTTGTTGTCCCGTCTTTCGTTGGTCGGCAATTTGCCAAGGGCTTGACTTCAACTTCGTTCTTTAGTTCTTCACTCCTCCTCCTCTACTATTGATTACCGCCTTCACCGCACCTTCATCTCCTAGTGTTCTCGTAAATCTCCTTGGCCTTCTCGCTTGCAGTGCTCTGGTTTTGTCATAGCTGCTGCTAATTTTCGTGATTCCAAATTCACGGTTGCAGCAACCAGCTTGCGGAGGGTGGAAATTTTCGTTAAAAAAGTGGCAACTGAATCTACTGGCAGCTGGTTGAAATCAGAATCTCAAACTTTACCAACACTGGAAGCCTTTGCAAATGCGGTGGCTATGCGGCTTGAGGTGAGTGAAAATCTTGTGACAGTGAGAGACTTTCCTTGACCATTGCGCTGATGACTCTTGATAGTTTAGTTTCATGTCTTTTTTTAAATTGTTATCATTGGGATGTTTGGCGAAATGTCAGAAGATCTTGGTTATCGCAGTTCTGAAGCCTTGAAGTGTCAGTTCCGCACCATTCTAGTAACTAAAGATTTAGATGCACTTTTCAATTTTTGTTGTTAAAGCTTTCATGTCTTTGGAGCAACGAAGTTTCACATGGTCGCCTTGACGAATGCACTCAAAGTTACTCTTTGAAGTGTTGTAAGTATTTAATTCTAGTATCTCCTCATTGTGATGAATATTCATCCTCAAGTGATTGAATAGTGTCTGCGCAAACCTGCACTGGAGAAGGAATTAGAGGCGGTTTCTAGGGAAGCTGGAACCTTAAGTCACCCTTCTGAGCCTAATGGCAAGCATGTCCTAGTTAGTGTTAGTCTAATATTAAAATGATTGACACTTTCTGGTTCGTTTTGGATCCAAAATTATATTTTTACCATTCAAGATTTTGAAGATTCTATCTGAGCTGGAATAACAAGGTATTTGCAGGGACTGAGTTCCTCATGACTGTTGTTAACAACGCTGTTCCGGAGTTTGATCTCCTCTATGTCTAAACAAGAGCGCAGCAGAGGTTGCATCCCAGATTTTGACATCATTATATGAGCAACTTAATGATATATGTCTTTTGGAAGATGGAGAGGTATGAAGCAAAAAGGGAGCCTTTTTTGGAATTTTTTTTAATGACTATTTTTGTACCCACTGGCCTTGCTGCTGCTGCTTCTTTCTAATCAATTTTGTCTTTTAGTTGCTTATGCGCTGGATTCATGTGCCTGTTGGGTATCTCTTAAATTATTGAATGTTACTAATAATATTTCATTGGGTTTAATATACATTTAACAATTAACTCCTTGCAGCTTCAATATTACACCACCATAGACTGCTTGTGAGAATGTTCTAGTTTATGTGTTCTCTAGTTGCAATTTCCGTTTGTGCTTCTATAAGTGTACCATAAGAACTCCCAGCACATATGTTTTACTCAGAAAGTTGATGTGTATCAAATCAAAGAGTGATTCACGTTTGTATTTCCTTTCTGCCGCCCAACTTATGTACTTTGATTGCAGTATGTAATAGGAAGAGGCGTATCGGACAATACTTCTATTATTTATAGGCACTTTACGACCACCTACCAAGTCCTTGGATGCTTGGCTTCAAGAAGGCACTCTTAGCGATCCATGTGGTGAGGTAATCAATATTGATTTTTTATTCCCATAAAAGTCTCATTTGATGCGAGTTTTTCACTTTCTTTGTTTTTTTCTCTTTTTAATTATATTTAAGAATAAAAGAAAAATTTCCTGACAAGCTCTTTGGACTGCTACTAGCTTTTCATGTATGCAGATAACGGTGTCCCCATTGAGGATTCCGCATTTTGGCAGCGAAGTTATTAACTACGGCGGAAAACTAAGACTGATGTACAGAAATCCTCGAACTCAGGGCAATGGATTTTTAAAAGTCCTACTGGGACATTAGAGGATGTTCTCACGAGCTAGAAATTTTTATCTCAGTCATCACTAGAGCCTGGCAACCTTGGCATGATAAGACATTCTAGGAGCCACGGCATCTAGAATTTGGCTTACAAAAAATTGTTTATGACTAGAAGTGTCAGGAACCTCTCATTTGTAGCCGATGGGAAAGAGCTGCTTAGCATTGGAAGTGATGGTGAAGTTACACCTAGGATTTAAGGTCTTGAAGGTGTATTCACAAAGGGTCAGATGAAGGGTGTGTAAGCCACCAAAAAAATATGTAGAAGTTAGATTACACCTCCACATTTGTATTTTCATATTATTTTTTTGCATCATGTTACGGTCTTTAAAAAATCTAATGGATTACAAAAAAGGCCCTATCCAGCCACAATTCAAAAGTTTATTTAACCCTACATCATTTGCTGATATGAAAGAGGAACTTTTTTCTTATACTTGGACAACCTTTTCATTTTTAATATGTGTGTGATTAAATAAAATAAAGGTAAATTCTTTAGTGTGGGATTTGTGAATGGGAAAAAGTTAGCTTAAGAGTAATGAAAAATTATTTAATGGAGGTCGTACTTAGAATACTACTTTATTTTACCTAATTTATTTATGTACAATATTGTGGATTAAACCCTAAGTAAGTACCATTTACATTTTTACTAATAATTGAAAACTTTGATCAGAACGCACAATATCTTGGAGTCTCATTTTTTATTGATTGAAGTCCATGACTTTATATTTTCAAACCTAACTGTAATAGGTTAGTCTATGAAATTGAAATGGGACCGAATGTAGAATCCACATTTTTATTCAATAAATTATTCATTTGAAGAGAATTTTTTTCTTAGCATTATTTATGATCTTGATTTTTGGATACACTAAACAAGTTCCTCCACAAACCATTAATACATGCTCAAATTCTTAATTCTTAAAGGACCAAGGTGAGTGTTTTAGCATATTTTAGCTTTTGAAATTTATTTAAGTTAAAAAATTTAAACCATTCTATTTTAATGGTTTCCGTGAAGTTGTGTTGTAGTTCCAGGGTCATAATTTCGAGCAACCTTAGCTACAGTAGTCGATCATTTTGTATACATGTAGTAGCATGTTTTGGAATAGGTCTTTTTCAGTGCTAGAAGCCTAAAAAAATTAGAGAACAAGAAACTCCTAAAATTAAATTTCCTATACTTAAACTGTAGAAACTATTAACTTTCAAAAGTTTATTTTTAGAACTATGTGTGAAACATGAGTAATTTCTTTAGTGGTTAAAAATAAGCTACATTTTGTGCAAATACCAAACTAAACCTTGAACTCAAATCAAAGTTAAATGGTGCTCGGGAGTGAAATTTGCAAACCCCAAATCCTAAATCCTAAACCAAGGCACATTGAGAGGCTCAGCAAATGAGGTTTGGTATCGTAGGTTTGGAACGGAGGTTTGGAATTTGATGTTGGCTCAGCATGCAGGTTCGGCCTAGGGTCGGGTCGTCGTCTCTCTCATGGCGCCGCGCATCTGGGTTTTCTTGTGTTTTGCTTTTCGCTGTGTGCATCCGCCGTGCCTTGTGTTTTGCTTTTCACTGTGAGTTTCTATCGTGTTGTCCATGCTTGTGCGTGCTTAGTTGTGCGTGCTTAGTCTATGCGTGTGTGAGCAATTTCGGAGGGCGGTCATCTCCTCCCTACCTCCTCCAGCCGTTTGTGTGCATCCGCCGCGCCTTGTTCCACCACCATCGTTTGTTTGTGTTTGTGGGTGTTTTCGAGTTCTCTATGTATGTGGTTGTTTGTCATTGTTTGCGAGATTGGAGAGAGCGCCTAATTGGGAGGAGTCGGTACACTAGTAGAAAAACAGTGCCAAAATTAACAAAACATCAACAAATTTTTGTTGATTTGGGTACTACATCGTCCATTTTTACAATTTTTTGTTGATTTTCGTAAAAACTACCCAAATCAACAATTTTTTTTGTTAATTTGGGTATTGCATTTTTAAATTAACAAAAAATCAACACTTTTTTGTTAATTTTGACTAAAAAAATTCTCAAGTAAAATTTTTTATTTGAATAAATGTGTAAATTATCATAGTTAGTATTCTATAAATAGATTGTTTTTGGAAAAAATAAATAAATCATTCCCAACTTGGTAATTTTCAAAGTCAGCAGACTTCAAAGACCATTTAGGCATAGCAAAACAACTTTTTTCTTAAAACTTTGAACTAAGAAAAGTTTCTATATACAAGTATCCTTCATCTCCAAAAATCCGTTTGCAATTTTAAGTCTCCATTCAAAAGTTATGACTAAATTTCAGAGAGGGGTTCCATTGAATTTTTTTTGACATTATGAAAGACCCTCCTTGAAATTCAGTTATAACTTTTTATTGGAGACTTAAAATTGCAAACGGATTTTTGGAGATGAAAGATACTTGTATTTATAAACTTTTCTTAGTTCAAAGTTTTAAGAAAAAAATTGTTTTTCTATGCTTAAATGGCCTTCGAAATCTGCTGTCTTTAACAAAAAAAGGAAAAAAAAATACTTTAACTAGATAAAATGTAAAAAAATCCACTCACACACATGTATGTGTATGTGTGGTGCATTGGTTTGAACCTTGCACCCCAAGTGTGAGGTGCAAGGTTCAAACCTTGCCGGCAACTTCAAATGGGGTGCCTACTTGGCGGGTTGCCTGCTTGGGTTGCTTGCGTGGCAGCTTTTAATTGGTCGAATTGTTTTTTTAAATGGTTTTTAAAGGAAAAATTTAGTGCCAAGAATAACAAAAAAATAACAAAAAAATAAACAGTTTTGTATTAAAAAGTACCCAAATTAACCAAAAAAATCAACACTTTTCTGTTAAATTTTTGTTAATTTGGTCACTGAATTTTCTAGTAGTGGTATTTCATTTTCTCTCCAGAGTTCTTTGTTCTACTGCGAGGTTGTTGTGGCAAGTGTGTCATTTTGTTTTTGGGAGCACTGTTGTGCGTGGGATCTGTGTTTTTGTACGTGCGAAGGAGTTCTGTTTGTTGTGCGTGGGAGCTGTGTTTGTGTGCATGGGAGCAGTGTTGTGTGTGGGAGTTGTGTTTTTGCTCACGGCGGATTTGAGGACTAGTGCTTGCGAATTAGGTTGGCAAGCTGGTGTGGGAGTATGTCTTGGAAGTTGGTGTAGTTGTGCAATCAAGAGGAGTTTGGAGCTGATTGGCGCCAAGGGTGAGAACAAACTCTTGTTTCTATTTTTATTTTTCCTTCTCCATTTCATGATTGCGATTTCTGCACATGTTTTGTACTTCTTGCTTCTCCTTTTGCTCGTGCAAGTTGTGCAAGTTGTGCAAGTTGTTTGTTTAGGTGTTTTTTTGGAAGCTGTTGCTTTTGTATCTGGTTTTGGAAGCTGTTGTTGTGGTTTCTCGTCTTGGAAGCTGTTGTTGTGTTTTAAGGTCTTCGAAGCTGTTCGTTTAGGTTTTTGTTTGGCAAGGTATTTGCTTTTGCTTTTGCTTTTGCTCTTGCTCTTCTAATTTGGAACTTCACCAGTGTTTAACATCTCAACACTATATTAAAAATTTGGAGAGTTTTGGGCCCTCTCAAAATAATATTGTCTATTTTAAAGTGCAATTTCCATTAAAATGGGAGTATAGTGATATAGAAAGTCCTCACCCAAATTGAGTTGAATTTGAGGTTCAATATTTTCAAGAGTATACATACAGATCACACCGTCTTTAGAACACCAAATCATGAGCTCTACGGTTGGTTGTAAGGATTGTTTGTCTCATTCAAGCTGTCCAGGTTCGATTCCTGTTGAATTTATATGAGTGCGTGAGAGACATGCATGACTTGGTGCTGCTAGTGACTTATACAGGCAAGAAAGTTGTAACAACCAACCGGCCCCCCATCTGAAATGTGACAAGTGTAGTACACGTTTATCCAAAGTAAAGTGGTTATACCCACTATCCCTTTTTTCATCGCTTCACACAGTCACACTTTCAAATGAAATGTTTATAGATTTCATAACATATTCAAAACCAAGCAAAATAATATTCCAAAATAGAAAACAAGTAAATAAATAAAACACGAGAGTACATAAATAAAATAGATTAATATGGAATATGAATTCTCTTGTTTATAAAAAACAAGATGAATTTTCCAAAACATACAAACAATACCAAACTATAAATCCAATCCAACAACACCACTAGAAGAAAATGAGGGGTTTTACAACTACAGTATGCAACTCATTTTGTAGTTGCATAGGACGTTTGCAACTAGGTGACAATGTAGAGTCCGTAGTTGCAATGGACAAGTCGCATTAGTTGCAGTCTAGTTGCAAGGTTTTTTGTCATCCGACACTATACAAAGAACTTCATCCTTGTGTGCAACTTGTTTGCAACTTGCTTGCAACTTGTAGATTTGTAAATTTTAAAATATAAATCTCAATGATTTGTAGATTTCAAATTTTCAGATCTACCTCCTTTCTAGATTTTAGAATTTCAGAACTACCTTTTTCTTAGATTTTTGAATTTCAAATCTACCTTTTTCTAGATTTCAAAATTTCAAATCTACCTTCTTAGATTTCAAAATTTCAGATCTACCTTCTTCCTAGATTTCAAAATTCAATTTCCTAGATTATAAAATTTCTTGAATTTTAATTATTTTTAAATTCTTATATACAAAATCTACAAATTGTAGAAACCCACAAATTATAGAAATCTTAGAATTCTATCAAAAGAATTCATTACATAAGACTATAACAACTTACAAATCTTATATGTTCAATCTAATGGTACTCTTTACAATTGATATGGGTCAATTGATATAACACGAATGGGAATGAACTTTGAAAGCAACTAGGAAATAACTAGAGTGCAACTAAGAAACAACTAGCGTACAACTAGGAAACAACTATGGTCATTTTACAGTTGCATAATAGTTGCATAGGACACTAGTTGTTTCCTAGTCTTTTTTTGCAACTACAGAATGACTACTTTGCAACTAAAACAATGAATGAATGTTGTAAAACAATGACACAAAACAACTACATTAGATTTGGTGCAAATAGAGAGGAAACTAATTGCATGACAGTTGCATAGGGCACTAGTTGCATAGGGCACTAGTTGCATAGGGCACTAGTTGCATAGTAGTTGGTTGTGCCGGACGTGTTTTTCTTCTAGTGCACTCAAAACTAAGCTTTCTATTGCAATTTATAAATTCCAAAAAACAAAAATAACATAAATTGAAACCAAATAGAATATAAAACAATATTATATATTAAAATAGTTAATAATAGATTAGTTAATAATATGACCTAATATATTTACGAATCAATAATGATATGTTATCATTAGTTAATAATATCATCAGTATATAATTGATATAATATTATACGAAATTAATTATTATTCATATTGTACAGTGAATTATTATTAAAGTTAATATATTAATATATATTAATATTATATTTATATATTATATATTATTAATATATATATAATATTATTAATATATATTATGATAAATTTATATATATATTTTAAATTATTTAGTTAATAATACGAGTAGAATCCTCCTCCATCATAGCGGAAACGGCTAACCTAAAACGGCCGGATTCATGTAAGGGAGTATCCTGGGATTAGGCTAATCAACTTCATTTTTAATCTGGGAGTTTAGTGAGTGTTCACAAAGCACTAAGGAGGAGATTAGTGAAGTTTGAGGAAGCCAAGTGAGAGTGCACTCTAAGTTTCCGTTTCCGATAGTTGGGAAGGGGGTTTTCGGTGAGTATCCTATCTCTGAGAGTTGAGGGAGGGACTACTTTGGTAAGAAGTTTCTGAGGTCTGAGAGCGATGGTGAGGGCGGAAGGAAGCCAATCAGTACAACTAAAAAGCAAGAATCTGTATCTAGTCATTCCCAAAGATGAAGGGCATCGGAAGGAGTTGGAGGAGGATCTAGTGCAACTAGGCTGTAGGGGATTCCTGGATTGGCTCTGGCACTTGAAGGATGACGACATGATTCACGAGTTGTTGGAGAAGCCGTCAAATGAGTGGGCCAAGACGCATCGGTCCTTGCCGGAGAAGTGGACTATCGACACTTGGAAGCATATCTACAATTTTCTGAGAGGAGGCGAGGGACCGGGCGAGGGGCAAGCTCCACGGTCCTACAAGTTTGCAGCAGGTGATAAGTTCCATAACACTCCTCACGCTAAGGATGGCTATGTAGTAGCCGATTGCAAAAGTGATCGGGATAGGCGACTGTTAGAATTTGTTGTGCGATCCTCTATCCGGAACGACCGAAGTGGGTTCTGGTCACATGGGCCAACACCATCTTTGGAGCATTGAGTGGTGATAGGAAGCTGTTTTGGGGTGGAGTGGTGAAGGAGTTGGTAGCAAAAATGGTTGCCAATTTAGGAAACACCAAGGCAATCCCGATTGGGCCTTTCTTCTTTCACCTCTATGACTATCTAGGGACGCTTAGAAGTCAAGAGAGGACAATGTATAAGGCCACCCTAATAAATCTTAATTATATTAGTCCTCTACAAGAGATAGAAGAGGAGGAGGAAGAAAAGAGAGGAACGGATGAGGAATCTGGTCGGGGTTCTTCATAGAGAAGGGGAGGATCTTCCGAAAGGAAGACAAAGTCAAAGAGGATTCCTGCTTCTACTAAGCTGAAAGGAATCCGGAAAGTAGGAACGAATTCAGAAGGAGACCAAGGAGAGGATTCTTTGGGGAGGATCATCTCGGATCTACAAAAGATCCAAGAGGAGCGAGATGCTGAGAGAGGGGCAGTCAAGTCTGTGTGTGAGCTGCTTGGTGGGATTGAAGCGTCTGAGCTTGTGGAGCAAGTAGAAGGTCTGATCCGGGATAGCGATTCCCAGAAATGGGAAAATCGGGTCAAGGAGTTGAACGAGAGAAACCAGGATCTCCACAACAAGTTGGAGAAAAGTTTGGAGAGAAGTAAAGAGGTGAGGGGTCTGTCTTCAAAGGTAGAGGATACGCTGAAGAAGGTCGGAGTGTTTGTTGCTAATTCCAGGGATGTCCTAAACAAGGCGAAGTTATATGACGAGAGAATCCACTTGGTCGGAACGGAAGTAGCAGCCAAGGCGGTTATGGTGTTGGCTGAGTACTCGTACGCGGTAGAAAAGTTTATGTATGAGATCCGGGAAAGTCTCTAGCAAGCCGGATTCCTTCCGTGACTTGAGGAGAAGGGAACTCCAACCAGGCCTACCAGTTCGAGAATGTCACCTCCAACATCTGTGAAGCCGAAGGAGTGGTTAAGTGAACAGAGGACGCCATCAAAGGGTTCTCCCACAAGCAAGATGGAGACGAAGGAGGAATCTGCGAGCGGATCCGGATCCAAAGAGAGGACCCGAAAGTCGGGGTCAGACATTGGAACGCCTCAGAGTAAGGGTTCTAAACCTTCTCCTCCTACTCCCAGTACCACGAAAAGAAAGAAGACCCTAGCGAAGTGAGGAGGAGAGGAAACAATAGAGGACGTGCAATCCGAGGAGGATGAGTCCCCAGAGGTTTCCGAGAAGGGGGAAACTGAATCCGGATCTAAGTCTGAGTCAGATCTTGATTCGAAGGCAATGACTATCTCCCCTGATACTTTCAAGGCAGCAACTCAATCGAAAGGAAATGGAGTTGGACAGGGAAAGTCGCCGACTGGTTGGAGGCAACCATCCCGGAAAGTAGTCGTGAAGACCGAGGAGCCATTAGTAAAGTGGGCGAAGAAGTAGAGGTAGTTTTTAGGAGATCTTAGGTTAAACTCCACCTTGGTTAGAAGAAAATCTAAGTTTTTGGATAGAAAGTAGGTAGTTAACTTAGTGTTTCCGAAGCATGAACCCGAAACTGCAGTCTTCTGGATTTTTTGGGATAGGGATCCACGTTGTGCGGATCAGCTTGTATGTAGAACGGATAGTTAAATAGGACTTGGATTCCACCTGGTAGTCTCATGTCCTCCCATTTTGACCCTTGGTGCCTTTTAGGGTGCCTTGGAGTTAGTATTTAGGGGGGTTGAAATTGTTGGATGCCTCGGGCGTTCTTACTCATGTTTTTCTTCATTTTTGCAAACTTCAGAATTCCTTTCATATGTATTGGTCTGAAAAGTCTTGGCTCTGTGATCGGTATGCCTTATAGTGCTTGAATTGCACGTACGAATATCTTGTCTTTGCATTGTGTTGAGGAGAGAAAAGATCCCCCAGATTCTATCTGGATCCGATTCTAGGAAGTATTAGGACTTGGTTGGTAAATCTCTGTATACTAGGAGGAAATTCTAGTTGTTGAAGTTTCTCAAAGGTCTTTTGAGTAGGATAGCCATTCTTAGGCTGGGTTAACCTTTCAGGAGGGAAGGAAAACGCTAGCCGACGTTTGAGAGGTTTTACTGAATCCAAAAGAGAGGAACAGGAAGATAGTTAGGATCCTCTAGTTAACAAGGTACCAAGTCTATGCTCTTGGGGTTTTGTCTGGATAAGTCCATCGTTGTAGTAAGAGAGAATTGTGGAGGTTTCCTGAGTGACCTACTAGTCTGGATTAATTCCCAGTCTGGTTGTGAGGAAGAATCCGCATCATATGTGTGTTTGTTGTATGTCTTGTTTAGTGAAACTTCAATCACTCTAATCTATTGAAAGGTAGGGTATACGTTCCCTTCCTTAACCCCAAGAGCGGAACCCTTTGATATAGAGGCTAAACTATTTTTGGCTACTTTGGTTACCAGGATCACCAAATCCAGATCAGGGAAAAGTATAGGATAATGACACTCCTCCCGAATCCACATCCTCGTGATGGGAGAAGAAGTCTATAATTGTACGTAAGAGTGATACAAACTTGTTTGTTCTTTGGTCTATAGAATTAGTAGATGATGGTTAAATGACTCAAGAATAGAAGGAAGTTTAGGAGGTGTAGAATGAGGAAATATAGTTCTGAGTTTGAAAATCTGGATTCCCTTTTCCTTGAGTTGTTTTATATTTCCGTAGTTGGAAACCCGGAATTTTGATGAAACTATGAGTAAGATCCTTTGGGAACGATACACAAATCACTTTAGGTGTTTTATGTCAATTTAGCATCTAAAAGTGGGATTTGTGCTTTCCTGTGTTACGACATTGTGATTGTTGTTTCAATCCCATGAGTACACAGACACCTAACTAAGCTCTCAACTCAACCACACTCAAAGGCTTCCACTTTCCACGTCCATTCAAAACATTTGGATGCTCAACACTCTCTTGAATGGCGTAGGTATTTGTTTCTTGACATATCCTATCAAGATCACCCTCTGGCCAGAACTGCTCAAAAAATTCATGAACCTCCACCCAATAGCAGATTCGTCTACGATTTAGTCATGGTAGAGGCCCTAAAAACGTTTTTTAGTCTCCCACTAATGTACTCTCCAACGAGTCCCAATGGCCATCTCCATAATGAGCATCAAAGGTAAAGTCATCAACGTGAAGGTTGGATAAGGGATCCACCTCTTCGAAGACATCAGGTTTGTCCAATTCCCAATCTGAATTGGCTGCATCCGAGTCACATGCGAAGTCACCGTAAGTTGCCTCCTAGTTTGGATCTTCCATATCTTCACATGTATCAGAGTCTTCACTTTTGCTTGATAGAAAGGGTAGCAAATAGTTGGGGTAAGTTACTCCAACCTTGGATGAATAAGATGGCAACAATGGGTTGTCTGGGCCTGTAAGAGGAGGTAATTCAACATCGCCGACGACTAGAAATGGTGTGAGTCCTTTATCACTCCCAGATGCTACCTCGAACTGGAGGAGCTGTTGTTGCGGAAGGCTACTTAGTTGCATCGGAGATGACAGATGCCTCTACTGCTAGTTTCCACCAAATTGATGGGAGGGGCTGGCACCATTTGCACCTTCAATGAAACACTACTTTTGGGGCACGACCCGTTCTCTAATCACACCGCCAAAGTATACCAAGATCATGTCCTCCCTTGTCATCGCATGTATGAATTCACGGATAATCTTGCCCTACAACATTTGTCTCCATTTAAGGTTGGACTGAGGCCCAAAATGTCTCTTGCATACAACTTCAGTGCATCCTCCCATTGGCTAAAACTATCAAGCCTGAGAGATGATTGGTAGTTGTGCAAGCAATCTCCACTCTCACAGGATGCGTACCACCCGGAAGAATCATTAACGGTGCATTACATTTCCTCCCAATGGTGCATCTCGATGTTTGTGGTGCTTCCTTGCAGTTACGTGGATTTTGTATGGTTTGCTGTACTTATGTGCCTAAAAGACACTGTTGTTCATCAGTGATGTCACTTCTCCCTTCTTAGAAGCCAATTAGCCGATGTGCTCTATGGTGAGTTACTGCACCACCAACTGAGTTCAACAGGTTGCGTACCACTCGACGTCTTTGAGTGGTAGGCCTCAAAATTGGTAGCGATTTACGGTTCCCCACGGTAATGGTTGGCGCCACCCAACCAAGTGGCGTTGTCAAAATGGACGAAATCTTCTTCATCAACTTTCGTCCCCCCCTCGGATTTTTTTGGTTGGCCTCGTTGTTGTTGGCCGGAATTGCTTGCGATCCCTCCGCGGCCTCGTAGGCTTCATTTTGCCTTTGGACTACAGGCTGGGAAACTCGGAGCGCTTCCTCCGAGTGTAGCAATGGCTCATTCCTGATCCATTGCAGGTGTTGAATCCCTCTGCTATTGAAGACCAAATCGCTAGGTGTGATGCTTCTCCTAGTGTGTCCCTTGCTCCCAATAGTGGAGTGGTCAGATTCCTCCGTTGAGAATGCAATGTACCACCATTGTGTTTTTGGACTTAGGAATTGCAGCCCATTGTCGAATTTCGCCTTGTAGTTGTTGTTGACTTGGTTCGCGTCGTTGGTGGGGTCCGGCCATGTGCTAGTGCTTCGAACATGTTGGCCAACACTCCCTCCGCAGTCTCCGCCCCTACGTCCTCTTCTCGTGCCGACGCCACGTTTCTTCTCAACATGTCTTGCATTTGCCTCTTCACGAGGCATTGCGTGCTAGAGCTTCTCAATTGCAATCTGAGCTTTGCGGCTACCCTTTCGGCCTCCATGATGGTTAATTGGGACGACATTGTCAGGCCACAAACGCTGGATTAACACATCAATGTGCTCCGGAAATGCAATGCACTCCGTCCATCCTAAAGCGCGACTAGTCTAAGCTCGAAAGTGGTACCGGTAATTTCGGTTTGCTACCTCATTAGAAAAAATTTGAGGCCATTAGAAGGCCTCGAGTTCCCGCAGCAGGGAACAGGTCCGGCAGTGTCAGAACTACTACCAGCAGTGCAGTCCGACATGGCCGAGAGGCTGCCAGCTAGATTTTCAAAAAATAAATAAATAAAATTTTGAACGTTTTTTCATATATTAGGAACTTTACATTTTTTATTTTTTATTTTTGAAAATAATAAATAAATTTGACAGCCCGTTCGCTGCTGCAGCGGGAACAGGTTTGGAACGGTCTTCTAATGCCCTGAAACTTCTTCTAATGTCTTCGGCCAAGGTTGACTCTTGCCCACAACAGGAAGTTGCCAAAGGTTCTCCACGTCCAAGCAGCCGAGGACCTTCTTCCTTTGTCGCCCTGAGTACTTCTATTGGAGGAGCCACTCATCAATCACGTCCACTTCTTTGTGCAAGTGCTGCGGGACTCCAGCTAGCACTGCTCCTCTTATGAACTCCATGGCATTTGTGAATTGCTATTGGATTTGTCGTTCTCAACACAATTCATGCTCTTGAGGCGCCATCTCTTCTTGTGCTGATTGTGCCGCACGCCTCTCCGGTGAAGAGTACTCCCACTACCTGCAAGATATGTCCTTCCAAATTCAGTTACAGGGTGACTAGTGTTCATTGTGAGTGAAGGAAGAATGCTTCCAATCAATGTAGTGGCTATAGGAAGATTGTCCTGAGGCGTGATTGCGGTGCTTGAGAGGTGACAACAATAGGAGACCACCAATTCTATTGATACCACCCTAAATCCAAACCTACATCAATCACACTCTCTCTTTACAGGTGACGCACCACTACTTCCTCCACAACTCTTGCACAAGCAGAATCCGAGGCAGTCATCTTTCTCCCAACATCAACAAAGGTTCTCCAAACCTTCACACCAAAACCCTACTACAGAAGCCACCTCACTCACCACGCGGTTCTGTAGCAACGGTCTTCTTCTTTGGGTCTCAAAAGGTAGAACCCGACCTTATCTCCGGTGACGTCAGCTCTCCGCCTACGTGTCTCTACTCAGAAACACTATTCGTAAATTGAAATCAAGCCCCAAAATCAGGAAATGATTCAATTTCAGATTTGATTATGTCATAACGTAGGTCTTCCAAGCAGCCGAGGACCTTCTTCCTTTGTCGCCCTGAGTACTTCTATTGGAGGAGCCACTCATCAATCACGTCCACTTCTTTGTGCAAGTGCTGCGGGACTCCAGCTAGCACTGCTCCTCTTATGAACTCCATGGCATTTGTGAATTGCTATTGGATTTGTCGTTCTCAACACAATTCATGCTCTTGAGGCGCCATCTCTTCTTGTGCTGATTGTGCCGCACGCCTCTCCGGTGAAGAGTACTCCCACTACCTGCAAGATATGTCCTTCCAAATTCAGTTACAGGGTGACTAGTGTTCATTGTGAGTGAAGGAAGAATGCTTCCAATCAATGTAGTGGCTATAGGAAGATTGTCCTGAGGCGTGATTGCGGTGCTTGAGAGGTGACAACAATAGGAGACCACCAATTCTATTGATACCACCCTAAATCCAAACCTACATCAATCACACTCTCTCTTTACAGGTGACGCACCACTACTTCCTCCACAACTCTTGCACAAGCAGAATCCGAGGCAGTCATCTTTCTCCCAACATCAACAAAGGTTCTCCAAACCTTCACACCAAAACCCTACTACAGAAGCCACCTCACTCACCACGCGGTTCTGTAGCAACGGTCTTCTTCTTTGGGTCTCAAAAGGTAGAACCCGACCTTATCTCCGGTGACGTCAGCTCTCCGCCTACGTGTCTCTACTCAGAAACACTATTCGTAAATTGAAATCAAGCCCCAAAATCAGGAAATGATTCAATTTCAGATTTGATTATGTCATAACGTAGGTCTTCCAAGCAGCCGAGGACCTTCTTCCTTTGTCGCCCTGAGTACTTCTATTGGAGGAGCCACTCATCAATCACGTCCACTTCTTTGTGCAAGTGCTGCGGGACTCCAGCTAGCACTGCTCCTCTTATGAACTCCATGGCATTTGTGAATTGCTATTGGATTTGTCGTTCTCAACACAATTCATGCTCCTGAGGCGCCATCTCTTCTTGTGCTGATTGTGCCGCACGCCTCTCCGGTGAAGAGTACTCCCACTACCTGCAAGATATGTCCTTCCAAATTCAGTTACAGGGTGACTAGTGTTCATTGTGAGTGAAGGAAGAATGCTTCCAATCAATGTAGTGGCTATAGGAAGATTGTCCTGAGGCGTGATTGCGGTGCTTGAGAGGTGACAACAATAGGAGACTACCAATTCTATTGATACCACCCTAAATCCAAACCTACATCAATCACACTCTCTCTTTACAGGTGACGCACCACTACTTCCTCCACAACTCTTGCACAAGCAGAATCCGAGGCAGTCATCTTTCTCCCAACATCAACAAAGGTTCTCCAAACCTTCACACCAAAACCCTACTACAGAAGCCACCTCACTCACCACGCGGTTCTGTAGCAACGGTCTTCTTCTTTGGGTCTCAAAAGGTAGAACCCGACCTTATCTCCGGTGACGTCAGCTCTCCGCCTACGTGTCTCTACTCAGAAACACTATTCGTAAATTGAAATCAAGCCCAAAATCAGGAAATGATTCAATTTCAGATTTGATTATGTCATAACGTAGGTCTTCCAAGCAGCCGAGGACCTTCTTCCTTTGTCGCCCTGAGTACTTCTATTGGAGGAGCCACTCATCAATCACGTCCACTTCTTTGTGCAAGTGCTGCGGGACTCCAGCTAGCACTGCTCCTCTTATGAACTCCATGGCATTTGTGAATTGCTATTGGATTTGTCGTTCTCAACACAATTTATGCTCCTGAGGCGCCATCTCTTCTTGTGCTGATTGTGCCGCACGCCTCTCCGGTGAAGAGTACTCCCACTACCTGCAAGATATGTCCTTCCAAATTCAGTTACAGGGTGACTAGTGTTCATTGTGAGTGAAGGAAGAATGCTTCCAATCAATGTAGTGGCTATAGGAAGATTGTCCTGAGGCGTGATTGCGGTGCTTGAGAGGTGACAACAATAGGAGACCACCAATTCTATTGATACCACCCTAAATCCAAACCTACATCAATCACACTCTCTCTTTACAGGTGACGCACCACTACTTCTTCCACAATTCTTGCACAAGCAGAATCCGAGGCAGTCATCTTTCTCCCAACATCAACAAAGGTTCTCCAAACCTTCACACCAAAACCCTACTACAGAAGCCACCTCACTCACCACGCGGTTCTGTAGCAACGGTCTTCTTCTTTGGGTCTCAAAAGGTAGAACCCGACCTTATCTCCGGTGACGTCAGCTCTCCGCCTACGTGTCTCTACTCAGAAACACTATTCGTAAATTGAAATCAAGCCCCAAAATCAGGAAATGATTCAATTTCAGATTTGATTATGTCATAACGTAGGTCTTCCACATATCTAGAAGAAGTCTTCAGACCATTTTGCCAATTCACTCCTACTAGTTTCAGTTTTATAACTTTGAAAAAGCACGAGGACACTTTCTATCCTCTATGTCACTTTGGGATTAACCACTGAAGGATTTAGTTGCATTTTTAGCAACATAGAAAATTTGGGCAAGTGTGTGTGACTAGAGGTTTTCATGTTTTGGGCCCAAATTTTAACAAAAGATGTGGCCAAGGAATATTTTTCATGAGCACTAAATTTTTAGAACATTTGGAAATAAGAGTCAAAAGTTATAGCCATTACAAAAATTCTGAACCTTGCCAAGGGTGCGAGTTTTGACCCCCTCCCCGGTGCAATAATAGAGGAATTCCGTAGTTTTAAAAATTTTAATGAACACTGCTGATGTGGCTGCACTACTTGTCCCATGTTAGCACCACATCAGATTTTTTATTTTTTTAATATTATTATTATTATTTTGTAAAATTTTAAATGTTCTGAAATTGCACTACGGGACTCCGAAAAAAAGGTTCTTAACGGTCTTTTGGAGGCCTCAGAATTTTTGTAATGCTAATATATTTTTCAATTTGGGCAGTCCGAACAGATCTGAAAAAATATATTTTTTTTAAATTCCAAATTCCAAAGTTGACTTTGTGACGTGGGACCTCAATATTCTTTTGAAATTCGAGCCTATTCTACTTAGCACTCTAGAAAAGATTATTCCTCTTTCTCTCCTTCTCGGCTTCCTTCCTTCACACACTATGTGTGCATATTCGTAATTTGCAACACCAAAATGATGGCTCCAGGTTGTGCACTAGGCAGCCTTTGAACAAGTCAAGTTCTGTTGGTTATGCTTTTGTTTTCCCCAATTGATCTCTGTCACACAAGGTTCAACCGGTATTAAGGTAAAACAGCCCATTGTGGTCATTTCTCCTATTCCGATCACCTACGGAAGGACCCCATAATGGTTATTCTCAATTTCTGAGATTTTGTGCCACAATCAATGTCTTACCTAACTCTAATGGAATACTTAGTAACCACATTAGAACATGCCAACAACAATAGTGTAAGTGGCATAAACCCGGTAAAGTGACAGGGCCCGGTCACTTTACTGCCCCACGGCAGGCACGGCCAAGGCCTAACAATGGCCGGCCAAGGCCAAATCTACTGAGGTACCGGCCCCCAACTGGCACTCAAAAGAATTCAATCACATTTAGCAATTAATAATTTCAGAATAAATGAAATGCACAAAGGCATTTTCACATATAGTAAAGTTACCTTTACATAAGTCCAAAAATATTTGATAAATGGAATATGAACATGTTTTGAATTTAGAGGGTGAGTGAGAAGCTCAATATATACACATACGGTGGTAGGAGGTAGAACAATTCATGTGGGATAATTATAATTAGTAGGAACTTCACCACTTAAAGTTAAGTTAAATTAACATAACCCACATGGGTTGCTCTAGCTCCTACTACCCCATGTGTATAAAGAGCTCCACTTCTCTTTGGAATTTCAAGGAACTACTTCGAAATGCATTTGAATTCATTTTCAAAGATACAATTTTTATTTTTTTAAAATTCAAAGCAAGGAAACTTCTTTGGATTGCATAATTCATTTGAAGCCTCCTCTTAGCGTGTTGGCCGTTGGGCACATGAGGAGATTTCCGGCTGCGGGCTTTGAAACCGCACTGCAAGCCCACACCGGCTAGCTATATTTGTTGCGTCTTCCGTGGGGATGCTCTTAGGAACACCCAACTATTTGAGTGTGTCTCACGGAAATATTGTGACTGCTTTAGAAGAGTAAGGTGACCATTATGGGTATCGTTGCACGCTGGTTTGGGGTAGTCTACTGACTCTTTTGGCCAAAACACTTAAAAAAATCCTAGTGAATTCATACTTTGTTGAAAAAATATAATTTTAATTGCTCTTGTTCTTTCTCACACTTGTCTACATGTGGAGAAAAAATTGAAAAATTCCAGCAACCATGTAAGGTCAAACTCCTAATTCTGACCACAATAGGTTGTTTTACCTTAGGTGGGTTTAGGTTCAAACCTTTGTTTATGTGTTTAAGATTAAATCAATACACTCAAATTCTAAAATTTCGGTGGCAGGGTTTGTGTGGCATGCTACCTCCAAATCAGTGTATCCTATGAATTCTTGCTAGATAACATTTATCTAAAATTTTTGGGTTAGTGACTTCAATCCCTGCTGATACTTCTACTTAGCTTAATTGATTCTTTTGGCAAATTTCAGCCTTTAACCCCTGAGCGCCCAAGAGGCCAAAATCTGGCCTCTCTATTTTGAAAAACGTTCTTGTTTGACCATCATAATCTTTTGAGTAGTACGGTCAAAGGACAAGTCCTTTTCTCCACACCTCTTGGTCCCTCTTGAATATCAATCGGTACAATTGGATTATGTGAATCTCTTCTTAGAAGAAAGCTTGAGTGAATTGAAGTGGAAAAGGTATGGATTTCAGTGAATTTGCTCTGGGCGCTCAGGGGTTAACCCCTCATCGCCTACGTTGTAAACACAGTTTGCCATCGCTTGCAGTGGCAAGGCCAAAGCAAACCACCTGCGTGATCGAATTCCAATCAATAGTGGATGTCACCGTTGAGATTGAAAGTTAAGTTGCCAATGCTTGCGGTGATCCAATCCGATCACAATTTCATGCGGTAGATTTTAATTTTATAACATTTGATCAAGGGCAAACATGGAGGTTCTGGGCTGTTTCTTGCTTTTATTTAGTGCGGCAAACAAGAAATTCAATACGAGAACTCAAAATTTTTTGATGAGATTTTGTGAGTAGGGGGGGATGACAAGATCAAAAGTCTCCTAAGATTTGGATGCTGCGATTGTTCACCTACTAGTTGGAATTTCAGATTGATTGATGATCACCCTGTGGAAGGGTGACCGGTTGACCTGCAGTTGGATTATTTCCGACCAGGTAACAGCAGGTTGTATCAGTTTCATGATCAACGAACATTGGGCAGTTGGGGAAGGTTCATTGTTTTTTTCCCTGCTTGCTAAGTTGGTCGTCCGTCATGAACCATTGCATGAGCAGACGTGAAGGGACCGCCCACACTCACAATTCAAGCAAGAATGAATGATTGACATCAACATTGACAAGTAGTTTTAAAAAAAATTATTCAACTGTTGAATACATATTAGCCACAAGGAGGCTCACAAGCCAATCGACATGCATGATTTCTAAATGTGCTCCTTGTACATTGATGAACTTCATAGCCCATAACTAAAACATAATGCAAAACAATGGACTTTGAATTTCTGTAGACCTAGTTCCAATACTTGTCGACATCCTACTGAGCGCCGAACTTCAACTGTATGATGCAGGTCTTGTCGACATTCACAGCTCTTGACCGTGTTCGACGACGACCACCACTACAGCTTGCAGTGCCTGGTGACCTCGTCGTGTCTGTTGAAACAAGCCACGCTGCAATACAGACGTCAGGTATTAGTTCAAGAATTTACTCATAGGGCCCAGAACTTACTCCCATGAATTTTGCCAAAGCATGGTTCCGCGCACATGAACATGCTTCCACAGGCTTGACAAATGCGGGACTGCTTCCGCTTGCAACATTGACAGCATCTACGAAGTCCTTGAGGATGCCGAATAGAAACATGCAGTGCTTGAGGACGCAAATTATGGGGTGTGCAAGTACGAGCTGCTGTAAGCATTGGCGCCACCAAGGCCTTCGCAACATCCAAGTAGAATTCACTGCGACGACCAATCTTGCCAGGAAAGCCTTGACGGTAGTGACGATATAGCACCCACGCATTTTGCAAAGATGAATCAATGCTGGAAAAAAAAATTTGTGCCACCACTTCCTGGAGTGAAATTGCACTGTATAGTCTCTTCTCATTTGATCTATGAGATCCACACCTCTCATGTGTTTTTCATACTCTTCTTGTTGTGAAGTGGTGTTCACCGCTTGCCACACCCCCTGGGACCACCGCATGGCTGTAGCATGACCAACAGGATCTGCACTAGTGCTCAGAAACGAAACTGGCTTTGAATCATACCATGTTGTGGCAGCCATTCGCCTACTAGAGTGTATTTGCCAAAAGAGGCTTGTCTTTGGATGAGCATCCTTTGGCATTGCAGCAAGGACCGTAGGGAAACCCACTCGATGTCCCTTCACTGTCCCAGTGGCAAAAATCCCTCGGTCCAACAAACCATGAAACAATTGGGGAGATGTGAAGAAGTTATCGCATACCATCGTACACTAGAAGAAACCTACGTTTTCTATGGTGTTTTTAAAGATGTAAAAGTATGTTTTTTTCAATTAAAGGTATGTCAACTCTAATGTCACCTAAAATCCGTTGTAGGCGGTGTTTCCACAAACGGTTGAAATCTACTATAACGTGCTCTAATGTCTGCATGTTTCATGAAAACAGTTGTTGATACCTTGTGTTTTCACCCTCCAAAAGCTTGCCACGTAGATGCCACATGGCTGCCACATCATCTTTTTTTGTTTGGGCAATGTCCTTTTTTATTAATAAAAAAATCATCATGACAATACAGCACATGACGTGGCTCGCTGAAAATCACAAATGGTATTAATTGTATGAAATAATTATTTTAAAAAATTATATAAAATTATATAATAAATAATAATAATTTAATTACATGAAATTATTATTATTTTTAAATTCCAAAAGAAATGAACAAGTGAAATTGTCAAATTCACGAAGAATTTACTATCTACCATCAAAAGAATCTTTAATGGCAAAGTCAAGTAATTATTTCATTGGCATTTAGTAAAAATGGAGGGTGGAGAGGTCTCTTTTATACTGAAATTTGTTGTCCATCCATGACAAAAGATATGGGATAATTCACAAATGAGAACTTGACAACATTGTGTGTGGATGTTGTTTCAGACATGAGGACGTTTTTTTTGACATCTGCATGTTATTTCCAACATCTAGAGGTTGTTTTAAACATATGGATGTTTAATTAGACATTCAATTTTGAACAAAAATTTTACTTTACATATCCCATATGGTTTGTCTTACTTCCTATTGCCCCACTTGTATAAAGAGATTCTTTTTTCATCCATAGTATACATCCATCCATTTTCTTTTCTTTTCAAAGCATGCCACATGGCTACCCTTTCCCAATTTTTTTCACATCCGGTCAGCATTTTACATTAGCCTACAATAACTTATAAAAATTTACCCAAGTGAATTCCAAAACCCTAGTTGACATGGCACTTCCATGTTTTTTGGAATGTTCTAATAAACGTCACCATGTTTTATTTCATGTTCAAAAAAACATACACGTTCGTTGTGTCATCCATATTTTTTTGCTCTAACATCTGCATCTCTTTTCTAATATTAGCAAAAATCTGCCTCCCATAGGCTCAGAATTTGTAATGCATTGATGTCAATGAAAACATGACCCATTTCTTCATAACACCACAAAAAACACGGGTTTCTTATAGTGGTATGACCTTTGTGACCCAAGCCAACCGTGAGTTGGTGAACAACCTTCTCCCCTTGACCAACTTCTGAAACTCCACCACACTTCCCTAAGTATGGCAAGACATGGTAAATGTATCGTGATGGATTGGACACAAGCATCCAACACTTGATGCCATACCGGGTAGGTTTGGACTTCATATATTGTCTAATTGGTGAGAACTGGCCGCGATAGGCAATCATGACCTCATCCACTGTCACAAACTTCTCTGGGTTGAATAGAGCACGAGACCTTTCCACGAAATGCTCCACAATCCACCGCACTTTTCCTATTTTATCATATCATTCGTCATTCTTGTCCTCACAAAGTGTAGAATTATCTACACAATGCAAGCATCGCAGGAGGGCTTCAAAACGGTCTCGAGACATAACCAAAGGAATCAATGCACATCGCCAAAATGCATCAGTTCACCAATAATCACGAAGTTGAGGCGTGAATTTCAGGCCCATCAAAATCACCACACCCAAAAATGCACGCATTTCTACTACTATAGTGTCCCTCCACTTGAGACCCCCATTCATTCCATCTGGTCGCCCTCTACGTCGAGGGTCATTGCCTGAAACCGGTTGCTTTGCGTAGCAATTTGTTTGAGCAACGAGCTTGGCAATAGTGCCATCATCCCAAAATAATTTGAAAAAATGCAATGGAGACACACGGGAACGAAGGATGCGAGAACTAGGTCCAGAACTAGGTCCACCAAAAAATGCACGATCACCAAGCAATGATGAAGAGACATGGCTCCATTCAGAATCACGATACAATTGTCTGATGCGTTCTACCGTGGCCTTGTGGTCCTGATCAAGATGTGAAAACTCTTCATATGTCTCCGGATCAAAATGCACATCATCTGTGATAGTATCATCCGTCTCATCCACTTCCCAATCAGAGTTGGTGTCATCAGAAAGATTACCTGTGAAGTCTCGAAATTCAGCCATCCAAGAGGCATCTTGAGAATCGGACGTCCAGCCATCCAAATGTGACAACGCATTGTAGTCATCGATCAGCAACGGTCGCTCCATACTTCGGCCAGCTCGTGGAGGCGTTCGTAAATTTCCACCGCTTGGTGATGAAGGAGGTGTGCCTTGTGAAACAGTTTCTTGAGGTTCATCAACAGTTGGTGGTGGCAGTAGTGGTGTAGGAAGTACTTCAATAGCAACTGGACGAGGTATACGCCAATCCAAGTAGCGACAATCCACAACACGAACTCGATGCCATCCAATAGGCCCACCAATTTGCACACCAAAAAATTGAATGTTACCCTCCCACCAAGACTGCTCAATGTCACCATAAAAATCTTGGAGATTACACCATTGACCAAGATCATATCCCAACACTTGCAAAGGCACCCACACACCCTCGGGAAGCATTCCACCACTCACATTATTGGGCCCAGATTCTTGACAGGGTAATGTTTCACCCGTCACAGCAATGTTGCCTCTGAATGGAACCTCATGTAGACCTACTTTCTGACGTTGGAGACGATCTGGAGCAAAGTGCGGTGGAGATTCTGAATGGCGTTGGTTGCCAGCTTGCCTTGTGGTGGGCCTCTTTCTGAGCACTGGAGGACTCCGCACTCCCATTTCTATTGGAGGCACCATCCATCCAGGTGGTTGGCGCAAGGACGAGGGATGGCTTCCCCGATTCAATGGAACACCAACTTTGGGCTGCAGTTCTGGAGGATTTGTGGAGGAACCCGCAGTCTTCAATATTCGCATTCTTCGCCCCTGCCTTGCTTGACGTCCGCGGGGCCTGTCATTGGAAATCACTGGCAGCTTCTCCAGATTTGTAGGTTGACTTACTGGTGCTCGAGCAAGTAGGTCTGTTGCTGTTGGAGCCTCCATCGCCAGTTCGATCGACATCCCCACAATCATTGGAGTCTCCGTCATCAACTGGATGCACGGGATTTGAAGATTGGTGTCGTTTCTGAGGCTGCTTCCGGATCCATTGGAACCTCTTCCGCTTCTCGCCAGCGCTCGGGTGTGGAGCCTCGAAATCCTTCTTTGGTCAGCCACAGGTCGGTCTTGTAGACGAGCTTGGGCCATATGTCGAGCTTGGTCCTTCATGATCACAATCTGGCCACAACTTCTCACGTAGAAAAGTGATGAAGGGCGTAGGGAACCCCAATGAATCGCCCTCTTCAATTCGTGTTGTCCACCCCAGTAGATTGGCAATGTTACGGTAACACAAATACCTCCACGTCCTATTTGTTGCGTTGATTTCCAATTGTTGTCTACGCTGAAGATCCTCCCTCTCTACCAAATACCACTCATGCAAACAATTTACGACGGATTGTGCAACAAAATCACTACCACTACATGCCTTTGCCCAACTGAATAGTAATTCTTGGATGCTTTGCAACTCTTCCACAGATGCCCTCCCTGTTCGCAAAGATGTTGCCATTTTATGTGAAATCAAGTGCAAAACGGTGGCCTTTTACTTGAACTACGTCGCCCAAATATGCACAAAGTGGTGTCTCCACTACCTCTCGCCACAATCAAGAAAGTGAATTGCAGTGCCACTACTTTTTGTGATGAAGATCACAAAAGGACTGTAATGAAGAATTCCATCTCTCCAATCCCTGCAAGGACGCTTGACCAACAAGGACTCACACTCCTCCAAGCAACGGAACCGCATTGAACTATCACTCCACCATCACCTCTTCGAAAAGGGATCCAAGGCAATTTGGGCGCCAACGGTCTGCCACCGGTAGCAACGGTCACTCCACCCTGCCATCGGGCGGGGTCTATCCAATCTGCTTGCCTCCAATTTCAATCTCGCACGAATTATGATCAACTATTTCCAGCAAACGTCAGAGGACCCACCTGCCCACTACATCCAATATCAAAATTATAAATTCGACATCATCTGCGAAATTTATGCCGGCTGTTTTGATTTGGAGCGGACAGATTTCGTCCCCGTAGGCGATGAGGGGTTAATGGTTGAATTCTAAGAGCTATGGTCTGGAATATTGATTCAGTCTTGATCTCTATATGTATGAGGATGGTATGATGTGAGAAAATCTGATTTCGTACCATCAGCAAGTCAACTGTCCTTCCATTCTCGAAAATCTTTGATTAAACAAAAATTAATCAATTTGATTGGAGTTACCAAGTTCTTGCTGATTTTCCACAAGGTTGGGTTGGGTTTGGTTGCAAGATCAGCTCTCTTTGATCCTCAGTAGAGACCTCCAATGATTTAATTGGAAAATTTAGTTTACAATGGCCCCTATTGCAAAGAGCTGAATGACTGAATTTCAATTCTGGCGTTCCTGGTATTATGATCAAAATCTAATTGGTTGGATAAAGTTTTGTCCTTGCTATGAGCTCTAATTGGAGGCTGAATAAATTGTTTGGAAAATCAGCCCTATAAGGGGTATTTCAACAACAAAATTAGTTCAATTCTGTCAAGATCTGACTCCTAAGGGGGCTTCTAATTCATGGTCCTAATTGAATTATTTGGAAGGGAATAAGGGACAGTCTTTAATGGATCCTCACAGGGCTGATGTGTTTTGTTAAGGTTCTTAGCTCTTACGAGGTTCTATATTAAAAAAAAAATGGATGATTCAGTTGTAGTATCAATTCTCTCCATGGCTCCAATCAGAAGGATATTGGTTGGATTTAAGTTCTGTCTTCGTTGGGTTCTCTTCAACCAAATATTTGTTGAAAATTCAAATGGGAGACCCCACTCAAGTTATCAACCTCAAAAATTGTTAGTATAGAGTTTGCAATTAGAACAACATGCAAGAAATCAGAAACCAAGTGTCCCAATTAGCGGCATCGCCAGTCTTTGGTTGGGAGCTTCTTGGGGTTAGGAACAACAAGAAATAGAAGGCAAAGGGAACCCCACGTCCTTTGCACAACTCAAAGAATTGCAAAGAAATAAACAAACTTGGCGTACCAAGGTTAGCGTTGCCACGTGTTGGCGCAAAAATGCATACAAAAGAGGGGGTGAGAATGAAGGGAAGGGAGCCCCCTTTTATACGTTTTCGGGCTCCCATTTACCTTCATTCACGAGAAATACTAACCTAAGTAAACTGCAATCCACACAAAAAAAACAAATTACTACGCCTAATCTACCCTACAGCTGAACCTCTAATAACTTTTGGAGAAAAGCTCCAAATGAGAAACGAATAGCGCCATTGGATCCAAAAGACCTTTTATAGCCTAAGGACCTCCACGCCCCCAAGTTTCACCCTAATTTTCCTCACGAAAGATGAGATTTTCCATCGCAGGGTAAAAGGTGAAAAACCTAACTTTTGGAATTTGTCTCTTTTACTAATCATATCTGGCTAGAGTTGTCCAGAAGGTCAAAAAAACTAAGGAAAGAATCTTGGATGACTCAAATCGGATTCCGTATGGTCATGATAAAAAAGTCTTCAAACGGAATGTTTTTGAATTCCGTTAAATTCTATTAGCGCCGCTGGTTCAGGTAGTTGCCGCTGTCGGAATGTCGTGAAACTTGATTAGGCACTTATTTATACTAAAACACGCTATCCTAATTTTTAGTGGGATTTTACCATCACCGTATGAATTTATATGAATTTCCCGATCCTTAGTGATTCCGGTTGACTTTCCATGGAGTCATGTTCCGCAATTCAAAAAATCACGAAACTTTTTGGGTAGCCTCTAGGAAACTCCCCAATGCATTGTGCAAAGTTCCAGGTCAGACTGGCACTTTCTGTGGGAGAAAGAATTTTGTTTCTCCTTAATTTTGTTCCTCCTCCGAGGAATCATTCTTGTACTAGGGAATCTTGACGATTTGGCTTCACTGTTATGCTCTTGGCATGTTTCTAAGCTAGAAACACCTCTCTGCTTGTCTTGATCGCCTGATTGCAACTCCCATGGAATTTTGGCTTAGAAGGCTCCTTTGGTGGGGTTTTGCTAATCTTTACTTTGAAGGTCAAACTCCATCCAATCCTCTATCATGAGTCTTCTAGGTTGCTGGGAAGCTAAGAGAATCCCATTTTACCATTTTTAGCCAATTCCTCATCACATGCGTTCGTGTGGTGAAAATCCATGAATTGAAGGTTTAACCTTGGATGTGGGGTCTAAATTGAAATCACTTCCAATCTGGAATTTGACCCGTATGTACCCAATATTGGATACTTAAAGCATAAAAGAGCATGAATTGAGGTTTTAAATTCTCTTTACCATAATTTACCATAATTATTCCATTTTTATCCCAATTATTTACAAAGTACTTTAAATGGCCAATTAATTCATAATTTACTCATAAAATGAGTAAAAAACGATTTTTTTTTGTACTATGAGCCTCAGGTGTCATCCTGGGGGCTCACAAGAAGGTTCAATGACAGTACAAGTTGCAAGTGTAGGCGTTACAAGTACTGTCAAAAACTATAAAGTAGTCCAAAACATGACTAAATTTGTATAGGCACAGGTTTTACTCAACAAGTTATAGCATGATTCAAATGTTGTAAGAGTAACACATACTCTACATACTGGCTGCTACAACGCAGTACTATAGACGCAAAAAAGTCTATAGAAACAGAGGTGCAGTTGTAAAAACTTTGAGTATATGCATTCTAATACCATAAATTGTTTGTATACAAAGAAAGTGAATGGGATGACTTTTAGTAAAAAGGAAAAGTGTTTTTCATACTATAGAAGGCAAATAGCACACATAAATAATGGAAATGAAATCAATAATTGATAAAAGCATTAGCAATAGGAAAAAAGCAATACTTGGCAACAACTTCTTCAAGGGCACTGTTTGGAGCATCTTTGGTGGAAGTTTGAGGGTCCACGTCTTCTGTGGATCGACCTTGTTTCCGGATATGAGATTGGACATTAGCAGAGGAGAATTGTCTACGTAGAAGGTCTCCATACTCACTGAATCCTTCATTTTTGAAGACATCACCCACCGGTACCTTCTGCAAGGAAGCTAGGCGCTAGATCCAAACCTTGACGCGCCGGTTAAAGGACTTCTAATGTGCAACGTTGGTTTCAGCTGCAAACTCCGCCCAATTGACCTTCTTTTACTGAACTCTATCCAAGACAAATCCAATAGCAAACTCCTTAGCCACATGAGTTGGTGTATAAGGTTTCTGATAGCACTGACAATACAAGTCTTGCGCCTGTTGTCGCAGCACAGAGCAAACAATTCCCCCGTTATACTCCCAAAAACCACCCTAGAGCATAACAAAAGTGACTATAAAGATCGAACCCACGAGATCTTGTGAAGTATGTAGCCTATTTATGATTCTAAGCTCAGTCAGTCTTCAAACTCCAACTTTCTAGTCCTAACATTGAAATTGGAAACAACACCAACACGCAGAAATAAGAACCAGACTCCTTTCACCTTTCGGTTCCAAGAACTATCCGATCCATCTAACTGCTTCAAATCAAGGACTTTTCTGACTTCCAGTCCTAGGGTACTACTCCTAGACCGATCCGTTCCAGTCTATCCTCACTTAAATGTATCACCTATCCGGTTTGATTTTACCTCTGTTTCACCATCAGAGGGTTCGCCGCTTGATTTTGTAAGTGGCAGGCCCGCCACTCCTTCCGTGACTTAAAGTGGCTGAAGACCTACTATCCTATCCTCTAATTTCCTAAGCTATTCCGGATCCGGTTTGGTCCTTCACAACAACTCAGATGGCAATCCGGATCACAGGTCACACAAAGACCCCCCCATACGACCCTCTCATACTACAACGACCTTGACACCAAGTCCCAACCGTGCGAAGTTAGGTGGTTATAAGTGCACCCATCCATTCCAACGCCAACTAAGGTTCTTCTGTTTGCCACTACAGCAGTGAGACCTCATAGGAGATCGGACACTCAACTGGATTTCCCACCTAGGAGTTCTAGCACGACTAAGGAATCCCTCCCTATCCGTCTAGCCTAACAACAACTTTCTCACCCGGAATACTAACCTTTAGAGGCGCTGAGGAATTGAAATTCACTCACAACTCTTTGCTACCCACTCACATACACTTAGAATCAAAACAAGGACACCAAGGGGAGAAATCACTCATAAAAAAATCACATACATTCCTAACTCCTTACTATACGACTTTGCCAAGACAAGAGAAAGCCAATAGCATGAAGCAAATAAAATATGCAAGAAAAATGCAAGAAGAAGACTCCCAGTCTCCCATGCAGGGCAGACTTTTATATACAACTTTAATTTACAAAGTCAAAAAGGACCCAAAAAATCCGCGCGAGATTTTCGGATTTAAGATAAGTAAAATGAAAGATCCTATGGTTAGATTATCATTTTTTTTATTCTTAGATGAACGCTATAGAAGTGGTAGTTTTAGTGTTTTTTGACAAAAAATGGCCTTATGGCTCTCGATCAGAATTGTCATCTTTACAATGTTGTTTCTCTTGCGACTTTGAGAGTGCAAACAAGAGTGGCAATATCCAAATTTCTACTAGATTTTGTAGATCATGAAGAAATATGAATAAAGTGGTTAACTTTAAGGAACATTGAATTTAGGACGTTTTTTGTATTTATTGATTTTTGTTCCCTAACTCCTAATAACCCAAGGATTTTGTACAAAATTTAAATTATTATAGAGTATAAAATATAAGTTCCATAATTTTTTTAAATCAACATCAATGCAAAGTATGAAGAGTAGAAAGCATTAGAAGAGTTTTTAGGCCATTGGAAGACCTCGAGTTCTCTGACGTTTCCAGACTGTGGGAACGTCGTAGAACTAGCCATCCAACTTGGTATAGAGACTGCCAGGTTGGACTGCATTAATGAATTAATTTAAAAAAATTTAACTTTTTTATAATTAAAATAAATATTTAAAAATTAAAATATATTTATATTTTTTTAATAATTAATTAATCAGACTGTCCGGCCATGGTTCGCAGCATGGGAACCATGGCCGGAAGGTCTCTCATAGGCCTCATTTCTCCCCTAATGTATGTGTAAGATCAAAAAAATTTAATTATTTATAGATTTTTTCCAAATGAATTTTGAAGATTTAACTTTAAAAATTCACTAAAAATACAAATCTTATCTTTAGTATTTGAAAATTTCTATGATTGGTAAAAATTGGAGTTTCTATTGATTTTTGTGAAAAACAATAAGATTTAGTAATGGAAACATCAATCCTTTCTCCAAATAGTAAACATTCCAATTGTGGGAAAATTCTAAATACTTTGTGCTATTTTTCTTATAATTATTGTTTGATCATAGCAATCTTAGTTTTGAATATAAAAATAGATAGACAACTAAATTTAGTTTTCACACAAAGTATAAATTGAAAAATTCTACTTGAAAATGTTGCCTAAAGTTGAACATTTGGGGGTTGGGCATTTTTGACACCCAAATTTTTTAGAGAGTATCATTTTGTCTCCCCCAAATTAGAAGAGAGTGACATCCCAAAATGGAAGGAAGATGTCAAATTCATACTCTTAACCCTTTAAATCCTAGGGAACTATAAAGTAGTTTTTAAATTGAAAAAAACAAAAATAACTCATAATTTGAGAGGAATTAGAAGGGAGTTAGGAAATAGAGGTCCCTAATTTTTTCGATAGAGAATGGAAAATACAATTGCATACAACATGTATGTACATTTATATATGGCTACATTTTCCAATCTCCATATAATATATGAAAATACATAGAAAGAATTGCAAAAAATGTATCCCTTTTGTGTCTTGAAGAACATTGACAATGTATTAGGGGGAGGCACAAAGATGATACAAGTGGACAGGCACTTTTGGGAAATAAGGGCCCTATAAAGAAATATGACTTATAATACTTTGTACAACAATATTTTCAATACTTTTAGGTATAATGGTCAATTGTTCAAGTCTTATTTCTTATCTTTTATTGTGGACACTAGCTTCAATTACCACTATGTAAGCGTCAATCACTCACAAAAGAAGTACAATTGAACTTGTTTCAATTTTGAGTAGAAGATTTTGTATATGCCTATGTCAAGTGTTTCTCATATTAAACATGTATTTGCACACATAGAAGATGTAGTTTTCACTATTGATTGCTCTTTATGACCCATGAAAGCAATGTCTACCAAATCAAAAGGTCCTTGAAGTCAATCTTGTATGAGGTTGGTGGTGTTGCAAGTCTACATTTGCTCATTTTTCAAACAGTGTCATGAAACTCTAAATTCTCATAATACCAATGATGGATCGTCCTAATTTTTGGCAAACCCATTGTTTGTCACTCATCTTCCAATTTGGTAAAGTTACTCTCCTCACTTGGGCTCCTCTATCCTCAATAATCTCTCACATTTCTGTTTATTTTCGCTCTGACCAAAACAACCCTGGGTTGACGGAGGATGCACAATGGGCTTCCTACTTTCGACCAGCCTTTCAATGCTCCCTTTGTAGCACCTCCTATCTCTTAGAAAATGCTCAGAACGAAGTTCCCTTCTCTTCCAGCAGGAGGGTTTGTTGTTCAGTTGATTCAGCTGCAGCTTCAGTTTCAGTTTGTCCTTCTGAAAAAGGAAAAGAGAGGCGGGGGAAGCCTGTAAGCAATCAGTTACAGTACATAAGCTTACACACAGAGATTAGAGAGAGTGTGCGTGTTTAAGGAAAAGATGGGGTTCAGGGCTTTGGGTTTGATGTTGCAGAGGACGAGGACGATGCCATCGCTGTTGCAGAGCAGCTGCAGGAAGGTCATGGCCATGGCGACGGTGAACAGCAATCGGTGTTTTTCCTTTGGGTCGGTTCAGGCTGCTGCTACCCCTCCACGTGCATCCCACAACAGGGCCATTCCAGTGGCCGTGGCGCCCATAGTGGAGGATTTCGTTCATGGCTGCTATGAGGTGCGAATTTTGGGCTCGTGGTGGGCGTTTGCAAGTTTTTCTGGAACTTGATTTGGGCCGACAATGAGTTCGAGTTTTAGGGCACTTTGATTGATCTGGATTCAAAATATTTGCAGTGTATGGGGAGATGGATTGCACCTCGTTGTGCGAATGCTCATCTACTCGAGTTGTAGAACGGTTCATTTGGTGCGTTTTGGGATTCTTGCTTGTGTAATTGTTACACCTACATCTCGATTTTTTCGTAGATGGCTCTCCCTAGGAAGTGTTGAATGTAAACGAAGCTTTGGGCTGCAATTTCCTTGGTTTGGACTGAATGAGGATGGAGAGGTCGTTCACTTTCTGTTTTGAAGAAAGGCAGCAGCGCAAGGAAGGGATATTGCAACGAGAACGAAATTCACATCAATCCATACCCTAAAGTGGATAACAATGCCAGGCCTTGGCCTAATAAGAAGCAGGGCGTCCTGTTTTTCTCGATGGGATTTTCTGTAATGACGAGTTCATGCTCTGAATATTGCGGGGGGTGTAGGCACAAACGCCTTTAGTGATCCAAGGCGCAATGGATACATGGGCATCGAGGAAGTGGACTCCGGAGTCTGTCAGGGATACCTTCGGGCATGTGAATGTTCCTGTTGAGCTTAGTTTTTGGAACGAGGAGGAAGGGCGGTGGGGAGATTATCGGGATCTTTACAAGGAACACGTGACGCATGCTAGCTCCAAGGAGTATTTTATGCCTCACCAACCTAGTAAGATACTTCCTGTACTCATCACTTCAAGCATGCTGAGAATTCTCTAGGCAACTAACATAAATTTATGGAAACGTTGTAGAAAATTATTTTCCGAACAACGAAACTGGAGCTCTACGATCTTAGCTCTGCTGCTCTGAATCTCCTGAACAGTGTTGTGTGTAGTTTTACGATTTTGCTGTGTTGGGCTTTATAACTGGACCCACAAAAATTTGCTTACAATCGAGAGTCACGATACTACTGTCATGGGTGGATACGCAGTGTCGTTGGGTGACTTCATGGACATATTCATGTGCAAAAGAGGGAACCCGTCCTCGCCATCACCACTCATTGGTTACGTGGCACAACATCAGCTACTCACTGAAGTTCCTGAAATGGCAAATGGCATCCCGTAAGAGTAAGCCTTCCTTGACTGTCGTTGCCATGTAGATTTACTCCGAGTTCTATGAATGATTTCTTTTTCTTAGATTTATGTGGGGAATTTCAAAGAGTTCGTGCACATCTAGCGGGCGAGGGATTCCACGAAGAGTCTATTAGCAGTCTTTTTATAAGGATTGGATCTTAACCTGCCAAAAAGTCCCTGTTCTTTTGAGCTCCTACAACAAGATATTTATGATGAACTGAGTGGTGGGCATTCCTGTGTGGTTGCGGCAGGGACCCTGATTACGTAAAAGCACAGCGAGAAGTTTATCAGAGAAATATTTGGTTGGGACCTGCTGGCACTGTTTCTCCACTACATTTTGATCCATATCATAACATTCTGGCGCAGGTAGATCGTCGTATTCACACATGTCTTCACTTAGAATGGTTCTGAAACACTTGATACATTGACTGGTGAGCTGACCTCATAATGCTTTCGTTTGAATCCTCTGCAGATCTGGGGGACAAAGCACATCCGGCTTTATGGTCCTCATGAGAGCTCAAAGCTCTATCCTTTCACATCGAACATGTTCCTCCGCAATACTTCCCAGGTGCCAAACTCATCCTTCTCGCATTCTACTCCTCTGGCCATATCATTGAACTAGCTAACTGTGGCTAATTTATATTATATTATGAGAGTCTTTTATGTTCGTTCATGCACCATCGCATGATCATCCGACTGTACAGACTACTGACCTTCTGAGCGGTTTTAGGGTTTAGGGTTTACAGATATGAGGTTAATGCCAAAGTATTTACCGGGGAATGATGCTTGAAATAATGAGTTACTGTGTGAACGTTGGTCTCCAACTGGGGAACATGGTTGATGAGACATCTCACCGTATGTATGCGATGCATCGGTGACACAAGTTGTTGAATATGAATTGTATTAGGTGAATCCCGAGGACGAACTCAATACGAGCAAGAAATGGCCCGAGTTCCAGAAAGCTCAGTGCTGGAGCTGTGAGCTGCGGGCGGGCGAGATGCTCTACATCCCCCTCAAGTGGTAAGTCCATGACTTCTAACTTCTTTTTACAGCACCACATCTATGTCAGCATCTCTCCAAGGCCATCATCCCCTGATGACAGTGATAAGTGCGACTCTTCAAAACGAAACAATAAGAGAATAAACTAATCAGCATGTGTGTAGTGAACCAGTTTCCGTAGGGCTCCAGAATTCGCCCCGCCAGATGTAACTCGAACTTTTCGAACTTTTCACTGCCTTGTAATTAGAACTTTAAATTTTTATCATTGCGCATTCAAAAGTACTTTGAATAGGTATAAGAAAACTCAAATTTAGACATTGGACAATGAAAATAAACAGCTTCAAAAGTTAACTAAAAGACCAAAATTTTAATGGTCTTGGCAAATCACGATTACCAATGCACATCTCACTCACTCCAATTGGATGGTTTGTTTTGAAGTGGCTTCTTTTCTTTGTCCAATGTCTAAATTTGAATTTTCTTGTACCTATGCAAAGTACTTTTGAATGTGCTTTGCAATGATACAAATTTCAAGTTCTAATTAGAAAGCAGTGAAAAGTTAGAGTTATATTTGGCGGGCAGTTATACCGGACTATTGAGGTCGCCCTTAGTTCGGTAGTTCGGTAGTGCTGCAGCACTGACAACTGAGATGTTTGCGCATTTGACTTGACCGTGTTCAGGTGGCATTTCGTGAGGGCAGAGAGTACCAGTCTCTCGGCAAGCTTTTGGTGGCTTTGAGAAATCCTTTTCAGCTTGTGCATACTGTACTGTTTCAACTGCTTGACGCCGATGACGTGCTAGTTGATTTGAGAAGAGTGAGGTAGTGGAGGTCGAGCATTTCTTTTGATGGTTAACTTATATGTTTTCCTTTTGGAGAGAGACTGCTCTCACGCCATGCTATGCTTGAACTGGAACTGAGTGACAACTCCCCTGGGATACGTCAACGGTCATATAGTGGGAGTAGCAGTAGTATAGAATAGTACGACACTCTGCTAATTGCAAGTGTCTCTACCCCAAATAGAATTTTTTAATTTTAGTTTGTGTCTTCTTTTATATCTTCCTTGGTGCAGTCCTCAGTATAATCCTTATATGTTGAGAAATTGAAGAAATCATATTTGGCAATCTTAGAATGGCACTAAGATAAAATAGTCCATTGTGGTCAGAATTAGGAGTTTGGTCTCATGCCATTGCTGAAATTTTTCAATTTTTTTTCCACATAAAGACAAGTGTGGGAAACAATGAGAGCAATTGAAATTATATTTTTCTAACAAAGTATGAATTTGCTATGAATTTTTGAAGTGTTCAACTCATCATGACCCAAAAAGTCTTTAGACTACCTCAAAAGCAATAGAATTTGAATCCATTATGTTCATTTGCAATATTTTTTAATATGGAAGGCCCATAAGTCAATTCTTACAATGAATTTACATTCAAAAGCTAGAAGTTCGTCATGAGGTCACTATTCACTTCATTACTATTATGTAAGACTTTGATTGTGGCCCAAATTTCATATATTGGAAAAATTGTAATAGGGTCATTCCCTAGGTGTCTACTATGGGGTCATTTGATCACAATGGATTGTTCTACTTTATTTCCTTTATCGACATGTTACAAATTATACTAGACCTACAATGTTCATGCTTTGATATGATGGGCTTGAACATTTTGCTATTTCTTTTTTAACATTAGTTTCATTCTCATTGTACCAAACATTATTTTGCACCTTGAACCATTGTCGAGTCTCAACCCTTGTGGTAAGGTATACACACCCAAAATTGGCCCTAGCCCAATTGTGAATTGTTTTATAATTTGAAGGGATGCTATTGTATTACTGTTGCAACTATATAGGGAGTTTAAAAAATGACATTAGAATTCAAATAGATGAAAATAGTACCCCCTAGTTTTTGTTTTTATTAAAAATTGAGTTCACATGTAATAAAACCCTTTGATATGCCATTCTAATGGATAAATAAAATTGTGAATCTAATCTTTAAGAAAAGGAAGAATAATGGATCATCCTACCTTAGTCACAAAAAGATTATTAGTATGGTGTGGCTAACAATTGTTGGAAGGTAAGTGGGTTAAAGGAGGAAGTTGAATGTACAATTAGATTAAATTAACTTACAAATTACCTTTAAAGAATTTTGCATAATACAGAGTTCAATTGGCATTTTTCATCTTGTATAATTAAAATTCAATTCTTATGCAATCCCAATTAAGCACACCAAATTTTAATTTCAAAAAATCAAAACTCCATTTTTGGTGAATTGTTTCATTTAATATTCATGGTTTTACATGATAAATGATTGAAAAACATTGGTGATGAATTTTTTTCATTCAATTGCATAGATATGTAGTAAATGTCTATGTGCACATCTTTCCTTCAACAAGAATCTTTTAAAAAATTTAAAAATCCCCTCTTTAAAAAATTCAATGTGAGGTGTCGTATGACCTAACTTTGTATAAAAGATATCTTTGTATTTTAACTAAATTTTGGCAAAATAATTGTATCATCATGTTCAAAATAATGTAGAACATTGGCTATAGAGAGTGAGGATGAAATAGAAAAATCTAATTACAATAAAGAGATATGGGGCTATTTTACAAAATTTAGGCATTGTCACCCCAACATTAAAATCTCTCTATAGAGGGAATTTTGAAACTTTTTTGGAGATGCTTGTTGAAGGAAAGATGTGCATATGGATGTTTCATACATATCTATGCAATTGAATTAAAAATATTCATCACTAATGTTTTTCATTCATCATGTAAAATCATAAATATTAAATGAAGCAAATCACCAAAAATAAACTTTTGTCTTTTTGAGGTTGAAATTTGGTTTGCTTGATTGGAATTACATAAGAATTGAATGTTAATTATGCAAGATAAAAATGTCAATTATATCCAATTTTACACAAGATTCTTTGAATGGCACAATAAGGTAATATGTCCATAAATTGCTGAGGCTCTAAAATCGCCCACTTCTTGAAATGTACAATATTTGTACATGTTTTTTTTTCACTGTATTAGCAATGTACAAATACTGTACATTTCAGGAAGTGGGCGATTTTAGAGCCCACTGCATTTGAACTTAAAATATTCATAACTAATTTCAGAAAGCTCCAAAACATATGAAACAACTTGGGTAAGATGCCAATTCCGCTCGTCTTTCAAGGATAATTTACTAAAAAATATTTCAAGAAGTTTCACCCCTCCAAAAATGAGTTCTAGCTCTTAAATGGTCGATTTATGGACTTATTACCTTAGATAGTTTGTCAAATTATTGAACCTAATTGTATAACATTGGGATATACAATTAGAATTTACTTCCGGCAATACATTCTTCAATGTTCTTTTGGTTTTGGACTAAAGGGAAGGGGGTTGTAGTCAAAACAATTTTATATAATTTGTCATTTTGTCCTTTTAATGTTTTTTGTAAGGGTCAAATCATTTTCATTTAGTTGTGAAGAGACAAGTTGTCAAATAGTTCACACTAATATGAAAAGGGCTTACAAATTAGATTTGAACAAGGTCAATTTGACAAGATTAGAAGGGTGGCAATTTGTCTTAGGATCAATTCAAGCGGTTGATCCTCTTCTTCATATATTTGGACAATTTGTCATTTTTCACCAGACCCCATGTACTCATTTTTTCTTTCGGTGTGTAGATTTTGTGTCTATTACTGTATTATGAATTCCTTCAAGTAATATCAATCCAGTTTTGATGACTAATTGTCTTTGTTGCTCTGTGTGTGTGTGATACTTGGTGTGATTTTTGGTTGTTTTGTTAAATCTAGTGATTGAATTTGGTGGTTTGTTCTTTTGGGTGATTATTTGATAAATCCAATGATTGAATTTGGTGTTTATTGGCTATCTTGACTTATTGTGTGATTGGTTTATATAATCTGTATTTTATTCATAATCTTTCCCAATCTATGGCAAAATTCCCTGTGAACAAACCTTTGCTACGTACTATACTACAATAAAATTGACAATCCTATTGGGGTTGCTAATTTTTGCTTTGACAGGGTTTTTTCGTTGATTAAAGCTTTGTTTGACTACATAAATATCTAAAGAGGTTTGAATATGCCCATAAGGTGGAAACACCTACAATTATGCCATGCATTTTATAGCACCCTATAAAGCCCCTTAAAATGGTTTTGAAGTATATACTTGACTATTTTCTATGTGTACAATGTTTTGACATTTATTAGACTTGTCTATTGGTTGGTTTGTATATCTTATAAGTCATCCTTTTCCATTATAAAACACGGGCCCCATAACCCTCCATTCACTATTATTTGGAGACAAATTTTTCCACCACCATTTGTTAGGGCTTTGGAGAATTTTTAAGACTATTCTAGGACAACCTATATTCAATTTAGAAACCTATATACAAGATTGAGAACCTAAGCTAACTCCATTTTTGACATATTGTCCTATTTTCAATTATATCTGTTTTTATTTTCATTGTCCTCTATTCTTGTAACTTTAGCTCCAATAATTTCAACTCTGAATTATTTACAACAAAAAATAGTACTCTTGGGTGTTCCTATCTAAAACAAGTCAGCCAATGCTACAATGCTATAGCTATTTGTAGTGTAACTATTTATTTATTTATTAAATTGTGAAGCCTCTAGGAACATGAAGTATTGTTGGAAATCCTTTGGATAGGAAGGATTCACTTACTTGATTTCACTAAATCTCAACTCAAGGGTAGAGAATCGTTGAATTTCAAATTGTTACAAATAATGACAAAAAATGAGGAGAAATAGCAAAATGTTTTATACACTTATAAATGCCCAAGCTTTTTTTGAGCTTCTTAGAATTTGCTCTAAATTGAACAAAATGTCAACATTTTGATAAGTTTTATCAATTTAAAAAAAAATTGTAACCATACAAATTCAAACTAGACATGTTAGAGATCACATTGGAAAAGAAAATACAACAATATCACTTATAGATTGAAAGATTAATATGATGTAGGTGTTGAAACTCTGAAAGTGATTTCAATTGAAGTCTTTCAACCCTCACTTTACATGTCAATCCTATAAAATTGGTCACCAAAAAAATATGAGGTTGAAGGACATAACATGCATAACCCCAATCAATTTACATCTTTTCAAAATCTACTCTAAATATTTTGGTAAATGAATTTCTAATGTGATTTTTTCTCCAAGATTTAGTGTATTTGAGACTTATCTTCAAGAGTCCTCAACTTGGAAAATCAAGATTTGCAATGGACACCCTTGCACAAAATCTTGAATAGAAAAATCATAATCATTCATTTTCAAGTTCAACCTTTTAATTCTAAAATTAGACCTTGAAAATAATTTTTCAAAAATATAAATCACTACAAAATAGTAACTTGGTTAGATTTTATTTAAGATCAAAGTATTATTGACACCAAAATTTGGTGCCTTGGACAATCAAGAGTTAAACAAAATTTGGATATATTGTCATATAAGTTATAAGACTTGTAAAAAATAAATTTCCAAAATTTTTGTAACACTTTTTGATTTTTTTAATAATTTTTTCAAAAGCCACAGACTTGTACTTCAACACTCATGTCCAAAATTTGTTGAGAAAATCTAATTTCTCAATTAATTATGGCAATTTTGAAGTGGATGAATACTTATGAGAACTACAATATTTTTAGTGGAAAAAAGAACATACAAAGCAAGGAATATTGAGGTTGTTCACATGGGCATCAACAATCCCAGAATACGTATACCGTATTTCGCGAGAAAGCTACAAGTGTATATACTAGGAGGCTACTTCTGCAAAATGAAGTTTTAGCAGTAAAAATAGGATCCTAAATTTGCCAAGAAGTGTTGGCATTTTGAATAAATTTGATTTTTTTTGGTAGAGTACTGCTTGCGAGTTCTCAAAATGTTAGGTTAATAAATAGAAATAAAATTTGTAAGCTTGATGCATGTCATTGCTAATTGGTGGTAAAACTTATATGAAAATAGAGAACTTTGAGACTGTTTTACTTGCTTACATATTGTTGCTCCTCTATTGATATAATATACAATTTCAAGCTTGAATGATACAACATACACAACATATACAACATAGAAGTTCACATTCCAGTTTGAGAAGAAATGAAAGAAATCCTTGCACAACATACACAAATTCTTGCACAAAGACCTTGCACAAAGATAAGAACCAGAAACAAGACAATGACAAATAAATTGAAATAACAATGCAAAACAGACAACAAAACACATGAAAGAAACTCCAGACATGAAATATGTACAAAATCTGCACAACACACATGGATTCAAACAAAAAACGTCACCAACAAGGGAATTGAACCCTTCTTGCTGAAACAACAAGACTGCCCAAAATGCAATGTTGGTGGATTTGCACAGTACTAAACAAACAAGCCACATTAAAAAACAAGTTAGACTGAAAAAGTGTCGATGCTCTTTGAAGTTGATGATGCTTTCCGCAAATCATGTAGTTGACCCGCCCATTGCCAAGCACGTCCAAGCAATCACCTCCAATGTGAAGGAAAGTCACAAATTTGAGACCAAATCCTAGCCTTATCTCATAAAAACTAAGGTGTGCAGAAAGGGGAGGATATTGATGATCTTCTGGAATCACACATCCTTGTGGCGACCCACCTTCACAACACTCTTCCATGAATAAATAGCGTCTTTGTATGGAAAATTTTTCAAACTATAATACTTTTGTCCAAACATTTAGACAACGAGTGGCAAGTGTTTGCCTAGACGGTTTCGGTGGCACAACTTCAAGAATTTCAGCGTGGAAAAACAACGCTCATCCTCCACCGAACCAAGTACTAAACAATAGCTGATCTCAGCAACCTTGAAGTATTTAGAAATCAATTTCTGTAACTGGCATGACTACGATAGACCCCACCACATCAGAATGACAAGATTCACATTGGAAGATGAAGTGCAAACGGCTTTATAGTTCGCCTTCATAGTAACTTTGAATAAGCCTTGCTGATTATCAAGATTGGAACTGCAAAGGAGCTCAAGTGCCGTGTAGCTTATTCTACCTTCATGCAACGGCTTGCCTGTGTTCAAAATTGCAACGTGAGAATAAAAAAATTTCAAGACTGCTAAGTGATGAACGAAGCTTTCATTTGCCCCTAGCTGCTGCCAATATTGCGGATAAATAATCCCAAAAGCATCGAGCAACTCTTGCTAGTACGGGAAGCACCTATCCAGCTCGTCACAAAGAGACTAAGCAATCTTTGCCAAGTCAACAACAAGCAAGTAAAGCTTAGTAAAGCATTCCTTGTTTCCTACAATAGTGACTAACCAGAAGCTCAAAATTGTAAGCTAGTTATAGCAAACAAAAGCACACAAAGAACAATCATTCAACACAAAGAAAAAGAAATTCAACACAGGACGGTAAGAACAACAATTTACAATGCTATGACAGTCAATTGACCTACAAGCCATAAATTGAGAAAAAAACCCTCTATGATTGAGATGAAGAGAAACAGATAACCTCAATCCAGCAGAGCTGTTGGAGTCCTAATGAGCACCACACAATCCGAGCAAAAAGAATATGAAGTGAGGAAAAAATGTAACATGAAAAAAATGTAAAACATAAAAAGGAAACAAACTAAACCTATCAATGAACTATCGTTGTATGTTGGCCTGTGTCCGCAAGAAATCCTCCTTCGTAACAAAAATGTGATTTCCGGTCAACTTGTAATGGCAACAGGCAAACGCAGTGGTACAACCAAAGTTATACAACAAGTGATAAGCACCGCTTTCTCTAGGGGCCTCATTCCATTGCATAGGGATTTTGGTTGAGGAAAGTGAAATCAAATCTTGGTAACGTTGAAACTTCGGCGTGGAGAACGCCGTAGACTCATCTACAAACATCCTTGCCAAATTGGCTTGGTACAGTTTTATGGACTACAAGAAGTCACAGATGAATATGTCCCGTGCCTGTGAAAGCTTAATAAGACAGTGGACAACATTCAACAATGGAATAAAGTAGAAAAGAGATAATAAGACCTCAATGTCGGTAAGGTAGTCAAAGTTGGTGGCTGCAGCAACGATGGATTTGCCACCACCAAATCCCGACATATTAAGGCCCATCTTTACCATGAGCATCTTATACTCGGACATAATTCATTGGACTGGGCTCCGCATAGAAATCCAACGAGTGTCAACGTTCCTCAACATCTTTGAGCCCTTAGTTCCTATGAGATCGGCTAGTTTTTGCAACTTGGTGTGCTGCTTGTGACTACGGCAGTAGTAAGCATACAAAGATTGATAGAGGGCTTCCAAACAAGACACCATCGGATAGTTTGACAAAGTTTGAACTACCAGATTCAAGCGGTGACTTGCACAACTAGCTCCGAGGCAGAATGGAGCCCACTTCTTTCAAATTTGGAATTTTGGATGGAGACACTAGTTTTGGGCCCCTAGAAAGTGCTCATTCCACTACCCCAAAGGACACAACACTAGTAGAAAGCCTTGTTTGATTGGATGTTCCTACATCAAAGTTGACGAATTTTCTTAAGCATCCAATGTAACATCTTCATGTGTTTATGTCAATAATGACATCCAATGTAGCATAAAGATGTTACATTGGATGTCATTGTTGACATAAACACATGAAGATGTTACATTGGATGCTTAAGAAAATCCGTCAACTTTGACGCAAGAACATCCAATTAAACAAGGCTTTCTTCTAGTGCAAGTTTACTAGCGATTTCCTCTTGCGTCAAACTACCTTCACCAAATAGAGAATGCATAATCACGTCAATAAGGTGATTTGCAATCTTACAATCCGAAACACATGACAGATGAAGCAAGTGCGGCATTCGCTTCCAATACTCAACAACATAAATATGAACCCCGATCCATGAGGTATTGTCCACCGTAGTGATCTCGTCAGCACTAATTGAGACAAATCTAGCAGACTGAACTACAACTTTCAAGGCATCTATGACACAAGTGTGAAGATGTTTATTCATTTCTCAGGCAGATGTTTCAGACCAGTGCTTCCTTGGCACATTTTAAAGCTTAAGATGCCTTAGTAAGTGTTGTTGTCGTTCATAATCACACATAGGACGACCTGAACTAAGAACTTGAAACAAAGTAGAGAATTGTACTCCCTTTCTGTTGGCTTTGCCCTCCAAACCAGCAACAAGTTGATCCGTAATAGTGCCCACCAGTCGTCGCCTTGCCCACAGCTTGTTGAATTGAACATGGTTGTAGTCCTGCTTAAGTTTGTGTATGTATCGCCTTTCTTCAAATGTGCAAATGGTTTGCCATCGAACTTGCATACCCGCTTTCCCTCATGCTTCTCAAGGTTGTTGCCTTTGGGAACTATGATTTTCTTCCGGCCATTGACGGCATTGCAATTCTTGCAAACAACTCCGATAAGATTACCCGCAGTATGGAATTCTCTTTCGACCCATGTAAATTTACATGGCCCAAACTTCCTACCACTTCCTTGTGATAGTGGACAGGGAAATTTTCCTTCTCTTGCATGCCTTTGGTTTTGAGTCCTTCTTGTCACTCATCTCACGTGCTGGATTTGGAAGCACCCCGAGACAACAATTGCCTCAAACAACGACGGAAACTGTAGAAACGGACTAGCAATGGAATCGGTTAAGTCACTTAAGTGAGTCTCAGAGATGACTTGGACAGATTTAAGCATAGGTAGATACTTGCCCAAACTATGGCTGTTGCATAAAGACCCAAACGTCCTCAGGCGGAAATACTTTGGTAGCTACAATTTTGGTGCCATTCTTCAATCTCGATTTGCAAGTTTGCAATCATGCGTCTACACCCCAGAAAGACAACACCACAAACAACAACAAGAAAACACCAAGGCAACACACAAAAACAAAAGCAAACACCAACGTCAAGAAAAAAATTGAAAGGCAAGGGGAGGGGCTCTCAATGCAAGCGATGTTGAGTTGTCGACTTAGCAAGTGCAAATGTGGGTTCAACCACGACCACATTCACTTAAGAAGAAACTGCCTTCATGCCTGGGTTGCTCACGCAAGACATCGCAAGACCGCCAATCCGCCACCCATGTGGGCAGTCCGTCACCAATTTGAAAATGTACACACGAAATTCACTCCACCTATCCATCGATTATTGGCACTCTTGGGAGTCTTGGCAGGCATTCAGGCAAGCTCTATTTCCAGATTGGAATGAATGTGTGGGAGACAATTCAAGATTTCAAGCGAAACATCTCTGAAATTTTCAAAACAGACAAGAATTGGCGCTTCCGAATCTTGCTTTCCAAAACCCAATTTCTTGAAATGGCAACACGCAATCAAAGCCAGTAAATCCTAAAGGCCTAAACCCAAGCTACGAATCCCAATATCCCACGATGTAGTGGATGCACAATTGCACATTGTACAAGCATTCAAGTAATGGAAACCAACATAACCAAGCAATCAACGATTCAAAACACATTTAATGCACAATTGATAGAGGAGCGAATCCAAGCCCAACTAATGAAGTGTTGAGTACCACTGACTATTGAGGACTGACGCTCAAGTGTTGCTACACATGCAGGAAAGAAGGAGAAGACAACTCGCTCAAGTGTTGTTGCGCATCAATGGCCAAGATGGAGCCGACTTGCTGAAATCCAATGGCGCAAGTAAGGTTCTTGCTAACCGTAATCTAAACTAGGAAGGGATGAACGCTAATAGAAAAGTAAACACATGCAGGTTTGCATGTGTTCACCCACGACATTAGTTAAATTGCTCAAATCCCCATTTTTCCAAGAAATTCTACAATGTACATTTAGCATGTTCAAAATCTAAATAGAAAGCAAGGGAAAATTAGCCACTTTAGGAAACGCTGGTTGGCATAGTCTCTATTATTTATGGAATAAGGGTCAAGTGTTCCTACCTTAAAATATTATAATGGAGAAACAAATATATACCTGTGATGAATTTTTTGAAGCCTAAATTGTTTTACCTCTTTAATTGTGCTTAATGGCACACACAAGCAACAATACTTAATTCTTTAACCCTTAAAGGACCAAGGGTGCCTTCGGGTGATAAATCTTTACAGTGGAGAATTGAGTTGAGAGTCTAGGAAAAAAAAAAGGTTTTCAAAAAAATTTAATTTTCTTTCTTAAAAAAATTGTAGAATAGAAGTAAATATGAGATTGAATGAAAATCTATTTTATTAATATATCTAAAATAGAATTAAAATGCACTATCCCCATGGTCAGATTGTTCTAGCAAGCAAACTAGAAGCCATTTCCAACAGTGCACTGTTGGTTCAAGCGTGATGAATACAAGCTGAAGTCAGGTGTCTGCTGAAACCCTGGCAAAAAATCTAAATAAAACCGAAAAACGGACGAAAGCTTCTGAATATCATTGGTGGCCGCAGCAGCCTCTAGAAACATGGCCGGAGGAATCGCATCCACCTGCAGAACATCAGAAGAGTTTGAGAAAGATCTGTCCTAACAAAAAATTTAACCGAGTGAAGAGACAATATGTAGAAAACTTCAAATGAACAGTACTCTGTACAATACTAAAAAAAGAGTTCTAAAAGATTTTGTGATCTGCTAGTGAAGTGTGACATACCCACATAAATTATTCTCTCAAAACTCTCTTAAGAGACGCATGGATAACACTGAGAATAAAGCTTATAAGAAGGGCTCCTCATTCAATACATTGGAACATACATGAGGAAAGGATTATCTTAGACGCTCAAACCTTGTTCTGTCGCATGTAACGGAGGCCCTCAAGTAGTCGCCTATCTTGCAAGAGAAGCTTCACATAATCAGAGTGAGCATGAAGAAGTCTCAACATTTCCATTCCAGTTTTCCGTATTTCAACATCGCTATTTCCAACATCTAATAGTTGCAAAGCAACGGCTCTGGATGGATCAATCAATTTTCCAGCTACGAACTGTCGAAGTTCATGGTATCTCTCATCACGGCCAAGCAACTGGACCAGTAAGGCTTGCAGTCCTGATGGGACGCGCACATTTTCCTTTGATGTGCTGATGCAAGAAAGACAAGAGCACGCATTGATTAGATTGTCCATTTCCGCAAAAGGAATCGTCCTGACCAATAGAGTATGTATCGAAACTCATGTTCTAAATTAACAAACAAGCAAGAATACAATTGATATATTCTACTAACATCGAAGGGCATCCAAGATATGGATTGCCGTGATTTACCTGCGCATGTACTCCACAATGGCTGAAACCAGAAACGTAGAATCTGTACCCATCTCCTCTTCAATGGCAAGGAAAACACTTTGCAGCACATCTTCTGGTGATATAAAAGGATCAGGTAGTCCCATTCGAAGCCCCTGTAAGCCTGAACCTAACATAGATGGACTATTTGTGGTTGAGGATTCCATGACACTACCTTTGCTTCCCTCCCTACTAATAGCCCTGCAAGATAGCAGTAGTACTTATTTAATACTACCATATTAAACCATGCACGTTCAGTTAGGAAGACAAATTCAAGGACCAGGGTAATCCAACATGGCGAACAATATTGCAAACTTGCTAGACTTCAAACATTCAATCCTGTAAGGGATCCAAGCAAAGTAGAGTTCCTTCATACTTTCAACAACACAGTCTGCAAGGAGTATCGTCGGCTTTGACAACGGTCTCTTGACTTAAAACCAAATGAGCAACAACAAAAGGGATAGAAATCTCATTAATCACATTAACTTGAATAGAAGCTCTGACCTGTTGCTGCTACTTGCAGTTGAATACTGCTCCCGAGGAGACGTTGAAGGCGGTTCTTCAATCTCCGAGCTGATGCTGCTCTCCGGATCTGATGCAAGGTCAACCTCCTCCTCTAATTCATGCGTCTTCGTCTTACCCATGTCCTTTCCTAGAGGATTGAGAGAAGATTGCAAACCCGATGCTTGCATTCCAGGAGTTGCAGTCAAAGGTGCTGGCGAAACACCAGATACTCTTCCAAAATCAGTGTCTTTCTCCACAACACTCAAATATTCTCAAAGAATCAAGATGAATAAACACATTTAACTGCAAGAATCTGTAGTGACTAATCCAAGGAAAGGGAAATGGATGGTGTGGCTCATATTCCAACACTTTCTGAATTTTTTCCAAAAGGAAATCAAATAACTAAAATTATCGAAGAATACCTACGAACACACCTCTAGGTCCTGCACTTAAAGTGATTCCCCCCGAGGCCCCTGCAGGAGACTTGAAAGCTTGTGTTGGTTGATAACCTGAACCACCAGTCCCAGCCGGTGGCCGCAAAGCTTGGGCATAGGAAGCCGTTACCACATCCATAGCAGACGCAATCGAAGGCAAAGGTCGATGTTCCATTATCATGGACTTGATCACAAGCAGTGAGAGCTCCTTAGCCTGTTTTCTTGCAACATGTAGTAAGGTGAGCAGAAAGAAAAACTGAACACAGATATGCACATTGCAAAAGTAGAGCCACACTCTCAATAGTCATCTTAAAGCGGCAGCCGATGATAGCACATACGAACCAAGGAGACACAGGTCCGTAACAAGTAACACAAGTACCATTCACAAGTCTTCCATAAACTCAAATCCAAGAAAAGCGAAAACTATAAGGTTAAAACAGTTAAGAGGAAATATTGTGGATCAAACCTTAGGAGCTTCAAATCTCCGACGTTGTAAGAAGGAAAGCAACGATGGTAGATTTGAAGAGCTAGCAGCTACTGTCTGCTTGACACAAAGAACAGTATTAAGCCCAATAGCAAGAAAAAACTATCCAGTTGCACCCTGAACTATCGTGATCTGCCAGTAGAAGTTATAGAAGGAAAGAAAGAAGCGAAAACAAATATAATGTTTCTGTCCGATTTGAATTAGAGGGTAAAGCTATGCAGCGTAATCTTCTTACTTAGGTTAAAGAAACTGCAACTGAAAAGATAAATCATTCTCTAAATTAAAATAATCTCGTCAAAATCGGTAACACGACCGGCGTTAGTCAAGGTACCTCCAGATCAAGCCGGACACGCCAAAGAAGACCATGCATGTGGTCCAACACAAGGTCTGGATTTATAAACACCCAGCCTTCTCCATACATTGATAATTCTGCAGACGATAAATTCCGCTTGGACCCTTTCCCTGTGCTCTGAGAGGACGAAGCGGACAGGGTAGGAGCCCCCCTAAGAAGAAGTGGAAGAGGAGCAGAGATTGGACCCTTAGGATCTGTCAAAATGTCGTACAGTAGAACTACTTGAGAATCCGTTTGATGGACCATAAGCACATTATCGACTACACTAATTGCCACATGCGGGGAAAATATGGGCAGCGATCCCTGCAACCACATCAGAAAACCATTTTCAAATAAGTACAACATGTTGTAATTGGGTGAATTCACCGATGATCATACTAGTTTAGTATGATGCATTACCACCAGTAAACACTTTCAATCACCATCCTCCAGAATCATCCTCATAAGCTGTTTAGAAAATTATGATAATAAACTTAGTTCACAGAATACTTAAAACCATGATGTGGACAGCTGAACGTCATGGTTTCAGATGGCAATGTTAACAGACCTCTAGATGCAGGTTGAAAGTCTCGAACTGAGACGCAAAATTATTACACGGAATGCAAAAGAGAAGAAGCAGGGTCGACCAAATGCGCAGCAGTCCCTGAAAAGAGACAACGAATTGGTCTAACGACGAATTTCTGAGAGGTATTCTATTCGGCTACGCATGAGCACAAAGGTGGACAGGGAAAACGATGAATTCAACCTACAGGCTTTGCGAGAACCCAGAAGTACAACAATAGTTTACCACTTGAAGTCGATAATACTAAATTGCATGTGAAAAACATGCTTCATTCATTTTTGTCGGATCACCAAACAGCTTATGGACCCAGTTCTCGAATTGTAAGGATCAGCCGAAACAAGAGGAAGCCCAATAATGTGATGATCATCACAAGGTTCTTAAGAGATCTACCTGAGGTACAACAGCGTCCCTGTAGAACCGATACATGTGCAGTTGCAAAGCTACCCTGTCCACCTGTACGCAATAAAGTCTTCCATACCTGTCCAAACATTCGTGTAATCAGGCAATAGACTCTATCTCTTAATGAACCCAAAACCTACACCAATTTCACAGTCTCAAGGATTCTCAACGAAGAATCGACAAGAAGGAAACTTTATCACCAAAAACATTGTCCAAATATGATCGAATACAGTATGAAACATTCGACCGCTCTTCGTAACAACAGCTTGTAACCGTAGTGGTCACAAATCCTCTCAGTCATATACTGGTACAGAAGATAAGAATACTACTCTTAGCAGAAGACCAAAAGGACCGAATCCTTGATACAGCAAATAATATAAAAACCTGCTAAAGGAACAGTTCATTGATAAACAAAGCATAATTGAACCTGAAAACAAGCTCTTACATGGTAGCGATTCGAATATCTTCAGGAGCTAGCACAGGCTTGCGATTTGATTCATGTTTGGACATTGTGACATCGTACTTCGGCAGCCTCACGATTCCCCCTGCGGCAAACTGTGCAGCACAACAGTCACAATAACCATCTTCTAAACCGAGTAAGAAAAGTCTAATGCACTCTCGGCAGGTTTACTAAGCATGAAATCATTTTAAAAAGCCTCTTGACTTTGTCAAATAGAAATCAAGCGATCATATACGCCCATGTCACAATTAGATCCAAATATGATAGATGATGAGGGACAGATAGACCACCTGATAACCAGAAAGTGTTTTGCATTGCATGCCCGACGCAAGTAGTACGAGACGACTCTCGTGTGTGTACACATACCAGCTCACATGTGCCTTTTTGTACTCCACCAGTTTTAAGCCATTCTTACTCAGGTACAGGGTGTACATCTCTAACCCGCTGATCCATGCAAATTCGACCACATTTTGCTTAGACTTTTTTTGCAGAAAGGCACTATTTTGGCGTAAACAAATCACAATTCCGGTAGAGTAGTACATCGTTGTGTTCTGCCTGTTATCAGCACTACCTACGTAGCATCATGAGAAGGCTTTGAGGAGATAAAGTGCGAACCGAGTCGTACCTTGTGGTAACGAAGACAATGTCACAGGAAGGGCAATCTGTCCAAAAAAAACCCAGAATCCGATCTGAGCCACTCCTGCACTGCTGCTTGAATCCAGTGCAACTTTCTTTATTTACAAATTCGATCTCTTGATTGGTTCGCTGTACAGCTAAGAGTTTCCCGTCCAACGAATACCGGACTCCCAGAATGGGCCCTTCCTTGATGGTGGTTACTCCAGGGGCCTCGGCAGGCGGGTGTTGATTTGTAGGCCATGAATACACCTACGAAAGATTTGAAATATATTTCAATAAACAAGCGTACACTAAATCATGACCGTCACTCTCCGTAATCGAACAGCTGTGAAGCTCTCCAAATGCAGTCCATTTGAGCGAGGGAGGAGGGATCACCTTATTCGGCGCTGGTACAAGTAGAAGTTTATTGCCATCATCGTACATGACGCCTGCAGCTCCTGGAATGTCGCATCGTAAGGGCGGGTACTGGACATAGGCATGTGATTTTGCCCCTCCGGCTCCCAAGCCTCTGTTGGCCCCGGAGCTCGACGAAGCCCCCTCAGCGAGCCCCATCCTGAACTCTTCCCGATCACTTTTTCTTGGTCTGCGTCACAGAGCCAAAGCCACGCCGTCACTTGTTGCAGTCCCTTCCATGCATCCCACCCCACTCACTGGATCGCGCATTACGAATTCCCATAGGCAATTCTACTTCCTAGTTTGCAACATGACATCGAAAGAATTCTGCACTAGGCAAGCTTTCGACAAAGAAGGCGGAGGGAGGGGTCGCACCGCGTTCTGAATGCAAGTTTTGAGCACCAAAAATTCCTTCTCGCACATGCCTTTCTCCACAGCGGGCACTTTGGTGGCTACACACTGACCGTATGCTCTCATCTGCCAACATGATCACCCATCCCCCCCTGTTCAATTCGCGGACAAACCCAATCAGAGCGCCAACGAACTCGTCCACCACACTCATTGAGAACCCCTAAGCGAAACCATGGCACATCGAAAAAGGTCCACGACACCCAGAACCTCAATCAATCCATGCATGCTAAACCACCCAACGCCATTCTCACGGCAACCAATCCATCCGTTCCATACCCATCTACGAAATCCATCAGCCAATCCACACCACCACTCGACCTTCCACCGCCGCAATGGAAGAGCTTCACAACGCACAAGAATCACAGAGATCCTAGGTCAGGCTCGATGAGAAACCTGGAGGAAATCAATTTCAAAGAGAAGAGACGACAACCAAGCCAAGCCAAGCCACGGCTAGGAATCGCATTCCAGCGCCTTCGATCCGCGATGCCAAAGCTCAAGGCCAAGCCCCAGCGACAGGATCCCCCATGCAATCAATCCAGCTCTGGATAGCTGCCCCAATCAATCCAGACTCAGACCCAAAGGAGAACAGAAACTATGCCAAACGCAGAGAGCACCTACAGGAAGGAAGAGATGGGAGTGAAGCAAGCATACGGCGGGGGAGCAGCGGAGGAAGACAGTCTTGAAGGGCGACGGCAGGGGACGGCCGTGCTCGCCGGCCATAGCTTCAGGAAGTTCAGTGAGCAACGGACGAAATGCTCCTTCGTCGTTTGCCCTGGGAGGAGCTCTTCAAGGACGCTCCCCGCCTTCCCTCGGCAGCAGCGTTCCCTAAAGTGGATTTTCGCTCGGTTTCTACCTATATTTTGAACGTGCTAAATGTACATTGTAGAATTTCTTGGAAAAATGGGGATTTGAGCAATTTAACTAATGTCATGGGCGAACGGATGCAAACCTGCATGTGTTTACTTTTCTGTTAGCATTCATCCCTTCCCACTTTAGATTAGGGTTAGCAAGAACCTTACTTGCGCCATTGGATTTCAGCAAGTCGGCTCCATCTTGGCCGTTGATGTCGCAAAAACACTTGAACGAGTTGTTTTCTCCTTCTTTCTTGCGTGCGTAGCAACACTTGAGCGTCAGTACTTAGTACTCAGTAGTCAGTGGTACTCAGCACTTCATTAGTTGGGCTTGGATTTGCTCCTCTATCAATTGTGCATTAAATGTGTTTTGAATCGTTGATTGCTTGGTTATGTTGGTTTCCATTGCTTGAATGCTTGTGCAATGTGCAATTGTGCATCCACTACATCGTGGGATATTGGGATTCGTAGCTTGGGTTTAGGCCTTTAGGATTTACTGGCTTTGATTGCGTGTCGCCATTTCAAGAAATTGGGTTTTGGAAAGCAAGATTCGGAAGCGCCAATTCTTGTCTGTTTTGAAAATTTCAGAGACGTTTCGTCTGAAATCTTGAATTGTCTTCCACACATTCATTCCAATCTGGAAATAGAGCTTGCCTGAATGCCTGCCAAGACTCCCAAGAGTGCCAATAATCGATGGATAGGTGGAGTGAATTTCGTGTGTACATTTTCAAATTGGTGACGGACTGCCCACACGGGTGGCGGATTGGCGGTCTTGCGGTGTCTTGCATGAGCAACCCAGGCATGAAGGCAGTTTCTTCTTAAGTGAATGTGGTTGCGGTTGAACCCACATCTGCACTTGCTAAGTCGACAACTCAACATCGCTTGCACTGAGAGCCCCCTCCCCTTGCCTTCCAATTTTTTTCTTGACGTTGGTGTTTGCTTTTGCTTTTGTGTGTTGCCTTGGTGTTTTCTTGTTGTTGCTGTTTGTGGTGTTGTCTTTCTGGGGTGTAGACGCATGATTGCAAACTCGCAAATCGAGATTGAAGAATGGCACCAAAATTGTAGCTACCAAAGTATTTCCGCCTGAGGACGTTTGGGTCTTCATGCAACAACCATAGTTTGGACAAGTATCTGCCTGTGCTTGAGTCCGTCCAAGTCATCTTTGAGACTCACTTAACCGATTCCATTGTTGGTCCGTTTCTATAATTTCCGTCGCTGTTTGAAGCAATTGTTGTCTCGGAGGTGCTTCCAAATCCAGCACGTGAGATGAGTGACAAGAAGGACTCAAAACCGAAGGCATGCAGGAGAAGGAAAATTTCCCCGTCCACTGTCACAAGGAGGTGGTAGGAAGTTTGGGCTTGTAAATTTACATGGGTCAAAAGAGAATTCCATGTTGCGGGTAATCTTACCGGAGTTGTTTGCAAGAATTGCAGTGCCATCAATGGCCAGAAGAAAATCATGGTTCCCAAAGGCGACAACCTTGAAAAGCACGAGGGAAAGCGGATATGCAAGTTCGATGGCAAGCCATTTGCACATTTGAAGAAGGGCGATATATACAGAAAGCGAGACTACAAGCATGTTCAATTCAACAAGTTGTGGGCAAGGCGACAACTGGTGGGCACTATTGTGGATCAACTTGTTGCAGGTTTAGAGGGCAAAGCCAACAGAAAGGGAGTACAATTCTCTACTTTGTTTCAGGTTTTTAGTTTAGGTTGTCCTATGTGTGATTATGAACGACAACAACACTTACTAAGGCATCTTAAGCTTTAAAATGTGCCAAGGAAGCACTGGTCTGAAACATCTGCCTGGGAAATGAATAAACATCTTCACACTTGTGTCATAGATGCCTTGAAAGTTGTAGTTCAGTCTACTAGATTTGTCTCAATTTGTGCTGACGAGGTCACTACGGTGGACAATACCTCATGGATCAGGGTTCATATTTATGTTGTTGAGTATTGGAAGCGAGTGCCACACTTGCTTCATCTGTCATGTGTTTCGGATTGTAAGACTGCAAATCACCTTACTAACGTGATTATGTATTCTTTATTTGGTGAAGGTAGTTTGACGCAAGAGGAAATCGCTAGTAAACTTGTGTCCTTTGGGGTAGATGGAATGAGCACTTTCTAGGGGCCCAAAACTAGTGTCTCCATCCAAAATTCCAAATTTGAAAGAAGTGGGCTCCATTCTGCCTCGGAGCTAGTTGTACAAGTCACCGCTTGAATCTGGTAATTCAAACTTTGTCAAACTATCCGATGGTGTCTTGTTTGGAAGCCCTCTATCAATCTTTGTATGCTTACTACTGCCGTAGTTACAAGCAGCACACCAAGTTGCAAAAACTAGCCAATCTCATAGGAACTAAGGGCTCAAAGATGTTGAGGAACGTTGACACTCGTTGGATTTCTATGCAAAGCCCAACCCAACGAATTATGTCCGAGTATAAGATGCTCATGGTGAAGATGGGCCTTAATATGTCAGGATTTGGTGGTGGCAAATCCATCACCGCTGCAGCCACCAACTTTGACTACCTTACCGACATTGAGGTCTTATTATCTCTTTTCTACTTTATTCCATTGTTGAATGTTGTCCACTGTCTTATTAAGCTTTCACAGGCACGGGACATATTCATCTGTGACTTCTTGTAGTCCATAAAACTGTGCCAGGCCAATTTGGCAAGGATGTTTGTAGATGAGTCTACGGCGTTCTCCACGCCGGAGTTTCAACGTTACCAAGATTTGATTTCACTTTCCTCAACCAAAATCCCTATGCAATGGAATGAGGCCCCTAGAGAAAGCGGTGCTTATCACTTGTTGTATAACTTTGGTTGTACCATTGCGTTTGCCCGTTGCCATTACAAGTTGACCGGAAATCACATTTTTGTTACGAAGGAGGATTTCTTGCGGACACAGGCCAACATACAACGATAGTTCGTTGATAGGTTTAGTTTGTTTCCTTTTTATGTTTTACATTTTTTTCATGTTACATTTTTTCCTCACTTCATATTCTTTTTGCTCAGATTGTATAGTGCTCATTAGGACTCCAACAGCTCTGCTGGATTGAGGTTATCTGTTTCTCTTCATCTCAATCATAGTGGTTTTTTTCCTCAATTTATGGCTTGTAGGTCAATTGACTGTCATAGCATTGTAAATTGTTGTTCTTATCGTCCTGTGTTGAATTTCTTTTTCTTTGTGTTGAATGATTGTTCTTTGTGTGCTTTTGTTTGCTATAACTAGCTTACAATTTTGAGCTTCTGGTTAGTCACTATTGTAGGAAACAAGGAATGCTTTACTAAGCTTTACTTGCTTGTTGTTGACTTGGCAGAGATTGCTTAGTCTCTTTGTGACGAGCTGGACAGGTGCTTCCCGTAGCAAGAGTTGCTCGATGCTTTTGGGATTATTTATCCACAATATTGGCAGCAGCCAGGGGCAAATGAAAGCTTCGATCATCACTTAGTAGTCTTGAAATTTTTTTATTCTCACGTTGCAATTTTGAACATAGGCAAGCCGTTGCATGAAGGCAGAACAAGCTACACGGCACCTGAGCTCCTTTGCAGTTCCAATCTTGATAATTAGCAAGGCTTATTCAAAGTTACCATGAAGGCGAACTATGAAGCCGCTTGCACTTCATCTTCCAATGTGAATCTTGTCATTCTGATGTGGTGGGGTCTGTCGTAGTCACGCCAGTTACAGAAATTGATTTCTAAATACTTCAAGGTTGCCGAGATCAGCTGCTGTTTAGTACTTGATTCAATGGAATATGAGCGTTGTTTTTCCACGCTGAAATTCTTGAAGTTGTGCCACCGAAATCATCTAGGCAAACACTTGCCACTCATTGTCTGAATGTTTGGACAAAAGTATTATAGTTTGGAAAATTTTCCATACAAAGACGCTATTTAGTCATGGAAGAGTGCCGTAAAGGTGGGTTGCCATGGGGATGTGTGATTCCAGAAGATCATCAATATCCTCCCCTTTCTGCACACCTTAGTTTTCATGAGATAAGGCTAGGATTTGGTCTCAAATTTGTGACTTTCCTTCACATTGGAGGTGATTGCTTGGACATGCTTGGCAATGGACGCGTCGACTGCATGATTTGCAAAAAGCATCATCGACTTCGAAGAGCATCGGCACTTTTTCAGTCTAACTTGTTTTTTAACGTGGTTGTTTGTTTAGTACTGTGCAAATCCACCAACATTGCATTTTGGGCAGTCTTGTTGTTTCAGCAAGAAGGGTTCAATTCCCTTGTTGGTGACGTTTTTTGTTTGAATCCATGTGTGTTGTGCAGATTTTGTACATGTTTCATGTCTGGAGTTTCTTTCATGTGTTTTGTTGTCTGTTTTGCATTGTTATTTCAATTTATTTGTCATTGTCTTGTTTCTGGTTCTTATCTTTGTGCAAGGTCTTTGTGCAAGAATTTGTGTATGTTGTGCAAGGATTTCTTTCATTTCTTCTCAAACTGGAATGTGAACTTCTATGTTGTATATGTTGTGTATGTTGTATCATTCAAGCTTGAAATTGTATATTATATCAATAGAGGAGCAACAATATGTAAGCAAGTAAAACAATCTCAAAGTTCGCTATTTTCATATAAGTTTTACCACCAATTAGCAATGACATGCATCAAGCTTACAAATTTTATTTCTATTCATTAACCTAACATTTTGAGAACTCGCAAGCAGTACTCTACCAAATCAAATCAAATTTATTCAAAATGCCAACACTTCTTGGCAAATTTAGGATCCTGCTTTTATTGCTAAAACTTCATTTCGTAGAAGTTGCCTCCTAATACATACACTTGTAGCTTTCTCGCAAAATACGATATACGTATTTAGGGATTGTTGCTTGACAGTATCACCGGGGACCCACCCGCTGCTCCGCTTTAGACCTGCCTACCAACTCCGAGAGGTTATCAACCGGCATGATTCCATCGTTGCCATCCATCACCGTTGCCATCACATGCGCAAGAGCTTGCCTACCATACACTGCTGTGTTGAGTGTATATCTGCCTCTACTTGGGCCATACACTCTTTGCAACAGCTTATGACTGGTGGGCATAGTTTAAGTTTTTAATTTTTTTTTTTAATTATTATTATTATTTTATTTAAGTTTTTTAATTCTTTAAAACAACAATTAAAACCTACATAATTCATCATTGATCATAATAAATATTGATTGGAGGACTTAGTTCTTAAATAAAGATTTGTAATTAAAAATTTTAAGGAAAACTTGTTTAATTAACCTTAATGAATCAAAGTAAAATCCTCATCAAATAACTTGTTTTTTAAAACTCTAACCAAGAATCACATTATTGCAAGAAATCACCCAAAACATAATAAATTTCGTCAACACTAATGTAGCTTAAATTTTGAATTTGAAACCTTCAACAAGATGAAAACTCAACAAATTTTGCAATCATGAATGCAACCTGTACTTTGATGAGCTTTGCTTGTCCTTTGAGTTTTGATTTGAAAACAAAAAGCAAAGATTTATTTAAGGTGAGTGCAACAGGTTAAAGAGAGTGAGGTGTGCAAGACAGGTTGAAGAAGGCAAACAAATCTCGGCGTTGATGACAATAGCCTCCAATGCAACAATGGGGTGATAATTGGGCAGGGTGGGCAGGGATATGAAGCTAGGCGGTATGGCCTGTCTAGGTACGCTACAGTTTCAAGCAATAAGTGGAGCCTTGGCATTCTGTGAAAAACGTTGGGGACTTAGTGCCGGGGGGGGGGGGCAATAGGCTTCCATTCATACTGGTGGAGATTTCCGTAGCAGGGCCCATACACACTCATAGAGATATCTTAACGATCTGTGGTTGCATCATACTGTATTAAAAGAAAAAGAAAAGAAAAAAATATGAGCAGATTCCTCTACTTTGAAAGTTTATGTTGTGAATTATTGGTATTTTTATTTGTTAATTATAATTAGTTACAAATTTTTGAAGAAAAAAGATACACTATAAAGCTGAAAATAACTTTCACACCCCTATTTTATATAAGAAAAAATTGTCTAAAAAATGAAAAAAAAATTGCTAAAAATAACTCTCTATTGAAAGTTAATTATCCTTGAATAATGATGCAATGGTCATCTAAATGTATTCTCTATAAATATTTGAGTTGAAAAACATGCCATTTCAGTTCATTTTTCAACCTCTTCTACAAATCATTTCATAAGTTATTTGAGTTGGGGATTTTCGGCAATGGGAACCTATAGCCATTGTTAAACTAAGTTCAAAATTATAGGTTGAAATTATAGTTTATCAAAAAGTATATAGGGGTTCAAAAAATCACGTTAACACACGTAGTATGTTATAAATATACTTAGTGATTTCCCCGGGCAAAATTCCTTATTGACCCTATAAAAAAATAGGTAGCTGCACTTGACAAGGTCACATTTGTATGAAAAAATATCCAAATTGGTGATATTTCTTTGGATTCATTCTTGAAGTCAAGTTGGCTACATGCTTGAAATTTTTTGGATCATTTCAAATTGTACAACATATAAGAAAAAAATAATAAATAGAAAGAAGTAGAAAATGATTCAAAATACTAAATTATTAACAATTTATTTATGAAAATGAAAAATGCCAATTCCAATGGTTGTAATGTTGTAATAAACAATCTACACCCAATGTTTTTATTTTTTTCCTAAAATATTGAAAATTGAGTTAAATAAAGGACTTCAAAGTTTATCTTGGAGTAGAGATTCCTGATAACTACTTGCAAACTACCCTAAACCAAAACTCCTAATATTACAGAAATTCTAAGGCCTCTAAAGGGCTAGCAGTTTTTGATTTTTTGCAGCCACGCAATGCAAGTACAAAAAAAAATTATTAATTAATTAAATTTTAAATTTTTTTTTAATATTTAAAAAATATTTAAAAAGTCGCCAGTCTAACGTGGCCCTGATATGGCACTAGTAGTGCTACATTAGATTCAAAAGTAAAAAAGTAAAAATATTCCTAATTACACACGGGGGGCAAAGTGGGCAGCCCTTTGGATTTTGGAAGTCTCAGAATTTCTGTAATGTAACCATTACATGTTTTTTCAATTCATTGAAAGACTATAAGTTCCTAGACATTTCCGGACTGTGGGAACGTCGCAGAACTAGTAGTTCAACGTGACCGAGAGATTACCACGTCTGATTGCATAAAAAAATTATTTTTTAAATATGTTTTAAATAATATTGAATATTGAATATTGAATTTTTTTTTTTTTTTTTAATAATTAAATATCCTAACTGTCAGACAGTCTCTTGAAGGCCTCATATAACATATAATGATTCATGTCATTAATTAAAATGAAATGATTCAAAACCTTCCACATACATATGAATCTAGAGAACCTTTTTATTTCTTAAAAAAATAATTTTTAAAGAAGTTTTTTTGCTACCTGGATTGCCCATCAAGTAATGAAAACTACATATTATACAATAACTTTTGGACCATGTAGTCAAAAGTTATGAAAATTGTTCTGCCTTAAAGCTACTCTTTGGGCACATGTATGAAAATTTCAAAGAAAAAAAAAATCTCCATTTATAATGAGTTGCCTAAAATTGCCATGTTGCCAAAAATCGCACTTTGGACATTTAGAGGTTAACATCTCAACCTTATTATGCTCAAAGACAACCATACATGTAGAATATGTGACCATTTGGTGGATTTTCAATCATGTAGAAGGTGCAATAATGGACCAATTGGGAGTTCTATGTGTCATGGGATTCAAATTAGTATGAATTCAAAAAAATTGTACACTATTGTATATCCCAATTTGTATACTTTCTATGTTACATACAAACAAAAAACTCCAAAATTGAGCTTCAATGTGAACTCCAAAAAGCCTAGGAGTTTCAGTGTCCACTACTAGGTGAATTATTAATGTTTAATTTCAAGAATTTTCTATTGGAGCTACAAAAAATAGATGGATGAAGTACATCCATATACATTGAAAAATGTTAATTTTTGTCCATTCTTCAATAATAAGTCAAGTGTGGTTACTCATTGCTTTTTGATTTTGTACCAAGTTTTGAATCAGTTCATATAGGAACTAGAAAACAAGATAAACTTGCATATGTCAAAAATTGTAGACTAGCTTCTTTGTTGTTTATAATTTCTTTTGTTTGTCCAAATCTACATATATTCCCCTCCAACTAGGCACTCTGAGGTGCTAATCTTTTAAGGACTAAGGATTCATATAAGCACAAAAAAGAAGTCTTGCCCAATAAATATAGTTGACCGTTTAGTGCTCGAACATCTAATTTTTGGACAATTAATAGATTGAAAATTCATGTTTCTTTTTCATAACTACTTGGATGAAAGTCATTCTAATTTTGTAGAAATTATTTATGAAGTTGTTGTCCTATTTAATGGTTGGATTCAGTATAACTAGAGTACATATTTTTCTAAAACTACGAATGTGGAAGTATCTCAAGTGGTTGACCAAGCTGAAATTACATTGACTCTAGTCCAATACAAAATTTACAAAAATGAGGTCATGGATTTTTTTTTTTTTTTAAATTCAAAAAATCTCCATGTCAAAAGAACCTCAATCATTTCAAGTTCATTCCAACAAATTTTACTCATAAAATGATAATATTTTGCTTGTAATCAAATGTAAAAGGAATTTTGAAATTTCCCTTTCAAAATTTATAAAAAAATATTGGTGATAGCATTGGTGAATCAAACCATATCAATGGAGTCCTAAATTCAAAATCTACAACTTTTAGTAGTATAACAATTCCAAAACATTCTTCCTAATAGTACTTTAAGATGATTTATCTCAAATCATCAATTCTAGAGAACACTATGTACCTTTATGGGTTAAGTGAGGTGGATAAAAGTATAACTAGACACTCAAGTAACATAATGTCAAGTCTGATTTTCAAGGTAGATTTGTCACCATTCCATTGGATAGTAAGAAAAGCGTTATAACTCAACCCAAACCCTCTTTCTACACCTTTAGACCACCGCCACGGCAGCCCGTCAAGTGGTGCATAAACCGGAAAATGGAGTGTTTTCGCTACGCAGCTCCCCCACGGCAGGCGCACGAAACTTCAAAACATGGCCGGCCCCATCAAAAAATGGTGAGGGCCCTGGAAAATAGAGGACCTTGGGCACGTCTCGTCAAATTGGTTTGACTCCCTTTTTGCTCCTTCTCGAGGCACTGACAATCCATTTTATCTGGAAGTCGAGGCACTGACCCCACCTGGCCTCAAATAACCTCACAAGGAGTTGGAACCACAACAAAATTGAAAAAGAAAATCATTTTCCATATACAATAAAGTTTCCTTTATTTGTGTGTAGAATTGGAAAATAAGCTTTTCAACTATGTTAAATTTTAAGTGTGAAGAGAAGCTCATTTAGTGGGATGGTAGGAGGGAGAACAAACAATGTGGGATAAGTAAAATTAGAGTAAGTAGGAGCTCAACACTCATAGTTAATTCAAAAGTAGGAATTATGTTGGAAATAGAATTTCAAACCTCATTTAGACATAGTAGATTAACTTTTTCTAAAACACTTTGAATTAATAAAAGTTGGTAAATGAAGATAAATTTCTCCTCTAATAATCCGTTTGTGATTTTGAGCCTCAAATCAAAAGTTATAGACAAATTTTAGAGAGAATGTTTGAAAATGTCAAAAAAAATTCCCTTCTAACCTTTCTTTGAAATTTGTCTATAACTTTTGATTTGAGTTTATAAATCACAAAAGGATTTTTGGAGGTGAAATTTATCTTCATTTACCAACTTTTCTTAGCTCAAAATGTTTTAGAAAAAGTTAATCTACTATGTCTAAATGAGGTTTGAAATTCTATTTCCAACGTAATTCCTACTTTTGAATTAACTATGAGTGTTGAGCTCCTACTTACTCTAATTTTACTTATCCCACATTGTTTGTTCTCCCTCCTACCATCCCATGGGTATATAATGAGCTTCTCTTCTTCCATGGAACTCAAAATAAGTTGGGGATGCTTTTGAAACAATGTGAGGTAATGCGTTGAAAGTTGAATTTCTGTAAATTTTGTTTCAAACGTTATTTGAGGTGGTTCATGAGGTGGCAGTTTCATTCCTTGGGGGACGTGTTTGGTGAGTGAGCTATTACTCCAGCGTGGGGCACCTGAGAAATACAGTGTCTCGGTCTCCAGTTCAACTCGCCAAATGAGCATTTGGCGCCCCTGTTTTAAGCGTCAGCCGTGGCGATGCTCTTAGATTTGTGAAAAGTATAGATACGGAAATCTGTGATGAACTATTAGACTTGGCATTATATCTCATAATGCTCTCAAGACTCCCATCTCTAAAGCATTATCTAATCCATATCAAATTAACAATACTCTACGAAATCAATCAAAAAAGTAAAACAATTCAAAGGAGAGCCATCCTGTGATATTATTACAGTGGTTGCACAAGATCACATTCAGATATTGCAACTTGAAAAACAGTGTAGTGGTGATTGAGGCTCCGGAGTCCTTGCAGTCTATACTTGCTCCCCAGAGCCCCATGCAAAGTGTTTGGGATCCCAAAGAAAACCCTTCTCACCCTCTGATGCACCAATGCCATTGCACACCTGCAATGCATATGCAGCTCCTATTACGACCATTTTCTCAGGAAATACAACACGGCTACTTGATTCAATCACAGCACCAACTCACAGCAGATGAAATCGAAGGCATAACCTCATCACAGTAGTCCCTCCTTGCTGATTATCAACTGTTTCAGTGCTGCTTCAACTAACTAACTGGTTTGTACTGAAATGCCAGCCATTGTTGTAGAGCGACTTCAATGTTTATTAGTGTCTTTGTAATGTTTTTTCAAATACTGATCTTTGAAAACATTGCAAGGCCATAAAAGAGCACTGACATGGCACTAAAATCAAGTGTGGCAACACTGAAACCACTGATAATCAGTTCGGGACTTTTGTGGTGCCAATTCTGTAGAGGTAGCAACCACGCATCAAGACAGAACATCCAACTGTTGATTGTTGGAGCAAATCAGAGAAGGATCTCGAGTAAGACGTACATGGCACACGGCTCTCGAGTGACGTAGGCATCAAATCCTGTGCATAGGTAAGGGCGAGGGATGTTTTGAGCATTCATCACAGCACTCCCCTCTTGGGAGATTCCAGCACTGCCTAATCCATTCAAGTCTACCTGCTTATCACCAAAATGTTCTATTAGTATAAACAAACGTGTCCAAATAGGCCAATGTAATAATCGGCAGCATTCCTCACTAATAGATAGATTTTCACCAGTGGGATTTGATTGAAATGTCAAGTCATCACTCATATTAAAACAAAGACGAGAAAATTTCTCCACAGTTCAATACATCTCCCACAAAATCACTTACACGTATGTTAAAATGGTTAAAGAGACGCAAATAGGATCCTCCATCTTAAAGGGTCCCAAGCAAAAACATACAGATGGTCCAGCATTCGAGGGGTATAAATCATGGGTTGATTTAGGACGTGAGAAGCTGCCAGCCATTGAAGGTGGAAATACTGACCATGTCCATACGAGCTTTCTTTGTGGCACTGCCAAACTCAGCTGCAGAGTCAGATTCGCTCCTCTCCTCTGCACACGAAGTGGTACCATTGGACGGAAACAGAAGGCGGTCTCTGTCTGCTGCCATGCTTATGACTTCCATAACAGCATGTCTCAAAGGATGGCGGATGCAAATTTCTTTGGCTTCACAAGTTTGTACAGAGGATTTTGCCGTAACCGTAGATTGATCATGTCCCCACGAAATGACAGAACCTAGGAATGGATCCACAATTACTGCCCCGTTTGCTAGCTGTCACATACACAGCAAGATCAATAATTGAAGAAATATCCTGAAACGAAAAAAGAAGGTTCACTTCGGAAGCAAATAGCTAGTTATAGTAATTTCCACATCATATTTCAACAGTCTAATATTGTACGGTGCGAGTTCTTCTTTCTATTGGTACTGTACATTTTGTTACCTACCTTTTAGCTTTCTATTGAATTAGTACAAATAATACAGATATGGAAGCAAATCGCTTACGACCATTTGGGCACTTAACATTAAAAGGCAAGTCAATGAAAAGATTACTGGTGAACGTCTACCTGTCCAGAACTGTGACCAAGACGGGCTTGATAAATAGCAGCCTTCATGAATTTGCGTGCACTTTCAGCTTCAACTTCCTCCAACTCTATCTTGGACCCTCGTATACTGCCACAACCAGTATGTTAATTACAAAAGTTACAGGATTAGTAAACAAGAAATTGTGTCCCTCGATTAGAAAAAGAACAATCAAGCTCAAGATTGACAGCTGTATGCCACCAATTACATAGAGTCAATGCCACATTCAGACAAAAACAAAAAATAACCTAGGCAATTTAATTGACACTACCAGTGAAATATTTATGATATAAAAACTTCATAAATTACACTACATCAACATGTAAATCACCATGCATTGGGATGAAAGGATGTGGGCCAAAATCGACACTGCGCTTCCCACTCTTCTCGGCTACTAGCTGGATGTGCTGATACCTGTCATCAGAGCAACAAATTGGAGGATGAATCTAGTCCGCTAAAACAAACTCAGACGTCACAGGCTATATCTTGTACTCTCAAACTGAACGCAGCCCTTCCACTGAAACAATCAGACTACTATGATACCCTCGCTCTCATACGACGCAGCCTTAATTTTTTGTTACATCATTTATGGACTATGAGGGATAGATGAAAGAAAGGTGAATCTCTAGTTGTGTTTCACTCCGCATATTGCAAAATATCAGCAACGATGAACGAAAGAACCGCTTGTACCTCTGAAAGAAACGGCACGAGAGAGTGCTTGTCCACAATGTCTGCCACGTCAGTTGGAATATTGAAAGTATCGCTGCTCACGTCTCCATCAGCGGGACAAAGAATGATGCTCAACTGCACCTTGTCTGCTCAGAAAAGTCAGAGAGTGTCAATATAGAGGATGATCAAATTAATGGAAATAATGAAAAAATTTATGTCCGAATCAGTCTCTAAGTACCCAAATTGCTAGAAGCTGCATATCATTTAGAAAGCATCAAGGAAGATAACAAAATGCACCAATAGAAAGAGGAAATCATACCCTACGATTTTGGACAATATAAATATGATTTGAAAGTTCTGATAATCCACTAGTAGCTTTCAAAGTGGGATTTCTATTCGTAGACTGGTGTTAGATCATTTTTTGCTCCACAGCACTAGGGAATGAGACTTCAATTATTTGGTGAGGATAAGCTGAAAGATAAGAAAACATCAAATACCTTCAGCTACTGTTCTTCGAATCCGCTTGACGTGTGCCAATGATGTCAACGGTGCCTTCGTGCCGAGATCCCTGCATTTTCATATTCGCACAGTCAATGAAGGACTAAATTTATACAAGGACTAAACCACAAACCAAGTCCACTTCTAAAATCGTACCTGATGAGGACGCTAGCGAGCTTGGGGTTGATCGAAGCCGCTAGAATATGCACTGTAACACAAACAACGCAATATAATGCCACCAGCCATTACGCATTCTGTCAGCATCTACCAAGATGTCATCATCCATCAATTAAATCAATTGTTGCTTAACTCGATAAAACCCTTCTCCATAAACTCAGCCATCGCTCTTTTAATTTAGATACGATCAAGGAATCTACAGAAGGTGCGCATGCAAACCCAAAAGATGAAAAGAAACCACCATCATAACTGAAAGAAAATAGCACGATACCCGTTGCTGAAGCAATCTGAAGCTCCTCGGGGATGTGGGTGACATCCCACTTCTTAGTGCACTCCTCAGGCTTCATCTCTTGTGCCATGGGTTCATCCGTTCTGCAAATGCGATAGAAAATTAGGTCACCATCCTAGTCAATCAAAGAGGGTTCTACACAGAACTATTGCATGTAAGCTCAAGTAATCTAGGGCATTATCTTACCCTGGGGACATCACCCTAAACCCTAAACCCCTAAAAACCCGATCTTCTCACAAAACGCGAAAAAGGTTTCATTCACAGCGCAGAACAGAGAATTAACTGCTTGCGGCAATTCGACCCCAAATTAGGCCTCAGCAATTGAGATGCATTCCACCGAGAGAACAATGAACATAATCACTCTAACCCTGTTCTATCTGCGTCACTTTGTAAACCCTAATGATCCTTTCCCTAATGATCAGTTCCACATTTTCCAATGACACATTGGCATGTAAAGCAAGACACGAAGAGAGGCCATTATGACATGCCTCGTCTCATCACACTATAAATTAACTATCCCAAACTCATCATCGTAATCCAATAAATAGAAGAAAAATAATATAAGCTAGCCTCCCTCTCCTCTGACTCCCTCCCAAATGGGCTTCAGAATTGCATTCCGAACTCTACAAGGGGAAATACTCTTTCATCCAAACTTACAAATCGTGGTGCTACTATCAACAATTATTCCAACTACTGTTCGTTATACATCAAGCTCTCGTTACACATAGATCTAGCTCATAGTATCCCAGCCGGTGGTATGCAAATCAGCAGCTGGTAGAATTCATATACATACATGATACAAGAAACAGCATTACTGATAAGACACTCACTGAGAAGTGGGCTCCTGCTGTGGCACTCGCAGATTGGAATAGCGTGAAATCTCTTGGGCCACAATCTCCCGCATCAAGTCCATGTCCAACCCCCCCGAGCTCGGATTGCAAGCTTTCACCTGCCCTTGCAACAACGGCACCACAAGCTCCGTCACCGCCGCATGAATCGCAGAAGACAGAAGCTCCGAGGGAGATGCATCGTCAAATAGAGATGCAGGGGATTGGGATGCATCCCTATCGGCATCGCCATCGCCAGAAACAGCAACGTCCTCGAATTCGACATAGTCAGGTCCCAGTAACGGTCCTCTCGGGGAAATAGAAGGCTCCTGCCACGGGTACACGGGTAAGTAAGCTGGAGTTTCAGCATTTTAGCAAACCAGGGGTACAAGAAACTATGCAAAAGGGGGATGGCCAAACATAACTCCTCCGATTTGCAAGTAAGCCGGAGTTTCAGCATTATAGCAAACCAGGGGAACAAGATGCACTGTGCACAATGTTGATTGCCAAGATGCAACCTCTCCTATTTGCAAGCATTACTGCCATGAACAAATCAACACTAAAACAAAATAAGGTCTCACCTGTTGAATCCCAGTCGGACTCTGTGAACCTCGGGAAGCAGGCGGAGGGCAGCATCCTCTTCCGCAAGTGCTGGGCGCGTCCGGCACACACCACGGCGCCCCAAACGCCGCCATCACGCTGTCATCGTCTTCAATCGGAACAGGCACTGGTGCTTGTTGTTGGACGCCAAGCTTCCTGTAGGAAGTGAAGGCGCTCGGGCGTGGAACAGGGCGAATGGGAACAGACGAAGGGAGCGGAAGTGCGCCTTCAGGATCCATCATGTCGGGATCCGTTGTTTTGGGCGTGTCGGAGTCGTCGGAGTCGTCGCCCATGTCTGTGTCGTTGTTTTGGGTATTTGGTGTGCATTCGTCGTCGTCGGAGTTGTTGGTGTAGTCGTCGTCCTTATTAGTGGCGCCCTTCTCCGTGGAACCGCCGTCGGAGGTGGAGCCTCCGCCGTTGGGGGGGGTGTTGCTGTTGCTGTTGGTTGTGTGTTTGCGACGGAGAGTGGAGTTCCAGTGGTTCTTGATGGCGTTGTCGGTGCGACCGGGAAGCATGCGCGCGATGGAAGCCCACTTGTTGCCGTGGATGGCGTGTGCGGCAACTATGGCACGGTCTTCGTCCTCTACAGGGGATACAGACAGCAAAGTGTGTGAGGTCAGTTCAATAGAGTGTATGAGTTCAGTTCAGAGTCGCCAGTTTTATCGTTGGCCAAAACTTGCCATGGGATGCTATTGCATTCTTCTGGCATTAGAAGCTCGCCGCATGCTTGTCACGGAGACTTCATGCTTCCATCAGGGGAGATTCACCTGCCTCTAATTAGACGATGGGGTTTCAACGTATACAGCACTTCGGAAGTGCACAATGTTGAATACTATCTGTCTCCTTAATTACTCAGAAACCTATTACTGCAAGCCCTTTGCTTCTCCGACAATTTGGAAAAGCGAACAATAGGAGACGCGGAGTGAGCGAACCCCACGAATACAAGCCCTTGCCGAAAATCTGCAGAAGCGAGCAAGAGGAGAGGGGGAGGACATTGAACTCGTCTTCATACTTCCATCAGGGGAGTTTCATCTGTCTCTAATTAGACGATGGGGTTTCAACGTATACAAACAGCACTTCGGAAGAGCTCAATATTGAATATTATTTGTAACCTAAATTACTGTGAAATCCTATTACTGCCAGCGCTTTGATTCTCCGACAATTTGCGAAGCGAACATTAGGAGACGCGGAGTGAGCGAAACCTACGAATGCAAGCCCTTGCGCGACAGTTTGCATTAGCGAGCAAGAGGAGAGGAGAAGAGGAGGACATTGAAACTCATCTTCATGCTTTCAACAGCGAAGATTCATCTGCCTCTAATTAGACGATGAGGCTCAGCGTATAGAGCGCTTCGGAAGAGATCAATATTGAATATGATTTGTTACCTAAATTACTGTGACATCCTATTACTGCACGCGCTTTGATTCTCCGACAATTTGCGAAGTGAACATTAGGAGACGCGGAGTGAGCGAAACTTACGAATGCACGCTCTTACCCGACAATCTGCAGAAGCGAGCAAGAGGAGAAGAGGAGGATTTGAGAGGATCCCTACAGTACCTGTGAAGGGTTTGCGCTTGACGCCGGGATTGAGCTGATTGCACCAACGCAGGCGGCACGACTTCCCCGAGCGGCCGGGAATGCCGCGTGCGATCAAACTCCAATTGCGAGCTCCGAATTTCTCCACCAGCCGGTTGAGCACCACGTCTTCCTCGGGCGACCACGGCCCTTTGATCCGGTCGTCGGTCCCGCCTGCTCCTCCTCCGCTACCGTTGTGACCCTTCAACCGCGTCGTCGTAGTCGGGGCGCTACCATTGCCGCCTTCCACCACCACGTCCATAACGACGATAATACTCCTTCCAAACTTCTCAATTGCATCCCCGTTCCCTCATCTCCCAAAACCTCCAACAGTTAAACATCCTCCGACAACGACGACAACGCTAATTGAGCTCTGCGCACAACTTCGCAGCTGAGCATTGCATCTCGCAATCGACCAATACAACAAACATCCAAAATATGACATGGATATCCAATTCACGGAAGCTCCAGAGGCCGAATGAAGCTCAAGCTTCGCAGACAACTAAGCTTAGTTCTCCAACTACAACTACTCCAACTACAACAACGATACTCACAACAAGAAAAGACTTCAAAGTGGGTGGATCGGATTGTTGACACACTTTTTCTGACAGAACCGTTTACCGGCATTTCCAAACGCGATCAGCCAGACAATCTCCAAACTTGTTGTTGGGAATCCGTTGCGAAGGCAGAGCGGTGAGGGTCGCGGAGGAGGGGGTCACACGAAGAGGACAGAGTTAACTTAACTTAACCTAGACTTAACCGTGGTTAGCTATCGGTTATATGAATATGTAGATTTGGGGTTTAGTAGTCTAGGATTCTTTGAGGGCGTATCGGAAGTGCATGAGGATTGGGGTACGGGTTGGTTTTCATGTAGACTGTTTGAAGTTTTGGGACTTCTGTTGACTTTCTTGTTGTAACGTGGATGAACTTAGGATGTTGAGATGCTCTTTTGCAATTAGCTGAGTGCCTACATATGATGAAATAAGAAATTGATGCTCCTATTTGCTCTTGGACAAAATAAGATAGAAAGATCTTAAAGCGTGAATCGTAAATCGTTGATGTGAATAGATAGAGTCAAAATTATAATTAGAGGTTATTTTTTACATGTAGATTAAGGAAAATCTAAAATTTGCAAAGAAAAAAAATTGAATTTTTTTGTAATTTCTATAAATTTTCAAAGTTAAGACTTCAAGAAATCATAAAGTGTTCTATAGGTGCATGTTTGAATTACCCCATTTTGCACCATTACATAAAAAGTTGGAGACATCCCACAAGATGTCATATTTGGAACACTTCAAGAAATCCTACTTCACAACATTGGAAGGGCAAATAAAAATGAATACTTGTACCTTATGCACTACCTAATGGAATGCTATTTTTGCAAGGTTGGCACTTGCAAAATTATGCCATCCAACCTATTACCTATTGGTTTCATCTTCTTTAGAATCATCTTGAATTTTTTATAAACTTTTTGAAGTTTCTCAATGGCAAATGTAATTCTAACTAAGGCATGCTATTCTTGTAAACAAAATAGATAAGGCATAAAAAACATAAAACTAATCAATTCAAATTTGATGTTGATTCCTAAGTCTTTCATTGACTAAAATGAGCTTGACATTTTTAAAGTATACTCTAGTGAGTTTAGATTTTATATATTTAAATATTATCTTTGTAGCTCCTAGTCATCATCTTCATATCAAACTTTGTTTTGTGTGATTTCCACAAGAATTGGAGACTTTTTGAAGGTTAGTAACTTGGTTTGGTTGGTAGTCTATGCAATTATGATATTTTGCCTCTTCTTTACATTTAATTTAATTTTGTAGATGTATATATTTGTGAAAAGTTTTGGAATTTTCTATTTATTTTATATAATGAAATTCATAACTATTCTCATACCGGTACTACAAGAAATCTTGTAGAGTGGTCATTGAAATGAGGGTAGGGTTTGTAAGAAAACAAGAATGGGCACACTTGTCTTCTTGTTGAACTCCTTGGATTTGCCCTTTTTGAGTGGGGCAACAATTGCATTGATTGCCTAACTTTTGAACCATGTCCAAATTTAATAAAAAAAAAAAATTTAACTTGTAAACTATGCTACACGACCCAACTTTAAAAAAAGCCACAAGGCAAACTTTAATTCAAAAAAAAGAAAATAGTTTCATGGTCTAATTGTTATAGAACAATGAGGTTGAACAATTTGTAGTGGAAACTAGTTGAGTTGGCCAAACTAAAATTTTGCAAAACCAACTGTTTCCACTACAAATTGTTCAACTAGTTTCCACTCAAACTAAAATTTTGCAAAACCAAATGTTTTGTAAACAACCAAAAATGATTAGAAAAATACTATTTCATTCCAAATACTAGTACCTTAAGAATCTACTAAAATTTAAAAAATATTATGAATTAAAAATTCTAATACATTAAATGTTTTTCTAATAATTTATTTAACTAAAATTTTAATTTTTACGATCTAAAAGCTTTTATAGTTATAATTTTAAACTATGATGTCACAAATTTTGAATTTTGCTAATAAAGTATCTACAAGTTTATAGATTCTATGATTTTGATATTCTCACTCTAAGATTTGGAAATTCTAATATTTTGACATTTTCAATTTTCAACAAAATCATAAATATTAGCAAAGAGTTAAAATGGAGCCCTACTAAAGAAACAACTCTAATCTTTCTATCTATACAAAACACACTTTTGTGGCCTTTCAAGTTCAAGATTGTTTCTTACAAGAAGTGCTTAAGAAATATATATGATTGATAGAAAGAATCTTTGTGAAAATTGGCACGTATTTTTTTAACTATTCATTTGGGCTTCTAGTACATAAATTCTCATTTAATTTCTTCAAACTAAACCAATGTGTAGAACAAAATAATATCTATGTCTTAAATTGCAAAGAGATTTTTCCTAATAATAAACTTTATCTAAATTTTGCATCATATTTACCAAAAAATTTAGAGTATGTAAAATTAGCAATACTAATCCAACCATACCAAAATTCTAACTCCAAAAGTAATACTAAAAACATAGGAAAAATAGGGGTTAAACATATCATCAACTTCCATTAAAAAAAGTTATGAGGAAATGCTCTTCCTAAATTTTAAACTTAATCATCTTCAAACATTCTTTATTAAAAAATTTAGGAAGGGAATCTTATAAAACAGGATCTCCTATGAATAAATAAATATGATAACAATTTATTTGCATTAAAATAATGTACCCTTTGTATATACATGTTTAGGGTTTAGAAGGTATAGATGCATAGTTAGCCATAAATAAAGTATCTTTGAATATTATGGATAACAAATAAGAATACAAATTTAGCTATTGACTACTTATTGTTTACTATTTAACCCCTAAGGTTCATGACTGTGTTTCACGAAAACCACTTCAAAATTGTTGTTGCTAGTGCAAAGAGCTACAAAGAAAAAAAAACCCACATTTTTTGCATATTTAAACATGGGATCTTGGAATGCATTAAACTTAATATACATGAATATGTGTGAGAATAATTTCAAACAATTAGTTGACCATTGATGCACATTGTAAGATATTAATGTTCAAAGTGAAAGAAAAAAAAAAAAATCTTGCACTTTACCTTATTAGGTTTTCAAACTTTTAAACTCCATAACTTGAATTTTTTGCATTACAAAGTTTTGAGGTTTAAAATCTCAGAAAAAAATTCAAAAAATAAAATGAAAATTTATCTCTTAAGAAAAGTGTTAAGTACAAGTAGATATTAGATAAAAAAAAATCAAATTGTTGAAAGCTCTCAAATGGCAAAATTGAAACATATATGTCACCTTTATAAAAAATCCTACGAATATACACAGTTGTGTAATGTTAACCTTTATTTTAAGAATTCAAGATTCAATGAAATTCCAAATTATTTAACATAACTCCGTTTGAATTGAAGGTTACAAGACATTGTTGGCGACATAACATTTAAAGTAAACCAGCCCATTGTGGTCAAATGATCCATACTGGACACCTACCAAATGACCCCATTATGGGTTTTTTCAATTTTTTCAAATTTTGGCCTAAATGCATGTCTTATATGATAGTAACAAAGTAGTTAGTGATTTTATCAAGAACTTCCAATTTTTCAATGAGAATTCATTGTGAGAATTGACATTTTTGGCCTTCTATGTTAGAAAAGACTTTGATTGCTTTAGGTGAGTCAAACAAGCATGATGGATTCAAATTTTGTTGGTTTTAAGGCAGTCTACAAACTCTTATGGGCAAAGATGCATTGAACATTTCAAAAAATCATAGCAAATTCATGCTTTGTCAAAAAAATTAATTTCAATTGCTCTCACTATTTTTTACATTTGACTGTACTACTATGGGAAACAAATTGCAAAAATTTTAGTAACCACATGATGTCAAACTCCTTATTCTGACTACAATAGGTTAGTTTACCTTAGTAACAGTGACCCGCGCTACCTTTCTTCTGATGAAATGATGTAGAATATTCTGCATCATTTCATCCAAGAAATCAACAGGTGTGGAATATTCTACATCCAAGTGACCCAACATTAACTAAATTACACATGTCGATATTTGTCAGAGAATTGAAATAAGCCCACTGGGTCCCAACTGTACAATGTACATTGAAGTAAGTTCCAACTACATTAAAATATATGGACAACCAAGGCTCTATTTTCATTAAAAACATTGAATTAAAGAATTAACTTGCATTGATTCAAAAGCCAATTTTAATTTAAGTTCTAGAATTGGAAGGGAAGATGTATATATATGTAGGTTTGGGGTGGTAGGAGGTAACACAATTCATGTGGGATATGTAAATTAGAATGAGTAAAAACTCAATCACTCATAATTAAGTCAAATTGAAGCAATAATTGTGTTTGAAGTAAAATTTGAGAACTCATTTAGGCATAATTAGTAGGATAACTTTTCTTAAAAAAACTTTGAACCAAACAAAGTTATGGACAATTTTCAAGGAAGGGACATTTTTTTTTTCATTTTCAAACATTGTCTCTGAAATTTATCCATAACTTTTGATTGGAAGATTGAAATCTCAAACTAATATTTGGAGATTAAATTTAGATTTATTTAACAACTTTTTTAGTTCAAATTATTTTTAGAAAAATTATTCTACTATGCCTAAATGAGGTATGAAATTCTACTCCGAACATAATTTTTTGTTTTGACAATGAGCAGTCAAGCTCTCATCTTCCAATTATCCCATATCCTTTGAGGACTCATGATAAACAATGAAATTCAATATAAAAATAACGTCTCTACCTTCCAATCATGAGGATGTCAATGATGCAATCCATTCAATTCACCATCTAAATGAGTTTTTGGTGTCAAATAATGAAATGCCATTGGTCTATACTTGTTGGCATGGATTCTTTGGAATTTTGACAAAACATTCTTCTCTATAATTTTTTGTTGAATTGTATGTCCGTCCTAGAATTAGCAAAAAAACATAATGAAGCATACCATAAATTTACTGCCACTGTCCCCCTACCAAAGCCTAAATTAATGATGTGAGGATGAATTTTGTGGATGAGGACTCAAAGAGGAAAAGGCAGCCTCACTGAAGGCTGAATGTTATGGGTTTGGGGATCAATGAGATCCAAGAGTTGAATGCAGAAACAATCGAAGTAGCTTGAATGTGTGCGTCCGAGTACACATCAACAGAGGACGGCCTCTACGTAGCTAGTTGTTGAAGGGTTATTACTTTACGCAGGTGTTGCATGTGAGCGTTTGAGCTTCTGCTTCGCATTGTGGATCCAATACTTCAATGTCTTAGGCGTCACACCTGAACCAAAATCAAACAAGCAAGGCAGAATTAATAAATCACAAACCATTCGTAACTACGACCGACCGTGTCACTGTGCGAGCTTGAGTTAGCCCGCAAAGTACCAAGATTTCGTGGTTCTGCAATTGACCAATTTGATTGATTGATTGATCATAAGCTTCCTGGGATTCAAATAAGTAGAATTCAAGCAGCGAAGGACAAATTCTATGTATATGCAGAATCAGTGATAGCATTGCATGTGTCAGTCAAAACATATTAAATAAAATTGAAGAAATGGCAGTCCCCATATCACATCTCACTCTCTCAGAATTGCAATGAAAAAATCATGAGACCCAATTTAGGGGTACTCTTGGGGCACCGGTTCCATCGGTATATAGTGAAATGAAGCTGCTGCTGCTGCTGCTGCGTGCATGCATGGCCGAGAGTGATGTTACAGCGCGTACGTACCGATGTCTTGGCAGGCGGCGATGATATTCTCTTTGCGCTGCCCCACAATGGTCCATCCCGCATGCTCCGCATAAGCTTTCAGTTTGCCTCGTTGCTCGTCCGTGAACTGCGTCCGTTTTCTCTTGGGCTTCCCTCCATTATTATTCCCAGCAGTAGTGGTCATGTCGTGGTTTCCAGCCTTCGAAACGCGGTGGGGGACAGGGGAGGCTCGGTTTCCTGCGAGTTGGAGAGAGAATGGCGAGCCTGGTGGTGGCGATGGTTGGCTGGGTCTCGAACTTCTCCGGTACGTTGTGCTCACGGGGCTCACCTCTGAAGAGAGGCGGCCATGGTCGGGCAGATTTCGAGCTTCTGCTGCTGCTGCTGCTGCTGCTGTTGCAGCTGTAGCATCAGTATTCGCGCTCTGCTGGGTGGAGTTTCCGGCTGTTTGCAGAAGGCCGATGCACTCGACCGTCGACAGCGTCACCTTGGAAATGTGGTCGAGGTTTTCGATGGAGATTTTCATCACGGTGTCCAGCTCCTTCTGCGAAAGATCGTCCATCCTGCGGCCTCGTTGCAATGGGGGCTCCCCTGCTAGCAACGGTAAGGCCCGCCCTGTAGCCTCCATGAGGTTGAGGGCCACGCTTTCGATTCGACTGAGAGAGAGGTGCAGATCTGCTGCTGAGGCTTCGCCACCGTCAAGGAGCCCTTTGCCATTGTCCCCGACTCGGACACTTTTGTGGTAGCTACGGTGACAGCCACACGCCATGCATTGCAGAGACTCTGGTCCCTCTCTTCCTGTACAAGTCTTAAGCTACTTAGGGTACGTCATTTACAGTGATCATGGCGGTAGTGGAAACCGAATTGAACCACGCAACTTCCGTACTAGACAACGTTGCTACGAACGAAGGAGTGAGTGAACTTGCTTTCACTATGAATCGGAAGCGAAGGTGGGAAGTGAGAGCAACAATTTAGTAGGGTCACTTAATTCAAACGAAAGAGATTTGATGAGCGTACATATGCTACGGAAGCAAAACAAATTATAGCTTCTGCTATTGCTCGTGTAAGTGACACTTAAACTGATACTCTATTAATTAACCCCTTCCTAACTGCAAAAAATTAAAACTTTTGAAATCTTTGCAAGCTCATACCCAAATTTTAGTACCCTTCGAATCATGTTCGATTGGTGAGAGGCCACATAATGTCCCCTTGGTGAGGAGTTGAACTTTCTTATAGAATTCATGTTTTTTTTTCCGGTGCACAACCTGGGATCGACCACTATTGACCGTGAACGCTATTTAGGCACTTCGGGCGGGTTAAATTTTTAGTCTGAATATACAATTTCCTTTCTAGAAGTTTGATCAGCTAGCTAGCCAATTCGAACAAACGTAGTCTAATTTTGAAAGCACTACTGGAGCCCATGCATGATGAGCAGGAAAATTTATGGAAATGTGTGTACTGGTCTGAAGTATTACCTCGACGCATGAATTCGCCGCATCCATCGACACAGTGAGAGGCACTATCGAGGGCTTGGTTTTTCTGGCATTCCTTGTAGACAACGGTGCAAGGGCTAATTATCTTGTGGCCGTGGTTTGGTTGTCCAGATCGCTGGTCTACGGAGAATCCAAAGAGCTCATCGTCATCCAACTGCCCCCTCAGCCGAGTGCTGGGAGTCATGTTGTTATTCCACTTCGCTGCTGCTTGCTCCTGGTCGACATCTCTGATCTGGTTGCCGGAGGTTTGATTCTCGCCCATGATCTGACCACCTGGATTGAGGTCCCACCTGCATGCGCATGCGATGACTTAATTTCACGTACTCTCGATCAGCTGTTCACAGAATCTGTCTTGATACTAGGCAGAGCATTCATGGTGGATTAATTGCAAAATTAGCAAGCAGTGAGTCCGGGGATTAATTGATGATTGATATGATTCACCCACCTCGCTTGAAGAGCAGCTGTTGAAGAGGGCTGCATTCCGCCATAGCCTCTTCCACCGAGAAACCCCTGAAAGATGATGGCTCCTTGGCCAGAGCCGGTTGCTTCCACTATACTCGCGGCATTGCAGTTGATGTTGCCAATGTGATGAGCAGCTGCTGCGACAGGATTCAGTTCTGGACCAGGTCCCACTTGCCATGGAATAGTTCTTGATGGAGCCGCAGAAAATAAATTGCCAGTTTCTTCTGTAGAGTCGCCATATCCTCCGCGACGATCACAATTGTAGTTCATGATGGCGACTAGATCGATGGCACGCCAATGAATGTGACGCTACTCGATCTAGACTTACGAACGATGTCTGAAAGATTCAAGCGTTACATAATTATCTTATCTAATTCCAGGTAAAGGTAGGCACTGAGACGAAGACGAGATTAACATTCCACATGATTTCCTGACCTGTCCGATTCAAAATCTACACTACGTTGTGCAAACTATAGCTTGAACTAGAAATATATGAGGCTTCACTTCGACGATGATCCGGCACTGATGAATTACACAACCTTTATAAGGACGGCTATTTTCTTCATTAGCTTGCGAGTGAATGCTACCACGCCGCGCCGTGCATGCACATCAATGCCGCTGGTACCTGTAGCTGAGGAATCTTTCGTTCACAGGTCAATGCACGTGTATTAGGAGGTAACTTAATTATAACAGCGGCGACTAAAGTAAAGTGGAAAATTATGCGGATTTCAGAGGCCATTTTGACACTAGCTTTAGCACTAAACTCTTGCATCGACTCCGGAACAATCAATTAATATTTCGTGTCAACATTAACTTCTTCAAGGACTAAGGATTCATGGTTTAAAAATGAGCTCTTCAATTGAACATACTGAATTTTGTTTCCGCTGTACGTCAAGCAAAATTTGCAGACTTCATCATTCGATTAATTTTTTACCATAGTATATATAAATCGTTGTGCACGGTCATCCTGAACCTTTGACTCCGCTAATTAATTAACCCTACCAGGACTCCATGAGCATGACTGACTCGATTTTTCAGCCTCACCTTTAGAAGCAGGTTAGAATTGAAATGTTAGCAGTCAAGACTCTGAGATCTCCCGAGATCTCTGCACCAAGTGAATTGTAAACCTACTCTTGGGCAATGAAATGTCTTCCGTTATGTGACCCACCTGCCAGCTCAGTGGTCAAAGTCAACGGCTTGGTTGGGATGTCACATTCTTGCGGTTAGGGTTTGCAGGAGACACGAAGAAAATCAAACAGAAAGAGAGCCTCAGCCGGTATTACGGTTTTTAGGGTTCAGGGCTTAGGGTTAATCACAATGTCTTCCTAAACCCTCAACTGCTGCATCCTTCACTATTTGCAAGTTGTAGACTGAGCGGCCTCCTTTCACCACTTGGCCTTCAGTGCGTGTTGCCCAGTTACATAACTCCCTTATTACATGTAGGTAGCTTTAAAAGGGCCCCTGCTATAAAAGCAACTTCTAACACAAAGGTACATTTTTCTTTCTTCAATGTATCCAGAGCCTACATTTCAAAAATATGAAACGACTTGGGTTAGATGCCAAATTGATTTCCATACTTTTTCTTCCTATAAAAATTTACTGAAAATTGTTTCAAGGAATTGGATTTCCCCTAAAATAATGCAATCAACTCTTAAAAGGTCAATTTAAGAAATTTAGGTAAAGTTCTCTGCGGTTGATAGGGACTTCTTGCTTTGAGCTTACGTTCCAACAAGACTGGAATTTCTAAAAGGTGGTACATCTTAAATTGGCACATCACATTTGGATGGAAAATGAACAAGTAAAATATCCAAAACATTGAGGAGTGAAAATTAGAAGGGCTACATGGTGTTTGCACACCAAGTTAGAAAAGTTCTTTTTGTCACAATGAACTAAAATGGAGTGTTTTGAGAAACTTGAAAAATGTACACAATAAATGTACACTGAACTTGAGGTGGAGGACAATTTTTGGAGGAAAAAGGCTACCTAGGCTACTTGAAAACCCTAAAAGAAAGGAAATTTAAGAAAATCTTTAAGTGCTCAAAATTAGAAAATTTCCACCAAAAGATTACTCTGGGGAGATCACTTAGTGTATCTAAAACTAACCATTTGTGTTCAAGTGATTTTTTTGACCCTATTTACTTTTTAATAAACTATAATTTCAACATATAATTTTGAGCTTTGTTTAATAATGGTTGTAGGTTTCTATTGCCAAATATTCCCAATTCAAATAATATATAAAATAATTTGTAGAATAGGTTGAAAAATGAACTAAAATAGCATGTTTTTCAACTCAAATATTTATAGAGAATACATTTAGATGACCATTGCATCAAAAGTTATTTTCAAGAATTTTTTGTTTATTTTTTAGACAATTTTTTCTTATATAAAATAGGGGTGTGAAAGTTATTTTCAACTCTATAGTGTATCTTTTTACTTCAAAAATTTGTAAGTAATTATAAGTAACCAATAGAATTATCAATAATTCAAAACATAAGCTTTCAAAGTAGGAAAATATATTAATATTTTTTTCTTTTTCTTTTCTTTAGAATTTACGATATAAGATACGGGTCTAAAATCTTAATACATGTAGATTCTAATAGACACTCTGAGTGATCTCCCCAAGAAGAGTACTTCATCACAATGAATTATGCACATTAAATTTAGAAATCTCATTGAGAATTATTGTGATAATTTTCAATTTTTTTTAATGTAGATTCCAAATAATTGAATTTTTAAAGTTTATATTATTTTTGGAATCTTTTGGAATCTTTTTTATTCAACTTTGAAGGGCAAAATCTTATATTCAATTTTAAGGGTTTCGAAAAGAATATTTATTATTTTTTTCCATTTTTTTATTTATAGAAATTGTGAAGGTGGATTTTCCTGAAATTGTTTCATGACCTTCAACAAAAAATATTAGTGCAAATTTTACTAAAAATACTGCAATTTCAAAGCAAAACTAGTGCAAATTGAACATGCTACACTCCCTAAGTTCATGATGGGACTTTGTGTCCTTGTAGTATGTAATTACAAAACAACAAGGAATTGGGTTCTTTTGGTAATAAATGGGTCTATTTATGAAAATGAAAGGGTGGTTCTTTAAGAAGATGTTTTTTGTAAAATTTCTTTGAATTTAACTTCTTGATTTGGCAATGTTTTGGTGTTATACATACCATTTTGATTTCTAGTGTTTATTGGATAGATTATGGACTTGAGAACCTACACCTTCACCTTCAATAATCTTTTTCTATTCTTTTGTGGCACTAAATTTTATGCAAGTAATTGGTTATTACATCATACGCATCTATCAAAGTACAAAAATTTCTTCTCATTGTCTACATTGTCTACTAATGGAGCTACCCCCCTTATCAAGATGGAATTAAGAGAGTTTCTTTTATATCAATGAACATTTTACAATGCACCTAACTTGTTTGATATGCCAATTCTATTTTTGGATGGTATTGCAAAAAGAATGTTGTAGGATTAGGCCTAGATTACTTCTCAAGTAATGAAAGGCTAAGACAATGCATATGGCAAATTTCGTGAAAATGACAATATTCCAGGGGAATGCTGGTATGCGAGTGTGGAGCGAGGAGCAGGGAATTGGGAGCGGGGAGTGGGAATATTGGAACTTTTTGGAAGAATTGGAAGAAAAAGTTGAAGAGAATTTCAGAAGAAATTGAAGAAATTATTCTAAAAGGCAATGAAAATTTTAGAAAAAAATAGGTGAAAATTCATAAAATAATTTGTAAAAGAGTTAGAAGAAAGTAGATGAAAGTAGTTGCAAGAAATGGATGGAAGTAGTTGGATGAAATCAGTGGTAAAAGGATGAAGAAGATAGATTAAAAAAATGGTTGTAAAATGGGTGAAAAAAACAAGGTACCAAAAGTGGATGACAAAAACCTCATCAGGTAATGAATAAAAGTCTCTAGTCAACATTAAAAACAATCGCATCCTAAAGGGTGTGATACGGGCCATTAAAATTAACATCTCCTATGACCGTGGAGGTTTAGGGTCCTACAACCGTGGGATTGTTATTTAGGGTTTAGAGTGCTAACATCTTGTGTTTTCCAGTCTTTCAAGAAATTGGTAGGGTTCAGAATTCAAGTTCATCTCGGACCATCCGACCCCAAGGAAGGTTCGCCCAACCACGGGGTAGACCATTTGACCCAATGGAAGGATAGGATAGGTCTCGTGGCAGCCTCAGAGAGAATTGCCAACCACGGGTTGGACCATCCTCCTTGTGGACAGTCCAAATGGCCACGGAACAGACCATCTGCTCTATGGGCGGTCCGATCGGCCATTGGACAGTCAATCGAACTACCATGGGACAAACCATCATCCCCATGGATGGTCTGACCGTCCATTGGTTACATGGTTAGATTTTGATTGGATGGACCATCTGCCCTGTTGATGGTTTGGACGGTCACTAGATACCTAATTCTGGGGTTTAGGGTTAGACCACCCGCCTTGTAGACGGTCAGAAAGTCTAGTTGGGAAAATTGTTGCCTCTACATTTAGTGTGGCTTCTTATGACAAAGAGTCAGAAAGTTATTTTGTAAAAACAATAAGAATTCAATCCTGGGGAGATTACTTAGAGTGTCCATTGGAAACTACGTGCGTTAAGATTTTTGACCCCCTATTTTATGTCCTAAAATTTAAATAAAAAGAAAAGAAAAGAAATATGAGCAGATTCCTCTACTTTGAAAGTTTATGTTGTGAATTATTGGTATTTTTATTTGTTGATTATAATTAGTTACAAATTTTTGAAGAAAAAAGATACACTATATAGCTGAAAATAACTTTCACACCCCTATTTTATATAAGAAAAAATTGTCTAAAAAATGAATTTTTTTTCTTCTAAAGATAACTCTCTATTGAAAGTTAATTATCCTTGAATAATGATGCAATGGTCATCTAAATGTATTCTCTATAAATATTTGAGTTGAAAAACATGCCATTTCAGTTAATTTTTCAACCTCTTCTACAAATCATTTCATAAGTTATTTGAGTTGGGAATTTTTGGCAATGGAAATCTATAGTCATTGTTAAACTAAGTTCAAAATTATAGGTTAAAATTATAGTTTATCAAAAAATATATAGGGGTTCAAAAAATCACGTTAACACATGTAGTATGTTATAAATATATTAAGTGATCTCCCCGGGAGTTCAATAGAAAGGTTTACTACAAGTATCGTAGACAAGTGTGTTGAATAGTGAAATAAGGTAAGGGTATAATTGTTTTATAATTTAGAAATACAACCACCGAATGTATTTCCGGTGGTTTTTACAGAGAACCCAATCTAGAAAGGGTATTGGATTAAGGGTGTTGCATAATCATTGGCGGTTTAGAAGACAATCTTCAAGTGACCAACTGAACTCAAAGATCCATGCTTCTTGTCATTGATGTTAGCATGAGGACTATAGACAACGAACATGCAATGGCTACAAAGTACAAGATACAAAAAAAAAATTCGGTGTTCATAAGCTCACCAACTTCTTGCCAATCCTCGTGTATTGTCTTCGTCAAATTGTGTAATCCCCCATTAATAGTGTTGAACTAATGAATTGTCACCCTGCCTAATGTCTATGTCAAGACAGAGTTTAGAGGTTACTTTCCTGTACCATTGAAACCGCAAGTCAGAACCTCTTGACATAGTCATTAAATAGGAAAGCAGTTTAGTAGTTCAAAAGAGGTAGTGGACAATTATACAACATAGCTGAAGACAATGCATGCCAATTGACATGGAGTGGGTGTTCTTATTAGGCATTGCAACTATCCCCTAATAGTCACATATCTTAGGGTTGTCACACGAAGAACAATGGGTTGTGTCACTTGAGGTGCAATAATGGCAAAGATATAAACGTCAGCCGCTCCTTGTAGTTGAACCTTGGCTACATAGAACATAAATCACAATTCAATCAAAACCATAGTCCATAGAACTCAAGGAATATTGGATACATAGAATAACAAATATAACTTATAGAATAGTTCAACGTTGGTGGTATAATTGAACGCTACCTCGTCAGCTTCCACATGTGGCACACCTATGTAAGGGAGGACGACGGAGAAATTTAAGCATCGTACGGAAAGTGTGGAACCTCTAACCGCTTATAAAAAATAGCGAATATGGTAAGAAAAATCTTAGCCTAGAAAACTTGCATTGAATTATAGTGAATGATGGCACAAGAACCTATTTCCGATGTGGAAAACAGAATTATGGGCCCATATGTAGAAGAGAAGTTGAGAAGCCTCCCCCAAAATTCACATAGTGACAAGCATATTGACCATAGAAATAGACTATCCAAGCACACCATGAAAAAGATAGCAATGGATTGATGTAGAGCTAGCCTTTCTTTTTATTATAATGAGGATCAATCGTCAGCCGAACAAGTTGATGATTTTAGGAGAGGCCTGTCCACTCAAAGTTTAGACCGGATAAGGGGTTTGTTCTTCTCCCAAAAGACGAGTACACCCACTAAGTGGTGTGTTACTCAATAGACAAGCCGATTGCTTTTCATGGAATTCTAGAAAAATCAACTTCAACAATGTTATGGAACATTGAACCTCGGGCCTTTGTCGTCAGAGTTGCGATCCTTCTTGTCAATGCTCAAATCAACACATATTAAAAAATTCTACAATTCACAGTTTATTATATCAAGAAATGAAACAAGTAGGCATCTAGTCTTGAAAGCATCTAGGGATGAGTAATTGAAACTCTAATAATGCAAACCAAATGAACAACGTAAAAATCACTTTAGAATTGCAAGTGTAAGCTCCAGTGGAGGCATAATGACCACTGTCTGACTGTCATGTGTGCACAACTACTAGGTAGTTTTCCATCTTCTTGCAACAATAGTGTTTCGGGTCCTAATTAATCAAAGAAAAGTTTTAATCTTGAATAAGAAAATATTTCCTTTGTGTTCATGAGGTAGGTCCCTCCAGATGTGGTGTCGGTCCGGAGAACACTTTTTGGAGTGCTACCTTCTTGAATTATTGGCTAATTAGGTTCTGAAAAAAAGAAGGGGTTAGGACTTGATTACAAATAATGTATGTTTGTTCATGCGGAAGGTCCCTCTAGATGTGGTCTCAATCCCGAGATCACTTTTAGAAGTGCTACCTTCTTGAATTCTAAAGATAAAATTATGATTCAGTTAAAGAACTTTAACATAGTGTGCATGAGGGTGGGCTATGGGATATAAAAAACTTTCATTGTAGTTCCAGAATTATAATGATATTCAAACAATTACATGAAAGCGCATAGACGTAGTCACAGAACTCTTTGAAAATGTAGGAGCATGTCTTATGCAAAATGTGGGAGCATGTGTTAATGGAAACAAAGTGTTGTTTTGGAGTTGATCAAATACATTGGTTTGAGGTCGAACTACTCTCTATATCGGAATTGGACTCTATAGTACAATCGTCTATGAACTCCAGAACTCGAGGATCAATGAACCGTACCTGGAAAGATGGCTGCGGGTTCACTGCAACAAAGTCTTGTGAAAGCGCCTCAACATAGCTAGGTAGCTCAAAAGATTTTGGAGGACTTGGAAAAAAACACGCTCTCCCTCCAAAAGGAACATGCCTCCTACTCCTCATTTCTTGGGCCGCTCTACAAAATTCAGTTAGAATTAATTAGATCAATCTGATGTACTTGTATTTTTGGATGATGTAGATGAGGAGAACGACAGACTTACTTACTGAATTGTGATGTCTTTACAACACGCTCTAGCACCACCTCCTGCTCGTCAACATCTCCTCCGACAAGATCTAGGTGTGTTGTTGTTGGTATTGGTACTGGGTTGGAAACCTCTGTCGTGCGCATCACTGGAGATATTAAGGCATCAAAAATCTCCTTATCTTCCTCAAATGCCAGGATATGGCGACGCGTTGCTCGGCAAGCTTGAATACTTGAACCTAGAATGTTCATAACATACATTAGAGAACAAATTTTGAAGAGACATTAAGTTTAGTTCAATTTTAGCGAATATGTTTGCTAAAAACAAAAAATCACCTATAGTTGTAGTACAATCCACGACGACGTCGCCTGGTTGAGAGAGCGTCTCTACAATCATTTGCATGAATTGTCTGGCCTTTTCCCTTGGCCCATGCCATGGGATGTCTCCATTCATGGTCACGTCCTTTGTGTTACACCAATTCTGAAGTATGTCGTCATGGGCAACATTGACACCCACTTTTTTGTGGAATGGAACAAATTGAAATGAGAATTGTGCATGGGTCTTAGGGCCTGTTTCCCTCACTACAAAGGAGATGGAACACCGCATCGTTTGCACAAATTCAGTAGTGAGAATGTATAACACAGAAATTCCGAATGACAAATATTGAAAATACTATAATTTTTCTTACCGTTATGGTTGGATCGGCTAGAGATGTTAGATGCAAGTGGTTCATGTCTAACCATGTTATAAGGATTTTGAAGCCATAGGTTTGGCAGCAACCTAGAAGGTGTCTTTTTTGACGATAAGAGGGTGTTGAATACATCACCAGAAGAGCATCCATGTCATGGAGGTACTCGGCAAAGTCAAAGATGGGCACGAGGTAGTCTGGAGTGAAATCATTCCATTTAGAAATTGGTGCAAGTGGAGACGAAATTGTTGGCACATGAAGTCTTTCGGGAACATCTACGATGATAAGGTCCACTACTGGCTGCCTGCTCAACTCATTGTCAAAGGATCTGTCTTTATCACTTAAGTATTGTACATTACATGGAAGTTCCAATGTATTAATGAGGACATGAACTACTTTGATTCGGCTCCATAATTCAAATAGAAGCAAATTTGACATGCATAAGAAGAACCAATCACACTTTGGAATTCAATTTACGGAGTCCAGACTATTTTGTGAAGTTAGGTAGAGGATTTATTTACCATGTTCAAGAATGTCAAGACAGACTCGAAGGCCTTCTCATTATTGGTGACAGTACCCACTGACAAGTTCAGAATGCATTCGTCAACGTCCTCAACAAGGGGGAAGTTCTAAGTTGTTGGTGTCAGGCCAAGGATGAGACAGTTTTGGGTAAGGGAGAAACCCAATGACCTCTCTTTCATGTCAGTGATGCTATTTGTAGGCTCAGGCACCGGGGTCTCAGCCTTCTTCTTTGTCCCCTTCTTCTTTGCCTTTTCTTGGACCTTCTCAACTTTTAACGCTTGTCTCTTCATCTTGTTTTCCTTGGTCCTCTTCTTTGCTTCCTCTAGCTTCTCTTCCTTTCTTCCTCCAGATTCTCTTCCTTTTTCTTGTCAACTGCATCGGCCATTTTGCGATGGTTTTGACTCGTGCCTCAAGATCCAATCCAACAAATTCAAACTCAACAACAATGGTCTCTTTCAATGTCCTGAAAAGAGTCTCTTCTTCTTATGGAGTGGATCCAATGTTGCACTTGAGGTACCACGGACAAGCTTGGAGATGAGGAGTAGTCCAATTCCTCAATTGGAAAACCAAAAAGGCAAAAACGTACAGTCCGGTAGTGATTTGTCCAACCACGTTGTAAAAAACGGTGGCAAATCCACCATTGCAATAGCCTTCTTGGTGTACAACTTGTGCTTGAAATACTTGACCATAGGAACATGTAAAGGATTAGATAAACCTAAAAAATATAAAGTCATGTTGCCACACAATTGAATTCAATATTAAAAGTTACTCCAATTAGACAGCCTATGAAAAGGAGGAATTTCAAAAAAATCTGACAACAAAAAGAATTGAAGCCAACCAACATGCTATGTACAATGTCGTGTCGCAAGAGTTGGGGGGTATGAAAGCCCCTCTCGGCTCCAAGAAGGGTTTCCTAGGGGTACCAAACATGCGCATAAATTTAAAAGTTAGCAGAATGTGAACGCGACAAAACGCACGGAATGCTATTGTGCAGTGGTTGGTATTTGGATATAATTTAATAAATCAAATATTAGTAGAAGAATATCATACTTGTAGATGAGATGGTAGACAACCAGCATGGCCCCTTTGTACTCTTTGAAAATTTTCAACTTTTTAAATGCTTTCTCACCCTTGAACATTCACATGTAGGCTACGTTCCACAACTTCATTCTCCAACCTTCAATGTATTCTTTCAATGGCTGAGGCTCGGTAGGAACAACCATATTAATGGGAATGTTATCCGAGCGGATAATATTGTCAAACATCTCCGTGTCAGACTCCTCCAACTAGAAAATCAATTCAGCAAGAATTAGAGATTACAATACATATCAATAATATTCCTTCAGAGTAAACTACAACACTCAAATATGAAATCCATTCAATGGACACTAGGATTTACTTATCTCTGCATACCAACATGCCTTTGCCAAAAAGAACAACAATTTCTCCTCATTCACAAGGCGGGGAAGAAACCGGCGGGCTTCTCGAGTAGGAGGAGAGGAATTCATCCATTTTAGCTACATAACTTTGTAGTTTGCACCAACATTGGATGTCGCAATCAATTGAAGCTTCTCTAGAGTTAACTCTGGGGATGCAAACAAGTTTCAGTGCCTTTCAATCTAGAATAATTCAAGAAAACCAAATTAGGCCTTGAAATTGAATACACAATATAGAAGAATATGACATTCCAAAGTAATAATTATGAATACATACCTCAAGTAGCCACTCCTTTTCTAAAGCTAGGTTGGCCACCCAAAACAATCTTAGAGAGCTTTTTAGAATACTTCTCCGTAGACTCTTTGATTGAGGTCCTCATAGCCGTCACTACTTCTTCCATTGTAAGCTCGTCAAAAAGAGTGTCCTCTTTGAATTTCCGAACAACAACTTCCGAAGCTTCGGAAATCTCTTGCTGTAACGGCCCACATCTAGACATTAGAATATACAAAAAAATTTACTACAAAAAATACCATTGACATATGAAAGAGTGATAATATAACCCTTACCTTGAATATGAACAAGGTAAAGACCTCAAGGGGCATGGTGTACCATTTTAGTTGATTATTATTCAAGCATGTCTTCACTTCTTCGGCGGATAGTAGCTCCTTGAACTTTTCGAGTTCCATCATACCATACTTCTGAACTTGGTATAGGGTGTGCACGAGATTCGTTTTGACATGATAACTTTTCATTTGCTTGCGAATCCAAACCAAAAATCAATTATTCAAGAAAAAAAACTAGTGTACAAATCATGTGGAGATTGAATTCAAGAATGAAATAGAAGTATATATTATTAGTTGATGGTTACATGTTGATATCATGCATGGCTGCATTGCCACCCCAATTCGATTTCGTGTGTCCAATATGATGGAGTCCACGAAGTAGTGCCAAATCTGCTCCATGGGATGTAGCCGCTTGATGTGGTTCATCCACACGATTCACCTGTGATTTCCATCACAAACCTAGAACTTGTGATTAACCAAATGCCTGAGAACAAGTTTGGACTTTAACATATTGTTGAAGTCGTCATCAACCGAATTCCAAATTGGTCCCCACTCCTCTTTCTCGGCAATAGAGAATATTGCGTTTTGCCCTTCCTCATCACACACCGATACTTAAAACACCCAGGCTCCCTCCTCGTAGCCTCCATTGAATTGGTACTCGAGTAGAGTCAAGTTGCATGCAAGAGTTGGGTGGACCATTGGCATGGGTACCATCCTACATAACGGAATCTTCATGTGTGATGCGTCAGTGGAGGTCAAACGCAAGCCATAGAGAATGGAAACCGTGTCCAATTTCTGGGACTTCTTGATGTCATCTTCTGAGGCATCATGTCCCAATCTAGGATTGTCAATGTCACTAGCAGTGACTACGTCTGGCAGGTCATCCTCCGTTGTCTTACCCGTATCATCGATACACGCATTGGTAATATTATCCTTTGCATTCTTCTAAGATATTACAAGCAATGGAGATTTCCGTATCATTAGAATGTAATTAGGAGGATCGAGAATATGAATTTAGACGTTATCAATGAGGTAATGTGCAGTCCAACAGTTTGATGAACTCTTTCAATAAATCACTCCACTCATACAAAATTTGAATTTGCTTGTCTCAGAGTGCACACACACACTTTTGAGTAAGAGATCTGTAATGTCTGCAGTACCAAATGAAAATGTCATCGTTTGTGTCTAAGCTAGATGTCAAAGTCTCATCGGCATGATCACATGTACAATACTCAATACTCCCTATAGTGTGCAAAGAGAAGACCCTGGAGTCGCTCGACCCTAGAGATGTACATGAAGATGGATTAGGCACCAGTCTCCCATCTCTGTACATCTTGTCCATTGCTGCATCTATGTCTACAAGAAGATTGTCTAGTGATTTGGGTCTCACGGATGGCATGTGATGTGCTCTTCCTTTGAGTACCGGTTGACCGTTGGCAACTTGTACCACCTGACCATCGCCAACCGAAGATAGGGAGGTACATCTTCCTCCACTATAACTGCCTGCATCAAAGTAAGTAGAAAGTCCGCACAGTATGTAAGAAAGCAATGACATGGGTCAAAATGAGGTATTAGAAGCCACCCAAGACGTAACCAATGTTTTTTTTGGACCATTATTGATTGTGTAGCTCAGACTTTTTAGATTTCTTCCCAAAAACCATGCCTCATTATTTATAAATGTCATAGTGTCATATTTGAGTATTGTATAGCCTATGATGTCATCATTTAATCTAAATTAAGTACAAAAATAGGGTTGTAACCAGTGCTTTTTACTCCTTTGTTGAATTTAAAAGTAGACCATATAAAGACTTTTCCATTGAAATTAATAATATTTTGAATAAAATATGTCATTGTTGACAACTTTGAATAATTTTTAAAACTAATTTTGATGAAATTGATGAAGTTTTTGAGTGAAACATTCCATTAACATTTCAAAAAGGACTCCAAAACGGACCATTCCTCGGTCTCCATTGGCTCCTAATAACTCACTTTGATCCACATACCTCGTACACAGTATCAGTTCCACCCTATACTACCTTCTGGACGCCATTGGTATCAGATATATAAGCGTTACTCCAATTAGACAATGTCCAATGAATTCCGAACAACGACAATGAAATTGGAGATTTTGATAATAGGAGAGAAATAAGCATGAAGTGTACCCCCTCAACGTTCCTCTCAGCCCCAAGAGGGACTTTGGAACTGTATACCTCTTGCACGAAAACAATTGTGCTACTCGTCAAATATGCAAATCATTTGAATCATTCAGTCTTTGGAACTGCAAGTCTTAGGAATTGAGATGGTGGATATGATCAAAGCACTGAAACACAAAGTTGAGGTTCCATTCAACAGATTGAGATTCAGTAAGAACATCAAACAACAACACGAATTCTGAAAGTGGAGATAGAATTTGGATAGATGTTTAGTAGTCATGAAAATAATACAAATAGAAATTTCCTTGTTGATATTCTTATCTTATTTGAATCAATAGGCTTCTGTACGTCGCAAGCCGGCGGTTTCTAATACTATAGATAGCATTCACAAATATTAGATTGGAGGCCTTCAATGAAGGGAATGAATATATACGGAATTAATAAAATACACAACATAATGCATTTAGGATACTGTTCAAACATGTTGATGAAGTTCAAAATGATATCTTATTCATGAGACAACGATATGGAAACAAGGCAACCATTCAACGATGCCTACATTATTAGCATTCACTCCAATTAGAAGCAAGATTCCAATCCCTGATTGTCATCACACACACATCTTCATCATTTTATCTTATCAGAAGCACGCAATGCGCATGAGCTTGTGGGCGCTTATTTACCCACCCTTGGTAAATCGGCGAATACAACCAGGTTCTAGTCCTATGATAGTTTTCTACTCTAATGAGTGTCTAAGCGTCAATCCATTGTGCCTTCCAAGCAATGGATCTTTTTTGCTAATTCCCTAATCGTGACTCTCTAATCGTGGTTCTAAACGACTTCTAAGTTGGCTATCTTGCTCGGTTATGTTTTGTGTTTCCTATTCCTAAAGTTTACTCTATTGTTCTAAGGTAGAAGATCATCTCATGCCATTTCTAAAAACCTAAGGCCCGTGCGAATTGGACTCTCTAATGACCCGCTATGGCCGGATGAAGTATTGGCCACTTGGCTATCAAACTTCATCCATGGTTTTCTATAGGCTTCTAATTCCAATTGAGGGCGAAATTTGACCTATGGACCTGACTCTATGGGTACTAACTAAATCCTAAGTTACAACTTGGTTGGATGAAATCTCCATGGTTTCATCCGTTATGGGTTCTAAACTTCATCCATCCGTATCGTGGTCGTTCTGACTTTGATTTGGGCGTGTCTTATGTTTTTGAAAACCTCTCACAGTCTACTCTAAGATTTCCTAATCATATATGACCTGACTTGGACTCTAATGGTACCTAGCTCTCGGCCTAGTTGAGATTTTTACCCCTAGTGGGCCAATGACACGGGGGGAGGTTAGGTTCTTACACTGGCATGGTGGCCCATGAGGAGGGCAGTCAATTCACCTTCTTTCACCATGGTAAGTTGCGGTTGTAGGCCACGCGTTGGTTGGCACCGTACGTATTTGTATATTCAAAAGATTAGCACGTCCTTCCCTACATGCCACTTCCCTCTTTTTCTTTTTCTTTTTCCTCAACCTGAGTGCCCAATTGATGGGGAGTAGTGGGTTGGGCACCTACCTACTTAGAAGGTCAAACTATGGCCTAACTACCACTTACACGTCATCTTATCCTAATGTGGAAGGAATCTAGAAAGTCAACATATGACCTAACTACCACTTACGCCCGTTTCACCCTAATGGTGGAGTGGATTTCCCTTTTACCCTATCGATGGTGCCCCATTCCTATCTAAGCTTCCTCTCCACTTCTCCTTATCGCATTTGGAGGTGGTGATGTGTGGTGTTGGAGGGGAGAGTTGGTGAGGTGAGATAGAAACGTCTCTTGTTTTTTGATTGCACCTTTCTTAGTGTGGATGGTGGATTTCTTCCCTTTCTAGGCTAACTCTTGCTAGTTAGGCTCTACTCTTTCCTATTACTAGCCTAACTTCTATAATTTCTATGCTAACTTCCTTCCCTTGTTTTCTACACTATCTACCTTATTAACCTTCCCCCTAGTTTTCTACACTATCTACTTTGCTAATTCCCCCCCCCCCCCCTTTAGTTCCCTACCCCCCCCAAAACTAACACCCCCCGACCCCAAAACTGGACTAGCTGCGGGCTTAGTTGCCGGGCAAGTTGCGGGTTGAGCTGTCGGCAAGCTGCCAGCTAGCCACCTGGGCGCTGCCTGGAGAGGTGCGGGCTAGGCTGCTAGGCAAGCTGCCTTCGGGCAACCAAAACAAAACTCACACACACTTGCTCTAAGGGATGGGAGGGCCCCACTCCCTTGGAAGTTATCACGGAACAAAAACCAACTTGACTCTTGAAAGTTGACACTCTATTTTGGAGGCTAAACTTTGAATAATTTCCAAGACGTTTTGGAAACTAAACTTTGGAACTAACCATGGGGGAGGTGCAAGGCTTCGCCGTCAATTTGGCTTTAACACCAAATTTAGGATTTGCCTTTTCCTAGAGGTTCAAAGCTCCGCCGTGCGGTGAACTTTAACACACAATTTAGGACTAAACTTTGAACAAGGAACGGTGGGGTCTGGTTACCCCAAGGGGAACTACCCCACTCTTTTCCACACATGGACACAAAGACTTGAGTCAAATGCAAAAGCAATAGACTTGGTTAATAACGAACACGGAGAGAGACGTGGTTAGTAAAGGAAGGTTAGTACAATATGGAAAAAAACAATATGAAACTAGAAGCCCCCCAAAGCGGCATCGCCAAGCTATGGTAGAGGGTGGTTCTAGGGTTAGTACAAGACGCGGACGAAGGACGCTCAAAAAGACTTGGATAGTAAGAAAACTTCAAGGGCCACGCAAGAATTACAAGACAAGAAAGAAGGGCCTCCCACGGACCTTCAACACTGAAAATGCAACAACAAAAAGGAGCAAAGTACTCCAAAAACACCGTAGGAAGTTTTGGCAAGAAAACGCCAAAACCAAGAGAGGTCGGACCCACGGACCCAAGACAAGTATTGGGGGTGTTTTGGGAGGGAGAAGGGCCCTCTTTTATAGGTTTCCAAGGGCCCACTCTCCCCCTCGACTAGTAATCTCATCCATCCGGATTTTCATCCGGATTTGAGATTTTCACCTAATTTTGGATTTTACGTTGGTCCTAACTTCGAACTTTTGAAGTTTAACTCAGAATTGCAAATGGATTGTGCCAATGGCTTCAGAAGGCCATTTTTAGCCTAAACAACCCCCTAACCCTAAATCTATCGTAAAAAACCCATTGGAAACTAGTGCCAACTAGAGCCAATTAAAAGGGTAAAAACCTAACTTTTGGGGTTTACCTCTTTTGGCCTGGATAACTAGCTAGGTTTATTGGGGAGGCTCTAGGGAGTAAGAAAAGACTCCTTGATGTCTTCGTTCCGACTTCGTACGCTCTTGGGACGCCGGTCAACCCCGCAACGATCTAGCCGTAATTATCAATTAGGGGAATGTTGTTGATTTCGGCTGCCTCCCGCTATCGGAACACCATGAAATTTGTCAGGGCGTGTTATTAACATAAAAGATGCTAGTCTAATTTTTAGTGAGATTTTACCGCGGCCTGGGCATTTTATACGAATTTCCCGTCGTGGCCTTCGGCAGTTGACTGCTTGGAAAAAGATCCTTTGGAGATAAGAAAAAATCGAGACTTTTTTGGAGAACCTCTCATGGAGTCCCCCAAGCCACGTGCCAAGTCTTGGGCTAATCTAGCACACAGTCGGTGGCGAGGCGAAAACTGACTTCGGTTGAATCACTGGCAGTCAGGGAATCTTTCACATGTGAGGGAATCTTGGCAAACGGATTTCGCTGTAGATACTCCGACATGTTCCAGATCCAAGAACACTATCTGGCGGCTGTGGATTCCTCCATGTGGCTTGTTTTGGACAAGTAACACCTACAAGCTAATAATTTGGATTCCTAACGTTTCGTCGATGGAATGGAGAAACTAAAACCTATCTTTGGAGATTTATGTGGGAATTTCCCTAACTCTCCTAAGACCAATTTAGCCTATCATGGTCACATGCACTAGGTTTGGGCTATTTTGGGTAAGTTCCCGGTAGCCCTATTGTTTTCCACTATTTACGGGTTCTAACCTGTATACAAGTGGGGTTTGTGGGTGATCTATGGATAAAAGGCTATTTATGACCAATTGCTATATTGGTACGTGACATACCTATTTTGGTTTTACACTCTTTTTTGGTCTTTTCGTAGTACTTTATGCCTTAATCCGTAATAAACTAAAAAAAAGAAAACTATGAGTCCCAAGTGACGAATTTGGGGCGTACAGATGTCCAAGCCATAGTGTGCATATTGCACATCTCTATGACCATGAGCAATCATGTCTGTAACAGCGACAAACATCTTCATGAAAGAATCATTTTCCTTACTCTTGTGAGAGTAATGAGGGGAAATAATCTTGGAGTGATCTATCTTGTCATGGATTATAGTCAGAACCTTGTCAGGATACATCTCAGACATTGAACGATTTCCATAATATAAGTCCCTATGCGCCTTCTATCCCGATAGGTGCACTCTCATTTTGTTAAACCACACGTCTTGCGCTCGTGAACGTGGAGTGCAAGCACTCTTGAGTTTCCTATATCTATCGCAGGTTCCACAACGAGAAAAACTATCTCCTCTAGCCTTTGGAGCATACTCTGGAAAAGATTGACAACGTATGTTGCTCAATCCACTAGCCGAAATATGTTACAATTGAAGTGAAGAATTGACATTGTTGATCTGTGGCAACTTGTCCTTCCAACAAAATGCAGACGGTAGGACCACGGAGGGGACTTTCTCCCCAAACTCAAGGGTCCTCGATTTGTGGGGCATCATGTCCACTTCATTCTCCACTAACAATTGAAGAGTTGTTGTTGCTTGCAAAGTGTGTGTCCGAGGTTTTTTCATTCCAAGGTTGCCATAATGCTCTGGTTTCTGGTCATCTTTTGCCATCTTCTTATATCTGTAAAAGGTAGCCTTCGATACTCCATGGATGGCGCACCAAGCAACCGAACAAATTTCATAGTTTACCAAGGTGATCATATCCCTTCTATTGGAATCACTGTGGGTTTGCTTGTGCACGTCAAGCAGACATGACTTGCGCCAGAACACTCCGCCGTCAATATGAAGTACAGACCGAACGGCTTGAATCTGACCACGTGGAAATGGTTGCAAGCAATTCTTTTGGCAACATTTCATACTAGAAGCATCAACAATTGTTTATTATGTGAGGAGAGCTTCTTTCTTCGAGAGATTGGTAGGCTCAATCCTCTCACGTGAGCTTTCATAGGAACAAACTCCAGTCTGAACATGCCGCCTCGAACCGCTTGAAGAGACTGTAGTATCGAAGAGATGCGTTTGCTCGTGATCATATAAGCTGGCACCATTAAGGTAGACTCTGGAAATGTGCCAGGAGTGCATGGACCACATCCACTCCGATGGAACATCTGCCTCACACAAAGACTCTACAATTTGAATTGCAACTCGGTCATCACCAAGTGGCTTTCCGTCCATGTCAATGACAAGATCTGCATCAACACTATGACAAATTCCTTTTGCCACCTCTATCCCCTCTTCATTTCTAAGTGTGACACATTTGGTATACCAAAATGCTCGAAGAAATCCCTCGCAGGCTGCAACACCCGGTGGCAAAGTTGGCACTCGAACTGTAAACTCGTTGGCATCTGAAGTATCCATTTTGCGCGTGAAAGAACACCAATTAATTAATACTATTGTGAGTATCCTCAAGGCAAGGATAATAAATAAGTAGGACACATTGACAAAACCAAAAGCAAAGCGACCTCTATTGGAGAGTAAAATTGTATACCATCTTGGAGTAGGTAGTAGGAGTAAGAAAACCAAAGGTATCTTCGATTCGAAGATACCAGACGGCCAAGATTGAGAGATATTATGCATTCCCACATACAACATTAGAGTGTCACACTGATTATGTATATGAACTCCGTATATCATCTCAAATGTCAATGAATGTCTATGCTTGTCTATAGTTATCATTCATATTCTATATATGTATGTGATTATCCTCGGCTCGAGGATAATCTCCATCATGTCCGTGATTATCCTCGGCTCAAGGATAATCTCCATGTATGCGTGTGATTATCCTCGAGTCAAGGATAATCTCCATGCATGTTTCAGATTATCCTCGAGCCGAAGATAATCTCCATGCATGTTTGTGATTATGCTCGGCTCAAGGATAATTTCCATGCATGTTTGTGATTATGCTCGGATCAAGGATAATCTCCATGCATGTTTCAAATTATTCTCGAGCCAAGGATAACCTCCATGCATGTTTGTGATTACACTACTAGAAAAACAGTGCCCAAATTAACAAAACATTAACAATTTTTTGTTAATTTGGGTACTACAACGTCCACTTTCACAAATTTTTGTTAATTGTGCCCTAATTAACAAATTTTTTTGTTGATTTGGATAGTGCAATTACCACATCAACAAAAATTTGTTAATTTTTTGGGAATATTTTGGAATCTTTTAGAATCTTTTGAAATTTTTTAGAAATCTTAGAAATCTTCAAAAATCTTTAAGAATCTTCAATATACAATGTAGATTTAAGAACAAAATAAGTACACAATTCGGTGTTTATTAAAGTCAGCAGACTTTAGGGGCAATTTTCACCTTGAAAAATTATTTTTTTCAAGAAACTTTAGACTAATGAAAGTTGTAAAATTGATATATCTTTCACCTCCAAATTTTTTTTTGAGATTTAGATCTTCTAATCAAAATTTATGAATAAAAATCAGAGAGGGGTAAAAATGGACATTCTTTTTTATATTTTGAAACACCTTCTCTGATTTTTGTCCATAACTTTTCATTTAAAGATTTAAATCTTAAACGGATTGTTGGAGGTGAAAGATGTTTTCATCTTAAAACTTTCATTAGTTCAAAGGATGTTTTGAAAAGTTTATCTTCTAGGACAAAATTGCCACCAAAGTCTACTGACTTTTAATGGGAAAAACATTAAAGAACAAAGTAAATAAAATTATATACCTCAACTCCAAATTCAAATATAAGTATATTTTAAATCTTTTTTTTCTTTAGAAGCCTTTGGAGTCTTAATTTTACAATGTAGATTTAAAAAAAAATTAAGTCATCACAAATCGATTTTCTAAAAAGTCAGCAGACTTAAAAGGCGATTCAGACCCAGTAAAAGAACTTTTTTGGAAAAACTTTGAACTTAGAAAAGTTGAAAAATTAAGTTATCTTTTGCTTCCAACAATTTTTTTGAGATTCGGACCTACCAATAAAAAGTTATGGACGAAAATCAGAGGGGGAGTTTAAAATTTTTTTAAATAAATATTCATTTTCATCCCTCTCTGAGTTTTGTTCATAACTTTTTATTGGTAGGTCCAAATCTCAAAACAATTGTTGGAGGTGAAAGATAACTGGATTTGTCAACGTTTTCTAGTCTGAAGGTTTTCCAAAAAATGTCTTTTACTGGGTCTGAATTGCTCCTAAAGTCTGCTGACTTTAAAAAAGAATTGAAAAAAATCTGAAAAAACTATCTAAATGGATTTCTATTCCCTAAGTAATCAAACAACTTGAAAGGTTGGTGCCTTGGCAAGAGCCTTGGCCTCTAACCAGAGGTCCCGGGTTCAAACCCCAGTGGCTTCATTTCCATGGTAGCCATTGCCATGTGGTAGTTGGATTGCCGGCCATGTGGCACTACCCTAGACGTCAAAAAATATATTTTATGAATTTTTAAAAAAATATTTTAAAAAAAATGTCCAAATTAACAAAAAAATCAACACTTTTTTGTTAGAAAATGAACACTTTTTTGTTAAGATTCAACATTTTTTTGTTAAAAAATCAACACTTTTGTGTTCAAATCAACACGTCCAAATCAACAAAAAAAATCAACACTTTTGTGTTGAGTTTTGTTAATTTGGTCACTGTTTTTTTCTACTAGTGTTATGCTCAGCTCAAGGATAATCTCCATGCATGTTTCAAAGTATCCTCGAGCCGAGGATAACCGGACAAATTTATAGTTCCGACATTTACGGCGTGAAAATCGGTTGTTCATTCTCGAACATAACATCCAAAGGACAACATTTGAGATGTGACACCTGAATTCTGAATACTCCAAGAATCGGAGGACTATGTAATTCTGCATGTACCTTTGCTTAACACTCAGGAGCAAGAGCAGGAATCTAGTATTTAGTGAGAAGAGAAGAAGGAAAATAGAGGAACTTACGATAACTCGTGCGAAACTAAGCCACCTAGTCACATACACTTGTAAATGAAATGCAAAAACATAAGTTCAAAGGCCGTGCGGTAGCAATGTCTGCAAGAGGCCGTGGAGGAGGGAATAGTGGAAAACCCGAGAGAGGAAATGAGGTGCTCGAGGAAGAGAGACGATGCACACACTAGCGGGAGAATTTGAACGGGAAATAAAACGGCATTTGAATTCTTCATGATTTTCAGGACGTAGGGGAGAAGTACCTCCTCGGATTATGGGGCCATTGACATTCTCATCCCCCAAATAATGACAATGATGTGGAATGTGAAGGAGATTTTCATGAATAGAAATGAGATCTGACGTAGCCGATCTTTTTAAGATTTTAATAGGAGGATTTGTAGTTTGTGGAATTTTTGATAATCACCTTTTATCGTAAAATGTGGAAATATTCTTTGAAATCACAGCGGAATTTCGGATTTGGAAAATTTGGCAATTCTTACACCACCCACCAACCAACCTTTTTTTTTAAATAGTTTATTCTAATGTCTGATTTAGATGAATGTTTACAGGAGGTAACCACACTAATTTGGCACATGTTGGGTCCAATGTGTATTGGCTATAAATAGAATTGTACGTAATGTAAGCTTTCAATAGGGAATGAAGTTGGGACTTTAGGGTTTTGGGAAACCCGGGTAGGTGGGAGGGACATCCCTATACAGGGCTTTTCCTATAAATTTCCAAATCATAAACTTTTCAAGACTATTACTTTCCAAACAATGATTGATAGACAAGGCAAATTCCAAGTTTAACCTTTATCAAATCAACCAAGCCATAAAATATACAAGAAAATCATAGAATAAACATAACTATTGATTTCCAAATGATTAATTGATAAGATAGGCACTACCAAATAAAACCTTATCAAATCAAGGCTTAAAATAATTTCCATACTATTGTTGATGTAATTTAAACCACTAGATCAACAATCTTTCCAAAAGAAATCATAATAGTACTAATAATTTCTAATTTGTGATTGATCATATAGGTACCTTAGGCCTATAGATCATCAGAGCCGTAAAGAAATCATAGAGGATTCACTACTAATGATATCCAATTGCTAAGATAGACATTACAAAGTAAAACTATCAAATCTTAGAGGCCCCTAAAAAGTCTTAATAAAAATGATTTTCAAACATTTAATAAGATGGATATTGCTTTGAGTTTAAACCACCAAATCAATATGGTTCTAAAAACAAATAGGAAATCATAGTTAAAACAATACAAATAATTTCCAAATTGTAATTTGGTAATTTAGGCATTAGCCTAAATAAAGCTATTTAATCAAAGGCTTTTGAAAACATCTAAAGAAATCATAGATAAAACCAAACTAATGATTTCCAGAGTTTATGATAAGATACGTACTATCAATTATCAAATCAACAAAGCTCTAAAAAAGATTTTCAAGAAATCACAAACTAATCACTTTTCTATTTAATTGATGGTATGGGTACTTTTCTCAAGTCAAACCATCCAATCAGTAATGATTTAAAAGTTTTTAAAGTTTTTATGGAAATCAAAAACATCGTAGTACTAATAATCTCCATATAAGATTTGATGAGATAGATACTATTAAAGTAAGGCCTATCAAATCAATTAAGCCAAAACTTTAAGTTGAGAAATCATAGTTTAAAATATGACTAATGAATTCCAAATAAAACTTGATAAGATAGGTACTATACAAAGTAATTCTATCAAATCACCAAGGCTTTTAAAGAAAATATAGACTGCAAATCTCCTACCTAAATCGATAACTCCAAATCAATAAGGTTTGAGAAATTTCTCCAAAGAAATTATAGACTCAATAGTACTAATAATTTCCAATAGAACTAGCATAACTTTAGGTAATACCAAAAACATTAGAACCAACAAATCATCCTTAATAAAAGATAACAAAATAAAAAAGTGTATTTTTCTAAACCAAATAAGGAATTATAACAAGATCCTTACAAGGAAGAAATTTCCAAAATGTCAGGTAAATTTTAGAGTCTAAAAAATCATCATGATCAAGCTAATAACTAAAACCAGCATATAGCATGATTTAGTTACCCATAAAAGTTGTCATGGTCTTTGGAGGAAGCAGTGAGGGTAGAAATACTAAAGAGGCTGTGAACCTCACTTGCACCCATACAATCCAACAAACATACAATTAGTTAGAATTGCATATGCAAGGTGTCTTCAGTTCACAACAACGTGTCATTGCAATCACAATAGGAAAACTACCCATCAATTAATACTTCATGCAAGAAAATGACAAATAAACCATAGTCCACCAAAGTGTGAGTTAAAAACCCTGTGAAGATGCCATCCTTCCTCACAAATGCAGTAACTTGACTCACTTCCAACAAAAATCACCTTTTGTGAAACTCAACTTAACAAGCCACAATTAAACAGGTGTAAGAGGCTGAGGCAGGGTTACAACTAAGCCTTTATACTATCTCTTTGCCTTGGAAACCAAGAAAGAATTCATTGGGAACCAAGGAAGAAAATTTAGGGAACTTAGAGGAGAACAGCTTAGGCTCCAAGAAACCCTAATTTTAGGTCAAAGGAACATGCCTTGGGTATCAAGGAAAGGGCCAAGTCAAACCCTCATGTACCATAAGGGCCCCCAACAATTAATATAGGTCCATAAGTCCATTATGCATGGATAAAAAGACCATGTGCATACAGATCCTATTGATTTCCAAATAATAGCCACCATCCATAAATATGGAATGGTATAGACAAGTGATGGTTAAACCATGTCACTTTTGGACTATTATCTATGAGGGACTAGTCATTATAACCTACAAGATCCACATAGCCATTCAAGTGGTAAATTTTAATATACATCCTATAGATGTAATTAAATTAGGACGACAAATAATTTTTCAAACCAACCCAAGGTTTAAAAAGAAAAAGAAATATATAGAGTAACCAATGATGAAAAAATATACAAATTGGTACCAATACTCTTAAGGAATGGAAAAAATATATATGGCCAATTAATCTAAGAAGAGGGTAAGTTTTTGAAGTGACATGAGGGAGGGAGGGATTATCATATCATAAATGGTGAGTAAAACTAACTCCAACCAAGGTTTAAAAAAAATTCCAACCTAGTAATTAGGCAACTAAAACTTTGGTGAGGGTATACATAAAACAACCTCAACCCCACCAAAAATTAGTATAAAGCAAGTACTTAATAGCCTTTAATAAAAACAGGCCAGTAACAAACTTTGATCTATTTATAAGGATTAAACATTATAATTCCTTATAAAAATCATATGTTACTTCAAAGGGGGATTTTTCTACCACAGACTTTGGAAAACAATATATCCCACAAGCAATGGCTGAGGGTTTAGGGTTTAGGGTTTAAGGTTTAGGAGCAACAACAAAGTCTTCAACAAATGTAAATTACATGTTGATGAATTCAATGTACATTGAATTCATTCACGAATATGTTCACGAATATATGTTCACAAATTCATTTTGATTTTGCAAATTATATTGACAATTCATATTTATTTTTGAAATTTCAATATCTAGAAATTGAAGGATGTTTCTTATATAAATTTTATTGGATTCTTCAAATTTTTGAAATAAAAGCGGACAATAAAACATAATGCTTTTTATTTTGAATATTATTAGTTTCAATTAATAAATGATCTCCAATGTTGTTGACATCTAAATGACCGTACATGTTCAAAATTACCCAAAATCTTACATGGTAGTTTTCAATCTCTAATTTAATTTTATAAAAAATATAGAACTTTGAGTTTCAGTTTTGAAAACAAAGAACAATGTACAATTGTGAATTTCTTAACATTCAATTCTATAAAATGCGGTACTTGTTATATTTTATTTTCCATGAATGTTTTAACACATTCTAAGGAATTTGCATTTACGTTGTCGTGCTGCAAATGCAGACATTATGTAAAATATGTATATATACATGATTTAGATAGATTTAAATATTTGTAGTGGTATAAATAAGATGACGTCATTTGAGGCGGCTTCAAGGTGACGCCTTCTCTTGCCGACTATATAGAGAAGGATTTATTTGAAAGCTTCATTTCATTTGATATTCTTCTTCTTCGTGTTTTATTTAGATCATACTATGTCGAATTGGAGGGTTTTTTCTGAGCCTCAAGATGAAGAATCTCAACCGGAGCGTGAGTTTGAAATTTCTTTATCACAACTGCCGGATCAGCCACAGTTGCCACTGAATCTTTCATTGCTACATGGGCGACCAGAAGATAAAGTTGGGCCATCTCGACCACCGAAACAACCTCGCGTGGAGAAACAATGGCATGGTAACCTTCAATGTGACGCTCGAGCATTGATGATTTTATTGCAAGTTGGATATGTTGAACCCGGCAACCGTGAAGTAACATTTGAAGGATCATTTGAGGGTTTAAACGACGAGCAGTACTATTGCATGGTGAGACCTATTGAAGGGAGTCGTGGTCATCAACGATTGTTGAAAGGGCCAGTTAATCCCTTAACCAAGGCAAATCGTGTTAATTACGTTGCTGCTACCGTCAAACGCATCCTTAAATTCTTGTAGATGGAGTGACATTTCGATTGAAGCTCTAGTTTTTTACCTCTATTAAATATATGTTGGATTTTAGTTCTTCATTTCATAGTTGGAGTGATTTATTACAATAAATTTGTGTTTGTGAAGTAGTATGAGGGAAACATTCAAATAGTTTATTTTAAAGTGAATTTCCTTCAAAGTTAAAGATAAAGAAATAGTTGTGGGGCCAAATAAGTGCTCAATTATTCATGTTGTCATTTTTGGGAGTAAATTAGAGGCTGACCCCACTTGTTTGGGTGGTTAGAGTGAAGATAAGGTGGAGAAAAGGTGAATACTATTCATCTTCTCTCCCGTTGGAACTTTAGGAAGGACCCGAATGTTTGGAGACCCATTGTGTTGTGAGTTTGGAGTATTTTGAGATGAAATTGAAAGGTGTTGTGTATCATAATGTGTAGTTTTCAAATTGATCTCACTTTCTTGATTTGGAGTTGTGAAGCAAAAGTTGTGCTAGTTTGAGTGGAGGGAGGTTTGTTGCCTTTAAAATTAAGAGGCAGAGACTTTGACCGACCATAAAAGACGGTCAGGTTCTTGTTTTGTAATGAAATTTGGAGGCAGTGTAGAAAATTGTGTTAGATTTTCATGAAGCTATCATTCGTATTCTTTGGAGTTTGTATGAGAAAGTTGTGAGTGTGGAAGCAAAGGAAGCTCTGTTGTCTTTCCCTTCTCAAAGCCGAACCTTTGGATGGCCATAGAAGTTGGACAGAGTTTTAAAATTGTTTGAAATTTGGAAGAGAAGTAGATGATTGTATTAACTTTCCGAAAAGCTATAATTTAGTTCATTTGGAGTTGTAGACCAACAGTGACACTCATCCAAAGTTTAGTTCATTTGGAGTTGGGTTTGAAGGAGGTGTTGAAGACTTGTGTGTGTGTGTGGCTTGTGGCTTTGTAAATAAAATTTTATTGTTGCGGGTGGTTTGGTTTACACCAACACTAGCCTAATTTTGTGTTGTGGATGCGACGAAGTGGGGTTAATTGCCTACATGGTTGAGACTTTTATGTTGTTCCCATTGGTGAAGTGAGTTTGTTGGTTACCGTGGGTTTGAAATTTAGGATCCAATCCCTCGGACGGTTCAGCTCGTGGTCTAGCCGTCCCGTTTTACACGTCCGAAGCCCGTGGTTTCTTATCACCTTACCTTAACCCTTGGCCTATTTAAAAACACAACAAGATAGGACAATGAGTAGTAGTTTGAAGATTTGAAGACTCAAAGATTTGAAAACTTGAAGATTTGAAGATTCGACAAATCACAATTTATTTCATTCCCGAGCCATTTCTAGTCGCAGCTAGAATCTTCATGATTTCCCGAGGCAAACGCTCTCAACACGACAACGGTAGGCCACTCGTTGGTCAACACAGTACGTATTTATATACTCAAAAGACTAGCACTTCTTTACCTACGTGCCGCCTCCTTTTTTTTTCTTCTTTTGCCTTAATCCGCGTGCTCCATTGATGGAGAGTAATGGACTGAGCACCTGCCTATTTAGAAGGTCAAACTATGGTCTAACTACCACTTACACGTCATCTTATTCTAATGGCGGGAGGAATTCTAAAAAGTCAAAATATGGCCTAATTATCACTTATGTGTCAGCTTACCCTAATGGTGGAGTGGATTCCCCTTCTATCCTACCCAATGGTGTTCCTTTCCTATCTAAGCTTCCTCCCCACCTCTCCTCATTGTACTTGGAGGAGGTGATGACCGCGATGCGTGGTGTTGGAGGGGAGAGTTGGTGAGGTTGAGATGGAAACGTCTCTTGTCCTTTGGTTGCACCTTTCTTAGTGTGGATTGTGGATTTCTTCTCTTCTTAGGTTAATTCTTGCTAGTTAGGTCCTAATCTTTCCTATTACTTTCCTATTACTATCTCTATGCCAAAATTACCTTTGCTATATTAATTCCTTTCTCCCTTCCTTTGTTTCCTATCCTATCTACTTTGCTAACTTCCTTCCCTTATTTTCTATACTATCTACTTTGCTAACTTCCTTCCCCCTCTCCCAAAGGATAAAAAAACGAGAAAAAAACAACCCAAACCCTAGGCAAGCTACTTAGGCAAGTTGTCGGGCTTAATTGCCTGGGCGAGCTGCCGGGCTGGATACCAGTGGGCAAGCTGCCTAGGCTGGATACCACTGGGCAAGTTGCCGGGTGGCTACCGGGCAAGCTACCTAGCCTGCTGCCGGGTTAGCTGCTAGGTGTTGCCTTTGAGCGGGTTGCCTGGGCAAGTTGCCTTACACGCGGGCAACCCAAAAAAAACACTCCCCCTTGAACTAGAGAAAAGAGAGGGGCCCACTTCCTTAGTGGCTATAACAAGAGATGAACTAGCATTGACTCTCAGGGTTGTCCCTGTCATGTCATGTCCGTCCACCAGGATGTCCGGACAGACGTCAAAATTCAACCTAACGTCCTTCTGGATTAAAAAAAACAAAAAACAAAAAACAAAAAAATTCCTTGGACGGGCAGGTGGTCTGTCAACTTGGACGGGTAGTCCGTCCACTTGGACAGTCGGGCCGTCAACTAGACGGTTAGATTGTCGACCTGACGGTGGATAGATTGGCCGTCCAGGTCGATGGACAGGCTGTCCACAAAAAAAAAAATTGTTTATCGACTGGTTTGCTCCAAGGTGACAAACTAGCTGTCAAATTTTTTTTTTTTTTTTTTGGGCTGACGGCAATACAGCCGCATCATGATGGACGCATCATGACATCCAGACGTGAAAAGTCCATGTCACGTCCGGATAGACAACCTTGTTGACTCTTTAAAGGTTGACACTCTATTTTGGAAGCTAAATTTTGGCTAGTTTCCCACGCGTTTTGAAAACTAAACTTTGGGGCTACCCGTTAGGAGGGTGACAGGCTTCGCCGTTCTTTTGGTTTTAATACCAAATTTAGGATTGCCTATCCCATGGGATTCAAAGCTCCACCGTCAAGGCATTTTAACACACAATTTAGGATTGGAACTAATGTGGAAAGGTGGGGTCTGGTTACCCCAAGGGGAACTACTCCACTCTTTTCCAAACACAGATACAAAAATTTGGGTCAAATGCAAAAGCGAAAGACTTGGTTAGTAACGGAAGTGGAGAGACACGTGGTTAATAAAGGGAAGGTTAGTATACATGGAAGACAAGAAATTAGAGGCCCCCCAAAGCGACATCGCCAAGGTACGGTGGAGGATGGCTCTAGGGTTAGTACGAGACACGAAAGAAGGACAGTTAAAAGACACTTGGATAGCAATAAGGCTTCAAGGACCACACAAGAGTTACAAGACAAGAAAGGACTCCCACGGACCTTCAACACTAAAAATGCAACAACAAAAAGGAGCAAAGTGCTCCAAAAGACACCGTAAGGAGTTTTGGCAAGAAAATGCCAAAACCAAGAGAATTCGGACCCACGGACCCCAAACAAGTATTGGAGGTGTTTTGGGAGGGAGAAGGGCCCCTGTTTATAGGGTTCCAAGGGCCCACTCTCTCCCTCGAATTACTACTAGTAACCTCATCCATCCGGATTTTCATCCTTATCTCTTGAGATTTTCACCTAATTTTGGATTTTACGTTGGTCCTAACTTCTATCTTTTGGAGTTTAACTCTGAATTGCAAACGGATTGTGCCAATGGCTTCAAAAGGCCATTTTCAAGCTTGAAGATTCCTTACCCCTGTTTCTATCGCGGAAAACCTATCGAAAACTAGTGTCAATTGGAGCCAATTAAAAGGGTAAAAATCTAACTTTTGGAGTTTACCTCTTTTGGCCTGGGTAACTAGCTAGGATTGTTGGGGAGGCTCTAGGGAGTCAAAAAAGACTCCTTGATGTCTTCGTTCTGACTTCGTACGCTCCCGGGACGTTGGTCAATCCCTCAAAGATCTTGTCATAATTAATAATTGGGGGTATGTTGATGATCTCGGCTGCCTCCTGTTATCGGAACACCATGAAATTTGTCGGGGCGCACTATTAACATAAAAGATGCTAATCTAATTTTTAGTGAGATTTTACCGCAGCCTCGGTAATTTATATGAATTTCCCGTTGTGGCTTTAGCAGTTGACCGCTCGGAAAAAGATCCTCTGGAGATCAGAAAAAACCGAGACTTTTTGGAAAACCTCTCATGGAATCCCCCAAGCCTCGTGCCAAGTCTTGGGCTAATCTAGCACACAATCGGTGGCGAGGCGAAAGCTGACTTCGTTTGAATTATCGGCAATTAGGAAATCTTTCACACGTGAAGGAATCTTGGCAAATGGATTTCACTATAAGTACCCTGACATGTTTCAGATCCGAGAGTACTATCCGGAAGCCGTGGATTCCTCCATGTGGCATGTCTTGGACAAGTGATACCTGCAAGCTAATAGTTGAGATTCATAATATTTCGTCAATGAAATGGGGAAACTAGAACCTATCTTTAGAGATTTATGTGGGGACCTCCCTAACTCTCCTAGGACCAATTTAGCCTATCACGGTCACATGCACAAGGTTTGGGCTATTTTGAATAAGTTTCCGGTAGCCCTATTGTTTCCCATTATTTACGGGTTCTAACCTATATACAAGTAGGGTTTGTGGGTAATCTATAAGTAAAATGCTATTTATGACCAAATGCTTTATCGATACGTGACATACCTATTTTGGTTCTACACTCTTTTTTGGGCTTTTTGTAGTACTTTATGCCTTAATTTGTAATAAAAGAAAAACAAACAAACTATGAGTCCCAAGTGATGAATTTAGGGCTCACATCTCCTTATAATAGATGCCTTTGTTTATACATGTAATGGACTCTTCCTTATTGTTGGACATTCATTGGGTATTTGCCACAACCCAACTATCATCCTTTTGAACTCTTGTAATTAATCCATTTTGGTAGACAGTTTCTATCTTTTTTTCATAAATTTCTTTTACGAAACATTCTAGGTAGCACAATATATTTTTATCATCTACTTCAGTCATTCTCATCCACTTCAGCCATTCATGTAGTGTACAGTGTATGCATCCTCTTTATCCATCCACCGCCATCCTTTGTCATTCACTTCTATCATCCACCATTATGGACACCTGAACCACTTTATTATGCATTTTTTCATCTTTTTTTTTACATTTCCATCCACTTTCATCTACACCCTAAATCCACTTTTTATTTCTTTTCCATCCAGCTTCATCCACTTTTCATCTACTTTTTCATCCATTTCCATCCATTTTTCCATCCACTTTTGTCATTCATTTTTGTCATCCACTTTTGTCATCCACTTGTTTGATCCACCTTTTCATCCACCCTAAACCCACTCTAAACCCTGCATTCATTCAATTTATTATCGACATTCACCCAAATTTTGCTCCAAATTTTAGAGAATTTTTTATTTTTTATTCAAGCCAGTTCAACCTGACACAGCTTAAGGGCGCTCAAGAAATTGCAAATGAAAATATCACGGGACTACGATAGCTTAATCAAGCAATGCACTAAATTTACAAGCGGAATGAAAATGGCCAGCGACAGAAGAAGTTCAATATCGACCAACAAATTGAAGTTGTCGGCTGCACCAGGAAGTGGTTTGTGACCAGCAGTAGGTATCATGTTCGTCCCCATCTTCACCACCAGAGTTCGATACTCAGACATGATTTGCGCGGCAGAACTCCTCATCGAAATCCAACGTGTTTCTACATTTCTTAGCATCTTATTTCCTTTAGTTTCTATGAGGTCAGCAAGCCTCTGCAACTCAGCATGTAGCTTATTGCTTCGGCAAAAATAGGAGTACACAGATTGGAAGAAGCCCTCCAGCTCAGACACCATCGGAAATTTCGACATTGTCTCAACAGCAAGGTTGAGACGGTGACTTACACAAGAATCTCCGATAAAAAATGGAGCCCATTTCTCCCGGATCTGTGTGGTAACCCCTGTTTGAGATCCTTGGAAGGTGCTGACTCCGTCAACACCAAAACAAACAAGTTTTGAAGCAATTGCCACACGCGACAAGCCTCCCTTCGCCATAAGAGCGTGCATGATCACATCGGTTAAACGATCTGCAGTGCCGCTCTTAGAAACACAAGACAAATACAACAGATGGGGTACTCTCTCCCAACAGTCCATTGCATACACATGGACGCCAACCCAGCAAGTATTATCCACCGCAATTACTTCATCGGCACTAATGGAAATGATACTCACACACTAAACAACACTCTTAAGGGCAGCAAGAACACATCCATGCAAGTGTTCACTCATTTCCCAACCCATACTCTCCGACCAATGCTTTCTTGGGAGATTTCTTACCTTCAACTATTGAAGCAATTGCTGCTGCCGCTCATAATCACACATCGGATGACCATGTGACAAAATATGGAAAAAGATTGAGAATTGAACTCCCTTTTTCTTCATGTTGCTCTCTAAGCCACCAAATAACTGTTCTGCCACGGTGCCTGCCTACTTCCACCCAACCCAAAGCTTGCACAATTGCAAGTGCCGACAGTCCCGCTTGACAAAATTTTTGCCTTTCTTCAGATGAGGGAGTGGGACACCATCCTCTTGGCAGGTACGTTTCCCCTCGTGCTTCTCCAAGTTGTCCAGCTTAGGAACCATGACTTTGCGCCTCGGTCCCAGTGATCGTCGTGCAGCTGCAGTAGACGACCCCAATAACATCACCATTTGAATTAAATTCGCCCTTGACCCACGCAAATCGGCACATCCAAACCTCTTGCTAACAGCGTGTCACAGTACTCGCGGCGGTTTTAGGCTTCTTCCGGCTTGACGTTGCTGTCGACTTGGTTCTCTTCTTCGCCAGCTCATCCTCGCATTCACTCACAATCAGTGTGATCGGAGAAAGCATAGTCACCTCAGAAGGTGGGCAAGCGGGAAGCGCTGGACTTGTGAGCGAATCCTCCAGGTATGTCTCGAAAACATGGGTGAGACTCTGCATAACATATTTGCTCACACCGCTCGTGTTGCGGCTAGATCCAAAGGTCTTCACTCGGAATTGTCCGGAAGCTTCAATTTGGGCGCCATCTGAGAAGTGATCCTGCACCCCAAGTCCCTAACAATGCATCCCAGCAGCACAACAACAACACGACAAGCAAACAATTCGGCACCAAAACAAAAGAACAGCGACGATAATGCAAGGAAGATCAGTTACAGTAGAACCGTGAGTCCATGACACGCTCAAATTGATCAACGGCAACAACCAAAAACTCCAAGAAGGTGAGAATGCAAAGACAAAGCAAGAGCAGAGCAATCATCTAAGGCGCAAGACGATGCAAGAGCGGAGCAATGCAAATTGGAAATGCATGAGTTCAGGAGCAAAAGGACCAATTAAATTGCTTGAGGAATTGTTCCGTCGCCGCCTCGCCGCCTCCATTCCCCATTGCACTGAATGTAGGAGAACCTCCCAATATCTCAGAAATTCAAAAGCAGCATGGAAGTGGTGCAGCAAATTGAGCTCTGACATTCAAATCCAAGACGCATTCGAAGGAAGGAAACCAGTTTCGAAAAGAAAAAAAAATTGAACGTGAATGCATGGCAGTAATGGCAGCCATCTCGAGAGCGTCCAGAAACATGATGGGGGCCGATGGAAGACATGAATCCTGTGAAAGTTAATGCTAATAAGGACATGACTTCAGGAGCATTAATGCGAAGAGAATGAATCAAAAGTACACAATTACTTGCTAAGTGCGCCACTTTGGGAGAGAAACCCCAAACCCTAACCCGACGAATTCCCTCCCTTCGATGCAGCCGCCACGCGACATCATCGACGGCTAGGGAGCATTGTCTCTACAGATGAAAAAAAAATTGAAAATTGGATGCTACTCGCAGGTTGGATGAAGAGTTCGAATTGCGACATTCTCCAACGCATTTGTGAAGATGTGGCTCCAAATCTAATTTTGGACATGATTTTCACAATGTACATTTCGCACATGTCTCTCACAGGTAGAAATCTGGCGCAAATTAGCCAGTTTTGGGATCACTGGTTTGCACCCTTGGCTACCTTGATAGTATTGATGATAGTATCGAGGTAGCAGAGGGTGCAAACAACGTTTAACTCTAGGAGGTATTGCATCTGTTTCAAACGCTTAACAGAAATAGGAAATTCATATTTGAAGCCCCCCAAGAGACCTATATCAACACCCTTTCTTGCATGTGAAGCTAACGACCAGAGAGAGGATAGAAGCTTTAAAGTGCAGAATCTTGGGCTCGGGTGGGGCTTGCATTGTGCTGGTCGTTAGGGTAGTAGAAGGAGGACGAACGCTGGGATGCATTGCAATGCAGAAAACGTTTTCGTATGGCGCATGCGGTGAAGGAGAGGTGTGGCAGGGAAGCCCCGCGATGCACGACAACTCCAAGCAAGGAAACCGTGGTGCTTCACATCCTCCAGCCAAGTGCATCACTATCGCCATGCCCATGTCGGAGCTTCGCAGGTTAGTACGTAGATCACCAAACTATTTGTTATTTCGGCAATTTCCCCCTTCAATTCTTCTCTTCCCCTTCACTCTTGATTACCCTACGCCATTCAAAATTTCATTTTAGATCGGGCACAGGCTACCGTTTCGACAAACCTCCGCCAACTCTCTCCGACTTTTGCCGTTGTGTGTTTTAGGTTTTACCGATGGCAGGATACAGATTGTGGAAATTTATGACGGTTTTCTTGTGAATTTTTTGCTTTCAATTGAGAGCGCACCCTAAAATCTAAACCCTAAAATAGAAGTCCCTTTCTTACCTAGGTGCTTGCTGTTTTTGGTTTGAGTTGTGAGGGTTGTGAGGAGGAGAATACTTGTGAGAAAGATGGTATTTGGAAAAATTGGTTTCCTTGGAGGGTTTTGTATCTGCAGTTGAATGGAGGTTCGATGAACCTCTGCAGATGCTGTGAGTTTTCTCGGTGTGATTTAGGTTTTGGAATTGCATGAGAGAGCACCGAATTTGAAGTAGTGGGAGAGAGCATTTGTGGACTGTGCAGGCAGGCTGGTTTTAGGGTCGTTTTTCGTGTATAGGGTCGCCATCATTTTGGTCTGTTTAAATCTGTTTCTTATAGGTTTGGTAGTGCTTTAATTTTGTCGGAGCAGTTTAGGAGCAGCATTATCAGGTCGATTTTGTATTGGAGATCCCTGTTGCAAATCCAGATTGAAGTTGTGTTAAATACGGGAGATTATCAATGTATTGCTTTAACAAAACTGTGATGTGTGCGATTATATATATCAATGGATTTGTGTGACAACATCTTCTTGCTTGTAAAAGTGACTTGAAAGACGTATTAGGGTTTGGTGAGACAACGGAGGAGATGACGTTAGAGAGGTTTTAGTGTTGTCTAGGGTTTGGTGAGAGAGAAGACGAATTGAGCGTAGTGCTTGTTCTCGCTCTTTACTTTTCCCATTTTGTTTCTGGTGTACAGAACCATTTTTTCGGTCTGGGAGGAAACTTTTATCTAAACAAACTCGTTTCTTCCCTATGTATATCACAGCTATGGACACTGCGGAGGTTGATATTCCAGAGCCTACTGGTGCGGAGCTAGACTTATTCTCATCGAGGAAGAAACGAAAGAAGAACGGATCAAAGTCGAGTGGCCTTCGAATACAAGGGTACACTCCTCATCAATCTAATTTTACAATACCCTTGTTATTGCAATCAAAATTTTAAACAAGGATTTCAAAGTATGCTAATTGATCCGGATCCATGTGCCATACTAGTTTGTGAGTCTGTGTTGTTATATATCATACATTGTAGTAGCCAGCCGAAATGATAAAGCGTAAAGTGAAGTCTTATGAAACGGTGTTGAATTTGATATTAAAAAGAGGTGGTTTGTCTTGAAGCCCTTCATGAAAATGCGCAGCCATCTCAAAAGTCATTTGATTATCAAAGCTAATTTTGATCTAATTTTAAGTTACAAGTTTAATTATGGTTAAAACTTGTCAAGTCATTGTAACCTTCAATGACGTACGCTAATATGACGGTAACACTAGGTTCCAGGCACCATTGCATTACACTAACAATGTGGGATCAATCTGTCTTTCTTTATGAGTCCAACGCTAACGTACATGCCTTTGTCTGGCCGCAGAAATGGAAAGTTGTTAACAAGCGGAAGGAGAAATCGATAGAGAGAGCTTTGTTAAATTTGCACCAGCAACTAGAGAAACTTGAGAGCGATGAGATGAAGAGATGAAGGCAGAGAAGGTTTCGTCCTTAAAGAATCTATATTAGCGTGCCGTGTGCATGCAAAGTAGGTTTTCTTTGCTCAAACTTGAAACCGATTGCAAGATGGTTTTCTTTAATTTACAATTATCTTCTGCGCCTGCGGTCTTTTCATGTTGTTGTAGTATTGTCGGTGCAGGGCGTTGCTTTCAATGTGTTGTGTGATCAGTTTCTTGGTGAAATTTCGGCAGGGAAAGCTGGGCTCACCAAAACCTTTCCCTAGGCTCGCAAGCCCAGAAAATGAGAGGGGGAGTTTGCAATTTATACTGCGGGAGGCTATTGGACCTCAGGGAACATCGGAGAGGATTCTAGGAACTTCCGATCCCAAATTGCGTGTTCGCCAAGAATGGAAGGCATGCGAGCGTCTCCAGGTTCGTAGAGGACGTCAGCTTGTGGACATTGACGGTTCGGGGTTTTGTTTTGTGCCAGGCATCCATTGGGTTTTCCAATCCTGAGGCAATAACTGAAGCAGGGGTGCAGCAGCTTTACCTTTGTGCACCGTTTTGATTCCATGTCACATGCTCAATGACTGAAGATCGTCGCTCCATCAGGCGCTGACTCTCTCGAGCAGTTTGTACATTTTGACTCGGAGAAGGTCCCTAAAAGCCTTGTCGTTTTATTATGGAGACCGAGTTTCCAAACTCTTTGAAGTTGGAGTTCTGCCGACGCCTAATTGTGACCTGCAGCTGTTTTTGTCTTGCCTCTTGTTCAAGAGTGGCTTACCTTAGGACTTGAAACTGTGGGTGAAAAGTTGTTGAAATCACCAATTCCCCCTCGGAACATTATTGGGTTTGCCATTAGTTGTGCTGTCAGATAATGCTAATGATTGTTGTTAAGGTGTTTCCACCCAATGTATACACGGTAACAATGCAATATGAGGTCAATTGAATAAGTTCTTTGCACACCAAGAGAAATTCCGAAATTGGACATGTCAAGTACACTGGAACATAACTTGATTCTAGCCTCGTATGGCGGGATACGATTGGAGACAAATACTGGCCGTGATAAGTGAGATTCTTAGCAAAATATGGGACGAAAGATGAGCACTGCATTCAGGACTCTGCAGTTCTCTCCCCAAACCCTAGGGTACACCCATTCCTAGGAATCCCAATTCTCTGGCTATGTATTATGTTCAGGTGCTTCATTATTTTCATTGGGAAATTCGAGTTGGCCCAATGCCTGGGGAAGGACTGAACATTGTCTTATGCATTAATCTTATACTTGGCAGTTCCATTTTCAATTGCATGGTTGAGTTTGTGATGTGCGTGCGTTGGGTTGTGGCAGTCACAGCACGACCTGACGCTGGTCCAAGGACGATCGAGCTTCCGGTTCTGGTGAAAAAATACATCTTCCCGGACGAAGGAGCTCCTATGCGTGAGTATTACAACCACCTAATTCTTTGCACTAAGTAGAAGTACATGCTCCAACTTCCCTGTCAGTGCGTGAAAATCTCATATGAATCATGCTTGCTGATTTTTTTGTATATTTCAACCTACTGGGGCTACTTTCAATAGTGAATACTGGGGCTACTTCAATAGTGAATATGGCTATGGCTTGTGAAGCAGTTTTCAGGGAGAATCGTGGGTTACTTCATTGGGAACAATATCGAAAAAAAATCAGATTCTATACATTCAGAAAAAATGGTTCATTCTGGCCATCTGGCGGCCATTTGCACCAAAGTAATGGGCCCTGCACCATGTCCTTGGAACACAAATAGTATTGAAAGAGTGGAAAATCACCAAAAACTTCAAATTTAAAAAAAAAATCTTGAATGAAATCGTCAAATTGTGGATGAAAACATAATTATGGATATGTTCCATGTACTAATGTGATATTTCCTATCCAATACAATAGCTGACCCTTTTCCGACTAGGCACCTATTTTCATAGATTAGGTTGCTATGTTTTCGATAAATTTAAACATATAGAACAAGAATAGCACAAATGTACATTTGAAGCCACATTTATCACCTTATGGGTGGAAATAGGATGACCTATATAACATGAATAGGTTGAATGGAATCTTTAAAAAAAAATTCTTAGTAATTTTGTTTTCCAAAAAATAAATGTAAAAAGAATATGAAGTACTTCTTAAATATATTTTTCTAGATAGGGAAATTGTTCCCCTCATACTTGTACAACAAATGATTATGTTGAATTGTGTAATTGATTAGAAAGGAGTCATCTACCTTATGTAGATGAATATTGGAATTTGGAATCCTACTATAACATTTAATATTGTCACTAAAGAAAAAGAAAAACTTGGTTCATTATGGGAATTAAAGGAAAATGGCTAGGAAAATTCAAAAAATATTTTGAACATTATTGCCAAACACCACATTTAGGTTGCAAAGTCAATGCACTATTGACTAATCACTTTTGTATACATTGATTGTACAAACTTTGAACAAGCAATAAGAACTATGATTTACTTCGAAGAAATCTTTTATTTCCTTTTCAACCACTCTTTAATTCCTACATGCTCCAATGTCTGTGAATAGATTGAAACTTTTATTTCTTTCTCATTCTACTTGGATGAAAGTCATCCTAATTTGTGGAGATACTTTATAAAATTGTTGTCCTATCTAATGGTTGGATTTGGTATTGTTACAGTACATATTTTTCTAAAATTACAAATGTGGAAGAATGTCAAGTGGTTGACCAAGCCAAAATTGCATTGATTCTAATTCAAAACTAGATTTGCAAAAATGAGGTCATAGATTTTAAGAATACAATTTCTTTTTTAAATCACCATATCAAGAGAACTTCATTTAAAATGCATTCCAACAAATTTTACTCAAAAAATGATAATATTTTGCTTGTAATCAAATTTAGAAGGAATTCTAAAATTTCTCTTTCAAAATTTATAAAAAAATATTGGTGGGAGGATTGGTAAATCTAAGCATACGGATGGAATCTAAAATTCAAAATCTTCAACTTATATTTGTATATGAATTCCAAAATATTCTTCCAAATAGTACTTTATAATGATTTTTTCCAAATCTTCAACTTTGGAGAAGGATCTAGATGTTTAGGGGTTAAACAAGTGAATATCATTTAAAGATGAATTGGAGCTTTTGGTTGTATATATATATATATATATATATCCATTTTTAATATTATTTACAAAAATTACATCCTCATAAATCTAATTGAAATTTTTTGCATAGATAGGACAAATATGTAATTTCATATACTCCCTATGAAAGAACGGTAAAGATATAAGTCTCCCTTAAAGTATTTCTATAATTTATTGTAGCTTTTTAGTAGCTTGAGTAGCCTTCTATCTAATAATTAATTAAAGTGTAAGAAATATTTAGGCAATTAATAAAATAATATGTTAAATTTTTTCAATTTTAATATATAATTTAAATAAATTAGGCATTCATCTATATTCTTACAATATTTTGATGGTTGTTGTTATTTTCATCTCAAGCGGACACATTTACTTAAATTCTTTTCTTGACCTCCAAACTCTAAATTCTCTACATTGTGTGTTAGGGCTTCATTAAGTATCAAGGTTTTGTTAAGTACTATTAGGATACATATTTTGTTTGTAAGAGATTTTGCTTTAGTATGGTTAAAATGGTACACATCACCCTTACTTATCACCCAAAATTCAAAAAACCAAGACCATATGTGAGCACTTATTTACTCACCTTTAGTAAATACGTATACACAACTAAATTTTAGTAAATCACAATTAATTTCTATGAGTGCCTAATGTCGATTCATTTTGCCTTCCAAGCAATGGATCTTTTTTTAAGTTCTTAAAATTCCAAGAAATCACAAAATACTAGTCTAATTGCAAATATCAATCCTAACAACACTAAGCTGATGAGCCATTGTGGTTTTTCTAATAAAATCATTTACAGTCTAAATTAAATTCATATAAGTTGTAGTTCCTCTCACGCCATTTCCAAAAATATAAGTCTTAAAAGATTTGAAGATTCCTACAAGAAGTTATGACTGGATGAAGTTGAAGCCTCTAAAAGGCTAATTAAATGTCATCCACCCTATTAGACTCTTGAACTATTTCAATTGATCTCAAATTTTGACCCTTAGTTCTATACTACTAACTTCTATTCAAATTCTACGTCTAAGCTCCAATGAATGAATCTTAAACCTCTTCATCCATTTTTTAAACCAAACTTCATCCTTCCATAATTATTGGAGTTCAAAGTATTTTCTAAATTTTGAATTGATTATGGACTTCTACATACTCCTCATTTTTAGTGTTGAACCTAAATTTCACCTTGGTTGTCTTTAAAAGATTCTATATGATTTCTTACCTTGTTCTTAAGCCATGGGACCTCTTGCTATAAGTTTATTATTTTTAAACTTTTGAATTTTAATCTTTGAAAGTTATAAGATTACCTCTCCAGATTGCTAAAAAAATATAAGTTTGGATCTTCCTAGAGAAAGTTACAAGTGGATGAAATTTGACTACTAATTGGTGCTTTTAAACTTCATCTATGATTTTCTATTATTTACAATTTGAAATCTACTTTTGAATTCACCTCTAACCTCTAGATTGTGACCCCTACCTAAGTTTTCAACTTTGTTCTTATTGAATGAAATTGACTAATTCTCATCTAATTTTACTCCTAACTTCATCCACATTTATTTTGCTCAAATCAACTTCAATTTCTAAGTGTAATATGGTTTTGGAAACCTCTAACCGATATCTACTACTCTATTTACCTGATTTTAGGAGAAAACCTACTCTAAGAACTCTGACTTACACTTGAAGTTCGGCTAGGTGTAGAATTTTTTAATCTTGGAATTTAAATATCAATTAGTGTAATTAGAATTTAACCTAGGAGTTTGTGTCATTGTATAGGTGATCGAAGACATCTTCGAATTCTCCATCATTCGCTATGATTGACTTTCTATTGGAATTTTGCCCACCGCTTGAAAAAGACTTTTTAATACAAGTTGTTAATTCTTTAGAATTCTTTATTTTCTTTCTTTCCGGCACTTTCTTTCTCTCTAACACTATTCCTCTCAATTATTTATAGTCCAAAGGTTGACTTTGACTACCTAACAATAATTGGCCTTATATCTACATTCTATTGGTTCAAAGTGATCCCCAAGGATTTCCTCCAAATCCTTTCTCCTTCCCTTCCTACAATTATAAACGATTTAAGTTTTTTGTATTTCAAACACAAACTATCATTATGTTTGAGTTTTTAAATTCAACTTCTAATTCCTATTGTAATTGTAAGCTAATTGAGTGAAAGAGTGGTGAGTTTAGAAGAACTAATTTCTACACTCTTTGATGCTAATTGATGTTTTTATTCTCTAATTTCTTCTTCTAATTGCTAAATTTCTTCTTTTTAATTCTATGTATTCTAGCTCTAGATCTGTGTTCTGATAGATTATTATTTTTAAAAGTTTATAGTTTTTGATGAATAGAGCCTTTTATTAGCTTTCTGAAACTATAAAGCACTTGTAATTTGGACTTTCTTACTAAAAGTTATGCATGGATTAAATTTAGTCTTTAATTAGTGCTTAAAAGCTTCATCCGCTCATAACTTACTCAATTCAATTCGGATTTTTACATATCTTATGTTTTTAGATAGCTCGCAACCTCTACTTTGGTATTCTAAACTCAAATTTATATTGTCACTACTTCTCTTCACTCTTAGCCTCGGTTCTAAATAAATACTAACACAAAGAGATAGCCAACTTGGCCAAACTTCTATTAACTTTAGCTAAATGGTTTTAATAACATAAAAGAGGTATAAGGGGGGGATTTCAAAGCTTTGCCATGATTTTGGAATTTTACAAAATTTCTACATAAATTCTAAAGACACAAAGTCAAAGCTTCACCGAGTTTTTGACACATACAACAACTCTAAACAAATTTCCAAGTTCCTAAAGTCAAAGCTCCGCCGTCCAAAATGGGACAAGGGAAAATATAGACAACAAATAAAACTTTGTTAGTACAAAAACAAAGCTACACACGTGTTAATCTAAAAATTAATACAAACTAAAAACAAAACAACAAGTTAGTATAAGGGTGTTAGTACTCAAAAACACTCAAACCAAACACTAAAGGTCTTTCTTAAGAGGCATCGCCAGTCTTAAAGGAAGAAAACTCTCTAGCATTAGTACAAATGTTTGAAATAAACACCAAAAACTTCAACAAGGTACCAACTTTCAACAAAACATCCATTAAGGCTCCAAAAATTTCAAAAAAAGTGCAAGAAATTATATCTAAGCTTGAAGAGACCCCAAGTTCTTCAAGAGAGCTCAAAAAACAACAATAAAGGAGCCTAAAATGCTCCAAAAACAAGAAAATTTGGCAATGTAGCCTAAAATGGCCAAAATTCAACTAAATGGATCCAAATGAAAACAAAGCAGTTCAAATTGAACCTAAGGGGTGATTTGAGAGGAGAAGGGGTGAACTTATATACTCTTTCAAGGTCACCCACCTCCTCTAATTTCTACAAGATAAACTTATCACTTAGGGTTTTCATCCTTATTTTCCAAGTTTTGACTTCTATGTTGGTCCCTAATTTTAACTTTTGGAGATTAACTCTAAATCACAAAAGGATTTTTCCATTGATTTTAAAAAGGTCATTTTCAATTAGAAAGGATCCCTACCCCTTTTTCCTACGCTCAAAACGCAAGGAATCCCAACACCAACTTAACACCAAAATGGGGTAAGAAACCAACTTTAGAAGTTTGACTTTTCTATAAAAAGTAACTAGCCGAGGCTCTTAAGTAGGTATAAGGGAGTCAGAAAAGACCTCACTTTGACTTCAATTTGATTCTGTATGCTCCCGATACGTTGGTCAACTCCATATTTGATCTTCAATTTTGCCGATTTTGGAGGATCTTGTTTATTTTTTATATTTATGACTATCAAAACACCACGAAACTTATTGGAGTGCATTATTAACATAAAATAAGCTATTCTAATTTTTAGTGAGATTTTACCGCACCTCGGATAATTTCTATGAATTTTCCATCGTGAATTTTGGTAGTTGACCGTCTAGAAAAACATCTTCTATTTATCAGAAAATTTTGAAACTTTTTGTTGAAGCTCTCATGGAATACCAAAATACATGTACAAGTTTTTATTTCTTACCTAACCTTCTTCAAGGAGAATCAAATCCTGTTATCTCCTTTAACTTTCGTTAAATATGAAATCTTTCAAACAAAAGGGAATCTTGGCAAACTGATTGTACCGCCGAACTCTTGGCATGATTCTCACTTCAAATTATCGTACTTAGGTCATAAATGCCCTTCACTAGTCCGGCTTGAGTTTTCTTCACCTATAGGCTAATAATCAGGTTTTTTATTATTTCATTGATAAATGAAGAAAGTATAACCTCTTTTGGGGAATCTCTTTTAGGATTTTTACATGATTTTTTCGGATCATTTTTAGCCAATTTGTCTTCACATGCACAACATATTTAGACAATCAAGCATTTCTACTTAAATACACTAACTATGTACAATTTGTAGGATACTATCCTATTTATATGCAAGATTAGGATATTCTTGTAGGAAAATACTCTGAATAGGACCAAATGATATATTGGTATGTGACATACCTATTTTTATTTTACACTCTTTTGGGGGCTTTTTGTATAATAAACTATACTCAAAACTACAAGAAATCCAAAAAAATAAATGATGAGTCCCAAGTGACAAATATGGGATTCACACCATCAACGGGCTTAAAAGAATTGAGTGTTCTTTTCCGTATCATTGATTGTATGATATACAACATGTGACATATAGAATATAATATATGATATACAACATATGATATATGGAATATATGCATATATACATAATATATGTATATATTTGGTATTTTGATATGCAAACACATGTATTAATATGGAATATGGTGCCAAGACTCTATACCAATTGCAATAATAGTAGCTTCTAAAAAACTATGAGTAGGGTCTACAAAATAAATTCAACAAGCACATTGTGATTGTGAATGTAAATCAATTAATTGGAAAATTGTGTCAATTGAGATAGTGTACTAAAAAAAAACTACAACTATCTCTACTATTTTGAGGCTATAGTTTGTTTCTTTTGAATGCATTGTGACAAAAACTATCAAAGTTTGTGAAAAATGCGCATAAATTACAAAAGGGATATACTTGTCATTTTCTCATTGGTTGTAATCCTTTTTCACAAATTCTAAAAGGCATACATGTACACCTAATATTCACAAGTGTTTTACAAAAAAACCATAGTTATATAAATTCAGCCTTTAATTTTGTTCAAAACTTAATTTGGAGGGTAATAGTTCCAAATAATAATCTCACTATGATATCTTCTCAAAGTTATGTGAAGTGCTCTTCGGTTGCACTACTGCAAACCATTGTCAACTAGCACCATCTTAACTACTATGTATATTTACAAAATGCTTACAAACTTGTTGGAAGATTATGATCCGTAGAATAGAAGAACTAGTAGAATTTAGTTAATGTATACTCTATATATTCTACCTAGAAAAAAGACAAAACAAATTTATTTCTTAAAATTCAAGTAAGAACATAAATAATCTTAAACATTATTTTAAGCAAAAACAAAAAAATCTCATGCATTCTTTGAAGTAGAGTCTTACAATGCTCAAGTCAATGTCACAATTCCAACAACAATTTTTTTTAAAGACCCTAAAGAAGAACACAACTTGTATTAATACTCTTAAAAATAGAACAAAAAAATTACTTCCACATTCAAAAAAGTAAGAAATACCATTAGGCATGTTCAATTCAAGCGATGATTTTAAAGAATTTGAAAAAACTAAAAATAAAGAAGCAAGAAATGGAAAATTTTACATGCACCAATCTAAGAAAAGAACTACTATCAAGATGAAAAGACCCTTCTGCACTTGATACACACAAGCTACCCACCAAGAATTCGTCGGTTGTTCTTAAAATTAACCCATAAAGGACGGCCTGTTCACCATGCACTGGAAGTGGCATGTGGACCTACTACTGTGTGGTGTTACAAAATCGACGAAATTGGAGTGCAAATGTTGAGACCAACGAAGAAGCTGGGTTGGCTTAGAAGCGAAATTGCTTGCACATTGAGAAAAGGCTGACATCTACCTAAGATCAGGTCGGCTTGGGATTAGCTGGCTGAATTCACGTCAAGTGATGAGGTCGGCGTCAGTAGGGCATGTGCGATAAAATGGCGAAAAGTTAATCACACGCATTGTCACGGGACCACATATGTAGCAATTCAGAAGATGACAAGTATAGCAATCAGTACGTGACTACCCCCTAATAAAATAGACAGTCCAAACCCGATCTACAAACTACCCCCTAATAAAATGGACAGTCCAAATCCGATCTAGCCTGCTATACATGATGTTTGACATTTACAAGTAAACGCTAAAATTTGTTTTTACCAATGGCTTTTCCAGTAACAAGCACCCTTGTAGATGTGTCCTCCAAAAGCAACGCATACTTGATTTGTTCGTCGCCCACATACTAGACAATTTCTTCTTTGGTTTCCCATACTCTTACAATAGTGCCATGTGTGGATGCAACATGGGATGACCACTTCGAGTATCCTTCATTTCGCCCATCCCATTTTGTTGTTAGCTCCTTGGCCAACTGCATTTGGAAAGACAAATGTGTCATTGGCTCCTCCATAAACCTAAAACTCATGTCATTGTTAATAATCCATGCATTGCACATGGTCGTGTCTAATAAGTAAAAGAATAATCGATGCCACCACTTTTGACTGTGGGACAAAGAAGAATACACTCCTCATAGTTGATCAGCTATGTCAACCCCCCTCATGTTCTCTGTGTATTGCAAATGCATAGGGCCTGTTCTAACTTTTTTCTTCTTCCCATGTATTTTTTGGTAGACAAATTGGGGTGTTCCCGGTGGTGAGATGGCTTCCACATGTGTAGACAAGAGGATCACAACGTTTTTGTCCTTCCATACTGCACAACAAATGTTCCCTTTTTCATGCATGCGATAATCAATCCAGCCATGATCTTGCTTTTTGGTGACCTCCCGTGCATACAAGGCCCTAGGTACATATTTTCTATTGGCTTTCAATGTCCATGTTGCCATAATCCCTTGCTCTAGTAAATCTAGAAACAATGGCACGAACATGAAAAAATTATTCGTTGTGACTATGTGCCCTCTTCCGCCCAAATGTTTGAGAAGATTCCTCACAACATGACAGCCTTGAAGCCCTTCTCCTCTGCCACGTAGTGATGGGAAGTCAAAGATGTTGTATTGATCATCACTACCACTGCACTGAGAACCTTCATCATGTGGATTGCCCACTCACCCATAGTAAATCAGGAAATTACACACGTATTTTGATAAAGCATCAACTGCTGCCTATACCTTCAAGCCAAAATGCACCGGCTTGTTCAGCATATACTGCCGAATGGGTGAATACTTGCCTTTGTATTGCACCATGCTCTCATCCACTATAAGCTGTTGGTTAGGTGACCACATGGCTTGAAATCTTTCATAGACTTCATCCACTAACCAACGAACCTTGTGCAATTTATCATAACTAGGGCTCTTTGAATTCTGCACATCCTCTGCTGCTATAGCCAAATGCAAGCATCTAGTGATGCTTTCAAACCTATCCCGCTTCAAGATTTGGGATATCACCTGGCAATGGAAAAGATTTTCCATTGTAGACCAATACAACCTCCGGTTTGGTACTTTCTTGATTCCCATGTACAAACAGATGGAAAGGTATGCTCTGAATTCTGTAAGGCACAGTGGAGTCCATTCCAGACCACCTCGAGTTCGTCCATCCTTGTGAATCACTTCTGATGCATACAAATTTGTTTCTCGCACTATCCTTCGTTGCAGTTTCTCTGACCAAAATTTTTGAAACAAACCCATCACTGAAGAAAGTCGTCCATATGGATGTGTGCAGCCAAGACTAGGACCAATAAAAAGTAAAGGCACGTTCGTGTAATGTGGTGTATGAGCTTTCCACCTATCTGCACCAAAACTTGCGAGCAATAGATCAGGGCCTTTGAATTTTTTCTTTCTCTGTATCCTTGCCGAAGATTCGGAGCCTGCATGTCTTCGAGATTTTCGCCCTGCTGCATGCGATCCTTTGTCAACTAGCCCTTTGTACCACAAATCTGAGCTCCGTCCGCCACTACCGTCACTGTCATCCGGCATGAATTCAGGGCCGTTGGTTGCACTTCATCAGAAGAAACTCGCGTTTTAGGTTTTGTTTTGTAATTTTTTTAAACAAATTTTAGGTGACGTCTATTGCAACACACCCTTGTTTTTATGTCAACATTGATGTTATGTTGAACGTATTGTTGACATAAAACATGGGGTTGTTGCAATAGACGTCACCTAAAATTCGTTTTAACAAATTACAAAACGTAACCTAAAACATGGATTTCTTATAGTGCTTGAAGGCCACTGCGAACTTGGACTGACCGTGTGTTTCTTCTGTCGTTCGTTGGAGGTCCGTGCCTTCTGCTTCCAAGCGCTCTACCCACCTCTTCCGCTTCCCTGTTGCCGATCGATGGAGGTCTAACGCTACAGTGCTACTTCCCCGTATTGCGACTTGGAGCGTGCCTATGGCCCACGCCTTCCGCTTTCCTGCTGCCAGCGCTACAATGTTGCTTCCCCTTCGCCGTTGTATTTCTGCTATGCGCATGCAGCCCCGATGCGGCCACTGCCACAACTATTTGCTCCGCTGTCTATGATTCCTGCCGTGGTCTCATCATTTTGAACATCCCGTGTCCTCCACAGTGTGTGTCTAGATTGAATAGTACTACGCACCTAGCCTCTGTTGTTGGCCTTCTAGCGTTGTGATAGTCTTCCTCCGACAGCGTCTCGTCGGACGAAACATCTTCTGATTTGTTGTGCGCGCCCGGAGGTTGAACTTCACGCATGTGCTTCCTCACTTCCACGTTTGTATCTTCAGAGGCACACGATGTGGATTGCCATAGGCTGCCGTCAATACTGCTGAAGAAGTCTTCTGCCGAGGAGGGATGCCCATCGTATGGGACTTTGGCTTGATCTTTCTCTGTAGTGGAATGTAAGAATGCAGTGTCATCGATTGAGCCTGATCCACTTTCTTGCATGTTCATAGGTCGCTGGTGGGAATGTCATAGCTCTGGTCTTTCTACTACCCATGCACACACTTTGTCAATGTCTCCATTAGCCAATCGTAGTTCCAGAAATTTGATTTTACTTCTAGGGTCTACGTTGAATCCCAATACGTGTGCTTCACTCCAATCTTCAAGGCCTTCAGATCCGTCCTTTATGTCGTCATGAAGTAGTTTCTTCTAGACTCTAACAAGGTCTCTAGTGACAGGCATAAATTCTAACCTATTGGGGCCAATCATGGATACGAAGTCGGTAATGGATCTCACCTTAGCAGGATGTTGGTTTGCCATAGGATGTTTCCACGCCTTATCGTCGGAGCAGGATGAGCACCTGGGCAGCGATGGCGGCAGTAGTAGGGTCTTCTTCTACTATTCGATCAGCAATCCGTTCCTCAACAGTTGATGGTCCTCATCCAGAAGTAGGCCCTAATGTTCCACCATTTGTTGCTCTGCATCGAAGCACAAGGCCGTCATCTGCAGTTGTTGAGGAAGGTCGGCATCCCCCCTCGTTGTTCTCAGTGTTACTATTTCTGACTGCAACGGCTTGTCCAACGCTCTCTCATTGTTGGGCAACAAAGCACCTAACCGTGCTTGCACTTTCATCTATAGGATCAACTTCATGTTCAACTTTTGGAAAAGGAAAAATTCGCTCTCTCAAAGCACGGTAAATTTCTTCTGAGAAACCTCGCTTATGACCCTCTGGCCTCTCCGTTGGCCAACCTAGTAAGTTCGATCCCCAAGAACACCAAAGCCATCACAATTTCTGTGGCAATCTGTCAAAATGGAACGCTTCACTCTTGTCTTTCTCTAGTTTTGGAAGGCTCATCAAATAATCTTCATCCAACATTGATAGCATGTACTCAATTTGCCAATTTTTTGTTCTCTAATGTGTAAGTAAATGCATTGCTATGAGTCCTGCCTCTCTGGCGCACCATATTGGATACGGACGAGGATGTGGAAGGTGGTTGAATTGCCTCTTAGTGCTGCGTGTAGGCATTGTTGGTATTACTGTGAATTTCAAATGCAAAGCTTTCTATTTATTGGTAACAAAATCTTGTTTGTGCTCCCTCAATGCATTGCGCAATCTTCATGTGCTTGTGAACATCTTGCCTTAGCCACCATTTCCCTCTCTTTGACACCCCATTGCATTTACGTGACTTAGAGAAACGATGGCAGGTGCAATTATGGGCTCTTTTTTTTTTGGGCTTCCAGCTATTGTTTTGGTTTCAGCTCACTGCAACTACCAATTGTCCAATCTGACCGTTGTGAACTGCCGGGATGATGACTTGGTAGTATGCCCAAGACTTATTTTTGGGCCTTTCCATGAAAACTTTCTTATGCGGGCTATTATTGTTGTTCTTCAAAAAAATTCCCTACCTACTAGAATACTATATTCGGTCAAGTAGCCTGCCCTGAAAGTATGACCGCTCCATACCATTTTTTTTACTGTCATCAATTTCATTTCAGCAAAAGCAGCTACATGATTGCTCTGACAATATGTACATGTGTACAACCTAGCCTACCACTTGCTCATACCAAAAAAGGATGAAAACTGCACAGCACTTGTAGTGTACATCTAAGATTCCTCATCCGAATGCCACAGAATGGCGCTGGCGGCGTTAAGGGGTTAAAGGCATTGCACAGAAAGCAATCTTAGAACCCCAAATCACTAACTTTGTCATCAATAGTTGACCCTGAAAATTTTGTGCAAGGGCATGTGTCATGTGTGCCTAACTTGAATGCAAAAACAATACAAGAAATGTTGGAAAGAAAGACTCAATATGATAAAAAGTTGATAAGTCGGTGGAAACAAACTTGTAGTTATAAGTGGAAGGAAGGAGGGGCTTGGAGAAATGACTGATGCAAGGCAACGCAAGTAGTAGGAGAAGGATGACAATATAGACCATTATCCAGATTATTATCCATTGTAAGAGAAAGGGGCGTTTTAAGTATAATCCTAGTAGTATAGTCCTAAAATTTATGACCTTTAAGAAGATTTTTAGTAAAAATTAACTAAAAAAAACATGTATTTCTAATAAATTTTTACTAAAAATTTCCTAAAAGGTCATAAATTACAGGAGTATACTACTAGGACTACATTTAAAACACCCCTTTCTTTTGTAGTGATCCAAAAAACATTGTCACTTCAAACCCTTAATTTTGAATTTGAAATCTCTAAAACACCAATTTGGTGTGGAAATTTTGCAATTCAAAAACCAAGCCATTAATCCCTAAATGCCTAAGCCTTTTCAAGTGTGTTTTGACTATGAAAAAAGAACATGGGCTTAAAGTTATCCCTAATGAAGCAAAAATAAATTTTCTTCAAAATCTAACATATAGATGTTTAAAGAGCTTGCTTATTAATATGCTTACCAATTTTGAGTGCAAAATCGCATAGGAGTTGTAAGATTATAGAAAGAAAATGTACATTTTCTATTTTTAGTATAATGCCCCTTCCCACAATGTTTCAAAAATTTGCACATAATTTTTTGGGAATTGGAAGTGACATTAACAACTACAAATTGTGTTAGAACACTAAAATGCACTTTCAAAAAACTGAATTGCACATGAAAAGCTATCAATTCATTACACAATCTACCTTGCAATTGTTGAAATACAATTTTTTTAATAAATAAAAATTACAAATAACTCCAAATCAACACTTACATGTTTAAATTTTCAATGGTGAAAATCATGAAAACAAATTACTCTTTCTATTGGGACCATTTTCAAAGCAAATGGATAAGTACAAGTTTTTAGATTTCAAATCAATTGAAATCAACAAACTTTGCTCAAAGTTGAGAAATGAAGTAAGATTAGCAAGATTTGCTCTTCCACTAATGTATATATATGACTTTAAAGACCTCTCAAAAATCAAATGTCTACCTTTTTCAGTGAAAAATAAAAGTTTTCAATAGTTAACCTTCAAAACTATCCAATCTTTTTTTAAATGGTCAAAGGAATTTAACTGCCTATTCCAAAATGAGCCTAAAATTTCAGATCGACCATATATGGTCGGTTGGGCATTTAAAGGTTAACATCTATCAATGCAATGAGAATGTTGAGTACATTTTGGTACCTAGAACATGACAATGTAGAGAGGATTTTCTTTGATGTTTCCACATGGAGGCTTATGATAACTCCACGTCCGAGTGAGTTTGCCCATTTGCGCATCTTCCTTCCATTGCCCCCTTTACAGCTTTGATAGTTGTCTAGAAACTCTCTTCCATGGATTTTAAAAGCTTTCATATTATTTATTAAGAATGCACTTCATAATTCACTACCATTATCCCATATGCTAAAAACACAACCACCAAAAAATCATTTTGGAAATCCCACAAATCTATACCACACGAAAAACACTCAATCAGTCAATCCACTTTGACTTGCAAACCCCAATAAATTGATCAATCGCAGAGACGCATCCAATTTAAAGAAACCCTAATCTTTGTAGACGATGGAGATCACTCACCATGCAACACGAATCAACATCGCTATTTTTTAGATCGACGACATTGGAAAGGGTCAATTTTGAGATTGGCAATGGAAGATGTTTGAGGCCAAAACAGACTGTAAGTTTCCAAGCGTTCCCAAACAGCAAGGAACATTGGGAACTGAGCTACAATAGTGATTTGACATGTTCATGACTGTGCCATGTCAATTGATATTAATTAATTAATAATTTAAAAATTATTTTTTAATTTTTTAATAATTTTAAATTCTAATTGTTCCCAGGGTAAGGAACATCCCTAAAACAACCCTCCCTTGCCTTGAAATCTCTTGTAATGATTATTTTTGTGAAATTGAGATCGATAGCATGGGATGGGAGGTTCAATTTTATTTTATTAAATTGACAATCTTGAATTTGGGGGATCATAGGCATAGGCAACATGCATCTTTTGGTTACATTGTCACTTAGGGGTTAATTTAAAAATCTTGCAATATCAATCTAGAGTATGAAATTTTGTAATATTGGAAAATAGAGTTGCAAATCCTCCAAAAAAATCCAAAACATATTGTTACACAAATGGCTTCCTGTAAGATTTGAGTTTAGGGTTCTAAAATCTAAATTCATCCAAGATTTACTTACTACCTATCAATATTTATAGCCAACAGTTATAAAGAGACACCAAGTCCCTTGGCTCTCAATTGGATTTGGCATTTATTAAAAATTGTAATTGAAAATAATTAGAAAATCTACTTACAAATAACATTTTTTTTACAAAGATTAGATGGAAACACATTTTTGTATCATTTGGCTAACTTCATATTAAAACTTCATAAAATATCCAATGTTATGGATTTGAAATTTGTTGAAAGAAAATATACATACATTTACCATTCTCAATTAACAATAAGTTGTTACCCATTAAGACAATTGATACAATGCAATTTGTGAAAAATTCATAGCCATTTATCCTCAACATTTATCATATACATACATACATATGTGTATGTATATTTTAATCAATTACAATTAGTCAATTACTCTTTACAAATCCACCATAGCCTATCAATCTAGCATCTATATGTATGACCAATTGACAAGCATACAAAGTCAAATTCTTCAACCTTCTTTGATTTTATTAATGAAAATTGTTAAGCTTCTATTCTATAGTCTTCATGATTTTGTATATGAAATTGATGATATTGAAGGCTTTAACAATATAGGTTAGTTTTTACTCAGCACATTAAGTCAAAGTCCATGATGACAAATGGTCTTTAGCAAAAACATTTTCTTATACATATAACAAATATAATTAGGAATTTTATATACTATTGTGAAAAATTAACATGTGTGTATAAAATTATTAGAACCATTAAATATAGAAAAGAATAGAAAATTAAAATTTGAACTCTTTATTTTTACTCTATAGTATGTGTATTTAGAAAGCAAGGCCTGTGAAAAGGCCAACTCCTCTATTTATCCACTTTGCTTGTGGTTGGTCGGAAGGCAATTCCATATACATTACAAAGTTTGTAGAATGTCCAGTTGTTGATAGTGTCCCTATATATTGAAGTCAAAGGTAAACATTTACTAAGAGAAAAAAACTACATATGAGATAAAAATTACAAATATATTTTTGAGTGATGAATAAATACCGGCTCGAAGAAGAGTCTTATATACGGGACAATTGTAAATGCCCGACTTCGGTGCTTTTCGATATTGTTTTGGATTGAGCCACATAATAGGTAAGTCAATATACAACTCCTTAGGGCGAGAGTCTACTAATACATGTGTAGTATAGTCCCATCTAGCTCCCTCAATAGACAAACCACGAATGTAACAACCATCTATAGGAGGTGCTTTTATTATATCTATGGTAAGGTGATCAACTTGTACAAAATCAAATTGTACAGTATCAATTGGCATTTTATTTTTTCGAGCATAGTTTTGAAGTGTGCCGGTTAGAAAAGCCTGTGTATAGAACCAAATTCATAAATTGTTATTGAATGATTGCAATAATTGCCACAAGTCAAAATAAATTTATGGAATAAAAACAATGTTACCTGAGGGAAAAAAAATCCAGATATCCAATAAACTGAAGGAGCGCCTTTGTCTATCCATGTGGTAATGAAATCACATCTTTCAAGTAAATCTTTTACCCATGATGCTAAAGGTTTGAGTGAAGGATAGGCTTTTCCTTGCCACATTTCTGGAACCTGCAATAGATATGTTGAATTGAACAAAAAAAATTTGAATTGTTGTTATCAGTTTCTAATAAAATTGTGCTATGATAAAAAATCTATATGTGCTAACAAAATGTATTTTTCATATTCATTAGATCCATAATTGTTATTTCATCATAATTATTTTTTGAAATGATTTTATTAATCGTCAAGACAATTGTGTTTAAATCATAGATAATTATATAATTATTTGCTAATTGGCTTATTGTGTAGATTAGGTCAACATCATTTAGACCCTCAAAATCATTAATATTTTTATCTATCAATTTTTGTATAAGATTTAAAAATAGATGAATAATGAAGTAAACCTGGTTGTTAAATACATTAATTGTTAGCATTTCAAGATCATTTGACATAACTACTAAGCCCTTTAGAGCCTTTAATGATTCTCTCAAAGAAATCTTCATAATATTGAGAAGGCCATTGTATCTAATACATTCTTGGGTAAGGACAGTATTCATGCTTTCTTCATACATAGTAGGATATTCTTGCAACACATAGATGATATCAAATATCGGTGGTGTTACAGATTGTATTTCCAAGCACGTCTTTTCAATTATATCTTCTCGTGACATTCCTCCTTTTTTTGTTTGTTCTCGAGGTTGTAATGATAAAACAGTTCCAAAAAGATCATAAGATTCGTTTTGATCACATGTGATATCAGCATTTTCGTGGAGACCAAAGATCTCAGGTTTGGGTGCTAAGGGCAATTCTCGGATATATCCCAAATATGATGCACAAGTACTTGCTTCTTCGGGCACTTTAAAGACTCCAGAATCACTAAAATGATAACCTTGTATTTCCACAACCTACAATTGAATAAATTTGAAGTTTTAGTCATTTTCTATTATTAGTTCTAAAATGAAATAACCACAATATTATATGCATACAAAGGTGGTTTTCAAGTTGTGGTGTGCCAAGATTTTTTGTCACAATTACAATGAAGAGATATACACCAAAGTCAAAACTTTGGAATTTCAAGTTTGATATGTGGAAAACTTGAAGGGAATTTTTTCATGGATGTTGGTCCTTTAGGTACAGAACTTGTGGTGAAAAATTACCATCCATCACAAAGTTTAATTTCTACAACATAAAATGAATTTTCAAACATTTGAACTCCGGTATACATTAATGAATTGTGGGAAAAAAAATTGGCACCTTGTAGCATCCAAGTACCCAAAAATATCATATGATCTTGAAATAAATAAAGAGAGATATGAGATAATTCAATTAATTCATAATTTAGAAAAATAAATTAAAGCAACATGATGTTTTAAAATAATTTGAAAAAAGTGATCAAATAAATCAATATATGCATCATAATTAATTTATGAAATTTTAGCTCATTTTAGCTCAATAGGAATTTGTATTAAGAACTACTATTTTATACAAAGCCTCAAAAAATACAAGAATATAATGAAATCAATAAAAGTTCTAAAGTTCTAAAGAAGATATTAAAAATTTTCATCATGCCAATGTGAATTTCTTACTAGTTATCAATTTTTTCTATATTGTCAAAGATTATTCAATAAATCAATGTGCATAAATGTAGATATCATCATTTGATGACTTTTATATATTTTCATTCAAAAATTTTAATGCTAATTTTGAGATTTTCAATAAACAGAAGATGCTGAGATGCAGTGTCCTATCTAAAATAATATTTATACAAAAGAAATAAAAAATATACAAAATAATAGATGATAAGTCCAAATTTCTTTAAAATCTTACATGCTTTAATTTTGGTGTAAATTAAGCTTACATGTATTAGAATAGACATGACTGTATTTATAATAATTAGATCACTTTTAGACAATATCATAAGAAAATTGATTTTAAGAAGGTAAGATAAGATAATTATGATGCAACTTGTATAGAATTCTCTCTATTTTACTTGTAAGTATGAAAATTACTATCTATAATATTTGTTCACAATTTCTAAGTAATTTTAAAAAATAAACTAAAATTCTTTCTAATATTGATCTATAATTGAGTTTTGGTTGTTTGCATGCTATAGTATACAAGGTTATTAATTACAATGCATTTATAAAGCAATGTTTTGAGAACCCTAAGAAATTTTTTACTACAATGTACAATTAACTTGAAGTGGAGGACAATTTTTGAATTCAAAAGGTCACCTAGGCTACTCAATACAAGGAAAAGGGGTGTTTTAAGTGAGTTTTTAAGTTTATTCCTAGTAATACAATTATAAATAATGACCTTTTAAAGAGATTTTCAGAAAATGTATTTCTACTAAATTTTTATTAAAAATCTCCTTAAAAGGTCATTACTTATAATTTACTACTAGGACTTTACATAAAAACTCACTTAAAACACCCTTTTCCCTTGTAGTGACTTAACCTCCCTAGAAAAAAAATTGAAAAACCTTCAAGTGCTTGAAATTGAGAGATTTTCACCCAAAAAGTGCTTTGTCATGGAGCATTGTACACCCTAAATTTAGGAATCCCATTGAAAATTATTGAGATTAATTTTTAATTTTTGAATACAAGTTTTCACAATTGAAGTAATTGTATTATTCAAGTTTGTACTATTTCAGGATATTTTTGAATTTTTATTTTCAACTTTGAAATCCAAAATCTTAAATTAGAATTTTAAAGGTTTATCATCTCAAGTCCTAAAGCCTTTCTCTCGTCAAATTCCATTAAAAACTGCCATCTCTACTACAAAATGCAAAAAACTTTGGAAGAAATTTCAAAAACCTTGATCTTGTGGATTGCAAGATATTTGCATTTTATTTGAAGAAAACTATTTTTGTTGCACCTTGCTTGACTAGATTTAAGGCTTTTGAATCTTCTTAGCTTTAAACTTTTTATCTATCAATATTAAATTAAGAAAATTTTTAATTTAAAATTGAGTTGAAAGTCTAGGAAAAATTCTTAAAAAACTCATTTATTTTTTATTCCTTATAAATTTATTGAGTAGAAGTTGATATGAAATTGATAGAAAAACTGAATTGTTTATAGATTTCATATGAAATTGAAACTCATTAATCCCAAAGGTAAGATTGTTCTAGAAAGAAAACCAAACCCTATTGAGTTTTTTATTAGAAAAATTGTAAAAATTGCATTAAAAAAAGAATCCTACAATTTATTTTTTCAAGAAGATGCCTAGATTGCCCTAAAACAAGATTGTCCATAACTTATCATCTGAATTAATCAAATCTTCCTAAGTAAACAAAATTATTTTCTACTAGAAATAAAGTTTTGAATATTTTATTTTGACTTTTTTATGATATTTTTTGTGTTGCTTGACACCGACCATTATTGGGCTTAGTGTGGCATAATTTTTGGTTTCATGCACCAATTTAAAATAAAAAATGGACTCCTTTTAAAGCTAATGTATTCTCCTGTCTCCAAAAAAAATTAGATTCTGAAGAGCCTACGGTATTAGAAATCTATTTTTGTCTTGTAAAGAGAACAATTGGACTTTAGGAGTTAAGGAAGCATAACTTTTACTATTTTGTCTTTTTCAATGTTTATTTTATATAAATTGTGAGGATTGAATTTTTTTGAACTTTTAATTGAAGGTCATGAATTATTTGTGGGAAAAGGGATAAATATACTAGTGTGCTTTTTAGTATAAATAAGGCAATTTTGATGCAATACTAGTGCAAATTGAGTGATTTTTCCCCCTAAGTGCATAATTGAGTTGTATACTATAGTGTACAACTATTCTTTCCATCTTTGTATTTTAGCACATATGACATTTAGTTGCATTGAGAAGTAATAAATTAACTAAACTTAGGCATTTACTATAAAGGCAATGCCCCTGCTAGTAGTTAAAGTTTTTGTTTTCCTTCATCAAACAAGATGATTGTGCTTATGCTACATAGACCACATGGACCCAATGAGTCCAATATAAGTACAACCATTTTGACCATTCCTCGGGAGATAGTTTAATGATGGTTTGGTCCAAACCCTTTCCATCTTTGAAATTCACTTCCTATAATCTAAGTCAATAATTCTTTAAAATGCTAAATTCACTATAACTACATTACAAAGTTCTAGTGAATTTGTTTTGTACTTAGAGAAATAAAGCCATAAAAATATTCAAAAGTTTCATCATATCATAGATCTTTAGCTTCATGGTTTTTCTTATATAATATTATTTCATATAAATTGCTTGTCTTAGTGACTGTTTTAGATTTGTATATTTTGTGAATTTTTTGGCACTTGTTTGCAAAGCAAGGTTTGTTGGTCTAACAAATATTTTAACATCTTAAAATCTTCTTCTATAAAATAAGTAGATTGCCATATATTAGACTATTTTTAGCTTGACAATTACTTTGTTTAGATAACTTAGGTATGTTAGTCTGACTTGGTTTGAAAAATGGTTTGAAGAATACTAGTAGGAACAATATTAGGAATGGATTTAGGTACACCTTTGGACTAGATTCACCTTGTAAACTCACTTAAAACACACCTTTCTCTTGTATTTAAATAATAATCCCAAAACCTCATGTAATGTAATTTGTAGAAAATGTAGTCACTTGTGACACAACAAAAGTTAGAAGAAAACTAAAACCAAAGGCATGACATGTTTATTCTAATATTTTACCATGTACATTTGAAAAATTCTTTAATTCAACTCTACTCTTAATATTGTGTGTTTGTATCCACCTCCTATGATTTATAATTTATTTGTTTATTAATAAAAGACATTATTTTATTTTCAACAAATTGCATTCTATGGAATCAATTTTTAATCACCTCAAGTATTGGAGGTATAGAGTAAGATAATGGATGGTCGAAGTTGATGATGAATTCATCCAACTTAGAAAGTTACATGAGATAGGAAGTTACATATATTGAAATAATCTTGTTAATTTAAATAGTTGGATGAACTCATTATCAACTCCAAATGTCCATATTTATTATTATATACCTCTAATGTTTGAATTGATTAAAATATTGAATCTATAGAGATACAAATCGTTTAAAATAGTAAATGAACACCGCTAATATCAAATATACTAATTTATATGAGGTCAACATGAAAACACAATGTGAAAAGTAGGATTTGACTTATAGCTAGGATATTTCCATTCCTTTAGTTGTTGATGTCATTTATAGAACTCACTCAAAATCTTATTGATTTTTGTCTCTTCAAGTGATAATGTTTAAAAATTTCTTGGCAAAATTATATTTGCTAATAAAGATCCATGATGATTAAAATGTTTGAAAATTTGACAATTATGAATTCATTATTTGTTGTAAAAAATTCAAAGGTTGTAATTTGTCTTTACATATTATTGAAAATATGTGCTATAGTAAGTAGTGACCAAATACAAGTTTAATATTTGTTCAACGACCATGCAACTTGGTTTCAATCCACATCTTAGAATAAAAATTCCAAGTGACAACATTGAGGTCAATGTTTTGGTGCTAACATTTTTATAAATGTAGGCACTAAGACTAAATATTGGTACCTTTTTTCTATCCCTTCATCTATATTTAAACTTTATATACAATCAAACTTTCCTTATTGCATGGAAATAATGGAAAGTAGTTGTTAGCTAATACACGCACATAGAGAAGCTCAAGTGCCAAAAGTCAATTATTTAAACATACTCATGTTGTATGATAATTGTGTTTGATTGGTTTCTCATCTAAGAAAATCAATGATGTCTAACATAATCAGCTCCATTGATTGTTTATGCAATAGACTTTATGCACATAGGGAGTATGCAAATAAAAAACTACAATTAGTTATGCAAGTGGGGAATTTGCATCACAAGAAGTTTTAATATAGTTATCTACACCACCAATGTGAGTATCTCATGTCTTGAGAGCAATGAGAGTTGAAGAGTTTTTTGAGGTACAATTCATTTTTACATTTAATGAAAATGTATAAAAAAATAAAACAATGAATAATGAATAATTTAAGTGTTTATAAATTTTTCAGTGTTTCAAAAGCTTTTAGAGTTTAAAATCTAGTAAAGTAGAGAGGACCAATTGAAAGCCTTTTTTCTAATAGTCTAAAGACTCTTTTATCTTGTAAATTCACTAAAATTATGTGTGATTAAATTTTACTTTACTTTACATTCGTTATACATTCATATAAGATTTTCTATCTGAATGGATAACTTTATCTTTTTTATTATGTGATTGTGAATTTCTTAAGATCTACTAAGGCTTCATTGGAGGTTATAAGATCCACTTGTTTTCACTAAGTTCATCTTTATATTAAATTTCATCAATGAATGACCTTACTACAACATGGATGGAAAAGCCTATTGTAATTGGTCATAAAATGTGTGTGTTTTAAAAGGTCTATTAAAAAAAGATTTTATTAATAGTCTAAGGGCAATTGCATGCTTTAGTATACCAATTCTTGATGTGCACAAGAGGTGCATTAAATACCAAAAATCCATTCCATTCTTCCATTTTTACTTCATGATCTTTAAAATTATCAAGACAATTTTCACTTCATATTTAGTATAAAATGCATATCTTCAAGAATAAATAGTGAAAAATATGCATTTTAGAACCTTCAAAAACTAATCTATGGATTGAGCATAAAAATGACTTATAAAGATGCAAATAAACTTAAAAATAATTTAAACAAAAAAGACAAAATTCTTATGATTCTAAATTCTTATTTGTCTTTTTCTGAAAAAAGTTCAAATTATATTCAATAAAATTAGAAATTTTATTGTACATTTCAGCATCATGACAAAATACTTTGTGAATGAATAGTTTTTCATCTAGAGCATTTGGAGGGCTATGTAGATTTTTTCAATGCAGTTCTCGACATTGGATAGGTTTTATTTGTAGAAAATTTTCTTTTACAACACAATATAATTTCAACATTAATTGTAAAAAGAAAACCAAATTTAGAATTTTAATACAATATTTTATTATATATAACACATTTCAAAAATTTGCAAGACAATTTTTGATATAAAATAAGATTATTGGATAGAAATTACTTCACATTTTTTGAAAATCTACCTTAAATGAACTTTTTATTTTGTTGTGATAGCTAATTCATAAAAGTTAACTTATTTGATATCTTTGTACGAAAAAACAATCAATTTTTTTTTAGAAATTATTAATATGCAATTTCAAATGTTGAACATGACTTTAAAACATACACATCAATAATATAGTTGAAAATTCATACTTTCTTTTTTAAGGTAACCAAAATTTTCGATAATATCTTTGATGAAAAATTTCAACACACTTACACACGTATATATAACCTTGTCCTACTTTTCACTTCCAAAAGAGAGTCTAGCAAAAAACATTAAGTGAAGATAAAATCTTCATAATTGAAAATAAATTCAAATTTCATACCTGTGGGACAATAAACGTCAAGAGTAATGTATTCATACATCTTCGATCTTTGTCATCCGTAACTCGACCTCCATAATTGATTTCCCCACAAAGGAACCTTATGACCTATAGAGTCAATAAATCAAATTTTAAATAAATAAAAATTATAGTAGTATAATATAGTAAAAAATACATTGTAAGAGATATATAAATCAATAAAACTAATAGATTTAGACTCAAATCTATATTTATCACTACAAGAGAAAGGGGTGTTTTAAGTGTGTTTTTAAGTACTAGTAGTCCTAAAGATAAGATATTAAGCAATGACCTTCATGTAGATTTTTAGTAAAAATTTACTGGAAATACATAAAGGTCATTACAAAGAATGACAGAGCTATTTTCCGCTATAAATTTTGAAGCATGAAACTAATGAACTTAAATTTTTTATTGAATTACCTTGTATGGAATTTCTGGATATTCATTGAGAAACATCCGCACTTGAACTTGACAAACACTTAAATCTCCATCGGTGAAATCATACCGGATGTTCCAACCCAAAGGACCAAATTTGCGACGTTCTTGAATAACAGCATGAAAAAGAGATGTAGCAAAAAGAAGTCGCTTCCAAGCCTCAGGCTTCTCACAATCTGCTAAATGTTTATCATTGAAGCGCAAATATGCTCGAACAAGATTAGCTCGAAGACCTTTAGGAGGTTCTAATGTCATTTTTACTCCATTTTGAAGAATTGCTACTGGAAAATCTGGACTAGGCATGCTAGTTAGCCAAAGTCGAAAGTCTTTGTGTACCTAGTTTTGAAAATAAATATCATTTAGTTTACTCAATATATTGAATATTATTGTCTCTTTTGTATGATTTTGTATAATTTATAAAAAAAATATGAATATAAAAATGTTACAACCTTTTCTGGATCAATATTATCAACAATTCGATCTAAGGAAGGCATCCATGATTGTGAAAGATGGCAATTTTGCAAGCACACCCACATTCCACGCTCCATGCCCATTGTCAATAATTTCTCAGCCTTTGGGCCTTGTCCTTGCCCTAATGAAACCTGAAAATTATATTAACCTTTAAATTTGCAATGTAAACCATTCTTATTATAAAAATTCGATCATCTCAATAATAAACTTTGAAACTAAATAATGAACTTGGGCAATTTCACAATATAGTATGTACATAAAAGTCCCATCATGCAATAACAATGTATAAAAATGCTCACCTTGCACTAGTTTTGCATTCAAATTTTTTATATTTGCATTAAAATTTGTACTAGAATATTCACCCTTTTTTGTCACAACTAATTGGTGATCTAGCTTATTCAAAAATTTGAAAAGCAGTTTCCACCCCATAAATTGTATAAGACTCACAAGAATCTTTTGGAGGCTAGTAGTATATCATGGCGGATAGCCATGGTCTCCTCCAAATTGTCCCCCTTCCCCAAGTTCAATGTGCACATTGAAAAATATTTGAGGGCAAAAACAAGACTACGAGTTTCCAAGAGTTCTCAAACAATGGAGAACGCTAGGAACTATGCCACAACAACAATCTGATGTGGTCGCAACTATGCTACATCAAATAATATGAATTAATTAATATTTTTAATAATATTTTCTTAGGAATATTTTTTTAATATTTTTTTAATATTTTTATGTTCTAATTGGTTTACAAGGTGGGGAATAAGATTGAAACATCCCTCTCTTGTACACAAATCTCTTCTAACGTTCACCACAAGTTATCAAGTTTGTCAAAACACCACATCATAGTGGAATATTACAATGTGGCCAAAAAAAATATTGAACTCTATAGCTTGCAAACTCCCACATCTATTATATTAACCCCTCAATGCACAAGGCATTTTGGGATTTAAAAACATCATTGCTTTTGAAGTGTTATAGGTCTAAATGGCACTAAGGTATAGAAATCTCAACCATACAATCTTGTAGTGTACATGTTGTAGATGACATTAATCGAATTTTGAGTCATTTGGCCTCATAGATTGTAAGATAACAAAGTTTTCGAATTCAAAAAGGATGCTGAAATTTTCCTAGCAATACATTTGGAGATGAAATTTGATTTCTAAACCTACTCAAATGAATAAATTGTAAACTATAAAGTGATTCAAAACCAACATAAAAACACATTTGTCTAAGAAAATATCATTCAAATGACTCATTGTGTCTGTAAAATGGTTGTAAAATGTCAAAAAGTGGCTAAAATAGTGGCAAAAAACACATCTTAGGTTGAACCTCCTTCTACTGAAATGCTTTTCAAATACTCATAACTTCTTGGATTCATATGAAATTTAACCACACAAACAAGGCTAATATGCACAAGTTTAAGAAAAAAATTATATTGGAAATAGACATTATATGAAGAAGAAACAAGCCACCAAAGTTCACTATAATCCAAAAATGGTCAAATTTGGAACTTCAAATTGCTTTCAGACATTCAAAACAACTAGGGTTGACATGAAAATTTTACCACAGTAATTTGACTTCAAAAAAATATAACACAACAAATTCTATTGAAAAAAAATGTTGGATGAAGGAGATACAACCCCTTGAAGTTGCATCCATCAAATTGCAGTTTGATGAATTGAAATTGAACCCGTGATCTTTGAATGGCTTACAAAATATCAATCCATCTTATATTGATTTGAAAATTTTACCACACAAACTAGAAGAGAGAACTCAGATTTTCCAACAAATTTTATCAAATTTGGATATCGGATGCAAAAGTTGCAACTCTTTGAACTGGACTTCCAAACTACCATTTGTAAGACTATTGTATGTGGGGACACTTTTGGTCCCTTGGGGTGCTTTGGGGTTCTTGTTGAAAATTCGTTACATTTTTGTCCTAGAAAAATATCATTCAATTTTTTCATCTTACATTCAAGATGAAAGCCTGGACACAAAAGAAGAGTCTTCAATGATTGAACAATTGAACCCCAATGCTATCAACTTCAGTTGCTTGTGAGGTGCCTGCAATATTGTTTTTGTAGCTAGTATTGTTTAACTCTTAAAGGACAAAGGGATGACCTTGAAAATCATCCCTTTTCATTACCATGTGAATCATGGGCTTTAGAAATAGCAAGAGCACTCATTGGAAGTCAAACTACTATAGAAGACCTCCCCTTTTCACAACAAAATTCCAAAGATGAATAGTTGCACTTTTGTCCTACTATAAAGATTTCTTGTCATCCATTGGACACCAAACGCCCTCCTCGACGTTTAAGGGTTAGTTCAAGATTTATAACTTTCATGTATAAACTTTGCTCAAATGAACCTCTTCTCTACCTTTTCAAATTTTTTGGCAAATCGATAATCGTCAGCAAGCTTCAACAAATCCGCCATTGGATCTGCTCCTGATGAAAGTACAAAAATAAGAGGGGTTGCAGGTCCTCCATCTTTATAACAAGCATCTAAATCAAAAGCAGGGGGCTCTGTAAAACGTTGTCCTGTCTCGGTTGTTACAAAGTCCTAAATCAATCATTTTTTAAAATTAGTGGAAATATATAAGTGGTATATATAATGCTATAAAAATACAATATGGTATTTAATTATAATTTCTATTAATTTTTGTTCAATGCAAAATTTAATTCATTAACTTAGATCGATTTATAATACAAAATTTGCAACTTAAATCATTCAACATTTATAATGATGTCTCATACAGCAATGGCAAGGAGGGCCTTATCAACACGAACACATCGTAGAAATAACATCTTTTGGAATTGTGACAATTTGGTGTTCCATTCACCAAAGAGAGGATCACGGTGAGGGTCGCTTGAATCAAAATATTTACGATAGTGGGCAAGATTTTGTGCAAAGTGTTGACTTATTCCTTTAAAAGCGGGAAGCTTATTGAGATTCAAAAGCTCCATCCAAATCTAAAGATTAAAAAAACTTGTGTGATGATAATATAAATATCATACAAATCTTTGAACACAAATGATTGTAATTTCAATTTAAGAATTTTTTTAAGTGTTTAGAAACAATAAATCATCAAAAGCCATTAGAATTGCATTGTAAACCTTTTCATTAACCCAACTTGAATCAGGATTAGGATCCGTAAAAGCAGTCGATGTACCTCCTTGTAAAAGAAACCGCCACTCTAATCCATTTATTAAGTCATCCCCCTATTAAATCCACATTAATAATTTTTGCATAATTGTGTCAACTTATCTTAAAATTTTGTAAAGATTAAATATTGATCATTTTTTAAATATATTATGTAAAATATCAAAATAATATATGCGATTATAAGGGTGTACAATTTGAATTTATGATTTACACCTATTAAGATATATATGCTTTACATTCAAACTAGTAACAAAAGGGACAATCATTACTTGAAGAATTTTAATGCACAGCATAAGAGAAAACATGAGCTTGTGTTTTTCAAATAATGATCGGCACACATTAATATATAAAGAGTATGTAAAACAATTATTGACATTAATAATGCGTTGTTGTATTTCAGGAGCTGGCTCTGCACTTTGCATTGCACGTACAAACAAATGTATGAACCATGGCAAACTATATTGATACATTGGATCTATTGTTGCCAAATCGGAAATGCAAAAGTAAAGAAGAGAGCCTCTTTTTGCTACTGGACGATACACCTATTAATTGTCAAATACATCAATCTTCAGTTATAAATAAATAAATAAAATTCTAGAGTCAATTGTAACTAATTACAACAATAAAAATTATCCAAAGAAATCAACATGATTATTTTGAAATTTGAAATATTAGAGTTAATTGTAAAGTGTGCAATGAGGGACCAAACAAGTTAGAGCCTGAATTTGAAAAAAAAAAAAGATTGAACTTCTTGAAGCACCCAAACTAGAGTGTGATGGAGTTACTTTGGTGTTGTGTTTCTTTTGTACTATTCTTAGTTAAGGTGAACGACCCATTACCACCATTCACCCAAATCCATCACCTAGGCAACCCTCCCATTTGCATCAGTGACCTTTTTATTACCACAATCTTATCAACCTTTTATCATAATGGCAATGCACTTGGAAAGAGGTCACATTAGCCCATAGTTCAACAAGGGTCTATTCATGCTTTAACATTTTACCTTTGAAAAATCACAAAAAAATTCACTTCTTGTCAAAATGGCTTCATTCTTTTTGCAAATGGCTTCTCTCAAACTTTTCAATCCCTGAAAATATGAGAGCTAACAAATAGCTTCTCCAAAGTACCTAGATACTAGCAAATCTATGTGGTAATGGGCAGCCTTAAGCCTTCTTCTGACTGACCCCCTTTACCCCTCATACAAACTAGGGTTCACTATACGATTAACTCCATTATATAAAGTACGTTTTTAAAATGTCAACCTCACGAGTTTCGTCAATTGATAATTCTGTCTTTTCAGCTTGTGCCACTTTGATCTTAATATCATCAGAAGTTACCTTCGACTCAGCTAAAGTGTTGATCAAAACTTCATCATCCAAAATGTTTCCCTATGATTTTATATGCATTAATTAGTGTCATTGATTTTAGTTTTTTTCAAAATTTAAAATTGTATTAATAGTAATATTTTTTTATGGACCTTATTGTAATAATATGAATAATATGAAGTTGAAAAATGTAAAAGAATATTGAATAATATTAAATTGAAGGCAATCACAATACTTGTGCATTGGATAAAAGAAACAAGATTTGAGATTCGAGGTGTTTTAATTGCGCACGCATGTTGGCATTTGATATTGTAAGCTGGATTTTTAACTCAGCAAGATCGGGTCTCTCAGTAGCAATCACATTTCCTAACAATTGATCTTCTAAACCTTCCAATGTTACAAAAAAATTGAGTAATGTTACTTTGACACAAACCTGCCAAATCATATTTAAATATTTAATGTTGGCTTCAGTTGTTGTTATTGCCATAATTATTGTATGTGTATACTTTAAAATAATGTGCAATAAAATTTTCTCTCATTGTTGAATTTTTACAATCCATGTGTTCTTCTAGATATGGGCTATTAAATTAACCTCGGGAGGGTAATGAGGATTTCGGAGTTTGGTTGTCAAATAAAATTTGAAGTCCTTGTGGTAAGGGATGACATTATCTCCAATCTTTATCACTTCTTGTCCACCTTGTTTGAATGTTTGTTGGAGGAGTAAAGGTTCTAATGCTGGATCCAAAACTTCCAAAATATTTTCAAGTAAAACAATGCGACCAAACCGTACTCCATTTTCTAAAGTTCTTAAATAGTCTTTTTCTGAGAGCTTGATAACATCACAACCAACATCTTTGAACATATTTTTTATCCACTTGTTGGCTTGTCCCTAAAACTCAACAAAATAGTCTACTAAATTATATATATAATAAGCCTATTTTGATTATTTCAAAATGAACCAAAGTAATGAAACAATGTAATTAGAGAAATTTCTATCAACTTGTCTAAATAGAACAAAAAGAATATTAATTCATCAAATCTTATATAATTCTTTCAACTATTCAAGGTAATTTTCTTAGTTTTTAAATGTAAAATTATTTTTAGATTTACATTCATATTCAATTTATTTTTTATATTTTAAATTTTTATCAAATATAATAGATACTGTATCAAATATTGTACCTACTTATCTTCCAAAAAAACATTAAATGAAAATAACACCAAAAATTAAATGATAAATTACTTGAGGATCTATCATAAGGGACCATCTTTTGGCTTTGGATACAATAATTCCATTGTCTTCACTAAGCAAATCACTTGGCAAACCGGCAATGTTCCATGCTCGCATTTGAACAGGATCTCTCAAGCATGATTGAAGTGTTGTATTTGGAGTATGAGGTACCTATATATTAAATATACATAGGTAATGAACACTTTAAAATCTGTTAAAAGTAAATATAATGTAAAGATTTTTAAATTAAATAGATTCTCAAATACCTTGAGATCTATCAACTTTTGTAACCATTCTGCATTGAGAGAGGCCCTATAAGGTGGAGTAAATGGTCCAGTGTATGCAATATGACCTCCTGCTATGATAACATCACCAATTACTAAACCTAGTTCTACTCCAATGGATGCTATATTGGCAATCCAACGTGTTCTCTCTCCTCCAAGACCACCTATTAGTTTTCCAGCTCGATCAAGTTTTTGTTCACAATCCCAAGCTTGTTTTACAAGTGCTTCTTTTTTTCCAACTGCTACATCTAGTTCTTTTCCAAGTCTCACTAGTTTGGCCTCCACCTACATTTAAATTACATGTAGTTTCTTGATGATAATTTTGAATGACTTAATATCTCAAACATTTTTTTATTTACATAAATAATAGTAATCTTCTTAAGTCAATTCCTTCATATATAAAGAAACCTTTAAAAATGACCGCTATCGTTGAAATTATATGTAAATTTTCTTAAAATGTTGTCTTAAATACTTTAGAATAATTTGATTTACAAAAAGATATTATTTGTATGTATAGACTTGTGTGAATATCATCTTATGCATTTAGAACCATATATTACCTCTGCTAATTTTGCACGTGCACCATTCAATTCAATCATAACTTCTTCAAGTTGAGCACTTGCTTCTGCCAATTGTGCACGTTTGGGAGCTACAACTTTGCAAACCAAATAATATGAGTGCATTGCTCTTACCCACATACAAATAGAAGTGCATGCCTTTGATACCCTTGCTACCTAAACATATTTATATAGTTTAAATGATTTTCTAGATGAATATTTTTATGTAACTATTATTGTAACTATCAATCTTAATAGACTTAATCTTTGAAACATCTTGAAATATGATAAATGTATCAAATTTATATAAATATTTTATTTATTTATTTATTTTTATTGAGAATTTTATTTATTTGATAGAGCTCAATATCAACCTGTGCTGGGGTAAATGCTTCCATTACAATGAATGGTTCAATTTTTTCAATAACACTATCTGGTATATTATCTCTATCAAAGTTGAGTAATGAATCCAAAAATACAGTGGGGTCTGTTAATATCTTGGTACTAGCTTCCCAATAATCAGCAATTTTTTTTCCCATCTAATCCAAAATGCATCAATAAAAGTAAATTCAAAATATTAGGTACCGTATTGTTGATGTCTTCATTTATTAACCCCTTGGACATTAAACCAATGTTATATTGGTTCTAGTATCAATGTAACAAAGTTTCAAAATCAATATTAGATTTTGATTATTATTGGTGTATTTTGCAAAATAGATTTTGATTATTATTGATGAATATATATTTTGAACACAAATAATTTTGAAAATTTAAATCAAATTAAAAATATATGATTAATAAAAATATTGAATTTAACAATTATCTTTGAAAAACATTATATATATAATCTTCATTTTGAATAAGACTTAAAAACCTTGTTAGGGTCATTGATCATCTTTGGTGCTAGGTTGAACATAATACATGTAGCCTCCATCACCATCTTCACTCCTTGTGGAGGATTTCGAAGAGATTTTACTTCTACAATATCATTTCTTGTAAGATTCTTAAGTGATGATAAAGCTGCATCAAGGGCAGGAAGTGCAACATCAAGCTCTGCTTGAGCACTATCAGCTATTGCTTTAGCACCAGCAGCCATTTTCTTAGCTGCAGCTTCTTGTTTTCCCACCTATTTTGAATATTTTCAAACATAACAATATTGAAAATAATCTATGCGTTGCACTAAATGAATTATGCATGTTACATTTAACCAAATTGTTTAAAAATATAAATTTTAATGAGTTTTTCACATTTTTCAATTACTCACTAATTAGAAGCTTTAACTCCTAACTATTAACACAATACTATGCACTCTATTGAACACATTAAAATATTATTTTTAATAAACAAGAAATTTATTCTAAGTAAAATTAGATTTTTACAGCATTTTAAGAATAAGTTTGTAAAGGTATTGTTTACAACATTTATGTTTGCTACTGTAAATAATAAAATAACAAAATTTTATTTTTTCAATATTTTTGTCCTTTAATTTTAGCAAATATAAAAATTGAAGTCTTGACAACATTCAAAATCTTGTAAATTTATTTCACTCTTTGAATAAATTCTATAATTACAGTTTGATGAATCAAAATTAACATTATTATATATATATATATATATATATATATATATATATATATATATATATATATATATATATATATATATATATATATATATATATATATATATATATATATATAATATTTGTATAGAATTTCTAAATTTAATGGCACAAAATATTATTCATCATCATGCTTAACATTTTTTTGAAAATTACTTTATTTTGTTATTTATTAACTTGAAATAATTAAAAATTGTGTTCAATTGTTCAATATTTTATGTAAAAAAATCTAACTTTGCATAACAAATAATCAACAAAATCCAAGCATTATAGAAGTATATGCATCTATTCATGAAAATAGTAGTTAGGATTGATGGTATATGGAGTCCCCATGTATTGAGTGTATTTTATTGCCTAATTAAACTATAATTTTTTTGTGGTATTAAAGCATATTCAATAAATATTCAATAAATATTATATGAAAATATCCACATTTTGTACATTATACTAAATTTTTTATGAAAATCTTCTTTATTTTAAATGACTTATACATTCAACGTTCATGTATATAACATGGTGATAAAAACACATACTTGCTCTTTTGTAATAGCTGCATCCTCTTGGTCAATGGATATAGCAGCCATCATATCATCAGCTTCTTTTGTTGTTTTAATTAAAATAGGTTGTAGTAAAACTAATTCCTCTTGCATAATTGCAACTTCATCTGCAGTACTAAGTAGTTTGTCTAAACCAATTGATAGTCTTTCCTTTAATCCCTCAAGGTCTTCTCGCTTTTCGGTTAACAACTTAATAAGACACATGAGGAGCTCCAAGTAACTTGTTGGCGTTACATAATTGAATCTTCTAAGTTCTTCATAGAATTCTTTTGATTTTTTTTCTACAGATTGATGAATAAATACACATGCTTGTATAGTATTTGCTACCTGTTTTATTGTGTATATTTAATATTGAAATATTTTAATAGTTAAAATTATTATTTAAAAAAATACTAATTATATTTATGAAACACTTTAAAATATTATACTAGACTTACATGTTTATTAGAATTTGTAAATACTTTACATTAAACACTTCTATAATTGTTTGAATTTCATTTGATAAAATACAAATTAATTACAAAAATAGCTTTTTAGAATCTTTGAAATAAAATTTACATACCAAAACATGAGTTTACCTCATTGTCTGTAAGCATGCCTGTTGCTGAAAGAAAATTTCTAGCAACGGAGAGTAAAGCTTCTTGTGGCCATTCACTAAACCAATCAATGGTACAACAATTTACAAGGGATGGAAACATACGTAATCGTGTACGAAATGCATCTCCAATTGGACTCATAGCTATACAAACGTGCAAATTCGCTTGAACTCGATTCAAAAATTCTGTTGCCATTGCTATTTTTGTAACTTGCATGCCTTTAGCTAAAAGAACAGGTCTCATAGCATTTGCTATTACATCTTGGTCTTCATTTTTCCACAAATTTGGCACCTAATAATATTGCTATTTTGAACTTTGATTCTTTAACATATGAAAAACTCAAATTATAAGATTTAATGTAAATTTTAACCTATATATATATATATATATAATATTTTATTTTGAGCATATTTTACTAAATTAAGATTGAAGGGTGGTTGTAGGTTATAGTCTTGTAGTTTTTAAATAAACTCTTTCTGCACTCAAAATGGACCAGGTTTAGGCTTATGTATAAATTTAGAAAAACTTGAAGTTTTAATTTTCTAAAATAAATTATCTTAAATATATAAAGTTTTAGGACCTTTAATTTAAAAGTAAATCTTTGATCAAACAATGACAATACTTTAAGGTTTAAGAAATTTAAATTTGAATTTTCATTATAGAAGGATTGAACCGTAAATCCCATTGAAAAACAAAAATCATCAAAATTGAACTCAGAGATATAATGAATCATCTAAAAAAATTTGTGATGAATAATCTAAATATCTAAAATTTACATATTTACCTATTAGAAGTATTTAGAGCTAAAATATTTATTTACAATCTTTTTTTTTTGTTTTTATTTTGGATTTTTGGAGTGCATCAAGGTAGTATATTTCACACTAGTCCATTATCCAATGGTCTATTAAAAATATTTAAAAACTCAAAATTTTGAATTTTTTCAAGTAATTGATGAGATAAACAATCTATCCATATTAACATTTTCTTACAAAATAATAAGATACAACATAATTGGTGATGCTTTGAAAATTTTAAAAATCTTGAATAAGAATTAAATTTTTTTTTTATTGCAATATAAAAACAAGTACACCGTGGCATGCAAATGCCTTGCAAGCTATAAATAGGTTTATTATAGTATATTCTATACGTGCCCTTAGAATTGAAAATTATTGAAAATTTCAAAAAATTGTTAGGATTTATAAATATTGAGGATATTTTTTGTTTTCAAGAATGCATTATCATTGATCATTAAGCTTAATTCCAAAAGAAGTAAGCAAAACTATATATACTTTTCACTATTTAAAAAAAAAAATGTGCAATAAATATCACTCTTAACTTATTGATAATGATAAATTATCAAAGATATGATGAATTTGTAAATTCTTTGTTGATTTTTTGCAAAGATATTTTATTTTTAAATATTTAATCATAATTTTGAATATTCAATTTTTTTTCATTTCAATGACTTAGTACTTATATGCAATCTAAGTGATATAATTTTTGCAAATGAATTTGAAATTTGAATATAGATTTTATTCTTACATCTCCTGAATTCAAAATGTTATTAATGTCTTCTAAAAATGATTCATAAATAATTTGTGTGTCTGAGAATAAAAATACTGTTGGTTTGTCGTCAATACCAGCTTTCATCAAGACTACCTTCAAATCCTCTTTCCATTCGTTATTACCATAGCCTTTAGCAATTTCAACCTACATTGACATTCATTTAAAAAAATTGGTATTTAAAAAAATGATGCTCTTATAATATTCTCATTGTTCATTTTTTTCCTTTAAATGAAATATAAACATCAAATATCAAGTTTCATTATTATCATTTAAAATGTTATTGTTGTTATTCACACATACTTGAAAACATTCATATTCTTCTGTAAATGTAGCTAATCTTGTTAAACTTTGTCTGCCACTACCTCCAACTCCTAATAGTAAAGCATTACCAAGTGGTAACCTAATAATACGACATATTCGTGATGTATGTTCAATTGCATCCAAAAACAAAACCAATTTCATAGGAGCACTGCTTACATTGTTATATTCTTCTAAATATAGCTTTGCAACTTTTTGAAGGGCTGGAAGATCTTCAACCTATAAATCAATATGAATAACTTAATAATTTTAATATGTGCTTTTCATCTTAACTTATGATATTATAATTATAAACTTTTAGGTGAAATTATATATTTATTTATTTATTTATAAATTGAGTTTATTACATCACCCTCACTAATTGGCCATTCTTTTTGTAGAATTTCATCTACATAATTTATTTATCAATAATCACATCTAAAATTATGATATTTCAAAAATTACTTGCTCATAAACACGTGGTTCCATTCCTGGAACTAGAAAATCACAAAACATAAGTCTCTCTGATTTTTCAAACATAAATTCCCATGATAATTGAAACCTAGCTTGCAATTGTTTTGTTACATTATTTTTAAACCATATCCGGTCTTCATTATTAATTAATCGATCCTGTTTCAAGCCAAAGAATGAAATTAAAGTTTCTATAGATATAATCATTGCATGCAAATACATAAATGTATAGAATTAATAAATTAAAAAAAAAAAATTAGCTATTGAAATGGCATATTTTTTATAAAACAATAAAATAAGTCTATTTTTTGTATTTATATATTTTAGTTATTTAAAATTTAAAAAAAAATTATAAATGAATTTAAATTTAAAAACATTTAAAATTTCTACACTGTCCATATTATTATGTTTGATGTATTTTTTCTTCTTTCAATGGAATTTCAGATCTTGAAGACTTCCAAGTTAAAATTACTACTGGCATAGGTGTATTTGCAAAGTAAGTATTGTAGTTTTCTAACCTATAAGGTGGAAGATATTCAACCTCAAAGATTTTCACCCAATTTTTTTTTTAAATTAGTGAAAAAAATTAGAAACTATACAACTTTATTTATTTTTTCAAATATGTTTGATATATTTACATAATCAACCAATAAAATATTGACACGTAGAATTATGATTATGCATTAATTTATCATCACCAATAAATCTATTGTATATCTAGGAGCAAGGATGGGTGTTAGGGTGGGGTGATGAGTTAACCGACCTCTACATTGTTCTACCTGGAAATTCCAAAACTTTTGTGAAAAATATATTTATTAAATCAAGACATTTAAAAAAAAAGGCCTTAAAATAGAGAACTAAAGAGAAGGGGATAAAGAGTTGCTATGTAATAGTAATAAAGGAGGGGTCAACAAGTGATAGGGCATGGTTAGTTTTGACAAAGCTAGGTAGAGTTTTTTGAGTGCAATCAATATGAATTTATTTCAATTGATTAGAATAAGATTTTTCTAGTGACTCACATATATTTTTGGAGAAATATCCACTACTCCAATTTTTCAAGGTCAAAGTCAATTAACACTATTAAAATGCATATTTTAAGACATGATTATCTTAAATTGTTGATTGACTTTCAAAATGTTTGGTATGGGATAAGTTGATCTCCAATGTTTGGCACAAGATTTGGAAAGTCAATTAGCAATGAAATTGTAATATTGTTCATAGCCTAACTAATTGAAAGAAATTGCAATAAATTACCTAGTCAAAAGTTTTTTTTTGCATAGGGAATTAAATTTTAATTTTAATTAAAAATTTTGTTCTTTCAGAGTTGATGAAGTTTTTTGGGACTAATGTGGATGCTTGTTCAAGGATAACTCATTAGCATTCAATACTTCTAAAGTAAACACAATAACTTATTGCTTCATGTTTATTAAAGATGAGCAAATTTGAACCTTTCATTTTTATGTAAAAATATATGCAATAAAATCTAGACTTTCTAATCTAGAAGCAAAAAATATTTTAACAAGCTAGAATGTAAGTTTTTTTATATAGTTTAAAATAAAGAGGATTTTGCATGGACAATTGAAAATATCAAAGTGAAATAATGAAGAGCATAAACCTGAAAGACCCTCATAGCTTCATGCACCCAAAGACAAATGATCACTCTTTTTTTGCTACAATTTGTAGGGTCTGCTCTCAATACTCCTTGGATAACTTTGCTAAGATCTCGTAAATTGAATGTATAATGGGATTTTGCAGGAGTTGGAAGAAGTTCTTGTCGAATAGTATTATATATTTCTATTGTTCCATTTACAATTCCTTCAGTACAACTTTGAATTTCTTTATTAAATGTACTAGTTAAAGTTGCACTTAAAATAGTAGAAAAGATTAAAAATAAACTTTCGTTAGCCATCTCTGTGAAGGACAAGAAGTTGAAGTGTCTCAAGAAGCGCATAGTAACAGGATTACGACCTCCACCCGGAGGTCCCATACATCCAATAAATTGAATATCAACCAAAGTTCGAAATGCACACGGAGGTATGCGGTCATACCAACCCTCGTGGTCCATCCATTGTCGTAAGATTTCAATAGGTGGTTGGGCAAAATATTTTTCTCTTTGAGGCATGTTCACATCATCTACAAAGATGACATATTTTTTTAATGCTGGAGGACCAAATATGCCTTTTCGTCTTTTTTCTGTTTTTGAATCAATTAAATCCTAGAAAAATGATCAATTTATATTTTTAATAGATTTTAAGTATATTATTTGAATTATTTCAATATAATGGGTGATATTTTAATTTTTTATAATGACATGAATACATGGTAATATCAAATTTTGGAAGGAATTTGGACAATGAATGTTTTACTTGTGTTTGATTTGCACCAGTTCGAGCTGAGAAATTGATGAACATTGGTATAAATTGTTGATCTAGATACTTAAGCATTTTATCTCGTACTATTAATGTTTTGCCTGTGCCCGTTTCACCAACACACAATATGTGTTTAAAGATCATTATTAAGTGATGCACAATATATTTGTAACCAATAGAATCCATAGTTGGAACAATTAATTCTGCAAATGGTTGATTGGGATCACATTTGAAAGTTGGAATTGTATTAAACCATTCTTCCCATTCAAAAGTTTGATGATTATAGCGAGACCCAAATAAACTACATTCTTTAGGAGGAGGTTCCTTTAAATCAACATGAGATATGATGTCTCGCATAAATGTATCGTATTTTACTCGCCCATCATTGTCGCAACTTGCTCCAATACTCCATATAATAGAAAATATAAAGAGTGGTTCAAAAACCTATATAATTGTGAAAGAGTCAACTAAATGTGAGTAACCCATTTACTCGTACAAAATCAACATAATTTTAGAATTCTCTTCAATCTTTCATAACTCTCAAGATTTATATAAAACATTGCAACTAATAACCTCTAAAACATATTTGAAATCAAGAATATATATTGTCTTGCAAATTTTAATTGGCCCAATTAGGTTGCCATGTTCCATGTTTGTTTAATCTCTTATAAACTAGTTAGCATTCAAACATTGAACAAATGTTTAATTTTCTTTATTCATCCATTTAAACGGCTATAGCTTCTTATTTATCTTTGAACATTTGTATGGTATAGATTTTTCAAATTTTTCTTATAGCAAATCTTTGAATTACAAAATATTTGCAAAAATGAACTTTAAAACCAAAAATTATTTGCTAATAAACTTTCTAAATCTGAAAAATGGTCCTTCTAAAATGAATTTTTAAAATTTGCAAGACAAAAATATACTCTGTATATAATATTTATAATTATAAATTTAAGTTCTAAACTTAAATAAACAATAAATCATTTTGAGAATTACTAATATTCACCAACAATTTTATAAGAAAAATTGATATTTTGGTTTCAAATTTTTTTAGTAAATTCTAGTTAGAGAAATAGAAGAGAAAACCACATGGAATTATCGAAATGTCTCTTTACTATAAAAGATGTTTCTAATGGAAAAGATTAAACTGAAAGTTTACATAATTCAGTGTCAAATTCATTATGTAGATGATTTTAAAACTTCGAATAATATAATTTGTAAACTTCAAGCTCTTATCAAACAATTTAGTTCATTTTGTTTTTGAATTTTTATTTTTTTAATATAATATGATTACAAAAAATACTGCAAAATAACCAATTAAACAAAATCCATTGGATTTTTTGGTTTGTGCATTGATTTTGTATGCTAGACTCCTAGAGATAAATAAATCCAAATTGTTTATGGATTCTTGAAAATTCCTATAGCCAAAATTAGATGTGACATTCTTATAATACATTATGAGCAAATAAATTGAAAATTGTTTCTAATTCAATTTTCTTTAAGTAATGGCAAATATATCTAATTTTTTTCCATTTTGATTATGGTAATATCACAATTCTCACTATTTTAATTGTATTACTAAAATATAATCAATTAAATTAAATATTTTAAAATCTTTAAATTAAACTATAATGTAATGTACAAATACAATAATCTTTTTATGTCTACAGTATAACTATTGATGCAAACACCCTATTTGACTTCAATTTTTGCCCCCCTAGAAACGGGCCTAGAAAATCTAGTCTCATTGGTCACGTACCCGCAAATGCCATCAATCCTCTAAAAAATCTAGATTTATTGATATTTGTCAAATGGATGATCTTGGTTGTCCAAAAACGGATACAAAATGTGGGTACAAAATCCCAATATAGACTTCAAAATATGGATATGGATACAATTACAAAATTTGATTGAAATATCCCATATCGAATGCAATGGAAATTGAGTTCAATATTCTAATAAATATAATATTAATTAAAATCCTAGAAGATGATGAATTTTTAGTAACTACATTGAACTCGTTTTGAAAATGATCTAAAATATATTATTTTTTAAAATAAAACATCTAAAAATAAATTTATAGAGATTTTTTTATTTTTTTATATTTTTTGACAACTCTAGAATAATCTTATTGGAATGCAATATCATCTTAAAGGGCTTAAAGTGGATTATCATTAATTATAATAAGATGAGATTGTTCCAAATGGATATTTTCAAGCTAAAAAAACTTTGGATGTATGTATACTTTGGAGAATTATTACTTCATTGATCATTTTCAAACATGTTTTGTAATGAAATTACGAGCATGTCAATGTTAATTTTAATGTGTGCATAAATTAAAATGATTGTCTTCTGTAATTTGAACAAAGTTGTATCGTGAGGATACTTTCATAGCAGGAAACCAGAAGATTTAGGGATTTGAGAATCTTCATTGAAAATTGTTTCAAGATAGATTTTGGCTAGAACCTGAATGTAGATTAACCCCTTAAATTCCATGACTATATTTCACTAGAACTACTCCAAAACTACCATTTCTAATACAAGTATCAACTTTTAGAAAATAAAATAAAATTGGATACAAGTAACCATAGGATCTTATAGTATGCTAGTTAGAAAAGATGTGGAATTTTTTTAGAAATTTCCAATGTGTGGATTACAAGATATAAGCATTCAAATTCACTAAAATCATTTTTTTGGTCCTGCAAAAAACAAGGCGTCTATGCTTCATAGACTCACTTTTCTATAAAAAAAAAAGGTCGAAAATCGTGATGTTCCTACACTAGTTGGCTACTTGCTTAAGAAAATTCACATCATTTGGAATTTTATAACATATAGGAAAAAAAATAGTAAGTAGAAAGAAATAGAGAATGATTTGAAATACTAAATTGTTAGGAATTTAGTTATGGAATTGAAAAATGCCAATCTCAGTGGTTGCAAGGTAGTCATAAACAATCTACATCCTGTGATTTTATTTTTTTCAAAAAACATTGAAAATCGAGTAAGATATATAAAGGACTTCAAAGTTTATTTTAGAGTAGAGATTCCATAATTGCCCGCAAACTAAAACTCGTCATAACTTTTGACTTATTGATCAAAATCGAATGATTTGAAGCTTTCTATGTATATATAACTCTAGAAAACTGATTTCAAATTTTTGTTTTTCAAAAAATTGATTTTTTTTACTTGGCCAGATTGCCCAGTTATGGAAAAAAAAATAGCATATTAGGCCATAATTTTTGAATCGTATTTTCAAATGTTCTAAAATTTACTGCACATGAAAGATATTCCTTGTCCCCACCTTCTATTAAAATTTCAGCCTAAAATATACAAATCTCTAATCACAAGTACTTGCCCAAAATTTATAGGTTGCCAACAAATGGATGCTAGTCCTTTAGGAGTTAAATCACAAATACTTAGACAAAATGTATCTACAATGAATTTCCTATACATGGACCTTATATTATTAGATTACTTTTAGATCTATGTTTTTAAAAATCTAAATATAGATTGAACATGCCCAAAATTGTTTACAAAAGTTGATTTCATACCACACAAATTAAATTAGGAAAAAAATTTAAAATTAATAATTAAAGTGGATTTGTTTTTTAAAATTTTCAACTATAGATGAGTTTACAACAATAAATTATGGAAGAAAGTGTAAATTCTCACAAGGCTTGCTTAAACATTTTAGTATAGCATTACAAACCATAGAGGAATTTTGATTAGAATTTTTTTAAATTATAAATATTACCAAACGTTTGATATAAATAGAAATCAATAACCTAAATATAGAATCCAAAATGATGAAACATTTCATAAAGCCTAGAATTCACTATATAGTGTGAAAGTCACAAAAATAGTGATTGGATTTTTGGAATGTTTGTAGCTTGAAAGCATTCAAACATTTAGAACTAATATCAACAACCATTGCTTCAATATAAACTACAATAGTATAGCCCTATGCCGTTGGTCCATAACTCAAAAATCCATAACTTTCATACCATATGTTTGAACACCACAAAATCAAGTCCACACATCCCTTCATTCATAGAGCTTTCTAATGGTAAGACAAGAACACAACCAATGTACACACTATTTTGGAGATCTCACCATAACAAAATGAAATAAATTAACTGATTCAATGTATAGAATCTGATACCTGTTTAGCTTGCATCTTGTCCTCGTTACTTAAACTGCTTCCATCAGTCTTTACAAACCCAACAATTAAAGAATCCATGATATTGAATGTGGAAAGAACCATATTATCCTCCGTCGTTGTTACGGTTTGTTTAAGTTGTCTTTTTACATGTCTAATTGCTGGTTCACATACTTTCCAAAATAATTCTCGTATTGTTTGTTCTCCAACTTGTTTCAAATCTTTTGTAAGTTTTTGAATATATGAATCTAAAAGAGGTTGAAATCCACGTGCATGAGGTTCCATATAAATCATGCCGCAACGACTCACAGTAGCTGGGGATGCTACAGCCAAATCTTCGACTTCAAACATCATGGTCATGGTGTTTGACATTTGAATAATTTCGCCACTCACCAAACAAAGTTTTTTGTTGTCATCTAATACTGTATTCTGTAATAGAAATTATATCAAATTTTTTATCAATAAATAATTCAAAAATATATATTTACTAATATTTACATTAAAAAATTTTGAAATTTTTGAAATAGAGTAATTGATTGTACTATTTTTACTCACTGAATTTAAACATTTAAAAAAAATATCACAACAATAAAATATATTACAAATTTTCTATTATGAAAAATCAGAATTAGAATTTTGCTGCAATGGTCAATTTAAAAAAATTCTTCTTCTTTATCTAATTTTAAAATTAAACAACTATTAAAAATTTCAAACATCAACTCTGTTTTGAATTTTTTGAAATATTACAAAATGAAGGTATAAGGAGTTAGGACTAGAGGTTCGAATTTTGAATAGGAAATAAAAGCAAACAAATCAAATATTAAAATTTTTGTTTTGTAATTTTCCTACAGTAAGAAGGATACAAGATATTTCAACTCAAAAAAAACTTTTCAAATTCAAAATTGAACATAAATAAATTCATAAATAAGTGAAATAAAGATGTGTTGTAGATTATATAGGAAAAAAAATATCAATAATAGAGTGAAAGATTATAATGTTTGATCACCAAGGTATTAAAACTATGAAAGTGATTTAAAGTATTTAATTTGTAGCTCTTTTTTTCATGTCAAATCTAAAATTGAGGTCATTAAATAAATATGAGGTCAAAGGACATAACATATATATAATGAAGATCAATCTACAACTTTTCAAATCTACTATAGAATTTTTTTAAATGAATTTTTAATGCAATGAAGATCCAATGAGGTTGATGCTTGTCTCCAAGAGCCTCTAACACTAAAAAAATCAAAATTTGCAATAGAACCCTTTTCACAAAATCTTCAATAGAAAAATTATAAACAACATTTTTTCAAAAACAAAATCTTGATACTTAAAATATAATTTAAAGGATTTAATGAAAATAAAATTGACCAAAAATGATGCTTCTATAAGATTTAATTTAACTTAAAAGTTTAGGTGACACTGAAAATATGGTGCCTTAGAAAATTAGGGGTCAAGGGCTTAAATAAAATTTTAATGACTTTTTAATTGTACAAATACCTTTTGGTGTTATTTATTTATATACATATAATCTTTAAAAACTTTATCTGGCGTATTAGTTGTTTTTATATCTATGCAAGAAATTTTTTTACTAATATTACAATGTGTAGATGAAATATAAAAAAATATTTATATGACATTATAATTTTATGCAAAGATCATAAATAATTTCATAAAATTCTAATATAAATTGGAACATTTCACTTTACCATATTTTCAATCCAAATAGCATCTACAGGCCCATCAAACATCAACCATTTTTTTGCTGTTGAAGTATCTTCAACTAATTCTCTCATATAGCAAGCAAGAACTCCATCAGTCCATTCATGGGTATTTTCATCAAAGTCTCCATACAATTGACCCATAGAAATAGATTTTGGATTCAAGCAAGCAATTCTAACCTAAAAATAATAGTATTAATAAGTTTGGTAGTATTTACAACATATCATTGAATTAAACCTTGTATTAATTTTATCTATTTTTGAAAAATTCTATGTAAGATGTAAACAAAAATCAAACCAAAATTATAGATATATGTTTAATTTTAACAATATTATTACTTAGATTAAATATTGGATAAATATGTAACATGATGTTTAAATCTATATTATTTAAACTAGAACCATTACTAGTCTAGAATGCTAACCCTTTCATATTTTACTGAACCTTCTACATTTAACAAAGACATAGCTCCTGCAAGAGTCCTATAATTGCATGTTTTTCCACCACCTGTAGGACCTACAAGCATGAGTCCATGCCTTACCAAGGTTGTTTCATAAAATTGAATAATCTGCATGTATATATTTTTTAAATTTAAATTCAAATTATTTGAATAAATCATTTTTTTTTTCTATTTTTTTCTAATACAATTAGAATCTTACATTTTAATATGATATATACAATTGAAGTTTGGATTGTAAAATCTAAATTAAATTTCAAATGACATAGTTTATATGTGTGATATATGTGTGCATTAATGGCCTACAGGACCAAGGCCATATTTTATTTTGTCAAAAAAACAATCAAACAACCATTTTTGATGCGTTCATCTCAGAAAATGCATATATTTTTTTAATTCTAAAAATAGAATCTTGTATTTTACTTGTCTAAGATCATGTGGTAAAATTTCACAAAGTTTGATGATACAAATTAGAAGATATTAGCATTCAAAGTTGGAAAATAACTTGGAAAAAAAAGTTTTTTTCAACATCACCTTCAATTTTAGATGACTTTGACTGCCATTTGTGAAAACATTTTGCATTGTAACCTTTGAATTAAGAAAATATTTTATTGAAAAATTGAGTTGAAATTCTAAGAAAAAAACTTCAAGGAAAAACAAGCTCAATTTTGAATCTTTAAAAAATTATTACGTAGAAGTAAGTCCAAGATTGAAAGAAAAACTTAATCATTAATAACTTTACTATAGGAATTAAATACAATAATCTCAACAATGAGATTGTTCTAGCAAGAAAATGTAACCTTGTTAAACAATTTCTTTTGAAAATTTAAAAAATTTTCATTCAGAAATGAAGCCCACAAGTTATTTTTAAAAAGAAAGGCTTAGATTGCCTAAAAACATGATTGTTCATAACTTTCACATCACCAATCTAGATGGAATGAATCAAAACTTCACATGAAGAACTAAATATAATCTATATGACTAAAAATTTAAAAATTTAATTTCAAGTTTGTGTGTATTTCATTTTTTGCCTGATAATGTGAAAATTATATTTAGGATGGCGTAAATTTTTCTCTTGGGCAACAATTGAAATAAAATTATATTTCCATAAAACTAAAAAGTTTTTCTATCTTGTAAAAAGTTTCAAAAAAATATACTAAAAATTGAAGTCATAGGAACCTACCCATAATCCATTTTGTCCCTCAAGGGGACTATGGTCCTTTAGGGGTTAAAATAATATTTTGTGATGCATTTGGAAATTACATTCAAGTAAAGCATGAAGCAACATCATTTTTTTTTCTTAATGAAACATTTTAAGAAGTGAAAATTATGTGTCATTAGTAATTAATATGGTTTAGTAAATAGAAATTTAAAAAATTGATATTTTAAAATTTAAAATCACCTTGTCTGTAAATGTTGATACAGGTTGAATATAGACTTTAAGGCAACACCTTGAAAGAGCATCCAAAAGATCATCGTAGACAATTGCTGGAGGCACTACTCCTGGAAATAAATCAGTGATGATTCCAGCAAACAAAGGTAGATCTTGAGTCAAGAATTTTGGAACATTGATGTCTCTAAGTCCTCGGAGTAGCAAAACATCTTCACTTTCATCTGGATATGCACGTTTTAAATTTCCAGCTGCTGTAATGACACTTTTAACAGCTCTCATTCCATAATCATAATGGTCCTACAATTAAAAAACAATTCAATTTTTGCTATATCAAAATAAATATTATAATAGAAAAAAATGCTTTTACAAATCTTAAATACAAATTTTTATTATAGACTCATTTATCATCTAATATTTGATTCAAATCTACTACAGAATGATCATTTAAAATAAGCATTTGAATTTATAATAAAAATTTAAAAACTCAAATTTTTTGTTGGTGAAAATATTACTATATACAAATTGGATGTATTTTTTGGTTTGTAAGAATGAGTGGACTATTTTTACTTGTGAAGACAATTGTTCTGAGCACAATTTGAAAGTAGTAACCATCTTAGCTGCCAAAGGTTTGGCATTACGAAAACCAAATGAAAACAAACTAATTTCTCCAATAAGTGCATAATCTGGAACCATCATTGCACATGGCCTAAACAAAGCTTTTAAATTATCCGGTAATTCAGATCGTCCTGCATAACTGAAGCAATTACAATTTATGAGTTTGTTTAGTTGTTGAATTTATATATAAAATATATTATATGTAAAAGATGAAAAAAATTTAACAAACCCGGGATTCATGGTAATGTAGACAGAGCATGAAGGATCCAATGAAATTTCCGTGTCTTCAAAAATAAATCGTTTTAATTTTTGTTGAATAGCAAGTTGTATAGTTAAAATTTGTTGTGCAATAACTGACAAAACTTCAAGATCAATGCGATTAAATTCGTCAAAACAAGCCCATGCTCCACTACTAGCCAATCCTTTAAAAAACTTTCCCATAGCAAGGTAATCTAATCCATCAGAGCAATTGAATACTACGCATTGTTTGGCTAGGGCCTTTGCTAAGTCTTTTGTTGTTTCAGTCTTTCCAGTCCCAGCAGGCCCTGCTGGAGCCCCTCCTAAATTTAGATGAAGAGCACCCATAAGTGTCATATAACAACGATCAGTAAGAGGAGTAATTACTAATCGAGGGGTATTTCCAAGATATTCATAGCCATATGAAAGAGATGATTGGACCATCTTCACCCAAAGGCCATCATTTTCCCAATAGTATCGCAATTGACTAACCCATTCAAAATCTGTAACTGCTTTTGTCTGTAATTTTCACATTATCTATCTATTAGAAATTATAATCCATATCATCTTGTACCAACTTCATTCAATTGCAATATTAAAAATTATAGTAATACTCAATAAATGCTATTTGATAATCTTAAGTGTTAACACTTTTTATATCTTGCAAAACTCTATTTTGTACCTTTTCATTGATAAGTTGTTGTACTACATCACGTGCATGGACATCTATGACAATAAGGGCTCCTAAAGTTAAGCGAGCAAGAATAGTGAGAGGTTTTCTAACAAGATCAGTTAAATCCAATAATTGAGCTACCTACAAATAAATTATCCAAAATAAATAGATCATGTGAATTTTTTTATAAAAATTAAATATCTAAATTTTAATATTTAAAGTAATAATAATAAAATTTAAATATTATATTAATTTTTTTAAATCCCTACATGATTAAAACATTTTTGAAACAAAAATTGGCATTGAAAAACATTGACATTCAAATATTTTGATTAGCAAGATTTAAAAATATGTATATTTATTGAACATGATTTATTTATTTTTAAATTTATTGTATACTATATACATCCATTATAAGAAATTTAATAAGCAAAACAGATAATAATGCTATAAAACCTTCAAACACGCCTTCTTTAATAAATTGTGACAAGTGTCTTTTAAGTTTCAAGCACCAACCTGCACATTATCAAAGAAATCTTGCATTGTGTTTGTATTTATGCCATTTTCCACACCCTCTGTCCAATAAGTAGAACTTCCGGCAAGAACTATTTGGCCAGGCCAATTTTGAACCCATAGAGTTCTTTGAGTGTCTTTATATGCCACTAGTGAATGTTTACACTATACAAAAGAAAAAATTTAGTATGAATGTTTTTTGAATTCATGATCTTGTAATAAATTAAAATATCAAAGTATTAGATCTCATAATATCAAAATTTAAATACCTGCCAATGTATACTTTGTCTCATTTTGATTTCAACTTCACATAACCAATGTTCAACATTCCCAAGAGGTTTCATTGTTGTTGGAAATGGAATCTACATTTCAAAAATTGAATAATTATGTGTTAATTCATGTACATTGATTCATATGACATATATTATATTTGTAAATAGAATAAAAAAATAAAAAAATTCAATTAATAAACAATAAACTATACATTAACAATCTCTAAAGATACATCACTACAAAATAAATTAATATTATTAACCTTTTCTCCTTCTCCAGAATTCATAGATGTAATTGTTAAATCTTCTTCAAAATCTAGTCGATCAATGGCCTCAAAGCATTTACGTAAATGAGGTTGTACAGCTAATGGATTTTTGGCTTGTGATAAAATTTGAAGCAATTCATCATTTGAAAGGAAAAAAAAGCGACTAAATGCCAAACGCTTTGTTTCTAAGTAATCTGAAAGTCCTTTTTGTATCAAATCTAAAAGCTAATATAAAACAAATAAACATCAATGATTAGGTATTAAAAAAAAGATCACAAATACATAGTTTTCAATAAAAATAATATGACACAATAATGTCATGCAACCATTGAAATTCTAAAGATGCTACAAATTAATTAAAAATTGAATGATATTTTTGCATAATATAGAAAAAATAGAAAATAAACACAATAGAAGTTAATGCCATACTCTATTTGATTCAATAAATTGATCAAGTAACCTTTTATTAGAACAAAAGTTGATTATTTGTGGTGCTGAAAATGCTGAACTAAGAGCCTTGCTATAGACCATGTCTACATTATCAAATCTTTTGCTTTCAATAGGTAATTGTGTTTTGATATCTTCACTACTAAAAATAGGTTCCAAGTACATCCATTGTCTTTGTACTTTCAACCATTCTTCGATAGTATTAGATACCAAAACCAAATTTTCTTCCCATTTATCAATTTCATCTTCAAAAGGTTTTTTGAAAGGAGAAAAACTTATTGATTGTGTTAAAACTATGTGATCATCTAATTGTTGAAGATAGGATTCTTCAATCTTCATAATATATGTTCCTGTTTCTTTATATGGCAATATCTATAACATTATCACATTATTGAGTTAGTTTGAAATAATGTTATAACTAACTCGATAATGAAGAAACAGTTAATTATGAATTGTTTCTTCATTCATAAAACAATTAATAAAACAAACTATAATTTAAAAAAATCCATCAATTTAGAAATTCAAATTCAAAATTTCAAAAATATCATATATTCTAAATATTATTAAAAAATAATTAAAATAATAATAATATCAATTATATTAATTTCCAAATATTCAGTGATATAAATAGGAAATGAAAAACTTCCTTCATTGGTCCATTTGAATTATGAAATAAACATAAAATTAATTAATACCCACCTGCATTTCAAGAGGGATCCATTCTTGTTGCATTTTTTTTAATGCCATTTCTATACCAAATTCTTTACTTGCTAATTCTGAAACTTCTTGAATGATTTCAAGGTGCTGGAGCAATCCCATTTCTAAGGCTTTTGTCAATGTAAATTCAGGAGAAGGTTGAACAGGTAAATTTAAGTTCTCTGAAATTGTCTTCCAATGACGTTCTCGCATACCTTCTTGTCGCAATCCATGAATCAATGGCAAATAGGGCTTAAAATCACCAACCTAAATACAAATAAATACATTAGAAGATAAAAAGAAGAAAGGTAACTCTCATTTGAAAGAATTTCATCCTTGATGTCTCAGTTAGGAGGTAGACCCTATAATAAAGAAACAATATGTTCCTTCCCCCAAGAAATTTTGAGGTCCCCATATGACAATAAGGTAGTTATTGCACCCCCCTACCATTGGACTATGGTGGTAAGCATCCTACCAACGCTCGGATTTGAATTCATGACCACCTCACTAGTGTGCTAAGGTCAAGACCAATGAGCCAAAGTTGAAGGTGCATTTACACTAACATCTCGTTATTAATATAAATTATTCAATAAAATCATGGTGTGCACCTGTTGTCGAATGAGTTCACAAGATGAAGCTTGAGATATAATTTCTCGCTTTTGAAAATCACGAAGGGTTTTAAGTAGTCCCTTGAACCAACCATTGACTTTTTCATCTATTTTTTCAGCATTCAAAGTATCGAAGGGATCATTCATCCAACTTTGGTATGATGATTTCCAAGATTCAGTTGTATCCCACAAGTAGAAAAAAGGTGCAAATTGTTCAACAATTGCTTTCAATCGGCTATAGTCAGTTGTTTCAATTCCAAATAAAAGTTCTCTTGAATTAAATTGACGTGTTAGTTCTTGAGCCTTTTTAAGCCGATTATTAAGATTACGAGCATCAGTGGCAATCTTGTCAACCTAATCAAGATTAATAAAGAAAATATATTAGTTAAGAAAAACACAATGATACAAAAAATTACATATAATTTAAGTGTATACTTTGCTACCACCAATATCATAAGATTAGGACAAAAGGTCTTTCTTTTCTTGCTTCTTTTAATTTGAAAGACAATAAATTGAACTATATATATGTTTTTATTTGGACCATTTTTGAAAATTTCTTTATGTTCCTATTAGCAACTATTCTTTCAAATGTTATAGGAGTAATTAAAAAATTACGTTTGCCAAATCAACAAATGACACAAAATTTGTAACAGCCGTATCAAGTCTTTCCATTTGGTTGCCAAATAATGCTTGTTCACCTTCCATTTCTTTTTGATAACGCTCATTATCATTAGCTAGAACCTTTAAAGTTTTTTCCATTTGTTTTTCAATCTTAAGAGGCCAAGTTAAGAGAGTCCACTTTTGAGTGAAATCATTATCGTTTAGTGAAAATTGTAATCCTTCAAGAGATTGATAGTAAATCTAAAACAAAATATCATTTGTAAATTAAAAATACATAAATATATAAAATTTATAACATTTTAAATATTTAATTAAATAAATAGATTTAAAATATACTTATTTGTCAAATTATTGTTGACTACTTGACTATGGAATATATACATTTTTAAAATCTAAGAATTTTTTCCATTTCAATATATCTAAATTCTAACAAGTTAAATATAAATCATAGTAAAAAAATTTGAAACACAAGCATATAACTTCATTGTATGGGTGGCAAATAAATAATGTTAAGAAGACTCAAATACGCATTAAAACCTTGGGGGGTCACTTAGAGTGTCCATTAGAAATCATGTGCAAACAAAACTTTAGACCTCCTATATACTTTTTGAATTTTAAATAAAAAAATATGAAAAAATATGAATAGATTTTCCTACTTTGAAAGTTTATATTTTGAATTATTGAAATTTTCATTTGTTATTAATAATTAGTTACAAATTTTTGAAGTAAAAAGATACACTGTAGAACTAAAAAATAACTTTCATACCCCTATATTATATAAGAAAAAATTGTCTAAAAAATGAAAAAAAAAAATTCCTCAAAATAACTCTATTGAAAGCTCAATTTTTGAGTTGAATATTGATTCAATGGTCATCTAAATGTGTTCTCTATAATTATTTGAGTTGAAAAACATGCCATTTTAGTTCATTTTCAACCTCTTTAAGAAATCATTTCATATTTTATTTGAATTGGAAATTTTGGCAATAGAAACCTATAGTCATTACTAAACAATGGTCAAAATTTTAGATTGAAATTATAGTTTATTAAAAACCACTTGTTCGCACGTGGTTTGTTGTAGTAGAACTAAGTGCACCCCCTAAGATTAAAACTGATAAGGTGTAGATAATCTTTTGAAATATAATTATTGCTTTGCTTTATTTGGTTTAATTATAATTAAGCAATGATGAATAGATTAATTGCTTATACAATGGCAACTCGAATGGCAATAATTTCTTGAAAATTGTATGTTTTGAACAAAAATTCATATAAAATAATGTACTATTCAAATAAATTTGTAAATATAAATTTCAATAGTTTATTGACATATCAATATTTTATTTTAAAATAAATAATTTAAAACATGAAAAGTAAATAAAACAACAATGATTTTTGATATTTTGTATCTCGTAGATATAACACAATGACAATGATTATGGATAATGTTTCAATACATATTTGTGAAGCAATCCAAAATTTTATTAATAAAATGATTAAGAGTTTTTAATATGTGCGTATGCACCTCAGTAGATTCAATTTCTCCACTAAGCTCATGTATTTTCATTGGCATAGTCACCATTGCTTGTTTCAAAGCATCAACATCTTCTGGAGTATTTGTTTTTGTCTTTAGTTGTGTTTCAATGGCCTCAAATTTGTGTCCAATTTTAAAACCTATGTCTTTTGGAGTTTTTGAAATCATCAAGAGAACTGTAGTTCACAAATGAAAAACATGTTTATAATTAATTCAATATTATTTCCAACTTAAATAGAATTGAAGAATTATTTATGGATTTTTTTATGTTTATTTTTTATTTTTAATAAATTATATTTAAATTTCAGTAGGAAAGAAGAAAACCTAAGTCTATAAGTTGTTGTTTTTTGGTCATCAAAAACTTTCGTACTTTTTGATTATTAATCACAAAACATCCAAATTCTATGGCATTTGGAATACTGCAAAAAAACATATAGTTTGTATACATTTTTATTATTATTATATTCCAATTGCATCTAAAAATTTGTACAAGTTTTTAATAAAATACTTTTAAATTCATTTCATAAATATTAAATAAAATAAAGACAAACCATCTATCCAATCCATCCAAATCTTTTCTATGAATTTCAACTTCTACAAGCAATTGTTTTAATTCTATTTTCTTATATTCCAAATCAGCTTTGTAAGCTTTAATATCCAATTGTAATTGTTCTTCATAAATTGCCCAAAATTCCAAATACAAGGTTACATGGTGCATTGCCTTTTTTGAAGCTTCCTTTTGTATTAAGAAAATAATGTTATTTAATTCATGTAAAAGATATTTGAATGTCATGAATTTCAATTACATATAGAGAATATTGATTTTGAGTCAAGTATTATAATAAGACTTAGGATTTTGAATTTAATACTAAAAAAGTTTGTAAATGCATAAAAATGAAACCTGGACTTTAAGTTTAAGTTTTTGGACTAATGGTTCATCTAGTGCCACTGCTGCAATATTAGGACGTGTACTCCATTTTAATTTATCCATTACAAATGTATGAATTTGAGGTATTTCTTGCAACGAATTTATGCAATGATCTATTGCACCATTTGTCACTTCTTCAAATCTTGAAATTCGCGTACTATAATCAAAACTTTTATTGTCAACAATTATTACCTCTAAAGAGAAAAGTGGTGGTTTTTTAACCATCTACAATAAGAAAAAAATGTTACATTATTAACACAATTTGAATATTGGTTTTGACTACAATTATTTCATTTCTATGAATTAAAATATCATAGGAATTCATTTAAGTCACGCTAAAATAAATTTATAAATTATGTAAAGCTTAGAACATTAAATTGTGAAAAATTGATATAATTTGATAACAAAGATTTTAAATAGTATCTTCAATTAAAATAAAAAAATAAAAAAATATTAATAATTTGAAGGCATTTCTAAAAGTATTGCAATACGAAATACCTTTTTTCAGACATCAATCATCTTAAGTTTCAAAAAAAATTTATATTCACAAAAGTTTAAGTGTCTTTTGATGTTTAGAAGTAGAATAAATATAGCTTGTATATAGTACATATTACTTTGGAATATTATAAAAAAATAATTAATAAACTATTATTCATGATTAAAATTTTCAAATGTATAAGTATTGAAGTTATGAATAAGGAATATTCATATGGATATTAAGTGAATACTTACTGTAGAAAAATCATCATCTGACCATTTGCATGTAACATTATTTATGGATTTCACCTCAATAAGAGGTGCATCGCAATGTCGTTCAATAAAGCGAGTGTATCTATGTAGCATGTCTTCGGTCAAAAATCGTAAAGAATCTTCCATCAAAAATTTAATCATAGTTAAATATCTTTTCATTTTGCTAAAATTGTAAGCATCAATGTTTGTTTCCTTGATATTAAACCACCCCTTGCCAACATCTTTGAAAGTAGATTTTAATATGTTCTTGAGAATGGTTATCCAACTATTTTTTTCCAAACATGGCAAGAATAAGTATATATAAGTGTGTGCATATATGTATACACACCAAAAATTAGAATGTAAATAAAGTTTTTTTTATTACCTTTCTTTTAGATGTGTGGCTGCTTGATCAGATGTTGTAGTTTGTAGTTGCTCAAATTCTTCTAGCTTCAAACTTTTTGTATAATGAGTTTGTAAGATTGTCAACTTCAAAATTTTGTGGCACTCAGCTGTTACTTTTACAGTAGAAAAAATTACTTCTCTTCTTGTAAGATTAGAAGTGAAAAAAAATTCATTTTTCTTTTCTTCAAATGCATATTTGGGAATTTGTAGAGTGCCATATCTACATATTTATTTAGCCAATATATTAAACACTACATAAAGAAAACACCATATTTAAAATAGAGAAGAATTGAATGTTATACAATTAAAAAAACATTCAATACTTCTACCTTGGCACTTCAATCTTGGATGTATCAATAAATAGTGGCTCATCTAAATCCACGGTAAATTCTTGTGAAAGAGCATCTCGTTGTTTTAAATTTTCTACAAACACCAATTTATTCATAACACGAGCATAATCTAGATTAGCTTCCCTTAGAAGTTGAGTTAAATCCTCATTGCGCTCTATCATAGCCTTTGTATTGTAAACATGTTCTTTTATGTGCTTAACTTGGGTGTCATTAAGTGTTGAAATATCTTCAATGGGCATACAATTAATGTATTTTTGAAATTTCTACATTCATAGAAATATCATTTTAAGCATTTATAAATAATCACATTTGGTCAAAATTAAAAAAGAAGAATCTCTACAATATATAATGAGTTTCTATATTAATTACCATCTTCACTTTGGCTACTCTACGTGATTTTGCAGCATAGACAATTCGATCTACAAAACGAAATGGATTTTCAGCTGAAAAACACACGTGAATTCTGCAACAAGCATAATTTTGCATTATTATTAGGTCACATGTTAACTCTACAAAGTATAACCATAAAAAGGTTGATAGATCTCTATCAAATGTATTTATGCCACATTTAACTACTTTTGGACTATTCAATGAATTCTGAACAAAACATTTGAAGATCTCTAAATAATAACATTGGGGGATCCCCTAATGTTTGTATATATCTCCAGATGTTTGTATAGATCTCCCAATGTTTTGCCTAAATCTCCGAATGTTTTGCATTATCTCCTGATGACCAATTTTTTTTCCTCAGTCTTGATGACCATTACTAATTCTTGACTTTTCAAAGTCTAGATGTAGTTAAATGTGGCATATTTTTTAGAAGACATGCTTTAGTAAAAATCAAAATTGTAAAATATTCCTAAATATTTGATGTATGCAAAAAATACATTTTGAAAATTTCATTAATTTATTTTCAAAATTATTTCTTCCAACATTATTATATGGAGAAATATTCTAAAATATATAAAAATAATAAAATTCATTATATAAGAAAATAATTATATTAACATAAACTTCAATAATCATATTAATATATAAAATTTATAGAAAATCAAAATAGAAATCAGAATGATAAGTAGGATTTTTTTCTTAATTTTACTAAGTGCTCCAACATCCAGTTTCTAGGCAATGAATAGATTGGAACTGACATTTCTTTCGCATTATTGCTTGGATGAAAGTCATTATGATTTGTGGAGATACTTTATGAAGTTGTTGTCCTATCTGATGGTTGGGTTTGGTATTATTAGAGTACATATTTTTCTAAAATTACAAATGTGGAAGTATGTCAAGTGGTTGATTAAGCCAAATGTGCATTGACTCTAGTTCAAAACTGGATTTGCAAAAATGAGGTCATAGATTTAAAGAACACAAAAATTTCAAAAAATTACTATGTCAAGAGAAACTCACTTCAAATCCATTCCAACAAGTTTTACTCAAAAAATGATAATATTTTGTTTGTAATCAAATTTAGAAGGAATTTTAGAATTTTCCTTTCAAAATTTATTAAAAAATATTGGTAATGGCATTGGTAAATCCAACCATACGGATGGAATCTAAAACCCAAAATCTACAACTTTTATTTATATATCACTTCCAAAATATTCTTCAAGATAGCACTTTATAATGATTTTTCTCAAATCCTCAATTCTGGAGAAGACTCTGGGGGTTTAACCCCTATGCGTCACAAAGCAAAGCCACAAAGTGAGGAGCTTTCTTGCACTTGTGAAAGAAAACGGAATAATTTGAAAGCTATTGTGTTATAGAAGTTTTCATCATTGCAATTTGAAACCAACTTTGTGATGCGTGGAAATCTGCAATTTCCACGAGAATCCACCATCCGGATTTTGAGATTATGATCTTTGATGCACTTGCTATTCTACGGATCCTGGGTTTCTCTTAGGACTTCCCGAGTTTAGAAATTTGCACAGGGCAAACCACAAATCACATGCCCACAAGCTTCAAGTATGACTTAGCAATTGTAGCCAAAAATCTAGAGAAAAAAGAATTTCTTCGAAATTCGTGAAAACCCGACTTTGGGAATGTTTGAAAGCAGTGAGATTTGAGGTTTGTGTCCTTGGTACAGTCAACTTGGGGCCACATATACATTTCTAGCATTGTGTAATTAGCAAAGGTGGGGCTAATCTGAGGCGTGGAGCAGAGACGCAACCCTAAACAACTATTTCAGACTCATGTACAGATTGTGCTTTCAAACAACTCCGGAATTAGTCTGAATTTTTTTTCGATCCTGGGCATCTGAAAAACATCCGTTGTGACGCACAGGGGTTAAACCAGTCATTTGGGGTTAAACCAATCCTTTGGGGAAGACTTTAAGGGATTAAACCAGTCCTTTGGGAGGCTTGCAAGATCTACTAATTCATTAATCAATCATTATTTCTAAAATTAAAACACATCTCTACGATTAGATTTCAAATCAATTAGTGTTCAACTTCAAATGAATATTTTAATTTTTTAATTTTTTAATAAATGAAGTTATTTCTTAAAATCCTAAAGGACTACGTATTCAAATTTCAACAATATCTAAACACAAACATGTCCTGAGCACAAACAATCTTCATATTTTCATTCATCTAATTTTTTTGTGTTAATTCTCTTACACTTGTATGGTATAGATTTCACAACTTTCTTTTGCAAATCTTTTGTAGTTCAAGGAATACAAGTAATTAAATTTGTCAAACCTTGAAAACTACCTTATTTAGTTCTAAAATTGATTTGAACAAATAAGAAAAATAAAATTTTAAAAGATTTTTAGAATCACAACTTAATATTTTGGATTCAAAGAAAAAATAATTTTGTAAAAATTACAAATATCCAATTTGGAATCAATTATAGAAAAAATGTTTATTCCATGGTTTTAAGTTTTATTGGAAATAAAATAATAATTAGGAAGTGTAGCAAGTGAACTAATGATATGGATGTAACTTAATTTATAGATCACATTTTACAATTTCCGTTTGAAAGTCATCATTTAATTATTATTTTAAGTTTCATTTTATCATACATTTTTACAATTTTGGAAATTTAGACTACCGTAAAATCCTCAAGGGATAAAATGCTATGAGTTCAACTCAAAATCTGGATTATTAAGAATAAAATATGTTATTATACTTTTAATCATTTCATACTTGAACAATTTTAAAAATCTAAATGTTCCAAATGTGAAAAAAAAAATTTAATTAAATTTATAGAATGAACTTGGTCAAAATATGTTTATCATTTGACATTTTTATATTAAATAAATAAATACATAAAGAATTTAAAGAATTGATAAACAAATTGACTTTAGGATATGATTTATTTCCACTATACTAAAATTTTGGAAAGTAGGTAGATATTTGGAAATAAAATATACCAAATCAATTGAAAAATACATGGATAATTTAGGCAATTACCTTTGTAACCATTTTGTTTCTTCAATGTCATTCCACTTCACCAAATAGGTATTATTTTCCTCACAATAATCTACAATATTTGATGTTTTCCATTCTATTGTGCCATCAATTTTTATAAACAATGCTTTTGCAGGAATAGGAATAGTTTTATCAACCCTACATTTAAAAGATGACAAGTTCAATAAATATGATAAGTATAAATTGAATAATATATACTCTAAATGTATTGATCAAAATACATGGCATAAAGTGACCTAAGTATTGTTAGAGAGGAAAATGAATGAGTGGTATAATTTATAAAAAAAAGATTATATTTTAGTTTGGATTTATTCCTCTATTATTGTTTAAAGTATAGAATTTTAAACATATTTATTATTAAACAAACTAAAGAAAAATACTACTATATATATATATATTAAACAACAAAATAAATTATGACATTTTGTATAATTTTTTATGATTCTTTATAGTGTTTTTCAAGACTTGTTTATTAAAAAATATTGCGAATACTTTGAAGTAAAAACAATATTATCAAATTTTACTCTTTTAAACATAGATAATTTTATAAATTATTTTTAAAAAAATACAACATTTTATGGCAAAATTAAATACATTGAGCCAATCTATGAATTGAAAATTGAAATTTTAAAACTATATTAATGATTTCAATTTCAATTAAAAATTATATAAATCTATAATTACCATTGAGATGGAGTTCGAGTTTCAAAGTCTTCATTGTCAAATAAATACAAAGGTAAGTATCCTTTTTCTTCATCTAATATGAATTCATTTGAATCAAAACCTTTTTCATCAAATAATTTTACAAGATCTTGTAGTGAATAATAATGTTTCATCCTGCTAAAAGTTAAAGTGATTAACATTGATTTTAAACCAAATAAATTCTAATGATATTCCACCAATAGGAAAAATATACAACATTTAGTTACAAATTTGATATACCATAAATACTTCATACTTGTTTTATAAGTTTTGAAAAAAAAAATCATTTCTAATGTCATTGACTAAGTAACTACAACTATAATGACCATTTGTTGTGATGCTAATGTCATATGATATTTATATATATTCACAAAGTCAGACCTTTCAATGGCTTCTTCTCTTGTCATATCACCTGCTTTTGGTTCAAACAAGGCCATGACTATGGGTTCCAAAACGTTAATCTACATTAAAAAGAATTATTATAGCAATTATTGTTAAGCTAAAATTTGGACTTCCAATAATCATTTCAAGTTTTTTTATTCTTCTTTGAATGCACACATCAAGATGAAATTAATTGAAGCATTTAACCTTTGAATTTTGAGCCATTTTATTGCATATTAATGTCCATATCTTTTTATTTACAACTCTTTGTCAATAAGAAATTAATGAATAACCTCTACAATATTTTTCCTACAAACAACCATCAACAAACTTAAAAATATCAATCTTAATTACATATTGAAATAATAGGTACATGGTTATACTTTTAATAAGTTCAACTCATCATAACCTATGATGCTCATGTATCATTTCAAAATACATAAATTATTTCTAATTTTTATTAATCACTTTAAAATCGTGTTTCAAAGATATTGAAATTTATAAGAAAATCATGGTAATGAATTAAACTCCAAAATATGCATAGCCAAATTCTTTTGGGGAACCAAATTAGACAAAAAAATTCTCATTTAGAAAGTTTGCTTAAGCTGATAAAATCATTGCAACATCAATGGAGCTTGAAATGTTAACCTAGGTATGCAAAATTGGCAACAAATAGCCTTAAAGATTAATCTTTAAGAAAATAATTGCACTATTCTTAGATAAAATTTAAAATAATGATTACTATTTTTGCTTTCACCTCGATATAAATATATATACTTATACATATATTTCTTGTATCCAATATTAGTTTTTAGACTTGATATAATCAAGTTAATGATAAAGGTTTAATGTTGTGACCTAAAATTATATGGATTGATAGTCTAAAAGTAATAAAATACATTGAATAGTTTTCAAATGGTGTTAATGGCTACTTTGATTTTAGACTTCTATTCTTTTGTATTCAATGCTCAAGTTTAGATCTTGTAAAGGAAATTTTTACAAACAAAACATCATTACATTTAATAAATGGTATATGATATTAGAGGATTTTTTATTTTGTAGAATGAGATGAATTTGATAACCAAGGCCTTAATATTGGATTGGGAATATTTTTTATTATATTATTTTATAAATACAAAATCAATACTCCAAATTCATTCACATATTTCCATTTGGATAATAGCACCTTCTAGAATTGATTGTTGTCGTTTTCACCTTATTTGATCCAACATTGGAGTGTCTTCTTGTAAATGAGAAAATACCAAATTCTCATGTAAGTTTGTAAATTATTGTTTTGAATGATTTCTTATTAATTTTTGCAAAAAATTGCAAAAGTTCATAATTTGCAAAAATAGAGGTGTAATGTCATAATTATTAGGACTTCTTCCATTTGACTTTCAACCTAGAAAATGTAGACATAATTTACACAATGTAATGAAGTAGAAAGTTAAATTAATACAAAAGCACATGTTGGATTGAAGAAGCCGTAAATGAAGAATTGAAAACTTGTAGATTAGGACTCGATTAATATGTTATAAACATTCAAACATGATTGCATAATGAATATCAATTCTTGCAAATTTGATGTTTTTAAATTGGGCTATAATAGGATTGGGGGGGTGTACTTGATTTGTGCATTTGTCCTAAGATTAATTGTGAGCTAAAGAAATCCTAATCATGCAACCTTAAGAAAATTTTAAAATGTGCAAAAACTGTCTAAATTTAGATAAGATCTAAACCCTTTCATTCTGAGATCAAAATCCAAAATTTTAAATTGATTAAAAAATATATGAATATTTTAGTGATCAATGATGACCATTAATTTTTCCATTGATGAATCTATTTTGCAACCATGGGGTCTTTTCAAGTGGTGGCAAAAATAATGGAATGAATAGCTACAATACAAATAATGAAATCTCAATGCCACAACTAAATTTGAAGCCCATAATTGATAATCTTTTTCAATTCTTTTGGATTTAGCCAATATTTCTAGGCATAAAGAACAACAAAATTTCAAGAGCAAGGTGAGGGGGTTGAAAGGTTTTTAGAGGGAACCAATAGGACTTATAAAAACAAATGTTGTCACAAGTGCTTTCAAGGCCCCAATTTCCATCCAAGAATTATTTGTTGCCAAAGTCTTTGGAGTCAAAAAGAAAGTCCAAAGCTTTTAGAGGAGCTTCATTGGTAGTATAAGACAATGGGGACCTAGTTTTTATTATGTGTAAGGTTTTGAACAATTTTCAGAATGAAGTGAATTTTGACAATTATAATAGTTAAATGTAAGAGTTTAATTTTAGAAAGCATAGTTTTTTGAGGCACTACATAAATAATTACTTACAAAAAGTGTACTCATGTTGTGGATTCTTTTAAATTAGTCAAGACAAATGGTTAAAGTCTTAAAATCTTGCAAAAGTGAATCCTATTTACTCCAAGTTTGTTATTTTTTTCATTTTTTTTCATTTATTGATCTTAAAATTATAATTTTTATACCTATAATTACATTTCAATGGAAAAATGGATTAAGGCATGAACATTCATTCTTAGCTCCACTTGTTCTTAATTTAAGAAATTTATCAATATGTTTTGATATGACTTTCTTTATAAAAGAGAGGAAGGGGACATAATAAAAGGGACTTATTCATGGAAAGAATGCATAGACTCTATAAAAATGATTGGCTAATTGATTATTCAATTCAATTAAAAGCACATAGAAAAAGAAATGATTAACTATCTATTAATTTAAAATAACAACCATATATAGAATCATACAATTATGAACTCAATGTAGAAAGATTATTCTAAAATTCTCAATGTTGAAGATGTCAATAATCATTAAAGGAATTTTCATTTTTTAGTTCAAAATTTATTCATAAATATTTTAAAATAATAAAACTTATCAATCTAAATTCAAAATTTTAAAATTCAAAATCTACAAATTTTGTGTATAGATCAATACCAAATTCAGTTCACCAAATAGTCATTTACAATACATCCTTATGAAAACTCATGTTTACATAATTGAATGTCCTCAATGAACTTTTCCACAACAATACCACATGATTTTAGCACAATGACTTTAGAATATGAGCTTGCAAACATGAGTCAAAGAGTATAGAACATAGTTTTTGTAAGCATGGAGCCATGATTTTCTTTAAACTCTAGTTTAGTGAATTTATGTAAATAATGGTTTTTAATTAAGGCATTACTAATTTTAATAAATTTTGACACCTAAGATTGTAGATCTATGGACCTTGGACCTATGATTGCACAAGGCAATTTTTTGATTGAATCTTCTTTTAATTATCTTTATTCCAATTATGGATGTTTGCAATTGCATTCATGAGCAAGGATTGTCCCAAATATTAGATGAAAAATGCTTTCTTGTCAACAATATTAGCTTCTTGTCTTTGCAATACTAAAAATTTGAAACTCTCCTAATTAAAGTCATAAAATCAACAAATTTGAACCTATCAAACTTTTCCAAAAACTATGCTAAATTCTTAATCCTCTTTAAAGTAATATGGTTATTGATGGTTAGAGGATAAAAAAATTGGGGTTTGAAACGCCTTTTTTTTTTGTTTACAACAAGGTGCATTTTTATTTCTATGTAATGATAGGTACAATTACATTAAACATGAATAAAATACCATACAACAAACAAATATTGAAATATTGCATTTAACTACTTCTCGACTTTCAAAGGGTCCAGAATTAATAATAGGAAAAAAATGGTCATTTGGAGATCATGCAGAACATCAAGAAATCTATGCAAAACAATTAAAGATCTAAACAAACATCTGGAGCTCTCCAAATGTTATTATCTAGAGATTTTTGGATATTCTGTCCAAAATTCACTCAATACTCAAGAAGTAGTTAAATGTGGCATTGAAGCATATCAAATGAAAAATTTAAAGTTGGACTTGTTGTATCACATCCAATACCTTGTCTTCTCAACGAAAGGGAAGTAACTTCATTTAGAAACACACACTCCTATTCATTTAAGATGGTATATATAGATGGAGTCAAAATCACAATTACGTGTTACTTTTGCCTTGTTCGTCAAATAGAAATAATTTATATTAAAAATAATAATAATAATTGGAGAATGTTTGTATTTTTTGTGAATTTTCAAAGTCAAGTTTGAAAAAAACTTCAAAGTGTTCAAGAGGTGCACGTTTGAAGTGCCTTGAAAAAGACCCCAAACCGCTCACTAAAAGCTTATTACTTTACAATCATGAAGCACCATTTGTAAACTAAGAATCAAACAACAACAACTAAGCTTATTACATAAGTTTACACCTCATAATCACACACACTCCTCATGGGTGCATAGTAGCATCCCTACGAGTACCTCTCTATGTTTTTATTTCATTATTAGACCTTGACAAGTACCAAAGATAAGCTTAATCCTCTCCAAGGTTGGCAGTCTTTTTTTTTTTTTATCAAAACTACCATATTTGACTTGTGAACTTGGGTAACTTCTAAATAAAATAATTGTGTATATTATATAGAAGGAAAGGAAAGAAAACATCAATTTGCGGATATTGAAGAGGAGTAACAAACTCAACAAAATGAGGAAACATAATGTGTGTTTTTTAGTGCTCTTTTGTTCAAAAGCAATACCATTTTCTTTAAAGAATATTAGGCAATATATTCCTTCATTTTTAGGAGATGAAATCATTGATTTCTACATTTTTTAAGGACAATATCACTCATTTTTTAATGAAGCTCAAGCTTTTTTTGAGTTTCTAGGAATTTGTTGTAAATTGAATAAAAAGATAACATTTTGATAAGTTGTATCAATTTTATTTCAATTGTAACCATACAAATTCAAACTAGACATGTTAGATATCACATAGGAAAAGAAAACACAACAATTTCACTTATGGATTGAAAGGTTATAATGTTTGATCATGAGGGTGTTAAAACTGTGAAAGTGATTTGAAGTCTTTAAATCCTCTCTTCACATGTCAAATCTAAAAAGTGGGTCACCAAAAAAATATAAGGATAAAGAGTCTAACATGCATGACCCCAAACAATCAATTTATGGCTTCTCAAAATCTACTCTAAAATTTTCTTAAATGAATTTCTAATGTGATTTTTCCTCCAAGATTTAGTATATTTGAGGCTCATTTCCAAGAGCCTTCAACATTATAGAAAGTCAAGATTGCAATGAATACCCTTGTACAAAATCTTGAATACAAAAATCATCATCAATCATTTTCAAAATTGGATTTTTGATGCTAAAACTAGACTTCAAAAAGAATTTTTCAAAAACATAAACTACTAAAAATAACAAATTGATTAGGTGTTATTTGACTTCAAAGTATTGTTGACACCAAAATTTGGTGCCTTGAGCATTTAGGGGTTAAGTTTCATTTACATTTTGCACATTTCATCCATTTCTATAGGTGTAAACAAATGCATTACTCTAATAAAGATTACTTTACAAAGATTCTAAAATAAATGAATATAAATTCTTTCAGGAGACATGTTTCAATTGGAAAAGTATAAGTTTTACAATTGAAAACAAAGTTAAAAACAACAAGAAGAAGAAAATTCCTCCAACTTACTTCATTTTGCACTTATTACACTACAAATTTGTATTACGTGTTTTAAATGGTGTATATAGACAATGTCCTGTATAAATTTACTGTACAAGAGACCATTTTGTAAATATTTTTTACAAATAATGTCATCCAAATCCATTTTTTGTTGTTGACAATATTTGTAATAGTGATAAATCAAATATTAACTTGAACTAATTACAGTAGTTGATAAACATATTGTCATTTATGATACACGACATTTAGTGTTAATGACATTAAATAATTTTCTTAGTTTAGTTTAAGAAATAAAGTAAGAGTAGAAATGTGGTTACAATACACCCAACTTTAAAACCAAACTACCCACCAATGTCCTACTAGTATTCTAGTATAGATTGAAGAGTAACTATTTAAAATTTAGAAATGGAAGATAAAAGAATATGACATTTTTTGTAGGTTACAAAATGGATAATGTCTTACAAACTTCAAACTATGTTAGTGTAAAATCTATATAGATTATCATATAGCAAAACTCAAAAACCGTTTGAGTTGAAAATGAACTTATTTGATCTATTTATTTGTTGGTTATTTTTATTTTTTGAAGTTCGAGCTCCTTGAATATGACATTGTTGTTGTACATAATTTTTTTTATTGAATTAAATTATATAATAATATAAATACATTTAACTATTTGACAATATGTTATTGCAACCATTTGCATTGTAAAAATTTCCTAAAAAGATATTTTCATAGTCATTTTTCACTATTATACAATTCTTAAAATTATTTTGGAATTTTTACTAGCCACAACTAGAGACCAAGAACTATGACCATGATAATTGTTTTATACAACTTTCAAGTGCAAGTTTTAAATTCAAAAATCCCAAGAGACCCAAATTAAGTAGCTTTTATTATTATTTTTTATTAAATTTTTTTATAGAAGGTCAAAAAACGCAACATCTAATGGGAGAAAATTTTCATATAATTATAACATACGAGTGAGAAGTTATAATTTTATTTGTTTCAAGCCTAAAATCAAACAACAAAATATTAATTTTTAAACTTATTCCTTACAGATTATAGTTTATTACATTTATATTCACACACAAATATAAAATTCATTAATTTCTCATTAAAAAGATGAAGATATGAAGATTTTTTGTTCATTGACAACTATATTATTTCTTAGCAAAAGGAACAGATGAATATCATTTTTGAACCTTAATTTTTTTAATTTAAAAAAATAAAATATTGGAAAGGTGTACAATATTTCTTGAACCTTTGTGCCATTAGGATTGGATTTTTTTTATCATACCAAATTTATTTGAAATTTATTTTTCACTATGATTATGTATCTTAATTCACTAAATAGTATTTTCCAAAGTAAGTTATTGCACTCTTAAGATTCTTTTCAAACTTTTTGACTTTATTTTTTGTCTTGATTAACTTTATTTTCAATAATATAGTTTTTGACTTCATTAACTTTTTTAACATAATCTCTCAATTTGTAGCCCTCAAAAATTAGTTTGTATTGAATGCTAGAATCTAATAATATAACTAGAGTCTTAAAAAATACACCCAAAAAAATTACTTTCCTCTTCAAACATTATGATTTTTCAATTCATGATGCTATTTTTTACGTTAATTTCAGATTTTTCTATATAAACAAGCTAAAAAAAATCTTATAATTGCATCTCAAAATATTGGAAATGTTTTGGTTCTTGGTTGATTGTTATATGGCAGTGATTGCCACTTTTGAGCTCATTGTCATTGTCTGAAACTGTTACAAAACAGTGAAAACCCCAAATTAATTTAAAACAAGTACACGTGTCATTTTTTCATTTGAAGGAAAACAATTAAAGTAAATTACAAAAAGAGTACATTGGTTGTTTTTTCTAACTTCAAATTTCATTTCAGATCATATGCTGAGAAGAAAAACTCTAAGATAATGTTGACAGTCTTCCAAAGCCTAACAAATTGCTGAGAAACTTCAATTAGGGTTTTACATATCTATACATTTAAATGTGTACTCAAATAATTGCTAATGCAACAACCTGCAGCAATATACTCAATGTTCTCCAAGTCCAAGTATCACCCAAATCAGGGCTTTAGACGATCCTTTATACAATCCTTTAAGGTCCTCACGGCTCTGAGCATAACAAAACCCTAGATAGAAAAATGCAATACAAAATGTTCCGATTCCTAAAACCAGATTCCAAAACGTAGAAATCGTAATCATAAACACCATGGCTTGCATATGGAATTTCTTTGCTTGGGCAATTTGATCTAAACCCCAACAGATACCACACACCATGTAGATTATGAGAACAAAACGACTTCCTAGCTCATCGTTCGACTACTGAGAAAATGACAAGATTCATCGTTACCAATTAGCACAAACTTTTACATACCCTGGTAGATCTCCAAATAGATTGAACAAGCTTGTGTGTGGAAGAGTATGTAAGACTCCCAAGATAGGTCGAACAAACTTGCGAAGCTTCAACCAGACAACACAAGAAACCCCAAAACCTGAATTTGACGCACCTTTGTGCAGGGTTGACGAATTTCAATGTCCGGGGCAAAATCACGTCCATTTTTCGGATGTCCGGACGTCCGGACGCCCACATTTTCGGGACGCGCGGACGATGTGGACGGCGTCCATCGGATGGCACCCGTCGGCCGTTCGGACCGACGCGGACGGGCGGTTGGCGCAGACGGCGGACGCGTCCGCGCGGACGGCGGACGGCACGGACGGGCGGACATCCATAAAACTACAGTACATGAAGCCAAATTTGATGCATTATACTATTACATTTTTGTAGGTAATACTTGATCCAGAAAATGATGCACACAATGTAATTTTAGTCAATAGTGCTTGACTATTTAGAAACAAAAAAACCTTGATGATATTTTGAACATCATTAAGTTCAGGTGCATTACAATGATAGGTTCAAAAAATAAATTGCCGTTACATGCTTCCATGTAACAATTCATTATGAACACTTGAATAATGAATTATACATCCCTTTCATCCTGAAGGCTGATAATCACTATCTCCTTTCACCTCTGCCCCGCTACTATGACCTCTAGTATCCCATCCTGAATCTTCATCTTCATCGTTGTCTGACTTTTCCATATCCTCTGATAAAGATTGTACAATTGCCCCTCCTTGTACTTGCTTGGATGCAACTGACCTCGTTGGTCGGCCCTTCCTCTGCTCTTGTTTGGCTCTTAGTATAGACTTTCCTATGCCTTCTTTAAGGCCATGAATCGGTTTTAATTTCCTCGCTGAAATTGGTTGACATACATCAAGAGGGGTTTTACCAAGACTTTGTCTCTTTGATGGGGAAATTGCAAAAGCCTCCATTAATCTTTTATTTCGAGCTTTGTGGGACTCTTTCACCGTTGGTGGTCTTACTTGCAATCCTCCTTGATTGGGTATCTTTGCTCCAATCATCTGTTGCAATGTTCCATCAGACGATTTGAATGAATCACGTTTTGTTTGGCCAGAACGTTGACCAAACATTGATGCCAATGTCTCGTCCTTCTCATCATCGCTCCATGATGAATTGAATGGATCTGGATTGACACGAAGGTGCATTCCGGTTGGACTGGTCAAATGTTGTTCAACTTGTTTCCCAAATCTTGAGCCTCCGGGACCATTCAAAGTTGTACTACCTCTTGTATGTAGTGCTGATGGACGATTGCTACGTGGTCGTAATTGGAGATCTTGCACAATTTGCTTCTGGTCTTCGACGTTGTGAACTAGCATTGGGCGATCAAACTCCGTCACACGTGCATCTACATTCGATGGTACTTCCACACATTCAACACTTGTATTATCCACATTCATGTCAGACTTCACCCCACACTCTCCCATGTCATTGACTTCGGGATTTTCTTCTACAAGTGCCATTGCCATGGGTAGACTCTCGAGAATTGGAATCACTTCATCTGTTTGGGGGATGCAATCATTGACAAACATTGCCTCATTTTCCTCCACTATTTGCGCATGAGTGTCCTCCGTATTGGCTAGAATCTTTTCGCTAGTCAACAACCCGGTTCCATCTACAAATTTAGCTATAGAAGGGCCACCTTCATCATATTCACAATTGTCCTCATCCAATGGAAAGTTGTAAATGTCTTCTGCATTTCTATCCCCTTCTTCATTGTTCCGATTTGGGCTCCGGAGCGGTTCATCATCCAAATTGGTGATGTCATCATTCATAGCATCTTCGTTATCGAATAGAGGATCACCATCTTCACCATCTTCATCACGCTCGTCCTCCGACATAGAATCTTCTGACTCCACATTCTCGGTGTACCACTTCTTCTCATCGTTTTCCTTTGATGCAGAAAGGACTTTGGAATTGGTGTACACATACACCAAATCTTGGGCTCTCTGTGGCTTCAACTTGTTTCGAAATTTGTTGTGAACAAATGAATAGCTACTCCAATTTCGTTCACATGAAGACGAAGATACCGGTTGGGCCAAAATCCTCTTAGCAATTGGAGCAATGAGCTTCCCACACGCACCTTCAAAATCCCACCAAGCGTGCGCCGACAATTGTTGCTCGTCCGGGTTCAACATGTTGTGAAATGGAGGTTCCCTGTGGCGGAAGGCTACAAATTCTTTCACGACCGAGGCGTACTCCCCTTGTTTGCAAATTTTCATTAGAACACGCTTGCATGCATCCATTGCATCTTGGTCGTCGGCTAGCTCTTGATCTTCAAGAAGGTAGGGGTTCAACAAAGCTCCTGCATAATGTAGATCGGTCTCCACCAATTCCCGTCGGGCATAATACGGTTGCACTAGTGGAATGGCAAGGTCTGAGGATAAACGAAAAGGCGGTTTATCTAAAGAGAGGACATGTTTATCTAATTTCCTCATTATGTGCAGCACCTTGCCCATGCATGGCCTCTTTGCATCCAAGTCACGTAGACCATTTACAACGGGAGCCGACAAGTCCTTGAAATTTTGACAACGGCGCCAAAAATGCTCGCTCAAAATTATCTTCTTCACCATCCGACATTCACTACGGGATTTGGAGTTCCGCCCAAACTTCCTTGCGTATTCATCCCATTGCGGGTCCGTCACTGTTTGTTGCAACTTCCCATTGACCTTCAACATGCGCCCAATCATGTTGTAATTAGAGGCAAACCTTGTTTCCACCGCCATCAACAAATTATATTCCGGTGAGTACTTCCGAAATATTGCAAGTGGCATGTGCCGCTTCTTGAAGAATTTCACCACGATACGGGCATTTTCCACGACCTCTTCAATGCATTGTTCATTCCCCCAATCTTTCAGCAACAAATTGAGGGCGTGTACTACACAACCTTGAAAAAAAATGTGGGGATATTTTCTAGATATCAAATTCCATGCTGCAGGGTTCACTGACGCATTATCTGTACTCACCTGCACCACATTGTTGGGGCCTACTTGTTCTATGAAGCTCTCAAGTATGCCAGCCAAATATGTTGCATTTTTTTCGTGCCCTGTCGTATCCACCGCTCCCAAGAATTGCTCACCCGCAGAAGACACGAGTATGGCATTTATCAACGGCCGATTCGTAACCGACGTCCATCCATCAATAGACAATGTTGTTCCAAACTTCCTAATGCTGTGTTCGGTCCGCTTTTGGAGATTGACCTCAATGTCTGCCTTTGCTTGGTCAAGCAATTTATGGCGTAAGTCGTGATAAGACGGTGGGATATAAGGCCGTTGAAACTCGGCGGTTCGCTTCACCGCTTCTTTGAATGCTGGGTTCCTCGCAACAGCAAATGGTATGTTTGCAGCATAAAAGAAATTGGCCCACACCGCATTCAACTTGCGTTTATTTGCTTCTTCAAATCCATTCACCAGAATACTTTGCTTCTGACTAATCAGAGGCCTACTGCTTGATCCCCGTGGAGTACCACGCTCACTTGATCTTTGTGTACTGAGGTTCACTTCAGAAGACAATGGATCCAAATCCTCCGGTGCAGTGCATGAGTCGGAATGTGTAGACCGTGCCATGTTTCTTCCATTTGAATTATCGCATTCCCGCATAGCCATAGGTGTGCCACTGCCATCCACATTGTTCAGAGACGATCTTCGTGGGATCGCCCCTTGGCAACCCAAAAATAAAGCTCGAACTTGAGATGTCATTTTTGTGCAAAGGCTAATTCCTTTGTCACGAGCCCCCGATGTGCCTTGGTATCCTAAGTGGCTAAACAACCGGCTTACTTTCTTGGCAAACACCAAGTTGCAAAACCGGCATTGCACTTTACCAACCTCCGGGAAGCCATACCAAGAAGACCAATCCTTGCTCATAGTGATCACCTCCAATTCCGTAAATTGGATTCAAATTAAAAATGTAACCGTTGGATAAGATTTGTAAAAAATATTAGAAACAATGTGTGAATGAAGCCTTGGAAACCAAAGCCCCCCTGTCCATTGAACTATGCATTACCAAGCAAGGGACACAAAATAAATTGCAGCTCCTAGCCCTTGGAAATCTTAGCGTTCAGTTTCTCAGGAATGCTTGTTAGTCTGAAATTCTAAGAACTTATAGATTTCAGATCAGGCCCATTCCTCATGACCGTTGAGCAGCAAAAACTAAAACATTTCTAAAGCCCCAACGGTTTCGAGAACAAAAATGCGGACGGCAGCGACGGAATCGCGGACGGCGACCTGCGACAGGCGGACGGCAGCGACAGAATCGCGGACGGCGAGCTCCGACAGGCGGACGGCAGCGGCGGAATCGCGGACGGCGAGCTCCGACAGGCGGACGGCAGCGTCGAAATTGTAGGCGGGTGGCGGACTAGCGGACGGCTGGTGGATTTTGAGTAATTCATTAATTCTACAAGTTTTAATTTTAGGGACTTAGTTTAGAGATGCACGTAATTTTAGGAATACAGAAATTAATGAGATAAAATTATGTTGAGAGATAGGCATGTCCAAAATCATACTTGACAAAAAAGTATCGCATAAAATATCAAAAACTTAGGAGAATAAATTCAAAAACATTTGAGTAACCCACATATTTTTATATTAATGAAAAGCAACTCATAGCATACTATGAGTGTTGTGAATTAATAGTATTGAATCCTCTCGAGATTCAAAATTAACAACACTCCATAATGTCATATCGAAATACAAACAAGGTGTAACTACCCTATATATTATCCGTGCTACCTCCCTCAGAAAGACGCGACGAATCCTCTTTATCCTTCAGCCTTGCACTTGCACGGCGTGTTTGAGGACCAAGACTGCCCTTACTCATAGGCCCTCTGGACGCAGCTTCCATGTCTACTGCGGAAAAGTGTTGTTTCGTATCCGGAAAGTAGTCATCCTCGTCTTCAATCTTCCGTTTATTCTTCCGTTTTGGAGTCAAATCCACGTCTTCTGCCTTCAACGCTCTCAAAGCAGCATCCACTTTATCTACCAAAAAGTTGACCACGTCATCATCATTTTTCATGGAAAACCACTTTGGTTCTTCTCCCCCCACTAAAAATGCCCTCCAATGCATTATGATTTCGCCCATCCTCTTATCAAATGCCCCCACCACCTCCACCATTGAATTTTTTGTGCTTGATTGCCCATCTAGTTCCACAAAGGCACGAACTTGTGCAGCTTCCTCCAACTTTGATAAAAACAGGGCCCTCCCTAGCAAAGTGTGATTGTAATCCCCGTATTGCTCATTAAACTCTTGTGTAGGCTCCACCTCTATCCAATTGCCATCTAGTCCTTTCTTCACTTCCTTTTCGGGAAATCAAAAGAATTTGTGGTGTTGCATGCTCCAATGGCCCCCCATACTACGACAAAACACTTCTCGATCCTCCTCGTTGGCAATACCTCTAGCTCGCAACTCCACGTCTCGATCGTGGGTCATCCACACCAAGGAATCTATCGGCACCTCCGATGATTCGTATAGCCCATGTGTAGAATTTACCGAATCCCACGTTAGACTTTTTCCCCAATGCACATAATTTTGAAATTTGAATGGCGCTTGGTCTAACGGAAGGGTCCATCGATCGTATTCATGGCCGGGGGGCATAGCTTCCGAGATCCCGAGCATTTCGTAGAACCTAGGAGGCAAGGGAGAACGACACTCGGGGCACACCGAACGAATAAGGGATGCTTTCACGATGCATGTGATGTGGAAAGTGTGGGGACATTGGCCCATGGTGAGGGCTCCCTCGGGCCCAAAATGAACTCGACAAAGGCTACAATGACCCTCCAATATTAAGGCCGAAGGATCACAAGCATGCACCATTGTCTTGTCATTCTTCTTGATGTGTGCCGAAAGCGTGGGATAAGGGACCCAACCTTCTTCTAGTTCCAAGGCCCAATTAATGGAGGCCACCTCTTCCTTCTTTGTGTGGTTCAAACGCTCGAACATTGCATCCATGTCTCCCCAATATGTGATTTCGGTAGATCCCGTTGGCACAAAGGCAAACATCTTCTTCAAACGCCAAAGAGAGGACTCCACGCTATCGCATTCTTCATCCAACTTCATTACCAATTTGAGTAGCCCTTTCATTGCTCGTGATATTACAGACGGTTTGTCTTCGAGTTTTTGCACCCATGCCAACCATCGAGAGTCCAAAGTGCCCTTCGGCATACATTCATCCAATTGCACTATCCGTTGCAATCGTTTCAACTTGGCCTCCAAACGCGTGTTTTCTTCGGTGACCTCGTTCAATTTTTGCTTCAATTCTTTGACCTCATTGCTTTCCGTTTGCATGGAAGCATCGTGGAATGTGGAATTAGTATTACCGATGGGGGTCAAATACAACAAATCCGGATTGTTGTTTTCCTCAATGCCATCTAGTCTGTCCTCCACTTTCTCCTTTCCCTTCTCAACAACCACCTCACCTTCTCGGATTTTCTTCTTCAACGCTACAATTTCGTACTCCAAGTCTTCAATAAACTTCCTTTGGAAAAGCAATGTATTATGGCGACGATCTGATTGAGCCTCCAATGTCTCTAGCTTCTCTTTCAATTTCGAAGCATCCGCCGCCAACTTGAGATTCTCAACATCTATACCCTTATACTTCTTGATCTCCTCTTGGTATTCACTCAAAACCTTCAAATCTGTAACACGCTCGTCGAGAAATGGTGTCATAGATTGGCTGAACTTCATGAAGTCCAAGGCACCACTCAACAATTCAGGCGCTAATTTGGAAAAATCCGTTGCAACTTCTTGCAGCCTTGGAGCGACTTCTGCTACAAATTGAGCCGTAACTACCAATTTTGATGCGGTCAAAACAAAATCAGCCCATTGACTCTCGGAAGGCTCATCTTGGGTTTCTGCGCCTCCGTTACTCGTGCCATCCTCGTTGGTGTGCTCCATGTTCTTTAAACGTTCTTCGTGTGACCGCCACAAATGTGAACCTTTACACAAAGATTCTAATAATGCAACCAAGGGCATCCGACGAACAATTTGCCATTTTGATGTCCTCAATGATGACAAATGTGGATACTTGGAATCGATAAATCCGCCAAGAATGGTCTCATTTGGCAGCACGCCATCCGATTGTTCTCCATGATGAGGTGAAGGATGCCCCTCAACTCCTAGATTCAATGTCGGGCTCGGTGTCTTCGGCAAACTTTGCTTCGAAGTACTTGCCAAATGATTTAAAGCATTGCTGTCTATAAGATTCTGAATGGCAATTCCCGCATTAGCAACTTCTCCCTCAATGACATCATCATGACGTTCATGTGGTGCGGATGGGGCCACGTGCTCCACCATTGTTGTTCCATTTGGTGTGCATATCAAATCCGTTGGAGGAGTTAAAAATATGTCTCCCTCCACATGCTCGCCTTTGAAATCTTGTATTGCCGTACGGTTTTGTGTTGAAGCCAATTGCATTGCCGAACTTGTGACCTCCACGTCCTTGGTCATAGTCCGTGTCATTGGTTTGACCTCTCTTTTGGATTTAAATGCCTCACTTGGCCCTGCTTGTGGATTGTACAAATCGGGAATATCTTTCCGATTACATTCAAGCACACGTGGAGCGTTCGTTGTCGTTGGAAACGTGCTCCAATCTACCTTGCGTGCCAATATCAATTCTGCATACACCATAGAAGCCAAGCTGTAGTTTATATACCCCTTGGACATTGCTTTATCCCCGAAGAGGGCCCGCCAAACTTCATGCGCTCGGTGAATGAAGTGCGCATTGTTGCAATTCCCTGGTTTGCAACAAAAACCACGAGTATGGATGATGTGGGCCTCCCTAGGCCACAACTTGTCGATGTGGTACATCTTCACATACTTCTTGCACGTTTTGGAGGACCAATATTCCGCTTCCTCCGCTTCCCAACCACCCTCTGCTTTGATGTTGGGATCATCTAAAATCTCATAGTGGAGCTCATGGGCGGTTCCCTTTGGTTTAGGCCTCCTACTATTGTCACCTCCGCCGGTCAACCCACCACTACCTTCAACGCCTTGACCACTCATGGTTGTCAACTTGAACTTGTCCCCAATTGAATTTAAATAGTCACCAAAAGTATGTGTCTTCAATCCACCCAAGTTTCAATGAATGTTTGTATGTGAACCAATAATGATAGATGAATGACCCCACCTCTCCACCATGTAGGAGCAACTGGCACAATGAAGCAACAGTAGCACATCCAACACGGTTGTGAGTCCTAGGAAGGAGAGGGAAGTGAGAAAAAACAAGAAGGCCGTCCGTCCTTATAGCCGTCCGAAACCAAACCTAAGATCGTCCGCCACTGAACCTCCCCCAACCAATGCGAAGCGGACCCGAACGTCCGCTCAATCGGACGGCCCATCCGTCTCCAAATCCGCCGCTGCCGTCCGCCTTCCCGCCACCGCCGTCCGCCTGCTGCCCCCCGTCCGCGATTCCGACGCTTCCGTCCGCATTTCCGACGGGCCGTCCGCCTGTCGGAGCCGCCGTCCGCCATTCCGACGGGTCCGTCCGCATTTTCGACGCTGCCGTCCGCCCTTCCCTCCCCGAGGTCTGCCCAAGCACACTTAGGGAGTTTGGGCCTTGTTTTCACCCTCTTGAGTCCTCTAGTCCTCTTCTGATTTTCAGAAGCATAGGATTCTTTCATTTGGGAATGTAGAGACGTTGTACTAGTACCGGGTGTTCATTGATGAAGGAATGTTTCAATGTTCGATGCATTGACTTGGTTTTCATAAATGTCAAGGCAATCCACGGACTCAAAGGTAGTATTTTGACTAATGCAATGCCTCCAAACCCTTGTTAGGGTTTAGGGTATAGGGTTTAGGCCTTTCGTTGTCCAAATGGGGGTGACAATCACAATCCTTTGTCTTTGATTTTAGATAAACAAGTATGCCCCCCAAAATTCCAAATAGAACTAATAACAAAATGGAAAGGAGTTATTGAATTGCAAACAATTCCCAAGGTCCAATTCATGTAATATTCAAAGTTGATTAATTTTCCAATGGATCAAATCTTTTAGAGGTTTGAGTGCCCAAGCCATTCAAAGTGTGTTGTACGTATGAAAAAAAAAATGGCCTTTTAGTATCCACAACGAAATAAACATTTGTCCTTGCATTTCCTAACCATGTAGATGTTTAGACTTTAAAAAATTTGCTTGAATGCCTAGTAGGGTGCACATGAACTTGTGAGGTTATAAGAAGACAAGTGTATGCACTATTTTCATAGCACGTTGTCCCACCCTAGTGATTGAGCAAGTTATAATTTCATACTAGAATTAATTTAACTTGATATAATTGGCGCTAATATTTTGGCACCTTATGATTCTGTAAAGAATGGAAATCAATACATTGGAAATCAATAAATTCATTCAACTCAAAGGGAGGGGGGGGAGACTTCTAGAAATCTACTTCTACACGTTTTCATGCTAGAGTATCAAAACCTTTGCAAGCCCCTAATATCCCCTTCATGTAAAATACCATTTAAAAGAATTTTTGTCTTTGGTTTTGAAATGACCATTTTATGAGGTGTTGACATACAAGAAACAAACCTCGTAGCTTCATTTGGACAATGAGAAGCTTTAAGTTTTTTCTCGAAGTTCAAATAAGTAGAATTAAATTACCATGTGTTCAATTCTTCATTTCATTCAAAAATTTATATCATAGGAAATTCAATTGCATCCCTAGAAAATAAGAGAAAATTATAAACTCAATGCATGCACGTAAAAACAACATACAAAAATATGTGAATCTTTTAGATAATTCCTAAATTCACACATCCTTTTTTCTATTTATTTTTTAATTTTTAGATCAAATGAAATCCCAGCGCCATTGGCACAAAGGAACCACATTAAAAATGAAATTGAACCGGAGGGCCAGCCAGCTGGTGACATCAAGGATTCAAAGACCCCTAAGGCCGTAATGATGAATTTGGGCGGGATGCACTTCAAAATCCCACCCCTGTCCGCCTAGGCGGACCCCGCCGTCCTCCGTTCCCACGCTGCCGTTCGCCCGTCGGAGCTGCCGTCCGCGTGCTGCAGGCCGCCATCTGGCTGCTAATCGCCGTCCGCGATTTCGGCGCTGCCGTCCGCGTCGCGGAGTCGGCGTCCGGCTGGGCGGTCTGTTTTGGCCGTCCGATGAAGCGGACTGCCGATCCGTGCGTTTCATTGGACGGCCGAAGCGAGGCGGACCGTTGGCCGTCCGCTCGTGCAGACCTCGAGGCCATCCGCCTCATATAAGGCGGTGCGGACGGCCCGTCCGCTCTCACTTTTGCCTTCCCCCTTGTGCTTTGCAAGAGAGAGCGGAGAGCTTGGTGGTTTATCCTCCATTGGCTCCTTTCGTTGGGAAGGTTGGAGGTGGATTTTGGGGGCCTATATTTTGCCCGTTTTTTCCAGTTTATATGTACTTGGTGCACTGTAATTTTTTATGAATTAAATTGGGACTAAAAATTAATACTTTCTACGATGCCGAGACCGAAGAGAGCGGCGAAGGGGAAGAATGTGGTGCCCGATATTGACTCAGCACGTGAACTTCCTTCCAATGCTTGCAAAGTATTCTTGATTGAATACATTGTGAAGTTTTATGAGGCGGAAACTACAGTGTCTCTTGACACTAAATATGTGAGATACCAAGAGGAATGTGTAGACAAATTCAAGATGGATATGACACAGAAGTTCACGGATGCTCTAAACGTTCCACAATGGATTCATGAAATGGAGAAGAAAGGCTTCCAACAATTTCTAAAGAACAGGGTGCAAGACGCATTGTGGAATGTGAAGGTGATCCTAGAAAAATACGGGAGGGAACACCGTGCAAGTGATGAAAGCTTTGAACAAGTCATTCTCAAAGCTGACTTGTTTGTTCGTCGTTGCGCTCCGTTTGCAAAGAGACGCAATCGGCGAGGGTCATTGGGTTGGTGGACTTCGGATGAAGGAGATGTAGAATTGCAACGTGGACGACGACATCTCATAGCACTACCAGACACAGCAAGGGTGATTCTACAAGATGACAAAATCTTGAAGGGCGGATACGCAACAATTCGCAGGGTTCGAATTGAAGGATGTCATGAGATTCCCACATTTTGGGAATTTGCTGCAAAGATATCTCATCAACAACGGATTCGTCCTCAACTTGCGAAGTTGGAGCACCAAAACGAATCAATGGCAGTGAGGATTCCACATGACGGAGTTATTCGGTTTGCCGCTGTCCATGCAACAAACAATGAAGGGTATGCATATTGGTGGAATGGTGGTACATTGTGGCAAATGTTGATTCTCGATAATGATTATCCAGATAACATTGCCATTCGATTGTCTTATTCACGACCAACGCCCGAAGAGGTGATTCAAGCTTTCCGTCTTGGTCGATGGAGAAAGAAGCGCACCGAGTTGGCATGGGCATTGGTACATATCATGAATGCGGTCCACAATGCGGGTCATCTACACAATGATATATCTCCCGACAATATCATGTTTCACTTTCCTGAGGATGAATCACGTGTTTACATTGGAGTTTGCGATTGGGGCATGTCTACGGTTCGTACTGAACCAATGAAGTCATTGTATATGTTCACATCTGCGGCAGATCGGGATGCAGCTTTGAACCGAAGGTGGTGGGTGGACCCTTCAATTGCATACGTGCACCGCAAAGATGCGGATGTGGAAATGATTCCAACTTTGTCACGTAAATCGGAGGAATATGCCGTTGGTCGAATAGCTCAACGGATCAACAAACTATGCATGTCAGAGGCCTACACATCGCTTCATCGTGAAAATGAAGGACATACGAGGTTTAGCCACCACGATTTGGCAAGGGTATTTCACCTCTACTTGGATCGCCTTTGCAATTCAGTGATTGCGGAGCGCGGAAGTTTTTCCGAAATCATCCAACGATTTACTAATTCTTACAATTGGCCTATTCCAGATGACCACTTCCGTCACTCATATTAATATATGAGTGTGCTACATAGTACTATAGATTATAGAAGTAATCGATAAATGTATCAGTGAGGATGTACGTTACTATGTGTGCTAACTATAGACTATATATACACCATCAATGTATGCCAATATATGTGAAATTGGCTTTCCGTTTTGAACATTTTGTATTTTTCAGAACACAAACTATTTAAATACAAAACATCTTTTTTGGGTGGATGAGAAATGTAGACTTGGAGTTCTTCTTCTTGATGTATCATTGATGTTGGATTGTTGGGTACCTAGCCACCTAGGTTGGCAAGGTGGTGTGCTAAATTGTATGATCTATCGTGTAAATGTGTATGGCACATGCAAGAGAATCCCCCAAATTTTCATTGGGGGGCAACAAAGTAACAACACCATTTGTATTGAAATAATACAATTATACAATATGTTGTTTTGCGAAGTTGATTTTGTTTAGGAGAAGCTTAAGTGCCAAACTCCTTGAATCAATTTTCCGTTCATTATTCTAGAACCCTAAATGAAATTAAAATTCCAAAGCATAATTGGGTTGTGGTCTTGTAAATTAAACCGAAATTGCAGATTTTAATTTGTAAAAAATTCTTTACTGAAATTTTGTCTGAGATTAAAGGTGTTCTCAATTTCAAATGCAGTGCTTATCATGCCATATCTTTCAATCCATGCAGTCAAAAATTTTGAAATTTTGGCGCCATGCTCTCAAATAAGTTATGTCCAAAATACTTTATTTAAATTCCCCCCAGAAATTGATGTTGATGTTTTTCTACGGTATATACCGTAGAAGTGGTCCGAACAAATCCATTTTTCTAAAAACATCCATAGGGCTTTAGGGCTTAATTACAATATATTTTATTCATAATTTACAAATAGGAAAATACTATTTGTTAAGAGCCAACATCTTTGTACCGTGCTTGTCACTTTCTATATTATGTGGCAAGAGATTACAAATTTACAATCACTTGATTGTATTGTGAGACAACAACTACAATCTTACAAATGTCCAATAGTCCAATCTACTTCACTCAGATTCTGATTCGGTGTCATCTTTTTGGCTTGGGCCTGTACCACTAGACCTATAAACATTGAGAAATGGTCCTCCGCCATAGTAGTCGTCTCCATATCTGTTTTGCCCACTTGCTTGTCCATAATGTCCTTGGTATGGACCTCCAAAAGTTGGAGGAGGAATTGAATCATTGTGAGTAGATGTTCCTTGAGTTGAACCGCCATAAGAAGGGCCTCCTTGAGGTTCATGAGAACCACCTCCAATAGACGTAAAGTTGTATTGGGAGCCTCCCTGGTTACCTTCAAAATGATGCGTGGTTCCGTGGCTTGTCCTTGAGCTGTGATACCCCCCTTGAGGGTCATTATCGTAGTGTGAAATACTTCGCGTATCTTGCAAGCCATATGCACCACGATCGGGTCTGTACACCCCATGATGGCCATATTGTCGACCACGGTCCTCTAGGCTTCTTTGCATTGCCTCTCGCATTTCTTGTTGGTATTGAATGTCCTCCCGATCTTCTGTACGCTCGTGCCTCTCTTCCATCCTCGCGGGTGTTGGAGTGTCTTTCTCATCATCATCACCTGACCATTCATCTTCTGCATCCGGCAATACAATCGGTGGAAATCCAAACTGGCCTCGATTAGACCACTCTGGCATGCAATCGCTCGGCCCAATCCAACTGGTATAAAGTACCGCATCACTGCGATTCAAGTGGGTAACATCTTTTTCGTAAATTGTGCGCCAATGTACATCTTTGTGGAGTACAATCTCCGCCCAAACCATGCTCATGTTGGAATAGTTCATTAAATTCGGTTCGGAGTCCCGTATTTGAGCTGAACGTGTTACTTCCTCGTATCGATGAACAAAGTGTTTGCTTTGGCATGTGGAAATTTGTCCTTCCCAACGACGAACTTGCACCTCTGCGCGTTCTCTGGACCGTATTTTGGAGAGGTGCATCATTTTGATGTACTTCTTGCACGTCGTGCAGTCCCAAGTTTTTTTGGGTTCTTCTTCCCATTCCAGTTCAGCTACACACATTTGGTTGTCCCAATCATCCCAATTTATGTCTTGGGATTTGCCCTTCTTACTGGACTTCGATTTGTTATCGCGAAGCATGGTAAGCTTGCTTAAATGATTAATGATTCGCACTTACACTTGAAACAATTTAGGGTTCGATCACAATCATTTGCACACCAAAACGGAAGAGGCGCACAGAGCCTTAGGCACTAGATCACCCACTCTGCAAGGGAAACGATTGTGGCAAAATAAGCCGTGCTCTCCGCTATTTATGCAGTCGGACGGCATGAATCCACGTACGGGAGCATCGGACGGCACACATGCGGACGGCAAGATCGAACGGTGGAAAATCGGCGTCCGTCACATCGCACGGTCACCGTCCAAAGCGGACGGGCCCCCGACAGGCGGACGGACATCCGGTCGCCAGTCCGCCCCTGTTCCGTCGGGCCGTCCGCTCTTGCCCCGTCGGCCTGTCCGCTCCTCCTCCATCGGGCCGTCCGCTCCTGTACCGTTGGCCCGTCCGCTTCTGTTCCGTCGGGCCGTCCGCTTCTGCTCCGTTGGGCCGTCCGCTTCTGATCCGACGGGCCGTCCGCTCCTGTTCATCTACCGCTAGGTATGTCAAAAGACGTCCTGGGGTCAGCGTCCGCGGACTCTGGACGTCCGGACGCCCTGTCAACCCTGCCTTTGTGAGCGAGACAATGCATGGACTAACGCAAGTTCCCATGCTCTTTCCCAATCCTGGGACGGACACAATTACTGTACCTATTCCAAAACCCCAAACCCTCGAATTAGCATTCAAACCCTAAAGCCCAAACCAAAAAAAACCCTCTGAGCATTACGCTTACTTGCTGAATGTCGTCAATTCCACGACTTTACTGAAATGGAAGCTCAAGGCGGCGATGAAGACAACACATGACCAATTCCTAACATACAAACGTGCAGCAGAAGCCAACTTCCAAAGCGCCAAACCCTAACCCTATGAATGACTGAGATTCAATGACACGTTTAATCAACGGTGTCAATTTTTCTCAACATCAACGACGACGAGTAGGGCTTCAAATTTTTTCTGCAACTAGATCGACAGTGGGTAGTTTTAGCTCAGCGAAATTCTTTTTTTTAATCGACGGTACAAGGGTGGGTTTTAACATTTTTTGGTGACCAGATCAACGGTGCAGGATTTTTGTGATTCTTGTGGGTGGGTGGGAGGCAAAAGCAAACATGTTCGCTACTTTTGGGTACATTGTACTAGAAATGATCATTTTGAAGTGTTTTAAGTGAAATATTGTCATAGAATCTTATGGCTAAGATTTATTTATCTAAAATATGAAAAATAAAATAATAACTCCTAATTGCTTGATATATACAGGACAAAAGACAAATCTGCTAAAAAATGTTCATTAATCCCTACAGTTCCAAGGCCATTTTTCTATCAAATATGACTCAAAACTACCAATTTTACTACATTCATCCAAGAAAACAAAAAATATTTCAGAATCTAACTACATAATCTTTTACTTAACTTGTTTGAGATCATGTGATAAAAATTTTATAGAGTTTGACCATACAGATTGGAAGATATTAGAATTCAAAGTTTAAAAAAATTATTTTTTTGAACACAAGCCTACAATTTTATGTGACTTTGACTACCATTTGTGGAAAAAATTTGCACTACAAACTTTGAATTTATATTTTTTATGGTGAAGAATTGAGTTAAAAGTATAGTAAAAAATTTCAAAAATACACAATTGATTTCCATTCCTTAAAAAATTGTTAAGTTGAAGTAGGTCCAAGATTGAAAGAAAAACTAAATCGTTAATAGCTCTAAGATGGGATTGAAATACTGTAATTCAAATGGTGAGATTTTTTTAACAAGCAAACTTTAGCTCATCAAACAATTGTTTTTGAAAAATTGTGAAAATTTCTATAAGTTATTCACAATTTCTATAAAAAAAAAATTCAAAATTGTGAATTTATGGAAAAATTGGATTTCCAAAATTCACTTATTCAAAATTGTGAATATTAAAAAATGAGTCCTATATCAAGAAGATGCTATGATTGCCTAAAAATTGAGATTGTCTATAGCTTTCACATAACAAATCCAAAAGAAATGAATCAAAGCTTACTATATAGATAAAATTACAATCTATGAGAAAAAAAATTAATTGAAATCTTTTTTTGTGTGAGGAAGTTTTTGCTTGCCACACCAAAAAAAAAGGACCTTTTGTGCCATAACTTTTATCCCCATACATCAATTGAAATAAAAATTATATTCCCCCAAAACTAATGCGTTTTTTTATCTTCACAAAAAGTTCCGAAAAAGCATGACGAATATTGAGGTTGTAGGAGCCTGCCCAAAATCCATTTTATCCCTCGAGGGGACATTGGGACCTTAGGGGTTAAGTGAGTATAAAGGCATTTAACCCCTAAAGGACAAAGGAGCCTAATTTGGGGCTTTTTGATAATTCAAGCAAGCTCTTTATTGAATTCATATATTTTGCATGAAACTTTTAGGTTAGCTCCTAATCATCATATTTATTGTGTGAAGCTTCGTTTTTTGTCATTCACATAAGTATTGGAGAAGCATCGCACATTTCTTTTGATTTCAATGTCAAAGTGATCAACTAAAATTAAATTCTAAAACTAGGTTTCTTAATTTTATTTGATTGTATAGATTGATACCTACACTAAAACTTTAAACCATTCAACTCAATCTAATGAGATGAAATTTAACCCGTAAAGATTTTTGACTATGTTTTCACCAAAAACGCTCTAAAATTGCCATGTCTAGTGCAAGTACCAAATTTTAGAAAAAAAAACTGGACATATATAACCATAGGATCTTGTAGTATTCTGGTTTAAAAAGATGTGGAAAAAATTTCAAAAAAAATCCACTATGTAAATTGCAAGATATTAGCATTTGAAGTGACTGACAAAAATTTTGGGGGGGCCCCTATGAAAAACCAGGCAGTTGCACTTCACAAGGTCACATTTTTATGAAAAAGTGTCCAAAATGGTGGTGCTTCATTGAATTCATTCTTCAAGTCAAGTTGGCTACATGCATGAAAAATTTCAGATCATTTGGAATTGTACAACATATAGGAAAAAAATAATAAGTAGAAATAAGTAGAGAATGATTCAAAATACTAAGTTGTTAACTATTTATTTATGGAATTGAAAAATGCCAATTCCAATGGCTATAATGTTGTAATAAAAAATCTACACCTTATTTTTTTATTTTTTTATTTTCCTAAATATTGAAAATTGAGTTAAATAAAGGACTTCAAAGTTTATCTAAGAGTAGAGATTCCATAACTAGCTATAAACTATCCGCAAACTAAAACTCATAACTTTCATCTCCTTCATCAAAATGGAATGATTCAAAGCTTTCAATGCACATATAAATATAGAAAATCAATTCAAATTTTCATTTTTGTAAAAAGTGATTATTAGGAAGTTTTTTGGTTGTCTATGTTGCCCGCCAAGTAATGAAAACTACATATCATACAATAATTTTTTTAACTATGTAGTCAAAAGTTATGAAAACTAGTGGGCCTTAAAGATACTCCTCGGGCATATGTTGTGTAAAAATTTCAAAGAAAAAAAGAAAACCCCCATTTGTAGTGAGTTGTCCAAAATCGCTATATTGCCAAAAAAACGTAGTTTAGTACTTTACAATAGGTGGGGTTAAAAGAGTTTTAGTTTTCGAGCAATGAAGGCAAAATAAACATAAAAAGTAGTTTATTGTATTCAAGTTTTGAAATTTTAAAAGAAAAAACAATCATAGCAACTATATATTGCTTATTCAAATATAATTTTTTGATAGTTTTTTTTCATATATTCTCAATCCATTTTTCAACACAATGAATGAAATACAAAAATTGTCTAAAAATATTGAAAGACAAAGCTTCATCTTTTGGAAGGGCTTTAGAACCTAGTTGGTGAAGTTTAGGTACATTAATCTTGCAATTGAAGTGGAGTGGGGGTACTCTAAAATTTTAAAAGGATGTGATTGAACAAGTTAATCCCTAAAGAACAAGGTTTTTTTGGGGGGTAAAAAAATACTCAAAATTGCCATTTCAATTGCAAAGTGCAAAACTTTTAAGACTTTATTTTTTTGCATATCTAACTATAGGATCTTGCACTTAACTAGTATGAGATTGTTTGAAAAAAAATTCTAAAAATTTCACTACATAGATTGCAAGATATTTGTGTTTAACCCCTAAAGGACCAAATGGTATTTTTGGTAGCATGGTGATTTTTGGCAACTCACTACGAACAAAGTTTTCATTTTTTTTGCTGAAATTTTCACACAACATGTGCTCAAGGAGTAGCTTCATGGTGTAACAATTTTCATAACTTTTGAATACATAGTTAAAAAGTTATTGCATGAAATGTAATTTTCATTGATTGTCCAAGTAGATTAAAAAAAAATCACTTTTTCAAGAAATAAAAACTTGAAATTGGTTTTCGAAGATTTATATATACATAGAAAGTTTTGATCAGTCCATTTTAATTAATGAGATGAAAGTTATGAGGAATTTTAGTTTGCGGATAGTTATGTATTCTCTACTCTAAAGTAAAACTTTGAAGTCCATTATTTAACTCAATTTTCAATATTGAAAAAAATATAATATTGGGTGTAGATTGTTTATAACAACATTACAACCATTGGGATTGACATATTTCAATTTCATAACTAAATTATTAACAATTTAGTATTTTTGACCATATTATAATTCTTCCTATTGACTATTTTTTCAAGCATGAATATGAAATTTTTTTGTTTGAAAATTTTATTTGTATTTTCAACTTATTTCTTCAACATATTATAATGAGTAATAAATTGTAGGATCTACACATTTTTGTGTAAAAAGTTTGAAAGATGAAATCTAACCATTTGGGAATAGCTGAAAATACTTGTTGAAATTCAAGTGACTTGATTTTGCAATTGATAAGGTTACTTATTCTGAAATTTTAGAAGAGTGTATTTTCTCAAGTTAAATAAATGATCCTATGATTGGATTTGTTAATTAATAAATGTAGAATCTGATGAAGATTTTAGACTTGCTTTGGGTTCAAGTACTTTAAATTAATTTTAGGCCTGAAAACATTGAATACCTTTAGGGGTTAAAGTAAATAAAATAATTATTGTTGAACCTTGTCTACTAAGATTTTAAGACTTTGAATCTTTTTACTTTAAATTTTTTGCAAAATAGTTTTAAACTAAATTTTTATATATTGAATAATTGAATTGAAAATCTTTGTAAAAAAAATTGCAAGAATTTTTTATTTATTTATATTCTTATTAATAAAAAAATTATTAAGAAGAAGTGAATATGAGATAATAGGAAAAAATAAATTGTTAATAGCACTAAGATAGAATTAAAACACATTAATCTCAAGAGTGACATTGTTCTAGCAAGAGAACTATACCATGTGGAGATCTTTTTTTCCTGAAAAATTGTGAAAATTAAGTTTAGAAATGGATCCTAAAAATATTTTTTGAAGAAGATATTCTGATTGCTAGAAAAACAAGATTCTACATAACTTTCTTACCATAGTCCAAATAAAATGAATCAAATCTTTTTATGTAGACAAAAATATTTTCTATAATAGGAAGAAACTTTAAAAACTTTATTTTGAGTTTTTGTGATTTTTTTGTGCTACCCAACAACCTCCATTTTGAACTTCATGCCCGGGGAGATCACTTAGTGTATATACAAGTAACCATGTGTGTTAAAGTGATTTTTGACCCCCTATTTATTTTTTAATAAACTATGATTTCAACCTACAATTTTGAGTTTTATTTAATAACGATTGTAGGTTTCTATTGCCAAAAATTCCCAATTCAAATAACATGTGGCATGATTTGTAGAATGGGTTGAAAAAAAACTAAAATAACATATTTTTCAACTCAAATATTTATAGAGAATACATTTATACAACCATTGCATCAATATTCCAGAAAAATGAACTTTCAATTGAAATCTATTTTTTTTTTAAATTTGCTCATTTTTTAGACAATTTTTTCTTATATAAAATAGGGGTGTGAAAGTTATTTTCAGCTCTACAGTGTATTTCTTTACTTCAAAAATTTGTAACTAATTATAATTAACAAATAAAATTATCAATAATTCAGAAAATAAACTTTGAAAGTAGGAAAATATATTGATATTTTTTTCTTTTCCTTTTATTTAAATTTTACGATATAAGATAGGGGGTCTAAAATCTTAATGTTGCCACAAAGATTTGCAAATGGGTTTGGAATAGCACTGGGTCTTTGCTATGGTAATGCTTGTATATAACTATGATATCCCTAAACACTCTAAATATCCATAAATCTACCCTCAAACTCCCTTTTCCCAAATCCCTATCCTACAATTCCTTCAAATCCCTAGAAATTGTCATACCTACCTTTGATTTACTATAAAATATGGAAAATAGTTTCAAACAACTTGAAACTTTTCCACAATGTAGATAAACTATCTAAATGCTCACATACCAATTTCCATCTTAATCTAAGGTACTATTCAACTTTGGTGGACATTTTACTAATACTGACTTTCCAACCCTTCCCTACCTTCACACCCCGGTTGTATTTGATGCATAACTCATAGATCTTACGTCCATTGAAGCTAAAACTTTGACACAAGAGAGTAGATAAGATAAGGAAAATACCCTCCAATTTTCATTGCCATAATATAAAATTCCAATAAGAATGACGCTCCTCAATACACCCTCCTTGGTTGCCTTGGAATCCAAACATCTCCACTTCAAACCTTCATAACTTTTTCTCTATAATAGATCTAGATTTGAAACTTGGCCTCATTGTGTATCAATTCTTCAAAAACTCAAATCTAAAATTTTGCATTCAACCAACACTTTTGCAAAATGCCACACAAAACTTTCCCAAATCATGCTCCTTTCAATATTAAACTTCAGAAAGTACACAACCTACACCCCAAATGGCTCCCACACCTCCCAACACACCAAAAACAAGAGAAAGAGACAAGGGACCAGCCCTTGCCTCAAGTAGACACCCAAACCCCAAAGGCAGCTAGTTGCCGGCTAGCCCTAACTCTAATTCCACTAACCCTAGTATCAACTACTACCTAACTAGTTATCAACCGCCAACTACAAGGTCAACAACAACAACAAGCTCCTTATTCTAACAACTTCCATCATCCAATACTAACAACTAACAACTAACAACACTAAACACTAATAATGCTCAACACTAACAACATTTTTGAAACTAACAAAGATGTCAACTTCAAATACTAGACGGCCCACATCACAACAACGCACATAGATTCTAATGGACACTCTAAGTGATCTCCCCGGGACTTCATGTGGTATACCTTTTGCTCCTGAGTATTGATTGAAATTAAAAAAAAATTCGAGAAAGCTAATTATGAGTTTTTGTATCTTCAACAAAAGTTTCAAAACATCATGTCCAAAATTGAGATCATAGAAACCTACATGAACCTTCAAGAGTCCCTCGAAAGAATTCTTGGTTCTTTAGGGGTCAAGTAAAAGGTCCTTCACTTGAATTTATTAAAGAATAAATAAAGATTAAGATTTTAGCATTGCTTTGGGTAAGAGTATTTTTAAGTAATTTTAGGCTTTAGATCACTAAAGAATTACAAGAGATAACCTTAAATTTTCATATTTATAAAAAATTCAAATTTCAGTTTTGTAAATTACTCCCTCTATTTTTGAATAATACTAGTGTTTTATTTGTATTTACACAAAGAAAGCACTACTTTTATTCAAGAACAGAGGAAGTAGTTTCTTTTAGTAATTTGCTAGAATTATTGAAGATAAAAAATCAATACTTTTTAACAATAAAGACCAACTTCATGGCCAACTTCATGACACATCATTTCCAAGGCTCAATTTTTCATTTTAAATTATATAAAAGCTTATAGTTTTATTACAAGAGACTAGTATGGAAACATTTAACTAATTTTGGGAAAAAATGTGATTTTAAAGAAGCTTTATAGAAAAATATTTTAAAGAAGTTTTTGACTATTATAATCTAAAATATCATTATTTTGAAATTTCTTATGAAGAGGCAATTGGGATTGAAGAATAGTCAAACAAAATTTCAAGTAATTTAAAAAAAAATTACACTTAAAAACCATTTGCAATGACCTTGAAGTCGAATAACCAAGCTAAATTTATCTTTTATATAATTGACTATTTTAAAATACATTTATAATATTTTGGAAAAATTACATTAATGTTGATATTTCAAAAAAATTGGTAGAATAATAAAATTATTGTGATATCTTAAGAATATCTTCTGAATTAATTAATTATTGTATACATTTGAACAATCCAAGATTTATATTGAAATCTAAGTGGTTTGAATGCATAACATTAATTTTCAATTTTCAATTAAAAAACTTCTATAAAGTAAAAAGTTACCATAAAAATAATAATATTTTGTAATTTGGATTTTAACACATAGAGCTTGGAATTGCAAGAATTTATTGAATTAATTATTTTTTTGAAATTTTAAAAATGGATTAGAAATTGCACCACTAAGTTATTATATCTAGAGCAAAACAAGTAAAAAAATGAACATCTTGAAATTTTCAATTGAACTTGATTGATAAGCATTGAATTTTGGATGCAAAGGACTTTAAAGGTTAATCCCTAAGGTATTGGGCCAACTTTTAGCAACTTTTGCATCCTTTTTACATTTGAAATTCTGCAAGTATTTGACTAATATGATATGGTAACTAATGGTAAGAAAAAATAAAAATTGGAGTGCAAAAAATCTTACTCTAAGAAGGATCAAAATCTATTAATCCTTCAAATAAGGCTAGAAAAAAAAACATTTTTTATTTTCAAATGCTACAATCTTCCAATCTATGCTATTAAAGTCTCAAAAAATACCACACATTCTTGTAGTAGTATAGTGCAACTTTGTTGAATTTTAATTATTTTTAAAATTTCTCACACCTATTATACAATACACTAATAAATGGTAGTTTAAAAAAAAGTTATCATTTAAGAGTTAACCACTTACCTTCTAGATAACCAAGATCCCTAATTTTGGCTTCATGCTTTTTTGAGTCAATTTAAGTAGGGCATTTGTGGATTATTTTTGTTCAATGTAGTTTATTTTTTGACCAACACTTGTATTGCTCTTTAGTAATTTTGGTGACAAAAAAATATGGCCTCATCAAAATTATATTTTTTACAATATTGTCAATTGAACCTTGAATCTTTTGAATGTTGTGTAGAAGTTAGACACCCAATGTTATTTCCATATTAGAAGGCAACAACCACATCAATCTTATTTTGAAATATACCAATGCAAATGTAATTTGAACTATAAGAAACTAAAATTGGAAAAAATAGAACAAAAAAAGGTTGTTGGGCATAAAAGGGTCCCATGGTCATATAATTTATCAAACAACCCTTAAGCATGTGAGAAGAATTTTTGTATCCTTGGGATGATTTCAAAGGGGCCTCAAGGATGGAAAATAACATCCTTTCATCAAATTTTAGGAAGGAATTGTTTGAACACAATTTCATTCAAGTTACTAGATATTTCGTTCTTACAATATTTGTTGTGTTTCCTACATAAGAAAATGGCAAATCTATGGATCATTGTTTAGTGTGTTTGGGCAATTTTGTTCCTTTTTCTTTATTTGAATTTCAAACATCATATTGATCATATTGAATTTAAGACCAATTAAGTAAATGAAATTTAGGTCAAGCTGAGTTTTTTATTCCAATTTGAAAATGTGAAAATTTGAAAATTTTGTAAAATTCAATTTTTTGTTTCAATAACCATGGAGTGTTGATTTTCTAATTTTAGAATGACATAGTAAATTCATTTGCACTACAATGTGTTACAATACATTTTTTAAACATATTTTTCTATTTGATTTGAAAATTTCACGATTTATTCAAAAAATTCACAATTTTTATTGAAACTGATATGATTATAGAAAACGTATGATTACATCTTTGAAAAATAAGTAGAACACATTTCATTCATGTTTAGTTGCAAAATAGGAACATGCATATGTAGAAATAGACTTTGAAATTTGAAATGGTCGTCATAGGCTTTAATTTGCTACTATAGTGTATTGACTATTGTACTAGTACACTTCCCAAATTTTTTCATCATGTACTCTTTATGAATGCATTTCTGATTAACCCCTAAAGGACCAAACTGTGTTTTTTTGGCAACATAGAGATTTAGGCTAGCTTACTCTAAATGGAATTTTTATTTATTTTTATTTAAAATTTTTTAGGCATGTAGTGAAATTGCCTTGAAGAATTAATGTGACAAACATTTCATGAATTGTGAAAATTGCATTAAAAAATGATTCCAATAAGTTATTTTTTCAAAAAGATGCTTAATTTCCCCGAAAAACAAGATTGTCTATAATTCTCTCATCACTAATTTAAATGGAATGAATCAAAGCTTCACATATAGACAAAAATAAGGTCTATAAGAAACAATTTAAAATAAAATTATTTGAAGTTTTTTGTATATATATATATATTTTTGTCCAATAACATGAAAATTATGTTTAAGATGGCATAAATTCTTTTTTTGGGGCATTGATTAGAATAAAAATTATTTTCCCAAAAAGCTAATAAGTTTTTCTATCTTATGAGAAAGTTTCAAAAAATTCACCAAAAATTGAGGTCGTAGGAACCTGCCCAAGCTCTGAAAAATCTCCCAAGGGGACTCTTGGTCAGGTTGTTGGAAAAGGTATTCTACTATACCCAAATGAAGTCTAAAGTTATGCTTTGAGCACAATTCCTTCATAATTGATATTGAGTGGTCAAGCTCTCATCTTCAAAATGTCCCATATCCTTTGAGGATTCATGATGGACAATGCATTGCATTATGAAAATGATCTCTTCACTTGTCAATCTCACTAATTGTTAATTATGAACTGATTCCTTCATTTTGCCATCAAAAGATTTCTTGATGGTAGATGATCAAATGATAAATTGGTATTTGACTCAATGGATTGTTATTGGATTCTTTGGATTTTTGATGGACCATCTTTACATTTATTTGTAGATTTGGCTATCTAGTTTAAGAATTAGTAGAAAAATTTGACACTTTTTATTTATTAATTTAAGCTGAACCAGCTATTCGAATACAGTATTGACTGTGCAAATTACCTTGAATTGAAGACTTGCCTTCAACTTAATATTCAAAGTAAGTTGTAATTTTTTATTTTTTATTTAACTAATTGCTTTTGCAAAATTAAAGGAAATGATCGGAATTTCAAAGAAAGTTGGATTTTTATTGAATTACATAGCTAAGTTTAGGCCACAACTGAATGACCATGGAGAACTACTGAATGACAAGAAAAAAGAAGGGCAAAAAGCTAAGTCACCCATAAACTCCCCATTCATTGTGGCACCCTAAGCAATGTGAATGCACCAAAGCATGGATAATTAGAATGTAGCTATTTTTGGAGAGTTTGGTCACACAATCCAAAATCCCTACATTTTTGGTCAAAAAATTGTCCTACAATGTATAAGAAGAATTGGGATGATATCAAAGTTGATTTCAGCCCTTTAGGATGAGCATCATTGGTTCATTGTACTCTCCCTCCTTCTTCACTAGACTAACTTGTAGTTGAAGTTTGAGTGGAATTTGAGTGCCAAGGGATGATGACCAAGTTTGTCATTGGTGAGAAGCAATGCCTTTCCTTTTAGTGGTAGAATTTAGCTGACACCAAATTACTGTATTGCAATGGCCATTAATTTGTGCACCGCCATTGATAATATTGTATGGTATATATTGAATGACCAATTGACTATACATTTATTCAACAAACACTTCATTAGTTTTGGATAATTGTAGCAATTGTGTGAAACTTCAATTTCATCAAATTGACACACTTCCATTAAAATGGACCCTCAAAGAAGTAGGAAAATAAATACTCTAGAGAGTTCGGAGGGCAATAGAGGTAGACATCCTAGCTTAGAAGAATACAATAATTTCCCACCAACAATTTCCCACACTATAACTTCATAGTACAACTATTGCATTGGTAATTCTCTAGATCCTATGGTTACTTCATGCATACACAATTACAATTTCCCAACATTGTTCTTGCAAATTTTCCCACAATTGAAGTCTCCTTCCACTTTGACAATGAGACCGAACATTCTAGGGTTAAAGTACCATGTCAAATTGAATGAGATACAATTGACTCGAGCATCCCTCTCAACATCTCTCTGCAATGGTTGGATGGCATGTTCCACTTGTACATCTTTCTACCTTTTTATAATATCATGCAGTCTACATTCATCTCAATTGGCAATTCTAGATGCACATACCTTAGTAGTAAAATGACATGTAAAGTGTTGAAAGTTGAACTTTTCTATTATAAATAAAAACATCCTACTGTAACCCAACAAAGTGGCACTTACTAGTACTCTACTTCAATAAGGATTAGTAAAATCGATAAAGGTATTTTTTACATAGCAAGTACATTGATTGTCCTATTAGTATGTGTGAATTTAAAAAAAAAATAGGTCACTATTTTAAATTAGTGCAACTTGAATATTTCTATAGTGCTATTCTAATAATGCTCTCAATATTCTAAATTAGATAGAGAAATACTAGACTAGAGGATTTAATAGGCACACACTCAATCCAATCTACTAAAGAATCACTTTGTTGTACATTAAAATAACGACAATGTCATTTGGATTCAAGTAGCCATGCAAAGCCAACCGATCAAGGACAAAGGATTCAAGATGAGGGACTCAATCAATGACCAAAAGAACATACCGCTCTCTAGTAAAAGAATATATGAAAGGAGACAAAGTAACAACCCTCTATATAGCCTACTAAACCTTGCCAAAAATAATAGGCCCCATTTGAGATTCACACTACTTGAGAAGTATGATATTGACAAAAGGATATAACTTGTCTAAAGACCTTGATCTCTATGGTGGTCTCATTGGACCACTTGGATTGGACACAACTCCAATCCCTTTGTCCTATACCCTTCGTCTATGTGTCTTTGGCACAACCATGCCAAGTCATTGCTTCCATCTAAATACCGAACTCTTTGCAAACCAAAGTCCCTTTGAAGGTCTTTCCCAACCAAAAAGTTCACAAGCCATTGTTTAGCAATCTTCTTCTCTGAATTGTTAAAGTAATTATTCAACTTCATAAGATTAACTTGTTCAATAGGAGTGCCTTCTGGTCCAAGCAAATCTGAAGAAACGTTTGGAATGATAGATGCAACACCTTTCAAAAGGGACCTCTCCAAGTCAGGTACCATAGAACCAAGACCAGCCCCAACATTTGCACTCACTTTCATCAACATGGTGATAGTCCTCAACCCCCAAATCACATACGGACGAAGACCTTGCAATGTCTTGCTCTCCAAATGCAACACCACACCATTTTGATCATCCACGGTGTGAATGTCTTCCTTGTGTTTGCACATCAAATGTAGCTGCACCGATTTCAATCCAGGTACCAAGCTACTAATCAACCACTCGGATGTTTCCAAATCCTTTGTAGTAACATACACATAGCATGGCACTTGACGTTGCAACAAGTTCATGGAATGATCAATCAATCGATTCACACTCTTTGAAATCTCTTCCAATATTTCACGCCGCATGCCATATATGGCCTCCTCCGTGTGCTTGTTGACTCTTTCCACAATGCAATTTCCGACTTTGACCATTTCGTCTCTCAACTTCTTGTATAGTCCTTCCAAGGAAGTAACTTGACAATCTTCTTTAGGTCCAATCTCCTTCGTCTTCATTGAAACCATATTTTGATCTTGTTCTTGCAACAAGACAATTGTGAGCTCTGCCATATTTGCTATGCGCCTATTCACAATTTCTTCATTCCATACAACGTCTCCCAATAACTTGCGAGCTTCATCTCCATGATGATTTGGCCAATGATGAATATACCCCTCAAAATCCTCTTTAGAAAGAACATTCTCTATCAAAACTCTTTCATTGATAGCTTGGTCCCTTCTGTCAATGCATAGCCAAAGGTGTTTCACACACTCAGGCCTCAATATGCTTTGAGAAAGTGTAACACCTTGACATCCAAAAGTAGGTGATGCACACAATCTTTGAATGGGCTTCACCACTTCTTCTTTCACAAATTGCAACGTCTTCATAGAGGTTTTCAATGATTGCACCATGATGTCAATGAAGTCATCCATAAAGTTGCCAAAGGTGAGATCTCCACTATGCTCCACTAGCACTTGCATGCCATCCTCTGTAAAGGCTACCATATTCTTCTCCAAGCGAAAAGTGGATTTTGATCCAAACTTCCTTTCCAAAACAACCTACAAAAAAACAAAATGTATGTCAAAAAATTAGAAACTAACATAAGTATCTTCTTGATAAATAAATACTTGTTGGAAGACAATAAAGATTTGATAGATTGTAGAAGGTTATAGAACATCTACTTGAATTGAATTTTTGAATCATGAATACCAAACACTACAATAGTTCACCTAATACAAGGCCCAATTTTAATACAACATTCTACATCATAAACTTGAGTGAGATCATCATCCAAGGAAATTTAATAGAGTATCTAGACTTATGTAACTATTTTGCTAGAAAAAAAATGAAAACAATGTTCATACGTGTAAGCGAGGGAAAAATCCAGGGGTGAGAAATGTTCGTTCTAAATCCTCACATTGAAGTCGACGACCAATGTATGTTATCGTTCCATTTGATGAAGATCCAATGACATTCCAATTCAACTTGCGTTGACCTTGGTGGGCAAGACCACCTTCATCCCTCAATGTTGCTGGAATGAATATTGACTTTTTTGACTTCTTGATAATTGGAGCACATTGTTCCTCAAAACACACATTCATTTTTTTCATCACACAAATCAAGTCATCTACATTCACATGATGGGTCACGTCTATCCCCTTCTTAATAATGCCCTTCTTATCCTTGAAGGAGTTTTCCAATACGGACACAAGAGTGTCTCTCTCCTTGTAGCCCTTCTCATTTGTCACTGGCTCCTTTGTGTGTGGATCAAGACATTTGTAGTCAATACTAAAAATGGCACCTATAATTTGCGTACCAAACCAATTTGGATCTACCACAATGAAATCAAGATCCTCAAAATACATGATGTAGCCTCCTTCATTCAAAGATGAAGCTATTGTTTGACAAATATCTTTTGCAAGATTAGTGTCAAGATGGGGTATTGCCTTCTTCAACCAAGGTAGCTCCCAACACATGTGTACAAAGTCCCTCCACTTGACAATTGTTTCACAAGGATGATCTCTTTTCCATTTTGTGATTTCATCCCTCATCTCATGACAAGCCCCAAAGATATTGGGTACTTTTGTAAGTATTGCTTCAACCTCTTTGCCTACAAATTCAACAAGCGGCTCAACCATCTGAATTGAAGTGCTTTTGACAAAATACTCCATGGAAGAAAATTGAAAAGAATCACCAAATTTGAATTTGATAGAAGTTAACAAGCTCTCAATGTGCCTTCCAACATTCATGGACTTGGGCAAAACATCAACATGAGTGAAGACAACAAGGACATGAAGCTTGAGGTTTTTTGAAGTCCTTGTATTGGATGAAAGGAAACGCAACCAATATTGAAGCTCCATCTCAATGGCCTTAGTACTCTTTGCATTCACACAATTTGCTCCATCTTTGATTGTTGCCATAGAACAAACCAAGATGAATAAACTTGCACTTCCATTGTCACTAAGGTTAGGAATCACAAGATCATGATAGGCATGGTATTCATCTTGTCCACCCATGTCCCAAAATGAGAGGTCAACAACTCCAACACGAGTTGTTACCACTTCAACCCCAATGGTTCGTTTGGAAACATGCCTAGAAGGAAGCTCCACCCTCTTCGATAGGCTATATTGGGGATGAAATTTTTTTGATTGTTCATGGAGAATGTATATCATTTTCTTTCGTAGAGTTGTTTTTCCTGCAATTTTGTAATCTATAAATATCAATTGCAATAAAAATACAATTATACAATATACATTTAACTTAAGAAGCTACATATCATTAATCTAAGCTATATAGACTTCACCAAAAAAATTTCAATTGCAGAAAGTTCGTCATCATACATTTGTGTGGACATTTGTATGATGACGAACTTTCTGCAATTGTATGGTGACGAACTTAAATGTTTTCAAGTTTGGTTTTTGAATATGGACAATATAGGACAATTTAGCATTTCGGATTCATTGGAGGGCATTTTTATTCTATGATTCCAAATATAATAATGAAAATTTAATTCAATGTAAACAAAGCAACAATCTTTAATATATTTCTGATTCTTAATTAGAAATCACCTAGTTGACACCATTTGGAGTTGATTAAAAAAGGTTCCAAATTCCATTAGTAATTTTTTTGTTATAGAATCCTCTATGAAATGAAAATTCAAGGATGTCTATTTCTTAGAAATTTGGTCACTCTAGAAACAGATTTTAGGCTCCCTACGGTATTTTACTTTTGATGTATATAAAGTGAATGTACATCAAAATACTACACATCATTCCAACGGTGCTAGATTGTGAGCCTGCGAGCACGAGCCTACGAGCGGTGAGCTTGGGTTTTGTGAGCGTGGAATTCAAGAATTAGAAAAATCTTTTAAAGAGACCATTTTCTTCTAAAAAGAGTCAATATTTTTTCAATTTCTAGTGTTGTGACTATTTTAGGATTTAGGGTGCTTATTACCGTGGACCCATTACTGTGGACTTGATACAAAGTAGTGACGACCACGGACGTTTTGCTGGAGACTTAAAACCGTGGTATAGGGTTTAGAATTTTGGAAATACTTTGATTTTCTGTATTTCTGGATATAATAGAGTACACATTTTAAAGACAAAGAACTGAAGTATATTAAAATTGGAATTGAGACTAAAAATAGTCCGTACTCAGTACATTTGCAAATTACAGTATTTGCCCAAATAACAGGTGATAATTCTGAAGCTATATCTCGGATTTTAGTCTACAATCTTCAAATCCGAAATGCCATTCAATAAAGTACTATTGCACTTCTAAGCATGTTTACGAGTGTCGCTTGTAACCTTGATGATACCAGCCCTAATGAGAAGCAATTTGACTTCATTGAAGCTAAAGCTTGGAGAATGGATGAATTTGTCATCTATCTGATTCATTTTGCAGAAATAACGAAATAAATAGTAAAGATGTTTGCAACTCACATATTGGTGTCGGCCACCAATTGCGGAGACGGCCATGTCTACAAAATCAGGACAAGTGCACTCAGAATACATGCCAAGTGTAATTCGATAAACCTTTTCTGTGGGCTCTGTTCCAGTTTGAAGGGTGATAATGGCTCCAAGTCCGGGCAAGGGGAGCATAGTAACTCCCAAAATCAATCCTTTGACATTAGCAGCACTCTCCCATTTATTGCGATGCTCTGTAGTTGGAGCATTTGCAATACGTCGAATGGTCTTGTTCTTTCGAGATGTTGGATATGTGTCTGCATTCACCGGGCTAGCTTCATTGTAAAAGTTTGCCTTGAACACATTAGACATCGTAAACAACCGTCGAGGTGACATAGGTGGCCGCTCTTGGAGTAGAAAGCCAGCTTCTTGCAATAGTAGGGTTTCGTGACGAGTCAAACTAGTGTCACTGAGCACTGGCCAGACGTCTGGAACTTGGGGCCAATCAATTACCCAAGGCCTTTTGGAGCCTCTTACACATCGGTCAATGTCATCTGCACAGAACCAAAAGTCCGTCATAATCTCCTTGGTTCCACCATATTGTTTTTTGCGACCACGGTATGTTGGGGCTGGAGTACCTTTAGATCCCTTTGCAATTTTGGCAGTGCAACGAATGTTTGTCCCTCGCTGTTGGGCGTGACATTTACAACTCGATTTATGAGATAATCTTGCAATGTGCCATTATGATGTGTCACAGTCACTCTCCATCGTAGTAGAGACATGAGGTACATGCAACAAGTCAACAACTGGGGCTGGTTCATTAGAAACCACTGTGGGCGTACATGTAGACCGGATCTACACTCGTGGTTGAGAGAAGTTGACCTTGTCTGGACGATGAGAGTCACCATCTGACCCAACAGGTAGGTCAAGCTTACGTTTGCTGCTACCAAATACTTCTTCACCTTCCAAATGTGGAATACGTGTTCCAAGATTATCTGGTCCAGGCAGGTCATTCAGGGCCTCTGCAATCTTCTTTGGATCACCACTTCGTCTAGCGCCTCGTAACTTCAACTCTGATTTGGATGGCCCTGACCTTGATGTTGTACCATTCAAGAATGCTCGATAGTTGGTCATTTGCAAAAAGGCTCGAATGCAATCATCACAAGTGGCCGCAAACAAATCATTACCGCGATTACCAGATTGCTGCAATCACTTGTTGTGAACTATTTCCGATAAGTTACATGATGGCATGTCTGCCATCTCATCGAGACTCAATCCCTACAAGAAAAAAAAATGAGTAGTTAGCTCCTAAATAAAAACATGCGAAAGTTAAATAATCCTACTACACACTTCATCTTCGTAAACCACTGCAACTTTGAACTATCCAGTAAGAGGTCAAGGTTCCCCTTGGCGCCGAGAGGTAAGTCCTCCACTCCTTGTAGTCAGCAAAGATCCGTGAGAAGTATATAATAGCCCTTTTTTGGGATGGCAAAAAATTATAATGATATGCAAGTAGTTCTATAGAAATAAAACTATAAGATACTGAAGGATCTACAAGGAACACATACATAGATAGAGAAAGGATTTCCATTGAAGTACCATTTGCATGAACCCGCCCCATTGGCGATATCGGAAGTGCCAGAACGCAAGCCACAACTCCAGTTTGCGCAAAGATTCTTCTGAGGCTACTCCAGATAATAGCCACCAAGAGCGGATCGCCAAGTATCGTGTCTCAGCTTCCTCCATAGTCTTTGAATCTTTGTACTGCTTGCAAAGACGATTGTGTTGGAATTGCATGTCTGGCTTGATGAGTTTTTGAGTATGGTGATGCAATGATGTACTCCAATGTAGAAGACACGTACGTTCACGGTTCACCATCTCTATTTTAGAATCCCCTGTACCATAAACAATGCGAACTGCATTCCAATTTGCTTGGGCACTATCAGCCATAAAGCCCTTGAAGTTTGTATTTGGCACAGCATTGCGTCTCATGACCTCGTTCAAGCACCTCCACATAATAACTTGGACCTCAGTGTCTTCAGATTGCATGTCACAAACGGCAATTGTCATGACCTTCTTGCAACTTGTGTCATAGACGTGGCAAGCCATAGTGGTCCAATTCTTAACGCGTTTGACATGGTCAAACATAATCCATGCGTTCTCTAGATCTCCACCAGACTGCATTTGTTTCACCAAGTCCACTCCACTATCAGGACCTTCCATCAACATCTTAAAAAGGTACACCTTCTCTTTCCCTTGTCCAGGGAAGACACTGTCATGAATGTAGTCGAACTTCAAAATCCGCTTCATATTCATAATACTGTCAATAATCCCCCCATTGCCAGTGCTACGGAAAGAAGTAATGATATTACGGATGTTAGGAGAACTTAGCCTCTGGAACTTGTCCATGACATCCTCTAATAATTTTCCTCACAACATATCCTTAGGCCCATCACCACTGTGTATCAACTGTCTGTCTAGAAATTGCTTACTAGCTGCTAGGGCAATAGCAGAGTTAGTGGCAGTAGGTGTTTTTGCAACCTCATTCGCGATAAGACCGGAAATAGTGTCTAAAGACTGTCTACAAACTCCTGTTGCTATAGGATGCTTGTGATTCCCTAAATGGATGCATGCTCTAGTCATTAACGCGGTATCGTTGAAAACATAATATATTCTAGCGTCACACAGACTAACACAAGTTGGGGGATGTTTACAGATCTTGCAAAGAAGACTTGAATCCTTCGGGGGATAAACACCAACTTGGAATGGAGCACTAGTATATCCACACCACTGTGACTCGTTTCTTTTGGAGAACCGCTTCAAATACTGACACTCAGAATTAGTACATACCAGATGTCCCGCACAAGAGGACTTTCTGAACTTTAGCCTCTCTTGGTTGTGGATATTGGATGTCATGGTTCGACACCAAGCATGACCATTGTATCGTTTATCCATGCCTTGTAGATTCCCACCGCTACATGATGAAGACGAAGCTTGAAGCGCCGGTAATTCGAATACTACGTCTCCATCAAAATCTGCTGGAAGATACTGCACTTTGTGGTGGATTACTGAATCGAAGTCTAATGCAGCAACTTCATTCCTAGACCCCGGAACTGATGCAAGATTCTTTAGGCATCCAACTATGCTAATTGTTCCTATACTATTTGGATACGTTGGGGGGCGAGGATGAATTGGAAGATCAAGATTTCCAGATGGTGTGTGATACATATCTGAAGACATCTCCTGGACATTGTCAAGATCTTCACTCCGAGACTCGACTTGAAGAGTTGGCTGACTAGGGGACTCTCCTTTAGACTCACTCGATATATCTATGATAGGGCCAAGAACTTCTTGTTTCACACGGCAAAGGACTACTGGAGTACATGCAACTGTGACATGGTCTAAATCCTGAGAAGACCGGATTCCCTGCCGAGGGATTGGCATATCCACTGTAGAGTGGTCGGATTGGCGAGGTAAAATCTCAGTGGAAACACCCATTAGGGGAGTGGACAAGCCGTAGGCTCTATAGCGGCCTTCACGGAGGTGCCAGACAGAACCAGTCTCATGTTCTAACTTTAAGATGTGGACGTACTCCTTAAGGTGTCCAGAATCGGACATGACCTCTTCTTCGACATATATACTAGACTGCATAAAACCGAATCGGACGTACAGAAGGTGCGAAGGCAATGTAGCATACCCGTCTACCCCAATAGGAAGAACAAGTGGAATTTCATGCCCATTTGCTCGAATGGAAGCCATGGACACCTTGTTCACTATGTATATCAAGTTCAATACTATGACTATAACTCGTCGAACCTATGAGACTGAGAGACAATGAGAGGTGTGTTTGTGCAACTTATACGGATCCGTTTGACTGGAGAACGGATAAAAATTTCAAGGCATGTAGTGTCCACAAGTAATGACAATGAATGGTTGTCAGTGGCCCCCACAATATTAAATCTAAAACCGTCTTTGAGAGGTAATTTTCAAATGGATTCTGTAAACAAAACATTGTTCATGCTACGGAAGTCATAAATGGACTTAAAACAAAATACGATCAACTGGCAATGGATTTGAAGAGTCGGATCATATTATGATTGGGTAAATATCACAAATTAATTTCGGTCATTTGATGAGTGAGGGTATCCATTAGATCTAATTAATGATTAAAATAATGTATAGTACTCATTTCATTATTAGACTACATGCCATATCCATAATTATTTGAGAAAATATACGGACAATTCTCCTGTAGGAAGCCAAAAGATACGATATGCAAACAGATTCTGCAGTTAACAAATTTAAGTGGATCCACTAGAAAATATACATGTGATGGCATTGGCAGTCAACATTGATTCATTGGGATATATAAGGACCGGAGTAATGGTTTCATTTCAGAGAACTTGCTGACGATGATCGGTCAGAAATCAAAAGGTAGGGTTTAGGATGATTTCTGAAGCAATCTTTGATACATAATTGATAACACTTAGTACATTTAGGCATCCTATAAGTGAGACCGGTTGTATTCTCTAAAAATATAGTGAATACAGAAGGGGTTGTCCTTTTGAGTTCACATGAACCTCACATTAGAATATACACTCGCAGCACTGCATACATTCAGGTCACGGACGTTACACCGTTTCAGATCTATTAAGTTAGTCTCATGCAGGCTGCAATATGTATAGCCGAGAGTGGATCATGTCGTAGTTTTAGGAAGAGGAGGAAGAGAGGAAAACTGTTGTACTCCTCGCCAAAGGAGTTGAGAAGGTCTAGGAGTAGATACAAGCAAATTGTAGTAAGAACTACGCCTGCACGAAGTGAATCCGTCTCTCTAAATGTCAACGATCATAATAGTATTGATCAAGAAATGCAAAGAACGGCCGTTAAGTTACCATGTATTCGGATTCCTGAGTTCAATGTTTGCAAGCTCCGAATGACGTCCATGACCAGTGCAAGTGAGTGTGAGGTAAGATACTTGAACTGTGGTCGGAGTGAAGGTAGTTTCGCAATATAGCAGTGTACCATATTTATAAAATATTGTTGGATAATAAACTGATAGAAACATTTGTAGAACACTCTGCCGTGCCTAATTTAGCTTTTCATTTCATGTGCTCCAGAGGATTCTGTAGAGAGCTTGACTGCTGTAAATTATCTACTAAGTGAACTATACATTATATGAATAAATGAATTCTTGGTCCCCTCTCTTTCTCATCTTCCCCCTTCTTGCTTCCCCCTTCCCGCTTCCCCCTTCCCCCTTCCCCCTTCCCGATTCCCCCTACCCGATTCCCCCTTCCCGCTTCCCCGCCCTGTATGCCTCCCTGTTTCCCTGTTCTCCACCCCCTCTGCCTCCCTGCTTCCCAGGCGTCCACCTCCTCGTGCTCCTCACTTCTCTTCCCTCTCTGCCTCCCCTTCCGCCTTCCCCCTCCCCGATTCTCCGCCCTCTTTGCCTCCCCTTCCGCCTTCCCGCTTCACCTTCCTTCCCCGTTCTTTCTACTGCCTAAACCGAATTGCGATTTCTCTTTCTTGCATTAGGTTTTGATTGTTGCCACCCGACCTGCAAACCCCCCTCCCTTAGAATACAGAAATTGATTGTAGGTCGTGACGTTGTTCCCTTTCCAGCGGAAGAAGGCCATGGGGAGAAGGCCACCTACAAGAAGTGCGGCAGCGGAAGAGCAAGAAAGTGAAGGAGATGGGAGGAGTACTCCGGTTGTTGGTGATGCAAATATCAACCCTCAGACCGAACTGGCGAAAACCTCCGTAAGCATTTCGAATCCTCTCTTCTTTAACTATTCAAAATTCTCTTGCGTCTAGGCTGTAGGAGGGATGCTTTGGGTGTGCATTGAACGTTTGAGGGCTGTCTGACTGAATGTGGGTGGGCTTCGGGGATCCCGTATGGGCCGAGGGGAAGTGAGGACGGGGCGGGGAGTGAATGTTCGGGGGCTGTCTGACTGATTGTGGGTGGGCTTCGGGGATCCCTTATGGGCCGAGGGGAAGTGAGGACGGGGCGGGGAGTGAACGCTGGGGGCTGTCTGACTGAATGTGGGTGGGCTTCGGGGATGCCTTATGGGCCGAGGGGAAGTGAGGACGGGGCGGGGAGTGAACGTTTGAGGGCTGTCTGACTGAATGTGGGTGGGCTTCGGGGATCCCGTATGGGCCGAGGGGAAGTGAGGACGGGGTAGGGAGTGAATGTTCGGGGGCTGTCTGTTTGAATGTGGGTGGGACTCGGGGATCCCGTATGGGCCGAGGGGAAGTGAGGATGGGGCGGGGAGTGAATGTTCGGGGGCTGTCTGACTGAATGTGGGTGGGCTTCGGGGATGCTTTATGGGCCGAGGGGAAGTGAGGACGGGGCGGGGAGTGAACGTTTGAGGGCTGTCTGACTGAATGTGGGTGGGCTTCAGGGATCCCGTATGGGCCGAGGGGAAGTGAGGACGGGGCGGAGAGTGAATGTTCGGGGGCTGTTTGACTGAATGTGGGTGGGACTCGGGGATCTCGTAGGGGCCGAGGGGAAGCAAGGCTGGGATTGGATTTAGGTGATAGGGGATGTCTGGGTAGAAAATTCTCTCATATCCTGATGACTGGAATTTAATTCCAATTTCATGCTTGATAATGTTCCAGGAAATTATGGAGGATACTAACCAACTCCCGCCTCCTGCGAGCCCCAATGTGGATGCCGCTAGGGTGGAATGCGTTGAGGAGGATAACATAACTGATGATGACATGGATAATTCTAATCTGGACTTTACGTCCGAGGATGCATTCAGAAGGTCCCAGAAAGTTAACTCTGTTGCCTCTATAGCGTCATTGAGACTAAAACCTCATTCGATATCTCGTTTGAGAATTCCCTTGTGTAGACTTATCCAAATGCCAATGGTCCGTCCAGCACTTCATTGTGACCTAACCAGACTTGAGCAAGAATTCGTCCACGGATACAGAGATGGATCTAGTGTTTTCTATGTGTCTGTCACGAATGAGCAGGGAGAGACGGAGGAGGTTTTTGATACTGACAAGGATTTATGGGGACCTATATGGAATGCTGAGAATGATGAATTCAATGCCAACTTACGGGCAACGCCCGGCCTGAGCAATTATGAAGGCTCCAAATTTTTCGTTTGCGACGGTAATCACAGGCTTCTTGCTTGGTCCTCATACATTTCCAAGCACCATGCTCGTGATAGAGAGTGGCATGTTTCCGTGGATTCCATAATCCTAGAGACCAAGGGCAAAATCGGGCAGGTCATGCATGCTATGCATGATATAAACAAGTATGTCTTTCTATCTTGACTTCTTTTTTGTATATCCTTCATTCACATCACTTGTTGCCTTCTACTAATCACCTTTTTTTTATTCAGGCAAACGGAGAATTCGTTTATTAAGACCAGCCTTGTGCACACGCTTTATCGTGTACAGAAGTACGGTGTCCTCCCTTTGGACAAGTTTGCCGAGCATTTGAGTGACTCCGAGATGACTCAGTGCCAACAGAATACAAGGAAGAGTTGGTACACAATGTCTCTGGAGGTTTTCACTTCATTTATTTATCGGGTATTACTCATCTTTCAATCAATGTATGGTGTTTTAGTGTCCCTTCCTTTATTGAAATTACACTACTAATTTCTACGACATTGTGCAGTACGAGATTGCAGCTGCAGCGGATGTGGCAGTCAGGAAATACAAGGAAGTCACTGCGGGTGAGGATCAATCCGAGGAAGGAATCCTGGCTGCAATGAGATTGGGTACTAAAGAGCAAACCACAAAACTGACCCAAAAATTGGGGAAGTTGACAGCTGTCGCAAATCCCAATCTAGGGACGGAGTGGCTGAGAGAGGTACGATGATATTATCAAAGCCCTTCTTCATTTCAGTTGGTTCTTCTACTTGATGAATTGTTCTAATATGATTATTATTTTTCTTCTAGATCGAGCGCCATTGGAGTTCGAATATAACACCAGAAATGACTCTGGACAAGTTACAGATGATAGCCACTTGCAACGTGAAGAGTGAACACAAGGTCAAGTGGTTGCGGTGGTGGAATTCTTCAGTTCAAACACGAGAGGCAAGAAGGTTTCCCCTTAAGCCGGTCGGAGAGAATGAGTTAAAGTCCTTCTTGACTAAGGCTTGTTGGTATGTAGGGGTATGTGTTTCTCACTGTACTCTAATTTCTTTATCTCCTTCTGCTATTTGCTTCAGTGGATGATTTTTGGAAATGTGGAATTGATTGATATTTGAAGTCCTTGTAATTTACAGATTGAAGATGTTGGGTTAGAAATGTTTGATGATATTGTCAAGAAGGACTAGTTGGCATTGTCTATGGAATCTCCAAAGGAGCCTGAGAGTTTTGGAGATTACATTGAAGGATGGAGAATTCAAGTTTGGGACAAAGCATTCCTGCACAATTTTAAGGGGCAAGACGTTTTTAGGAAGTCTGATGACTTCAAAAAACGCAAGGACAGCGATCTAGTTGTGAAACGTGTGCTCTACCGGTATGCTTATTTTCAATTATTTGTAGAACTTCTTCACAATTGTATTTCATTTCAAATACAAACTTTATTTTCCTTGAATTGACATAATTTGTTCCTATAGGTACTTCAGATACGAGCTTCTTCCAAAAGGAGCCATTTCGAAGCGAGATCTGCCTCCTTTCCTTGGAACGTGGTTGGATGTCTTGTCCGAGCATTGTATGTTCTCTACCTCACAGCTAAAATGGTGGACGAGTGTGCATCTGAAGTCGGGCGCTTGGTATTTGGATTGCCCACCGGAGTTCACGCCACCATCAGAGGAGTACCTGAAACAATCTATTCATTCTCATGAGGTGGTAGAAGACATTGACGAGTTCGCAGGACTTGATGAAGATGCAAAAGTTCGGGCTATGAAGAAGAGAGAGGAAGCTGACAAGAAGATAGCATTGAAGAATGCAGAGGCAGTGGAGAAGGCGAAGGAGAGGATGGCTAAGAAGGCTTCTAAACTTGCAGAGACTGGAGAGGCGTCTACAGCTAAGCAGACAAAAGGCAAGAAGGGGAAGCAACAAATTCCGCCCTCTTCCACTAAAGACGAGGGCTCCCAACACCAACAATCTGTTTCATGAGGAACCAAGCGTGATGCTGATTATGTCTCACTAAGTGATGGTGGTATGGTGGATGGACCTGGAGCTGTGGGATTTTTAAATGACTCAGAAATTTCCATCAATGAGTTCATTCTCAATTTTTCTCTTACACAGGTGTTGGCTGATCCACTACCCCAAGTGTATCATGACATCCTAAACTTTATTGATAAGGTTAGCACTTTCCCTAATCTACTTCAAATTACCTTTATATATACTCTTTTTAAGGTCATTTTTTATTTTACTAACATCCGTCCATTTGTTGCAGCATAAAGGGGAGAAGCATCGCTTTTTTAAAGGAGTGAAGAGTGATAAACCGCGCGTTGACCTTATTCTTGCTGACATGCTAGAGGGTTTGCCTGTCCCTGATTTGTCGGTGCCTTCCACAAGCATTCCCAAGTGGAACATGGACTCCTCCATTTGGTTGGAGTCATTGTTTGAGTTTGCTGATGGCCACCTCCATGATGACGGAGGTCTTATCATTATCTATCCCCTGAGAGCTGTTACAAAAGCCACTATTCTGAAGTACGGTACTACATATTCTTTTGAAAAGATGAAGGATTGGTGGGGAATGAACTGGCTACATTTGGCCTCACCGGTTTCACCCTCAAGAACGGTATATTCTTTTTCCATTTCCTTATCGACTCCACGCATCTTCTGATGATACTTGTTTAGTTTATTCGAATCCTTGCAACGGTAATGAAATCCGACATCTGTTCATATATCTCTGGAATTGTATGCATGCCTCTGTTTTAGTTTTTATTTTTTTAAATGAAGGTTCTGTATTTTTTTCCAATTTACATAGATCTAATGTCTACATTGTTCTTCATTGAATTTATTTGTGCAGACCCAACGATTTGGAATTGCTTTGTTGGTGAGGAACTTCCCAGGGGCTGCCCCTTCTAAGTTCAAATTCCAGCCATGTCCGACCTTGAAGAAACTTGGTGTGGATGTAGCACGCGACGATGTACTACAAAATTTTACAAAGGTTGAAACTTTGACTACGGACAACAACTCCAAGCCTTGGAGAGGGGCGCGAGAAAAGGATCCTCGCTTTCTACAAATGTTGATTGAAGCATGCTCATTACCAAATGATGTCTTGGACTGCACTGCTTCTACAAGGCCTTATTCGTTAATTTGAGACAAAATCAAGACATTGGGACTTTGAAAAAGGAATGTGAATCATTATTGAAATTATAGTTGTTGAGCTCTACGATAAGTACTACCGGAATCAAAGGTTTGATTGAAAGATTATAACATGTCGCCCATAAAGACTTTGAGGAAGCGACTCCAAATGCATTCATACATAAGAAGACGTGGAAATGCGAGTGAATTTAAGTACATTCACATAGCTTTATTGGCGTAGTCCAAATGCACACGCTGTATGTAAGAGTCGCTTTCAATGTCCTCTAAATGAAATGAAACAGGAATCCAAAAGATTTCAAAGAACATATGCAAAGGCAGTCTAAAAAGATGTATACAACTAGTGTAACTCTTGTTCTCTGTAAAAAGCGCTATTAGTAGTAAGTCTCAAAGATGAAAATAATATGTTCCATCTCTTTCCTAGATGATTTTTGCCGCATATGATGCTATTAATAGTAAGATAGTCATAGAAGGTGAGGTGATTAAAAATTCACATCACCTCCGCAGGGCTGGCTATCCACTGTACAATTGCTATTGGCTCCATCCATTGCTTTGAACTTTGCTAGCCCTCTCATAATATCCTCACGTCGAGAACGAGAGAATGGCGTGATTGGAACGTCCACTATATCATGTAAGGGGTGCCGTTGAATTCCATTCACATGGCGCTTTGACTTCTGGATGCTTTGGGGGACCTCGGAAGCCGAAAGAGACCTCGACCCTCGAACAGGCGGTCTTGGTAGCAACGCATTCCCATTTTCTACGATGGAATGTCCTATATGAGAACGCCGTTGTTCCCTACAAAGTTGCTGACGGAATACTATGCCACCCGACAAACACCGCCTAGAGCGGATGGAGTGTGAGGGACAAAGTCGTGTATCCTGAACTTCAGATACAGCAGCAGAAGCATCCGTCTTCAGTAAGTCCCTGTGTAAGTCAATTTCCAGCAGAGACGTGGACCTCAATGCCAACAGCGTACTCACATCGGCACTAGGAGGAGAGGATAGAAAGCCATCCTCACCTCGAGGAGAACCGGGTGCCTCCACAACGGAAAGGTTTAACTTTCGGCTCGTCGAACCATCCATCCGTTCATCAAATGGCGAAGAGCATCCTCGACTCGAAGAAGCCCGTTTCAGTGGCGACGGAGAACACACGGGAGTCCTGCCTGGTCCGCGACTAGGAGGGCTATTCACGACCCCGTCCTCAATGTTTCCTTTGGAGTAGTCTATGGCGGCAGATGCCGCATTTGTTGCAGAGCGCAGCATGTACGGCTTGGAAAGCGGAGCAGTCCCACAACTTCCACCCACAGAAACGGACCCCCTGGACATGGAGTTTTCGGAGCCTGAAAGCAGACTTCTCGTCACTCTTTGTCTTTTTGGCGGATTAGAGAAGTCCCCAACCTGCTTCAACTACAGATCCCACAAGCCTACGTTTAATACCATATCATGAGAAACGAACAACTTCAATCAGTGAAAACAGAGACGAATTGGTAGCCATTGACAGATATTTCCGGATAAAAAGACAGGAGAATCAAGTGTATCAAATAAAAATTCAATATATTATTTACAAAAACGTCAAGATACAGAAGAAGGTCAGCAAAAAGTATGAATCCTCGGAGACAGCAAATCTACAAACAAATTTACACAAGAGCATACTTCCTACGTCGCCCTTTCTCTACGACCACCCCTATCCCAGGTAGCTCAAATCGGGAACCCATCATCTTCGAGGACTCTCTCATTCCGCCAACGATTTGCTCTAGGCGGTCGTCACCCGCCGATAGAGGGTTCCTTCCAATCCTATTCTCTTCGACGTATCGCCGCAACTAGCCAAGACCGCAATTCGCATCTAGACGACGCAGCCAAGGCAGGAGCTGTCCCAAGAGCACGTCGTCCCGTCGTTTCTCATGGCTCCACGTTTCTAAGAAAATGGCATTACCATACTCATTACAGACGCTCTTATTCGGAGAGTCATCAATGAGAATGGTGTTGTCCGCCGTAAACAAAGTGGTCCCGCTAGTATTGTTAAACAATGTCTCGAACAGAACTTTCATGCACAACATTTTGGCCCACTGATGAAAGAACTGTCCGGGTGAGACCTCTATCTTTGTGCACTCTTCCTATCCTAGGACAACGTAGGGCGGTCTGCACCCATTAAATAGGTGTTTGGCGATTGGATCGGCATTACGTTTCAACATCGTGGTCCAAACCACGACGTTGTCCGTGATCGCCGAGACCTGTCGGAGGAATTCACCTAGGTCTTGCCGAGCGAAGACCACCTTGGGTCCAATCACGGTGGGATTCCGATGACACAGAACTTTCTCTTCGACTCTGTAGGGCCTAAATTTATCAGCATAAGACTTCATGGCAGTTTGACACAGGACCCCGTTCAAGTCGAAGACTATGTTCAACCACTACCTCCGCGCTGGAGGCACTAACAAGGGCACATTCCTCGGCACAATCTCTCTTCCGCACTCCGTCTCTACCTGATCATAACACGACAACAAAGAAATGGGGTTACCTGTAACAATGCAGTAGAGGGAGAGCCAAAATTCGGTTGTTTGCATTGAGTTTCGTTTAGCAACTGCGGTCGTTCGTTAGATAAAGCTTTCAATGGCACTGGATGTTGCACGCTATAGATTCTTTCGAGCTGAGAAACCAAACATCGAAAGCAAAGTTTCATCAGATTGACGAGCACTAGATGATTTGAAATTCGCATATTTTATTTACATACGTTATATAATACAGACGGAAAACGTTTTCTTTATCGGCCGATAAAACTGTACACTCAAAACTATGCTGCACTATACTACACCACGAGGCAGAACAGACGGGGTCTCTGTCCGCGCCTAGAAATCACGAAGTGGCCACACCATCCTGTCAGGCAGCATGAGTAGAAATGAGATTCAACACTACTCAGAGAATTGCAGGCAGCACGAACACCAGACAATCGTTACCGATACACATTATTATCTTGGACTCAATCAAAATCGTAAGGATCAGAAGGCTGTACCTGAGCGGATTCAGCCGCCTGAGGCTCAACCCCCTCCACAGCTGCCGAACCAGAGGGCCCTCCCTCTTGTACCACATTTGTGTCCCGCATGTCATCGTCGTTGGCCTCGTAGTCGACCTTCTCCTCATCAACTGACATTGGCGAGGGATTGTCATGCAGAGAGTCGAAAGATGTTCCACAAGTCGAGACAGGTTCCACTGTGGCAACGACATCGGGTGCAGTTGATGCTCCAATTCTATCATCGCCTCGATGATAAGCCCGCCTGTCACTCAAACCAGCTTCGGATGGGCCGATGTCCACACCTATGGAAACAACAACTTCAAAAGCTTGTCTATCTGGAGACAGACGCCTGGGAAGCTGGGATGCTGGAGTGTTGGCTATAACATCTTCCACAGGAGCAGGCACTACATCAGCCTTATCCTCGATTCGAGGATAAGGCAGCCTTGAGGACAAGGGAGTCTCATGCGAGACCGGAACCTGAGCTGATGTTGCAGGAGATTCGACGGGCGCTGGTTGGCTTGATTGCGACTTCACAGACTGCAAAATTTGCGCCACTTGACTTTGGAGAGCGAAATATTGCGCTTGTGATTCCTCCTGCATCTTCTGCATCTACGCCTTTGACTCCTGCTGGAGCTTCAGCATTTCAGCTTTCGTCTCCGCAGTGCTGGCAACTGCTTCCTTCAGCTCCTTTTCACGAGCCTCCCTCTCAGCTTTCCGTGCAATTCTTCGGTCCCGTCTTTCCTTGTCCTTCTGCCAGTAATCCTTCTCGATTTTTACCACGACGCCGGAAGGCAAGAGAAGTGGTTTTATCTCGCTCATCTGAGGAGGTCCACTGTCGTCCTCATCATCATCATCTGAGGAGTGAGGCCGATCAATATCTTCATCACTACTTAGGTCAATGATGGGAATCGCTGCCGCTTCTACATCGGGAACATCTCCCACAGCCTCCATTATAGTGTCTTCCTCAACCTGAGGACCTTGTCCACCCGAGGACATTGGCGCATCCCCTAGACGCTGTCTAGCGTAATTAGTGTCCGTCTCGTAATCCTCTTCCTCATGTCCCGGTTGATGAGATGAAGACGGCAGAGTCAAGTCCGGAACACTGGGCACGCGAGGGGATGTCCTCCACGTATGAATTTGGAACGTGTTAGTTCCGAACTCGTTTATTCCTTCAACACCGAGGGCAGAAGGCACATGCAGACCAGTAGTATCCCTGACCCGGTCCACAGGTAATGGATCCTGTGCTGGTGAATTCAGCGTCATGGGCGGAGACTGAGGTAAATCCATATCAACCAAGACTGGTTCCCGGGGGGGCGGTTTCTCATAAGTAAGTGAGTAGGGAGAATTTGAGAAAAGAAAATTGTTCTTATCCATTTTGTCCGCTACCTTCGCAATCCTCAGATACGGTCGGGCCTCTTCTTGATTAACAAATCCATAAAAAAATGCACCAAACATCTGCACAGACAGATTCATACACACGAAACTATTTAGTAAATAAGCAGAATCATTCATCATGGGATCAACTAAGGTTATCCTCGACTCGAGGATATCCAGATTATCCCAAGCAATTATTACTCCAAACAATTATCTCTATCCTCGACTCGACGATAGGCAGTTCTCACCTTCGACGCAAGCATGAACTTCGGGCCCGAAAAAATTCCAAGAACATTCTCCTCTGGTTTCGCGAAATCTCGTAGAATGTCTAGGTAGAACTCCATTCGGAGTTCGCTTGCCTCAATTCTCCATTTGGCTTCCGTATTTTTTGAGGCCTCCAAATAATATACGCAATTAGGTGGCGTAACATACTTGGGCTTCATCAATGCCCGCGAGGATTTGGCAAAGTTACTACTTTTCTTAAATAAGAAAAGTAAAGGCACCTCCGGAGCAGTACCACGATTCGTTACGTTATTTATCATCTCTGCCCGGATCGGAACATAAGTGGTCAACACTTTCTCGTATTGCTCCATGTGCGAAGATGCAAAAACAGTTGCATCTTTAAGATCCTCCTTGTCTTGCAAAATAAAGAGCCAAATATTTGGCTCTGACAATTTGGGGTTGAGCTTTTTCAGGAGGAACGTCATGAAAGGATCGATGGAGCTCACATTCTTCGATGACTTTGCTCTTGGAATTTCTCTAACATCAAGAACTGCAAGGTTCACTTCACGGCGTTCATACTGGTACGCCGTGCTCGGTACCATTGACTTTGCTTGAATGTCGATACCCTGAATTTGAATTCCCCCAATTGGTTTCGGAAGTTGATATTTCAACTTCATGAACCGGGTGAACATGTGCAATACTTCAGGAAACTGCTGCTCAAGGTCCTTCGCTCGCCTTGTCCAAGCGTCATTCCGAAGGCGCTTCTTGAAGTACTCAGCTTTAGGGTGAGAAATGAGAAAATCCCATGATGCCGAGGTAAACCGATGCCGCAACTTTCAGGACATCCATGTTTCGTCAATAACATCACCACCAGCATCAATAAAGTATAGAGACTTCTTGACATCCATTAAGTCTTGAAGTACAACTTTCTTGCGCTTTCTTCTTTCGACCCAATCTGCATGTGAGAGATTGTCTGAAATCAGAATTTTCGTCCTCGAAACAGAGACTTTTGGATATGTAGCCTTCCGATTGGGAGTAGTGCCGAGAAGGTGTTGTGCAAATACTCCGAAATCGATGTCCGTGAAGTGGCCGCAGTGTTTGAAGAATTCCCTCTTCAGGGCCATATTCTTCATTTTAAACCCCTTGCTGGCGTTGAACGGTTCCATAGTGACCGGGTCGATCAACTCTCCATTCGTGTGCTTCGTAAGGAAGGATTCCCAATGAGCAAACAGCTCGTCCGGCAAGGTTATAATCTGAATTTCATTCTTCAGATCTGCTGTTCCACTAATTGAAGCTCCGTCATTTTCCGGATTTATGCTTTGAAAACGCTCGACGACCGCGTCAGTGAATTTCTGCACGGCAAATAAAACATAGAATAGTCAGAGAAAACTGCTATCAGTATCATCGGCTCGATGATACCGTCGAGAAGGTCGTTGACTGTTCCGGCATGCCATGACAAATGAATAATGTGTTCCAAATGAAGAGGAAATCTAATGTATCATCGACTCGACGATACATGAAATGAACTGATTCTTACCTTATAATTCTGGACATTGAATAATGCATTATTCTTCCTGTGGACGGCCTCATCCTTTTCGTCCGTGGGTCGCTTGTACGTCTTCCAGATATTGCGACAGGAAATTATTTGGTTCCCCCAAGTCGGTTGAGCGTGATCCAAATGGTTTGTACAGTTATAATGTTTCGAGATGTTTCTGAGTTTGTTGTGATCCAGGGACCACACAATCAGAGCTTCCCACGTTTGTAGCTGTACTCTTCGCTCTTTGCCGCAGCCTTCAATTTGAAGTTCTTTAGAAGCTGTTACACTGTGCTGGCCATTGATAATCATGAATTGGCCATTTTTAATGTCATCCCAGTTCTTAGGCTTGACTTTCAGCAACTGCTTCTTAGAATCGACAGGTGTAAGACAAAGAGTTTGTCTTTGCTTCATATCAATGAATTGAATGAGCTCCTTCTTTACTGTGTCCACGATGTCTCTCTGCAGTGTCCTGATCACATATTGATCGCAAGCAATTATGCATTGCTTTATGTGAACGGTGACGGACTGCATCCCCTGCAGAAAACAGTCCTTATGGTCGGACCAGAAGTTGCACTGAATAGACGCGAACTTCACGTGATCTGGTAGACGCTCTTTTGTTCCAGCTGAGTTGGTTGTCAGAGCAGATCCGGAGCTTCCAGCCCCAACAATATCACCCGGGAGACTCTTCTTCCTCTTGCGACTCGATTCACCTCCATCTGAATTAGTTGCGTCCCTCTTCTTGGGCTCGGATTGCGCCTGACCTGGACGATTAGCTCTTGATGCAGAGCCGCCGGCGGTTGTTGGCGCGGTCGGTCGTCTGATCTCTGCTGACGGACGTCCCAGCAATGGTGCTTGTTCCACGTTTGCCAACGCATACCGATCTAGCGTCTGAAAAATGAGACGAAGCCTCGAAGCGTTTGACTTTGCAGTGCTGTTTTTCCAAGGCACGTACCCATGTTTCTCGAAATCTTCATTCAAGGACTCCATTTGAGACCCCTCTAGGAAAGTCATCAAGTTATCGAGGTCAAACTTGCCTTTCTGTGAGTTTACATCAATTACAATGGAGTGACAGTGGTCCAGATGTTTGCCACTTTCATCAACTTCTCGGAGGACGATCACCACGTAGTTCTTTCGGTGCTCCTCAATGAGTGTAACTTTCTCCTTGATGTTGAGCGGTGTGTAGTTCGTCTTCCCTTGTATGCGGAAGCGTATGTATACATAATTCTTCCACCGATTGACTCCGAATGTCCAATTTGGAACATGGTCCTTGAATTCCCATAGTGTCCCAAATGTATCTTCCATCTCAGTTATGAACGGTTCGTCAGGAATGGGGTTCACAAATGGTTGGAGATGGTGGCTTGTTGTGGAGTAGTCATAGTTGTCTAGCTGTTCCATCTTGGATGTCCTGGAAACAACAATTAAATCAATTAACATGTTCTACAGCAATTGTATCGTCGCCTCGATGATAATCACTTGAGTTATGCCATTGGGAAATCACTTCTAAGATGAGTTATTTGTTTCTCTTCTCGACAATTAGTTTAAACATTAATTTTAGATTTTTCATATTCATTTTAGATATTCATTTTTTAGAGTCGATTATATTGATGTATTCTCTATCGTCGATTCGATGATCCCTTTCTGTTTTCAACAATATTATGTTTCTGATAATGCCTTCTCACAGCATTTTTGATGTTGACAATTTTCCTCTGTCATTCTGGATTACCTCTCTCATTTCTGTTTCCAGATATTTTAGGAGGATTTTGTATACTCGACTCGACGATACAAATTTCATTTTGAGGGTCAGCCTATCAAATATCATGTGGTTAATATACTCGAATTATAGTTTCGATGTTGATGTATCTCTTTGTTCTTCTTGATATTGAGGTATCCTCGAGTCGACGATAGATTAGGGGCTGTTTTTTCTGGTTGGGTTCAAATGGTTCAATTCACGGATGCTTATCGTCGACTCGAGGATATAGTTTCATTATTCACGATTTTCTATTTATGAAAATTGGGAGTCTTGATCTTCAGGTCTGCATCCTTGAATTCTACTCCAAAACCCTAATTGTTTGCCATAAACCCTAATTAACATAAACCCTAAATCCCAAAAGTGTTTTTCTACCTTACAACTTCCAATCGCAGAAAATAACAAGAAATACTGTCACTGAATTTATAATAGTATTTGAACACCTACAATCACAATACATGTCTATGAAAATCACGTTAAGCAAAAGTTGATTGCCACATTCCAAACCCTACAGAACCCTAAACCCTGAAGGAAATCAACATAGACATTCCAAAACAAATGAAGATGAAATCGTGCCAACTGAAGTCAAGCAATTAAGTAGCACCACAACCTACAATACTTCACAGACAACAAAATGAAACCCAAACCACAAAATCACACCCGAGAATGCAAATAGGAAATCCAGCTGCAACGTGTTTCTCCATAGCAACGTATATTTCAAGGAAATGAAGGAATTCAATCAGAAACAGACTTCAATACGAGGACAACAGCAAACCCGAGGAGTTCAATACAGCAAACAAAGAATGAAAACAAAAAAGGTGCAAGCTTCAAAGAAGACATGGAATTCAAGTGCGAATTCAGCTGCTGAAATTACAAATTGAGGAAGAAAGAACTCACAGCGTTCAGCTCCTACCGCGGCTTGCAACTTCTTCAACTCCAACCGCGGACCACCGAACACCGAGCACCACCGAACACGCACACCGCGCCTCAACCAGCGCGCCACCGAACACACACACCCCGCCTCAACCATCGCGCCTCACCCTAGCGTGCCTCCACTGAACACACACACACACACAAATGGACGTGCCGACACCGAACACACACACCGCGCCTCACAAATGCAAACGGACGTGCCTCACACACACAGCACACGAAGATCGAAGCACGGCAAAAAATGAAAACACACGAAAACAGTCGAAGAAGCGTGCGCGTCGATGGAGGAGGAGGCTTCCGCGACTGGAGGAAGAAGACGAAGCCCCGACCCCAGCCCCGATCCCGGCGCCGACCCCGACCCCGACCCCAACCCCAGCCCTCACCCCGAATCCGAACCCGAACCCGAACCCAAACCCGAATCGGCCCCAACCCCGAACCCGAACCCAGCCCCCACCCCAAACCCGAACCCGAACCCGAACCAAGCCCCCAACCCCGAACCCGAACCCGAACCCGAACCGAACCTTCAAAATGGAAGTACCGAACCAAGATCGAGCCGGCAATTCAGGTTCGTCTATATAAAATTGTTGTTGGCTTGGAAACCTTAGGAGTTCAAATTTCCTTATGAAATTTATGAGTAAGAAGACTTTTGTATTGTTTTTAGAAGGTTTCTCAAAACATCATAAGTTCAAATTTCCTTCTAAAAATTCCCATTAAGAAGACTTTGGTATTGTTTAACCCGAAACTTATTTGAAGGTTTCCCTAATATAATGGTTCCTTTTTGTATTTCTTATTTTTATGGTAGTTGTTCTTGGCTACAACCTTACTTTTAATAAACTGGTAATTATTAGGATAATACGACGCCGTTCTAGCAAAAGGAGGAAGTTTCTTCATCACATATCAGCATATTAAAATATCAAATAGAATTGCAGTTTTCTGACTTCGAAAGAGGAAGTTTTACACTAGTAACATATAAGTAGGATTGCAACTACTTATTAGAACGAAAGAGATTATATGTTTTTGAAGTCCTTCTTAATACTCAATTTTCAATGTTTTTAGAAGATCATGGGATTAAATTTTATATATTACACCCTAAACCCAACAAGGATTGTAATATTTCAATTACTAAAGTTCTGCCTTAACAATTTAGTATTTTAAATCATTGTGAAGTATAATGTTTAATTTTACTATTTTCTTACTACATGTTGTATAATACCAAATAATTTGAAATTTAGAAAGCATGTAGCCAAGTAGTCTACGAAGATGAATCTAAAGAAGCACTACCATTTTGGACCTTTTTTTATAGAATAATTAGCTTGTACAATAGAGCTGCCAATATTTATACAAGGTAAAAAAAAATAAATAATGTAAGTGAATTTGAATGCTTATATCTTGCAATCAAAGTTGCATATTTCCATTAACTACAAATGGTGACTTTAGAGATTCAATCAATCGAGGAAGATTGTCTAAAATTATTAAAAAAGAATTGTAGTATTATAAATGTGACACACATATGAAGTAAAAGGATAAATTTGATTTTTTAGATGAATTACACTTAAAGGTCTTCGTTGTCACTAGTACGGGTCTACAAAAAAACTAATCATTCAATTGAATGAGAGCCACGATCATTGTAAACAGTGTCATCTCAATTTTTAGAGAAAATTCGTACCTTCAATTTCATTGAAATCCTTTAACTTCCTATTTTGCATAAATATATGTAGTAATGTAGTATTCTGAAAGTAGAATAGTGGTAGTTAAAATCTTAACAAGTATTTGCAAAGGTATGGCTTACAAAAACTTTAATACTTCTAGTACTACATAGTATATACAAGAAAATCGAAATTACCAGAGTATTCTCACATTGTCATTGTGATTTGTTTTAAACTCTTTTATTTTAATCTACCTTGCGATTAATGAGAGCCATGATCATTGTAAACATTGAAGCTCATTTTATGTTCATTTTTTGAATTGTAAATATATTTTTAGCTATCTAGACATATTTCAGCACTTTAGGAAGATGAGCAATACAAATTTGTTTTCGAATTAAGGGTCTTCCAAAAATTTAAAAGAACATCGACTAACATTTTATTCTTTAAATCTCATTTCAAACTATCACTAAGATCGATCCATATGAACTACAAAAGGATGTCTTTCAAATTATAAGAATAAATCTTTCAGTTGTTGTATGCCATTGAACATAGACATGCAAGAATGAGTCAGGGCACATTTGTAGGGTAGAATTTACCTTTGACCATTCGTAACTTTTGTTTAGGGTATCTTAGATATCGTTCTTGAATATATCCAAGGACATTTCAATTTTATATTAAATAGAATACGATACAATTTTTTTAAATAGTATCAGAACAATTTTGTTGGTTTCAATGTTATTTATATGAAACAAGTTAAGGTCTCCTTTAAATTTTGTTCATGAATAATGAAATTGATTTTGGTACACAATCTAAACAAAACACTTGGCAGATTTTGAGGAAGTGTACATTTAATCAATATGTACATATAAATCAAATTCCAAATGTTTTAGATCAAAGGCAAAGATTAGCAATTCTGCATGTATATGAAGAAGCTTATTATATTTGGTGAAGTTCACTAGATACTCCCTCCACTTCAATAGGTTTGTCACCTTTGTGCATAATCTTTAGTACCCCCTTTTTTTTGGTGGAATTCTAATTGCCCATTAGACTCTAAAATTATATATATTTATTTATATTGTTTGAAAATCATACTTTTATTTCATTTTGCTTTGTAAAATGGAAGAACTACTAATGTAGTTTAATAATTTCATGTTATCACAATAATAATATAATTGTGTTCAAAGTTCTTAGGAAGAATATTTGCATAAAAATCATAGAATTTGTAGTTTAATAGAATTATAATGACTCTTCAAACATGAAGCGGAATCACCTTTTACATTCCAACCCTAAACCCTAAACCCTAAACCCTAAACCTTAAACCATAAAATCCTAATAAAACAAGAACATAATATCATTAAAAATGCAAAATTCACAATCATTATGATCGGTTTTAGGGTAATCACCCTTTGAACCATAAACTTTAAACTCTTAGGAAGAAGAGGAATTAAGATTCTTGTTACTTTGATCAATAACACACTAAAATAAATAGAAATTTATGGAGAAAATGAATGAAGAACTTTATATTCTTAGTTATAGTGATTTGTAATTTTATAAAAATAATGCAGTCATTACTTCAACACTTTTAAAGAGATTTCATGTGATATTTGGCATGATGTAGACAGTTGATATTTTGGTTACTAAGGCCTTATTATTAATACTATAGGATTTAGAGTGTTTCAAACATTTTAATCTAGAAGTTCCATGCATCACATGAATAAAGCACTTCATATGTACATCAAGTTGAGAAATGTCATTCTTCCTAAATAAATGTTCTTAAATTTCTGTATGCATGTTATAACTTTTATATATCATTCTTGATTGAATTTGAGATTTCTAGTAAATTTGTAGGACTTATTTGGTGTTGCATTTCTTATTTGCATATATTTAGGGTATACGCATATATTGTCGATTCAAAGCATTATATTTCTTCGGTCAAATGTTTAAATTCATTAATAATGAGCTTCGAATGAAACCCTTAACCGGCCAAAATAATATTCTATAACGTAAAATGTTCCATTCCGCTCCAGAACACATTAACATTTTGTATTTCTTGTCATAGCCGTGAACCGAAACCCTAAACCCTAAAGGCAAACCCTAAACCCTAGAAAACTTGAACCCAAACCCTAAACCCTAAGGCAGACCCTAATCCCAAAAATCCTAAACCCTACATATTTCACTTTTGAATGCCTATACAGAGAAATTTTGAGAATTCCTTGAATTGATACACCGCGCTAAATCGTTAGAAATGAAAAAGTAGCCGGCACATTGAAGAGGACCAAACTTATTTTGGTGCAGTACTATAATGCCGCCCACTTTTTGACACAAAGCTGACAGAAAGTGCTAATTGTAGCTGGACCGAACTTTTACAGGAATAAGGGCCCAAGAATCATGCCCACTTACTCCACATTTTTTGGGAATTCAAATATTGTCAACTCCGCGCTCATTTTTGGCGCCCTTTTTCGTCGGAAAGCTTCCTTCTCTGTGTACCACCATGCCATGGGTACTGAACGCCTCCTTCGCAACGGTTCATTCTTTTAGGTTATGCTGTATCCATCTTCATTCGCAAAGAGTGCTCCGACGTTCTCTTTTCTCAAGTTATTGATTTTGTTCATGAGCTCCTGTTTGGAGTGGACACTTTTATACGGTCATTTGGCTCCGACCGTTTATTTCGTTACATTGTCGTTGTTTTGTTTTCTGAGGTCTTGTTTCAAGCGGTTAGTTCTACAGAAACGAACGTGCATGCTAGCCTCAGTTGCGTGGAAAGATATCGTCCTTCAGGTGGTTAACGAGCGCGATCGTCATCGTTGTTCTTGCAATTTCTTATCTGTTTCAGAAGAAGAGGTTTGTGATTTGTTTGTTGTGCTCAGTGCAGTACGCGCATATTTTCTGAATTCGTATTCCTCTCGCAATTGTCGAGTATGAAATTTACAGTCTCCTACATTTACGCCGATTATTCCGGAAGCGTTTCTTTCAATCTACTCAATTCAGTGGTCTATCGTCGACTCGATGATAACTTAGTCAGATATCAATGATCTCGGATTTGCTTACTGTTCATTCTATCCTCGAGTCGATGATATCTTTATAGTTTTCAGGAATATTTGGATATTATTTATTATTATTCACAATTAAAACCGATCAGTGTTGTTAATGTTTGATCAGGAAATATTATTAATATCCTCGAGTCGATGATATTAATTTCTCTGGGAATCTTAAGATGGTTCGCATTATTATAATTTGGTTTTTGAGGGACTTTATCAACAGTATGATGAGTCATTTTCTCTTGAAGTACTTATTGTAAGTGACTCTATAAGTTCATCGCCTAGACCTATTCTCAAATAAAATAAACAAGTAAGGATTCTATATCATTGATTCGACGATATATATGTATGGTATCAGTATGTGGTTATCATGTTAGTGACACCGAACTGAATATTTCAGTGAGATAGTGAGGATAAAATTCTTTTGTCCTCTACATTGAGAGGCGCATTGTTTTAAATAATATCGCCAATATCGTATCCTGGAATTATCCTCGACTCGAGGATACAGGTATGTCGTAATTGAAAAAGAACAATCTTAGAGATCAACTTTGATGGAATTGAATATTTATTCTTTAACCTTACTCCACATATATTTCTGTGAGTTGAGAGTGATTTGTGTTTTTGGAGGAATTCAGAGTATGACAGTCTTAGAGTATCGTCGAGTCGAGGACAATTGGATTGTACGGAGAATTTATGCGTGGAATCGCTTTCATTTACTTTCGAAATAAGAAATTGCATTTGGGACTGAATGATTTTATTTCTAAAAGTTATTGTCTTTGTTTCCAGCATGGATATTCATGGACCACATGATTTTGCGAACCCAGTGCCTGCAATGCCTCCTGGTATTGCATACTGTGAGGAAATTCCTCGCGCGAAGTGGAACACTCGTTGCGTCACTTTGCAGAATGAAGCTGGAATTGATGTCGCACACGGAGTTTGTCAGAACGTTGATCCAACACTTGTCATCGACGTGGATGGAAAGCCTCTTGGTGACGATCGAGTTGCGGTGCAAATTGCAGAGTCTTTGTGCGAGGAGGAAGTACCAAGCACGTGGATGTGGTCGATGCACTCCTGGCACATTACACGAGTGTTTCTTGACGGTGTCAGTTTGTATGATCATGACCAAACAGATATTTACAATGTGGCCATGAAAGCACTTAATCAAAAAGCTCGTAAAGGGGTTCGATGCTATGAAACCTCTCGGGAAAGGGTTGAGCCTGATGTCCCTCCAAAGAAAGAGTCTCTTCTCACCGTTCAAGCAATCACTGAAGTCTCCACCAAAACTTGTTGCAGCAGTAATTGCTTGCAACCTTTTCCACGTGGGCAAATTCAAACCCTTCGAACTCAACTTCATGTACATGACGGAGTGTATGCTCGGAAAAAATGTCTTCTTGACGTGCATGGTCAAGTCCATAAAGATAATTCTGGAAAGGAGTGGATCACTTTGAAGGGAAGAAATGTTTGTCCCACTGCATGGTGGACAATTCATGGTATTTCTAAAGCCACTTTCTACAGGTACAAAGATATAGCAAAAACTGGCAGGAAAGCAGAGGAGCATGGGAATTTTGGATCCAAAAAACCTCGGATGCATACATTACAAGCCACTGCCACGCTAAGAACAATCCTTGTGTTCGATGCTGATAGAATGCCACACAAAACGAGGACACTAGAGTCAGGGGAGAAAGTTCTTGCTATGGTTTTGCCATCAGCGTTTCAATGGAGTGCACAACTACCAAAACTCAATGAAGCCAATGCTACATTGAATTTGCCGCCCATATCTTCTAGTGGCTTGAGCAACATTCGACGGGCTTCTTTCCCAGAATTTGCCCCCAAAGCTCGTGGAGACACTTTTGCTCGATGTGGTTTGTGTGATCAATATAAACAATTGAGGTGTGCATGTACTCCGCTTTCATATGCACAAGAGAAGTGGTCGAGAATGCTAGATATCCACCTTGTTGGACAAAGGGCCCATAGAGATTTGTATTATGGAAACCGATACATTTCCGAAGCATTTCCTGAGAAGATGCTAACTATCATTCATGATAAAATGGATCACTCGAAGACTGCTTCACCTCACTACTCGCACAAGACTAAAGCCACCGATTCCTTTATGAAAATGCCGGTTGCTGTTAAGGGTATGATAGCCCATGGTCATGGGGACGTTTGGTATGCACACTACGGGCTTGACATTTTTCCAACGGACTCTAATCATACCATTGGCTCTATTGCGAAGTTGTTGCGAGATCTTGAAGAAGAGTCTAAGAATTCATCGCGCAAGTTATTTTCTGAAGAAGGGACCCAATCCGCTTTAACCAAGGCTCTTCTGGACGGCTCAGACATTTGCTTGGACTCCCTCCTTCCACCTCTAGAAGGAGTAATCCCAGTTCATTCTTTGCCACCAATATTGACTTTGCAACTTGATAATGCATCTGGAGACAATAAAAACAGATGGGTTTTTGCATTTTGTTCACTTCTAGTATACAAAGGCATTTTCAAGGAAGTGTACATCAACTTCCTCATTGTTGGCCATACTCATAAAGACATCGATGCTCTTTTTGGTCGTTGGAGTAGTTTGTTGAAGACAAACAACTACCCCACACTTCCAAGACTAATGAAATCCTTCATGGATTGTGAAAAGCACCCTGTCATTCCTCATTTGATTGAGGAAGTTCTTGATTTCAAAAAATTTGTGCAGGGCTACTTGGGCACAGGTGGAGATTTTTTAGAAGGGCATTCGAGATCCCAACAATTCAAATTTCACATGCATTCTAGTGGATGGCCTTTGATGGAGTACAAGAATCTGTGTACAGATAGGGATTGGTTACCAGATCACGGCAACGGGATTCGCTTGTGGTCGGAGACTGAGGACGGGCTTCCCAAGGTGCCCAGGGGTGATCCGGCACCTCTAATTCTCCAAGACATTAAATCTTTGAATGAGATCAAGCGAGGTTTAAACGGATTCATTGCACAATGGAGCGGAATGGCTGATGATGAGCAATCTGGAGAGTTTAGGAGGAAGAATGGTCCTATAAGAGAGTACTGGAAAGGTGTACGCACTGCTCTTGATGCACCCCTTGAACCACGTGCCAGATTGTTGCAAGGGTTTTGGCCGACTTCGAGGATCAATGAAGAAAATGAAGCAAATCTTAGACAAATGGATGGTACATTGCCTGAAGAAGATGCAGAGGATGCACCCTTTGTTGGACGTAGGCGTGATCGTCCACGTCCTTCATTCCGTGTTAATCGTGATACATTTGCTGGCTATTTTGTTGTGGTGCGCCCAGCTAATGATGATCCAAAGTCATTTTGGCTTGCTAGAGCCATTACTAATCCAAATCCGGATCCAGGTCATATGCATATGATTGAGATTCAGTATTGGATTCCAGCTACAGAACGATCCATTAATATGGAGACATATGATGGATGGGACACAAAGAAAGGGAACGTGTGGCGCGAAGATCGAGTGATATCTCCAACGTGGTCAAATATTGATTGTATCATGACAGCTTGGAAGCCTCGTGTTCGAGAAGGAACTTCAGGCCCAAGGATAGCAATTCCAAAGCAACAAATCGACATCATCAAAGAAACAATAGCATCTTTTGGTAATGGCCAGAACAATGATGAATAGATGGTGCGAAGATGAATAGTTTAGTAGTTTTATAAATAGACTTCTATTATACGGTAGTGTGCAATTGTCTCTAATGTTTTTTCTATTAATAGTTTTTCTTCATATTATTACTTTACTATATTCTTAATCCAATGCATTCATTTTGATTTTATTTTTATCTACCTATTTTTTTCATGTGAAAGATTGTGTACCAACAGTGTAAAGGCTATTTGTCACTTAAGACATGCAAGTCTCAATCTAAAGATATGTTTCATTTGATGATATTTTGTTTCATTTCTTGTTGTTTCTTGAATGAAAATAAATGACATTGTTTATATTGCATTCTCTCTTTTTTCCAAACCAAAGCAAGTCAAGCGAACTTGCATTTTGACGTTGGAAATTCTCAATTTATTGAATAGTCTCAATTTAATGAAAGCTTTTTAATTTTGAATACAGGAGGGTATTAAAATGAGACCACCATTTGTCTCAATTTAACGAATAAGGCCTTCTACTGGTAATATGAGATCCCTTGACTATCTATTTTTTGCTAATTCTTTTACCAATTCTGCTTAGATCCTTTAAGTATTGTTTACTGACTTTGTTGTTGTCATATGGTTGATGCAATTAGGTGCCTCCATCCACGCTTGCAGGATTCTGAGTAGGCACATCGTTGCACTTGAGGAGGACCAAGCCATCTTCCATGCCATTTTGGCCCCAATGATTCGGGTCCATTCAAGTGTTCCCACCTCTACTGCAATGGTGGTATTACATTCTGATGATGAAGATGCATTGGAAGTTGAAGTTCCACACATCGTGAAGAAATCCCGATTCAGTAAGTAAGTCTATCCAGAACTAGTTTTTTTTTTCTAAGTTTAGTTCTATTTCTCTCCATTTTGTTTAACATTACTTTGTTCATTTGCATATCATTTAAATTTTTTTTTGGGATTGCAACATGATTTCTAAAGAGGCCGGTCTTCGTCCTTTCTTTACTCTACCTGGTTTTTTCCCAAGCCCGGAGAAGTCGTTTGTGCTGCCATCCTATGCAGAGGCTTTAGCTTCAACATTTGCATGTCAATCAAATCCGCGTGTGAGGAGAAATTCTAGTGTAGTAGATCCACGCGTCTTGCAGTTTGTAGATGTGATAGCCTTAGGATCAGACAATGAGACATCATCGTCTGATAGTACTGGTCACTCTGAGTCTATGTCAACATCTTCTACTTGATTTGTTTTGGGGTTGCATTACACTATATGCCTTTCATTTTATCATCTAAAATACAATGTTTTCTAAGCCTTAGTTATCGACATTCTATGTACCCTTCATTATTGTATTTGAAGGGTAATCTAGTTCGCAAAATTAGTGGATTTTCGGTCACAATCTTATCTATTATTTTCTAGTGTTACTGAAATGAAAGGTTGTTTTTCTCATAAAAAAATTCAAGGATTTAAAAATTCAATGTAAATATGATTTATAATAAACGGAATTTGTGACAACAAAATTCAAAATGACTTTCACTAAGCATGCCCTAAACTCATTAAGAAACACAATTTTCGTGACCATTCCCCTTTCCTGCCTAATATTCTGAGGTCACGTCATTATTCTTAAGTCCACGGTCATGGGTACTTCATCAACTTTAAACTCTCAAAAATATATCTTAACATACTCATAGGCTCACACACTCACGCTCGCAGGCTCACAGGCTCACGCTCACAGGCTCACAAAATAGCAACCCTGCACATCATTCTACAGTCAATTGTCAATGATTATGACTGATTGTTGTAAGACATTTGAGAAATAAACATGGATCAACCTAGAAGCCTCAACTAATCTCACTACAAGATAGGAAAGGTAAGGTAATATTACTAAATTCTAAATTGTTTGCAAAAAAGTTCCATCTACATTCTTGCCTTAAATGTGCAACCTTCATATGTAAGAGTTTAGGGTCAATTTTCCATATGTTAGAATTCAAAGTCCAAAAAATGTATTTTAAGGGTATCTAGAATCCCTTTGCAACCAGTAATAAGACCCAACAAAAACTTCAACAAATCAAAACGAGAACCATATTCAAAAACCAAACTTGAAAACATTTAAGTGTTGTTACCTTATAAAGAATCCCATGGAATAAACATCACCTAGACATTTAACTATCTCATGCACCCATACTATTTTATGGTAATTATAGTATTCTACAAGTGGATAAATGAAGTTAAACATGATCTTTTACCAAAACACATACATGTACACATGCTCAAATTAAAATTGGAATGGCAAAAAAGACAATTTAGATAGATGTTGTACCTGCTTTAGGAAAGCCGCACAAAAACACTCTACATAACATAGGGGATACAAAAAATTCACCATGACTCCCATCATTGTAGTATTTCTTCTTTAATGCACCTTGAATGTGCACATCATATTCAAGATTTGCAAGGACTGTTCCTTGAACATCCACTGTACTCAAGCCATTGCCATGGTCATTTCGAAACTTGATCAACTTCAACAATCTAGAGAAAACCTCTTCTCTTATAAATTCCTCCCACTGTGAATCATACCAAAAACTAAATTCCTCATCCTTGAGGATTATATTTCTTATAGATTGGTTCACTTCTAGTGCACATAGAACCTTAACAATGTCCTTTGTAGTGCAGACAAAACTTGGAATTTGTATTGTAGTAAGAGTTTTGTTTGTCTCCAACATTTTTATAAAAACCTCTACCAAACGACTTCTAGCCTTATAAGGAAAGCGAAATGGAAGAACTGCCATGAATAAAACTCTCAATGCAGTGTTAGATTGATATCCAACTGAATTTGGTATAAGTGAAGCCATAAGCTGTTCTCAAGCTTCTTCTGAAGAATCTAGTTCATGGCAAGTGAAATGAAGTAACTGAAGAGTCTCATTGGTTGAAACTACCTCCACAAAGGGTCGGATATCCACCCTTATTGGTTGGGAAATCACCATTTTTAAACCAAATAGTGAAGAATTTGTACTCAGCATTTCCACCACGGGCCACATAAAATTATGATCATCCTACATTACAATTACATGTACACAAGCACTTAATTAGAAATTCCCTTGAATAAATGGCTAGTTAGAGAATATCAATCATTAACGTCAATGTCACACACAAAATCTAATAAATTCACTACAAAGAGATTCACAAGTGATTTGTAAAACCTTATTGAGTGCACATACTAAGTTTATATATATTGAGGTGCACATACCTCAAAAGAGACTGGGAAGTCCGTAAACTCAATATACTTGAGGAATACACTGCCTTGCAACTCTCTCATAAGCGTTGTTCAAATCAAATGTAAATGATCTACAACACTTGGGATCATTTGAAAAGTAAAAAAATCAACCCCAATTCTCAAGTGTTTGAGATGCGGATCTTGGCTAAATTGACAAATAAGCCCGAGCTGATCTCCCATGTTAAGTCCATCTCCTGAAAGTTTATTCAACTCACCATCATGCCCTTGTCCCATGTGAAAAGAAACCTCTTCTCCATAAAGTAATTGACAGAATACAAAAGCATGCCCATCATCAAGCCCTTGACGGGGGAAAACCGAGTCACAATCCCCACATTCTTCCATATGATACAATCATTCACTCAAAGAAATAGAGATGAATCTAAATTCAATAAAACCAACACAAGTCTCTTACCAATGATTAAATAAATAAAAAGTTCAACAAACTTGTTGATTAGTTAAAACAAACATCATGACAATCAACTCACAAGAACACAAACAAGGCTTGTAATATAAAATAGTCATACTTCTTGGATAGTTATCAATTATGAGTACCAAAAAGCAGTTCATAAACTCAAAATAGCAAAAAATTTTAATTGGTAATAAAATTGGCATCCCTAATCAGAGACTAGCAACTCCTTAGCTCCATAATGTCCATTTTGTAGACAAAGCTTCCCACATAATGTCCAAATCACATCCTTTTATACTCAAGTTGGAAGGTTTAACTAGAACCAATAGACACTTAATACTAGAAGTGCAAAAAGTGTAGTCACTGCCAATTAACTATATCCTTGGTATCATGGCTAGGTGTTACACAAAGATACTAATGTAGATGTCGTAATTTAAAACAAGATACAATGTGATAACCTAAAGCAAGGATAACATCAAGATCAACACTACTCATTATATTCAAACTCTTTATGCTAGCATCAATTTCAGCATATGTACATGAGTGTGGACTTTCCATTCAACTATCATAGATTTGGATGTCAAAAAATACCAAGGTTGTTCTTGATTGTAAAAAGAAAGACCATAAGAAAAGTTACTCACATTGATCAACAACTACAAATCAAGTTAATGCTCAAAATAGTGTTGATCAAGTACAACAATAGGGATACTAGATGACCATGACATCATAACAACAAGATGGAATATGATAAATAAGATTCTATATAGCTACTTTACCATTTCAACAATCATGTAAGGAAAAAAAAATGGAATGCAAGACAATATGTATGAACAAGCTTAAGAGATCTTAAACTCAAAACTCAAAAATGAAATGCAAGATCATATGTATGAACAAGGTTAAGAGATCACACCTCTACACCAAGCAATCAAGAATGATGTCCTTCCCACTCTCCATGATCAACTCCTCTACAACTGCACTACCACATGCTAAATTAGAACAAGATGAATTCCAATCACAAGCCCTCTCACGTGCAAATTGATTGATGCTTCTACCAAATATAGTTCAACAGTTCAAGCCCCATGAACATCTACAAGCAAGCTCTATCCATATTGCCTCTATGAAAAGGAAGACCTTACACTATCATTCCATATCTAGAAGAGAACTAATAAGTCCACTCCACTAGAGCTTCTTGGGATCCAATGAGATCTTTGGATACCAACCAAAGTTCAATGGACAATTGGGGTAGATACCACATCTACATGGAATTGGAAGAAAACCATCTCACCCCTATGCCATACCCAAAGTTACCTTCTTGAAGGTTAAAGTGGGGTCACAAGAAGATGGCAACATGCAAACTTGTTTCACAAAGAACACTATGACACAAAAACAAATTATCATCCATCAACCTTTGCTAACTTCATCTCACCAAAGGTCCAAGATTCACAAAGGTAGAGCAAACACAAACTCCAAAAGGATCATCATTTTCAAAGAACAAATGTTACTTTTCAATCTAACCTCATCAAATTTAAGACAACTAAAGTAGAAGAAACAATCGCAAGAGCATGCTACAACTTCACACACCCAAATACCAAAAAGAACATAATAATCAAGGTCTAAATCCAAATTGAACAACCATTATGACAAATAAATAGTAGTTTAGAACCCCACAAAATTGCCACAAACTTTATTTACAAATGACTTTCTTTTCAAAGTCAATGAAAATGAGATTAACCCTATAAGATTGCAAAAGCCGAAAAAGTGACTTTATAAATGTTCAAGCAACTCTTGATCATAATGAAAAACAAAAAAATCTCACCCATAATTTAAGTAGAACTGTGTTAGTGGTATGACCACATCAATGAGTTAAGATCAAATCATATAGGAAATCCTTGGCAAAAACACAAGGTTTTGTTTCAAAAGGAAGGTATGTATGTAGTGTATTTGGGAACAAAACAAACAAAGTGAGCTTCCCTAAGTCTAGGTTCTACAAAATAGTTCGTGTTTTGACAAGTTACAAGTTATCACTTCTAGTTTGAAGTTGAATACACTTTGTACACACAATGACCTTGTACATGATAACATATACCTTTGGTCAAAAAATGGAATTCCTGGAAGCACATTTTGTATCGGATATGAATTATCTCCAATAACTCTTGGTAATTTCAAATCTTTACAAGAAATTCTGAAATTACTCGGACTCTCAGAAGACGAGTGATTTCGTCTTCGACATATGAAAATAAATACGATTTTCAGATAGTGGCAGAATGCAGCCTAGAGAAAGAGTGCATCCACAATTTTCGTCCAAAGTTTCTAATCCAAGTTGCATTCCAAGTAGGAAGCGACCACAGGAAATCTTGGAACACACCACTTGGCTAAATCAAATATCAGAACAACGCCAGGCCAGATCGCAGACAGCATGACCCTCAGTGAAGCAACATAATTGCAAAAGAACGAATTGAACCAAATATGGAAATGAAAGGCATCCCAGAGCCTTACCTCAAAATCCATGCTGATGCAATTCTATAGAACATTTGCAAAGTTCATGTGTTGCCCGTCTCCGACGAATAGCTGCTTTTTAGACAAAACAAAGAATCTAAAATTATATGATATTCAAAGTGCCACGTCTTCCACATGGAAAATCATTCTTCCTTGTTTCTCTCCTACAGACACCTAAATGTCTCCTTCGTGCTTCTGAACGCCCACCTTGGAAAGCTAGACTCAATGAACGCCACATGGATCCACTTGCATCAACACACACGATCCACAATGTCACCCGGCCTAACCGCATCTCATCTCATCAACTGTCCTTCCTCACACTATTCATAGCCGCAACTCAACAAGTACACTCCGTTTCACCAAATTCCAACCACAGAACTTACCGCAAACAGATGCTACAGCTGCAATTTCTAGCGTGCAAATGGAATAGGGGTATTGTCACCAAAGAAGCGCCACTAGCATTAATCGAAAACTCAAAAAATCGATTCCTGGTTCCTAAGCTTGACGATTTCCGTGGCGTAATCGAGACTATTCATTACAACGGAGAGGTCAAGCTACTTACCTCGAAGCAAAAGAGCACCACGTCGTCGGTAACGGTTTCAACTATTGCAAACCCCCACCATACACCAGAATGGGTCCTTGTAAGGATCAATTCACAGTACAAAAGAATGGACGAGAAATGCAGTTCCAACAAATGCCAAGACAAAATCAATCAAGCGAGGCTCTCTTGCACCGAACATTGCTCTGCCTCCACAAACCCTGGCTGCAAAAAATGGCTTCGCAACTCGGAGCATCCGAGGCGTCGAAGACAAGTTCAAGGGTGCCGGGAAAGGGGGCGGAGATGAGCACGACGTGCAACGAGGCTTTGGCGCGCACATCCGAATCTGTGTTCATGAAGCAAATCTGGCGCTCTATAATTTCTCATTCAAAAGTTCTAATTCCAAAAGTTCATCCATAATTGAAATTTTATTCACAAATTTCATCCTCAAATCCCATCTTCAAATTTCATCCATGAGTTCATCATCCCAAAATGAAGACAATAAAACATGACTCTCAGTGAGGCTGCATAAGGTAATATGAACATCGTAGTTTGTGTAGGTAAAAGCAACCCAAGTCTTACCTTTAAAATCTGCGATGGAGCTAATCTACAATAAATTCGCAAAGTTCATGCGCTTGAGATGACGCTCTCAAAACAGGCCTAGCTCCTCAATATAACATCAACGCGCAAGTGTGCATGGGGACCTTTGAAACAGTCCTGCCAGTGAAGAGCTAGATTTTTCAAACAAAAAAGAAAGTTACTTACGTAACTCTCAAAGTACACTGACTTGACCTAATAGTGTGTGTGACACTAATTTTTGAAAGTCACACTGTCACAGCACAGGGTAAGTAAATTCCCTATTATGCTCACAAAAACCACTTTAAAGCATAACAAAGTGACTCTAAAGATCGAACCCACGAGATTCTGTGAAGTGTTTAAACTCTATTAGGAATTTAGAGGTCAATAGTTAGTTTCTTTCAAAGATTTCCCTAATCGGATGTCGGATTCTTCGATCCGGAAATCCTTCCTACATAGCGTATCCGGAATCTATGTCCCACTGTTACTGACTACAATCCGGATATCCTTGAATCAGCAACCAACAACCCCCCCCAGACTTTCCTGAATACTTCCGGGTTTTCTTCTATGATACCGGACTCCCTCCCTTTTACTGGTGTCCGTCTTCTTTACTAATTTCCGGTTTAATTTAATCTCTGTTGACTCATCAGAGGGATCCGCCAATTCGATTTAGTAGAGTGGTCGGCTAGCCATACCTTCCGGACTTTTAAAGTGATGAAAGAGTTCACTCTAATCTATTCAATCTCCTATCTAACTAGAGTCCGGTTTGGTTTCTCACAATGACCGGAAAATGAATCTGGTCAGAGGTCACACAAAACCCTCCCGTACGACCCTTATCATACTACAACGACTTCGACTTTCTTTCAACTTGTATGGAGCTAAGGTGACTACAAGTGTATCCGCCTGTACCAATAGAATCCGGTATCTCTTCCGTTTACTTTCTAAGTTGATGAGACCTCTCAAGGGTCAGATGCGAACCAGATCTCCCACCCGGTTGCTCTAGCGCAGTCAGGAAATCCCTCCCTAATTGCCTAGCTTAACAATGGTTATCTCATCCGGAATACAAGATCTAGATCCTACTGAGATGCTATGACTCACTCCCAGCACTTACAACCTCTGCACACAACTATAGATAAAAGAACACCAAAGGGAAGAAGAATTCTCTCTAAGTCCGCTCACTAGCAATAAATTCCTTATTCACTCATCCGGCCCAAGCATGGGGAGACAAGGGAATAACAGAAAAATGCACAGTACACAAAACCAGTTGGTGGAAATTCGCTTCCTCGTCTCCATTGAAAGACGGGTTTATATACAAAGTTAAATTCATACAAAATGGGGGGAAAAAATCCTAAGAAACCGGCACTGTTTCCGGCCGAGATTGTAGGATCTGATCCTCCCGGATTTCTCGCTACAAAATTGTTCCTAACAAAAATGGTCCTAAAAATATACACTCTATTCTTTGAAGAAAAATCTCAAGGCCCACCACTGTCTAGTGTAATCTGCTCAGTAATTTTACTGATGCTGCCTTCCTTCTCTCCCCCTTCCGGAATACGTTCCGGAACTGGAGTAGAAGGTTCTCCATCTTCTGTTGGTGGTGCGGGTGCAAGAACGTTGTGATTGGATCCTGGAGATCCGGGTTTCGGTACCTCCTGCACATCCGAATCCCCACACAGACTTGGAAAGGAAATTCCGGACAAGGAAACCGGATGATGTAGATGAAGCCTTTTACTGCTATCATCTATCATCTTGGCTGCCTTCCGGAATTCCTCTAACAACAACTCCATTTGACCGGCAAATTCTGCAAGTATCTGTGCTATTCTCCCACCGGAGATTTTCTTCTCCCTATGCACGCCCTCGTCAAATAACTTGGCCTTGGCCATCGCGTCTCCGGATGCCGCCACCACGGAAGTCATCGTGTTGATGGCCTTCCGGGTATCCTCCTGCAGATTCCGGGCAGCTCTCACTTCCTCCATGTTGACTTCCCGGTCCCTCTTCAAGAGTTGGATCTCGCCTCTCAGCTTGAGCATCAACTCATCCATTTCCCGGAGGGTGATGGTCTGCTTTAGAAACCTCTCCTCCTTCTCCCGGTCCTCATCCGGATTGTTGATGCAGTTCGCTACCGTTTCCGGAAGAGAACTGTCGATCTTTCCTCCTACCAGACCGGCTATGGAAGAAATTGCAGTATGCCTGATAACACATCGGGCCTGAATTTCCCCCAAAACATGAATCAACTTACCAAAAAGTGGATTCATTCCGGTGTCGTTGGATCCGGAAGCTTCGGCTTTTCCCTTGTCCGCTTCCCTGGGTCCATTCTTCGGTGTTTCGGTTTTAGCCGGAAAAGCCCCTCCTTCCGGACTGGTCTTGGTCCGGGTGGCCATCCCCTTCCCATCCAGTTGAGACGGCTTTCCTGCTTGCTAACCTCCCAACTTCTTGTCAGCCGGAGACCCTCGATTCCCCACCGTCGTCTTCAGGCGTTTCCGGTGGACGAGCGGTACTCCATCGTCCTCCTCATCTTCTTCCTGCCAGTTCCGCATATTCTCCTTAGGTGTTCCGGCTGGCGGAGTACTGTCGTGTTTGGTGTCGGAACTCTCATCGTCCGACACTCCGAACTTGGCGAGAGCCATCTGGGCCCTCCATTCACTCTCCTCGGTTATCGTGAGGAGTCCTTGTTTCCGGTAGAGATGGAAAAGGTAGGGGCAGAGTGGGGTTCCTCTGCTCTTCTTGGTATTGGTGCAGAGTCCGGCCACCAGCAGGCACATGTACTTCGCCCAATCCACTCGCATCTCCCCGCTCAGAGCTCCGAAAATAGTATTGCCCACCGAGTGGGTCAATATTGTCGGTTTTTCCGGATAAAGGATGGGGAGCAAAAACTCCAGTAGACACCGATGCCGCGAGTTTATGCAGTCCGCCACAGCAAATCCGTCCTTGGAATCCGCTCCTTGGGCAAACAACCCCTTCACATAATTGTCCCGGGATTTGGCCTTTGACGTCCCTCCCTCCCGGAAATTATAGACTTCCCTCCAGATCTCTTCGGTCCACTTATCCGGTGCTGCCCGGATCATTTTTGCAAATTGATTTGGAGCTCCTAGTTGCAGCTCCCGGATGACCTCCTCGTTTTTGAACCCCAGGGTTTCCCGTGAAGCCCCTCACAGCCCATGGCCGTCAGGTCGTCGATTAGCTCCGCCAGCTCCCGATCCGTCTTGGGTTCTACCGGCGCCACCCCTCTCAACTTCACTTCTCCCTGAGGCGCATTTGGTTTAGTGGCGGCGCCACTACGCTTAGGCATCCGTCCTCACTTCTACTTTCTACTTCGCTTTCTCTCTTCTAGCCGCACGTCTCGTATCCCACCCAAAATCCAATCTAAAGTTTTGTGCCTACCGATCAATCCGCGCGCCTTCCTACTGCCAAGCGCCTCCTCAAATCACACAGCGCCTAAGAAAAAAAACGAGCTCCAACACTCCACACAAAGAGAAACAAACACGCCTAAGAGCTGGAGAGAGTCTGAGAGAGAGAGAGAGAAAAAGAATTGAGGCGCCAAAGTGAGAATGAGCTCTCAAACCCTAAGTCAGGGTTTATATACCCCGAAAACTTCGTCCGGATTTCCCTTCCGGTTTCTGGTCTTCCGCAGGGTTGACAGGGCGTCCGGACGTCCAGAGTCCGTGGACGCTGACCCCAGGACGTCTTTTGACATACCTGGCGGTAGATGGCGTCCGACCGTTGGATGGGCGAACGGCCGATTCTTCTGACGGAACACGAGCGGACAGCCCGACGGAATAGGAGCGGACGGGCCGACGGTACAGAAGCGGACGCCCCGTCGGATCAGAAGCGGACGGCCCGACGGAGGAGGAGTGGATAGGCCGACGGGGCAGGAGCGGACAGCCCGACGGAGGAGGAGCGAACTGGCGACCGGATGTCCGTTCGCCCGTCGGGGGCCCGTCTGCTTTGGACGGTGACCGTGCGATGTGACGGACGCCGATTTTCCACCGTTCGATCTTGCCGTCCGCATGTGTGCCGTCCGATGCTCCCGTACGTGGATTCATGCCGTCCGACTGCATAAATAGCGGAGAGCAAGGCTTATTTTGCCACAATCGTTTCCCTTGCGGAGTGGGTGATCTAGTGCCTAAGGCTCTGTGTGCCTCTTCCGTTTTGGTGTGCAAATGATTGTGATCGAACCCTAAATTGTTTCAAGTGTAAGTGCGAATCATTAATCATTTAAGCAAGCTTACCATGCTTCGCGATAACAAATCGAAGTCCAGTAAGAAGGGCAAATCCCAAGACATAAATTGGGATGATTGGGACAACCAAATGTGTGTAGCTGAACTGGAATGGGAAGAAGAACCCAAAAAAACTTGGGACTGCACGACGTGCAAGAAGTACATCAAAATGATGCACCTCTCCAAAATACGGTCCAGAGAACGCGCAGAGGTGCAAGTTCGTCGTTGGGAAGGACAAATTTCCACATGCCAAAGCAAACACTTTGTTCATCGATACGAGGAAGTAACACGTTCAGCTCAAATACGGGACTCCGAACCGAATTTAATGAACTATTCCAACATGAGCATGGTTTGGGCGGAGATTGTACTCCACAAAGATGTACATTGGCGCACAATTTACGAAAAAGATGTTACCCACTTGAATCGCAGTGATGCGGTACTTTATACCAGTTGGATTGGGCCGAGCGATTGCATGCCAGAGTGGTCTAATTGAGGCCAGTTTGGATTTCCACCGATTGTATTGCCGGATGCAGAAGATGAATGGTCAGGTGATGATGATGAGAAAGACACTCCAACACCCGCGAGGATGGAAGAGAGGCACGAGCGTACAGAAGATCGGGAGGACATTCAATACCAACAAGAAATGCGAGAGGCAATGCAAAGAAGCCTAGAGGACCGTGGTCGACAATATGGCCATCATGGGGTGTACAGACCCGATCGTGGTGCATATGGCTTGCAAGATACGCGAAGTATTTCACACTACGATAATGACCCTCAAGGGGGGTATCACAGCTCAAGGACAAGCCACGGAACCACGCATCATTTTGAAGGTAACTAGGGAGGCTTCCAATACAACTTTACGTCTATTGGAGGTGGTTCTCATGAACCTCAAGGAGGCCCTTCTTATGGCGGTTCAACTCAAGGAACATCTACTCACAATGATTCAATTCCTCCTCCAACTTTTGGAGGTCCATACCAAGGACATTATGGACAAGCAAGTGGGCAAAACAGATATGGAGACGACTACTATGGCGGAGGACCATTTCTCAATGTTTATAGGTCTAGTGGTACAGGCCCAAGCCAAAAAGATGACACCGAATCAGAATCTGAGTGAAGTAGATTGGACTATTGGACATTTGTAAGATTGTAGTTGTTGTCTCACAATACAATCAAGTGATTGTAAATTTGTAATCTCTTGCCACATAATATAGAAAGTGACAAGCACGGTACAAAGATGTTGGCTCTTAACAAATAGTATTTTCCTATTTGTAAATTATGAATAAAATATATTGTAATTAAGCCCTAAAGCCCTATGGATGTTTTTAGAAAAATGGATTTGTTCGGACCACTTCTACGGTATATACCGTAGAAAAACATCAACATCAATTTCTGGGGGGAATTTAAATAAAGTATTTTGGACATAACTTATTTGAGAGCATGGCGCCAAAATTTCAAAATTTTTGACTGCATGGATTGAAAGATATGGCATGATAAGCACTGCATTTGAAATTGAGAACACCTTTAATCTCAGACAAAATTTCAGTAAAGAATTTTTTACAAATTAAAATCTGCAATTTCGGTTTAATTTACAAGACCACAACCCAATTATGCTTTGGAATTTTAATTTCATTTAGGGTTCTAGAATAATGAACGGAAAATTGATTCAAGGAGTTTGGCACTTAAGCTTCTCCTAAACAAAATCAACTTCGCAAAACAACATATTGTATAATTGTATTATTTCAATACAAATGGTGTTGTTACTTTGTTGCCCCCCAATGAAAATTTGGGGGATTCTCTTGCATGTGCCATACACATTTACACGATAGATCATACAATTTAGCACACCACCTTGCCAACCTAGGTGGCTAGGTACCCAACAATCCAACATCAATGATACATCAAGAAGAAGAACTCCAAGTCTACATTTCTCATCCACCCAAAAAAGATGTTTTGTATTTAAATAGTTTGTGTTCTGAAAAATACAAAATGTTCAAAACGGAAAGCCAATTTCACATATATTGGCATACATTGATGGTGTATATATAGTCTATAGTTAGCACACATAGTAACGTACATCCTCACTGATACATTTATCGATTACTTCTATAATCTATAGTACTATGTAGCACACTCATATATTAATATGAGTGACGGAAGTGGTCATCTGGAATAGGCCAATTGTAAGAATTAGTAAATCGTTGGATGATTTCGGAAAAACTTCCGCGCTCCGCAATCACTGAATTGCAAAGGCGATCCAAGTAGAGGTGAAATACCCTTGCCAAATCGTGGTGGCTAAACCTCGTATGTCCTTCATTTTCACGATGAAGCGATGTGTAGGCCTCTGACATGCATAGTTTGTTGATTCGTTGAGCTATTCGACCAACGGCATATTCCTCCGATTTACGTGACAAAGTTGGAATCATTTCCACATCCGCATCTTTGCGGTGCACGTATGCAATTGAAGGGTCCACCCACCACCTTCGGTTCAAAGCTGCATCCCGATCTGCCGCGGATGTGAACGTATACAATGACTTCATTGGTTCAGTACGAACCGTAGACATGCCCCAATCGCAAACTCCAATGTAAACACGTGATTCATCCTCAGGAAAGTGAAACATGATATTGTCGGGAGAAATATCATTGTGTAGATGACCCGCATTGTGGACCGCATTCATGATATGCACCAATGCCCATGCCAACTCGGTGCGCTTCTTTCTCCATCGACCAAGACGGAAAGCTTGAATCACCTCTTCGGGCATTGGTCGTGAATAAGACAATCGAATGGCAATGTTATCTGGATAATCATTATCGAGAATCAACATTTGCCGCAATGTACCACCATTCCACCAATATGCATACCCTTCATTGTTTGTTGCATGGACAGCGGCAAACCGATTAACTCCGTCATGTGGAATCCTCACTGCCATTGATTCGTTTTGGTGCTTGTGAGCCCAAATTCGTCACTTGGGACTCATTGTTTTTTTTTTTTTTAGTTTATTACAAATTAAGGCATAAAGTAGTACAAAAAGCCCAAAAAAGAGTGTAGAACCAAAATAGGTATGTCACGTACCAGTATAGCATTTGGTCATAAATAGCCTTTTATCCATAGATTACCCATAAAATCCACTTGTATATAGGTTAGAACCCGTAATTAGTGGGAAACAATAGGGCTACTGGGAACTTACCCAAAATAGCCCAAAACCTAGTGCATGTGACCATGATAGGCTAAATTAAGTCTTAGGAGAATAAGGGAGGTCCCCACGTAAATCTCCAAAGATAGGTTCTAGTTTCCCCATTCCACCGACGAAACATTAGAAATCCACATTGTTAGCTTGCAGGTGTTACTTGTCCCAAGACAGGCCGCATGGAGGAATCCACAGCCGCCGGATAGTGTTCTCGGATCTGGAACATGTCGGGACATCCACGGCAAAACCCATTCGCCAAGATTCCCTCACATGTGAGAGATTCCCTGACTGCCGGTGATTCAACCGAAGTCAGTTTTCACCTCGCCACCAACTATGTGCCAGAATAGCCCAAGACTTGGCACGTGGCTTGGGGGACTCCATGAGAGGTTCCCCAAAAAGTCTCGGTTTTTTCTGATCTCCAAAGGATCTTTTTCTGAGCGGTCAACCGCCAAAGGCCACGTTGGGAAATTCATGGAAAATACCCAGGCCGCGGTAAAATCTCACTAAAAATTAGACTAGCATCTTTTATGTTAATAACGCGCCCCGACAAAATTCATGGAGTTCCAATAACGGGAAGCAGCCGAAACTGACAACATCCCCCCAATTAATATTTACGGCAGAATCTTTGCGGGGTTGACCGGCATCCCAGGAGCGTACGAAGTCGAAACGAAGACATCAAGGAGCCTTTTCTTACTCCCTAGAGCCTCCCCAACAACCCTAGCTAGTTACCCAAGCCAAAAGAGGTAAACCCCAAAAGTTAGGTTTTTACCCTTTTAATTGGCTCTAGTTGGCACTAGTTTCCGATGGTTTTTTTGTGATAGAAATAGGGGGTTGGAGGTCTTGTAGGCTAAAAATGGCATTCTGAAGCCATTGGCGCAATCCATTTGCAATTCCGAGCTAAACTCCAAAAGTTAGAAACTAGGACTAGTGTAAAACCCAAGATTAGGTGAAAATCTCAAAGTTGGATGAAAATCCGGATGGATGAGGTTACTCGTTGAGGGGGGGAGTGGGCCCTTGGAAACCTATAAAAGGGGGCCCTTCTCTCTCCCAAAATACCCCCAATACTTGTTTTGGGTCCGTGGGTCCAACCTCTCGTGGTTTTGGCAACTTTTGGCCAAAACTCCCTACGGTGTTTTTGAGCACTTTTGCTCCTCTTTGTAGTTACAATTTTTGTGTTGAAGGTCCGTGGGGGGCCTTCTCCTTGTCTTGCAACTCGTGTGAAGTTTTCTTTTAACGTTCTTACCATCCAAGTCGGGTTGGGAGTCTTGTCCGCGTTTTGTACTAACCCTGGAACTACCCTCCACCGTACCTTGGCGATGCCGCTTTGGGGGGCTTCCAGTTCATGTTGTGTCATTTATGTCGCACTAACCTCCTTTTACTAACCACGTTCTTTTCCGTATTACGTTACTAACCCAGTTATTACCTTTGCATTGGAGTCGAGTCATTGTGTCCGTATTGGAAAAGAGTGGGATAGTTCCCTTAGGGGTAACTAGACCCCACCGTTCTTTGTCTAAGTTTAGTCCTAAATTGTGTGTTAAAGGGTCCACCACACAGCGGAGCTTTGAACCTCTCGGGGGCGGCAAAAGTCCTAAATTTGGTGTTAAAACCAAATTGACAGCGGAGCCTTGAACCCCCCACGTGGTTGGTTCCAAAGTTTAATTTCCAAAACGCTTGGAAACTATTCAAAGTTTAGCCTCCAAAAGTAGAGAGTCAACCGTGAAAACCACCCCGGTCGTGTCTTGTCATAACCCCCACGGGAGTAGGGGTCCCCCAGTCGGTTGAAGGGTGTGGACGTCTTTTTTTTGGTTTGCCCGGCAGCTCAACCCAACAGCTTGCCCAACAGCCAGCCCGCTTGCGCAGGCAGTCAACCTGCTCGCACAAGCAGCTTGCCCAGGCAGTCAACCTGCTCGCACAAGCAGCTTGCCCAGGCAGCCAGCCGGCAGCCAACACAGGCAGCTTGCCCAGCAGCCAGCCCGGCAGCTTGCATAGGCAACTTGCCCGCAGCTTGCTGTGGGCGCTTAATTACCCACCCTTGGTAATTAATCGGACACAACCAGTTTCTAGGGGTTAACTAAATTCTAACCTAACGGGTGACTAAGCGTCGGTCCATTGTGCCTTCCAAGCAATGGATCTTCCTTACTAAGTTCCTAGTTTTCGCAAGTGACAATGGAGTTGCCCCCAATTGGCGAGGGAATAGTTCGGGCTAACCGTCCCCTAACGGCAGCCTATGCGAACTACCACCAAATCTTTCCTAATCTATGGGAATCTAAGGCTAATTGACCCTTCCTAAGGCTGGGGAGGGATTACCTAAGTCCCTTCCATGGTTTCCTGAGTTAATTGGGTCTTTTCCTAATCTAAGTTATGTTTTTCATTAATTTAATTTATCCTTTTGTTTCCTAATTTAATTTCCTAATTTAATTCCTAATTTAATTTATCTTTTTTCCTAATTTAATTCCCTAATTTAATTCCTAATTTAATTTATCTTTTTTCCTAATTTAATTCCCTAATTTAATTGATCTAATTTATCTTCTACTTTAATCTTCTAATTTATCTTTTTTCCTAATTTAATTCCCTAATTTAATTGATCTAATCTCCTAATTTAATCTTCTAATTTAATTTATCTTTTCTCCTAATTTAATCTTCTTATTTAATTTATCTTTTTTCCTAATTTAATTTCCTAATTTAATCTTCTAATTTTAATTTATCTTTTCTCCTAATTTAATCTTCTAAGGCAAGGTCCGTTTTGCTAAATTAACCCGAGCTCCTAATTGGATTATTTTGTCTTAATCTAGTGTTCGCTTCTTGGTTGAGTGCTAACCTTAATGGTTACTAATTCCTAGTCTTATCCTATCCTACTCTAATTTGGTTGCTCTGATGGTTAACTTCTATGTGTGAGATGGGTTTGGACACTTCTATCGATAAACTTCTATGTCTAAACTTAAGGCCTATCCCTAATCCCTCTTTGCTAATCAAAATTATTCACTATCTAACAGAGTCTAACGTAAATTAGAAGGGAAAAAGACACCGGGGATCTGTTTAATGACTCACCTGATCGTCGTTAGCATGTGCGGTATTCTCCTCCATACCTCCAGCCGCGTGCTCGTATTCCATAGTCGACACGTATTTTGACGTAGTAAAATGCCAACGGCTTAGTCCTCGGCGAAGTGGTACACCTTAAAGACCTTTAATGGTTCCTTCCTTCCTCCTTGCCTCTTCTTCTTTTCTTTCAACACTATTCCTACCAACCCTTTAAATGAGACCTTACACCATATGACGCTAATCTAATGGAAGAATCACCTATTCCCTTACGTCGTCATTTTGGTGTCATCCTAATCTTCTTCCCAATGGTTGTAAGAAGCTTTTGAGATTTCCTACCTAATCCTATGACGCAACACTATTTATCGTCTCTCCCTTCTTCCTCTCCTATAACTACCCCCTTCCTAATCTTGTCATCATTGTGTGAGGTGGCTTGTTGGTGAGGGACTTTGAGAGGTTGTGCAGGTTTGGACGTGTGGGATGGCGACTTCTCTTCCTCCCTTCTTCCTTTAGCCTTGAGTTGGTCTTTCGTTAGTTTTTCACTAGATCTCGGGTTTCAATCTTAGTGTGATGAAAACCCAAAAAAAAAGTGTGGTGGGGCCCCGCAGGGCATCGTCCCGTAGTGCTGAATTTAGTTGAGGTAAGGATTTCTCCCTTTCCCCCCCCCCTTAGACTCCCAACCCCCTGGCCCTCCCCTTGAGCTCCCAACTCTCTGGCTCCCCGAACTGGCTCCCCGAACTGGCTCCCGAACTGGTTCCCCGAACTGGCTCCCTGAACTGGCCCCCCCCCACCCCGATACCCACCCGGCCCCTGATGCCCGCTGGCCCCCCGATACCCACCCGGCCCTCGATGCCCACTGGCCCCCCCGATACCCACCCGGCCCCCGATGCCCACTGGCCCTCTCCCGATGCTGGCTACTGATTGCTCCTTACGGGCTCCCCGATACTGGCTGTTGACCGCTCCTTGTGGGCTCCCCTTCGAGTTGCTGACTACCCCTTACAGGCTCCCCTTACGGGCTGCTGACTGCTCCTTACGGGCTCCCCTTAGGCTGGTCCCAAATCTTCTTACTAAAATCCCTCTTTTCCGGGTTCCCGTATGGGAACCCACTTACACAACTTAAAATTGGATAGGTCAGGGTCAAAGCTTCGCCGTCTAGGGGGGATAGACAAAAGTTTTAACAACTAGCAAAACAACGGCCTAGTGGTGGGGTTTCTCCCTATACTTGTCTACCACCTAGGGCACTCTTGGGGGCTAAACTTTGGCTTTTCCCAAGAAGATCTTGGGAACTAAACTTTGGAACCAAAAAGTATAGGGGGTTCAAAGCTTCGCCGTCGAATTGGTTTTGACACCAACTCTAAGACTAGTGACGGCCCCTGGGTCCAAAGCTTCGCCGTCTAAGGCTTGTTTTTGACACACACTCTAAGACTAGGGTAGGTTACAGGTTCAAAGCTTCGCCGCCTCAAGGGCGGTGGGGTCCACTCGTAAACAACACGGCAAAGGTGACTATGGTTAGGACTTTACACAAGAGGCAACCGACTCCACAAGGTAAACATAAACGAGACAATACTCATGTACTAAAGGCCCCCCAAAGCGGCATCGCCAAGGTACGGTGGAGGGTGACTTTAGGATTAGTACAAGACACCCAAAAAGATACACGAAAACACACGCAAGTAGATGGAAACCGCTTGACTTGCATACGTACAAGGTAAGGTGGAAGGACCTCAAGGACCTCAAAGAGCTTGAAATAAAGCGACAATGGGAGCCAAAAGTGCTCCGAAAACACCGTAGAGGTTTTTTGGCTTGAAATGCCAAAATTCCAAGATAACTTGGACCCACGGACCCAAAACAAGTATTGGGGGTATTTTGGGAGAGAGAAGGGCCCCCTTTTATAGGTTTCCAAGGGCCCACTCCCCCCCTCAACGAGTAACCTCATCCATCCGGATTTTCATCCAACTTTGAGATTTTCACCTAATCTTGGGTTTTACACTAGTCCTAGTTTCTAACTTTTGGAGTTTAGCTCGGAATTGCAAATGGATTGCGCCAATGGCTTCAGAATGCCATTTTTAGCCTACAAGACCCCCAACCCCCTATTTCTATCACAAAAAAACCATCGGAAACTAGTGCCAACTAGAGCCAATTAAAAGGGTAAAAACCTAACTTTTGGGGTTTACCTCTTTTGGCTTGGGTAACTAGCTAGGGTTGTTGGGGAGGCTCTAGGGAGTAAGAAAAGGCTCCTTGATGTCTTCGTTTCGACTTCGTACGCTCCTGGGATGCCGGTCAACCCCGCAAAGATTCTGCCGTAAATATTAATTGGGGGGATGTTGTCAGTTTCGGCTGCTTCCCGTTATTGGAACTCCATGAATTTTGTCGGGGCGCGTTATTAACATAAAAGATGCTAGTCTAATTTTTAGTGAGATTTTACCGCGGCCTGGGTATTTTCCATGAATTTCCCAACGTGGCCTTTGGCGGTTGACCGCTCAGAAAAAGATCCTTTGGAGATCAGAAAAAACCGAGACTTTTTGGGGAACCTCTCATGGAGTCCCCCAAGCCACGTGCCAAGTCTTGGGCTATTCTGGCACATAGTTGGTGGCGAGGTGAAAACTGACTTCGGTTGAATCACCGGCAGTCAGGGAATCTCTCACATGTGAGGGAATCTTGGCGAATGGGTTTTGCCGTGGATGTCCCGACATGTTCCAGATCCGAGAACACTATCCGGCGGCTGTGGATTCCTCCATGCGGCCTGTCTTGGGACAAGTAACACCTGCAAGCTAACAATGTGGATTTCTAATGTTTCGTCGGTGGAATGGGGAAACTAGAACCTATCTTTGGAGATTTACGTGGGGACCTCCCTTATTCTCCTAAGACTTAATTTAGCCTATCATGGTCACATGCACTAGGTTTTGGGCTATTTTGGGTAAGTTCCCAGTAGCCCTATTGTTTCCCACTAATTACGGGTTCTAACCTATATACAAGTGGATTTTATGGGTAATCTATGGATAAAAGGCTATTTATGACCAAATGCTATACTGGTACGTGACATACCTATTTTGGTTCTACACTCTTTTTTGGGCTTTTTGTACTACTTTATGCCTTAATTTGTAATAAACTAAAAAAAAAAAAAACAATGAGTCCCAAGTGACGAATTTGGGGCTCACACTTGCCCGCAGCTCGCACAGGCAGCTTGCCCACAGCTCGGCCCAATCGGGGTCGGGCTCCCGTGGTTGTTCGTTTTTTTTCCTTTTTTTGGGAAAAATTAGAAAGTAGATAGAGTAGGAGACTAAGAAAACTTAGGGAGTAGATAGAATAGGAGACTAAGAAAACTTAGTGACTAGATAAAATAAGAGACTAGGGAAGGTTAGTGAGTAGATAGAATAGGAGACTAAGAAAACTTAGTGACTAGATAAAATAAGAGACTAGGGAAGGTTAGTGAGTAGATAGAATAGGAGACTAGGGGGAAAACTAGCACATAGAGAAAATAGGAAACAAGGGTAGGACCTCGCTATACCCGCTAAAGACGGAAAAATCAAATACAAGAGATGTTTCCATCTCACCTCACCAACTCTCCCCTCCAACACCCCACATCACCACCATCAAATGCAAGGAGGAGAAGTGGGGGAAAGAGTTTAGATAGAATTGGGGCACCATCGAGAGGGTAGGAAGGAAATCTTCTCCACCATTAGGGTGAGACGAGTGTAAGAGGTAGTTAGGCCATATTTGACTTTTAGATTCCTTACGCATTAGGATAAAATGACGCGTAAGGGGTAGTTAGGACGTAGTTTGACCTTCTAAGTAGGTAGGTGTCCAACCCACTCCCCTTCATCAATGGGGCACGCGGGTTGAGGAGAAGGGGAAAGGTGAAAGAAGTGGCATGCACGGGAAAGAAGTGTTCTTTTTGTTGGAAATTACGAATACGACGGGATTAACTAAATACGTGCCCCACGACCTACAATTTACCATGGTAGAAGAAGGTGAATTGACCGCCCTCCTCGCGGAACACCATACCAGAGTAAGAACCTAACTTCCTCCCTCATCATTGTCTCACTAGGGGAAGAGGCCATCTAGGCCGAGAGCTAGGCACCACTAGAGTCCAGGTCAGGTCATGTGTGATTAGGAAATCTTAGAGTAGGTTTCGGGGGGTTTCCAAAAACATAAGACACGTAGGAATCAGAGTTAGGATGACCGAGATACTAATGGATGAAGTTTAGAGCCCAAAATGGATGAAACTTGGATGTAGCCGTCCAACCAAGTTGGGACTTAGGATTTAGATAGAGAGTAGGGAGTAAGGTCCGCAAGTCAAATTTCGCCCCCAACCAAATTTGGAAACCTATAGGAAACCATGGATGAAGTTGACAACCTTGTGGTCAAAACTTCATCCGTCCGTAGCAGGTGATTAGGAAGTCCAAACTGAGCGAGTCTTAGGTTTTTAGAAACGGCAGAAAATAATCTTTGACCCTAGAACATTAGAGTAGGATTTGGAGATAGGAAACACAAAAAAAACAGCATAGCGGGATAGTCAACTTAGGGGTTATTAGAACCACAATTAGGGAGTCACGATTAGGAACTTAGCAAAAAAGATCCATTGCTTGGAAGGCACAATGGATTGACGCTTAGACACCCCTTAGAATAGGACACTATCGTAGAACTAGAACCTGGTTGTGTTCGCCGATTTACCAAGGGTGGGTAAATAAGCGCCCACAGTGCTCCAACTTCGCAAGTTGAAGACGAATCCGTTGTTGATGAGATATCTTTGCAGCAAATTCCCAAAATGTGGGAATCTCATGACATCCTTCAATTCGAACCCTGCGAATTGTTGCGTATCCGCCCTTCAAGATTTTGTCATCTTGTAGAATCACCCTTGCTGTGTCTGGTAGTGCCATGAGATGTTGTCGTCCACGTTGCAATTCTACATCTCCTTCATCCGAAGTCCACCAACCCAATGACCCTCGCCGATTGCGTCTCTTTGCAAACGGAGCGCAACGACGAACAAACAAGTCAGCTTTGAGAATGACTTGTTCAAAGCTTTCATCACTTGCACGGTGTTCCCTTCCATATTTTTCTAGGATTACCTTCGCATTCCACAATGCGTCTTGCACCCTGTTCTTTAGAAATTGTTGGAAGCCTTTCTTCTCCATTTCATGAATCCATTCTGGAACGTTTAGAGCATCCGTGAACTTCTGTGTCATATCCATCTTGAATTTGTCCACACATTCCTCTTGGTATCTCACATATTTAGTGTCAAGAGACACTGTAGTTTCCGCCTCATAAAACTTCACAATGTATTCAATCAAGAATACTTTGCAAGCATTGGAAGGAAGTTCACGTGTTGAGTCAATATCGGGCACCACATTCTTCCCCTTCGCCACTCTCTTCGGTCTCGGCATCGTAGAAAGTATTAATTTTTAGTCCCAATTTAATTCATAAAAAATTACAGTGCACCAAGTACACATAAACTAGAAAAAACGGGCAAAATATAGGCCCCCAAAACCCACCTCCTACCTTCCCAACGAAAGGAGCCAATGGAGGATAAACCACCAAGCTCTCCGCTCTCTCTTGCAAAGCACAAGGGGGAAGGCAAAAGTGAGAGCGGACGAGCCGTCCGCACCGCCTTATATGAGGCGGACGGCCTCGAGGTCCGCATGAGCGGACGGACCCCAAAGCGGACGGCCAATGGTCCGCCTCGCTTCGGCCGTCCGATGAAACGCACGGATCGGCAGTCCGCTTCATCGGACGGCCAGAACAGACCGCCCAACCGGACGCCGACTCCGCGACACGGACGGCAGCGCCGAAATCGCGGACGGCGATTAGCAGCCGGACGGCGGCCTGCAGCACGCGGACGGCGGCTCCGACGGGTAGACGGGGGCTCCGACGAGCGGACGGCAGCGTGGAAACGGAGGACGGCGGGGTCCGCCTAAGCGGACGGGGGTGGGATTTTGAAGTGCATCCCGCCCAAATTCATCATTACGGCCTTAGGGGTCTTTGAATCCTTGATGTCACCAGCTGGCTGGCCCTCCAGTTCAATTTCATTTTTAATGTGGTTCCTTTGTGCCAATGGCGCTGGGATTTCATTTGATCTAAAAATTAAAAAATAAATAGAAAAAAGGATGTGTGAATTTAGGAATTACCTAAAAGATTCACATATTTTTGTATGTTGTTTTTACGTGCATGCATTGAGTTTATAATTTTCTCTTATTTTCTAGGGATGCAATTGAATTTCCTATGATATAAATTTTTGAATGAAATGAAGAATTGAACACATGGTAATTTAATTCTACTTATTTGAACTTCGAGAAAAAACTTAAAGCTTCTCATTGTCCAAATGAAGCTACGAGGTTTGTTTCTTGTATGTCAACACCTCATAAAATGGTCATTTCAAAACCAAAGACAAAAATTCTTTTAAATGGTATTTTACATGAAGGGGATATTAGGGGCTTGCAAAGGTTTTGATACTCTAGCATGAAAACGTGTGGAAGTAGATTTCTAGAAGTCTCCCCCCCCCCCCTCCCTTTGAGTTGAATGAATTTATTGATTTCCAATGTATTGATTTCCATTCTTTACAGAATCATAAGGTGCCAAAATATTAGCGCCAATTATATCAAGTTAAATTAATTCTAGTATGAAATTATAACTTGCTCAATCACTAGGGTGGAACAACGTGCTATGAAAATAGTGCATACACTTGTCTTCTTATAACCTCACAAGTTCATGTGCACCCTACTAGGCATTCAAGCAAATTTTTTAAAGTCTAAACATCTACATGGTTAGGAAATGCAAGGACAAATGTTTCTTTCGTTGTGGATACTAAAAGGCCATTTTTTTTTTCATACGTACAACACACTTTGAATGGCTTGGGCACTCAAACCTCTAAAAGATTTGATCCATTGGAAAATTAATCAACCTTGAATATTACATGAATTGGACCTTGGAAATTGTTTGCAATTCAATAACTCCTTTCCATTTTGTTATTAGTTCTATTTGGAATTTTGGGGGGCATATTTGTTTATCCAAAATCAAAGACAAAGGATTGTGATTGTCACCCCCATTTGGACAACGAAAGGCCTTAACCCTAACAAGGGTTTGGAGGCATTGCATTAGTCAAAATACTACCTTTGAGTCCGTGGATTGCCTTGACATTTATGAAAACCAAGTCAATGCATCGAACATTGAAACATTCCTTCATCAATGAGCACCCGGTACTAGTACAACGTCTCTACATTCCCAAATGAAAGAATCCTATGCTTCTGGAAATCAGGAGAGGACTAGAGGACTAAAGAGGGTGAAAACAAGGCCCAAACTCCCCAAGTGTGCTTGGGCGGACCTCGAGGAGGGAAGGGCGAACGGCAGCATCGGAAATGCGGACGGACCCGTCGGAATGGCGGACGGCAGTGTCGGAAATGCGGACGGACCTGTCGGAGCAGGCGGACGGCAGCCTGCAACACGCGGACGGCGGCTCCGACAGGCGGACGGCCCGTCGGAAATGCACACGGAAGCGTTGGAATCGCGGACGGGGGGCAACAGGCGGACGGCGGCGGCGGGAAGGCGGACGGCAGCGTCGGATTTGGAGACGGATGGGCCGTCCGATTGAGCGAACGTTCGGGTCCGCTTCGCATTGGTCGGGGGAGGTTCGGTGGCGAACGATCTTAGGTTTGGTTTCGGACGGCTATAAGGGCGGACGGCCTTCTTGTTTTTTCTCACTTCCCTCTCCTTCCTAGGACTCACAACCGTGTTGGATGTGCTACTGTTGCTTCATTGTGCCAGTTGCTCCTACATGGTGGAAAGGTGGGGTCATTCATCTATCATTATTGGTTCACATACAAACATTCATTGAAACTTGGGTGGATTGAAGACACATACTTTTGGTGACTATTTAAATTCAATTGGGGACAAGTTCAAGTTGACAACCATGAGTGGTCAAGGCGTTGAAGGTAGTGGTGGGTTGACCGGCGGAGGTGACAATAGTAGGAGGCCTAAACCAAAGGGAACCGCCCATGAGCTCCACTATGAGATTTTAGATGATCCCAACATCAAAGCAGAGGGTGGTTGGGAAGCGGAGGAAGCGGAATATTGGTCCTCCAAAACGTGCAAGAAGTATGTGAAGATGTACCACATCGACAAGTTGTGGCCTAGGGAGGCCCACATCATCCATACTCGTGGTTTTTGTTGCAAACCAGGGAATTGCAACAATGCACACTTCATTCACCGAGCGCATGAAGTTTGGCGGGCCCTCTTCGGGGATAAAGCAATGTCCAAGGGGTATATAAACTACAGCTTGGCTTCTATGGTGTATGCAGAATTGATATTGGCACGCAAGGTGGATTGGAGCACATTTCCAACGACAACGAACGCTCCACGTGTGCTTGAATGTAATCGGAAAGATATTCCCGATTTGTACAATCCACAAGCAGGGCCAAGTGAGGCATTTAAATCCAAAAGAGAGGTCAAACCAATGACAATGACTATGACCAAGGACGTGGTGGTCACAAGTTCGGCAATGCAATTGGCTTCAACACAAAACCGTACGGCAATACAAGATTTCAAAGGCGAGCATGTGGAGGGAGACATATTTTTAACTCCTCCAACGGATTTGATATGCACACCAAATGGAACAACAATGGTGGAGCACGTGGCCCCATCCGCACCACATGAACGTCATGATGATGTCATTGAGGGAGAAGTTGCTAATGCGGGAATTGCCATTCAGAATCTTATAGACAGCAATGCTTTAAATCATTTGGCAAGTACTTCGAAGCAAAGTTTGCTGAAGACACCGAGCCCGACATTGAATCTAGGAGTTGAGGGGCATCCTTCACCTCATTATGGAGAACAATCGGATGGCGTGCTGCCAAATGAGACCATTCTTGGCGGATTCATCGATTCCAAGTATCCACATTTGTCATCATTGAGGACATCAAAATGGCAAATTGTTCGTCGGATGCCCTTGGTTGCATTATTAGAATCTTTGTGTAAAGGTTCACATTTGTGGCGGTCACACGAAGAACGTTTAAAGAACATGGAGCACACCAACGAGGATGGCACGAGTAACGGAGGCGCAGAAACCCAAGATGAGCCTTCCGAGAGTCAATGGGCTGATTTTGTTTTGACCGCATCAAAATTGGCAGTTACGGCTCAATTTGTAGCAGAAGTCGCTCCAAGGCTGCAAGAAGTTGCAACGGATTTTTCCAAATTAGCGCCTGAATTGTTGAGTGGTGCCTTGGACTTCGTGAAGTTCAGCCAATCTATGACACCATTTCTTGACGAGCGTGTTACAGATTTGAAGGTTTTGAGTGAATACCAAGAGGAGATCAAGAAGTATAAGGGTATAGATGTTGAGAATCTCAAGTTGGCGGCGGATGCTTCGAAGTTGAAAGAGAAGCTAGAGACATTGGAGGCTCAATCAGATCGTCGCCATAATACATTGCTTTTCCAAAGGAAGTTTATTGAAGACTTGGAGTACGAAATTGTAGCGTTGAAGAAGAAAATCCGAGAAGGTGATGTGGTTGTTGAGAAGGGAAAGGAGAAAGTGGAGGACAGACTAGATGGCATTGAGGAAAACAACAATCCGGATTTGTTGTATTTGACCCCCATCGGTAATACTAATTCTACATTCCACGATGCTTCCATGCAAACGGAAAGCAATGAGGTCAAAGAATTGAAGCAAAAATTGAACGAGGTCACTGAAGAAAACACGCGTTTGGAGGCCGAGTTGAAACGATTGCAACGGATAGTGCAATTAGATGAATGTATGCCGAAGGGCACTTTGGACTCTCGATGGTTGGCATGGGTGCAAAAACTCGAAGACAAACCGTCTGTAATATCACGAGCAATGAAAGGGCTACTCAAATTGGCAATGAAGTTGGATGAAGAATGCGATAGCGTGGAGTCCTCTCTTTGGCGTTTGAAGAAGATGTTTGCCTTTGTGCCAACGGGATCTACCGAAATCACATATTGGGGAGACATGGATGCAATGTTCGAGCGTTTGAACCACACAAAGAAGGAAGAGGTGGCCTCCATTAATTGGGCCTTGGAACTAGAAGAAGGTTGGGTCCCTTATCCCACGCTTTCGGCACACATCAAGAAGAATGACAAGACAATGGTGCATGCTTGTGATCCTTCGGCCTTAATATTGGAGGGTCATTGTAGCCTTTGTCGAGTTCATTTTGGGCCCGAGGGAGCCCTCACCATGGGCCAATGTCCCCACACTTTCCACGTCACATGCATCGTGAGAGCATCCCTTATTCGTTCGGTGTGCCCCGAGTGTCGTTCTCCCTTGCCTCCTAGGTTCTACGAAATGCTCGGGATCTCGGAAGCTATGCCCCCCGGCCATGAATACGATCGATGGACCCTTCCGTTAGACCAAGTGCCATTCAAATTTCAAAATTATGCGCATTGGGGAAAAAGTCTAACGTGGGATTCGGTAATTCTACACATGGGCTATACGAATCATCGGAGGTGCCGATAGATTCCTTGGTGTGGATGACCCACGATCGAGAGGTGGAGTTGCGAGCTAGAGGTATTGCCAACGAGGAGGATCGAGAAGTGTTTTGTCGTAGTATGGGGGGCCATTGGAGCATGCAACACCACAAATTCTTTCGATTTTCCGAAAAGGAAGTGAAGAAAGGACTAGATGGCAATTGGATAGAAGTGGAGCCTATACAAGAGTTTAATGAGCAATACAGGGATTACAATCACACTTTGCTAGGGAGGGCCCTGTTTTTATCAAAGTTGGAGGAAGCTGCACAAGTTCGTGCCTTTGTGGAACTAGATGGGCAATCAAGCACAAAAAATTCAATGGTGGAGGTGGTGGGGGCATTTGATAAGAGGATGGGCGAAATCATAATGCATTGGAGGGCATTTTTAGTGGGGGGAGAAGAACCAAAGTGGTTTTCCATGAAAAATGATGATGACGTGGTAAACTTTTTGGTAGATAAAGTGGATGCTGCTTTGAGAGCGTTGAAGGCAGAAGACGTGGATTTGACTCCAAAACGGAAGAATAAACGGAAGATTGAAGACGAAGATGACTACTCTCTGGATACGAAACGACACTTTTCCGCAGTAGACATGGAAGCTGCGTCCAGGGGGCCTATGAGTGAGGGCAGTCTTGGTCCTCAAACACGCCGTGCAAGTGCAAGGCTGAAGGATAAAGAGGGTTCGTCGCGTCTTTCTGAGGGAGGTAGCATGGATAATATATAGGGTAGTTACACCTTGTTTGTATTTCGATATGACATTATGGAGTGTTGTTAATTTTGAATCTCGAGAGGATTCAATACTATTAATTCACAACACTCATAGTATGCTATGAGTTGCTTTTCATTAATATAAAAATATGTAGGTTACTCAAATGTTTTTGAATTTATTCTCCTAAGTTTTTGATATTTTATGCGATACTTTTTTGTCAAGTATGATTTTGGACATGCCTATCTCTCAACATAATTTTATCTCATTAATTTCTGTATTCCTAAAATTACGTGCATCTCTAAACTAAGTCCCTAAAATTAAAACTTGTAGAATTAATGAATTACTCAAAATCCACCAGCCGTCCGCTAGTCCGCCACCCGCCTACAATTTCGACGCTGCCGTCCGCCTGTCGGAGCTTGCCGTCCGCGATTCCGCCGCTGCCGTCCGCCTGTCGGAGCTCGCCGTCCGCGATTCTGTCGCTGCCGTCCGCCTGTCGCAGGTCGCCGTCCGCGATTCCGTCGCTGCCGTCCGCCTGTCACAGGTCGCCGTTCGCGATTCCGTCGCTGCCTTTAGCGATTCTGTCGCTGCCGTCCGCCTGTCGGAGGTCGCCGTCCGCGATTCCGATGCTACCGTCCGCTTGTCGCAGGTCGTTGTCCGCGATTCTGTCGCTGCCGTCCGCCTGTCTGAGGTCGCCGTCCGCGATTCCGATGCTGCCGTCCGCCTGTGGCAGGTCGCCGTCCGCGCTTCCGACGCTTCCGTCCGCCTGTCGTAGGTCGCCGTCCACATTTTTGTTCTCGGAACTGTTGGGGCTTTAGAAATGTTTTAGTTTTTGCTGCTCAACGGTCATGAGGAATGGGCCTGATCTGAAATCTATAAGTTCTTAGAATTTCAGACTAACAAGCATTCCTGAGAAACTGAACGCTAAGATTTCCAAGGGCTAGGAGCTGCAATTTATTTTGTGTCCCTTGCTTGGTAATGCATAGTTCAATGGACAGGGGGGCTTTGGTTTCCAAGGCTTCATTCACACATTGTTTCTAATATTTTTTACAAATCTTATCCAACGGTTACATTTTTAATTTGAATCCAATTTACGGAATTGGAGGTGATCACTATGAGCAAGGATTGGTCTTCTTGGTATGGCTTCCCGGAGGTTGGTAAAGTGCAATGCCGGTTTTGCAACTTGGTGTTTGCCAAGAAAGTAAGCCGGTTGTTTAGCCACTTAGGATACCAAGGCACATCGGGGGCTCGTGACAAAGGAATTAGCCTTTGCACAAAAATGACATCTCAAGTTCGAGCTTTATTTTTGGGTTGCCAAGGGGCGATCCCACGAAGATCGTCTCTGAACAATGTGAATGGCAGTGGCACACCTATGGCTATGCGGGAATGCGATAATTCAAATGGAAGAAACATGGCACGGTCTACACATTCCGACTCATGCACTGCACCGGAGGATTTGGATCCATTGTCTTCTGAAGTGAACCTCAGTACACAAAGATCAAGTGAGCGTGGTACTCCACGGGGATCAAGCAGTAGGCCTCTGATTAGTCAGAAGCAAAGTAGTCTGGTGAATGGATTTGAAGAAGCAAATAAACGCAAGTTGAATGCGGTGTGGGCCAATTTCTTTTATGCTGCAAACATACCATTTGCTGTTGCGAGGAACCCAGCATTCAAAGAAGCGGTGAAGCGAACCGCCGAGTTTCAACGGCCTTATATCCCACCGTCTTATCACGACTTACGCCATAAATTGCTTGACCAAGCAAAGGCAGACATTGAGGTCAATCTCCAAAAGCGGACCGAACACAGCATTAGGAAGTTTGGAACAACATTGTCTATTGATGGATGGACGTCGGTTACGAATCGGCCGTTGATAAATGCCATGCTCGTGTCTTCTGCGGGTGAGCAATTCTTGGGAGCGGTGGATACGACAGGGCACGAAAAAAATGCAACATACTTGGTTGGCATACTTGAGAGCTTCATAGAACAAGTAGGCCCCAACAATGTGGTGTAGGTGAGTACAGATAATGCGTCAGTGAACCCTGCAGCATGGAATTTGATATCTAGAAAATATCCCCACATTTTTTTTCAAGGTTGTGTGGTGCACGCCCTCAATTTGTTGCTGAAAGATTGGGGGAATGAACAATGGATTGAAGAGGTCGTGGAAAATGCCCGTATCGTGGTGAAATTCTTCAAGAAGCGGCACATGCCATTTGCAATATTTCGGAAGTACTCACCGGAGTATAATTTGTTGATGGCGGTGGAAACAAGGTTTGCCTCTAATTACAACATGATTGGGCGCATGTTGAAGGTCAATGGGAAGTTGCAACAAACAGTGACGGACCCGCAATGGGATGATTACGCAAGGAAGTTTGGATGGAACTCCAAATCCCGCAATGAATGTCAGATGGTGAAGAAGATAATTTTGAGCGAGCATTTTTGGCGCCGTTGTCAAAATTTCAAGGACTTGTCGGCTCCCGTTGTAAATGGTCTACGTGACTTGGATGCAAAGAGGCCATGCATGGGCAAGGTGCTGCACATAATGAGGAAATTAGATAAACATGTCCTCTCTTTAGATAAACCGCCTTTTCGTTTATCCTCAGACCTTGCCATTTCACTAGTGCAACCGTATTATGCCCGACGGGAATTGGTGGAGACCGATCTACATTATGCAGGAGCTTTGTTGAACCCCTACCTTCTTGAAGATCAAGAGCTAGTCGACGACCAAGATGCAATGGATGCATGCAAGCGTGTTCTAATGAAAATTTGCAAACAAGGGGAGTACGCCTCGGTCGTGAAAGAATTTGTAGCCTTCCGCCACAGGGAACCTCCATTTCACAACATGTTGAACCCGGACGAGCAACAATTGTCGGCGCACGCTTGGTGGGATTTTGAAGGTGCGTGTGGAAAGCTCATTGCTCCAATTGCTAAGAGGATTTTGGCCCAACCGGTATCTTCGTCTTCATGTGAACGAAATTGGAGTAGCTATTCATTTGTTCACAACAAATTTCGAAACAAGTTGAAGCCACAGAGAGCCCAAGATTTGGTGTATGTGTACACCAATTCCAAAGTCCTTTCTACATCAAAGGAAAACGATGAGAAGAAGTAGTACACCGAGAATGTGGAGTCGGAAGATTCTATGTCGGAGGACGAGCATGATGAAGATGGTGAAGATGGTGATCCTCTATTCGATGACGAAGATGCTATGAATGATGACATCACCAATTTGGATGATGAACCGCTTCGGAGCCCAAATCGGAACAATGAAGAAGGGGATAGAAATACGGAAGACATTTACAACTTTCCATTGGATGAGGACAATTGTGAATATGATGAAGGTGGCCCTTCTATAGCTAAATTTGTAGATGGAACCGGGTTGTTGACTAGCGAAAAGATTCTAGTCAATACGGAGGACACTCATGCACAAATAGTGGAGGAAAATGAGGCAATGTTTGTCAATGATTGCATCCCCCAACAGATGAAGTGATTCCAATTCTCGAGAGTCTACCCATGGCAATGGCACTTGTAGAAGAAAATCCCGAAGTCAATGACATGGGAGAGTGTGGGGTGAAGTCTGACATGAATGTGGATAATACAAGTGTTGAATGTGTGGAAGTACCATCGAATGTAGATGCACGTGTGACGGAGTTTGATCGCCCAATGCTAGTTCACAACGTCGAAGACCAGAAGCAAATTGTGCAAGATCTCCAATTACGACCACGTAGCAATCGTCCATCAGCACTACATACAAGAGGTAGTACAACTTTGAATGGTCCCGGAGGCTCAAGATTTGGGAAACAAGTTGAACAACATTTGACCAGTCCAACCGGAATGCACCTTCGTGTCAATCCAGATCCATTCAATTCATCATGGAGCGATGATGAGAAGGACGAGACATTGGCATCAATGTTTGGTCAACGTTCTGGCCAAACAAAACGTGATTCATTCAAATCGTCTGATGGAACATTGCAGCAGATGATTGGAGCAAAGATACCCAATCAAGGAGGATCGCAAATAAGACCACCAACGGTGAAAGAGTCCCACAAAGCTCGAAATAAAAGATTGATGGAGGCTTTTGCAATTTCCCCATCAAAGAGACAAAGTCTTGGTAAAAACCCTCTTGATTTATGTCAACCAATTTCAGCGAGGAAATTAAAACCGATTCATGGCCTTAAAGAAGGCATAGGAAAGTCTATACTAAGAGCCAAACAAGAGCAGAGGAAGGGCCGACCAACAAGGTGAGTTGCATCCAAGCAAGTACAAGGAGGGGCAATTGTACAATCTTTATCAGAGGATATGGAAAAGTCAGACAACGATGAAGATGAAGATTCAGGATGGGATACTAGAGGTCATAGTAGCGGGGCAGAGGTTAAAGGAGATAGTGATTATCAGCCTTCGGGATGAAAGGGATGTATAATTCATTATTCAAGTGTTCATAATGAATTGTTACATGGAAGCATGTAACGGCAATTTATTTTTTGAACCTATCATTGTAATGCACCTGAACTTAATGATGTTCAAAATATCATCAAGGTTTTTTTGTTTCTAAATAGTCAAGCACTATTGACTGAAATTACATTGTGTGCATCATTTTCTGGATCAAGTATTACCTACAAAAATGTAATAGTATAATGCATCAAATTTGGCTTCATGTACTGTAGTTTTATGGATGTCCACCCGTCCGCGCCGTCCGCCGTCCGCGCCTTTCATCCGCCGACCGTGCGGTCATGTTCGCCGTCCGCGCCTTTCGTCCGCCGTCCGCGCCGTCCGCCGTCCGCGCCTTTCATCCGCCGACCGTGCGGTCATGTTCGCCGTCCGCGCCTTTCGTCCGCCGTCCGCGCCTTCCGTCCGCTGTCCGCGCGGACATGTCCGCCGTCCGCCCGTCCGCCTGTCGATCCGTCCGCCGACCGCGCCGACCGCCGGTCCGCGTCGTCCGAACGACCGACGGATGCCGTCCGATGGACGCCGTCCACATCGTCCGCGCGTCCTGAAAATGTGGACGTCCGAAAAATGGACGTGATTTTGCCCCGGACGTTGAAATTCATCAATCCTGGTCTTCCGGTCTAAGTCAGGAACTAGAATATTTTCCGGCTTCTACTTTGATTCCGGCTAACAGTTTATTTTACTTCTCTAATTGTCCTAATTCAAAACCGGGTTCTAAACTTTAAGCTCTTCCGGTTTAGTTCTTCTGGATTTAAAACCTAAACTCTTGATTCCTAAAAAAATTGAAAATTCCGGTTGCGACATTACCCCTTCCTCATCTGTGAGCGTCCCCCCGAACATCATTGTGATTCATCTTCTGAAGATATTATCACATTGTGATTCATCTTCTGAAGATATTATCACATTGTGATTCATCTTCTGAAGATATTATCACATTGTAATTCTTCACTCTTGATCCATTCACTCTAGTATCAAGCCATTTTCCTTGCAGATCTTCAAGTTGTAGAGACCCATTCAAAAAGATTTCATTGACCCGATAAGGTCCCATCCAGCGAGTATGTAGCTTATCCGGAAAGTCTTTATGACGATTATCATATAGCAACACGAGCCCGCCTTTCCGTATTCCATGATCTAGAGGGATCTTCCGGTCGTACTCCATCTTTCTTTTTGCTTGTATTCCTACTGTTCTTTCCAAGGATGCATTCCGGATCTCTTCCAGTTCTTCAATTGCAATCAGTCTCGAGTAAATGTCCGTCCCCGGCTCTCCATTCTGGGCTGCCATAACTCGGAATGTTTCTACATCCAGTTCAATCCCATGTACTGCTTCTTGACCAAAAACCTGGAAGTATGGCGTTTGTCCTGTCGTAGTCTTCTCAGTTGTATTGTATGCATGGACTGCCGATGGTAGTTTCCGGTCCCAATCCGTCTTGTGAGCGGAAACTATCTTGTTAAGAATCTTACCAATGATTCCGTTAGCTCTTTCCGTCAATCCATTTGCCTTAGGATTGTAAGGGGTTGTCTTCCGGTGCTTGATGAGATACTTCGTAGTTAAATCCACGATGACATCATTCAGAAAATGAGTTCCTCGGTCGCTAACCAATTCCAGTGGGTGGCCGAATCTCATGAGAATTTCTTCAAAGAGGAATCCGGCAGAGGTGTCCGCATCGTTCTTCCTTGTTGCTCTTGCCTCCACCCATTTAGTAGCATAATCGGTTGCTAAAATGATGTACCTCTTTCTTCGTGAACTAACCGGAAAAATGGGTCCGATAAAATCTATCCCCCATTTTTCGAAAGGTGCTAGGGGAATGATAGGAGTCAGTGGCCAGTGATTCCGGAAGGAAGGTGCTCCTGTCCGTTGGCACTGATCACAACTCCTTACAAAGTTCCTAACATCTCTATGTAAGTAAGGCCACCAGTATCCGGCAGTCCGGATTCTGTTGACGGTACTTACAGAAGCAAAGTGCCCACCGGAGTTTCCAGCATGTAATGCTCGGATAACTTTCCTCCTATCCGGTTCTTCTAAACATCTTCTTAGGACATCATCTGGTCCTAACTTAAAAAGGACTTCCCTTATAAGTGTATACGGGGCTACCTTCCTCTGAAAAATCTCTTTCTCTTCCCTAGTCATCGGCTCAGGATACCTGGACTCTTTCAAGTAACCTATAATATCCTAGTATTCAGAAATCGGCTGTTCTTGTATCCGATACACTAGAGGTTCTAGATCTGTTTCCATGTTGGATATTTTATCCAGATCTGGAAAGTCATTCGGAAACTCAGCGGATATATCCGCCACGGATTTCTTTCCTCTCTGTCTGGAAAGGTAATCTGCACTGGAGTTTGCTTTTCCAGGTTTAACTATTACTTCATAGTTAAATTCTTGAAGTAACAAAATCCATCTAGCTATGCGTCCTGACAGATCTGGTTTGTTTACAAGGTATTTTAAGTAGTCATGGTCCGTATGAAAAATTACCTTGTAACCGAGTAAATAATGGCGAAATTTCTTGCATGAGTATATAACAGCTAGTGACTCCCTTTCGGTTGTTGTATAATTTCGTTCTGCTGGGCTCATTTGTCGGCTCGCATAATAAATAGGCTTCTCACGCTTGTCTTGGTCTGGTTGCCACAAAATCGCTCCAAGACACCATCCGGATGCATCGATAGTTACGTGGAATGCCCGTTCCCAATCTGGAACAGAAAGGATCGGGGCTTTGGAGAGTTGAATCTTCAGGTCTTCAAATGCTAATTGTCTCCTTTCAGTCCAGTTAAATTCCGTATCCGTTTTGAGTAGTTCAGTAAGGGGAATGGCTCTCTTGGCATAGGCGTCAATGAATCTGCGGTAATATCCCACGCATCCAAGAAATCCCCGTATCTCCCTTACATTGGTGGGTGGTAATAATGATAGTATTACCCTCACCTTGTCTAAGTCTACTTGTAAACCGGACTGGCTCACTACGTGACCCAGTAGGATTCCGGAAATCATTCCGAAAAAACACTTTCCAGGATGTAGTTTAAGGTTTGTTTCCCTACATTTCTGAAAAGTTTTTCGTAGACATTCCAGATGTTCTTTCCGGTTACTGAAAACCGCAAAGTCGTCAATAAAAACTTCTAGAAAATGTCTAAAGAAGTCTTTAAAAATGTCCATCATTAACCTCTGGAAAGTTCCAGGGGCATTACATAAACCAAAAGGCATACATGTGAAAGCATACGTACCCCAGTCTGTGGTAAAAGTGGTTTTCAACTGGTCACGCCACCGGATAGAGACCTGATTATAACCAGAGAAACCATCTAAGAAACTATAGCATTCATATCCGGAAACATGATCCAGGATAACATCTGTAAACGGTAAAGGGAAATAATCCTTTTTCGTAGCTGCATTTAGTTTCCGGAAATCCTGGCAGACCCGGATCTTTACTTTCCCGTCTGCCCCTACTTTCTTTGGTACTACCACTATAGGGGAGACCCACTCAGAGTTGATAACAGGATAAATAAATCCGGCTTCTAATAGTCTATCGATTTCCTCTTTTACCATTAGAGAATATCTGGGATTTAGCCTGTACTGACGTTGACGGATAGGGCTGGAATTCTCCGTTAGATCTATATAGTGCTCTCCCAATTCAGCAGGTATTCCGGTCAAATCTGTCGAACTCCAAGCAAAAACGTCGAGGTACTCCCTCAGTAGTTGTATATATCCTGCTTTTTCCGATTCTTCTAAGAGTTTATTTAAAAAGAAACTCTTACCCGCCTCTACTTCTACTTTCTCATAGTCCATAGGTGAAACCACTGATTTCACTTTCTCTATGCGAGACTCATCCGGATTAGGGATTAAGTTGCCCCAATCCACCTGTCCGGTTCCAATTCCGGTTAGAGGGAGATTTCCCTCCTGAATCTGTTGACGAATCCATTCGGCTCTTAGCGGAATGTTGGATTCTCCTAACGATCTATCCTCCGGAATGGTAGAATGGTTCCTATCCGGAACCAATTCTTTTACTGCATTTTGGAAACCAAAACTCTCCTTAGATTCTTGCTCAAACGAATCTATAAAGTAGCTAGGGGTTGAGCTAGAATTTTCCGGGTCTGTCCAATCAGAGGTGTACCCATCCAACTCACTTGATTCTCCCAAGTGTCTTTCTATAGCCCAGGGAATCCGGATAGCAGGTTTCCCTACTACCAGTTCCTTGGCTCCCCAATCTACTAATACTCGGGCAGAATATAACCACGGTCTTCCTAACAGCATAGAAAAAGGCTTTCCTTTCTGCACACGAATGATTACATAATTTAACAAATAATCCTTCCCCCCAATTCGAGTTGGAATCTCAGAGAGCCTTCCAACCGGATTTACTCTAGACTGATCCGCCATTCATAACACTTGCTCCGTGGCCTCAAAGGTAGTAAATCCTAAATCAAAGGCAATATCCTCCAACATCAGATTTACTCTTGACCCTCCATCAATGGGCACATTCGGAATAGAACACCCATCAATTTCTACTGTCACTTCAAGAGCTCCGGAATCTTCTGGTCTAGCAAAGTTAACTGCTACCGAAGGTAACTTAACTTTTCTTCTCCTCTTCCGGGTCCACGCATCTCGGATCAATTTCTGATAACTCATGTTATCATGAAGGAGCTCCCCAATGGTAACGTTGGCCTTCTGATTTTTGATATCCTGGACAATATCATACTCATGCCCTTTCGTATCCGGACTAATTATCACCGGAACATCATCAAAGCTAACCGTCTTCCGAACTGGGGGACTCACCGTTTTGGTAATTTCCGTTCTAACTTCCTTACTAATATCTCTGGGAATCCGGGTCGGAATGACCCCTTCCTCAGAGCTGACTGAGTCTTGTTCCGGATCCTGTCTTCTGGGAGACAGATCCAAGTCTCTACTAGAATCAGATTTCCTTCTGTGCTTCTTCCTCCCTTTCTTTCTGTTCTCCGGCTGGTCTGGTTGTCCTTTGGCAGAACTGCGGGTTGATACTCGATGAACTTCCTCCTCGTCCGGCAGCTCCACCTCACACCGTCACTTCTCCGGTTTCTCTACTCCCGCTGTGTGACCGTAGTTGAGAGCGGTCTGTTCTCTAGGAAGAATCTGCACTTGTTTGTAAACCAGTCGTGGTTTCACTGGTTTAGGGCATTGTCCTTTACCATGCCCATATTCTTGACAGTTTTGACAAGGGAGAACCTGGGGTGCACCTTGCCCTAGTCCTTTGTAAGGACAGTTGTTGGCATAATGGCCGGGCTCTCCACAATTATAGCAAATCACAACTTGTCTATCCGGATATCCGGATGGTTGCATTAGTTGATGTAACATCAAGCCTTGACTAGGTCCTGGTAAGAAGTTCCGGTTCAACGCATTGGACCGGACAGGTATCGCTATTCCTTTCCCTCGGGCATAACTGGATTGAACCTGATACACTTCGTCTTCCTCCGGTTGCTCCAGGGTATAATAGACATCTTCCTCTGGGTACACATAATGAACCGGTTTATGTGTGTGCTGACACTCACTAGGATAATGGCCTTGCTGCCCACATCTTCCGCACCACACATTTGCTCTTGAAGTAGGGACGATACGTCTGGGTTTCCGGTTTTCTGCCAGGTTGACTTTGATGGCTTCTAACGACTCCTGAATACTCTTCATCATCTTCTTGGAATCCGGATCCTCTTTCTTGACTTTGACCACCGTCTTCTCACGTACATTCCTGGTCTTCGTTGACCGTCGAGGTGGTGATATCTCCACTTCTTCTTCGGGGCTTGATAGATCCGAGCCGGAACTTCCGGATTCAGAGTCTCCTGGGCTGGATTCTGAATCGGAAACCTTTCTTCTGTTCTTCCGCTCCCGGTTTCGCTTCTTCTCTTTGTACTTGTTTCGTTGCTCACTCTTCCTCAGGGACTTTCGAAGAGACTGGGCTGAGCTCTCATAATTGGTAGCAGCGTCGATAGCTTCTCTTAGGGTCGCCGATCGTGATTGGCGGATCAAGAATCCCATAGATTCCGGTAATCCGGCTACGTACCACTCCACCTGCAAACTAGGAGCAATGTCATTAGGAAGTTTCTGGATAAGAGCTTTCACACGGTGTCCGTATTTCCTTACAGATTCTGATGACTTCATCTTCATTGTGCTCAACCTTCCTAATGCTCTGGCCTCTCCTCCGATTTCCCGGAAAGCTTGGAGAAATTCCGTCCGTACTTGGGCCCAATCATTCCGGATGTCATCCGGAACATCTTGGTACCATTGAAGCGCTTCCCTCTTGAACAGGCCTTGAAAGATCCGCCCTTTAGCAGCTTCATTGTCTTGGTTAGCAATTGCAGTTGACTCAAATTCACACATCCATTCGTCCGCATCTTGCTCTCCGTCACCCTTGAAACTTTTATATTTCAGGCGAGTCATGTTGCGTCCCTCCTCCAGGATTGGATCTTCCCCTCTCTCTTCTCCTAAATCCGCTTCTACCGGAATCGCAACTATTCGATCCTCGAGGTCAGGTTCTACTAACACTGGATCAATCTCCAAATCCGTGATTTCTTGATTGATCAGTCTTGGTCTGGATCCGGCCTCGTCTTGCTGGATCTTCCTAATTCTTTCTGACTTCCTTCCTGCTACTAGTGTCCTTTTCATTAGATTCCGGATTTCCTATGAAACTAAATCTGAAATTTCAGACAACCTACAGTGATTTTAACCGACTGTTTCCTCTCCAGTTTTCCTATTGGAATTCTCACAGCTTTAGAATCCCCGGCAGTGGCGCCAGATTTTTGCCATGTCGCAGCACAGGGTAAGTAAATTCCCTATTATGCTCACAAAAACCACTTTAAAGCATAACAAAGTGACTCTAAAGATCGAACCCACGAGATTCTGTGAAGTGTTTAAACTCTATTAGGAATTTAGAGGTCAATAGTTAGTTTCTTTCAAAGATTTCCCTAATCGGATGTCGGATTCTTCGATCCGGAAATCCTTCCTACATAGCGTATCCGGAATCTATGTCCCACTGTTACTGACTACAATCCGGATATCCTTGAATCAGCAACCAACAACCCCCCCCAGACTTTCCTGAATACTTCCGGGTTTTCTTCTATGATACCGGACTCCCTCCCTTTTACTGGTGTCCGTCTTCTTTACTAATTTCCGGTTTAATTTAATCTCTGTTGACTCATCAGAGGGATCCGCCAATTCGATTTAGTAGAGTGGTCGGCTAGCCATACCTTCCGGACTTTTAAAGTGATGAAAGAGTTCACTCTAATCTATTCAATCTCCTATCTAACTAGAGTCCGGTTTGGTTTCTCACAATGACCGGAAAATGAATCTGGTCAGAGGTCACACAAAACCCTCCCGTACGACCCTTATCATACTACAACGACTTCGACTTTCTTTCAACTTGTATGGAGCTAAGGTGACTACAAGTGTATCCGCCTGTACCAATAGAATCCGGTATCTCTTCCGTTTACTTTCTAAGTTGATGAGACCTCTCAAGGGTCAGATGCGAACCAGATCTCCCACCCGGTTGCTCTAGCGCAGTCAGGAAATCCCTCCCTAATTGCCTAGCTTAACAATGGTTATCTCATCCGGAATACAAGATCTAGATCCTACTGAGATGCTATGACTCACTCCCAGCACTTACAACCTCTGCACACAACTATAGATAAAAGAACACCAAAGGGAAGAAGAATTCTCTCTAAGTCCGCTCACTAGCAATAAATTCCTTATTCACTCATCCGGCCCAAGCATGGGGAGACAAGGGAATAACAGAAAAATGCACAGTACACAAAACCAGTTGGTGGAAATTCGCTTCCTCGTCTCCATTGAAAGACGGGTTTATATACAAAGTTAAATTCATACAAAATGGGGGGAAAAAATCCTAAGAAACCGGCACTGTTTCCGGCCGAGATTGTAGGATCTGATCCTCCCGGATTTCTCGCTACAAAATTGTTCCTAACAAAAATGGTCCTAAAAATATACACTCTATTCTTTGAAGAAAAATCTCAAGGCCCACCACTGTCTAGTGTAATCTGCTCAGTAATTTTACTGATGCTGCCTTCCTTCTCTCCCCCTTCCGGAATACGTTCCGGAACTGGAGTAGAAGGTTCTCCATCTTCTGTTGGTGGTGCGGGTGCAAGAACGTTGTGATTGGATCCTGGAGATCCGGGTTTCGGTACCTCCTGCACATCCGAATCCCCACACAGACTTGGAAAGGAAATTCCGGACAAGGAAACCGGATGATGTAGATGAAGCCTTTTACTGCTATCATCTATCATCTTGGCTGCCTTCCGGAATTCCTCTAACAACAACTCCATTTGACCGGCAAATTCTGCAAGTATCTGTGCTATTCTCCCACCGGAGATTTTCTTCTCCCTATGCACGCCCTCGTCAAATAACTTGGCCTTGGCCATCGCGTCTCCGGATGCCGCCACCACGGAAGTCATCGTGTTGATGGCCTTCCGGGTATCCTCCTGCAGATTCCGGGCAGCTCTCACTTCCTCCATGTTGACTTCCCGGTCCCTCTTCAAGAGTTGGATCTCGCCTCTCAGCTTGAGCATCAACTCATCCATTTCCCGGAGGGTGATGGTCTGCTTTAGAAACCTCTCCTCCTTCTCCCGGTCCTCATCCGGATTGTTGATGCAGTTCGCTACCGTTTCCGGAAGAGAACTGTCGATCTTTCCTCCTACCAGACCGGCTATGGAAGAAATTGCAGTATGCCTGATAACACATCGGGCCTGAATTTCCCCCAAAACATGAATCAACTTACCAAAAAGTGGATTCATTCCGGTGTCGTTGGATCCGGAAGCTTCGGCTTTTCCCTTGTCCGCTTCCCTGGGTCCATTCTTCGGTGTTTCGGTTTTAGCCGGAAAAGCCCCTCCTTCCGGACTGGTCTTGGTCCGGGTGGCCATCCCCTTCCCATCCGGTTGAGACGGCTTTCCTGCTTGCTAACCTCCCAACTTCTTGTCAGCCGGAGACCCTCGATTCCCCACCGTCGTCTTCAGGCGTTTCCGGTGGACAAGCGGTACTCCATCGTCCTCCTCATCTTCTTCTTGCCAGTTCCGTATATTCTCCTTAGGTGTTCCGGCTGGCGGAGTACTGTCGTGTTTGGTGTCGGAACTCTCATCGTCCGACACTCCGAACTTGGCGAGAGCCATCTGGGCCCTCCATTCACTCTCCTCGGTTATCGTGAAGAGTCCTTGTTTCCGGTAGAGATGGAAAAGGTAGGGGCAGAGTGGGGTTCCTCTGCTCTTCTTGGTATTGGTGCAGAGTCCGGCCACCAGCAGGCACATGTACTTCGCCCAATCCACTCGCATCTCCCCGCTCAGAGCTCCGAAAATAGTATTGCCCACCGAGTGGGTCAATATTGTCGGTTTTTCCGGATAAAGGATGGGGAGCAAAAACTCCAGTAGACACCGATGCCGTGAGTTTATGCAGTCCGCCACAGCAAATCCGTCCTTGGAATCCGCTCCTTGGGCAAACAACCCCTTCACATAATTGTCCCGGGATTTGGCCTTTGATGTCCCTCCCTCTCGGAAATTATAGACTTCCCTCCAGATCTCTTCGGTCCACTTATCCGGTGCTGCCCGGATCGTTTTTGCAAATTGATTTGGAGCTCCTAGTTGCAGCTCCCGGATGACCTCCTCGTTTTTGAACCCCAGGGTTTCCCGTGAAGCCCCTCACAGCCCATGGCCGTCAGGTCGTCGATTAGCTCCGCCAGCTCCCGATCCGTCTTGGGTTCTACCGGCGCCACCCCTCTCAACTTCACTTCTCCCTGAGGCGCATTTGGTTTAGTGGCGGCGCCACTACGCTTAGGCATCCGTCCTCACTTCTACTTTCTACCTCACTTTCTCTCTTCTAGCCGCACGTCTCGTATCCCACCCAAAACCCAATCTAAAGTTTTGCGCCTACCGATCAATCCACGCGCCTTCCTACTGCCAAGCGCCTCCTCAAATCACACAGCGCCTAAGAAAAAGAACGAGCTCCAATACTCCACACAAAGAGAAACAAACACGCCTAAGAGTTGGAGAGAGTCTGAGAGAGAGAGAGAGAAAAAAAAAGAGTTGAGGCGCCAAAGTGAGAATGAGCTCTCAAACCCTAAGTCAGGGTTTATATACCCCGAAAACTTCGTCCGGATTTCCCTTCCGGTTTCCGGTCTTCCGGTCTCAGTCCGGAACTAGAATATTTTCCGGCTTCTACTTTGATTCCGGCTAACAGTTTATTTTACTTCTCTAATTGTCCTAATTCAAAACCGGGTTCAAAACTTTAAGCTCTTCCGGTTTAGTTCTTCTGGATTTAAAACCTAAACTCTTGATTCCTAAAAAAATTGAAAATTCCGGTTGCGACACACACTATGTGGAATTAGTGCAGATTGAAATGTCCTAATATTGTTCCAATTTGCACAGAAATAAAATTTGGTAATCACACGAATTTTCTAGGTAATGCAAATTCCCCCTCACTAATAACACAAGCAAAATAGCAATAAGAAGAATACCACAAGAATAACAAATTAGGTGTGTGTGTGAAAAACTTCAAACAGAATCAGCGTGTAACGCCGAATGTGGGCCATAGCAGACTCTGAAAACAAAGATATTATCACGTGGATATCTGAAGTGCAAAATCGGCGTAGAATTTTAAGGAAATCAGAGACTGGGTATTGGATCCATTTGACACACGAAGACCTACATCCTATGTTACCCATGCCACACTGCTAGGACAATGGAAATCAACAAATTCAAAACTACACATAGTGCCCTTGTTCTAGGGTATCCACCAAAACTGTTCACACTCGTGGCGAGTGCGCTCGAAGTCCATCTAAATTCACAAACAGACACCCTGGAACACCACCAATCTGCAGCTCAAGATCTACATGCTAATTACCAAAGCCCGCCAAATGTTCTCTTCTATTGCGAGATTTAGATTTACCTAGAAAGTCGTCGTGGCCGTGATTGCCTGCCCAGGCGGGAGGCTAAGACACCCAATCTTTTCTTTAGCCGATGATCAAGATGCACTCATGTGGCAAATCATGGAATCGTGCTCCGAGAAACGAGCAGACAGAAACACCCAAATACTGGCATGGACAAAGCAGAGTACTTCGTCAGTCTCCTAGTATGCATAAAATTCTTTCCTCATTCGCTCTCCCAGACCTAAAGGTCTCATTTCATCCTACCAAAGGCCGACCTACACTAGCAGACTCCATCACCGGTTCATGGATCCACTTGCACCGACACACACGAATCACAACAGAGCGCGAAGGAACCCATCCTAACCGAATCTCTTCTCTTCTCAGATGTTCGGTGACCTTCTATTGACCGACAGAACGTATTCTATGCACCACAGACGCAATCACAGGCGTGCAAATGCGAGACAGGCGTTGTTAAAAACTAGCAACACAACCATTCACTCTCAAACATTCATTCCAGGTTTGTAAGCTCGAGGAAATCTGTGGCGCAATTAAGAGTACTGAATATAGTGGAGAAGCGAAGTTAAGTACCTCGAAACAGAAGCGCACCACACAAACAGTATCGTCGGCAAGGGTTTCAACGCGTGCAAACCCCAAGCACCATGTCAAAGTTGAATGGGCACTTGAAAAGAATGGTTTACAGAATCACAGCACAAAAGAACGGCCGGAAAACGCCATCTCAGAAAATGGCAAGACAAAGTCCATCCAACGAGACATCGCTCTTCCTCACCAAACCCTTGCTGCGAAAGATGGCGGAGGAAAGCTGCACAACTCCCACCTTCTGGCCAACAAGGCGAAGACTTGTTCCGAGCTGCAAGCGAAGTGGACGCCCGGAATCTAGGCTTCGTTCACTGAACAGTGTTTCCATCCAAACAAGATGTGCGCAGTTCAAGTCTTTGACATCCTTGAAAAATTTTGCAATTTAATATTCCAATACCTTTCTTGGACTTCACTTAAGTTTAGCCATGATTTGCTTACATGCGTCTAGATCATCAAAGCTCATTGACAAACAATCGTATAATTTTGTTCATTTTTCATTGGTCTAACTGTGAAACTTCTACATCGTTTACAGCAGATTCTGTGTTCCAGATTCAGCTTGTAAGAAATATTATTTTGCAGTTGGGGTACAGATTATGTCATTCATGTTTATGCTGGATTCTGCGGCTGGAATGCTTATGAAGTAATCCAGGCAATACTCATATTTCAAATTTCTTGAATTGAGAAATTTCTTGATTACTATGCACAGTGGATCATATTTGAAAGTGAAATTGCAGATTGTTGGATACTCTTACACTGGAAATGGATATGATTGTAAGAATGTGCAACTATAAAATTTGTCTACTCGCTGGTCTTGATTAGTGGCACTGGGAATTCAAGTCGGTATGGTAGAACCACCCATAGTCAATCATTTAAGCAACTTCACCCATGTTTTGCATTGGGTCAACAAATTAGCTTTCAAGCAAATTGTGCTTCTAGTGCCCGTCTACCACTTGGTCATGAGGAACCATCTACATCATCTGGTCGCTTGTGATGGAACTTCTCTACAACAATATGCATCTTCTTCCCTAGAGACGCCATCCTGCCCCGACCTGTAAGCTTTGAATGGTTGGTAAACACGTGGGTTGCCAAAAATACCTAGGTAGCCAGAAACTGCACGTCACTTTCTGACACTGAGCCCTCTGAATGTGAGGAGCAGTCTTTGGGCCTTGTCTCCATCGCCGTCCTTACAGTCCTCAGGTCCAAGTCTCTTGCAGATTCCCACTCGTCTTTAGAAGGCTCGTCGGCTTTTAACAAAGGCCTCATAAAGTCAGACTTATTTTCCTTGCTAAGCAATGGCCGACGTTACAGAAAGAGCTGTTGAACCAAACGCTTGTACAGGATTCGATATGAAAGCACTCAAATGAAGTCTTAAGGAATAAGGAACAGATGCTCAAGCATCTAGATGTTTTGCATGGGCAAATCTTGGGGGGTTCCAAGAATCTTCACATTTACCAACGTTGCTAGCGTGTGAGCGTAGAGCGGGGAATGAAGAGTGGGGAGCGGGGATTTAAGAAAGAATAGGAAATAATTAATGAAAAAAATGGGAAATAGGGGGAATATGACATAGAATTTGAGTATATTTTGGGAAATTTGGATGCAAGTTAGCGTAAATTAAAAATAAGTTCAATGATAAGATGGATGAAAATAAATAGAGGCAAAGAAAAAAAAATAGAAAAAATACCATGCCAAAAGTAGATGGAAGTAGAGTAGGCGGGGATGAAAGCATATGATAGAAATGGATGAAAGTTGTTCACTATTGAGATGAAAGTAGATGAAAATTTAGGATGAAAATATTGAAATTTTGAATTTGGATGAAAAACTTGGATGAAAATATTGAAATTATGAAGTTGGATGAAAAACTTGGATGAAAAAAACGAAACAGACAATTGGATGAAAAACTTGGATGAAAATATTGGAAATAGGAATTCGGATGGAAAAAATGGACGAAAAATTTGGGTGAATATATTGGATGTACATTTTGGATGGAAGTAGTGCACAATGAAGATTAACGTAGATGATAAAAGTTTAGGAATCTAGGAATCTACGATCATGTTGAAAGTTGATTAATAAAATGGAAGACATTACCTCCTCGTTACGAAGACAGTACTTTGAAAAAGTTTAGGACTGAAGTACTCGTTTACGATGGAACTAAATTACAGAATTGGATGAAAGTAGTTCCACAATAAATTTAGAATCCATCAAAGATTAGGGTAAATAATGGCCTACATTAAGGCGGTTTGCATAGTACAAAGGATTTAGAGTACCTTCACATCTCTACGACAATATATGAATTTTTTGAACCCAATGGAGGAAGAAGGTACCGCTGCAAAAAGTCTACACTTGTAATGTATGATCTATAACTGCTTACAGTAAGTACCCTATAACCGTGGTGGCATGGCAGATTGCAGAGTGGCAGCTACATTTCAGGAAAACTGCAGAAGATTTATTTTCAATGTAATTCACCGAACTACTTGAGACATTGTCAGTGTGTTTGCAATGAAGATCCCGTTTGAAGGTACACAGTCATTTCAGATATCACTGAATTGATTAGAGAAATGGATGGATGTCAGAACATGTAGAAAATCAGAAGATCACTATGAACATGTATACATTAACAACATGCAAAAAGCAAATAGAATGCAAGGTCAATGTATCGAAGTAGTGACCCTTGTAGTCTCACTACCTTTTCATTCATATATGTGAAACGAAATCAACATATTGACAACAGTATCCATGCTTCAAATAATCCTAATTTGATCTCAAATGGTTCAGGATTCCGCTAAGAAGCACTCGTTTGACCTCATTGAAACTAAATGTTGAAGCATGGATGAAGACATCTGAGGAAGATTGAAAGTTGCAGATGACATTGAGAACAAAGTACAGATGCTTGCAATTTGACCAAGCTCCACGCTTCCCCAAGCACTTCAACTTCATTTCCTTGAAATAAGGGCAGGCGCAGTTCGGAAATGAAGAAATAGTAAGCATGTACTTCTGAATCCGGGGCTCTATTCCCGAGTCCATTGCTACTATGCATCCAAAACCAGGGTGGGGGACCATAGTTACGCTTACAATGCGGGCATTCAGAGTTAAGGCCGATGCACAGTTGTTTTGGTGTTTTGTTGTGGGTGCCTTTGGATTTCGACGAACGACCTTCCCAGTTTGAGTTGTAGGATGTTCATCAGCTGAATCTAGAATGTGATAATTACGCACAATTTCAATGCCTGCTTCTCCACCAAACAACCTCCGTGGGGAAATGAGGTGGCGTTGTGGAAGTTGGAAACTAGCCGCTTCAAGAGCTAGAATCTCGGCCACCGTCAATTGGGTGCCTAATTTCACCGGCCAAATAACAGGAACAGGTGGTATAGAGAGCACCCATTTCCGCCGTGATCCTTTGACACATCGTTCAATGTCGTCATTGCAAAAGAAGAATTGCATACGATCATTATGATTTTGCTTGTAATTGACCATCATACCTGTGTATGTTGGAGCCGCTGTTGTAGTGCTGTTTTGCACTATTAGAGCTGTGCATTTTTTCTTTGTCATTGCCTGAAGAGCAAAGCACGCCTTTGCTGATGTTTTTGGTAGTCGTGAAATGTGCCACTGCATCTCATCACACATGCTTTCTTGAACTGCTGATACATGAGTCGAATTTGGAATTGTAGTCTGCCTCAAATTCACCTCCACTGAAAATGCGTCTGGAACTTCAACATCTTCACTTGGAGTAATGTCCTCCACTATTGTGTTCAAATTTTGAACACTTGAACTCGCTCTAAAGGATCTCGTTTGCCGACGAGGATGTGAGAAGTTCACTTTGTCGGTCGGTGTGAGTCGTACTTGCATCCAAGTGGCATGTTTGCTTTTCTCTTCTGTGATCCAAAAACTTCTTGACCTTCGAGATGAGGCTCTCTGTTGATGAAAGCTTCAATACATGGAATAGACGACAGAGCTTCAGTTAGTGATTTCGGGTTACCAGTTCGCTCCTCCGAACGTTGGGCAACTCATAACAATAACTCTTCCTTCCCCGGTCCTGTCCCTCCTTCATTTCCCTTTAGATATTGGTGATATTTGACCATTTGCATGAATGCTCTGACAAAGTCATCGACCGTAGCTACATATAAGTCGTTTCCACGCTTCCCAGATTGTTGAAGCCACTTATTGTGCATAGTTTCCACAAGGTTGCAAGACGGCATTTCAGCTTTCTCGGATGTAGTTAGATCCTGAAATCACAGGGGTATATACATGTGTCAGCTCTACATGTGAGTCTTCCCAGGATGCCAAGCAAAAACATAAATATATTTGTCAGAGACCACAAAAGGCTGAAGACTATGACCACAGATGAAATGGAAAAACGTGAGTTTTTATTAGTCAACGTGCAGAGCGTTGAGGTTAATGACCATCGTCTCGGGGCAGAGACGTTTGTTATAGGAAACCTACGTCTGCACCACATCTAACCAAAGTGGAACATTTGACAATATAACAACACAACTAATTTGACAAAAGGCATAACAAACATTGTTACAAATGAAGGAGAAAATACTGAGGAAATTACAAGTTCCATGAAGCCTCCCCATTGGCGATAACGGAAATGCCAGAACGAAAGCCACAACTCTAGTTTGCGCAATCCTTCCACCGTGGTGGCACCTGATGACAACCACCACGCCCTGATGGCTAAGTACTGTTCCTCGGATTGTTGCGTTGAAGTGGCGTTCTTGTACTGCTTACATAGCAAATGATGTTGATCCTGCAAGTCTCCTCGAATGTCTGCCTTTGTATGCTTTTCCATGGATTGAGTCCAGTGAAAAAGGCATGTCCTTTCACGGTTGAGCATTGGTAGGGAAATATCCCCCGATCCATACACCGTCCTCACCGCATTCCAGTTTGCTTGTGCGATGTCTGCCATGAAGCCCTTGAATTGCGGCGTAGCCACACCATGTCGTTCTACAATTGAATTGAGGTTTGTCCAAAAAAGAACCTGTGCTGTGCAATCCTCAGATTGCATGTCACAACAAGCGATTGTCATCACACGACAGAATCCGGAGTCATAAACGTGACACGCCATGGTCGTCCAATCTTTTACACGCTTAACGTGATCAAACATGATCCATGCTTCCTCAAGGTCTCCTCTAGATTGTATTCGCTTCACCAAATCGACTCCACTCCCTGGCCCCACTTTAGACATTTTGAAAAGGAATACCTTATCTATGTCGGTCCCTTGACCTGGGAATTTGCTCTCCTGCACAAAAGCCCATGTGCTTGACCCCCTCAACCTAGTAATGCTATCTAGCACTCCGAATTTACGCAAGAACTTGAAGGAAGTTACCTCATTCCTTATGCTCGGGGAGCTTAAGTATTTGCATTTCTCGAGTACAGAAACAAGGGAGGCAAGGTCCATACTCTTCGGTTGCATTCCGTCAGGACATAGAAGAAGACCTCCTAGCAGCTCCTTTGTTGCCTCTAGGACTATAGCGGAATTCGTGGCAGAAGGAGTCCGTTCCAACTGCTCCCCAATAAGAGTTCGTGATATGGATTTCATATCTCTGAGTTCACCATCCTTAACCGGATGCTTGTGATGACCAAGATGGACGTATGCCCTACTAAAAGTGCACTTGCCTGCAACGTAATACACGTGTACATTACAACGCGCCACACAAGCAGGAGGCTCCTTACAAATCTTGCATACAAGCGTGGAACCAGGCGGATGTGGTTGTCCAACATCTAGTGGTAGCGGAGATAGTCCTTCCCACTCTAATTCATTTACATCTCTCATTCTGTGAACTCGATGAAGGAAGTCGCATTCAGTATTCACACAACGAAGATGTCCCACGCAAACGGATTTGCGGAACGACAAGCCCATTGGATTGACAATATTCGTGGTCACCGTCTTCGAACAGACGTGTCCATCGTAACGCTTGTCCATCCCCGACATTTGTTTCGCTGAAGAGATGGTACTACTGGTATCAAGAGCTGGCAATTCAAATATGACATTGCCATTAAACGATGGAGGCAATACAGTCACTTTATGAATTTGAATATTACCGTAGTCTATTTTAGACAAAACGTTCCTACATCCTTTCAATGTACGTAGTCCCCTCAAGCAATTAACTACCGATGTTCCTGAATCATCCGATTGACCTACGTTAGGCGACTCAATTGAATTCAATACGTGAAAAGGTGGCAATGACCTCGGCAATGACTCTACCGAAGATGAAGTCTTCATAGTAAATCGTGTTACTGGAGAAATCCCCAGGGTTGTCTATCCGGACGTGACGTTGGCTTTTTACGTCTGGATGTCATGACGCGTCCGTCCGGACGCGTCCTGACGCGTCAGAGCCCGTCGCCGATACTGACGGGACCATCCGTGGCGTGGATGAAGTCTGTCCAGTCTGCGACGGCGTCGGGCCGTCTCCTGGATGGTCATTCCGTCGCCGAATGGACATCCGTCTCTTGGATGGAGAGCCCATCCGTCCCCTGGACGGTAAGCCGTCCCCTGGACGGAGAGCCCGTCTCTAGACGAAGAGGTTGTCTCCTGGACGGAATTCTCGTCTCCAGGACGGTAATCCGTCCCCTGGACGCGAATCCATCCTCTGAACGGGAAACCGTCTACAGGATGGGAATCCGTCCTGTCCCCTGGACCGGAATATCGCTGGACGGGACAGTCGCTGCTTGGACGGTTTAGGGTGCGGGGTTGCGGGTTTAGGGTCCACCCCATCAGCCGGATGTCCGTCTAGCTGGGTTTAGGGTTTTAGGGTTTTAGGGAGGGCTTCAAGGTGTATATTAAGGACTTCCGCCTATTCAAGATTACTTTCCCTTGCTGATTTTGCCTTTCATGTCTTGGTTGGAGTACAACCATTGCGGTAGAGCGAAGTCCAAGAAGAGTGTGTTGTGGTGGCACTTGTTGTGAGAGCAACAAGTGTTGTTGCCACATCACATTTCAAACAGAATACTAATTTTTTTTTTGGTGCAGGGGCAGGTAGAGGAGGACAGATAAGAGCAATGGGTGGAGGAAGATCACAGTGGGAACCTTGGTACACACTACGGCCAGATGGAAAAGTTGCTTGCAAGTTTTGCGAAACTTTGCTAAGCTACCGAAAGGATCGGTTGCTTTTCCATTTGGGATACAGACGAAACGACACCGTCTAGGGAGTGAGGGCGTGCACTAAAGTCAATGCAGCCGTGAAGGTAATGTTTTGGAATTGTGGAGGATATATACCTACGGACACTTCGCATGGACCTGGACGCGACGTGGAAGTGACATCACCATCAACGATACTACCAAGTGTAGTACGTGGCGAGCAACAAGTTGATGCTTCAATCTCAGCAAATGATGGAGGAGAAAACACTGGGGGGCAAAGCTCTCAAGTACGATCATCGGAGGCGCCCATTCCTAATTTGACCCACAGTCGATCGATGAGGCAATTGTCTGTACAAGATGGAATGAACGCATCAAACAAGCAAGTACTAGACAAGAAGTGGGCTAAGTTTTTCTATGAAGCCAATATACCATTCAATGTAGTGAGGCATCCTGCTTTTCTGGATGCAGTGAAATCAACATCGGAATCGAGAGTTGGCTACAAACCTCCAGATTACCATGCACTTCGTACAAAGCTCATAAAATCTACAAAAGATGAAGTGGCAGCAATTGTAGCAGAGAAGACAAGGGCACCAATCCACAAGTATGGCGTTACAATATGCTCTGATGGATGGGATAATGTGACACATTGACCATTGATGAATGTCATGTTGGCATGTACAAGTGGAGAGGTATTTCTTGGATCGATAGATACAACAGGCGAATGCAAAGATGCTACTTACGTGGCTAATTGCATGGGTGATTACATTGACGGGGTAGGGGCACAGAACGTGGTACAAGTTTGTACAGACAATGCAAAAAACATGTTGGTCGTTGGCGCTCTGTTAGTGCGTAGATTTCCACACATATATTTTCAAGGGTGTTCAGCACATGCACTTGACCTTCTACTTGAAGATTGGGGAAAACAAGATTGGATTACAAGTATGGTCAAGAAAGCCAAGTCAATTGTGAAATACATTCGAACGCATCACATGCCACTTGCAATCTTTCGACGACATTCTCCTAATCACGTTTTGAAAAATCCCGTTCAAACACGCTTTGCAACCATGTTCCTCATGATCGAACGTTTGGTGGAGGTGAGGGAAGCGGTAGAATCAACAGTCCACGATCCGCAGTGGAATGAGTACACGCGGAGATTGGCATCCAGTGAAAAGCAAAGAAAAGCTAATGATGTGCGACGATATGTGCGAACGGATGAATTTTGGAGGAGATGTTTAAACTTTGTACACATAGTGGAGCCCGTGTTGATTGCTCTTTGAGAGTTTGATGGAAAGCACCCGTGCTTGGACAAGGCATGGCTTGTGATGAAAAAGGTGGAAAAGCATGTTTTATCTTTGAGGGATCCACCATTTTCATTAGAGCCACGGTATGCAATTTCCGCCATCGATGATTTCTACAAGCGCTGGGACATGCTCAGGACGGATTTGCATTACGCCGGGGCTCTATTGAATCCCTTTTTACTTGACGAAGTCTTGCTAATGGATGATGATGAGGCAAGAGAAGCCATATTGAGAGTTCTGCGCAAATTGGCGGTTGGAGATCAAGCATTTGCGTTAGCTTTGTCTGAGTACCAAGCATTTAGAGATCGGCAAGGCATTTTCAGTGGACTCCCTGATGTAAACACCTTGAATTTGCAGCCTCACGAATGGTGGGACCTTCTCGGAGCCAGTGCTCGTACACTTGCACCGATTGCCAAAAAGATCCTCGCACAAGTGTGTTCTGCATCGTCATGTGAACGCAATTGGAGCATGTATTCGTTTGTCCACAACAAATCACGCAATAGATTGACATCTGAGCGTGCTGAGGAATTGGTTTACATTTATACCAATTCCAAGACTCTAAGAGAAAGGGCTGCAGCAAATCCGACAAGGTGGTACACTGAAAACATAATGTCAGAGGATTCCATGACAGATGAATCTGATGGTCTAGACTGTGGTTCGGTTCGCTCTGATCCAGATGATGACGATTCAGATGATAGTTCCAATGACGATGACGAGCCACCGTTTGATAGATTTGGTGGGTTTGGAGGAGTGCGTCCTCTAATTGATGCATCTGTATTTGACTTTGAAGAGGGGGATAATAACGACAATGCCTCCGAGGGACATCAAGGAAGTCCACCACGAATGCCACAAACGTGGAATGCTGGGCCAAGTGGGGGCAATACAAATGAGGACGTTGTGGCACTGAGACCACTAAGTCCAAACCCTATGGATGTACAAATTGATGCCACAATAGACAGAGATGGGGTTGACGTTGGAAGAGGACGTGAAGAAGAAGTAGTAGTACCACCGTCCTTGCCCATGAGGACCACTCGTAGAGAAGGGCCCCCTCAAGGTGGAGAAGCACATATGCCCCCTCCAAATCGAGTCTCGGTTGCACAACGGCAGATGCCAGTATTGGAAAATCTACAAATCCAAAGTTCAGCAAGGCCGTCTAGTTCCGAAGTTCGTCCACACGAACCAACTTCGTCGGTAGGTACACGATTGGATGGTATGGTGTCACAACGTGTGACTAGAAATACGAATTCATTGCGGCCACCTGTACATGCCAATAATCGAGGGAAGCGTCCCCGACCACAAGGTACTACCAGTGAACATGTGAATACTAGAGTACATAGAAGGCTGAGGAGGGAAGAAGCGGCTTCCCAACCATTTTTAAGAGAAGTTCAAACGGGAGGGCCCAATACAGATGGCATTATGGACGCAACGGGCCAACGACCTCTTCGGACGTTGTCTTCTATAGCTCGACCACAATGAAACCGCAATGATGAGGCCTCCAGCGAAAGTGATAGTGCACCATCCAATCATTCCAATGATGATGGTGCATCCATCGGTGGTACTATAGGTGAAGATGGTGAGGTTCCAGGAGATAGTGATTACAGGGGGCCGGTGCCTCGACAAGGTCCACTCGAAGAAATTGGTGGTAATGAACCAATAGTACAAGAAGCAAATGCAAATACTTCTGTGCGCATTCTTAGGCATGGAAGACGTTGAATGTTTTTGAAATGACAATAGGGTCTTCACATTTTCAAATGCAAATTTTTTAGAGGCTCAATACCTTGCATATTGAAATCAGCATTAATATTAAATATGACTCAGGTTCCTTTCATTCTCATGGAACTATTTACCCCTAAAGTCCCAAAGTCATTACAGAAAAAGGGACGCAAAACTGTTTTTTCTCTTGCATTTGCCTCAACATGTGGAAAAAATGTTTTTTACCATATCTAACCGTAAGATCTTGTACTTCACATGTTTTTTATCACGTGGAAAAAATTTCATGAAGTTTGACCGAATAGATTGAAAGATATTAGCATTCAAACTTGGAAGAACTAGTTTTCTGAATGCGGGCTTTGCAATTTCAAATTAACTTTCACTACGATTTATGGAAAATTAGGCCTCTGGAGTTTGGAGCAATATTGTTTTTGAATTTTTTTTTGTGAATACGAAAGAATCGATGTCTAAATTTGAAAGAGTTATTGCAATTGAAAACTCCATGTGTTAAAATCCAAATAACACAATCTGACAGTCTGGTGTTTTTTTCATGTATGTTTTCTTTTTTTTCAAATTTAATTTAAATTAAAATTCTAAAACTATGTTTTTCATTCATTCCTTCGTTTATGACTTTATGGTAAGAGTTTCCGGTTATTCTGATACATATTCTAATTGATAAAATTTGATTTCCACATTTAGCTTTATAAAATCACAATAAATTCATTTTTCCATTAATTTTTCTGAAAAAAATAAAATAAATTTAAAATAAATTCTTACGAGTGGGGAGAAATATTAAAATATTATGCTGATTTTCAATAAAAATATAAATTTGGTTTGATAGTGAAATTTGACTTCAAGCCCGTCTTTGTGGTTGTTTATTAGTTTCGGGTGTGAAAACTAAAATAACCAATTGAAAATTGGTTCGACTAGAAATCTCTATTGATATTTGGACCTCTTGTAAAAAACTAAAAATTTAGAATCTCGTGAGTTGTTTTTTCTATTTTTACTTATTTATGGCACGAAGTGCAACAAAAATGATGACAATTACAATTGTGCACAAAACTAATTGGAATTTCTTATAATGATGTACAATTGAGAGTTTTTAGTACTAAAGATATAAGATTTTTGTTGAAACTCAATTTAAATGATAAAGTTAGGAAAGACAATAAGTTCTTTACAACTCAATGTTTTGGTAAAATACTTTTATATCTTTATATAAACCAAAATGAGTACAAAATGCATTGTAGCCACAAAGTGTGCTACATTGCTACGTATGTCCTCAAGCCTACATTATAATAACCGCATGTGCTAAGTAAACACTAACTTTGCAACTATATGGTAATACACTATTATCTAATCTTCATTGCGCGCTTGCTCTTCTTGAAGGTCTTGTTCTTTGCGAGCCTCTCGATAGCAATCCACAGCTGGTGTCCAAAACGTTGGAGCACCACTTAGACGTTGCACGACGTATGTCACCGAGCGTCGTTGTAGTGGCTCCACCTTGCACAATTCACCCAACATGGTTTGAAATGCACCAAATGCTGTATGGTCCGGAATCATCTCTAGATTTCCGCGATCTTTTTTCCATACCTTCATAGCCAATTTGCCTATGGAGTATCCATCTGTGTGTATACTAACACACGGTGGCTTAACCCTACGAGTAGGAGATGATGAAGTTCCTGTCTCTCCAGTCAAGTACATCAACTCAGGAGCCACCCACCAACGTTGCGCTCGGGTTGCTTGCAACTTCCTTGGACAATTGAATTGGTAAAGAGAAGGGGTTTCTTCGTTGATGCGGCTACCCATTCCCCAATCACATAGACCAATCCACACGGTTCTGCCATCATCATTCGGAAAATGAAGCATAATGTTCTCCGGTGTGATGTCGTTGTGCAATACAGAGCATTGTTGCACTGCATCCACAATGCAAATCATTGCCCACGCAAGTTCAGTGCGCTTGCGTCTATATGCCATGAGTCATTTCATGGCTTGCATTGTTTGTGGAGTTGCATCGTAAGCCACCTCTCCAATTTCATCTGGATCTCGGTTCTTCTCATCCAGTGTAAACATGGCGCCGAGAGTACCGCCATTCCACCACTGCGAATAACACTCCATGGTCATATCATTTATAGCAAAGAATTTGATGACCCTTGGATGCTCGCATGGATATACCAATGCCTCGATGGACAACTTCTCCCTGGACTTCTTCAATTCATCCACGCACAAAGCTGACTTCCCAGCTAATTCCATATTCTCCGGAATATGTTTTGAATTTTGAACACATACTTTGCGCACCCTCCCATGCCCCCCTTGTTTGCTATGGCCAGACAAAGGAACCACCACCACTCCGCGTTCAAGAAAAACCACTCCTCCTGCAGCCTGTTGACCAAAGGCCAAATTTTGACTTCGTTGAAACCACGGAGCGGAACGGATGTTGTTTGAAGACAGTCCACGCATTGCTTCATGCCACCAATACACCTTCTTGTGCAACAAATTCAATGCTTGTTGTCTGGGCACTACACTCTTCTGAAAGCCTTTTATTTTTTCCGCAACTTGGGCAAGGTTGAAGATACACGTTTGCACTTGTGACTCCAACCAATGATCGAAGCATTCTTTCGTGCGGTCTTCATGCCACTCATCTGCGCTCATTGTTGTCCAAAACATGTGGTGGAACTTTTGTTTTATGACATCCACTCCCTGTAATCCGCGCAAGACGTATGTTGTGTTCAACTGCGAAATCGAATACTGCTCAAAAAAATCCAACGCCACTTCATGCAATTTTCGCGTTACACCCTTGCTTGGCCACTTCTCCGGATTTGTAGACTTGTGCCTCCTTCGTTTTTTTTTTTCCCCTTCGAAGACTCTCCGCCCCCCCCAGCAGTTGTGGCCCCTTCTGCAGCTACGGACCCTTCAGCAACTACGGCCTCTGAAACGGGCTCTGGTGATTCTGCATCCGGGTCCATCATCGGTGCATTTCCAATACCTGTGTACCAATCATCAACTTTTCTCTTTGAGAAATCTCGACCAGCCATCGTGACAGTAACAAGTAACAAATAATCAAAATGATAGGAATTAGGAATTCGGCTTCCACAAAGTGAAAAACCACCCCCCTTATTCCTCAAACCAGCTTCTACCCAGCACCCGCGCTCGCAAGCAAGGACTACAACCAATCCAAGACAAGAGAGCACCGTCAAAGCAGGAGAGACTGTGGCGAAAGTACCCTAAAAACAGTCTTTATATACCCATTTCACGTCGACGGAAAGGCCGTCGAGAGGACGGACAGGGCGTCCAGGGCCGTCCAGGGCGTCTAGAGGACGGGAAGGCCGTCCAGGGGGACAAGCCGTCCAGCCCGCAGACCAGCCGTCGAGAGGACGGACGGCCGTGCAGGGGTTGAGACCGTCCAACCTAAACCCTGGTCGTCCAGAGGACGGGAAGCAGGGTTGTCACCGTCACGTCCTGTCCGTCCGTCAGGATGTCCGGACGGACGTCAGGATTCAACCATGGCGTCCGTCAAGATTAAAAAAAAAAAAAAAAAAAAAAAAAAAAAAAAAATTTTTTTTTTTTTTTTTTTTTTCGCTGGACGGTCCGTCCGTCGACCTGGACGGGTGGTCTGTCCACCTTGACGGGTAGTCCGTCCACTGGAACGGTCGGGCCGTCCCCTGGACGGTCAGATTGTCGACCTGAACGGTGGACGGACTGGCCGTCCAAAAAAAAAAAAAAAAAAAAATTTTTTTTTTTTTTTTTGACGACCTGGCTGTTCACTGGTCTGCTCCAGGGTGCCAAATTCGCTGTCAAAAAAAAAAAAAAATTTTTTTTTTTTTTTTTTTGGGCTGACGGCAATATCGACGCGTCATGACATCCGGACGTGAAAAGCCCACGTCACGTCCGGATAGACAACCCTGACGGGAAGGCCGTCCCCCCCCCGGACCAGCCGTCCAACGGGCCAGGCCGTCCAAAGGACGTGAAGACTTTCGAGAGACGGCACAGGTCGTCGAGAGGACAATCTGAATCTCGAGAGACGGAAAGCCCGTCGAGAGGACGGACAGGCCGTCGAGAGGAAGGGAAGGCCGTCGAGAGGGCGGGAAGGTCGTCGAGCGGGACGTTCGAGCAAGTGGAATTCATTTCTAATCCTTGTTCCACGAATTTTTCATTTATGTGGTTCGGCACTCTCGGACTTGTCAGGACAGGTGTCCTTCTTCTCAATCGGGCATTAGTCTACGAGGGCGGGTAGTTTAGGAGTGCTAACTTAATGTATTTATTTGTTTCAATTAGAGGACAAGTAAATTCCAGGGATGACATTCAAATGCTGAAAACGAGGTTTACTGCTCATTTAGAATGGAATTCTATTTTGTTGCACGTAAATAATGGGAGATACATAGAAAAAAATCACCAAAGGTCAAATTGAAAACTTCTTAATGTCGGTCCTTTAATGTTCTATTTGGATGTTCATGTTAACATTTGATTCATTCTATTGATTCTAATTGCCCCCATTTTCACAAAAGTCGTTGGCATTGGGCAATGTTTTTATTCCCAAAACCTCAAAATCTCGCAATCCCTTAAAATAATTTATAATCTGTAGGGCTCAAATTTGAATTCAAATGAATTTTATCAATTATACGTAGAACAATTTCACCTTTGGAATTATTGTATTTTGATTCCATCCTTCCTTGCATGTAAGTGCACATGACAATTTAGTATTTTGTTGAATTTTAAACCCTGTCTATACTAGTATACTCAATTCAAAGTCTCAATCATACAAACATTCAATAACTTACTGAGAACGGATCAAATATACAAAGACCAAGACAAAAACAACCCTCTCAATGCTCTAGTTAAAGGTAGTAAGATTAATACTCTAAAATGGTTAATTATCAAATAAGTGAAAGACCTCCTAAACAACATATGTCACATGCATATCATTGATTCATGTAAAACATTGTTTCTTCTTTCCATTCATACATTACATAAAAAAAATGTAGCCCTATATATCTATACTTAAGAATGTTTTACCTTTTACAGATATTGTTATGCCATTTTTTGGTGTCTTCAATATGTTTTCTAAAACTTTGAATTTAAATCATTAATCTATTTTTTTCCAATTCAAACTTCAAAGACTACATCTTGATTGAGTTTTGCACTTGTAATGCCAACTACCGAAATGAAGGACATGTTTCGTAGTATCCGGTCCAACCTAGGTTTTGAAGTAAATCCTATAGGCTTATACCCTAAACCCTAAACCCTAAACCCTAAACCCTAGACGTTGTTGCAATTTTAAGAGAATTTGATGTTCAAGTTTATGTAACTATGACAAATAAGAGAGGATTGGTGTAAGTCCGTAAGATAAAGGAAAAAAAAGGACGAATGGATTCTAATGTTCCATGTAGTCTTCCACACAAAGGGAAACTCTAAAAGACTAAAACAATAACATAATAACATATGGCATTTGCCTTTTATTTTTATTCTCAAAATCAAAATGCAACATTGAGTACATGAACTTGACATTTTTGTGGTGCCTATATTTTTTTTATGGCTTCTAAATTATAATGCAACTAGCGGTGAATTACTATAGTTTTTCTTATGGATTGTTTATTAATTGCTTATGTAGTATCGTATGTTAGCCACTAAACTGACTGAAGTCGCAAGGCCTCTTTTGAGTCTTTTCCATACTAAATCTGAATAAATTGCCATTTCTAATTTTCTATAGCAAAGAATTAAAAAAAAAAAAAAAATGTGTTTAGGCCTCTAAGGTGCACCTTTGCTTGTAGCATGTAGGATCTCATACTAGAGTACTAGACTAGTGTTCAATTGATCGGAAGAAATTTCACAAACTTGACCTATGTAGAATTGTAGATTGCAAGATATTTACAATAAACTTCAACCTCTAAACACCCAACGGCATCATTTAGTGCCAATTTAATGGCAGTTCAATCACTTCAATGACATGGAAAGAAGTTGGAAGCGTTCATTTCATTTTCTTGGGACCTACCATGTTGAGTTACAAAGTGTATCCAATTGATTTTGTAGTCTTTCCAATATTTGCCTCCAAGTAATTCCGAGTTTAGAAAAAATAAAAATAAAAAAATATGCTCCTTTAGTGTATTTTAGGAAGTTGTTGCTCCTTACTCTAAATCTAAGATTTCTCCCCAAAATTGATATTTTGGGAGTTTGAGTCTAACTATCAAACAAAAGGTCCTTTTCTCTAGTTCCTATTTTATGTAAAATCCCCCAACACAACCCTAAATTGAAATTTCATTATTGCGATTTGAACTTCGAATGTGTTTTTAATGTCTACTACATTGAGTACAAAACAAATATATCATGAAATGGAAATTAAGTTTACACTATGATGAATTCTAATGTCATTGTCCTTGTGATATATACACATGGTGAAAAATTGAAAATCTGAAAATTACTTTTCTATTTAACGTGATTTTGTCAAAACTTCCACCCTGAACCAATTTAAAAAAAAAAAAAAAAATTATATATTGTGAAGGGCCGTCTAGAGGACGGAAAGGCCGTCCCAGACCACGAACAGGCCGTCGCGAGGATGGGCAGGTCGTTCCCGACCAGGGACAGGCCGTCGAGGATACGGGCAGACCGTCCTCCTAGACGGGCTTTCCGTCAAAGAGATGGGCAGGCCGTCTAGGGGACGGAAAGCCCGTCCAGGACCAGATCCAGGCCGTCTAGGGGACGGGCAGGCCGTCCAAGGCCAGATCCAGGCCGTCGAGGGGACGGAAAGCCCGTCTAGAGGACGGAAAGACCGTCTGTCGAACTCTCGGGCGGCGGTGTAATCATTCCCCGAACCTGGAGACGGCGCCCCGAACCCGTTGACGGCGTTCCGACCCGAGGCCGGACGTCCGTGGACGAATCGGCCGTCCATTCCAAGGCTGTCCCCCGCCGTGGACGGTCTGGATTTGGGGGGGGGACGGGCTGATTAGGTGTTAATTACCCTTGCTAACCGGGTCGGTAACTGGGGGGTATAAGTGACATTTTTTCACATTTGCCCTTGCTTCCTCTTTTGAATGCACTGTCCTAGCTTGAGAAAGCTTTGCATTGCAATTTGAGGGGAAGTGTTATACATTTGACATTGTTTTGCCACATTTCAGTTGCCTTCACGCAACAGAAGGCAAAGCAAATTGTCATTGTATTCGCATACAGTATCGTGTGTGTCATTGTGCAGGTATCAAGAATGGATGCAGAGGATGTAGCAGGAGGTTCAGGACCTGGAGGTGAGGGAAGCGGTAGAAAGAAGAGAGGAAATAGAGCAACTTTGGATTGGGGCACACTTAATGCCCCAGCGATTATGGCACAGCTTGGGTGGTTGGAGGTAGAATCACTATGGACAAGAGCGACATGTCGACGGTTTGTAGATTGGGCCCACATCAACCGCCATTGGCCACACGACCGGTACAAGGTGCACGTGAAATCTGGCGTGGTGAATATTGACCAGTGCACCCATCCGCACTTCAAGAAGAGGATGATTGAAGTGTCATTGGCACTTTGGGGTTCAAGATCGAAGAAAGACGGGACACTTTCATTGTGCCAAATGGCATATGCGGAGGTTTTTCTTGGCAAGGATGTGGATTGGAGAAGCTTTTTGGGCAGACAGCGGGACAACAAGTTTCCAAATAGAACTCGCCATATTCCAACAAATCCTGTCGTGCCACTGGACAATGCACAAATTTCTGCCGTGCCATTGCTTGGTATTCAAAATGTGCAAATGGATGTGGTTCCACTCGTGGAGCAGCCAAGGACGGAGTTGATGGAAGTAGAAGTTGGTCAGAGCAGCGGTGCAAATGTCAACCAACAAAATGTGATTGGTGGAGCCCAAGCTGACAGTGAAGAACTAATTCGCTTGCGCCAATTAGTACAAACACTACAAGCGGAAAAAGAAGAAGCGCTACGACAACATGCAACAGAGTTGGAAGTTCAAAGTGCAAGGATGCGGGCCCTTGTAGATGAAAACAAGCGCCTCATCGCACGTGAAGCAGAGCTTGTAGAGCGCAACAAGCGGTTCAGCACAGACTCAGTTCCACCACTCGATGTTGTAGTGGAACGTGCTACATACGGGGCAGACGAAGACAGAGCAGGCCCGAGCAATACACCTGAGTTTGTGGTACGACCACGGGCCATTTTTCCAAGTGCAGAAAGTGCCTCGTTGGATATTATGCGTGCACGTGCTGAGCGGGCTGAAGCAGAGGTTGGAAGTACTCGCACAAGCATGGAAGAATTAACAAGCGCCATGCGTGCTTTGGAACTCCGTGCCAACAGTGCTGAGGCAGATGTGGCGGTGTTGACTGCAGCTCGAACTGATATGGAACAGACCATGACCGCAATGAGTGCTCAAAACATGCGGTTGGTCCACAATCCTCAGAAGGAACAGATGTTGCTTCAAATGTGCAACATGAAGTTGACATGCAACATGGCGCTAAACGAGGCTGAGCAAATGCAGCGTGAAGTGAGGAGAGTGGCTGCGGAATTCAATGATGGCGGTCAACGTTATTTTGGCTTGACCTCATGGCCTCGGGTGGAAGAAATGTTCACCGATGATTTGCCAGTGTTCGCCGAGAATTCAAGCATCGATTGGAATTCCCGTGCAGACTTGGAATTCCAATACAATATCGAGCGCCAACGGTACGGGCCACCCAACCGCGATGGCATTACACCACTAGTGTGGCCGTCCGTTCCAGCTTTTGTACAAGATGGAACAACATGTATAATTTGCCAAGAACCGTTTGGCCCAGAAGGTGGATGGAATCTTGGTACATGTGGCCATCTATACCACCCCGGGTGTCTCATTCCTCACATGGTCACCAGAAAGAGATGTGCGCAATGTAGAGCTCCATTTCATGCACGACTGTACAAAACGTTTGGCCTTCAAGACCACATGCCTACAGTGTACGAGTACAATGAAGAAAATTTACCGGGCCTCGGTAATAGAGTACATTGGGGTTCAGACGTGACATGGCTTTGGAAGTGGGGCCACGACAACCGACACCTCCCGGCAGGAACGGTCGCTGAGATACATTGGCAGAGTGATGCCCAAGTGACAGAGGTGATCAGGAGGGTTTTTGGAGAGGGTGATCCAGGGCGTCGACTATATTTTGGTCAGATTGCAGGTGGACATTGGGACCAAGACCGCTCCATTTTTGTGCGTGCGCCACATCCACAGCGCATCATGTTTAACTCTCAAGGCACGCCAGTCGGATTTGAGGGTGAACTGAGTTTTGAGGAACAAATGACATACATTGAAGACAATACCTTCCATGAGCCAGCTCTCGTGAGTGCCATTTATTCCCACTTACATAATAGATACGACATCGATGCATTTAAGCTATTGACGACTTTGCAATCGCGACGAGAATTGCAACAATTTTTGAGAAACAGCATAGCACGAGGCGTTGTAATCGAAGAAGTAGAATAGATAGTTTTGGACTAGATTGTGTATAACTAGATAGATGTATAGAATTAAATACCGGAAGTTGTACAAAGCAAACATATGTAATTATATAAAGTCTTTATTAGTTTACTATGTACTTCAGCGGATTTATAAAGTATGTACATTTATCGTTTTCTTTCCACCTTGTGTATTGTTGCTTCGCCTTTGTCTATTTTTGTAATCTATTGTACCTTTTTGTAATAGTATAGAAGAAGCTTGTATGCTTAGATGGTAGGTAAAAGAGTGTTCTATCTTTATTTTGGGTGTTGCCCTAAAGTCCGAAGTCCATTTTTTGGCCCAAACCACCCTAAACCACCCCTATGTTCACCTATGAATTAAATTTTCCAATTTTTTTTTGAATCGAACCAAAGGATCTTGTTCTGCACTTGTCTTAGATGACGTGACCATAAATTTGTGATGTTTGACCTTATGGATTGAAAGTTATTAGCATTCAAAGTGAAAACTCCAAATCTATTTAAAGAAGTGGCTAGGATTGCCCGCTCCATAGAAAAATCCATAACTTTTCCATTCCTAATCCAAATGGGATGAATGAAAGCCTCCCATTTAAAAGAAAATATAATGCAACTAGAAAAAAATATACAAATTTGTATTTCATTTTATTGTGGATTTTTTTGTCTACCCGGAGTCCTGGACCGCCCAGTGTTCCGATCTCCCTTGTTTGAGGTTATTCTGTTCTTGTGGCCTATCCCTAACCCCTTGCTCCTAGGCACCGATTGGAATAGAAATTGTATTATGAATAAACTCATAAGTTTATCTATCATTCTATAATTCTATTTTATCATTCTTATGAAAAAGTTTTCAAAAGTTTGAGTAAAAAATTAGATCATGGGCGCCTATCGAAAATCCATTTTGTCCCTTGCAGCAAGGACAATGAGAGTATGTTACTTTAGGGTCTAAGAAATAAAAACAATGGAAATTCTTCCCCAAAGCCTAAAATAATAAAAAAAAATCTCTATTGCTTCATAATTGATGAAATCTCCTCTAAGTCTTTAGAATTAAACCCTAAATAATTCACGTTTTGTAACTTCTTTTCTATTAGTTATTTAGTTTGAATCTTTTTTTAGTTGGACACATGATTGACTACTCCCTCATTTTTTTTTTAACTCCAAAGTTTACAAATTAAAGTATTTAACATTTTCCATTTTCTCTCAAATGGCATTATGGCATTATTGAACAAAATGTCAACATTTTTGATTAGGAGACTAGGTGTATCAATTTGCAAAAAATTGTAACCGTATAAATTCAAACAAGACATGTTAGCAATCTCATAGGTTGCTAAAAAACAACAATATCACTTATAGAGTAAAAGATTATAATGTTTGAACATGAGGGTGTTAAAACTACAAAAATGATGTGAAGTCTTCCAATCCTCTTTTCAGTTTTTACAAGTAAAATTAAAAAAAATTTAGACCCAAAAAACATGAGGTTAAATTGCCTAACATGTATAACCCCAAACAATTTATGGCTTTTAAAAGTATACTCCATATTTTTCTTTTAATTAAATTTCAAATTTGAATGTGATGTTTTCTCCAAGATCTTGTTGTGTTTTCGAGGCACATTTCCAAAAGCTCTCAATGCTACAAGAAGTTAAGATTGCAATGGGTACCCTTGCACAAAGTCTTGGAATGATAAATCACTATCATTTATTTTTAAGAATAGACTATTGATGCTAAAACTAGACTTCAAGAAGAACTTCCTAAAAATAGCAACTTGGATACTACTAAAAATAGCAATTTGGTTAGGTTTTATTTGACTTCGAAGTTTTGCCAACACCAAATTTGGGTGCTTCGGGCATTTAGGCAAAAAATCCAATCCCACCCGTCCAGAGAACCGTCCACTTACCCGTCCACATGCCCGTCCAGAGAACCGTCCACTTACCCGTCCAGATGCCCGTCCAGAGAACCGTCCACTTACCCGTCCAGATGCCCGTCCACCCGCCCGTCCAGTTTTCCGTCTAAAGACCCGTCCATCCCGCCCGTCCACACAACCGCCCACCCTTCCGTCCACATGCCCGTCCACACAACCGTCCACCCTTCCATCCACTTACCCGTCCACATGCCCGTCCACCCGCCCGTCCACCCGCCCATCCAGTTTTCCGTCCAAATACTCGTCCATCCCGCCCGTCCAGATACCCGTCCACACAACCGCCCACCCTCCCGTCCACATGCTCGTCCAGATGTCCGTTCACCCGCCCGTCCAGTTTTTCGTCCACATACCCGTCCATCCAAACCGTCCAGATACCCTGAATCCCGCCCGTCCAGATACCCGTCCATCACGCCCGTTCCGTGCCCGTCGACGGAAGCTCGCCCGTCCGGCGCGCCCGTCGACGAAGAACGTCCATCCATTTCCGTAGTTTTCATCCTCTGTGAACGGTTCTCGTTCAGATTACATCTTGACGGACGCCGGGTTGAATCCTGACGTCCGTCCGGACATCCTGACGGACGGACAGGACGTGACGGGGACAACCCTGGAAATCCCGTCGGAGTCAGAGCTGAGATTGGTGACCATGTCTGCAAAACTTTCTAGCTTGACATTGGTCAAAGGCGGAGTTTGAAATCTAGAAGCGGAGGACCCAGGAAAACTTCCCGTATCCGTAGGCTTGGACTCAATGGCAATAGGCACTCCGTAGGCTCGATAACTACCAGGTTTCAAGTTCCACAGAATATCCGAGGCCCCAACTTCCGGCATCTGCCCAACACTGTGACAAAGGTTACCAGACTCATTTTCAAAGACCTCTTCATCTATATGAATGGAATCAAGCCTAAAGTGAAATCTCAGGGACAATCTTAAAGCCGAAACAACGGCAAGCTCATCTGTTCCTACTGGGAAAATTACAGGCACACCTTGATCGTTAGCTCGGATGACCACCATATGTATATACTCCTCCATGATGGATAAACTGAATTGAATTAGTGAACACCAGGAGTCTAAGGTACGTTTTGCAGTGAACTAAATCTGAAGTTTGATGTCGAAGACGAACTTCAATAGAAGAAAAGAAACACCCCTCCAAATGAAGAGAAAGAAGAAGGAATTCGGCACCATTGATATATCTGGATCAATTCGAAGTTTCTAACGGATATATGCAACCTGTGGTTCATAACACAGTTAGTCACCATATTTGTTGATGAGGAGAGGTCCTCATCGTATGGCGGCGACGAGCATTAATACTCATAACCGTATATTTGTTGTCCTCAATCAAATAGTACTCCTCATGTGTAAATGCAGTAATGAGACTTGTTTTAAATAACTAAATTTTACTGTCTGGGAACCATCCTACCTAGTTATATAATGTCGTTTATTTTATGCACAGAATCCATGATTAATAATCTGACCGCCAATGACTTATCCCGCAAATGATATGATTTATACCAATTGATACTACATATTATACATGAAAAAGCTATGTACAATTGAAATCACAAAAATAAGCATTGCGGAAAAGTGGCGAGATAAAGATTCCTTAGACAATAATCGTTATTAGATGCACATGGGAGATATGAAGGTAGAACTGTAGAAGGTCTATGGTGCTAAATGAATTAACTAAATGATGCCAACATGCATGGGATCCACATGAAGGAATGTCATAGGGAACATGCTTAACCTACAAAGAGTCTATTCGAATTGAATTACATGATTTGGAAACACTTCCAATTCAGGGTTGTCACCGTCACGTCCTGTCCGTCCGTCAGGATGTCCGGACGGACGTCAGGATTCAACCATGGCGTCCGTCAGGATTACAAAAAAAAAAAAAAAAAAAAAAAAAATTTTTTTTTTATTTTTTTTTTCGCTGGACGGTCCGTCCGTCGACCTGGACGGGTGGTCTGTCCACCTTGACGGGTAGTCCGTCCACTGGAACGGTCGGGCCGTCCCCTGGATGGTCAGATTGTCGACCTGAATGGTGGACGGACTGGCCGTCCAAAAAAAAAAAAAAAAAAAAAAATTTTTTTTTTTTTTTTTTGACGACCTGGCTGTTCACTGGTCTGCTCCAGGGTGCCAGATTCGCTGTCAAAAAAAAAAAAAAAATTTTTTTTTTTTTTTTTTTTTTTGGGCTGACGGCAATACCGACGCGTCAGGACGCGTCAGGACGGACGCGTCATGACACCCGGACGTGAAAAGCCCACGTCACGTCTGGATAGACAACCTTGTTCCAATTCCATCAATGTTTTGGAAGCCTTGACCACAACATAAAATGACAGTGACTAGTATGGTTAAATACAGTAAGACACACAGAGGGTTTTTAATAAAGAACATGTGACTATTGATAGAATAATAGAGTTGAATCCAACATAGTCTACTTCATACAGATAATGGGATATAATGAAGTACCAAATATCATCCATTGTGGGGGGTTTAGGATTTAGGGGGCATTAAAATGAAGCATGACTCAGAGTTACATTATGCAGGATTCAATATACCACATATGCACATATTAGGAGGTTGTCCATTTGGTTGACAATAGATTACCACATTTTCTAAACTTTCAAATATATGCGACGAATTCCACAAAGTTCTTATAATCATGAAAAGACTAGGGCTAGGTTGTAATTCCACTGGTTTGCGAAGGAAAATTTACTAAAAGAAATTTGACATGTTTTACCTCCCTAGAATTCATTTCCAGTGCCCAGATGCTCCTCGTCAGGGTTGACGAATTTCAACGTCCAGGGCAAAATCACATCCATTTTTCGGACGTCCGGACGTCCACATTTTCGGGACGCGCACACGATGTGGACGGCGTCCATCGGACGGCACCCGTCGGCCGTTCAACGCGGTCGGCGCGGTCGGCGGACGGATCGACGGGCGGACGGCGAACATGTCCGCGCGGACAGCGGACGGATGGTGCGGACGGCGGACGGCGGACGGAAGGCGCGGACGGCGGACAGCGGACGGAAGGCGCGGACGGCGGACGGCGGACGGAAGGCGCGGATGGTGGACATGTCCGCGCGGTCGGCGGATGAAAGGCGCGGACGGCGGACGGCGCGGACGGCGGACGGCGCGGACGGCGGACGGCGCGGACGGGCGGACATCCATAAAACTACAGTACATGAAGCCAAATTTGATGCATTATACTATTACATTTTTGTAGGTAATACTTGATCCAGAAAATGATGCACACAATGTAATTTCAGTCAATAGTGCTTGACTATTTAGAAACAAAAAAACCTTGATGATATTTTGAACATCATTAAGTTCAGGTACATTACAATGATAGGTTCAAAAAATAAATTGCCGTTACATGCTTCCATGTAACAATTCATTATGAACACTTGAATAATGAATTATACATCCCTTTCATCCCGAAGGCTGATAATCACTATCTCCTTTAACCTCTGCCCCACTACTATGACCTCTAGTATCCCATCCTGAATCTTCATCTTCATCGTTGTCTGACTTTTCCATATCCTCTGATAAAGATTGTACAATTGCCCCTCCTTGTACTTGCTTGGATGCAACTCACCTCGTTGGTCGGCCCTTCCTCTGTTCTTGTTTGGCTCTTAGTATAGACTTTCCTATGCCTTCTTTAAGGCCATGAATCGGTTTTAATTTCCTCGCTGAAATTGGTTGACATAAATCAAGAGGGTTTTTACCAAGACTTTGTCTCTTTGATGGGGAAATTGCAAAAGCCTCCATTAATCTTTTATTTCGAGCTTTGTGGGACTCTTTCACCGTTGGTGGTCTTACTTGCGATCCTCCTTGATTAGGTATCTTTGCTCCAATCATCTGCTGCAATGTTCCATCAGACGATTTGAATGAATCACGTTTTGTTTGGCCAGAACGTTGACCAAACATTGATGCCAATGTCTCGTCCTTCTCATCATCGCTCCATGATGAATTGAATGGATCTGGATTGACACGAAGGTGCATTCCGGTTGGACTGGTCAAATGTTGTTCAACTTGTTTCCCAAATCTTGAGCCTCCGGGACCATTCAAAGTTGTACTACCTCTTGTATGTAGTGCTGATGGACGATTGCTACGTGGTCGTAATTGGAGATCTTGCACAATTTGCTTCTGGTCTTCGACGTTGTGAACTAGCATTGGGCGATCAAACTCCGTCACACGTGCATCTACATTCGATGGTACTTCCACACATTCAACACTTGTATTATCCACATTCATGTCAGACTTCACCCCACACTCTCCCATGTCATTGACTTCGGGATTTTCTTCTACAAGTGCCATTGCCATGGGTAGACTCTCGAGAATTGGAATCACTTCATCTGTTGGGGGATGCAATCATTGACAAACATTGCCTCATTTTCCTCCACTATTTGTGCATGAGTGTCCTCCGTATTGGCTAGAATCTTTTTGCTAGTCAACAACCCGGTTCCATCTACAAATTTAGCTATAGAAGGGCCACCTTCATCATATTCACAATTGTCCTCATCCAATGGAAAGTTGTAAATGTCTTCCGTATTTCTATCCCCTTCTTCATTGTTCCGATTTGGGCTCCGAAGCGGTTCATCATCCAAATTGGTGATGTCATCATTCATAGCATCTTCGTCATCGAATAGAGGATCACCATCTTCACCATCTTCATCACGCTCGTCCTCCGACATAGAATCTTCCGACTCCACATTCTCGGTGTACTACTTCTTCTCATCATTTTCCTTTGATGTAGAAAGGACTTTGGAATTGGTGTACACATACACCAAATCTTGGGCTCTCTGTGGCTTCAACTTGTTTCAAAATTTGTTGTGAACAAATGAATAGCTACTCCAATTTCGTTCACATGAAGACGAAGATACCGGTTGGGCCAAAATCCTCTTAGCAATTGGAGCAATGAGCTTTCCACACGCACCTTCAAAATCCCACCAAGCGTGCGCCGACAATTGTTGCTCGTCCGGGTTCAACATGTTGTGAAATGGAGGTTCCCTGTGGCGGAAGGCTACAAATTCTTTCACGACCGAGGCGTACTCCCCTTGTTTGCAAATTTTCATTAGAACACGCTTGCATGCATCCATTGCATCTTGGTCGTCGACTAGCTCTTGATCTTCAAGAAGGTAGGGGTTCAACAAAGCTCCTGCATAATGTAGATCAGTCTCCACCAATTCTCGTCGGGCATAATACGGTTGCACTAGTGAAATGGCAAGGTCTGAGGATAAACGAAAAGGCGGTTTATCTAAAGAGAGGACATGTTTATCTAATTTCCTCATTATGTGCAGCATCTTGCCCATGCATGGCCTCTTTGCATCCAAGTCACGTAGACCATTTACAACGGGAGCCGACAAGTCCTTGAAATTTTGACAACGGCGCCAAAAATGCTCGTTCAAAATTATCTTCTTCACCATCTGACATTCATTGCGGGATTTGGAGTTCCATCCAAACTTCCTTGCGTATTCATCCCATTGCGGGTCCGTCACTGTTTGTTGCAACTTCCCATTGACCTTCAACATGCGCCCAATCATGTTGTAATTAGAGGCAAACCTTGTTTCCACCACCATCAACAAATTATATTCCGGTGAGTACTTCCGAAATATTGTAAGTGGCATGTGCCGCTTCTTGAAGAATTTCACCACGATACGGGCATTTTCCACGACTTCTTCAATCCATTGTTCATTCCCCCAATCTTTCAGCAACAAATTGAGGGCGTGCACCACACAACCTTGAAAAAAAATGTGGGGATATTTTCTAGATATCAAATTCCATGCTGCAGGGTTCACTGACGCATTATCTGTACTCACCTGCACCACATTGTTGGGGCCTACTTGTTCTATGAAGCTCTCAAGTATGCCAACCAAGTATGTTGCATTTTTTTCGTGCCCTGTCGTATCCACCGCTCCCAAGAATTGCTCACCCGTAGAAGACACGAGCATGGCATTTATCAACGGCCGATTCGTAACCGACGTCCATCCATCAATAGACAATGTTGTTCCAAACTTCCTAATGCTGTGTTCGGTCCGCTTTTGGAGATTGACCTCAATGTCTGCCTTTGCTTGGTCAAGCAATTTATGGCGTAAGTCGTGATAAGACGGTGGGATATAAGGCCGTTGAAACTCGGCGGTTCGCTTCACCGCTTCTTTGAATGCTGGGTTCCTCGCAACAGCAAATGGTATGTTTGCAGCATAAAAGAAATTGGCCCACACCGCATTCAACTTGCGTTTATTTGCTTCTTCAAATCCATTCACCAGACTACTTTGCTTCTGACTAATCAGAGGCCTACTGCTTGATCCCCGTGGAGTACCACGCTCACTTGATCTTTGTGTACTGAGGTTCACTTCAGAAGACAATGGATCCAAATCCTCCGGTGCAGTGCATGAGTCGGAATGTGTAGACCGTGCCATGTTTCTTCCATTTGAATTATCGCATTCCCGCATAGCCATAGGTGTGCCACTGCCATCCACATTGTTCAGAGACGATCTTCGTGGGATCGCCCCTTGGCAACCCAAAAATAAAGCTCGAACTTGAGATGTCATTTTTGCGCAAAGGCTAATTCCTTTGTCACGAGCCCCCGATGTGCCTTGGTATCCTAAGTGGCTAAACAACCGGCTTACTTTCTTGGCAAACACCAAGTTGCAAAACCGGCATTGCACTTTACCAACCTCCGGGAAGCCATACCAAGAAGACCAATCCTTGCTCATAGTGATCACCTCCAATTCCGTAAATTGGATTCAAATTAAAAATGTAACCGTTGGATAAGATTTGTAAAAAATATTAGAAACAATGTGTGAATGAAGCCTTGGAAACCAAAGCCCCCCTGTCCATTGAACTATGCATTACCAAGCAAGGGACACAAAATAAATTGCAGCTCCTAGCCCTTGGAAATCTTAGCGTTCAGTTTCTCAGGAATGCTTGTTAGTCTGAAATTCTAAGAACTTATAGATTTCAGATCAGGCCCATTCCTCATGACCGTTGAGCAGCAAAAACTAAAACATTTCTAAAGCCCCAACAGTTCCGAGAACAAAAATGTGGACGGCGACCTACGACAGGCGGACGGAAGCGTCGGAAGCGCGGACGGCGACCTGCCACAGGCGGACGGCAGCATCGGAATCGCGGACGGCGACCTCAGACAGGCGGACGGCAGCGACAGAATCGCGGACAACGACCTGCGACAAGCGGACGGTAGCATCGGAATCGCGGACGGCGACCTCCGACAGGCGGACGGCAGCGACAGAATCGCTAAAGGCAGCGACGGAATCGCGAACGGCGACCTGTGACAGGCGGACGGCAGCGACGGAATCGCGGACGGCGACCTGCGACAGGCGGACGGCAGCGACAGAATCGCGGACGGCGAGCTCCGACAGGCGGACGGCAGCGGCGGAATCGCGGACGGCAAGCTCCGACAGGCGGACGGCAGCGTCGAAATTGTAGGCGGGTGGCGGACTAGCGGACGGCTGGTGGATTTTGAGTAATTCATTAATTCTACAAGTTTTAATTTTAGGGACTTAGTTTAGAGATGCACGTAATTTTAGGAATACAGAAATTAATGAGATAAAATTATGTTGAGAGATAGGCATGTCCAAAATCATACTTGACAAAAAAGTATCGCATAAAATATCAAAAACTTAGGAGAATAAATTCAAAAACATTTGAGTAACCTACATATTTTTATATTAATGAAAAGCAACTCATAGCATACTATGAGTGTTGTGAATTAATAGTATTGAATCCTCTCGAGATTCAAAATTAACAACACTCCATAATGTCATATCGAAATACAAACAAGGTGTAACTACCCTATATATTATCCATGCTACCTCCCTCAGAAAGACGCGACGAACCCTCTTTATCCTTCAGCCTTGCACTTGCACGGCGTGTTTGAGGACCAAGACTGCCCTCACTCATAGGCCCCCTGGACGCAGCTTCCATGTCTACTGCGGAAAAGTGTCGTTTCGTATCCAGAGAGTAGTCATCTTCGTCTTCAATCTTCCGTTTATTCTTCCGTTTTGGAGTCAAATCCACGTCTTCTGCCTTCAACGCTCTCAAAGCAGCATCCACTTTATCTACCAAAAAGTTTACCACGTCATCATCATTTTTCATGGAAAACCACTTTGGTTCTTCTCCCCCCACTAAAAATGCCCTCCAATGCATTATGATTTCGCCCATCCTCTTATCAAATGCCCCCACCACCTCCACCATTGAATTTTTTGTGCTTGATTGCCCATCTAGTTCCACAAAGGCACGAACTTGTGCAGCTTCCTCCAACTTTGATAAAAACAGGGCCCTCCCTAGCAAAGTGTGATTGTAATCCCTGTATTGCTCATTAAACTCTTGTATAGGCTCCACTTCTATCCAATTGCCATCTAGTCCTTTCTTCACTTCCTTTTCGGAAAATCGAAAGAATTTGTGGTGTTGCATGCTCCAATGGCCCCCCATACTACGACAAAACACTTCTCGATCCTCCTCGTTGGCAATACCTCTAGCTCGCAACTCCACCTCTCGATCGTGGGTCATCCACACCAAGGAATCTATCGGCACCTCCGATGATTCGTATAGCCCATGTGTAGAATTACCGAATCCCACGTTAGACTTTTTCCCCAATGCGCATAATTTTGAAATTTGAATGGCGCTTGGTCTAACGGAAGGGTCCATCGATCGTATTCATGGCCGGGGGGCATAGCTTCCGAGATCCCGAGCATTTCGTAGAACCTAGGAGGCAAGGGAGAACGACACTCGGGGCACACCGAACGAATAAGGGATGCTCTCACGATGCATGTGACGTGGAAAGTGTGGGGACATTGGCCCATGGTGAGGGCTCCCTCGGGCCCAAAATGAACTCGACAAAGGCTACAATGACCCTCCAATATTAAGGCCGAAGGATCACAAGCATGCACCATTGTCTTGTCATTCTTCTTGATGTGTGCCGAAAGCGTGGGATAAGGGACCCAACCTTCTTCTAGTTCCAAGGCCCAATTAATGGAGGCCACCTCTTCCTTCTTTGTGTGGTTCAAACGCTCGAACATTGCATCCATGTCTCCCCAATATGTGATTTCGGTAGATCCCGTTGGCACAAAGGCAAACATCTTCTTCAAACGCCAAAGAGAGGACTCCACGCTATCGCATTCTTCATCCAACTTCATTGCCAATTTGAGTAGCCCTTTCATTGCTCGTGATATTACAGACGGTTTGTCTTCGAGTTTTTGCACCCATGCCAACCATCGAGAGTCCAAAGTGCCCTTCGGCATACATTCATCTAATTGCACTATCCGTTGCAATCGTTTCAACTCGGCCTCCAAACGCGTGTTTTCTTCAGTGACCTCGTTCAATTTTTGCTTCAATTCTTTGACCTCATTGCTTTCCGTTTGCATGGAAGCATCGTGGAATGTGGAATTAGTATTACCGATGGGGGTCAAATACAACAAATCCGGATTGTTGTTTTCCTCAATGCCATCTAGTCTGTCCTCCACTTTCTCCTTTCCCTTCTCAACAACCACATCACCTTCTCGGATTTTCTTCTTCAACGCTACAATTTCGTACTCCAAGTCTTCAATAAACTTCCTTTGGAAAAGCAATGTATTATGGCGACGATCTGATTGAGCCTCCAATGTCTCTAGCTTCTCTTTCAACTTCGAAGCATCCGCCGCCAACTTGAGATTCTCAACATCTATACCCTTATACTTCTTGATCTCCTCTTGGTATTCACTCAAAACCTTCAAATCTGTAACACGCTCGTCAAGAAATGGTGTCATAGATTGGCTGAACTTCACGAAGTCCAAGGCACCACTCAACAATTCAGGCGCTAATTTGGAAAAATCCGTTGCAACTTCTTGCAGCCTTGGAGCGACTTCTGCTACAAATTGAGCCGTAACTGCCAATTTTGATGCGGTCAAAACAAAATCAGCCCATTGACTCTCGGAAGGCTCATCTTGGGTTTCTGCGCCTCCGTTACTCGTGCCATCCTCGTTGGTGTGCTCCATGTTCTTTAAACGTTCTTCGTGTGACCGCCACAAATGTGAACCTTTACACAAAGATTCTAATAATGCAACCAAGGGCATCCGACGAACAATTTGCCATTTTGATGTCCTCAATGATGACAAATGTGGATACTTGGAATCGATGAATCCGCCAAGAATGGTCTCATTTGGCAGCACGCCATCCGATTGTTCTCCATAATGAGGTGAAGGATGCCCCTCAACTCCTAGATTCAATGTCGGGCTCGGTGTCTTCAGCAAACTTTGCTTCGAAGTACTTGCCAAATGATTTAAAGCATTGCTGTCTATAAGATTCTGAATGGCAATTCCCGCATTAGCAACTTCTCCCTCAATGACATCATCATGACGTTCATGTGGTGCGGATGGGGCCACGTGCTCCACCATTGTTGTTCCATTTGGTGTGCATATCAAATCCGTTGGAGGAGTTAAAAATATGTCTCCCTCCACATGCTCGCCTTTGAAATCTTGTATTGCCGTACGGTTTTGTGTTGAAGCCAATTGCATTGCCGAACTTGTGACCACCACGTCCTTGGTCATAGTCATTGTCATTGGTTTGACCTCTCTTTTGGATTTAAATGCCTCACTTGGCCCTGCTTGTGGATTGTACAAATCGGGAATATCTTTCCGATTACATTCAAGCACACGTGGAGCGTTCGTTGTCGTTGGAAATGTGCTCCAATCCACCTTGCGTGCCAATATCAATTCTGCATACACCATAGAAGCCAAGCTGTAGTTTATATACCCCTTGGACATTGCTTTATCCCCGAAGAGGGCCCGCCAAACTTCATGCGCTCGGTGAATGAAGTGTGCATTGTTGCAATTCCCTGGTTTGCAACAAAAACCACGAGTATGGATGATGTGGGCCTCCCTAGGCCACAACTTGTCGATGTGGTACATCTTCACATACTTCTTGCACGTTTTGGAGGACCAATATTCCGCTTCCTCCGCTTCCCAACCACCCTCTGCTTTGATGTTGGGATCATCTAAAATCTCATAGTGGAGCTCATGGGCGGTTCCCTTTGGTTTAGGCCTCCTACTATTGTCACCTCCGCCGGTCAACCCACCACTACCTTCAACGCCTTGACCACTCATGGTTGTCAACTTGAACTTGTCCCCAATTGAATTTAAATAGTCACCAAAAGTATGTGTCTTCAATCCACCCAAGTTTCAATGAATGTTTGTATGTGAACCAATAATGATAGATGAATGACCCCACCTTTCCACCATGTAGGAGCAACTGGCACAATGAAGCAACAGTAGCACATCCAACACGGTTGTGAGTCCTAGGAAGGAGAGGGAAGTGAGAAAAAACAAGAAGGCCGTCCGCCCTTATAGCCGTCCGAAACCAAACCTAAGATCGTTCGCCACCGAACCTCCCCCGACCAATGCGAAGCGGACCCGAACGTTCGCTCAATCGGACGGCCCATCCGTCTCCAAATCCGACGCTGCCGTCCGCCTTCCCGCCGCCGCCGTCCGCCTGTTGCCCCCTGTCCGCGATTCCAACGCTTCCGTGTGCATTTCCGACGGGCCGTCCGCCTGTCGGAGCCGCCGTCCGCGTGTTGCAGGCTGCCGTCCGCCTGCTCCGACAGGTCCGTCCGCATTTCCGACACTGCCGTCCGCCATTCCGACGGGTCCGTCCGCATTTCCGATGCTGCCGTTCGCCCTTCCCTCCTCGAGGTCCGCCCAAGCACACTTGGGGAGTTTGGGCCTTGTTTTCACCCTCTTTAGTCCTCTAGTCCTCTCCTGATTTCCAGAAGCATAGGATTCTTTCATTTGGGAATGTAGAGACGTTGTACTAGTACCGGGTGCTCATTGATGAAGGAATGTTTCAATGTTCGATGCATTGACTTGGTTTTCATAAATGTCAAGGCAATCCACGGACTCAAAGGTAGTATTTTGACTAATGCAATGCCTCCAAACCCTTGTTAGGGTTAAGGCCTTTCGTTGTCCAAATGGGGGTGACAATCACAATCCTTTGTCTTTGATTTTGGATAAACAAATATGCCCCCCAAAATTCCAAATAGAACTAATAACAAAATGGAAAGGAGTTATTGAATTGCAAACAATTTCCAAGGTCCAATTCATATAATATTCAAGGTTGATTAATTTTCCAATGGATCAAATCTTTTAGAGGTTTGAGTGCCCAAGCCATTCAAAGTGTGTTGTACGTATGAAAAAAAAAATGGCCTTTTAGTATCCACAACGAAAGAAACATTTGTCCTTGCATTTCCTAACCATGTAGATGTTTAGACTTTAAAAAATTTGCTTGAATGCCTAGTAGGGTGCACATGAACTTGTGAGGTTATAAGAAGACAAGTGTATGCACTATTTTCATAGCACGTTGTTCCACCCTAGTGATTGAGCAAGTTATAATTTCATACTAGAATTAATTTAACTTGATATAATTGGCGCTAATATTTTGGCACCTTATGATTCTGTAAAGAATGGAAATCAATACATTGGAAATCAATAAATTCATTCAACTCAAAGGGAGGGGGGGGGGAGACTTCTAGAAATCTACTTCTACACGTTTTCATGCTAGAGTATCAAAACCTTTGCAAGCCCCTAATATCCCCTTCATGTAAAATACCATTTAAAAGAATTTTTGTCTTTGGTTTTGAAATGACCATTTTATGAGGTGTTGACATACAAGAAACAAACCTCGTAGCTTCATTTGGACAATGAGAAGCTTTAAGTTTTTTCTCGAAGTTCAAATAAGTAGAATTAAATTACCATGTGTTCAATTCTTCATTTCATTCAAAAATTTATATCATAGGAAATTCAATTGCATCCCTAGAAAATAAGAGAAAATTATAAACTCAATGCATGCACGTAAAAACAACATACAAAAATATGTGAATCTTTTAGATAATTCCTAAATTCACACATCCTTTTTTCTATTTATTTTTTAATTTTTAGATCAAATGAAATCCCAGCGCCATTGGCACAAAGGAACCACATTAAAAATGAAATTGAACCGGAGGGCCAGCCAGCTGGTGACATCAAGGATTCAAAGACCCCTAAGGCCGTAATGATGAATTTGGGCGGGATGCACTTCAAAATCCCACCCCCGTCCGCCTAGGCGGACCCCGCCGTCCTCCGTTCCCACATTGCCGTCCGCCCGTCGGAGTCGCCATCCACGTGTCGGAGTCGCCGTCCGGCTGCTGATCACCGTCCGCGATTTCGGCGCTGCCGTCGGTGTCCGGCTGGGCGGTCTGTTCTGGCCGTCCGATGAAGCGGACTGCTGATCCGTGCGTTTCATCGGACGGCCGAAGCGAGGCGGACCGTTGGCCGTCCGCTTTGGGGTCCGTCCGCTCGTGCGGACCTCGAGGCCGTCCGCCTCATATAAGGCGGTGTGGACGGCCCGTCCGCTCTCACTTTTGCCTTCCCCCTTGTGCTTTGCAAGAGAGAGCGGAGAGCTTGGTGGTTTATCCTCCATTGGCTCCTTTCGTTGGGAAGGTAGGAGGTGGGTTTTAAGGGCCTATATTTTGCCTGTTTTTTCTAGTTTATGTGTATTTGGTGCACTGTAATTTTTTATGAATTAAATTGGGACTAAAAATTAATACTTTCTACGATGCCGAGACCGAAGAGAGCGGCGAAGGGGAAGAATGTGGTGCCCGATATTGACTCAACACGTGAACTTCCTTCCAATGCTTGCAAAGCATTCTTGATTGAATACATTGTGAAGTTTTATGAGGCGGAAACTACAGTGTCTCTTGACACTAAATATGTGAGATACCAAGAGGAATGTGTAGACAAATTCAAGATGGATATGACACAGAAGTTCACGGATGCTCTAAACGTTCCAGAATGGATTCATGAAATGGAGAAGAAAGGCTTCCAACAATTTCTAAAGAACAGGGTGCAAGACGCATTGTGGAATGTGAAGGTGATCCTAGAAAAATACGGGAGGGAACACCGTGCAAGTGATGAAAGCTTTGAACAAGTCATTCTCAAAGCTGACTTGTTTGTTCGTCGTTGCGCTCCGTTTGCAAAGAGACGCAATCGGCGAGGGTCATTGGGTTGGTGGACTTCGGATGAAGGAGATGTAGAATTGCAACGTGGACGACGACATCTCATAGCACTACCAGACACAGCAAGGGTGATTCTACAAGATGACAAAATCTTGAAGGGCGGATACGCAACAATTCGCAGGGTTCGAATTGAAGGATGTCATGAGATTCCCACATTTTGGGAATTTGCTGCAAAGATATCTCATCAACAACGGATTCGTCCTCAACTTGCGAAGTTGGAGCACCAAAACGAATCAATGGCAGTGAGGATTCCACATGACGGAGTTATTCGGTTTGTCGCTGTCCATGCAACAAACAATGAAGGGTATGCATATTGGTGGAATGGTGGTACATTGCGGCAAATGTTGATTCTCGATAATGATTATCCAGATAACATTGCCATTCGATTGTCTTATTCACGACCAACGCCCAAAGAGGTGATTCAAGCTTTCCGTCTTGGTCGATGGAGAAAGAAGCGCACCGAGTTGGCATGGGCATTGGTGCATATCATGAATGCGGTCCACAATGCGGGTCATCTACACAATGATATTTCTCCCGACAATATCATGTTTCACTTTCCTGAGGATGAATCACGTGTTTACATTGGAGTTTGCGATTGGGGCATGTCTACGGTTCGTACTGAACCAATGAAGTCATTGTATACGTTCACATCCGCGGCAGATCGGGATGCAGCTTTGAACCGAAGGTGGTGGGTGGACCCTTCAATTGCATACGTGCACCGCAAAGATGCGGATGTGGAAATGATTCCAACTTTGTCACGTAAATCGGAGGAATATGCCGTTGGTCGAATAGCTCAACGGATCAACAAACTATGCATGTCAGAGGCCTACACATCGCTTCATCGTGAAAATGAAGGACATACGAGGTTTAGCCACCACGATTTGGCAAGGGTATTTCACCTCTACTTGGATCGCCTTTGCAATTCAGTGATTGCGGAGCGCGGAAGTTTTTCCGAAATCATCCAACGATTTACTAATTCTTACAATTGGCCTATTCCAGATGACCACTTCCGTCACTCATATTAATATATGAGTGTGCTACATAGTACTATAGATTATAGAAGTAATCGATAAATGTATCAGTGAGGATGTACGTTACTATGTGGGGTGAAAGCACACTACGCCCCCCTAAAAAGTACATCAGAAAAGTACTTTTGGAGGAAGTATTTATATAAAAGTACTTTTTAAAGATACCCCCCCTAATGTTTTGACTTTTTATTTGAAACCAATTGTAAGTAATTATGTACAGAAGGTATTTTACCACATTCTAACCCAATCCAGTGGATCAGCCAGCATCTACTTAGTACTTTACCAACTAAAAAAGTACATCAGATTTGCAAAAAAACTACAAAGTACTTTGTGGAGACCAAATGAACTATCGAAAAGGCACAATAGTTTGCACAATGGTAGAATATTTACTATACAAGGGATTTTTGGTGATAGTTTGACCATAATTGCAATATCTATTGGAATTTGGAAGTCAAATGAGTGTTATCTTCTGCGGAGGAAGAAGGACTAAAAAAACATTATTTTGGTTGATATTTTGATGAATAAAACACCACTTATGCATATTGTAGGATGGCTAGTGCTTGAATTTCCAAAATTTTGAGTATTTTTATAACTTTTCTTGTTGCCTATATTCATGAAAAAGTACTTCTGGTACATTGAGTTTTAAACTTTCAACATTATTTTCATTTTTCATTTTCAAATTCCATTCTTCCTAGTCTTTAAGGATGTTACTTTGTAAAGGTAAGATTCTATTATCATCAATTTAAAGTTTCCTCATGCCTTAATGGTATTTCCACCAAAGTACTTAAAGTACTTTGAGTACTCAAAAGTACTCCTAATTTTTGCCGAAAGTGTACCTAGTGTAGTGTGCTTTCACCCTGTGTGCTAACTATAGACTATATATACACCATCAATGTATGCCAATATATGTGAAATTGGCTTTCCGTTTTGAACATTTTGTATTTTTCAGAACACAAACTATTTAAATACAAAACATCTTTTTTGGGTGGATGAGAAATGTAGACTTGGAGTTCTTCTTCTTGATGTATCATTGATGTTGGATTGTTGGGTACCTAGCCACCTAGGTTGGCAAGGTGGTGTGCTAAATTGTATGATCTATCGTGTAAATGTGTATGGCACATGCAAGAGAATCCCCCAAATTTTCATTGGGGGGCAACAAAGTAACAACACCATTTGTATTGAAATAATACAATTATACAATATGTTGTTTTGCGAAGTTGATTTTGTTTAGGAGAAGCTTAAGTGCCAAACTCCTTGAATCAATTTTCCGTTCATTATTCTAGAACCCTAAATGAAATTAAAATTCCAAAGCATAATTGGGTTGTGGTCTTGTAAATTAAACCGAAATTGCAGATTTTAATTTGTAAAAAATTCTTTACTGAAATTTTGTCTGAGATTAAAGGCGTTCTCAATTTCAAATGCAGTGCTTATCATGCCATATCTTTCAATCCATGCAGTCAAAAATTTTGAAATTTTGGCGCCATGCTCTCAAATAAGTTATGTCCAAAATACTTTATTTAAATTCCCCCCAGAAATTGATGTTGATGTTTTTCTACGGTATATACCGTAGAAGTGGTCCGAACAAATCCATTTTTCTAAAAACATCCATAGGGCTTTAGGGCTTAATTACAATATATTTTATTCATAATTTACAAATAGGAAAATACTATTTGTTAAGAGCCAACATCTTTGTACCGTGCTTGTCACTTTCTATATTATGTGGCAAGAGATTACAAATTTACAATCACTTGATTGTATTGTGAGACAACAACTACAATCTTACAAATGTCCAATAGTCCAATCTACCTCACTCAGATTCTGATTCGGTGTCATCTTTTTGGCTTGGGCCTGTACCACTAGACCTATAAACATTGAGAAATGGTCCTCCGCCATAGTAGTCGTCTCCATATCTGTTTTGCCCACTTGCTTGTCCATAATGTCCTTGGTATGGACCTCCAAAAGTTGGAGGAGGAATTGAATCATTGTGAGTAGATGTTCCTTGAGTTGAACCGCCATAAGAAGGGCCTCCTTGAGGTTCATGAGAACCACCTCCAATAGACGTAAAGTTGTATTGGAAGCCTCCCTAGTTACCTTCAAAATGATGCGTGGTTCCGTGGCTTGTCCTTGAGCTGTGATACCCCCCTTGAGGGTCATTATCGTAGTGTGAAATACTTCGCGTATCTTGCAAGCCATATGCACCACGATCGGGTCTGTACACCCCATGATGGCCATATTGTCGACCACAGTCCTCTAGGCTTCTTTGCATTGCCTCTCGCATTTCTTGTTGGTATTGAATGTCCTCCCGATCTTCTGTACGCTCGTGCCTCTCTTCCATCCTCGCGGGTGTTGGAGTGTCTTTCTCATCATCATCACCTGACCATTCATCTTCTGCATCCGGCAATACAACCGGTGGAAATCCAAACTGGCCTCGATTAGACCACTCTGGCATGCAATCGCTCGGCCCAATCCAACTGGTATGAAGTACCGCATCACTGCGATTCAAGTGGGTAACATCTTTTTTGTAAATTGTGCGCCAATGTACATCTTTGTGGAGTACAATCTCCGCCCAAACCATGCTCATGTTGGAATAGTTCATTAAATTCGGTTTGGAGTCCCGTATTTGAGCTGAACGTGTTACTTCCTCGTATCGATGAACAAAGTGTTTGCTTTGGCATGTGGAAATTTGTCCTTCCCAACGACGAACTTGCACCTCTGCGCGTTCTCTGGACCGTATTTTGGAGAGGTGCATCATTTTGATGTACTTCTTGCACGTCGTGCAGTCCCAAGTTTTTTTGGGTTCTTCTTCCCATCCCGGTTCAGCTACACACATTTGGTTGTCCCAATCATCCCAATTTATGTCTTGGGATTTGTCCTTCTTACTGGACTTCGATTTGTTATCGCGAGGCATGGTAAGCTTGCTTAAATGATTAATGATTCGCACTTACACTTGAAACAATTTAGGGTTCGATCACAATCATTTGCACACCAAAACGGAAGAGGCGCACAGAGCCTTAGGCACTAGATCACCCACTCCGCAAGGGAAACGATTGTGGCAAAATAAGCCGTGCTCTCCGCTATTTATGCAGTCGGACGGCATGAATCCACGTACGGGAGCATCGGACGGCAAGATCGAACGGTGGAAAATCGGCGTCCGTCACATCGCACGGTCACCGTCCAAAGCGGACGGGCCCCCGACGGGCGGACGGACATCCGGTCGCCAGTCTGCCCCTATTCCGTCGGGCCGTCCGCTCCTGCCCCGTCGGCCTGTCCGCTCCTGTACCGTCGGCCCGTCCGCTTCTGTTTCGTCGGGCCGTCCGCTTCTGATCCGATGGGGCGTCCGCTTCTGTACCGTCGGCCCGTCCGCTCCTGCTCCGACGGGCCGTCCGCTCGTGTTCCGGCGGAAGAATCGGCTGTCCGCTCGTCCAGCGGTTTTAGGGTACCATCTACCGCCAGGTATGTCAAAAGACGTCCTGGGGTCAGCGTCCACGGACTCTGGACGTCCGGACGCCCTGTCAACCTTGCTCCTCATTTGGACCTCTTACCATATTTAAGTTTTATAGTTTAATAGCGGAAATACTTCAAGGTGTTGAAAATCCAAATGTCATGAAGGTACCATGAGACCTCGATCCCCAAATATATTAGAAATACCATCCTAACTACCATCTGCAATGAAGTTCGGCTCTAGAAAAGTCGTAAGCAGTCTTGTAACGAAGAAGGAAGGATGTATCTCATCCACTTTGACCTTTGCCTCCGTCCCCCATCGACTTTGACCTTTGCCGCCGTCTCTCAGGGTCGCCATGCACCTGCTGTACCCTAAGGGACCGAATTTGCGCCGCCTTCTCCCCTTTGACTCTCTTCTGTCACTCTCCACGGCGAATCTGGAAGCTTTCAAAGTGTATGCTCAACTGGGCAATCGCCGCGCTTGTATCAAGCTGTACAATCTGCGTTATGGCGGACCAGAACTTGCGGTCGAAGAGGGGTCAACCTGGAATCACGGAAGCAGGACGCGATGCATCCAATCGGAATCGGGAGGTACGTTCTCGTGCTCGGTGATCTGATTCAATTATCTTCTGTTCGCGGAATCAACATCGGCGTGTTCTGAGTGAAGCTTGTTGGCCAGCTCCTTCCCTGCGGGCAAGAAATCCACGCTGTTGGGCTCAGACCGGGGCCACCGATGTTTGTGATTACGATTTGGTTTTCATTTTGTGGGGTGCCGCCTGTAAGGCCAGCTCCCCGAGCTCACGGATTCCAGACTGTTGGGCTCGGATGACCACCGATTATAGTGTTTGCGGTTTGGTTTTCATTTGGTGGGGTGCAGCACTCAAGGCCAGTTCCCCATGGTCTCGGCCGCGAGGGTAGGGTGGTTTAACAGTTTGCCTTGCCCTGGTCCACCGGATTCTGTGTTTGCGGTTTGGTCTCCAATTGTTGGTGTGCAGCAGCAACGGCCAGAACCCCTAGGTCTCGGCTCCGAAGGCAGGGAGTATACGCTGTTGGGCTTGCTCCAGGCCTCCCGTGTTTATGTATGCGGTTTTGTTTTCATTTGGTGGGGTGCAGCTTGTGCGGTCAGCTACCCAAATTCTCGGCCCCGAAGGGAGGGAGTCCGCGCTGTTGGTCCTGCCCGTAGCCACCCTTGCTTGTGTTTGCGGTTTGGTTTTCATTTTGTGGGGTGCAGCCTATGAGGCCAGCTCTCCATGGTCTCGGCCCCGAGGGGAAGGAGATCATGCTGTTGGTCTTGCCCGTGCCCACACGGGTTTGTGTATGCGGTTTGGTTTTCATTTGTTGGGGTGCAGCACTGAAGGCCAGCTCCCCAAGGTCTTGGCCCCGAAGGGAAGGAGATCACGCTGTTGGTCTTGCCCGTGGCCACCCTTGCTTGTGTATGCGGTTTGGTTTTCATTTGTTGGGGTGCAGCACTGAAGGCCAGCTCCTGAAGGTCTCGGCCCCGAGGACTGGGAGTCCACGCTGTTGGGCTTGCCCGTGCCCACACGGGTTTGTGTATGCGGTTTGCTTTTCATTTTGTGGGGTGCAGCCTGTGAGGCCAGCTCCCCAAGGTCTCGGCCCCGAGGGGAAGGAGATCATGCTGTTGGGCTTACCCGTGGCCACACGGGTTTGTGTTTGCGGTTTGGTTTTCATTTGTTGGGGCGCAGCACTGAAGGCCAGCTCCCCAAGGTCTCGGCCCCGAAGGGAAGGAGATCACGCTGTTGGTCTTGCCCGTGGCCACCCTTGCTTGTGTATGCGGATTGGTTTTCATTTTGAGGGGTGCAGCCTGTACGTGAGGCTAGCTCCCGAAGGTCTCGGCCCCGAGGGCTGGGAGTCCACGCTGTTGGTCTTGCCCGTGGCCACACGGGTTTGTGTATGCGGTTTGGTTTTTATTTTGTCGTGTGCAGCACTGAAGGCCAGATCCCCATGGTCTCGGCCCCGAAAGGAAGGAGATCACGTTGTTGGTCTTGTCCGTGGCCACACGGGTTTGTGTTTGCGGTTTGGTTTTCATTTGGTGGGGGGCAGCACTGAAGGCCAGCGTCCTTGGGGCACAAAGTCCACGCTATTGAGCTTGCCTATGGCTACCGGTGTTTATGTATGCGGATTGGTTTTCATTTGTTGGGGTGAAGAACTATGATGCTGCCTCTGGGGCCAGCTCAACGATGTTTTGGAGTCCGCACTGTTGGACTCTGTCGGTGGCTTCATCTTATTCATTTGGCTTACGGTGAGGTTGATTTGCTGATATGCAGGAACGGATTGTCTCGTCTGAGATGGGACCAGCTGTCGAGGTCCCCAAGCCCCCCCTTGTGGAAGAAGATTCTGAGGTTCAACCACTGGAGGTGGAGGACCGCGTTGAGACACTGGAGGTGGGTGACCAACTGCAGCCACTGGCGGTGGGAAACCAGCCACTAGAGGTGGAGGTCAAGCTCCTCCGGAACACGTCGACGGAGATGGGTGACCAAGTCCAGATTCCATCGCAACCACTAGTAAGTTCTACGAGGCAACATGGAATACGAATTCAGGGTGTTGGTAGAGGCTTAGTGAGGCGTGTGAGTGGAGACAGGTCTAGGAGTTCTTCTATTGGATCAACAAACGATAGTGATTCGAATTCTCTAACTCATGAGACTATTGAGTACTACACTTGTGATCACGCAGAATTAGAGGTGACATCCACAGTTGACACGGATGCCGACATCTTGATATGGTGTTGTGGGCATTATAGACCATTGAACGTCAAATGCGACTGTGGCATTTGAATGAGATTCTCATTTATATATTTATATTTGATGAGACATATTTTTACAGTTTGATCTAGGAGTGTGGAATGACAACTATACATATAGCTACTCATTACATTATAATAATCACGCATGATATGCCTACCTTGTCGCAGACCAGCGTAATGTCGAAGTCAATGTTGAAGCCCCCCACTGTCACCGGTTCTGCAATGATGGAGGATGAGCAAAATCCCGAAATTATTTCTGAATCAGACGAGGAAGATGTGGATATTCCAGGAGTGGGCAAGCATGCAATGGAGGATGACATCAGGAAGTCACAGAAATTGGACACTGTTTCAATTCTTCATGGTTTGAGGTTGACATCCACGGAGGCATCACGAATGAAGATCCCATTGTGCAGGTTGGTGCCTATGCCAATAGTGCGTCCAACTCTGGCCTGCAACTTGACATTGTTGGAGCATCAGTTCACGGGGGGATACGAAGAAGGGGCCCGAGTGTTTTATGTTTCTATCTCAAATGAAGATGGGGACGGTGAGGTATTCTCTGATGCAGAGAAGATTGAATGGGGATTATTGTGGAATTCCGTCAATGATGAATTCAACAACTTCTTGAGGTCCGACCCTGTGCTCAAGCATTTGGTGGATCAAAAGTTTTTCATTTGTGATGGAAACCACCGGAGAATTGCGTGGATGAACCACATTACTTGGCTACATGCCACGGACAGGAGTTGGCACATCAGTGTCGACTCTATCGTATTGGATACACGAGGACGTATTGGAGTTGCGATGCAAGCTATGCACGACATCAACAAGTGAGCTTCCCGTTGTCAATTCATATGACTGTTATATTTAGATTTTCAACTCTAATACTTTTTATTCTAGTTTGATGATCCTAATTGTAATGTCTTCTGAGATACAGACATACAGAGAGCTACCATGTCAAAACCAATCTCGTACACACCCTCTTCTGAGTGCAGAAATACGGGACAATGGAACTGGACAAGTTTACTGAGTTACTATCTGCCGAAGAGTTCAAGATCTGTCAGAACAATACTCGATCTAAATGGTATACGGTGCCATTAGAGGTCTTCACTTCGTTCATCTTCAAGGTGAGCAATTGTCACTATTGGACTCAAGTACAAGGTCTGTGCATTTGATTCTCTTTCTCATTGTTCATGAGTGATATGCATTGTCTCAGCAAGAGATTTCACCGGCGGCGAAGGTAGCCATTCGAAAATATAAAGAGGACATTTTGGCTGAGGATGTGACGCCCGATGGAGTTGCCACGGTCATGAGGGTCTCCATCAAAGACTCGAACGAGAAGTACCAGAAAAAATTGTCAAAGATAGTGGCAGTCGCCAATCCCGCCCTAGGACCTGATTGGCTCTTGGAGGTATGTTGTATTCCGTACTTCATTGTTTACTTGTTGATACTCTGAGATATAAATGGTGATTCATTACTTCTTCCCCAATTGATGCAGATTGAACGACACTGGAATCTATTTTCAGTTCCAGAGTTAACTCTAGAGAAGCTGCAAATGATGGCCACTGCAAATGCTACTGCGGAGTCAAAAGTGAAATGGCTGAAGTGGATGAATGCATCCGGCCCCACTAGAGAGGCGCGTCGATTTCCACCTCGTCCCGTTAACGAGGAAAAGTTGGCATTGTTTCTAGCTAGGGCATGTTGGTACTCGGGGGTATGCATTCTATGAATCGTTTTCGATTCTCCCTCACTATTTGTTTTTTTCATTTCTCTCTGATATGGATTTCTGATTGTAAATCTAACATCCGTGATACTGTATGTGATAGTTGGAAGAGGCGGCTTCCGAGTTGTTAGACTCTATAATGCGGGCAGATAATGTTTCTGTAAACATGTCCGTTCCAACTGAACCAAAAACACTGAAGGAATATATTGAGGGATGGAGAATGAAGGTGTGGGATATTGCCTACACGGGTATGTTTAGGGGGGGAGACGCTTACAAGAAGTCAGACAACTTCAAAGACTACAAAGGCGCAATGCTGGCGGTTCACCGTGTCATCTATAGGTATTTTTCACTCCTTCCTTCATGTACTTCTTTTATCGATTCTCCTCGTTTGTGCATGCTCAGGGTCCTTGGGATGGTAGTCTTGGTGCCGAGACTACTGAAATCAGTGCTTCACTCTTGCAACATGGGATGCTTGCTAAAACTGCCTTTCATTCATTTTACACTAATTTAAACCCTACTTGGTGGTTCATTCAATTATGCTTTAGAGTACGTGCTTTGTATGCTTCACTAAATTTGGTGAGATGTCATCATATTGGTGTGATTTATCCAAACAAGAATTTGTACGTTACATGTTCCATCATTTTCATCTTCCTTTCCATTTGCACAGGTAATTATTTCAAGTTCGAGTTGTATGCCAAGAAGGCCATAGCCAAGTCTGACTTGCCACCATTCCTGACGGCTTGGTTGGATAGATCGAGGGATGACTGCATGTTCTCAGCATGGCAGCTCCGAAACTGGACCACTCCACATCTTCAAGCCTGCCCTTGGTACATTGAGTGCAACTTGGGATCCATTCCACCCGAGGAGGCACCTTTGTTCAAGACATTGAAAGAAACACCGGTTGTTGAGCCTGAATTCGATGAGTTTGCTAGACTTGATCCAGAAGCCCGATCGAAGGCCATTGCCAAACGGGATGCGTTTGACAAGAAGAAGGTGGAGAGGCTGGAGGAGGCAAAGAAGAAGACGGAGGATATAAAACTCAAGAGACTAGCAGCAAAGGCCGAGAAGGAACAAGAGAAGGCAAAAAAGAAGGGCAAGAAGAGGAAGGCCGAGACTCCCTTGCAGGAGCCAGCAACTAGCGCCGCAGACGTCAAGGACACGTCATCCAGCTTTTCGCTGACTCAGGATCGACTCGTTCATGGTCTTACGCCACCTGTTCATCACTTGGATTCTGAACCAGCTATTAACGAATGCATTTTGAATATTTCGTTGAGGGGTCTAACCCGTGACAAGAAGGCCCTTGAAGCCGTCGAAGGCTTCTTATCCATGGTATTTTGGTTTGATGGCTTATTTTCTACTAAATTCAATCCTTCACGGTACATGAATATGATATATGCCAATCTCATATTCATTTTGTTCATTGCTTGTCTAATTATTTTAATGTGTCTTCAAATCCGTTTTTGGAATTTTCCAAGTACTTAATCTCCTCTGAATGTTTTCATGCAGCATGCTGGCGACAAACAACGCTACTTTGACAGAGTCCTGACTTCAAAGTCCGCGGTGGACTTGATTCTTGTTGATGTTCCAAAAGGACTCCATGTGCCTACCGTATCTGCTCCTCCTGCATCGATTCCGACGTGGAACCACTTCTCTGATGACTGGTTGATTCCAGTCTTCGACTTTGCAGCTGGTTATCTACACGACAATGGAGCACTTATTGTGATGTACCCATCCTCTTCCAAGTCGCACAAGAGCCAGCTTCTTGGATGCTGCAAAGAATATGGATTCAAGATTCTCGTGGATTGGTGGGGTATGAACCACCTTCACTTGTCATCAACAATTGATCCCAAGAAGACGGTAATAACCATTTCATATTCATTTTCGTGATATTCCGAAATTTACCTAAACGATTGACTAATAAATGATTCTTTCTTGTTTCAGACCCAGTGGTTTTCAATCGCGCTTGTGGTCAAGAAATCTGGACCAAAAACGGAGGACGACTTCCCGTTCCAGCATGTTCCTTCACACGCGAAGGTCGGCGTCACCGTAGGCAAGGATGATTGCCTAAGGAACCTATGCTTCGCCGAGGAGGTCACCATGAATGGTGACAAACCATGGTGCGGTCCTAGAGAGAAGGCGTCGGGTTTCATGGCGATGCTTGTGGAAGGGTGCTGCGAACCTGGATCTGTTGTCGTCGACTGCACGGCAGCTACAGGTACATTTCAATGAGTATTAAATACATTCTTCTGTCACCTTCATTTTGTATTATTTGGAAGACATCTCATACATGTGACAGATGCGCAGGGACTAGCATTTTGGCTTGCTGAGCCACTGGACGTCATGTTTTAGCCTTCGAGGAAGATGAGGCTATCTTTGAGGCCCTTATCAAACCAGTCATTCGTCAAGCTCCGTTTCTTCCTACCACAGTCACATGCGGCGTTGATGCTGCAGTTGATTTGGATGAGGAAGAAGTGCCAGCACAACAGATTGTGAAAACTTCATTCTTCAGTAAGTAAGTCACACCGGTTCAACTTCCTCCTTGATAAATTTATTTGGGTCTAATTTACCCTTCATCTAATATATGGTTTACTTGATTGTATAGGCAAGCGGCAAAAGTGAGACGCGGCTCACATATTCCATTCTTCAAAAACCCTGCATTTTTTCCAAGTCCACCAAAACCGTTTCTACTTCCCGAATACGCGGAATCTCTTTCAAGGGATTATGTTGCCCTAAACCCTAGGCCTAGTTATAGGGCTACTCTTGTTGATCCTCGTGTTCTTCAGTTTATTGATGACTCCGCTGTTGAGTTGGATATGGAAGCATTTGATAGTGAGGGCAGTTCCTTATCCTCTGACTAATGTTGAAGTCATAACTTGACATTACCGTTTTCATTTTGGTGACGCATATTACTTTTTTCATGTATTAAATTCGGATTATCTACAGGTTCACTTGAAGGGTACTCTGTAGTTGCATGATTGAATGGGCATTACATCTTTCTTGTTGAAGCTGTAATTATTAATAATCCGATTATCCGCCTCACCTTACACTCTATGACCTCTGTCTTGGTTTTCACTTATTATCCGTAACTTGTTGTTCATTATGTTATGTAACAAAGCAATTCAATGAGATACAACCCGAATTCAAAATTTAATCCGGGACTGTCACTTCTGCATTTTATTTTAATATCACTGGTGCATTCTTCTGTAATTTGACAGACTCTAGTTATCTCTCGCTTCTTTCATTCGCGGAATAGGGGGAATAATAGAAGAATCTGTAATTTCAGATTATACTTTAGTCCCTCGCGGGGTTCTGAATTTGTCGACCACAGTTTACGAACCTTTTCTTCAATTCCTAGTTTTCTAATTTCTGTCCCCACCAATGAATCGTTGATTGCACTGAGCAAGACGAATGCACCCTAAACACTGATCTCGGTCCCGAGAGCTGGTCCTTCCCTCAACACAGTCTGCCCCCCAATATAAATTCCAGGCTTCTACTTGATTTTCTTCACTAATGTGAAGGCGTGGACTACACAATGGCAAATAGTATTACTATCGTAAATGGTTATCTTCTTAAAGCATATTGTCCTTTATGAATATGATATTTAGAGATCGATGATATTCCAATTTCTTTTAAAAAGTGGACTATGTCGTATCATGCACCCTAACCTACTGCTATAGTTATAGCAGTATTCCATTATTGCAGTACTCTAGCAAAATCTGACTATCATGCAATCCCTTATCTCTTCGCTACTGTGTGGGCTTGTCGACTTCTCGTTTCACAGGTCTATCTTATTTCCCTCCTAATATCGGAGGGGCTGCCTTGCTCCGATGTACCTCCACAGTGTTCATGCAGATTCTTCCTTGCAGTTTGTGCTTTAAAAAACCCCAAGTCAACCCCTTCTGGGGTCTCCACTCCCACTTTCCACCCACTAACTCCAATCGGGCTCAGGAATATATGCTGCCCTAAAGGAGCATTGACAAAAGACTATCCCGATGTCCCGCAATCCTATTCAAGGCTGTAAGCAGCCCCTAGTAACCCCGCATGGTAGGGAGTGTGTTGTGGCGTAGTATCCCCTCGCGGGTATTGTACTGCCCTCCGACAGTACAACCCGAGGTTGGTACTGCCGGCGGCAGCCCCTCCCAGGGAGGTTGCACAGCCCCTGGGCAGCTCTTCCCAGGGGGGTTGCCCTCCGCACCGCAGCCCCTCCCAGGGAGGTTGCACAGCCCCTGGGCAGCTCTTCCTAGGGGGGTTGCCCTCCGCACCGCAGCCCCTCCCGGGGATCTTGCTGCCCCGAAACAACCGATCGTAGGGTTGGGCTGCGGGGCTGTGCTGCCTTGGAGCAGCGCGTCGCGGGGACGGAGATGCCCCAAGGCAGCCTCTTCCAGGGTTGTACTGGATCGTAACAGCCCTTCGCGAGGTTTGTGCTGCCTTGGGGCAGCCCCTCCTGGGATCTCTGCTGCCTTGGGCAGCGCCTTCCGGGAACTATGTTGCCTTGGGGCAGCCCCTCCCGGGGACAGTGCTGCCTTGGGGCAGCCCCTCGCAGGGTCTGTGCTGTTTCAGGGCAGCGCTTCGCGGGGGCTTTGTTGCCTTAGGGCAGCCCCTCGCGAGGACAGTGCTGCCTTGGGGCAGCACCAAGCGGAACCTGTGCTACCGTGGGGCAGCCCCTCGCGGGGATGGTGCTGCCTTGGTGCAACCCCTCACGAGGAATGTGCTTCCCCAAGGCAGTCCCTCACGGGGACGCTGCTGCACTGGGTAGCACCTCGCGGGGACAGTGCTGCCTTTGGGCAGCCCTTCGCGAGCACGGTGCTGCCCTGGGGCAGCGTCTCGCGGGGACGCTGCTGCACTGGGGTAGCGCCTCGCGGGGACAGTGCTGCCTTTGGGCAGCCCCTCGCGACGATAGTGCTGCCTTTGGGTAGCATCTCGCAAGGACGGTGCTGCCCTGGGGCAGTGACTCGCGGGGACGGTGCTGCCCTCGGGCAACGCTTCGCGGGGACAGTGTTGCCTCTAGGCAGCCCTTCGCGGGGACGGTGTTGCCATGGGGCAGCGTCTCACGGGGACGGTGCTACACTGGGGCAGCGCCTCGCGGGGACAGTGCTGCCTTTGGGCAGCCCTTCGCGGGGACGGTGCTGCCCTAGGGCAGCCCTTCGCGGGGACCCTGCTACATTGGGGCAGCCCCTCGTGAGACGGTGCGGCACTGTGGCAGCCCCTCGTGGAGACAGTGCTACCTTGGGGTAGCCCCTCGCGAGACGGTGCTGCACTGGGGCAGCCCCTCGCAGGGACAGTGCTACCTTGGGGCAGCCCCTCGCGAGACGGTGCTGCCCAGGGTTGTCATACCGGACGGGTCGGAGTGATCGGACGGGACGGACGGACGGGTCGAACGCTTCGGACACCTTTCATTTTTGAAATTTTCCAACACTGAAATCAGGGCGCGGACGTTTCCGTCACGGCGGGGACGTCTTGGACAGGGCGGGGACGCATCAGTTTAATCCGAATTTTTGGAGAATTTTTGTACTTCATTTACGAATTCTTGCTTTCATAGGGTGAAAAACATTTCCAGTATCTTTTTATAGGCAAATCCTTTGAACTTCAAATTTGACCCACATGTTATCAACATAGACATGATCTCATGCCAAAAAATTCATGGCCGAATTTTGATTTCTCAATTTCTGGGAGTTGGTACTTGGTAGCATTGAAATTGTTTCTCTGAACCATAGAAGAACACATGTTGGTACATTGTGAATATCTTTTTATGTGTAAATCTTCTGGCCTTGAAATTTAGCACACATGTTATTAGCAAAGAGATCATTTTGTGAAAAGAATTTCATGTTTAAATAACAAATTTTCAGCCCTTCGGAAGGCATCAAAGATGATAGTAGTGAATGTTTTTTTTTCTACGTGAATGCAAGGATAGTAATAAATTTAGTACACCTTACTTACAACATTCAAACTATACAATATAACTACACTCATGAATGTCATCTTCATGCATGGCAAATGCGATAATTCTACAAACACAATTGGAAACTTTTTTATTTTAGATAACCAAAAACATTTTTATATTTCAAGCGTTGTTCAGTACAATAACAAGTTCACAACACAATGAATATACTGCTCTCAAGATACACCTCCTCTTCTACTGGTTATCTAAGATTCTCCTTCTTCTTCTTGTAGATCTTCATTACTTCATGTTTCAATTAGTGCAACTGTCTTGAACTCATGATGAATGAAGGTCTACAGAACACAGATGCTGTCAGGTGCCCCTCAATTGTTGAAACGACTTGATCTGCGAACTTCTTGTGTGCCCGGATCTGGTAATGCAATATCTCGAATGACCACATCATCATCTGCTGGTGCCTCATCACAATCAGGGTCGTCTTCATCATCACCAACTTCACTAGTTCCACGTTCATCTTCTCCATCGTCACCGTCTATGGTCCACTGGTTTTCCACTTCCGAGTTCTCATTTCGAAGCTCCACAGCTGTTTGACCATGCCTACGACTACTTTAAACTTCTTGTGCCGTTGAGCTCTAGGGTCCTCCGCGTCAGAATTTATAATGGGGCCTCCTTATACTCGAGGAACGACATACGCTGGAGTGGACAAAATTGGTCCTGGGACATACGTATTCAAAAATGGCTCTATCACCACGTTCGGGTCTCGGACCCCAATTCCTAGAAGAGGGCGTTTAGGGGGCCTCGATGACGACGCTTCGTTATTGTTTCGTCCACCTCTAATATCACGGCCTCCAATCGTTGCACGACCTCTTGCTCTTCCACGGACGAAACTCCTTCCACGTCCTTGTTGATATTCACTCATAGTGTGGTGAATTGCGGGTTGAAAGGCGGTACGGTGTCTACCACCCGTTGTAACATTTGAAATGCTTTGAGTCGTCATTGCAACATTTCCCACTGAGCCTAGCACTTCTTCGGAAGGTCGACAAGGAGCACTCGAAGTTGCGGGAGATGAAGGGTTAGAAATAATAGTATGCACTGCAACTGGTGGTGGTATATGGGCTTCGTCTTCAAGCGGGTCAGTAAACGCAAAAACATCATTGTGATCTAAATGTTCAGGGTCAAAACGCGTTCTTTCCACTGCATTAACCTCCACAACATGTCTTGTGATTGGTCGTGCCATCCTTGTATTTCCAATGTTTTGGCCATGGCGTCCTCTAACAACTTTGTTGCTATCGCGGCCCCCCACTCCTCTAGGCCCCCTATTGCCATCACGATCACAAACGGATCCTTCAGTATTCTGAGTTGCATTGTTCCTCAGATTCTCACTGCCATTTCCATTTCCCCCTTCGTTTTCCAAAGGGAGGTTGTCGTCATTGTTCGAGATAACATTATCATCATCGGCGTCCACTGCGGCCGGGTGATCACTCTCGGAAGACGATGACAAAGGTTGCACTTCAGAAACAACTACATTTTCATCGCCAATGGGTGTAGGACTTCGGCGAGGATCGGCTCCCCAAGGGCCCCAACGACCAGGGAGGACTTCCTCTTCCACTTCATGACCATCTCCGTAGTAATTTCTAGCTTTTGCAAGGTGATCAGCCCCCGCCCTCCACAACTCTGGATTTGGTCGGTATTCTCGGGGTGCTCGGTTAGCTTCCACATTAGCCTCCTCTTCTTCCTCAGCTACCATCGCGTCAAATTCACAATTGCGTTCAGCCACTGGAACGGGGCCAAGGGCATCTGGATCAGAATCCTCCGAGAGGATATTAGCATCATACCAACGAACAGGATCGGCCCCTGGTCTTTGCTGAAGTACACGGCTATTGGTATAAATATATACCAATGACTCAGCCTTCTCGGGGGCTAACCGATTCCGGACCTTGTTGTGGACGAAGGAATACATACTCCAATTCCTTTCACATGAACATGCTGAACACGTCAATGACAAGATACGAACGACAATCTTAGATAGTGCTCGATCTCCAACCCTGTGCCACCATTGGTGAGGAAGCATCTGTGTCGCTCGGATGTCAGGTGTCTCTGCTGCACTGTATGGCCCCGTGCCCTCCACGAATTCTGTTAATTCCGCCAATACGTTGTTAAACTCCACACCCACTACATTTTCCATTTTGTGGATGACTCGATACAATGCACGGAGTGCAACTCCATCAACCCTAAGTGCCACGTTATCCAAGAGATACGAATTTAGAAGGGCCCCAACATAGTGAACATCCGTAAACACCATGTCCCACCTGGATGTGAAAGACTCCTCCATGGTGGTGGCTATGTCATCTCGTAGGTTGAAGGGTGGCCCTCTTAAAGAAAACACATGCGCCCTCAAATTGTGCATTACGAGCCATGCCCGACCCATAGTTGGTTCTCGGCCATCAAATATGCGCAATGCCTTCAACACGTCTTCAGTCATGTGCACGTAATTTGCACATCGTTGCCAGAAGCCCACGTCTTCAATAGTTGACACCACATTACGTGAAGCTGTAGTTGCTTGCTCCGCATTTTGTCTGTCTCGCAGACCATCAAAGTAATTTTGAACGCGCGCATGGTCTTTTAACCGCAGCAGTACTCCGCGAAGTTTCTCCAATCGCTGCAACATGAGAAAATTACAAGCAAAGCGGGTTTCGCTGGGCACTACTAACTGAAGGGTCAGACTCAACTCCCGGAATACCGACATGGTCGCGTGATGGTTCCGAATGTACTGGCACAATCTTCTTGCCCTCTGAATTAAATCTTTGAATTTTGGTACTTTGGCCCAATCTTCCAACATGAGATCCAAAGCATGTGCCATGCACTCCTGCTTGAAAATGTGTGGATACGTGCGAATGATATCATCCAATGTTCCAAGCATATTCGCTGCATTATCCGTACAAACCTATGTCACGTACTTTGAACCCACTTTCTCAATGAATACCTTCATCTGGTCCGCTATGTAGCGCATGGACTTCTTTTGCCCGGTGGTGTCAATGGCCCTCAAAAATACATCACCGGTAGGGCACGACATCATTACATTCATTAGAGGCCTCCGGTTCACGTCATCCCAGCCATCAGTGCATATTGTCACCCCATAATGTTTCACTGCAAAACCAACTTTGGTTTCAATTTGCTTCTCGATCTGCAACCTCTTCGGTTCAATCAATTTCGTCCTGAACTGATGGTAAGAAGGTGGACTGTATTCAAACCTTGCCATTGAGGTTGCCCTCACTGCCTCAATAAAGGCTGGATTTCTTGCCACATTAAATGGCACGTTCGCCTCATAAAAAAATGATGCCCACTTGTCATCCAACTCCTTCCTCTTCGCAACATTAAAAGCATCCTTCATACGTTGCTGAAGTAATGACCCAGATCTTGTGGAATTTGATGCAGCGAGACTTTGGGACCTCTGTATTGCATCATTCCCTTCAAGGAGAGTAACCCCTTCAGCTTGGGCGTCACCTGAACCCCCTCCCGTCACTTCGTTTTGAAAGGATTGGCTTGAACTTGCAACTGGAGTTGCTCTTGATGGACCAGTGGGAATTGATTCTCCTTCATACATGTCCTCGGGGCTCAATCGTTGAGGAACAAAGTTTGCACAAATGCAAATCGGTGGCGCACGGCTCGCGTTGCATTACGACAAATTGACCTCTCGGACTTCGCGCCATATCCAAAGTGAGCAAAAGCGCGCTCGCGTTTATAGGTGAATGTTGCATTGCAAAATACACAACTCACTTTCCCCCCGTTCTCAAAGAAATTGTACCACGGTTCCCATTCTTTTGTTTGCTTTCGTTGACTTCCCATTGCATTCACGACGAATGCAAACGTTTTCTTGGAGGAGGTAGAATTGTAGAAGAGGCTATTACACCAAATGAAAAGGACAAAATAGTAGTTAGCGCCAATCAACTGCTTGAACTGACTTTTACATCACCTCAACAGCTAACTAGGGCCATTTGTCACCCAAGTAGACTCCCAAGGAGCTCAAAGTGAATTGAAGTCCAAGATGATGAGGCCAAGATGACAAATGTAAAGAAGTCAATCCGACAAGCTTGGCTTTATAGCTTGGGAGTGTAGGGGCGCGGACTTCTTCTGCAAGGGCAGGGACGTCAGGGGCGCGGACGTCACACAATTCCGACGCGTCCACGGACGGCAGGAGGGGGAGGTCCTACCATAGACTTTGGTACGAATTCCGTGGTGGGATTCTTCCTTTCCATAGAGAGAGGAGAATCCACTAATGTAGTCAGCTCTTAATTTGAGCACGGGGAATATCTTGAAGTCAATGGCTGCATTAAGAGGTCCAACTACTTTTTGAGTTCAATGACAACGTATTAAAGCACATCACTCCCTTCTTGAGGCCAAATTTCAAGTTCTTGCCTTCATCAAGCACTTGAGAAGTAGGACCCATGTAAAGTTGGAACCCAAAATAAAAATAGAAAATGAAATTGAACTTGCAAACAAGAAAGAATAAATTTGTGTAACTAAAATCCCAAAGGATTTCGAGTCCTAATGAAACTATGAAAGTCAAGGTACATAATTGTTTAAATTCAAGTTCAAAGTTTATATTTCATTCTTATTAAGAAAAGGTGTTTGTGATTTTGGATTTGAAGTTTACAAATCAAACTATTACCAACATATACTTCTCAAGCTTTTGGTTTAAGTCTTCATTTTTTAAATACAAAGCTACAAGGTTTTGGATTTAAATCAAATACAAATCATAATGCTTTAGAATATGCTTGAAGGGGTTTTTTCCGTGAAAAAGGGTACAAGGATTTAGGGCTTAAAGACTTTAACCAGAATTTCTTGTAATGGGTAAAATAGGAGGGGTGGGTATTGAAATGAAATACTAGTTAAGTGATTTTTTAATTCAAGGGCAACGGTTCATTTCATTATTTTCGGTATGGGGATAGCAAAGTGGTTTGGGTCTTTGGGAATGAAATGAAGCAAAATTGTTTATGATTTCAAATATTCAATCATTAGACTCCACCCTCTAATTTGTGTAATGGGATCCTAGAGCTCTAAACTCTAAAGCAAGTCTAGGACTTAGGAGGGGTGGGTATTGAAATGAAATACTAGTTAAGTGATTTTTTAATTCAAGGGCAACGGTTCATTTCATTATTTTCGGTATGGGGATAGCAAACCCTTGGAGGGAGTTCAAAATTGGCTTGGAGGGAGTTCAAGGAGGGAGTTCAAGGAAGGAGTTCAAAATTGCAATTGGAATCCGCGGCCGGGCGTCCGCGCCTTGACAGGACGTCCCCGCCCTGGCAGGATGTCCGCACCTTGGCGTCCCCGCCCTCACGCCCTGATCTCGGATGCAAGAACTCTCTTCACCAACGAGGGGGGGGAATGGAATTGACCTTGAGATTTGGAATTAGCATGGGATTCTTCCTTCCCATGGAGAGAGGGAAAGAGGGAACCCAATTAATGCAGTCAGCCATTAATTTGAGCTCGGGGAATTTCTTGAAGTCAATGGCTGTATTAAGAAGTCCAACTACTTTTTGAGTTGAAAGAGAATTCATAGAAAGATGTGTCTCCTTCATGTATCGCCCTTGGTCTTCTTCGCTTCTCCAAGGACTTGAGAAATAGTCCCCACACCCCAAAAATGGGATTTCTAGAGAATTAAAACTAAGTTGCACACTTTCAAGAAAACAAATATAATAAGATGCTAGAAGTTTTAGGATTTGTAATGGTAAACAAGGTACTCGTTTTTGAAAATTCAAGTTGAAGACTTAAAGGATGAATGTTATAGTTCTCCAAAATAGAAGCTAAAAGGGTTTGGAATTCAAAAAAAAAGGGTTTTAGAAATGTTTCAACGAAATTTAAGAGAATTTGAGCAAGTATGGAAATTTGGGGTATTCAATGATAACAATTTCAGAAAATTTGAACAAGTATGGAATGTATTTGAATTTCTTTATAGAAGCATACCAAAAAAAATCCTACTATATTTAGGATAGTAGGATGTGTGTAATTAATTATAACAAATATTGACTGTTCAAATTTTAGCTTATAAGAATTTCGGATGATGAATGGTGGAGGCAGAAAATTGTGGTTATTCTATGAATTCATTCTTCATGGCAAGTTGGCTAAATGAGTACATGACTACATGCTTCAACATTTTTACAACAATACAACTTTCCCAAAACAATTCCACTCTAATATATATTTTGTAATTTCTATAATTTTATTTCCACCTTTACCTTTAAGAAATTAGAATAATTTTACTTTTATTCCTAAATTATTGTAAAAACAAAAAATAAGAAGAAAAAATATCGGAGGAATTAGCAAAATGTATATAAATTTTGTATATCAATTACATAAAAGGATTCATTTGGTTTCAACTTCAAGTTTAGGACGTCAACTCGTCAAGACTCAAGAGGGAATTCGACTTCAAGTTGTTTCACTTATTTGATACTTTGATGTGGCTTTCTTTTGTGTGAAAAATAAAATAAGCAATTGGATTTTTTTTGGTTCACCTCCATTACTACTTGCACCTCCCCCCAAAATTTCAAATTAACCCCTAAAGTCCCATTGTCCCTTGAGGGGACACTTTAGAATTCGGGCAGGTTTCTATGGGCTGAAATTTTATCCTAATTTTGCAAACCTTTTTTTGAAGATAGAAAATGTAATAAGCTTTGTAGGAATATAATTTTTATTTCAATCGGTGCCTGGAAGCCAAAGTTATACCACAAGATGCGTAGAATTGAATTCGGTGGGCAGCAAAAGAAATTGAATCTTTAGAATGCAATTTTCAGATTTTTGGTTTTTTAAAAGGTTATGTTTGTTTGCTAGAACAATCTCACCATTGGGATTATTGTATTTCAATCCCATCTAAGAGCTATTAATTGTTTATTTTTTCTTTCAATTTTGAACGTGCTTCTACAGTTCTACACTTCTACTTGACAATTTCTTGAAGTATGAAAATGAAGTTGTTATTTTTTGAATTTTTTTTCATAGACTCCCAACTCAAGTCTTCAACACAATAAATTTTTAATTCAAATTCCATAGTACACATTTTTTCTACAAATAGCAATAAAAGTCATCTAAAATTGCAGTTTAGTGTTGAAGAAACCTTGTTTTTTAAACTTTGAATGCTCATATAGTCATATCTTTCAATCTGTACGGTCTAACTTCATGAAATTTTAACCACATAATTTCAAGCAAGTAAATTTCAAGATCCTACGGTTCAGTTTCAAAAATACAATTTTGTTGGAATCTTGGACAACGTAGTAGAAATGGCAATTTTTATTGTTTTTAGACACAAAAAATGTCATTAGGGGGGTGATTGAATTGTTTTCCTCTTTTTCCTCATATATGATTATATGCTGATTTTCTGCAATAGAAAGTTAGAAATGATAACAATTAGAAACATTCGCGAACAAAATTGCAATTTCTGTAAATGATATAGAATTCAAAGTTTTAAGCAATAAAAATATCTGATTGTTATTCAAGCTAAAATAAGAAATTTTACCATTTTTGGATGGATCAAGTCATTCAAAGGTTAATGTATCCCTTCATACATTAACATCAATATATTTGTAACAAAATATACATTAATGTTAAATTGTTAATATCTTTTTAATTTTTATACACATACAATAATATTAATACATATATATTTACATGAATATATACCTTCATACACTCAAAATCCGAAATGCACTTATTCTTAGGCCATGAGTACATTATTATATCCACATATCACACATGCCATATCATACAAAGGAATTCAACAATTGAATATATGTATTTCATATGCATCATGTAGTACAAAAATTGAAAAGTATACATTATACAATACTTTTTCCACGAGAAAATATGCATATCCACAAGTCTTTGTCTAATACTGTTTGTAGTACCGAACTACCAAAGTAGCAATTCTATAAGCCTCGGTAATGATAAGTGCCAAAGTCTATAACTGTATATGCAAAACATGCTTTGTTAATTAGTAATTACTAGTTTAGCACACTAAAAAATGCACTCAGTCGATGTTCATTGGACTGTTTGCAGTGCCACTAGGTCCAGCCTCGTCGTCGTGTGTGCCGCGTTGCATTGGAAAATCTTCATTGGAGCCTAGTTGAAGTCTACGAACCGCAGACCGAGTTCTCCTCGCTGGTCCGTCTTCTTCTAGAATGGCCCTCATGATTTGTGATTGCTTGAGACTCTCCAGAGCTCGGCGTGTATCCGGGCTATGTTGTTCAAGCAAAAAATCCAGTCCTTCGTTTCTGAAAGTTTCCCTCCACTCAGATTCCGATAATTGAGCAAGCTCCGCGGGGTCGGGCATGTCAGGGTCCTCTCCAATACGAATTCCATTGTCATCGGTGACTCGAACTCCATCAACGCCCCATAACCATCGCCGAGGGTGAGGTCCAAATTGAAACTTGAGTCCAACCTCGTCCCAATGTCCATTGAAGCATTGAAAGAAAAAATTCCGCAGTCCTTGGCTATGCTTGTCTTTCATCGGAATCAAATGGTGGCAGACTTGGACAATTTGATCGGGGTCAGTCTCCCAACCACATTCAGCAGCGACTTGTGTCTTGTCCAACGATGTCATTTGTAATTTCCAACTCCACACCAAGTCTGTTCTCCACATTCTACGGTGATCTGGGGCATTCGTGGCATTGTATTCCCAATGTGGTGGCATGTATGGGACCAAGCCAAACAACTCGTACAAGCGCTCGTGGAAGGGAGCCTTGCACATTGCGCACCGACGACGAACAATCATGAAACTGATGAGGCAAAATGGGTGGTATACATGGTTGCACGTGCCCAACTGCATTCCACCTTCAGGGCCAAATGGATTCATACAAATGGGACATGTGGTCCCGTCGTGCACAAAACTTGAAGGATTTGGCCACTCCAACAACGGGTTGCCTTTGTAGTCGACCTTCGACCCAAGTTGGTTTTTGAAATTCCAATTGTGTTTGGACCAATCAATGATTGTTTTTCCACCATCAAGCTCAATGATTGCCATGTTGGGACTGAAAAGATCATCCACAAGGGCCCATGAAGTCAAGCCAAACACCCTTTCTTGATTGTGCTCACTGTAGTAGTGGTCCAATTTCTTGAACTCTGCTACCAGTTGTCGTGTCTTGTCAACGGTGAACACGCATGCCAACTTCCACTGGTAGTACTGCTCCACCAAGGCTTGCAAACGATTTTGTAATGTTTGATTTTCGCCTCGCAAGTTGTTGAGCTCAAGGTTGTTGTCCATACCCATGCCCCGAACTTCAGTCTGCATTGGTACGTTGCCGGTGGCCATTATTTCGGGAAAGGCCAATGAATCTTCTTGTGTAGACATGGCAGCATTACCTGGAGCATTTTGCCTCAGAATTTGAGAATCCCGAGGAGGTCCTTGTGCATGTCCTCGTGGATCTTGACCTTCGTTCATCATTTGTGCTGCTTGTAGAGCTTGCCGAAGCTCCTCTATGTCACGTGCTTGTTGAGCAATTACTCTGTCTTTGAGCGTGATGTCTTCTCGTAACTTGCCCACATCTTCATATAGAGAATGTAGTTCATCACCTCGGTCTTGTAACTGCACCCTCAAGCTTTGTATGGTGTCTGCAGCAGCCATGACATCAACAACTCCAAGAGTTGGTTCATCAGGTGCTTGGAATTGCGCCTGAGCAACTCCAAGTACTGGTTCAACGGGGCCCTGGACCTCTACACGAATATTTTGTTCTGGAAGTTGTTCACGAGGTGCACGTTGCGCCCTTCTCCTTTGTGCACGTTGTTGTCCTCTGGGGGTTAATTCCACCACAACATGAGATCCATCAGAGTCATCGTCAGTAGTAGAATCTGCCGTCTCATATGTGTCAGGCGGCTCAATACGTGTGTTGACCCTGCCCAGCCCTCCTTCGGGATATCTCATAACCCCCCTTGGAATCATTCCATTTGCTGGTGTTGGTATCTTGATACCATCTGTTGTGGTTGGCGTGCCCTTCAAAGTGGACCAATCCACCCGCTTGTTCAATCTCACCTCCGCATGTACACCTTGTGCAATGAAAAGGTGAATTTCATTCCTTTTCACAGTGGGTTTTTCGTATAACACTTGGTATACTTCGATGCATCTTTGTTTAAAGGCCTCATCGATGCAGTGTTTCAAATTCGCTTTATGAAATCGGCGGTGGTAGTTGTGTCGCTCTTCAGGGAAGGCCTTGTCAATGTGGCACCATTCTATGTAAGTGATGCAAGTTTCGAAACTCCACGGTTCTGGCACGTCATTCCAGCCCCTAAATGCCAGTTTTTCGGGATTTCGAAGTACGTGTAACCTCTTCCGATGTTTGTTACCCTGCCTTAGTCGAGTCCTGTCTTGTTCAGCTTTGTTGGTTCTTGGTGGTGTCGCCATCGTGAATTTTTTTGGCAAAAACCTGTATACTGTAAAGGGCCCTGCACAACGCCAATGACCAGCTCAATGAAGAGGTGGAGGATTTGGAATACACAGGGCGGGGACTAATGGGGTAGGGACGGACTTTTATAGTCCTCAAATTTGCCTGTCAGGGCGGGGACGTATACGAGCCAGGGCGGGGACGTGTACGAGCCAAGGCGGGGACGGCTCGGGCCAGGGCGGGGACGACTCGGGCCGGGGCGCGGACGTGTCGGGCGGGGCGGGGACGTGTCGGGCCAGGGCGCGGATGTGTGGCGGCCAGGGCGCGGACGTGGGAGGGGCGGGGACTATAAATCCCATGTGCTCCCTCATTTTTCCTTTGCCAAGTCTACGCCCTACACCTCACACCTTTGTTTGCGCAAGCGACCCTTGGAAGTGAGTTTGGTGGGTGATTGGGCTTGGCCCACATATAGCACCCGGTTTTTTTTATTTTCTCCAAAACTTTGGCGGTTCCGAAATATTGTACAATGGCAGGACAAGGGAGTGGGTCATCGGGTCACCGCTCGGTGTTTGAAGACTTGGATGCAATTTTTGAGGTGGTGCCTCCAGCCACGAATGTGGCAGGGGCTTCAGGGTCATCCAATCCCTCATTATCCAGCAGGTCGAAGCGTAAAAACCAACCCAATCCTGACATGCCCCCTCACGAATATGTGCTCGAGGCTAGAGCAATAGCGGTCAATTTTTACACGCGACGAAGTGTGGGAATGATGTGTAGAGAATACGTGAATTTCAACGAAGAAGGGTACCACAAGTTGAATGCTGAAGTGCGGTGAGAGTTGGAGACCAAATTTAGAGCATCCGAACGATTCAACAACTATCAAGATTACTGGTTGCACTCTGAGTGGTTGGATAAACAAGTGTCGCAGCTGACCACCAATATTGTGGCGAATTGGTGTTATCATACGAAGAAGAAAGATGATGGTAGTGATTGGGACACGCATGATAAGGAATTTGGTTCAAGATTGTACCAAATTCAGAAGTTCTCCCAACAATTTTCTTCCTCGCGTAGAAAGAAACAAGCACCATGGAAAGCGACGCTTGAAGACCAAATACGAGCTCATTGTGTGAGCGGAACATTCAAGTGGTTGGAAAGTTGCGTGAAAGTGAATCCCATGCCGAATCAAACTATGACTGGATCATATGGGACTGTGAGGAAGGTGGTGCTCACGAGACTACAAAGCATTCCCAGTTGGATTTGCTTCGCCGGGAAGACTTTGAAGACCTCGAATGAGAAGGAGAAGCGCCAAGCTATTGTAAGCGAGGCGGGGGGGTGTCCAGTGATACATCCTGGTATCGTAAGACTTGCGTACATCCATCCAAAAACAATGGAAGGCTATACGCTATGGTGGAATGGAGGGTCTTTGATTTCTTTCTTGGCCAAGTACAACTCAAAAGTGAGTGAATCGTTGGATGTGGATGACATCACGAGACAACATGATGCAGGGTTGATGCAGGAAGAACTCGGTTGGGTTGCAACTTATCGCCGAAACCGCGTGAATTTGGCTTTATCATTGCTTGTCATAGTGGGAAAATGCCATGAAGCAAAATATTTACACAGTGACATTACTCCATCCAACGTTTTGCTCCATTTTGATGAATGGAAAGAAAACACAGTGTACATTGGGATTTGCGATTGGGGGCTTTCTGGTCGAGTTGTAGAGAAGGAGCCATCAAGGTATGGTTATCGAACCATGGAGGAGCTCCAACGGGAGAAAAAACAACGAAAACATGCAGCCCTTGAGTTGTTCTACATGTATGGAGAGAAGGGGTCAGAGACCTCACTTGAAGTCATGCAGAAAAAACACTTCTACTCCATGGCTGCTGATGCATATGCCACTAGATGGATAGTATATCAAATTTGGAAAGAAGAGTGGGATCCAAAGTATTTTACGACCAAAAACCCAGAGCAGTATCAACATTTGAGGATTCAACTACTGAGCCTCCAGAAAATAGATGTAGGCGAGAGGGCATCTGTGTCTGATGTTCTAGACACTTTGAGGAAGGCACCTCACTGTTGGACTATGCCTGACTGTTGTTATCAGACATAATATATTGTTTTCACTTTTTGAGCTCTAGTATGTGATAGTTTTATAGGCAGACCACACATTTTTGGTTAGACTAGCATCAAACATGTGTATTTCATGGTTGCTACACATTTCATACATAAAGATACGGACATATGGTGAAAATCTTGTAATATGCAATTTGGTCTTTCTTCCATCAAGACAGTTGTATGACTTCTGTGAATTTGTGAATGTGTAGTAAACAAAGTAGCAAACAACTAATTAGATTTGAAATTGATTTTTTAGAGTTTGATATACAGAAAAAGGCAAAAAGCTTAGAATCATTTGGTTTGATCAATGAGTAAAAAATTATGAGGATTATGAGGATTTTCTGTTTGCGGGCAGTTTTGGATTTCTTGCTCTAAAATAAACTTTGACATCCTTTATCTTATCCAATTTTCAATATTTTTGGACAAAAATAAAATTATAGGATGTACATACATTATTACAACATTTCGACCATTGGAATTGTAAATTTTCAATTCCATATTTCAATTGTAAATAATTTAGTATTTTTAATCATTCTCTAGTACTACCTACTTACTATTTTTTTCCTATATGTTGTACTATTCCAAATGATCTGAAAATTTTCAAGCATGTGGCCAACTTGTCTAGGAAAACAAATCCAAAGAAGCAACACCATTTAGGTCATTTTTTCATAGAAATGTGAGCTTGTGAAGTGCAGCTGCCCTCCTTTTCGCAGGGTCAAAAAAATGATTTTAGTTAATTTGAAATTTTGAATGCTTATATCTTGCAATCCACCTGGTGGAAATGTCTGAAATTTTTACCACAAGTTTTTGATACTATATAATACAACATCCTACGGTTAGATATGTCAAAAAAAGTTTTTTATCAAAATTTTGGTAGTTGTACTAGAAATGACAGTTTTAGAGAGTTTTTGGTGAAAACATAGTGACGGTCCTTTAAGGGTTAAAAAAAGTCAACTTTAGTGTTGACCACATCGGACGGGCGAGACCTCTATCGGACGAGCGAACCGGACGTCCGTCCGGTATGACAACCCTGGTGTTGCCCTGGGGCAGCGCCTCGCGGGGACAGTGCTGCCTTTGGGCAGCCGTTCATGGGGACAGTGTTGCCTTGGGGTAGCCCCTCGCGGGGACGGTGATGCCCTGGGGCAGCGCCTCGCGGGGACAGTATTGCCTTGGGGCAGCCCCTCGCAGGGACGGTGATGCCCTGGGGCAGTGCCTCGCAGGGACAGTGCTGCCTTGGGGCAGCCCCTCGCGGGGACAGTGCTGCCTTGGGGCAGCCCCTCGCGGGGACAGTGCTGCCCTGGGGCAGCGTCTCGCGGGGACGGTGCTGCCTTGGGGCAGCCCCTCGTAGGGACAGTGCTGCTTTGGCGCAGCCCCTTGCGGGACCTGTGCTACCATGGGGCAGTCCCTCGCGGGGACTGTACTACCCTGGGGCAACGCCTCTTGGGGGCTCCGTTGTCTTAGGGCAGCCCCTCGCGGGGACGATGCTTCCCTGAGGCAACGCCTTGTGAAGGTTGTGTTGTCCCCCCGCAGCAGTTCGCGGGGGCTGTGCTACCCCCGGTTGCGCCTCGCGAGGAAAGTACTGCCCGAGCAGCCCCTCGCGGGGACAGTACTGCCCCGCGGCATTACCTCGCGGGTTTAGTGCTTCCATGGGGCAACCCCTTCCAGGAGGTTGGGTTGTCCTGCGACAGCCCCTCGTGGAAGCTTGCACTGCCTTGTGGGTTTGTATCATCTTGAAAGGATAAGGTTATCTTCAAAGTTCATATTGCTCCGCGGGGATTGACTGGCTGTACTTTGTTGATAGAATTTTTGTGTAGCGTTGTTCAAACTATATATCTAGACAACACCACATATCCATTGTATGTTTTCTGAAGTCCTCGTTAACCAATATGTCAGTTCTTTCTTGATTCTTGTCAAGCCGACTACGTTCATAGTGTATACATCTTATTATCTAAGATTTGGTTTTCATGTTTGTGTAGGCGGAGGGGCGGAGCAATATTCGAGCAATGTCTCAGTTGCACAGGGCCTGCCAAAGAAGAGGTCTTTGTAGGCCCAACTAAAATGATTTTGCTACTGCTATATGGGGAAGAGATACACCCGGATATTTCCCCCCTTGTAAGTTATACACCCCATTTGCTAAATACTTGTCTTGGTCTTCAATTACTTGATATTGCACAATACGATGTTGAAGTAGGATCCAAATACAGCAGTTCAGTATAGAGTAACTGAAGCTCAATTACATGTACATGAACGTATTCCTAGCAATGCTTATTCACATTACTTGCTTGTCCAGGTTGTTGGTCCGCTCCAACTTACAAACCGACTATATAAGTTACATGTGCTGCTAGAGAAGAAAAATATCATACAAAAACACCATCTTCTAACATTCGTCATGCATTTTTTTCAGCCAAATGACGGTATTGTCCATTACAACTTTTGAATTTTTGAATTATAGTTCGCCATTGATCCCAACTCGCTTGATTTAGACTTTGTTTCCACAAATTTTGCACAAAATTCGTTTTCTAATCTACCTCTTCTTCAATTCATTAGTTCAAGAGTGATAATAGCCAATATCGATATATGGCGAAGAAAGTGTATGATGAATGTTATAACATGGTAAGCTTAAAGATTTGAAGAGTATTCAATTCTGCAGTGTACTTATATTCAAATCTTCTGAAATTTGTTGAATCTTGGAAGTTCCAAGACATGTGGTTTGGGTTTCAAAAACCACCTATTTAATAAATTCCAAGGGCATGTTTTCCTATAGTCCTACGCAGTGTTTTCTTACAATGTAGCCTTCATTCTCTACACAGTATTCTTTATTGGACATGGAGTTCCTGTTGGATTTTCTACAACGTGCTATTCATAATTATGGTTTATGCTTTTCTTCATGGAGGAATTCTCTGTGATTTTCTTTCTATTATTTAGCGTCACTTATGCATGCTTATAATCTCGTTAGAAGACCCTACATTGATTTCATGCATCCAATATCATCCATTATTTTCATCCACTTCCCCGAGTTACATCCATGTCTTCCATCCACTTTCATCATCTACATTCATCCATTTTTTTCATCCACTTTCATCATCTACATTCATTCATTTTTTTCATCCACTTTCATCCATTTTTTTAAACTTTAGGCACCCATTTTCTTAAGCACTTTCATTAGTTTACCGTCAATCCTAAATTCAAAACTTCGGCTGCAAAATCTCATCCATTTTACTGACCCTTCCATGTATTCTTTTTTTAACTTTCATAGATATTTTCCTAAACTTTTGTTCCAATTATCGTCCATTTTTTCCAATCTATTTGATCAAAAATTTCAAAATTGTCTCTTCCCGCTCACCAATCCCCGCTCCCCGCTCACGTACCAGCATTCCCCATTCCTGTCTTAATATTAGGGATTCAGGGCCTCTAAGTGACTTATGAAAACATCACAGTTCCCAAATTGATTTGCACCACAACCAATGATCAATCTTATGGACAAATCAACACATCCAAATTTCATCAAATAATGTTTGCAATCAAATCCAAAGTTGAGTAGTATATAACTGTAAACAATGGTACTTCAAAATTCAATAAGAAAAGAACACATAAGTAGTGATACCAAGCGTAAACTAACTATACCTTCCATTGCACGCAATCTCTTTGTAGGCCTTGCATCACTCTCTATATCGCTTGTCATGCTTGCCGCTATAGAATTGCAATACACACTAACAATTGTATGAAACAAAAAAGAAGTCTGTAGTTTTGACACAACAGACTCTGTAATTCACCCGATCCATTGAAGTCACTTTTCTTGCAACCTTGGAAAGCTAGATTCTAAAGGAATTCATGTCAACACAATATATGAGATATATGATAAAGGAGTGTACATGACATAAGTACTCACAAATATTGTCAACTTGCTTCTTTTGAGCAAATGGTAGCCTTTACAATGTGAATGTGGAATTCCAAGATAAAAGCATACTATAGTTGTTGTGTGTTGCAACAAAGGTTTGCAAACCTAGGTCCATCTAGTCAATTTGTAGATCACTTGAAGAACTATTCGTAAGACTTACTAGAATCCTTCCTAAAATCACTTCTTAAATTGCTCTTGAAAAATGTATGAATGTATTCCATAGATTAAATATCAATAAGATCTACCACCTTTAATTCATGAGTCAAAGTTCATTACAAGCTCTTTGCATAACTCATGATAGTACAAATCTTGTGAGCATCAAGATGGTATCAACGAATTAATGTTCAAAACATCATTCCTTATTGATCTACTACCTAGATACAATAGAAACCAAATTTGATCTTAATTTATAGGAAATACCAAACTAAACTACACACTTTGTTAAAAAAAAAAAAAAGTCTATTTAGATATAAGAACTTGAACAAAGTTGTTCAATTATAACATTTATTGGTGGATGCTATAGAAAGTCACACCGTCCCAATCAAGCAACCAACTTCTTAAGCAAAACAACGTGCACAACAAGGCAAGGAATGGCAAGATGAAACATTTCATTTTGTTCTCCATCTTGAACGTTTTCCAACCTTTATAAGTGTGCCAATGACTGAAACCCTAAAGAACTAAGAGGCCCAACCATGGTCTCAAATTTAGTTGAGCAATTTTGAGTAGATTACATGGGAACCATCTTTGGTCCAATTTCATTTATTTCTTACCAACAAGAGCAATGTTATTCATTGATTTTGGTGATTAACTATAAATAATATTGAGAACAAGTGTTGGTAAGCTTGTTCAATCACGCCTTTGAAATAGTGCTGACATTATCTAAACCATTTTGACAATGGTCAACCAAGAAGGTCCCATAACTGAGCGCATCCCAAAGCATCGCCTTACATGTAAACAAGAACGTAATCAATCCTTGCTCGATATTATGAGCTTTTTGGGTGTCTTTTTACAACCCAGAATGATCCTCCCAATGCACACAATGCCGGTATAGTCCACGGTCTTGAGAATTACAAACCCTAAGACGGTCTTGGAAAATACCTCGCAGGGATTGATTACGAAATGGAATGACCATTGGTCGGAGCATTGTGGAGTGTAATCTGCCGTTCCCCACTCGTGGCTCCTGCTGCTCACTAGGGAACGACAGATTACACTCCACAATGCTCCGACCAATGGCCATTCCATATTACATTAATGAAACTATCAATCTTTTCGCTAGAAGCAAAGGCGCAAGAGTTGCCAGCTGATGGACGTCTCACACATCATTCCCTCTAGATCTGCATGCCTGTACATACGCACCGGAAACCAAATTTTTAATTTAGAGGCAATAGATAAGAAATGGACTGCAGAGCTAGATAAAGAACAAACGAGTCATATGTAGGCATTTCAGCAAATTTGTTCAATAAAATCAAATGCTGTTGGATGCCGTACAAAGTCCACCTCCCAATCCGGCGTCCAACTGGACAAGAAAAAAGACTGGCACAACATGGCAAGGGATGGCGAGGTGAACTGGGAATCTTTGTATGTGTCACTACAGTTTCTAAACAAACTCTTCCGAAATGTAATTAAGGAAACACGTAGTCTAAACAGATCAGAAATGCAATTCAAAAAAGAAAAATCAACAAAAGATTCCGTTCTCCGGTAATTAACCCTGGCGCTACGAGATTCCTTAAAGGCTCACAACCTTATCATATCCGTGGACATCAAAGTGGTTCAAATGTCCAATAATACGCTGATTAGGGTTGAGAATCCGCACTAGTGACAACAACGAGGACAAGCATGTGATGTCGATTCCAGATAGAATTGAGCTAGGTCAAACCTTGTGCATCAAACAAAATACCCGCAAATCCGTCGCAATAAAGTAAGAGCAAGCATTGATGAGCGCGACCTTCAAATCCCAGTAAGAAATGCACGATCCCTTCAAACCGACACGCTCATACCAACGAAAAAGTCGGCAAAATCCCTAGCGCAGTACAAATCCTCCCGCACAGAACTAAGCTCAAAACTGCATAATTATGATTGGAATCCCAACAATACAAAAACTCCAAGCAACGAGAAAAGCACAAGGAAATCGTAACATGGAAGCACTGAACGATTGTGCTGAAATAAACGGGGTACATGTTGGAGACAGAGGCGAGCGATGGTCTCCGGTGGCCGTGATCAGTCACTCGTCGCCACGAATTTCCGAGCTCCCCAGACCGGGTTCACAATTTGTTCATGGCGTTCTTTGATTGCGTTAGACTGCATATTATTTATTATGCTTTGTTTTGAAGTTGTAAATGCACATAGTAAGCTTGAAAAATGATGATAAACTTAATAGCGTGACAACCCATCAGGGATCAAGGATTCATAGTTTTCTGAAAGATTCGGCGATATTTGGCCCCCCAAAGAGCGATATGCTGTTACTGAACTAGAATTGGAGAACGAGATTTTTACGTTTCCTTGTAGACTACAGATCGAAGGACGTGCTTGATGGACACCATCTTTCAGTTTTGTTGGTTGTTGACTTGAGCAGAATACCGTGCAGTGCATCAAAGTTTAGTAAAGATGGAGCAGTGACTACACCAAACTCGGTAGTTATTTACGATACCGACTCTAGGAAAGAAGTCATTCAAGTTGCAGCTGCGAGGGTCGCGTCCACGGCCTTTTCGCCCTTGGGCACGTATTGCAGACGGTTTAGAAGCCGCAGGGGCAGGTGAAGAATTTGACTCAGTCTGGGTTTTTAAAAACGTCGGGGTCTGTTGCTCTTCAACAATTCCAGAAAGCCATCAGCAAAGCCACATGGCCAGTTTGACTTGTCTTGGAATTTCATGCTTGTCTGTGAACAGTGAATAGCTCTAGAAATGAAACTTCTAGTGTTTCCTTAGTTAGCACATAACATCATAATATCCTGATTGCTGGATGTGGCACATCTTAACATTCCTGAAGAGCTTCCTTGGAATCAACGAAGCCAAGGAAAGGAATTCAGATTCTATTTGTGCACGATCTTCAGCTCATGTTATGTCTAAAGGTTTCGGGTGTGGCTCAAATTAGGATTCTTCGTTTCCTTTTCGTGTAGTCCTTAGTTGGCATGTTTGAACGTGGGCTCATTCACAGCTTGAGAATGGAGTAAATTACTTCAAGAGTGGGGTAGAACTTCAGGAAGTTAATATTTTGGACTCTTTTTGTGCTACAGGGGAAAGTCTACAAGCTATACACTACTCTACTAATTATTATGGAGAGACACAATTGCACTTTCTGACAAGTGATGACCGCCATGAAGGAGTTGTACCTTTGAGTGAGTCCTCTTGATGTTTACACTCTCATCACTGATTAAAAATGGTTTGGGGGACATAATATTGTCAATCTTTTATGATGGTGTCAGCTTATTAGCAACGAACAAGTCATGTTTGCCTCACGCACGTGGGGCAAACCAGCCATTGTGGATAGAATTTGAAGTGTGCCCTCATGCCATTACTGAAATTTTCCAAATTTTTTCCCACACAAAGATAACTGTGAGAAATAGTGAGAGCAATTGAAATTTTATTTTTCACACAAAGTGTGAATTAGTAATGTACTTCAGGAGTGATCTTTCCAACATGATCTATAGGCTGCCCCATAACTAACAAAAAGTGTACCCAATATGCTTATCTTAACCACCTAAAGTGGTCACAATAATTTCTAATGTAGAATGCAATGAAAAGTAACTTCTGACAATGATTTAGAGCATCCCCACGGCGGGGCGCCAAAGGCAACCAACACAGGGAGTTGGCTTCCTACCATGGGGCAAACTTGTAAATACATAATCAATTAAAATTGAGTTTTAGATGAGAAGAAGAGTTCATTATATACACATGAGGTAGTAGGATGTAGAAAAACCCATGTGGGATAATGTAAATTAGAATTAGTAGGAACTCAACCACTCATAGTTAAGTCAAATAAGGCTATATTCATTAAATTGAGACAATATGGTCATTTTGAGAACTTAAGGCTCCTCCATTCAAAGATAAATTGTTGAAGGCGAAGATAAAAATAGGCACGTCGTTAGAAGGCTTAGAGCAATCCCACACCAAAACAATTAAGAAATGTGAACGTGCAAAATGCAATTCCACATGAGTTGTGTAATAAGATGTAATATTTATAAAAGTGTGTCCCTTTACATTGAAGAACATGAATTTACTTGAATCAACTTCTCTCACTTCTCTATATACTTCACTTCCTAGGAAATGAAATCCCGATATATCTAATCTTGCTAAGTCTAATGATTGAATGTCTTGTGTCAAAATATAAAGGCTATGTGCGCAGAGAGCACTCACCCTTACTAAAAATTGTTTTTTGTATATGAATGAATATTCTATTAATAGTAATGATCCTTCAACAAAAATTAGACCACTCTGAACTAGGATCACTCGGCAAACCATCGTTCTTGGATTAAGAACTGCTATTTGTTGCCTCCTTGGCTGCCTCCAAGGCTTTCAACTTGGCCAATCCTCTGAAGATATCCTCGCGTCGAGAAGGCTTGGGTGATCCACTGTCTTTACTGAAAGTATTGAACATCCCCATCAGCATTAAATCCTTGGCCTCTCTCTTCCGCTTTCGTTCACGTCGCGGAATCTCGGTATTGGAAAGAGACCTAGAACCTCGAGGAGGCGGGAGTGGTATCGATCTATTCACAGTGCTTATGTACGGATCGGCAGTTGTTGTCGATCGAGTGTAATTTGTCTGCCGTATGTCTCGAAGAGTCGTTCGGCGGGAAATAGGTACAGCCGAAGGCAAAGATACTCCGCCCACGGATTTTGAGGGGAACGAGATAGGAATCTCTACGAGGCGTGGAACCTGTTGTGCTCTGTATGCACCCAACGGTACCTCATTGATCCGATCCCCAACCTTGGGATCCACATTCAACTCCACGCTCTGGACAGCATCATGTGCGATCGACACCGGCAATAATACTCCATCCTCGAGACGAGGATCCATACCCCGCTCTTCGTCATCCGCATACAATTTCCTGTGCGGTGTGTTTGGGGTTCGCAAAGTCGGCGACTGTGAACGCAATCGACTAGGGGTGGAGCTGGCCCTCTTCATCGACGACGGTGAGCAAATCGGTGTCCTCACGGGACCCCGACTAGGTGGGCTATCTACCACGCCTTCCTCCACATTTCCCTTTGAGAAGTCGATGGCCGCCGAAGCTGCATCGGTGGCCGAGCCCAGGAAGTAAGGCTTAGAATAGGAGGACGGCACGAAGCTCCCTCCAATCGAGCCGGACCTCATTGAAAGTGACACGTCCGATCCAGACAGCAAGCTCCTCGTCAGTGGTTCCCTCTGTTGGAGAAAGTGTAGAACGGATCCTCCGACCTATAGCAATAGAAGTGAGCACACATCCCCCACAATTATCCTCGACCCAAAGATAACACACATCCCTCCACAATTATCCTCGACCCAAAGATAACTCAACATGGAAGACAAACACATGTTGAACAAAACAATACAACCCAAAGAGGCCAGAAATCTTGATTAAATTTCAAAATTTTACTAATTCACAAAAATGAAATGTACAAAAAAATCCGTATTCACAAAATAATGTACAACGAGTTCTATGATTGACTGAGACACTGAGAAGTCTATTTCTCCCTTCATCTCTCTTATTCAATCACTAAATTCATCCCCCGCAACACGAATCGCGACTCGAATGCCTTGACGGACATCCTCATCCCATCTAATATATAATTGGCTTGATCGTCGGATGCGACCAAGGGCGCCACACCTATACGGTTCCAATCTACGAACTCACGCAGGCGTCCGAGTGGACACTCTTCGTGTAGTTTCTTCAGCCACGGAATGAGAGTGCCGACGAGCACATTGTCTCCACGCATGTACGGGTTCCAACTCTCAAGGTATATGCAATTCCCGTTCTCATTGAGGATGCCCTTTTGCGGAGAATCATCGATGAGAATGGTATTGTCCTTGTTGAATGAGTTGGGATCTTGAGGGTCCAGGAACAATTCTTCATCAAGCACTTTGAAGAGCAGAGTCTTCCACGGACTCCCAGCCTGATGAAGAAATTTCCCTTCCGAGGTTTCTACCCTCCTGCAGTTGTCCTGACCTAGGATGTGGTAGGGAGCCTTGCAGTTCTGGAAGAGGAAACTGGCAACGGGCTCCACCGTCTTCTTGAACATGGAGCTCCAAACTACAACGCGGTTCGAAATCTTTGAAACCTCGTCTAAGAACTCGCGCACATTGGGACGAACGAAGACGGCCTTCGTCCCAATGAGGGTTGGGGTTCGATGGGAGAATACATTATCTCGGACTGTGTAATGTTTTTTCTTCTTATGGGGCCCCTGACCCTGGCTCTCACACAGCACTCCGTTCAAATCGAACACGATATTCAACCACTTCTGTCGCGGTTGGACCACTAACGAGGACACACTCCGCGGCACTCTGTTTTTTCGACCTGCCGTTACTACCTGATCAAACACAACACGAAAGAGATGTAGTTACCTGTTGAAAGGCAGAATCAGGCGACCCATAAAACGGAGAAAAGCATGGAACCCCACTAAGCGACTGCAGAACCCCTCCGTTAAGTGATTGTTTGAGTGCCAACGGGCGGTGCACACTTCTAAGTTGTCCGCGCTGGGCACAAACATGGGCAATATCAATTCATTAGACACTACACGCATTGAAGAGAAGTTTGAGATATATTTATTTCAAAATAATTATTGATACACCCGGTCTAACGGTTTTGTTGATCTCTAGCCGATTGTATACAAATACCAACTATAGCCCGTTGCAGTATCTACACTATGCTACAACGCAGTCACAGAGTGGCAGTTCTTCCACGCTTCACAATCAGAGACTGTACACTCCCTCCTGTCAGACAGAAGGAATGGACATGAGAGTCTCTCACTAGAAACATGAACATGATGGAAGACAAAACAAACATCCATCATATCACATTAGACAGACTCATGAAATATCGTAGGGGTCTGAGGATGGACGAGAGTGTACCTGGCCGAACTCATCATCCAAATAATCCCCGTAGTCGACAGTCTCTTCGTCGTCGTTTGGGGGATTTTCGAATTCTATCTCCGTCTCCGGTGCATGCGGCTCAGTCGGAGGGGGGACAAGATCCGATACAACATCACCCTCCTCTTGGGTCTCCGGGACCGACTCCGCTTGCGCCTCCACAGTAGGGGGCTGGCTTGGATTATCCTCGCCTCGAGGATAATCCACTGCCCTATCAGCTCCCTCATTCCCTGCTCCAAGAACCGACTCCGTTGGAGTCTCCAATGTAGGGAGCTGGCTTGGATTATCCTCGCTTCGAGGATAATCCACTGCACTATGAGCTCCCTCTATCCCGGTTCCAAGGACCGACTCCGCTTGCACCTCCAATGCTGGGGGCTGGCTTGGATTATCCTCGAAGCGAGGATAATCCACTGCAGTATTAGCTCTGTCCGTCCCAGTTCCAAGGGGAGCAATCTCTTCTTGAATCTGTTGATTTGCTCTATCAACTGGAAGAGAGGATCCCTGCTCTTGTTCCATTGGAGGAGGAGAAGGGGGAGCAATATCCTCTTGGGCGGGAGGTAGAGGATCATCTTCGCCTCGAAGATAACCCTCAGAGCTCAGATCAGTGGACTGGTGAGCAGTGGCTTCTGAAGCACCACCAACGTCATGCGCATCAAGTTGGCTAGGTTGAGAAGTAGAGGGATCTTGTGATCGCGTTCTGAGAGAAACATTCTCTTCACGCAATTTCTCAAGTTCCTTCTTCAACGCTTCCTTCTCCGCCAGCTCGTCAGCCCTTCTTCTTGCCTCCTCAGCCCTCTTGAAGGCCTTCCTCTCCTCTCTTTGCCTCCAAAAATCCTTAAGTTCCTGCTTCACAAGACGAAGAGGAACTTGAATTGGATTTGTAGCATCCCCGGACATGGAATCACGAGGAGGTTGAGGCTCTACAAGTGAGGGTTCTCCTTGGCTTCCCTTAGAGGTTCCCGCACCATCATCAGTCGGACCATCGTAGTTGAAGTCTTCCAAATCCGAATACGTGTCCTCCACGTCGCTGATGATGATGTCCGGTATAAAGCCCTCCACGGGCTTCCTTGCCGTCTTCTTCTTCTTGCGTGCGACTGCATCTAACTCTTCCTTGTCCTTCGACGCTGATTCTGGCCCGCGTCTCCCTACGTGGAAGTCCTCTGCGTTGATTTCCACATTTCCTCCTTGGACAACGTTCGTGTTTGTCCCAAATTCATCGATCCCAAGGTTGGCAGCCCCCTCGTCAGTAGGAAATTGTCGTGGGGCTTCCACGTTGCGATCGACGGAGGGTGTGGAATCCGAGTCCAGATCTGGAGTTTCAAGGTTACGCGGATGCACGTAACCAGGAAGATATGGCGAGTTCTCATGGCAGAAATCGTTCATGTCTAATTTACTGCCATAAGTCGCCATATCTCGAAGCTTTTGTGAAGCATGCCTCTCAGTAAGGCCATAGTAATAGAGGCCATACATCTACAATACAACAAGCAGTTGTCAATATTTTTTTTCACACTATAATGATCCATCCTAGGAAACTATCTTCGACCCGAAGATAACACAACAACAGATAAAGATGCATGCAACAGAACAATCGAACATAATAATACACCAGAAAGAGATCCTAAGCAATTATCTTCGAGTCGAAGATAAATCATAGAGCCGCACCTTTGCAGCGATCACGAACTTGAAGCCTGTGTAAACGCCGATGACGTTCTCTCCTGTCACGGCGAAACTCTGAAGAATGTCGATATAGAACTCCATCCTCAGCTCACTCGGATGGACCCTATATTTTGCCTCCGTGTTCTTATGGAAATCAGTGTAGTAAGGTATGTCATCGGTGCAATATACCTTCTTCACTGCCTCCTTGTATTTTGGCTCCCCGTCATTGCATTTCTTCATGACGAAAAGGAGCTTTACGGGGGGTGGCACTGCTCGGTTGGTCAAGTTGTCCAACCTCTCAGCCTTACTTGGCAGGTAGGTGGACACCCTGACTTCGTACCCTGACATCTTCGATGCGGCAAATTTCTTGGCCGCGTCCATGTCATATGAACTCCCCACAATCCATAACCATATGTCTGGAGTAGACAACACCGGCCTCAGGTGATCATCCAAAAAATTTAGTAATGGCAAGCAAGGTGGACTGTCACCGGATCCCGGATTTGGCCTCGGGAGGATTCGGAAATCAATCACAGCGAGGCCAAGTTCTCTGTTGACGTAGGGCCATATGTGGGTCGTCACCAGACCTTGGGGGTAGCATTGGTGGCCTCGGATAAACACATCTCCTCTCGATGGCTCCACTCGCTTCTTCATCTTCAAGAAGGTCTTGAACATGGGATAGACCATTGACAATTTTTGATTGTCCTTGTAGTCTATGGCCGTCTTCTTCTTCGCCTCGTTGGTAAGGCGTTTTACGAAGAATTGGTTGGGTATTGCGGTGAGGAGGAAATCCCACGATGCCGACGAAAAGAAGTTGTCCAGCTTCCATTGCCTCCACTTCACATCGATGACATCCCCATTTCTGTCCTTGAATTTCAAGGACTTATCGAGGGCCATGAACTCCTCCACGATGACTTTCTTACGCTTCCTGCGCTCTACCCAGTGCTCGGCTTTATAGTTGTCCTCGCACAAGATCTTTGCCGCCCCCACAGAGACCTTTGGATAGTCTCGTGTGCGTCCCTCGGTTCTCCCAAGCAGATGGAGGACATAATCCTTCAGATCTCTGTCCGTGAAATGTCCCATGTGCTTGAAGAACTCCCTTTTGAGCGAGAAGTTCTTTGCGTTGAAGGTCTTCGCGCTGTTGTAGGATTTCCGTGACACGGGATCAATCAGCGATCCATCAGTGTGCTTTGTGAGGAACTCCTCCCACATCTGATAGGTCTCATCGGCCAAGGTTATTATTCGAATTTCATTTTTGACATCGGACGCCAACTTGACTTGAGCGCCCTCCTTGTCCGGGTTGATGCTTCCGTATCGAATCATGACACCGTCCACAAATTCCTGCTCAAACAGATATTCACGGAATCAGCATGCATACTAGTTCACTTAGAAGATGTACAGATTTTCAAACAATTATCCTCGGCCCGAGGATAACTACTTTCGAGACCACATAATCAATAGTCAGAAATTGCAGCACTCTATAAGAATACGTGAGGACAACTAGAGCATGCACGTAAATTTTATCTTCGCCTCGAAGATAAAAGAGGAGTACCTTATACGCTGCGACGTTGTAAACTGCTTTATTTCCTCTCACCAGCCCCTCGCTTTCTGTGTTGGTAGGCCGCTTAAGTGCTTTCCAAACCTGCCTACATGCGGATATTTGATTCCCCCATGTTGGCTGACTATGAACGAGGTGGTTGGAGGCATTGTACCACTTCGAAATATCTGTGAGCTGTGTCGGGTCTCTGGTCCAGACGATCACAGCCTCCCATGTCTGCAACTCGACCTTGCGTGTCTCGCAGCATCCGCCTTGTTGAAGCATTTTGGCTGCGGTGACACTATGTTGGCCGTCAATTATGTAGAAGCCACCGTTTCTGATGGAATCCCAATCCTTAGGACACTCCTTCAAAAGCTTCTTATTGGCGTCCATAGGGGTCAAGCAAATTTTCTGCCTTTGTTGCTCTGAACCAAGATGAATGAGAGTCTCCTTTTGCTCATCCACCAATTTCATTTCAAGCTTCCGGATTATGTATCTTTCTGGGGCGAGGAAGCATTGCTTGATATTAACAGAGAATACATGTGGATGAAAAATGAAGCACTTGCCATTTTTCTTCCAAAATTCCGACTGATATGCAGCTGCAACTTCGTGTTTCTCGATTGGCTGCGTACCGGCTGGCTTCCGGGTATTCACGTTCGTGAGTATCGAATCTGAACTGCCGGCGGTAGTAGGACGACTGTCCGTCACGGGTTTCTTGCGTTTCTCACCAGGCTCACATGTACTCGTGTCCGGGTTCTTTCTCTTCTGGGCCTGTGCGCGGGCCGTTCCTCTCCCACTTCCTCTACTCCCTGTGCGGCCGCGCATACCAGACGCTGATCTCGTCTCATCGGCATTATCTGGCCTTTGCTGACCACGACCTTGACTCGCTCGAGCAGGCCCTTTCTGTACATGTTTATTAGCTTCCTCTGTCAGCTTATGAAACATGTATCCGACTTTTCTCGACATCACCCTGGCGTTCTTTTTATGCCATGGGTGGTATCTTGTATGAAAGTCTGTTGCCAAGGCGTCAAGGTTTCCCGAGTGCAAGTCGACGATGAGGTTGTCGAAGTCAAAAACACCCATAGGGTTGTCTTCATGGCAGACGATTGAATGAGTATGTTTCATTTCGATTCCTGCGTTGTCGATTCCTTGCAGAGTGATGACAAGGTACTTGTCCTGATGGTTCTCAATGAGGGCGACCTTCTCACTTAAGTTCCAATTCACGTACATCCCTGTATCCTTCTCTCGGTGACGAAGGTACACGTAATCCTTGGACTGGTTCACACCGAATGTCCAGGACTCGACGACGGCTTTGAATTGCCAGAGCTTGCTGTATAGCTCTGGCATCTCTGATATGAAGGGCTCCTCTTCCACCCATTTTGTGAAAGGCTCAATGAATGGGAGAGTAGCCGAGTAGTCGTATTCAGACTCAGCCGCCATGTTGATATGTATCTGAGCATAGTAAACCACTATGATCAGAATTATAATTTGATATTTATCTTTGAGGCGAAGATAATAGATTAGAGAATTCCGGATTAATGCATTTCGAGTGGACCATTATCAAAGCAGGCTGCACATGATATCCAGAGCAGTGCAGAATGAGCAGACTATATTCATAATTGATAAGTACGATCCTGGATATATAGTATCACATTAACTAAGATTGGTAACTACGATCTTGGATTTCTATTTATCCTCGGACCGAGGATAATTTATTTTTAATTTGGTTTGGTTTATTTTTATTGTGTTGTCTTCGTTGCCGTTTATCCTCGGTCCGAGGATAAATGGTTCTTCTTGAGTTTTAGTGTATTTTATTTGACTTGTTTTTGTTGTCATTTATCCTCGGACCGAGGATAAATGGTTCTTAATTAGTGTTGGTGTATTCTATTTGGGTTGTCTTCGTTGCCGTTTATCCTCGGTCCGAGGATAAATGGTTCTTCTTGAGTTTTAGTGTATTTTATTTGACTTGTTTTCGTTGTCATTTATCCTCGGACCGAGGATAAATGGTTCGTAATTAGTGTTGGTGTATTCTATTTGTTCTTTTTTGGTACTATTTATCCTCGGTCCGAGGATAATTGGTTCTTATTTAGCTCATGTGTTCTTTATTTGTGTTAGTTTTGTGGTTATTTATCCAGGGGCCGACCGTCAATTTCTGTATTTTATTAGTTTTGTGGTTTTTGTATTTCATTAGTTGTGTTCATGTAGGTTATCTTCGAGTCGAAGATGATTATCTTCGACCCGAAGATGATTTCTATTGTTCAAAGAAGAATAACTGAAGAAAATGAAGTCAGAAACCCTATTTCTAATACTAATCATCTGTGCTCATGTAGAATGCAAACATAGATTACAATCTTGATTCAATTAGAACGTGCATAGAAACAAAAATGATATCACGCATTCAAACCAAGAGCAGTGGTAGACACAGAAATTGAAAAGTTCCTCACCTCCTGCAGCAAATTATCGAATGCTTCAAAAAAATTTCAACACTTCCAGATGTAGTCGACTCTGCCTAAACCCTAATGCAATGACAAATGAACAAAAATCACAAACCCGAATTCTAAAACCTAAGCAACTAACACTGGCATGGAAATTGGAACAAGATAAACAATTTGAAAACACAACAATGATTTGAAACAAGAATATGAATAATTGCAAACTACATGCCCAAAGAACAAAAAAAATAACTACATACACAAAGAATAAATCAAAAAACTTGGTGCAAAATATTGGGAAGATGGAAACTCACGTTGAAACTGGAGCTAGAAAGTCACGCTGACACTGGAGCTGGAAACTCGTGCTGCAGCTGGAGCTGGAAACTCACACTGCTGCGTGCAACTCCCGTGCAACCCCGTGCACAAATCGAGAAACCCCCGCGCTTGAAGATCGAAAACCCCGCGTCTGAAGTTGAAAACTCCACACCTCAAACTGGAAGTAAACCGCGCCTCAAACTCGGTGTTTCAGGTTTGAAAACACCGCGCAACCCCGTGCAACCCCGTGCAACCCACGCGCGCCCCAAATCGAAAACAGTGCCCCAAATCGCAACCCCGTGCTGAAAACCTGGAAGTAAACTTGGAAGTAAAGGTTTGAAAACACCGCGCAACCCCGTGCAACCCACGCGCGCCCCAAATCGAAAACAGTGCCCCAAATCGCAACCCCGTGCTGAAAACCTGGAAGTAAACTTGGAAGTAAAGGTTTGAAAACACCGCGCAACCCCGTGCAACCCACGCGCGCCCCAAATCGAAAACAGTGCCCCAAATCGCAACCCCGTGCTGAAAACTTGGAAGTAAACCTGGAAGTAAAGGTTTGAAAACACCGCGCAACCCCGTGCAACCCACGCGCGTCCCAAATCGAAAACAGTGCCCCAAATCGCAACCCCGTGCTGAAAACCTGGAAGTAAACCTGGAAGTAAAGGTTTGAAAACACCGCGCAACCCCGTGCAACCCCGTGCAACCCAAATCGAAAACAGTGCCCCAAATCGCAACCCCGTGCTGAAAACCTGGAAGTAAACCTGGAAGTAAAGGTTTGAAAACACCGTGCAACCCCGTGCAACCCACGCGCGCCCCAAATCGAAAACAGTGCCCCAAATCGCAACTCCATGCTGAAAACCTGGAAGTAAACCTGGAAGTAAAGGTTTGAAAACACCGCGCAACCCCGTGCAACCCCGTGCAACCCCGTGCAACTCCACGCCTCAAACTGGAAGTAAACCGCGCCTCAACCTGAAAACACCACCCCAAACCAAAGCTACAAAAACAAAACGCGCTAAGCTGGAAAAATGTTCGTGAAAAAAGATTGGGAAACTTTCGGAGGAAAGGGACGACGGACCAACCCTGGTTCCAACCCTCCTTCCCCGAACCTCCTTCCCCGGCTTCGGGCCTCTCCCGAACCTCCTTCCCCAGCTTCGGTCCTTCCCAATCCTACTCCTTTTACCCTACAGGAGTGTATGTCGCCAAACTTGCGAAATGTATGTCGCCAAACTTGCCTCCCCAGAACCTATTTCTTCTAAGCTTCAAGTCCTATACACGTAGGTGTCTTGAACGCTTGAACAGCATGTGGGTCATAATGAAAATCATCTATTTTTTCACCATGCGAATTGTTTGTTTAAAAAAATGATAAAGTTCTCATATGAAGAGAAAGTACTGTAGATGATCTTTCCTTTGCACTCAAATTTTGGAGGATGAATAGTTGCATTTTTGTCCGACACAAAGAGATTTCTGTCATTCATCAACCAAAAAATGGTCTGGCGTTATGCATGGTCTACAAAATGTAAGAGAACTTCATCCAATTCAATTTTTGTAGGTCCCTATTTTCCAAAGTAGCATTTGATTTTGAAGAATTGAAAATTCAACCACAAATTCAACCCCATGACATTTGGGCTCTCTAAATGTTCCAATTTAAAAAAAAAATTAACCTTTGAATGTCTGGACGGTCATCATGGAAATCATTTGTTTTGTCACCGTACAAATTGTTGGCTTAAAAAAATGAAACATCAACAGATTGTAGTTGAAACTCTAATTGGAAGACAAACTATTGTAGTTGATCTTTATTTTTCACCATAAATTTTGGAAGATGAATAGTTACATTTGTGTCCAGTACGGCAAGATTGTTTCTCATTCATTTATCAAGAAATGGCTTAGCAGTTGTTTAGGGATTAAAGAAAGTAAAGAGTCCACGTAATGGGACTAAGAGATGTTGAAGACATGTATGAAGCAATTGTGCAAAGTGTGTTTCATTTCTTCTCATCCCATAATTTATCTCTTTTAGACTTTTTCACGTAATGTAGACATTTCCTTATTTCAAGAATTTCGGAAAAAATTCCATATCCATTGGGGGGTTTTATATTTTCTAATTTAAACAAATTTGAATAAAATTTAATCAATAGTATTTCTAATTTGTAATGTACCTAACACTCTAAATAACCAAGGTTTTTTTTTAGCTTCTTGGAATTCATTGTAAGTTTCAAATGAATCTAAGCATCTTTAGAACTTATACACCAAAACACAATTTCCAAATTTCAAACCCTATTCAAGGCTTACGTAAGATTTTGAGCATTCCATATACTAAAATTTTACCCTAAATACAAAGTTTAGTAAATGTAACCAAACTTCTAAAGTATTGTCATGAATAAAAAAATAATTAAATAATAAATAATTTAGTTTTTTCTATGCTATTTTTTTAAAATTATAAAGAACTTTTACTTTTTAGATGATCGTAATCTATAAAGGTCTAAACACCATTTTTTTTAAGATTAAACATTTAAAAAGGTATGGAATAACTATTAAATGGCACAAGAAAGAAAATGTAGAAGTTCAAAATATTTTGAACTAGAATTTAGGATTCTTAAGTGAATAAATTTGGTGCCATTTGTTTGGTAAATCAACAAAACATTAAAATTAAGTATTCATGTTTTGTAGTTTAAAGAACTATTATTTCATACATAACTTGCACTTTTTGAATAATTATGTGTTTGAAGTACAGAAGATGTAATAAAAGAATTTCTAAAACTTGTAGAGTACTAATTTTTTATACAATTTAGCGAGTCATTGTATGGGATACATTATAATACATTCATTTCTAGGAGGTGAACCTCTCATGAAGATTATTTATGTGACATTGAAGTCGTTCAAGGCTCTAAACCATGATGGAGTTAAAAATAATGATTGGTAGCAAATGAATGGAAAGTCCATCATTCATTTCAATGTACTAACAAAGTAGTCTAATTTGAAGCCAATTATGCTCCAAATCATGGTTTGGGATGCCATGTAGGTGGACATGACGACTTCTTAGAACATGGGTCTCTACATTTTGTACACTTCACATAATTATTAAGCTTTTAAAAATGAGTATGGATCCTACTTTGTATAGTTCTAGTTCTCATACTTTCTTTTTGAAATATTCTAAGCGTGTGCTTTTTATTTCTTTTATCTTCATAAAAGTTTAGTTTTTTTTCATTGTAGTTCTTCATAGTGTTCTGCAAACTTTATGTTTTTTCATCCAAATCATTCTAATTTAAAAAACAATTGAACAAAATTATATATTACACTGAAGAATCATAATTCTTTCAAATTTATACAAAAATTTAACTAGTACAATATGTTGTTGATCTCCAATACTTATCCTCTTTAAAATTTCATAGCTCTTATGATTTTAGTTACATAATAAAAACAACATAATTACCTTCATTTTTCATTAGTTGCTAATGTATTGTACAAGACAAATAGCAAGAATTTGATGTGCTCATACGTAAATGCAAATTTCTTAGAATGAGTTTCAACATTTATGGAAAATAAAACATAACAAGTACCGCATTTTATAGAATTAAATGTTAAAAAATTCAGAATTGTACATTGTTCTTTGTTTTCAAAACAGAAGCTCAAAGTTCTATATTTTTTTTATAAAATTAAATTACAGATTCAAAAGTACCATGTAAGATTTTGGGTAATTTTGAACATGTACGGTCATTTAGATGTCCACAACATTGGAGATCCTTTATTAATTGAAACTAGTAATATTCAAAATAAAAAGGCATTATGTTTTATTGCCTGCTATTATTTCAAAAATTTCAAGAATCCTAATAAAATTTATATAAGAAGCATCTTTCAATTTCAGGATATTGGAATTTCAGAAATAAATGTGAATTTTGAATATCATTTGCAAAATCAAGATGAATTCATGAACATATTCGTGAATGAATTCAATGAACATTGAATTCATGAGCATGTAATTTACATTTGTTGAAGACTTTGCTATTGCTCCTAAACCTTAAACCCTGAACCCTACACCCAAAACCCTACATCATAAACCCTAAACCCTAAACCCCAAAATCCGAAAGTCCAAACTTCATTCCCTATTGAAAGCTTTCATTACGTACAATTCTGTTTATAGCCAATACACATTGGACCCAACATGTGCCAAATTACTGTGGTTACCTACCGTAAACATTCATCTAAATCAGACATAAGAATAAACTATTTAAAAAAAAGGTTGGTTGGTGGGTGGTGTATGAATTGCCAAATTTGCCAAATCCGAAATTCCGCTGTGACTACAAAGAATATTTCCACATTTTTGGAAAAAAGGTCACTGCCAAAAATTCCACAAAGTACAAATCCCCCTATTAAAATCTAAAAAAGATCGGCTACGTCAGATCCCATTTCTATTCATAAAAATTTCCATCACATTCCACATCATTGTCATTATTTGGGGGATGATAATGTCAACGGCCCTATAATCCGAGGAGGTACTTCTCCCCTACGCCCTCAAAATTATGAAGATTTCAAATACTATTAAATTTCCCGCTCACATTCTCCCGCTTACATTCTTCCGCTAGTGTCTGCATCGACTCTCTTCCTCGAGCACCTCATTTCCTCTCTCGTGTTTTCCAGTATTCCCTCCTCCGCGGCCTCTTGCAGACATTGCTACCGCACGGCCTTTGAACATATGTTTTTGCAGTGCATTTACAAGTTTATGTGACTAATTTGCTTAGTTTTGCACGGGTTATCGTAAGTTTCTCTATTTCCCTTCTCCCCTTCTCACTGAATGCTAGATTTCTGCTCTTGGTCGTCAGTGTTAAGCAAAGTTACATGTAGTATTACGTAGTCCTCCGATTCTTGGAGTTTAGGGAATTCAGGTGTCAAATCTCAAATGTTGTCCTGTCTATGTTATGTTCAAGAATGAACAACCGATTCTTGCGCCGTAAATGTCGGAACTATAAATTTGTCTATCACATATATGCATGGAGGTTATCCTCGGGTCGAGGATAACCACAAACATGAATAGATATTCAGAAACATGCATGCAGGTTATCCTCGTCTCGAGGATAATTTCAAACATGCAAGGACATTAACCTTGAGCCTAGCATAATCACAAACATACATGGAGATTATCCTCGGGTCGAGGATAATCTGAAACATGCATGAAGATCATCTTTCATCCAAGAATAATTTCCAACACGCACCTTGATTATCCTCGACCCGAGGATAATTTCCAACACGCACCGTGATTATCCTCGACCCGAGGATAATTTCCAACACGCACCGAGATTATCCTCGACCCGAGGATAATCTCCAACACGCACCGAGATTATCCTCGACCCGAGGATAATCTCCAACACGCACCGAGATTATCCTCGACCTGAGGATAATCTCCAACACGCACCGAGATTATCCTCGACCCGAGGATAATCACATACATACATAGAATATGAATGATAACCATAGACAAACATAGTCATTCATTGACATTTGAATTGATATACAGAGTTCATGTACATAATAAGTGTGACACTCCAATGTCGACTGTGGGAATACATATTATCTCTCAATCTTGTCCGCCAGGTATCTTCAAATCGAAGATACATTTTGTTTTCTTACTCCTACTACCTACTCCAAAATGGTATACAATTTTACCCTCCAACTGAGGTTGCTTTGCTCCCTGTTTTGTCAATGTGTTCTACTTATTTATTATCCTCGACTCGAGGATACTCATAATAGTATGAATTAATTTTTTTTCTTTCACGCGTAGAATGGATACTCCAGATGCCAACGAGTTTACAATTCCAGTGCCAACTTTGCCGCCGGGTGTTGCAGCCTGCGAGGGATTTCCTCGAGCTTCTTGGTATACAAAATGCGTCACACTCAGAAATGAGGAGGGGGTAGAGGTGGCAAAAGGGATTTGTCATAATGTTGATGCAGATCTCGTCATTGACATGGACGGGCAGCCACTCGGTGATGACCGGGTTGCAATTCAAATTGTAGAGTCTTTGTGTGAGGCAGATGTTCCGTCGGAGTGGATGTGGTCCATGCACTCCTGGCACATTTCCAGGGTCTACCTTAATGGTGCCAGCTTATATGACCACGAACAAACGCATCTCTTCAATACTGCAGTCTCTTCAAACGGTTCGAGGCGGCGTGTTCGGACTGGAGTTCGTTCCTATGAAAGCTCACGTGAGAGGACTGAGCCTACCAATCTCCCGAAGAAAGAAGCCCTCCTCACAGAGCAAGCAATTGCTGATGTTTCTAGTATGAAATGTTGCCAGAAGAATTGCTTGCAACCATTTCCACGTGGTCAGATTCAAGCTGTTCGGTCTCTACTTCATATTGATGGTGGAGTGTTCTGGCGCAAGTCACGTCTGCTTGACGTGCACAAGCAAACCCACACTGATTCCAATGGAAGGGACATGATTACCTTGGCAAACCATGAAATTTGTTCGGTTGCTTGGTGCGCCATCCATGGAGTATCGAAGGCTACCTTTTATAGATACAAGAAGATGGCAAAAGATGACCAGAAACCGGAGCATCATGGCAACCTTGGAATGAAAAAACCTCGGACACACACTTTGCAAGCAACAGCAACTCTTCGATTGTTAGTGGAGAATGAAGCGGACACGATGCCTCACAAATCGAGGACCCTTGAGTCTGGAGAGAAAGTCCCCTCCATGGTCCTACCGTCTGCATTTCGTTGGAAGGACAAGTTGCCACAGATTAACAATGTCAATTCCTCACTTCAATTGCAAAATATTTCGGCTAGTGGATTGAGCAACATACGTCGTCAATCTTTTCCAGAGTATGCTCCAAAGGCTAGAGGAGATAGTTTTTCTCGTTGTGGAACCTGCGATAGATATAGGCAACTTAAGAGTGCTTGCACTCCACGTTCACGAGCGCAAGACGTGTGGTCTAACAAATTGAGAGTGCACCTATCGGGACAAAAGGCGCATAGGGACTTGTACTATGGAAACCGTTCAATGTCTGAGATGTATCCTGACAAGGTTTTGACTATAATCCATGACAAGATGGATCACTCAAAGACTGCTTCCCCTCATTACTCGCACAAGAGTAAGGGAAATGATTCTTTCATGAAGATGCCTGTCGCTGTTACAGGCATGATTGCTCATGGTCATGGAGATGTGCGATATGCACACTATGGCTTGGACATATTCCCAACAGACTCCAACCATACTATTGGGTCCATTGCAAAATTATTGCGAGATCTAGAGTCCCAACCGAAGCATTCATCTCGTCAATTGTTTGTAGGAGGAGAGCGTTCTGAACTGACAGAGGCTTTGTTAATAGGTTCAGAGATTTGTACGGACTCTCTCGGGTCCCCCCCTGAAGTATTGGTGGAAGTTCAACCTCTTCCTCCAACATTGACTCTTCAGCTTGACAATGCTTCTGGTGACAACAAGAATCGGTGGGTTTTTGCATTCTGTTCTCTTCTTGTCTATAGAGCTATTTTTCGAGAAATATACATTAATTTCCTCATTGTTGGACACACTCATGAGGACATTGATGCTCTATTTGGTCGTTGGAGCACTAAATTGAAGACGAATGACTACCCCACACTTCCAAGGTTGATGAAGTCTTTCATGGATTGTGAAACACAACCCGTAATTCCTCATCTCATTGAGGAGGTTCCTGATTTTAAGCGATTTGTGGACGGGTACTTGCATACAGGCGATGATTCTCTACAAGGTCATTCTCAAGCGCAACAGTTTAAAATTTATAAGGATTCCAATGGGTGGCCATTGATGCAATACAAGATCCTTTGTACCGATGTTGATTGGTTGCCGAAAGAGGGTGGGGGGATTCGCTTGTGGAAGGAGACAATAGATGGGCACCCTAAAGTACCGAGGGGTAGTCCTCTACCTTTGCCACCGCAACAAATGCGTTGCTTTGATGAGATTTGCAAGGGTTTAGATGGGTACATTGCATTGTGGGGGGCAACGGGAAATCAAGACTTATCTGGCGAGTTTAGGAGGAAGAATGAGCCGGTGCGGAAATATTAGGAAGGTGTGAGAAGTGCTCTCAATGCTCCGCTTGTGGTACATGAGACATTGCAGCATGGATTTTGGCCAAATTCTCGTGTTGCTGATGAGGTGGAAGACCAATACCTAGATGATGGTACGATGCGTGAGGAGTTTGCAGAAGATGCACCTTTTGTTGGTCGTAGGCGTGATCGTCCACCTCCTTCATTTCGTATTGGCCGTGATGTATATGCAGGTTACTTAGTTGTTGTGCGCCCCGCTGACGGTGACCTCCGTCCATTTTGGCTTGCTCGGGCTTTAACAAATCCTAATCCAGATCCAGGTCATGTCAATTCGATTCAACTTCAATATTGGACACCTACGTCTTTTCATCACACCAATGAAGAAACATATGCTGGGTGGGACACAAAACAAGGGAATTCTTGGTGCGAGGATAAGGCTATCTCTCCGAGTTGGACGCATACAGACTGCATTATGACTGCTTGGAAGCCACGTTTCAAAGAAGGCACTTCTGATCCAAAAGTTAGAATTCCCAAAACACAAATTGCTATCATCCAGACATCGGTGGATGCATATGTATCTAGTGAAAGCAATAATGTATCTTCGGAGTGAAGATGAATAGTTTGTAGGCATAGGAAATCATGAGGAGTTTTGCGAGTTTGTACGTTATTTTCTTAACTTTAGGGAGGATGACAAAAAAATATGGAAAAAAATAAATTATAAAGAGTTGTAGAAGTTGATAGTTTCTTTGATTAGGGCAAAAAAAATATAATAAAAAGTTGTTAGAAAAAAACATGTGGAGAAGATGAAATAGATTTAGTTTTTTTATTCTTTTAGTTCATTGTTTTGATCTTTTTTTATATTATTTTAGAATTTGATGTTATAGATGTTGTATAATATAATATATTTTTATTTTTATTTCTTGTATGGTATTGTGTATTTTGTAAGTTCTTCATTGGAATTCTATTGTCTATGACATTTGTTATGGAACACGATGAGTACTAATGTTTTCTATACAAAGTAATTATGAACTTCTCTATCTAAGCATATGTCAAATTCTTTACTTTGACATTGTAGTTTTTGATCAGGCTAGGTGTACAAATGTATTCTATCATGGATGATTTCAAAAATCTCTACCTCACTATATGTCAAACTATTTACTTAGATATTTTAGTTAAGCACTTATTATAAATGGCTCTAGTTTCCCATCCAAAATCCCTCCTTTCAACGTCCTTCACTACTATTTTTGTCCTCCAATTTCTTATACTTGTACAAATTCTTTATTCTTCAAGCAGTTTATGGTCTCAATTTTTTGAATTGTCTCAATTTAATGGACTCTTCTACATACTAAATTTAGGAAGATGATTAAAATGAGAATCCACATTGTCTCAATTTAATGAATATGGCCTTAAATGTAGGTTTTGTTTCTTAATAGAATTTCAAACCTCATTTAGGCATAGTAGAAAAAAAAAATTCAAAACACCTTGAACTAAGAGAAGTTGGTTAATGAAGAGAAATTTCATTTCCAAAAATCCGTTTAAGATTTAGAATCTCCGATCAAAAGTTATAGACAAATTTGAGAGGGTTGGAAGGGAATGATTTTTTACAATTTCAAACTTCCTCTCTCAAATCTGTCCATATATTTTAATTGGATGCTCTAAATCTCAAACGGATTTTTGGAAATGAAAGTTATCTTCATTTACCAACTTCTCTTAGTTCAAAGTGTTTTGAAAAATAAATTCTACCATGCCTAAATGAGGTTTGAAATTCTATTGAAATACAAAATCTACTTTTGACTTAATTATGAGCGGTTGAGCTCCTACTAATTCTAATTTACATTATCCCACATGGGTTGTTCTACATCCTACCACTTCATATGTATATAAAGAGTTTCTCTACTCAATTTTAATCTTAAGGTAAGATGGAGATATTTTTCAACAAATGTGGGATGGGGTTGGTGGATTTAATTCTCTTATTTAACTGAAAGCAATTTTTTGTGATTTGGTGTGCTTGTTTGGCAAGTTTGTTGTAGGAATGCTCTTACATTGGAAAAGTTGGGTGTTCCTAATGCGGTCACTAATCACTCCATGAGCGTCAGGTTAGATATTGATTGTGGTTTGAGAAACTGTCATAGAGTCATGAGGTGTCCACTATGGACGATTTTACCGTAATGGGCTGTTTTACCTTAATACTAGAGGCGTTCATGCATGAGCAAGCATGTGAACTTTTTCTAGCCTTTAACTTTTGTATCTTTGATCTTTCAGGTAGGAAGGCCCAATACATGATGTGCAATGGTCTCCAATTGCTACTATTAAAACTTAAAGCATGTTGTTGAGTATCTTTGTTATGAAAAGTCTAGTGAATTGGTGTCAACTGAGATTTATTGTTGCACAATTTTGAGTGGTTGGAAATTATATTTGAGTTGGAAGTAGACAAAATTTTAGTGTAAACAATGTGGAGTTAGGAGTGGTGGCACAGTTTGTGCCACCTTAGGCAATTACATGCACCATGTTGTTCAAATTTAAGGTTTGCATGCCTTCATTTTTTAACTTCATTTGCACCATTGATGAACAATTGTTTGACATTCTACTGCTATGAGCTTTAGAAAATTATATTTAATTCCATTTAAGTTTAACAACTGCAAAATCAAATTGTGATGGATGTATCTTCTCTCTTCTTCCATGAAAATTTGTTAGAAAATGCTTTGATCTCCATAGAAGAGATCTTAAGCTAATATACTCTTAAATGAGTGGTTGTTGCCCACGGACCTTTTAGGAGGTATACAAATTCGTTTGTGAAGGCTTAGAGCATTATGCAAATAATTTAGCCCCTTCTACTTAATAAGGAGGCATACAAATTCATTTGTGAAGGCTTAAAGTGTTATGCTAATAATTTTGCTCTACTATAGGTTGCCTATAGTTCATGGTACAAACAATGTTAGATGTTGAATTCAAAGGTCGTTTGCTTAACTTAATCCTTAAAGAACTAGATCCATTGTGAGATGGTCAAACATCATGTTCGAGCTAAATTTCGACCTTTACATTGTATTCAAATATCAATCTTATATTTTTAATATATAACATCAAGAATTGTCTATTGCATTAAAATAATTCAATTTGTTTTGTGAAAAATGGTAAAAGTTAATTAATGAATATACCAATAAATTTGAATTTTTTCTAGATTAGGTACTAGTTACAATGGAAATTGGTGTGAAGATTTATCAATTAATTATTCCATATTTTACATCTAGAACACACTTGCTAATAATCTTCAAATCAAATGCCACTGTCAAGCTAAATTTATCCTTTGATATAATTGACCTATAAAAAAATTAATTCTTTCAATTGTAAAAGAATTTATTTACTAATGATATTCATTTTTCAAAATTTTAGATGAAAAAACCAAATTATTGTAATTTTTAAAGCTAAAATAAAATAAAATACATTATAGTAATTTGAATATTTTATCATAAATGAAGGTTAGAATGGAAAATATTATTTTGTAATTAAAATTTTTAAACCATTTAGAAAGAAGAAAATATGAATAAAATACACACTATATTATATAATTTCGATTCTAATACATAGTAGAGCTTGCAATTGGAATAATTCTTTCAATTATAGAATTTTTTCAAAATTTTGAAATGGAGTAATAACATGATTTATCAAGATTAATTTTATTAGCTTAAATTCCCCCCCCTAAAATGGTTATTTTGAAATTTACAATCAAAGTTGGCCTAAGCACATCCATCTTTTGGATGCCTCGACCATTGAGACTATACGAACCTAAATTTATAGGTTGTATAAAAATTGTTTTCATGTTTTACAATTTTTATGCATTTCTCGGTTTCTCCTCAATTTGAAATTCCAAATAGGCACCATTGGCCTCTTAGAGTATGATTGGTGTGTGAAGTCAATTGTTTGTTTCATATTGCATTCATCAACCTCCTAAATGTGTTGAGAATATGATGGATTGAAGGTATGCAATATCTAAAGGAAACCTAACTTTACATGGTCCATATATTATAAGAGATTGTGAGGATGAAATATCTAATTGTAGATTATCTTTCAGCCGACATTCTTCATTCTATTTAATATTGTTTTCAAAATAATGGTATTGTAAACCATGGTTGCTATTATGTGAGCCAAGAATCATGAGCAAATGAGCGTAAGAGTACGTACACCTATGTTATAGATGTCTATATTATAAAAATCTTTCATGATTATAATGTATCTATATTATAATTATCTATATTATAGGTGCTTATATATTGAGAGCACCTTCAATGGTTGAGAAGTATCTACTTATACATATGTTCAAAGCTCCTAAGCTTGAATTTTTATACTCATAAGCTAGCATTGTTGTATTGTGAATTGCATGTTTTTCTTAAACTTGTAATTTTTTACTCACTAAGATAGCTCAAGGACAAACCATATTGTTAAACTATCATAAAGAAAAAATTTTAATTTAATTTTCTTTCAATGAAAAGATATAGTATAATATAATTTGTTTTTAGAAGCAACACTAAATATAATGAAGAGTGTAGCTAGAATCTAGGCTAGAATGTGCTTGAATTGCCTCAATGCAATCCCCAAAAGTTTACTAACTAAAAACTTAAAAATATACTTAAAAAGACAAGAGGCTAATAATCTAATTGTTTTATATGGAGTATTAGTTAATGTGGTCATTCAAAACAATGTATAAAAACAAATGGATACTTACTTATTCTTTGGAGTTGAAATGGTTAATTCTATTAGAAATGAATGGAGGCTTTAAAATTCTTTTTCAAAGAATTTTTAAGATTTGCACCAAATTTATAGAACAATTAATAAAGATTCATATTATCTTGACTTTAAAAACATCACATGCTTTCACATGTCTTTTTATTGATCAAGGAATATTTTTGAAAGTTCTTGTGAATAAGAATAATATAGTATTACATCAAATTAAGAGTCAAAATGAAACATAGATATGACTCAATCATTGTTTTAACTAAACTTCATGTTTATAAATTAATTTGGTATTTTGAGTTGTTCCTTTTGCTTCAAATCTAGAATTATGACAATTCCAAATTTGAAAACAAAGGAATGAATTGAATTCAAAATTGTTTAACTTTTCTTTCTCAATGTTATTTAAGATGGAATAAAATAAAAATTTCATGAATTTTTCATCATTCATATAAGAAAGTTTTAGTGAGACATTCCTTTTAGATACTTGTATCATGCTTGGACCCCTTCTAAAAAAGGACTAATCAAGTCTAAGTGATGGTAGCATTTGAGAGAGTAGCAATACACTTTTGTCCTGTGATTTCAATCTTGCATTATATATGAAAATGAACGCTGAGAAAATTCCACTCAGAAGCAAATAAAAGCACACTAGGAATGCAAATATGTAATGTCAACTATAGACAAATCAATGACACTTGAAAATTGGATGTAAGTCAAAATAATAGGTGGCCAAGTACAACAATCTATTACCTCATCAACAATCAATTGGAAAATATTCAATGGGAAACCATGTGAAAGTCATGTTTGGTTCCACCAAGATATCTCTCTCTTGTTCCACTGAATTATCAAGTCAGCTTCCAAGCATACTTCAACATCACTAGACAATACACTTTCTAGATGTGCAACTGATCCTTATTAAAACCCAAACTACCAAGTTCTTAAATGTTCCAAAGGGTTCAATTGATTTTGGATTCCACTACAAATGAGATCCAAGTGAGTCAAATTTTGGAGGTCTCAAAACAAACTTGGTAACCCTACGAGCTCACTTTAAAACTTCCAAATACTCAAGATTAAAAAAAAATTGAGACATTGAGGTAAACATTGGATTCTACATTCTTTATGGTCTTGAATTTTCAAATTCTAGAGGCCTCCAAATGAATCTGGTAGATCCTTGACTCAACCACAATTGGCAAGATTCAACACTCGTATCAACACTTTCAACTTGCTCAACGTTCCAAAAGATTGGGGTAAGCTTCCAATGGCACTTCCTTGAAGATACAAGTTTTCCAAATTTTGGAGGCCTCCAAATGAATGTGGTAGCTCCTCAAGCTTACCACACCATGCAAGATTCAATACTTTCAACTTGCTCAACGTTCCAAAAGATTGGGGTAAGCTTCCGATTACACTTCTTTGAAGATCCAAATTCTTCAAATTTTAGAGGCTTCCAAATGAATGTGGTAGCTCCTCAAGCTCACCACACCATGCAAATTTCAACACTTTCAACTTGCTCAACGTTCCAAAAGATTGGGGTAAGCTTCCGGTGGCACATCCTTGAAGATCCAAGTTTTCCAAATTTTGGAGGCCTCCAAATGAATGTGGTAGCTCCTCAAGTTCACCAGACCATGCAAGATTCAACACTTTCAACTTGCTCAATGTTCCAAAAGATTGCGGTAAGCTTCTAATTGCACTTCCTTCAAGATACAAGTTTTCCAAATTTTGGAGGCCTCCAAATGAATGTGGTAGCTCTTCAAGCTCACCACAACTAGCAAGATTCAATACTTCCAACTTGCTCAACGTTCCAAAAGATTGGGGTAAACTTCCGATTACACTTCTTTGAAGATCCAAATTCTTCAAATTTTAGAGGCTTCCAAATCAATGTGGTAGCTCCTCAAGTTCACCACACCATGCAAATTTCAACACTTTCAACTTGCTCAACGTTCCAAAAGATTGGGGTAAGCTTCCGGTGGCACATCCTTGAAGATCCAAGTTTTCCAAATTTTGGAGGCCTCCAAATGAATGTGGTAGCTCCTCAAGCTTACCAGAACTAGCAAGATTCAATACTTCCAACTTGCTCAACGTTCCAAAAGATTGGGGTAAGCTTCCGATTGCACTTCTTTGAAGATCCAAATTCTTCAAATTTTGGAGGCTTCCAAATGAATATGGTAGCTCCTCAAGCTCACCACACCATGCAAGTTTCAACACTTTCAACTTGCTCAACGTTCCAAAAGATTGGGGTAAGCTTCCAATGGCACTTCCTTGAAGATACAAGTTTCCCAAATTTTGGAGGCCTCCAAATGAATGTGGTAGCTCCTCAAGCTTACCACACCATGCAAGATTCAATACTTTCAACTTGCTCAACGTTCCAAAAGATTGGGGTAAGCTTCCGATTACACTTCTTTGAAGATCCAAATTCTTCAAATTTTAGAGGCTTCCAAATGAATGTGGTAGCTCCTCAAGCTCACCACACCATGCAGGTTTCAACACTTTCAACTTGCTCAACGTTCCAAAAGATTGGGGTAAGCTTCCGATTGCACTTCCTTCAAGATCCAAGTTTTCCAAATTTTGGAGGCCTCCAAATGAATGTGGTAGCTCCTCAAGCTTACCACAACTAGCAAGATTCAATACTTCCAACTTGCTCAACATTCCAAAAGATTGGGGAAAGCTTCCGATTGCACTTCCTTGAAGATCCAAGTTTTCCAAATTTTGGAGGCCTCCAAATGAATGTGGTAGCTCCTCAAGCTTACCACACCATGCAAGATTCAATACTTTCAACTTGCTCAACGTTCCAAAAGATTGGGGTAAGCTTCCTATTGCACTTCTTTGAAGATCCAAATTCTTCAAATTTTGGAGGCTTCCAAATGAATATGGTAGCTCCTCAAGCTCACCACACCATGCAAGTTTCAACACTTTCAACTTGCTCAACGTTCCAAAAGATTGGGGTAAGCTTCCGATGGCACTTCCTTCAAGATCCAAGTTTTCCAAATTTTGGAGGCCTCCAAATGAATGTGGTAGCTCCTCAAGCTTACCAGAACTAGCAAGATTCAATACTTCCAACTTGCTCAACATTCCAATAGATTGGGGAAAGCTTCCGATTGCACTTCCTTGAAGATCCAAGTTTTCCAAATTTCGAAGGCCTCCAAATGAATGTGGTAGCTCCTCAAGCTTACCACACCATGCAAGATTCAATACTTTCAACTTGCTCAACGTTCCAAAAGATTGGGGTAAGCTTCCGATTGCACTTCTTTGAAGATCCAAATTCTTCAAATTTTGGAGGCTTCCAAATGAATATGGTAGCTCCTCAAGCTCACCACACCATGCAAGTTTCAACACTTTCAACTTGCTCAACGTTCCAAAAGATTGGGGTAAGCTTCCGATGGCACATCCTTGAAGATCCAAGTTTTCCAAATTTTGGAGGCCTCCAAATGAATGTGGTAGCTCCTCAAGCTTACCAGAACTAGCAAGATTCAATACTTCCAACTTGCTCAACATTCCAATAGATTGGGGAAAGCTTCCGATTGCACTTCCTTGAAGATCCAAGTTTTCCAAATTTCGAAGGCCTCCAAATGAATGTGGTAGCTCCTCAAGCTTACCACACCATGCAAGATTCAATACTTTCAACTTGCTCAACGTTCCAAAAGATTGGGGTAAGCTTCCGATTGCACTTCTTTGAAGATCCAAATTCTTCAAATTTTGGAGGCTTCCAAATGAATATGGTAGCTCCTCAAGCTCACCACACCATGCAAGTTTCAACACTTTCAACTTGCTCAACGTTCCAAAAGATTGGGGTAAGCTTCCGATGGCACATCCTTGAAGATCCAAGTTTTCCAAATTTTGGAGGCCTCCAAATGAATGTGGTAGCTCCTCAAGCTTACCAGAACTAGCAAGATTCAATACTTCCAACTTGCTCAACATTCCAAAAGATTGGGGTAAGCTTCCGATTGCATTTCCTTGAAGATCCAATTTTTCCAAATTTTGGAGGCTTCCAAATGAATGTGGTAGCTCCTCAAGCTTACCACAACTAGCAAGATTCAATACTTCCAACTTGCTCAATATTCCAAAAGATTGGGGTAAGCTTCCGATGGCACATCCTTGAAGATACAAGTTTCCCAAATTTTGGAGGCCTCCAAATGAATGTGGTAGCTCCTCAAGCTTACCACAACTAGCAAGATTCAATACTTTCAACTTGCTCAACATTCCAAAAGATTGGGGTAAGCTTCCGATTGCAGTTCTTTGAAGATCCAAGTTTTCCAAATTTCGGAGGCCTCCAAATGAATGTGGTAGCTCCTCAAGTTCACCAGACCATGCAAGACTCAACACTTTCAACTTGCTCAACGTTCCAAAAGATTGCGGTAAGCTTCTAATTGCACTTCCTTCAAGATACAATTTTTCCAAATTTTGGAGGCCTCCAAATGAATGTGGTAGCTCCTCAAGTTCACTACACCATGCAAGATTCAATACTTTCAACTTGTTCAACGTTCCCATGGATTGGGGTAAACTTTTGATTGCACTTCCTTGAAGATCCAAGTTTTCCAAATTTTGGAGGCCTCCAAATGAATGTGGTAACTCCTCAAGCTTACTACACCATGCAAGATTCAATACTTTCAACTTGTTCAACGTTCCAAAAGATTGGGGTAAGCTTCCAATGGCACTTTCTTGAAGATCCAAGTTTTCCAAATTTTGGAGGCCTCCAAATGAATGTGGTAGCTCCTCAAGCTTACCACACCATGCAAGATTCAACACTTTCAACTTGCTCAACGTTCCAAAAGATTGGGGAAAGCTTCCGATTGCACTTCTTTGAAGATCCAAGTTTCCCAAATTTTGGAGGCCTCCAAATGAATGTGGTAGCTCCTCAAGCTTACTACAACTAGCAAGATTCAATACTTTCAACTTCTTCAACGTTCCAAAAGATTGGGGTAAGCTTCCGATTGCACTTCTTTGAAGATCCAATTTTTCCAAATTTTGGAGGCCTCCAAATGAATGTGGTAGCTCTTCAAGCCTACCACAACTAGCAAGATTCAATACTTTCAACTTGCTCGACGTTCCAAAAGATTGGGGTAAGCTTCCGATGGCACATCCTTGAAGATCCAAGTTTTCCAAATTTTGGAGCCCTCCAAATGAATGTGGTAGCTCCTCAAGCTTACTACAACTAGCAAGATTCAGTACTTTCAACTTGCTCAACGTTCCAGAAGATTGGGGTAAGCTTCTGATTGGACTTCCTTGAAGATCCAAATTTCCCAAATTTTGGAGGCCTCCAAATGAATGTGGTAGCTCCTCAAGCTTACCACAACTAGCAAGATTCAATACTTCCAACTTGCTCAACATTCCAAAAGATTGGGGTAAGCTTCCGATTGCACTTCTTTGAAGATACAAGTTTTCCAAATTTTGGAGGCCTCCAAATGAATGTGGTAGCTCCTTAAGCTTATCACAACTAGCAAGATTCAATACTTTCAACTTGCTCAACATTCCAAAAGATTGGGGTAAGCTTCCGATTGCATTTCCTTGAAGATCCAAGTTTTCCAAATTTTGGAGGCCTCCAAATGAATGTGGTAGCTCCTCAAGTTCACCAGACCATGCAAGATTCAACACTTTCAACTTGCTCAATGTTCCAAAAGATTGGGGTAAGCTTCTAATTGCACTTCCTTCAAGATACAAGTTTTCCAAATTTTGGAGGCCTCCAAATGAATGTGGTAGCTCTTCAAGCTCACCACAACTAGCAAGATTCAATACTTCCAACTTGCTCAACGTTCCAAAAGATTGGGGTAAGCTTCCGATTGCACTTTCTTCAAGATCTAAGTTTTCCAAATTTTGGAGGCCTCCAAATGAATGTGGTAGCTCTTCAAGTTCACCAGACCATGCAAGATTCAACACTTTCAACTTGCTCAACATTCCAAAAGATTGGGGTAAGCTTTCGATTACACTTCTTTGAAGATCCAAGTTTTCCAAATTTTGGAGGCCTCCAAAGGAATGTGGTAGCTCAAGCTTACCACACCATGCAAGATTCAATACTTTCAACTTGCTCAACGTTCCAAAAGATTGGGGTAAGCTTCCGATTGCACTTCTTTGAAGATCCAATTTTTCCAAATTTCGGAGGCCTCCAAATGAATGTGGTAGCTCCTTAAGCTTACGACAACTAGCAAGATTCAATACTTTCAACTTGCTCAACATTCCAAAAGATTGGGGTAAGCTTCCGATTGCACTTCCTTGAAGATCCAAGTTTTCCAAATTTTGGAGGCCTCCAAATGAATGTGGTAGCTCCTCAAGTTCACCAGACCATGCAAGACTCAACACTTTCAACTTGCTCAACGTTCCAAAAGATTGCGGTAAGCTTCTAATTGCACTTCCTTCAAGATACAATTTTTCCAAATTTTGGAGGCCTCCAATTGAATGTGGTAGTTTCTTGAGGTTACTAGAATTGGCAAGACTTAATACTTTCAAGTTCCTTAGATTTCCAAGAGATTTAGGCAAACTCTCCATTAAATAATTAGTCCACATCAATACCACCAATTCATTATTTTGAGGTGATTCTGGAAAAGGTATCAATTGTCCATGTTTGGCGTTGATGTAAGAAAGCCAACGCAAATTTTTGGAAAGTAATGACATTGAAAACATGCCATCCTTGCATATCAATATACGCAAGGTTTTCATGACAGAAAGGTCAATTTGAATTCCGTACACCCGTGGAAGAATCAAAGTTTGAAGAGAAGTTGGTAATGGCTGCAAAGTCCATTTCAAAGTGGTCAAATAAACATATAAGCTTCAATAAACATAATTATGCTTTTTGGATCAAACTAAGAAAATGTAAACTAAAATAGATTATATATGCTTTTAGTACTAAAACTCAAAGAATCCTCAAACATACAAACGAAGTGAATACTAATTCTATATGGTTTTCAAGTTCTCGTTGTAATTGGCCACACTACAACGACATACTAATACTCTATTCGAGTGATTAAACAATCTCAAGTTCAATGGTTCCCAAGCATACCTCATTCCTGTTCAACAATGCCAAGCATTCAGATCCCCATAAGCGTTTGCCCATACTTGATTTTTCTTGCTTGGCAATTGCTCGGCCCATGTCTCGTAAGTGGTCGTGCATGTAAAAGTTACCTTTTTTATCCACTCTAATTAAGGCCTTCTCAACAAGGGTTCGTACACCCAATGGTGCTAACCAACCTTGGGAGTTCCAAACAAATTTAGCAAACTCCATAGGTTCTCCCAATAATGCACATGCAATATCCAAAAACATCTCTTGATATTGTTTGGTAAGAGCATCATAGCTGATCTGCAAACATTTAAATATCTTGTCCTCATCCATTATAGTACCATGTTTCAAATTCTTCAAAATGTTGTGCCAAATCTCCACATCTTCCTCACCCCTCAAACGAGATCCAATAACCGTCAACACCAAGGGAATACCACCACATGCCTTGCTAACATCACCAACAAGACCTTCCAATTCTTGAGGTACTTTCCTATCACCTCCAAATGCATAACATGCAAAGACGCTTCGAGAGTCTTGTTGGGTCAAGGTTTGAACCTCATGAGTGTAAACCATATCATCAAGGTGAAAAGAAGTTGACTTTTCAAATACACAACGATCTCGAGAAGTGACAATGCACATACTACCTTCCTTCAACATTTTGCGTGACATCAAATAACCCATTTGATCATCGTCACGGACATCATCCAAAACCACAAGAATTCTTTTCTTTGATAACCTTTCCTCAAGAATACCCTTCCCTTGTGATTTGTCTACAGTATTTGGCATTGACTCATTGTCACACAAGGCCTTCAAAATATGATCTTGGACACTTGTCACACTACCTTGGTTCACCTTCTCAACTACATCTCCTACATAACAACTGGCATCAAATCTTCTCCCCAATTGGTTGTATAACTCTCGAGCCAAAGTAGACTTCCCAATTCCACCCATTCCCCACAATCCCAACATCAAATTTTTTTTCTCATCAAGTGTTTGAATGAGGTTCTTAGCAACTTGCTCCATGCCCACAATATAATCACCCACGACCAAAGGAACATGCTTATTTGCCAATTCACAAATCTTTTGAACCACCTCTTGTACCAATTCCACTTCCAAGCTGCAAACAAAATCATTAAAATTTCATTACCCTCAAATACAATGTCAAATCAAATGTCAACCACGATCACTTCAAAACATATCGAGTATAGCTACATATTTACCTTTGGTTACCGACTTTGTGCTCCCAACCATGGATAGTGGAGGCTCGTTTCAAATCGGCCTTCCACACTTCAATCAAGGTCTTACCATGCTTCTCTTCCAACTTTGCAAATCCTGCAACTATATGATCCTCTTCAAGAGAATACAATTCCGAAGGCTTAACATTGTAGAAGATGGGTAGCACCTTCAGTGAAGGACAATCCAACATTGCATGTAATTCCCTCAAACACCACTCTGATTCTGCAAAACTCTTCGAAAAGATGACTACAACTAGGGATGTTGTTTGGATTGCGTGGGCAATGCATTTCCAAGAATCTTGGCCTCTACCAATGGATTTGCAATCCAAAAAGGGATGCAACCCAGCTTTCTTCAAAGCATCATATAAAAAACTCACAAAACCTGTCTTGATATCGGGGCCTCTATGACTTATGAAAACATCAAAGTTCCCAAATTCATCTACACCACAATCAATGATCAATCTTCGTCAAAAATCACCACATCCAAATAGCATCAAATAATGTTGACCATTGCATAAAAAGTTGAACATTTAAAGCTGTGAACGATTGTACTTCAAAATTCAGTAAGAAAAGAACACATTGATAGAGAGACCAAGTATAAACCAACCATACCTTCCATTGCACGCAATCTCTTGGTAGGCATTGTGTCATTGTCCATATCGTCACTCTCCATATTGCTTATTATACTTGCCATCACAAAATTGGAATACACACCAATGATTACATGAAACGAAAAAGGAATCTACATTTCAAACTACAATGTGATTGTCAAGTTCCATGATAGGGGTGCATTACATTTAGAGAGACTACAATTGAAGTCAAAATGATAATCAACCACTTCTATCATGGTCCGAACCTTAAAGACAACACAATCCACAATATAATGTCTCTTCAACACCGTAACACAAACTAATCAAAGTAAAAAACAAAAAAAATGGAATCACTTATTCAAACACAAAAAACAAAGATATGTTAGTAGGAAAGTGAAGAAAAATATTAGGTCCCAAAAAATGACTAGAAAACATGTTTGATACTTGAATGTTTAAGGACCAACTTGAGGTACATACTTGTAAGAATTTTTTGTTGAACAGAAAAATACATTGACAATAATAAAACATTAGGCATGCATCACTAAATTTAGTCTCTAATATATTTAATGTACAAAGAATATATTATACATTTGAAAAAGAGTTGGGGTCCTACATCCCCTACCCTATCTTAAGTTCTTCCAACTTACAATTTAGATTTAAATTTCAATCTACCATATTCTACAAATGTCCACTTATCACACTATTTTGAATCAATGGAGACTAGAATATCCTTGACTCATGAATGAAGACAAAGATGTCTATATCTCTAGTGAAGGTGATCTTTTTTAAATGAATCATAAAATTTTTACTTTAATATAATTTCTATTTTCTATCAACAGAAGATGTCATTTATAGGTCCTAATACTACATTTTGACCATCACAATAGGATTCCTTGACATTTGTATACAAGTGTTAGAGAAATTTCTCTTTCATTGTACAAAAAACATGTTTTTTAATCTATACTTATCTTCAAGTCGAGGATAAATATGTAGTTTTAAAGACATTACTTACCTTGGAAATCTTGTAATCCACTTAATTCATTGAATCCTCTTTATTTTATCTACTTCTTGAATTACTTTTACCTTTGATAAATATGTTTTAGAAATATTATTGACTTTAGAATAATATTCTAGAGATCATTTACATTGGTACCTCATATTGCTCGTCAAAATTCATTCTAGGATCTTCTTTAAGCTATCTTCAATATATGTTCAAGCCAAGGATAACACCAATTGTATAATGGATTAGCTTCCATACTCAATGTTATAGATTTCAAGATCATTCTCATTATTAGTTGAAGTGAATAGCATCACTACCCCACTTTAATTTATAAGGACATTAAAATAGGTGTTGTAAATATGTTAAGCCTTAGAAAGGTATCATTAATTCAAAAATCAATTGATGTCATTGAATTGATTTTATTTTATTTTATTTCTCGATGAGAATTATCTACAAGTCACAAACAAGTTGATAAAAGTTCCAACTTCCAATATGATTTTAATTCAATTCTAGAAGATCAATTTTAGGACTATCTTCAACTTGAAGATAATTTTAATCATGTCAAGGATCTATACAAACTAGACCAAGACACATATTGTTCAATCCATATAAATCATCTTCAAGTCAATATCCCTATATATTAGATGATTATCTTTGCATCGATTAGAACTATTATCCATTAGGTTGAACTTCTCTTCAAGTTGAAGATAAGCTATTATGATGTCAATATTTTAGTCATCGTTGTTGTGAATTAGAGTTGCAGGAATGGACGTCCAGGTATTCGTTCATGTGGCATTCTCATAAATACCACAACAAATATTTTTGAGATTCAAGAAGGAATTGCAAGATTCAAAGAGGGATTGAAGCATTCAAAACAATATTCAATTACAACTCACCTAATGGCAATTACATTTTCACAACAGGGTCAAGCTCAAGACAAACTACAATATATCAGCTCACTAAAGAGTACACTTTCAAAGATGCTCTCAGAAAAATACTCTAGGGATAACTATTCTGGGAATAACTTTCCTGTTCAGTTAATATCATACAACCTGAAGCATAGCATACATGTTTAAAGTTAATATGAACACAAGAACTAATAGCCCATTATAACATGGAGGTGATTAATCAAAAGTGACTTCAAAAAATCAACTCCATATTTGGCTCCTAGCACAATCAGTTATCTAAAGGAAGACAAAAAGCATGGTTCTAAAATGAGATCATGACTAAAGACATAGTTATGGATTCATGTTCAACCTAACACATCCGGTAAATGGAAAGGGAGTTGTTGATAAAAACAAAATCTATTGTCCGTGCATAAACAAGTTACAAACAAAGCCTTCTCGGGTAACGACCCTCCCTAACCCCCAAATGATACAAATCTAGCAAACACAATTGTTGGACAAACCAAGGCATGGAACTCCCAAATCTGCAAGTCCACAAATATACTTGCTGATTCCATGCTTTATAGAACGTTTCAAAGTCAGAATGTACCAGGCCTGTTTGGCTTGCACTTCTTCCGAGGCCGCTGCACCTTTGTCTTCAGGGGTGGCCTCCTACCAACGGCTGTTCAAAACCAAGAAACACTATCAAATACAAAAAATCATAGGGACACTTCTACAAAATGACAATTTCTGTCGGCAAGTAAAAAATAATCATCGGATACCGACTTCTAATAATGCAAATGTTCAAAAAAGGTATCTATCACCCTAAACAATTTGAACTGGCTCTGTAGCAGTGATAAAATTAGGTTGACGTGGAACGTTCTGGATCACATAAAAGAACCAAACTAGAACAGCTCCAGCATCTGCATTCAAATACCACTTAACCCCTAATTGCTTATAGGTGTTGCAAAAAACTTAAATGCGCTGAACTACATGGCTCACCCAAGTTATCAGAACATCATCCAGCGGCAATGATTCCAGAGAATCATGCATTCGAAAGGAGAAAACATGGAACTCAAACTGTCAGGTTTAAAAATATACCGAAACAGTCTTTCGCAATGTTCCCAACGACAGTCTCTTTCATCTCCTGACATGTACATCGACAGCCTTGACTGGAGAAGCATGCATACGACTTTGTCGAGTATGGGGACTGCTCCTGGTTTGTCTTCGAACAAGCTTAAACTCCACATCTGCAAAGAACCATTAATCAGAACTTCAGCACTTCAGAACTGCATTCTTGCGTGGAGCATAGAATTATCGTCATACTCGTCCTGTCATCGACTTCATCAGCTAAATTTTTGCAATCTCGGTCACCGAACCTCTGCATCATCTCGTCTTCTATAATGTAGTTTACACCGCAAGACATCTTCGATGCTGTACTTTCAACAGTGGAATGAATCGATTGATTCAGCTTTTTTCAAAGTGAACAGAAGAGCACTCTTAGTTAAAAACACGCGAATAAATGATATTGCCAAACCCAAAAACGAAATGACGAAGCACAGTAAATGCTTCACAATTCCACCAGGCTCGCCTTTGAACAAACTACTAATCAGGAATACACCGACTTTCAGCTAGCAGTTCGAAAGCACGACATGGTATCAAGATCATAATATCCGCGGCCAACAGTGCAAAGCTTACCTAGAACATGGAACCACCGATCAAGCCAGACTCAAATGCGGCGATAACGAAAGGAGCTACAGCAGATGCCAGGGTTTCATTCAAATCCGAAATCTTCATGCATGAGTGCTCAGAACAGGAGCACGGCGGGGACGCACAGAACAAAGGTTGAGAACAGGTGTTGGCAAGCCTATATTGGTGGTTCGATCACGCCTTTGAAACAGTGCTGACATGATCTAGACCATTTCCACAATGGTCAACCAGGAAGGTCCCATAACGGAGCGCATCCCGAAACAGGAACATTCATGAAACTATCGATCTTTTCGCCAGAAGCTGTGGCGCAAGAGTTGCCAGCTAAAGGACATTCCACACATCATTCCCTCTACATCTGCATGCCTGTATATGCACACTGGAAACCGATTTCTTAATTCAGAGGCAGTAGATGCGAAATGGACTGCAAAGCTAGATAAGAGCAAACAAGTCACAGGCATTTCGGCAAATCTGTTCAATCAAATCAGATGCTAGTGGATGCTGCACAAAGTCACACCTCCCAATCAGGCGTCCAACTTGACAAGCAAAACGACTAGCACAGCATGGCAATGGATGGAGAGCTGAAGCAGGGGTACCAGAAAACGAATCTTTGTGTGTGTCACTACAATTTCGAAACAGACTCTTCCAAAAAAGTAATTGAGGAAACACACAGTCTAAGCAAATCAGAAAAGCAATTCAAAAATGAAAAATCAACAAGAGGTTCCGTTCATCGATAATCCTGCCGCTACAAGAGTCGTTCAGAGCCTCACAACCTGATCATATCCGTGGACATCAAAATGACACAAATGTACAATAGTACTCTGATTCGGGTTAAGAATCCGCAACGATTAAGAAGCAGACACACAATCACAGACTCCAGATCGAACTGCACTAGTTCACACCCTACACGTCGAACAGGGAACATCCAAAATATTCGCAAATCCGTCGCAATAAAGTAAGAGCAAGAACCAATGAGCGCGACCTTCAAATCCCAGTAAGAAACGCAAGATCTCTGCATACCGAGCACGCTCATACCGACGAAAAGGTTGATAAAAACCCTAGTGTAGTACAAACCCTCCCGCACGGGACTAAGCTCGAAGCTGCATATGATTGGAACCCCAACAGGACAAAAACTCTTAAGCAACAAGCAAAGAACGAGGAACTCACATCATGGTGAACTGGCGAAGAACTGAACACCCGAGGGTGGCGAAACAGGGCAAAGGACATCTTGCACACACAAGTCCCACGCACAGAAGCTTCAGACGCTGTGCGTTGGATCGGGTCCGCGCAGCTGCCACCTTCCCCGAGCTCAGCCTCCAGAAGCCTTAACCCTCGAAAGCTCTCCTCAGGACGACAATCTCTCCCGTGCCGTGCAAACTAAGGCGAAGACGACCTACCGCCAGAAAATCGAGACTGCCTGAAAGTCTGTCACCCCCCAAGCAAGTAAGGGCGAGCAGCTCCGAGCTCTTCTGCCGGCCTAACTCGAAACGCTGCTTGGGCTGGCGTTGTGTCCTCGTCCTTCCTCCAACAGCCGAGCTTCTTAATCCAAGGAAGAAGAAGATGCCGACTGCCAGCGAACAAGTAAAAGTACAGACTCTTCTTTGCTTCTTTTGCTTCTGGAGGAAACGTGGGAAGTGGGAAACCTTCTGGAGGAAACGTGGCAAGGGAGTTGACGGAGTCAAGGGCCAGCCTGGATGTCCGCCAAGTTCCAGCAACAGTGCACCACAGTTTCGGGGACTGGATTCAGTCGGAGGTTGGACCCAAGATTACGAAGGAACTGGCCCACCTGAAAGCCATGACCCCACTGTTCTAATAATGGCCTATTCTTTCATATATATATATAAAAAACTCCGGTCTTCAAAGAAGGCCGGCGTGAATAAAGTGTCTGTTCGTAATGACAATGGGCCAGTGTCCAATGGAGCAAGGGCCATTGATGCAGAACTACTCTTCCCTTTCGAGAATAGACACTTTACGGACTAGTGACCATAATAAAGCAACCAGGGGTTGAAAAGGTGGATATGAAAAATAGACGTTGTAGAAAGTGAAATAAGTATGATGTCTTTATTCAATGGGTAGTGGTTGATTGTTTTCAATTTTTCTTTTATATAGGATGATTGATCCGGCATATTGGATGGCAATGGTGTTGATTGTTTTGAAAGTATACTTTAGAGCGGCTTCAAGTAGGTTTAGTTTATTTTCAAGGAGTTTCATTGATGGAGCATGTGTTGTTCCTCTGGCTCCAGCTGTAATGACAATAAGTGGGTCAACATTCCATCCGAGGGCTATGATGCTATTGATTAGTGGTTGATATTTTTGAATTTTGTTGGCAACTGGGCTTTGTGAGAATCTATCATTGATGAATGTGAATTCAATGAACTGTATAGTGAGATTGTTATCTGGATTAGTTGGTGGAATACTTTGGTATGGGAGTCCTTTTACCCATAGAATGTCCGGTTTGAATCTAGCATTGCAGTGGCATCTTTGTTCTTCACAGGAGCAAGGCAATAGCCATGAGGGGACAGTGTTTTCTTGTGGGTTATTGTTGAATATGCCTGCGTTCATTAGAGTGTAGTATGTAGATTTTTTGTTTGATATTATTAATTTCCGTAATTCCCATACTGCTTTGTTATGTCTTTTGATTCGGAGGGCGTGTATATGTTGTTGGCTGCATTTTAGAAGTACATGGAGCCATGTGTCTATATCTTGTGATCTACATATAGAGCATGTGATTGATGGAAATCTTTCTATGCCAAAAAATAGTTGTTTTCGAGCATTGTCCATATATTGGCCAATGCAGAATTTTAATAGGTTTGTTTTCTGTGAATTTGTTATGTGTGGGTTAGACCAAAAGTCATTAGAGAGAATATTATCTATGTCTGGATTGAGTGTCCATTTGCTAATGTTGGGGAATTTTTGTGCCAATATTACTAAGTTTTTATCATGATCATATTTGTTGATGTATGTTTTAAGGCATCTGACTGGTCCTTTATCAGGTCAATGGGCCGGGCTTGGCCATTCGTCTTTTTGGTAATAGAATGGTGTGGTGTGTGCAAATTCATATGGTTTTGAGGCAAATTTGTATACCTTTGTTGTTCCGTTTTTAGCTAGTCTGTCTACATGTTCGTTGCCTAAAATATTACTATGGGCTTTAATTTTGGAAATTGTTGTGGGTTGCGTACGACTTTGGAGCATTGCTACCATAGATTCAAGTATAGTTTTATCCGCATGGTTACGGTGTATCGTAGGGTGTTTTAATTGTGTATTAAGTACATATAAACAATTTAGGCAGTCGGTAAATATGTGTGCTAGTTCGTGTGGGTATTTGGTAGTGATTATTCGTAGTGTTTTGTGTATGGCCATTAGCTCAGCTCTGAAAATGGTTTGGAGACCGGGTAGTCTTTTGGAGATTTGGATTTCTTCTTTGGAGGGGTTGTAAATACCATATCCTGCTTTTTCACGCACCCAATGACCATCAGTGTGTTGTTTAGGCGGTATAAATGATCCATCAGTGTAGTAATTGTATTGTGATTGGTATTTTAGTTGAGAGTTGGTTGTATATGTTGGTATTGGAGGTGTATGGATATTTATTAAGTTGCAGTTGGATTTATATGTAAGTTTGTTCCACTTAGTGTTTTTGTTCACTATTACATTTTGTGGTGTTGCTTGAGCAATTTGTATGTAATATTGCGGTATTTGCATAGTTTGGAGGATTAGTGTGAGGGAGTTTATTTGGTTAAGTGGGCCAATGTTATTGTTTTGTTGATGTATACAGAAGATATGTATTGCAAGGGGTTCATTTTGTGTCCGTTTATTAAGTTCAGGCGGGATTTTGGGTTCGTCATATATAATGGTGTCTGTAGCAAAATGAGTAATAACGTGTGTGTCGTCAAAAGGTCCGGTATATGGTGAAAAGTTTTGATACCAATTGATATCTGGTATGACTAGTATGGTTATAGTATTTAGATCATGTTTGGCCGCTAATCGTGCCCAGTGTATCGCTTGTTGCGTTGTTTCCTCATTGTGAGGATGTGCGAAGCCAATACCTTTCCATTTGTATTCAAAGGTTGTTCCAAGTGAGCCAAATAGTTTGTCTCTTTCAAATTGGGAGTAGAATTGTGTGATTTGTGTAGAGCAGGTAATTGGTGAGGAGAAATATGAGTGGGAAATGTTAAATGTTTTTGTAAGAGATTCTAGGATATTGTGTGGGAGTGTATGATGTGATGTTCTAAGTGGATTTTTGTTGGTTTTTTTATATTTGTATCTTTGATAAAGCCATATTATTTCAGTTTCGAATGATTGTGCAGGCGGTACAAAGGTATGTGTGTTATTTTTTGCAGTGTGATATTGTTGCCAAAGCCATTGTAGTTTGATAATTGGGATGGTAATGAGGTATTGTCCAGTATCTAGGTATAGGTGTGTTCGTTCATTTTCCGTTATTATGGTGTGTGTATTTGTAAGAATGTCTTTTTTTGGATTACATTCGGTAGTGGATATAGATGTTAGTGGGATTATTGTTGGGGGTGGGATGTACCTAGTATCTCTGGGTTGTTCATGTTGGAAGTGTAATGTGATGATTTTTTTGTAATGTTCGTGTTGTTGTTTTGTGTAATATTGCGTTAGTAGATTGATGTTATGTGAGATTACTGTTGGTTGATTAAAAGGGAAGAGATCTCTTTGTGGCATCCATTGAGCATAAATTGTGTCATTCGGCATTTTATATTCACATAGGTATGTATTATATTTTTTGGAGATTTTATATGAGTCTTTTATTTCTTTGGTTTTGTGTTTTGTTATAGTATATATGAGGATTGTATTTGGGTTGTTTGGGATGTGTATTAATTGATTTTGTGGTCTTAGTATGTATGGTGGTTCTAGTGAATTGAGGCGAGGGGGATTTTCTAAAGGTCTTGGATTTAGATCGCGGTTGTTTGATATATATTGCGCTTTGAGAGTTCTTGCTATTGTGTGGATTTGGCAAGGATTTGAGCATTGTATTGTACATTTTGGGTAGCAGAAAAGTTGTTCAGCTATGTTTAAGGCGCTTTTCTCTATTTTAGTGGGAGTTCGATAGTATATTTTGAAGTCTTCTGGTGCCATGAGATGTGTGCCATTTGGGAGGGTGATGTGTTTTATTTTGTGTATGTTGTGCAACAGTAATTTATGTAGCATTTTAAGGGAGAGATTTTGGTTTATGTGGGGTAGAATGGTAGATGCTTGTGACATCCATTCTTTCTCAAGTTCCGTTGTATGGAGTTGGAAGCTTTCTTTTTACTCTTAAGGTGGATGCCTACTTCATGTTTGAGTAGATATAGAGTTCTTGTTGTAGGTGATCTGGTACAATCATGTAATTTGATTCTAGGGATGTTTTCTGCACCTCCGTGTTTGGCTAAAATATGGTGGATGAGTCCTTTATATATTATTCCTAATCTTCCTGGATCATTGAGGGCGTTTCTAAGTTGTTCACTAATGCAACGTAAGTATGCATTTTTGAGTGAAAAGGCTTCTAGGCCAAAGAGATTATGTGGAAGTTGTGCTATTACATTTGCAGTACATTTTGGTAATCCACATATAGTTTTTTGAATGCCAATGATTTTCTTGTCTAATATTTTTATTGTTGGTAGAGAGTATGGAACTGCATAAAAAGTGTAGGCTATGCTGGCCCTAATTACAGTGTCCACCATGTTGATTTTTTGTTTTATTGTGGCTGGGCAATTTATAAGTTGTGCACATTGTTCTATGACTTTTTTTGTGGTGATATGGGTTTGCAAGTTCCATTTTAGTGATGGTACTAGTTGTATACCTAAGTACGTGTAGGGTTCATTTTGATGTAGAATTGGTATTGGTTGACCTCTAAAGTTAATGTTCATGTTTTCAATTTGGTTTTTGAAGGAGTCAGGTTTTATTTTTGATTTATTTGGGCATCCCGTAATTGCGCATTTTGATATTCCTAATTCCATTCCTGACCAATTGCAAAATTTATCTAATTTGTTAAGTTGGTTTTGGAGGAACGCTAGTTTATTTGATGTAGCTGTCAGGTCATCGGCGTATGCTGCTGAGCTTATTGTTATTTTGGATGTACCAAATGTATAACCGTTATTGCCGGTTTGGAGCCATCGGAGTAAAGGTTCTAGAAAGATAAGAAAAAGGTAAGGACTAAGGGTGTCTCCTTGAATGGTGCCTCTTTGTATTGGTATTGGTTTAGTATTACCAAAGTGTTCGCCTCTAAATATTGTATTTGACTGTGAGTAGATATTTCCTATTAGTGCTACTGCATCCTTTGGGTATCCAAAATCTAACATTATGGCGAGGAGTCTTGCGTGGTCTATGGATCCAAATGCATTTTTGAAGTCTATGTATAGTATGTAGATGTCTTGATTAGTGAATCGTGCATCTTCCAATGCTACTATGAGTAGTTGGAGTTGTCGTGTTGTGCTTCTTTCTGCTCTGAATCCTTCTTGACTATCATGAAGTATTTGGTGGTGTTCACCATATTCAGAGAGGATTAGGGTTATAGTGCTAGTGAAGAATTTATATATTGTATTTGCAAGTGCGATAGGTCTGTGATTTGATAGTTGAGAAGGATCTCCTTTTTTATAGAGTAGTATAGTTGTACTGGTTTTCCAAGATGTTGGGATTTGTTTTTGTTTGTAACAATGTTTGAAGAAAAGAAAAAGTAGATTATGAAAACATTGTGGCATACTTTTCAGGATTATATTAGGGATTTGATCTGGGCCTGGTGTTTTGTTATTGGCTAAGTTTTTTAAACAAATGTCATATGTTTCCTTGGTGAGGTAGCTATGTAAAGGGTTTTCTTGGTTTCCTCTTTTCTCTATGATGAAACCATCTAAGTCGTGCCATGGATATTGTCGTACTCCACACATACAATGCGGTGGGTGTTCTGGTAGATAATGGCATGTTGGAACTATGGGTCGATTACTAATAGATTGTTGGATGTGTATTTCGTTGGCTATGTCTTCCGGGTTAGTTAGTAGGTTGTTGTGTCTGTCCATAATGCAATCAGTGAGGGTGTGTTTAGGTTCTTGAATACTCTTTTGTTTATTTTCTTAGGGCTTTTTTCATACAATTGTCTATATTTTGATATAACTTTTTTGTTATAGTTTTGAGTGTATTGTGTAGTAATCTTTCGGGCTTGTACATTTGCATTTTTGGCTAAGTTGGCTAGCGTTGTAATCCATTCTTGTTGGTTAGGTTCTTGCGTTGGAGGTGGTGGGATACAAATATGGGTGTGATTTTGTAGTTCTGCCATTATTGGGTGTGTTGTCCAATGTGTGGTGTTTTTGGTTATGTATATTGCTTTTCTAATTAAGTGGTATGTGGAAAGGTGGGATTTCCATTTCTTTTGTAATTTTCTTGGTAGGTAACCCCCTTGTTGTGATGTGTGAGTTGTTAGTTGGGGAAGAGGTGGTGCGCTGCACGTTTCAATTATTTTATCAGATATATTTTGTACTAGGTGGTCTAAAGTAGTGCATGCTATATGCCATTGTTGTTCTGTTAGATGTTCTATATTGAGGATAGTGGTTAGTTCGTTTATTTGTAGTATGTGTGTCTCGAGAAAATTTGTTTTAAAATTTTCTATATTGTGTTGGGGGATAGGGTTTAAAATTCTTGGCAGTTTATTTTGTGGTGGTGTTATAGAGCGTGCTATTAGTGTGTTTGGTGGTATATGTAATGTTACAAGTGAGTGATCTGAGTTGAGGTTGTGGTTGTGATGCGTGGTTGATGTATATAAGGTCAGATTAGGTACTTTAATGTAATAACCATCAATTAGACTGGTTTGAATATAGTTATGTCCGCCTTGTCTAGAAAATGGGCTATTGGTTTGTATGTATGTGAGGTGAAGGCTATTTGTAAATGTGTGCCATTCTATGTCTTCTGTTTGTGGTGGGATTCTGTTAGATTCATTTTGTCTTCCTATAAGTGCAATATCTCTATTGAAGTCACCACATAAAACGGATGTGTATTGTGGGTGTATAGAAATTTGTTGGTTTATGTGTTGTTGGATTTTTGGAATTAGTTGCAAGTCATTGGTATGTGAAGGCATGTATATGTGAAATAGTAGCCATGGTTGTAGTGGTTGATTATTTATTTTTATTATTTGCAGATATGGTGAAAATTCAGCAGGAGTTGGGATTTTGGTGATGTTTCCTGGGAAGGTGTATTTTTTATTTATGAGAGTGAGGAGTCCGCCTCTATTTGGTGTATATTGTCTTCTTTGTTGTACACATCTCGTTAATGTGTGTGTATTATTAAATATTAGTTTATATTGTGGGAATAAATTTTGAATGTATTTTGTAGATTTTGTGGCTGTTATTTTGGTTTCTTGTATTGTTATTATAGCCGGAGTATCTGGTGTGAGTTCTATTAATTGATGAAGATTTGGTAGAGCTGTATTTATTGATGAAGCATTCCACGTGGTTATGTATGTATTAAAATTTGTTGTTTGTACTCTTGTTGAATGGTTTGAAGGTAAGGGGGGTTGTGGTAGAGGATGAGAGTATTCTGTCAAAGGGTCTTTATATTTTAATATTTCTTTTAGTAGTTTTTCAGGTAAGAAAGGAAATTTATTACTCATATTTTGTAAAGTTATTGGTTCGTTTGTTTGTTTAATGAAACTATAGATTTCTGTATGGATTGAATTGGGGGGTGTAATGAGTGATGTATTTTTGTCTTTAAATTGTGTATATGGGTGGGGAGTTGTGATATGTCTTTCTGGTGGGTTTTGTAGCGATGACATTTTTTCTAGAAGAGACATGGTCCAATGTGGGAGTGGTGTTTGTATTAGTATTTGATTACATGTTTCTAATAATGGGCTAATTGTGGTGATGAGTGCAAATAAGAGTCTTGGTGGCGGGTGGTGTTGATTTTGGTAGATGTATCGGGATAGGTGTGGGTATATTGTAGTTGTGTTAATATGTTGAGGATGTGTGATGTTTAGTAGTGGTGCGAATGTTTTTGCTAGATGTTGGTATTCTGGTTGTAGTTTTATTGTGCATGCTATAAAGTACATTTTATATCTGTGCTTATATGCTGGTGGGTGTGTTGTTAGTATGTTAGGCATGGGGCCTGGGTTGGTTTCAATGTCACCACTTAAAAGGATTGTTAGATGTAGTGGAAGTTTTTGATGTTGTGAAATGAGTCCAATAGGTTTTGATTTAATTTGATTGTGATGGGTAGTTTGTGAAAATTTATTGATATGGTTGTTATCATAGGGAGTGTGTTTATATGTATATGAGTTATGGGTGTTTAATTTGTTTGTTTGGGATTGTGAGAGAAAACGTTTGAAGAAGTGTGACGAGAAGATGAGACAAAACTCTTTATATATATAATATTGCCAACAATTGGCAGTATACAAAATACAAATAAGAGATAATGTAGTACTAAAGTATATGTCTATGGCACTCTGTTTTTGGGTGATGGCGTTGTATAACCTAACTAGTTTGGCGGAGAAGAGGGGTCTGGGGCTGTAATGGCTGGACGGGCTAGGTTTTGAATCACTTGTATGCTCTGACGGAGAATGTCTTCCAAGTTTGTGAGAGCTCCTCTAAGGTCATTGTCCACCTTGTCTGCGTAGCTTTGTGCTTCTGTTTGCAATTCTTCCTTCATTTGACTCATGTCAGACTTGAATTCGACTCGGAGCTTCGAGTTTTCTTTGGAGACTGCTTCTCCTATTAACGCTGAGAGTTCATCTCTGTTCAGTGGTTGTTTTGGAGCAGAGGATGATGCTGTGTTCTGCATTGCTTCGACTGTACTGGCGAGAGCAGTGTTGATGTCTAGAAAGCCCCATTTCTGGAGTGTTTCATCATTGGGTTTCACAGACCCGTCCAAAGAATTGGGATGAGGTTGAAACTCCACGTACTTGTGTTGAAGACGTGCTGATTTCTTAACATGTTGCTTGTAGACTGCTGCATTCAAGCATTCGATGTTGGCAATTCCGCTATGAGCGTCGCCCTTGTGTCGTGGGAAGAAGATGGATTTGATATTCTTGTGTCCAATGTGATCATGTAATCCTTGTGATACTTCTGCAGTGGATTTGGTAAGGTTGATGTTCTTGGCAATCAGAACAAGACAGTTTCTCTTATTTACTTCTTCTCTGGTGAGTTGGTTCAAATCGATGTTGACAGATTGTAGAAGTTCACCCAGTACTGCAATGCGTTGTTTCTTAATCTTCTCGAGTTGTTCAGGTGACATTGTTGTTAGCCAGCCATAGGGTTCAATAGTGGGTTTTTGAACCTGTGTCAGTTTGAACTCGAAGCCTCTACGGAAGCTCTCTTCTAGTGTTTGTTTGAAGAGGTGATGGGGTTCTACGTTTCTAATGGTTTCACTATTGATTTTAATGGAGAGTAGGGTGTTGGTAGCTATGGGATCGAAAGATTTGGCAACTTTGGCGATTGTCAATGTGTCATTGTCCAAAGGGACTGCGAAAACTCTAGTGCCTCGGAGTAGGGCTTTGCCGTCGACCTCAGGGTTCGCTAGGTGAATTCTAGCCATACCCGACCAAACTTTGGAGTTCTTAGCACCGTGGCATAGGATTGCTACTGGGTCAGCAATGCTATCTCCTATCTGTATATGCATTTGCTTGAAACGAAGGAGAACTTTTGACATGGCTTCCTTTTGAGTGAGTGGTACCTCAGGTTTCTCAAAATGCAATAGTATATGATAATCGAGTGCTAGATGGGTATGCATATTTACCTCAACATCAAACGGAATTTGTGTTAGGTTGAAGTGTTGTCCCGCAATGTTGTCTGGCCTAGATGTTGGCCATAGCTTCTCCTGGACGCGGGGGAATGACATACGGGCTCTCGAAAGTTCAGCTGCTTCTTGTGTAGTATGTCCTTGGGTGATGAAGTCTGGTACTGTTTGTTTGTTGAGAAGTGGCATCCCGGCCTCATAGGCTAGGGTTTCCATAGTCGGATAGCCATACCAAAATTCGTATGGTATTTGACCTTGGAGCTGAGTCAAGGTAGTGTCGGCGCCTTTCGGTTTCTTTTGGTGGGACTTGTCAGCTTCTGGGGTGGTGCGTTTGTGTGAGCCAGATGCTTCTTCCATCTCAATTTCATCAGGATAGGATACATGTCTATGTACCTTGTTGCTGTGAGGAGGATCCGACATTGTGCCTGTATTGAGTTGTTTTTGATGAGAAGAGAAAATGTAATTAAGTAAGACATGTTGAGGGTATAAGGATAAGTCTAATTTTGAAGTATTGTAATGGATTTTCCTATGGATTGCAATGGTATTGTTTGTGGTTTCAAACCATGTAAGATATATTATAAGAACCCTCCTAGGAGCAAAGGGCTCCCGGGCATGAATGGGTGTATAATATATCATTATGGGTAGGTGGACTTGGTAAATAGACATATGCTTTAAAGTAAGACAAAAGTGGTATGGGTAGGATAACATACCTCTGGAAGTAGTGTGGGCCCTGTGTGAGGATGGAGGTGGGGGTGTGTCCGAGGCTAGACGCCTGTGAATACGGAACTCAGTGGATACTGGAGCAATTGGTGTGGTGTTGATGTTTTCGTGGCTTGATGAACCTCTGGTCTTTGTTCGTGAGGTTGTATGTTGTTTGTGAACATTCACTATAGTTTTTGGAGTTGGCCGCAAGCGTAGCTCCTTTTCACTTCGTCTTGAATTCACCGGCTTGTCTTGGGGCTTGGTCTTCATACAACTTTGATTGGGGTGTAAGAACACCGTGCGTCTCTCCACATGAGTATAGCCGCAGTTGTGTGTGTAAGCTATGACAGAAGTTGGGTCTTGTTGTTGTCCTGTGAAGTCTGGAGGTTGATAAGCTTTTGAATATGGGATTCGTTGGAGATTTGAGTTCCTAATCTCCTTGACATGTTGCTGGGGTAGCTGCGCAGATTGCTGGGGAGCGCAGTAGTTGTGTCGACCAATGTTGGCTGCAATTGGTTTCCGAATACTAGGGCGGTATGGATGCCTCCAGACTGCGGTGTGGTGATGTCGCTGGCGTGTGGCTTGGCAATGCAACTCCTTCGCTGATTTCGGTGAAGTCAGCTCTAGTTGTAGTGCCAGGAAGTTGCGGGGAGGTGATTCGGCGATGCAGGGCCCGCTCGGTGCACAACTGCAGTAAGGTCAAAGTCGTCGGTGCAGGCTATCGCTGCGTCTCCTCGTTCTTGGGGTGATCGTTGCGTCTCCTTGTTCTTTGGTGGTGCTCCGACTGGATGGTGTTGTCGCGGCCACTGATGTTGGTGAAGTCAGCTCCAGCTACACTGCCAGGAAGTTGCGGGGAGGTGATTCGGCGATGTAGGGCCCGCTCAGTGCACAGCTGCGGCAAGGTCGAAGTTGTTAGTGCAGGCTATCACTGCGCCTCCTCGTTCTTGATATGATCACTACGCTTCCTAGTTCTTCGGTGGTGCTCCGACTGGGTGGTGCTGTCGAGGCCACAGGCTTCTGTGCTGCGGGTGAAGAACGTAAGCTGTGTGTGATCTGTTGCGATGCACAAGCAAGGAGAAGAGACTGTTGTTTGTTGTGACGAGAGGTACTTGTGGATTTGTTTGGGAGATTGTGGATAGAAGGTTTCCGTTTTGGGAGTGGTAGTGATTCGGGTTGGGTGCTGGATTTGGTATGTGGTGAGACACATGCGACGTGGTAAGTGGGTGTGGGTGTAGAGTAGCAGTGATTGCAAGGTAGTAGGGATTTGGGGTGGTCGTGAGAAGAAAACAGTAAAGCAAAGAAATATTTAAAAGAAACACAGGGAAGGGAACCTGATCGTAAGTGACGGTGCTGAGTACGCATGCTTGTGAGGTTTATCCACGTGCGGAATGCCGGATGATGGCGGGTGGAGGATGAACTGCAGAGAACTCCTGCTCTCGGTGGTGGTCTGCCTTCCAAAATCTAGAGCTTGAGTTGCTCAGTCATGCATGCGCCACCTTGTCTCCCCAACTGCTCAGATTTGAGACAGGTGCTCCTTGCCGCAGCAAATCTGAACTTCCAAAAGCATCCTAGAATTTCGGATCTAGTGGTTTTGAAGAAGCGGAGTTGTCTGCAGTGCTCCCTGGCTCGCTCCTCAGGGGTGGTTTGAAGCAGGAGCGATCAGTCCTCGCCACTACTGCTCAGACAGCAGACAGCAGCACCGCCATCACCCGGCCCACGACGTGATCAGAGCTTAGCTCCGCTCCGCCATCACATCACCAAGTACTACTAGTAGTACCAAAGCCTGGTTTCCCCCTATTCTTTCACTCATAAACTTAGTCTTCATAGTGTCCCCTAAAGTGATCTGTACATGATCTCATATTGCAAATGTATTGCAACCAGATGTATTGACATGGTAGTGTAGTGTACAATTTCTATGTCGAAACAATGTGGAAGAAAGGGATCAAGTTTTCTCGACGAGAGCTGCACATTTCTTGGTCGAAAGATTTCTAACAAAAATCTGAACTCTCCAAACTGCGTTGCTGGCCTGTTGAAATGCTTCACAATGAAGCACATGCTCAAATGCAGAGTACACTAACTTCACAATCATCCTGTAACGTCAAAAACAGATTGAACTAATACATTAGAAGGGGCACAGGCACTTCTTTTCAACATTATTTATTAGTGCAGTCTTGGAATTAATAAAGTGGACCCTAATCTTCCATGGGTAACAATTCTCATCGTTGAAAACGCTTTCTCATGTTTGGGTGATATGGGACTAATCCTTCTACTTTCAACAATGGAGATTCTATCATCTTTCTCTAATTAGAAATTGAGAGAAGATGGGGTTCCATGGTACCTAGCAAAATAGTGTACAAAATTTTATTTTCATGGGAATTGGTATCACATAGTAATCTTTGAACTTGCACAAAATCAAGATAGTGAGAGTAACCTTCAATAAATTGGTGTCATGTGCACTATCATGACAAATGAGCGTAGTTGGCTTGTACTCTTGTGAAGTCTCCTTGAAGGTGCACAAACTAACTACTAAGAGACCTTACATTCACTCAAGGGGTTATGAATTTTTTTCAAGAGCTTACTTTTAGAGCTTCATGAAATGGATGAAGTACATTCAAGAAAAGAGACTTGAATGGAAGTCGTACAAATGCAATGTCATTGTGTAAATCTTCATTGACTATTATTGACCTTGGGCAATCATTGTAGTTTAAGGTTTGAGCATCCATATCAACTATGCTTAAAGATTAGCATCTCAAATACAACCATGAATGCCATGTATAGAAGTCCCTTGCACACATCCAAACGGAGTTGAACCAATGGATAAATCTTAGTGAGCAAAGCCAAACACAATCAAACCTCTGCAAAGGTTCCAACTTAGCATCCAAGATGGCTAGTAAGTTCTTGACCTTTCCACATAGGATTTCACCATGCATGGGAGGTGAAAAACAACAATGACTACAATTCAAAACAAGGGGTTCTAAAGGGGGTCTAATGTTTGACTTGCATAGTCCAACCTTTATATATGTTACAAGTCGGGAGTAGAAGATTTCTAATACATACAAAATTATAATATGTAACAAATAGTATATATTTAATCTTTTGGCTATTAATCCTTAATCCCTAAACATCCAAAGTCTTCTTCAAAATTGATGATTTGGAAAAATCATTATAAAATATTATTTAGAAGAATATTTTTTGGAATTGATTTATGAATAAAAGTTGTAGATTATGAGATTTATATTCTATCGGTATAGTTAGATGAATTAGCATCCCTCCTCTAATGAGTTCTAAATTTTGTAAGATCAATACACTCATACAAAATTTAAAAAATATGGATTCTAGCTTACTCTAGAGTTTACATGACCTTGCAATCCAAGGAGAGAATGTGTCACTAGGAAGAAATGTGCCTAATAGTTTTTGGCAATTTATGATCATTTCTTGTGAAATGAGCACATTTTTAGTTGAAATGAAAACCCTAAAAAGGTAAACAAAAATGAGGAAAATTATAAACATTTGGAATATATAGGAAAAATTTCAACAACTTTGAGGCCACATATTTTATGATGATAGTGTTTGTATTGTGAAAAAAGTATTTTCTCACAATCTAACTTGGTAAAGTTAGTATTTTCTCCTTCTAGATTGGTATTCTTGTACTAAATTGTAGATTTTTTCAATACTATCGCATACTAAATCATGTTAATATTTATCTAAATGCTAAATTTCAAAAAGAAATGAAGATGCCAAAATTGTTCAAATACCATGGATTTATTCAAGCAAAATAGCTTTTGATCCAAGGATCTTATTGATTATTTTTATAATACACATGAATAGAATAAGTGTCCAATTTTGTGTCAAAATTTTGAAAGCATCCATTACAAATTCACTTCATATATGACGCCCATACTGATTTTATGATGTGATTACTTCATCCTATTAGATTTGAACAGGTACTGACTTGTTGAGGTGTGTTGTTGATCATGGGATTCACAAACATTATCTTAGAAAAAAAAAAAAAATTGGAGGTCAACTTTGCATTGCCTAACAATCCCTTTCAACTTTTCTCGTAATCTGTAACATGTTGCACAACTAGTATGTAAGAAATCACATAAGAATCGGAAATGCAGTTGTATTATGGGTTTAGTACTAGGATTTTGTATTTTATTTTTGGAATGATAATCGAAAGTGTGGGTTTGTGGTTATAATATTTACACAAGACTCTAAAGAAATTAAATGGGGATAAGGATCTTGCAACCAATCACCAACATTTGTTGGGAGGGTTAGTACTCTAGTTCAATTCTTGAGGTGGTACTGATTTCTATTGAGATTGGTGAAGGAATTTTTGGTGGAGACTAGTCCAAAAGTCAATGTTGCAACTAGTCAACCAAATAGCCAACAAGAGTCGAACATTCAAGTGCATTGTAGATTAGGTTCTATAGACAACCAATGTACTACTATACTTGTAATATTTATTTTGCAATATCAACTTTTCTTTCCATCTCAATAGCTCATTTTTAACTGTTTTAGTTATTTGCAATTTCACCCATTGCATCACTATTCAAAAATTCATCCATTGTAGTGGAATTTTATCCAATTTTGTAAATTTAGAATCGAATAATATAATGAACTTCATCCAATTGTTCAAGTAAATTCATCCCCAAAGACTAAAAATTCATTGTAAATGTTGAAAAAACATTTACATTTCTTTTAGCAAAATGTTAAATTCCTCCCCGGCTACTATTACCTAAAGCCAGGGATAATCAAGAAATTTAGCCTTGGCTATTGGCACAAAACAGGGCTATATTTTCTAGCCCTCTTCCACTTTTTGATTAGTGCTAGAGGAGGCTAAAATGGAGGCTAGACCACCCCTATTTAGCTTTGGCTAACTAATTCAAAGTTCCTAGTGTAGGGAGTGACTTTGTAAGTCCACTTCCTTCCCCGCTTCCTTCTTCCTTGACATATATTCCCTTTGTCTCAAAATAAATCCCGGATTTTCTAAATTTTCTTGTCTCAAATTAAATTCAATGTTTCACGGAAATGAAACATTGGGCATACTTGATGGTATCATTAGGGAATTGCAAAATAACTGGTAGTTCTCCTTGACATTGCATCTTCTCCTTGTCCACATGAGAGGAAATTGTTGTTCAACTTGTCTCCGTCTATGTTCTAGAAAGCTCACTCTATGGCATGAATTAGAGAGTCAATGTCCTATTGTAGGAGTTGATATTGCATTGATTGAATAACACAAAAGAAACCCTAATTGAGAACATTTATGCCAAGGTTGTTGGGAGGTTGGCTAGTCAATTTGATATCAAGGAATTGTTGTGATTTGTCAATAAGATTGCGTTTGTTCTTGGTAGAGTCACTAGTGCAATAACAAACATTGTGAATGACATTGGAAATGTCACAAAATACACCTTCTTCATTGGTAGGAACAGTTGGAGAATATCAACCTTCCATGGTCAAACCTTTAATTCAATAAAGTCAATAGAGCGACATTAACATAGGTCTTACAAGAAAAAACAAACAAACGTGAAACTTACATTAAATTTGCAATTGCCTTCCTTAAAGAAGGATTCCAAGACTAGGAGCTGCAACCACATATCACAATCATTAATTTGAGACAAAGCAAGTGAAATTGTTGCATTCACATATCATAAGCATTATCTACAAGTAGACATTACAACATATTCCACAACAAACAAACAAATTCCAATAGTGAGGTAAGATAGAATGTTATTAACTCACTAACATCAAGAGGTCTAGTTGTAAAAAGAAATTCCTTTTAGCCAAGCCATATCAAGAGGCTTGGGTGCATAATGAGGCTTGGTGACACCAATAAGTATTCAAGAATAGGACATGAGATAACATACTCCCAATGATTCCACCATTCAAAGGCACTCACAAATGCCGACATAAAAGTTTTCATCAAATAGTGATATAAGAGACAACAAGACAACACTCCATAAACATGCAATCTCTACCGTGATAGCAATACTTCAAGGTTTCCTTTACTCTTAGTACATATGAGTTTCTATCCGCTAAAATAATCATGATAACTAAAGTTTTGACTTGACATTGGAGAAAACAATGTTCACAAGTTTGTATAGGGGAGTTAAAGATGTTTGGCAATGCAATCTAATATCAACAAGAGTATTCAAAACAATTCATTCGAGAAATATTTCAACAAGAAGTACTTGATTCAATTTTTAGCATTGGCAAGGATAGTTGTAGAGTCTTGGCCTTCCAGAGTCAAACTTGATTCAATGAAGTCAACAGAACTCAAATCCCTGGATTGAAGAAACTTTAATCTCTAAACTATTGGTTCTTTAATTGCAAGAGCTCAAATTATGATTCTTTGTTTCCTTTTTGTCTTAGTCCTTAGTTGGCGTGTTGGCATGTGGTCTCATTCACAGCTTGTGAATGGTGTAAACTACTTCAAAAGTGGGGTAGAACTTTAGGAAGTTAATGTTTTGGACTCTTTTTGTGCTACAAGGGAAAGGCTGTAAGGTGCACACTACTCTACTAATTATTATGGAGAGACACGGTTGCACTTTCTGAAAAGTGATGACCACCATGAAGGAGTTGTATCTTTGAATGAATCCTCTTGATGTTTACACTTTTGTCACTGATAAAAATGGTTTGGGGACATAATATTGTCAACCTTTTTGATGGTGTCAACTAATAAACAATGAACAAGTCATGTTTGCCTTTAGCACATAATACTAGAGGCATTGATGAACAAGCATGTGAACTTTTTCTAGCCTTTAACTTTTGGATTTTTTATCTTTCAGGTAGGAAGGCCCAATACATGACATGCAATGGTCTCCAATTGCAACCATTAGTACTTAAAGCATGTTGTTGAGTATCTTTTCTATGGAAAGTATTTTACAACATATACTTGGAATTAATTAGATGTTTAATTGAACTAGAAGTGGTTCTATAATAGTGCCATTGTGTCTCTCCATATAATCTTGAATTCAATTATAGGCAAGGTCCATCAATATCATTTTTCATGTCTACTAGCACTAACTTTGGAAGTATATTGTATAATTTATGGATTGTTGGAGCATCTATTTCTTGTGAATTCTTAACATTTGTGTAGTTATACTTGCAAAGGCAACCTTATTTAGCAACGTTGCAAGCCAATCTTTGAGTTTGGATAAGGACTATTCAATACCGTGCAATGGAATCCTCAAGACATGTATCTACATGTATTTGACCGTTGTTTACATGTTATTGCTTTACAAACTAGTAATCAATAGCACAAGAGTCATACCTCCCTATGCCTTGTACAACTTCCCTTTCTCTATGTGCATTGAATGATTTCTTAAACTTGTATTGAATCATATCGTAATATTTGCATTGAATGGTATTATTGTTGAAGTTGAAATTGAGGTCATAGTTGGAAATTGTCTTAGTTGAGATTCTCTTGCAAGGCCTTTTATTGATTTAAGGTAGAACTACCTATCACCACGCTGATTTGCAATCTGAATATCTTAGGTCCAATCCCAAGAGGGTTACATATTTTTCAAAGGTGTGTGCTTGTTTCACAAATCAAGCCCAAGTGGAATTATAATTTTTCGATTAACCCCTAAAGTCCCATTGTCCCCTCGGGGGACAATTTGGAATTCGGGTAGGTTCCTATGGGCTGAAATTTTACCCTAATTTTTTGAAACTTTTTTTGAAGATAGAAAATCTGATAAGCTTTGTGGGAATATAATTTTTATTTCAATCGGTGCCCGGAAGCAAAAGTTATACCACAAAAAGCCTGAAACTGAACTTGGCGGGCAGCACAAAAAATATTGCAAAAATTCAAAATAAACTTTTTTAAACTTTTTTTCTCAAAGATAATATTTTTGTCTACATCTAAAGCTTTGATTCATTCCACTTTGATTAGTGATGTGAAAGTTATGAACAATCTTATTTTTCGGGCAATCTAAGCATCTTTTTGGAAAAAACAACTTGTAAGATTCATCTCAGAATGCAATTTTCAAATTTTTTCAATTTTTCTTTTTGAAAAGGTTAAATTTTCTTGTTAGAACAATCTCACCGTTGGAATTATTGTATTTCAATCCCATCTAGGAGCTATTATCAATTTAGTTTTTCTTTCAATCTTGAACCTACTTCTACTTGACAATTTTTTGAAGTATGAAAATCAAGTTGTTATTTTTGAATTTTTTTTTCCTAGATTTTCAATTCAATTCTTCAACACAATAAATTTTCAATTCAAACTCTACAGTGTAATTTTTTTCCACAAATAGAGATCAAAGTCATCTAAAATTGCAATCCAGTGTTCAAAAAAACTTGTTTTTTCAACTTTGAATGCTCCTATCTCTCAATCTGTAAGGTCAAACTTCATGAAATTCTTACCACATGATCTAAAACAAGTAAAGTTTAAGATCCTTCGGTTCAATTCCAAAAAAAGTTTTTTTTTTTTTTTTGGACTAACGCAGTAGAAATGGCAATTTTGAGTGGTTTTTGACAGAAAAATGGCCTTGGGACTTTAGGGGTTAAAACTGTAATTTATGTGAATTTTTGAAGTAATTAGGCGAAAATTACAAAACCGCCCGTAGATTAGAATCATAACCGCCATGTTAACAACCTATAACTACCCTTCTATGAATTCATTAGCACTTAAATATCCACCAATCAAGGGCTGACACATTAGCCCATGTTGACATTAAAGCTAAAATCTTGTCAAATTTTGTCAAAATCTTAAATGGTTTTGAATATTTCTTAGACAGCTTTGGATGGGGCAATGAACGGAGTTGAGGCCGAATAGTAAGGTAGAAGGCTCAAGAACAGTTTGGGCATTTAGAACCGCCCACCCAATAGATGTATAGAGTTTGTACATGCTGTTTTTTCATAGCCTTTACTGATGTACCAATAGTGTACATTTCAGGGGTGGGCGGTTTTGGAGCCCTAGGGTAGTTCAACTTCAAATTTTCATATCTAATTCAAAAATGATCCAAAAAATACGAAACGACTTGGGTTAGATGCCAAATCCTCTTGTCTTTGAAGGAAAATTCATTGATAAATATTTTGAGAAGTTTCACCTGCCTAAAATTCAGTTCCAGGGCTTAGATGGTTGGTTTCTGGACCTTCTACCTTACATAATAGAATTGAGAAGCAAATGGGGATGGGCTGGTCCACCTTACTTGAAGGATTTGATGTGCCTTAACCCTAGACCGCCCAAGAGGACAAAAAGTGTCCTCACATAGTTTTAAGTTAAATTCAAAGTACTGTAACTTTTGCATCCGATGTCCAAATTCAATCAAACTTGTTGGAAAAGTTGCGCCTTTTCTTCTAGTTTGTGTGTTAAAATTTTCAGATCAATCCAAGAGGTAATGATTTTCTGGAAGCCAATCAAAGTTCACAGGCTCGATTTGTTTCACCAAAGTGCACTTCATGGCTGCAACTTCGGGGGCTTGTATCTCCTTCATCCAAGGTTCGATTTCAATAAAATTTGTTGGGTTGTGTTTCCCTTGAATTCTAGTTATTGTGGTGAAATTTTCATGTCAATCCAAGTTGTTTTGAATGTTTGGGAGCAATTCAAAATTCAAAATCCCGCCATTTATGGACTATAGTGAACTTCGGCGGCTTGTATTTTCTTCATAAAATGTCCATTTTTAATAAATGTTTTTGTGTAAGTTGCGCATACTAGTCTAGTTTGTGTGGATAAATTTTCATATCAATACAAGAATTTATGAATGACTGAGAAGCATTTTAGTAGAAGGAGGTTCAGCCCTAGATGTGTTTTTTGCAACTTTTCTTCCCTATTTTTGACATTTGCAAGCCATTTTGCAAACAAATTGAGTCAATTGAATGATGTTTTTTCCACCAATGTATTTGAATCTTGGTTTGGAATCACTTTGTAGTTTAAAGTTTTTTCATTCGATTAGGTTTAGAAATCAAATTTGGCCTCTAAATGTGTTTTTAGGAAAATTTCAGCATTCTTTTTCAACACTAAAACATTATAATCTTGCAATCTACACGGTCAAATGACTTCAAATTTGATCCATGACATCTACAACATGTGTACTACATGATTGTACGGTTAAGATCTTTATTACTTAGTCACATTTATATTTATAGCACTTCAAAAGCTAGGATGTTTTTTTATCCAAAACATCTACTGCAATCTTTTGCTTGGTGGGTTTTGGCCATCTTCTTGGAGACGTGGTAAATGTTAGTGAAACTTTTGAATACTGGTATGAAAGAACGTTGCACCTTGTTGTGAGTCCAAAGGCATCACGAAACCTGGTGGTTCTTTAAGTTGTTCGTCATGTTTCTTTTCAATAGGCCTTTTGGAGTTGAGAATCTCTAAAATGCTTTAGTCAGAATGTATAAGCAACTGACTGTCACTGCTGTTACAAGTGAATGGCCACCTTCAATTAAATTGGTGGATCCATCATTTTTGACCACCATCATTTCTCGCATCATTTGTTCAGCTCTGAATCATGACCCTGATCATCTCATTCTCACTCATTTTAATCTCTTTCTCAATGCTCCTTAGAAAACTTATTGTCAATTGAAAAATTCAATAAACCAGAAGCCCCTGTGTTGTCTAACTTCGTGTTGGTATGTTGTGCAGGTGAATGGCACCCTGCTTCAATGGGAGACAATGGGAGTCTATCCTCCATCTCGTGGCTCCCATAAGCCTGAAAAGCAAGGTGGAAGCCCCGAAAAGTGCCCAACCTAGAATATTTCACCTAGTATGAACCAAGACTTTGCATATATTTCTGTGAACTCTTTGGTTGATTTTTTTGCCATAGAAATCCGAGTCAGAAATCCACCGTGATGAAGTTTGAGGAGGACTATTGTGAATGGTGTGTTTTCTGCAACCAAGCTGAGTGAGAACCATTTCCTTGGAAGCATAACATTGTTAACCAGACCTTGGGGGTCACTTTTGCTCGCCCCAAATCAGGAGCCCCCACGGAAAAAGTACCTCTGCCACCAATCAGATTGCAACAATTGGACGAATTTGCTGTAGTAGTACCTGTAAGAGCCAATCACCACTTGATAATTATAACTTAAATCTCCCCCAAGCATATAGGGGGAATGATACCTCCACCTGGGGGGAGGCCAAGGAACTTGTCAGCAATGTTATGAGTCAAGACAATATGGTTCTCCCATAAGGTAGTGTACTCATAAACCGCCCCTCTTCTTCAGATCGTCCTGTAGGTAGCTGTAGAATGGATACAAGGTGATCCTTGAATGGACCTCTTTGCTCTCTTAATGAATTCAAGAAGAATTACTTTTTTTATTTATTGTAAGAGCCAATCATTGGCTGTAATTTCTGCACATTTCTTTATAAGTCACAAGGGGACGGAACACCTATGGTCACAAATAGGTGCCTATGACCTCGATCTTTGAAAATTTATAAGCAATTCAAAAATGCTTGGAAAATTTTGAAACTACTTGTGTTGGGTTCCACATCTATTTTTCTTTCTTTGAAAAATGATCTAAAAATCATTTTGTCCCTGGAAACCTGTGAAAAAGGCAAATCGGCTCTTAAAGTGACAGTTTATGAGCACACTACCTTACATGAAACAGGGCCTCGGTCCAAAAGGTAAGCAGGTGTTAACTGATTTCAATTCATTTGTTATGCATGTAGCATTTAAACTTGTTTGAGGTCCGGTTGGCAGGTTCCAAACCGGGAGCCTATCGTCCATTGGCTGCTACCAAAGCTGTGGTAATGTTCTCAGTGTGCCAGAATTCTTTTTCATTTGTGTAAAAAAGAAGAAGCTGGTGGTAATGTGGATCTTGAAGACTGTGTCTGGAATATTTTTGAGGTTGAGTTCAGGGGACAGTCTTTTATAATGGAACAGGAATAGCTAATCTAGGCCTGCCTTTTGTGGCTCCCTATGATCCAATTTTTGTGTGCAGAAATTATTGCTGGTTTCTTATCCCCAGAAGGACTAAGGTCCCACTTTGGGCTCTTTGAGAATTTGGCAAGACCGTACTGACTTGATAACTTGCATTTCTTGCATGGCATTCTAAGGATTTAATCATCACGATGAAGAAGCTTTGTTTCAATTCATTCTGATGAGAATTGCAAAAGTTACAATGATTTTTGTTGTTTCTATGTGAAAGTTGTCTAATAATTATTATTTTAAAATAATTATTTTCATTTAATAGAATAGATTGGTACCTACATAATAACATTGTAACCAATCTATTTTGATTAATGAGATGAAAGTTTTTTTTAAGTTTTTTATGTGGGCAAATTAGAGCAAAATAAACATATAATGTCTTTGTGTAAGTCAATTTTCAAAACTTTTGTATAAAATCAAAAATATAGGAAATGTGTTGTTTACTAGAACTTTCTTACCATTGGAATTAACAATTCTCAATTTTATGTGAGTATCATAACTTATTCAAGATACAATTTTACTTTCATTATGGACCACCTTTCCCTTATAATAATTTTTATAAAGATGAATTTGAGGCAAAGGTAATATTTGTATGCAAAATTGTACATATATTAAAAAAAAACTTACGCATTAAAGAGTTAAAGTTTAGTACTGTGTCAATATCTAGATTTGTTTTGAAGCACATTCAACTGTGCTTGTTGATCCTTTTGAGTGAGATGCTCATAATAATAGGTCATTGGGTCTCAGCAAGAGTGCCTTGAAGGATCAAAAACATCATCAAAAGAAGAAAGAGGAAGATGGAGCATCTTAAAGATGTTTAGGAGCTCATGAATTGGTAGACTACATTTCCTTCTTCATTTTGAATTTTGAGACTTTTGTATGAGCGTGGTCATATTGCACTCTATTTGGGTTCTTATGAAGACCCCTTTGACTGGCCACTTTGTGTCCAATTCAATAAGACAGCTTGCCCATGTTTTGCCCCTACTAAAAATTGTTCCTACTATTGAACTATGAATTGTTACTACACTAATGAAAAGTAGTCTAGTGATGAATTGGTGTGAATTGGGATTTATTGTTGCACAAGTTTGAGTGATTGGAGACTATGTTTGAGTTGGAAGTAGATAAAATTTTAGTATAAACAATGTGGAGTTAGGAGTGGTGGCACAATTTGAGCTACCCTAGGCAATTACATGCACCATGTTCAATTTTAAGGTTTGCATGCCTTCATTTTTGAACTCCATTTGCACCATTGACGAGACCATTGATGAACAATTGTTTGACATTTAATGAGTTTCAATAGCATGCTACTACTGAAAGCTTTACAAATCATATCTAATTCAATTTAAGTCTAACAATTACAAATCAAATTGTGATGAATGTATCTTCTCTCTTCTTCTGTGAAAATTTGTTAGAAAATGCTTTGATCTGCATAGAAGAGATCTTAAGACAATATGCTCTTAAATGAGTGGTTGTTGTCATCTTGTCATATAGGAGGTATACAAATTCATTTGTGAAGGCTTAGAGCATTATGCAAATAATTTTGCCCCTCCTACCTTGTAAGGAGGCATACAAATTCATTTGTGAAGGCTTAGAGCATAATGCCAATAATTTTACTCTACTATAGGTTGTCTATAGTTTATGGTACAAATATTGTCAGATGTTGTTGAATTCAAATGTTGTTTGCTTAATTAATCCATAAAAAAGTAGATCCATTGTGAGATGGTCAAACATCATGTTTGAGCTAAATTTAGACTTTTACATTGTATTCAAATATCAATCTTATATTTTTAATATGTAACATCGAGGATTGTCTATTGCATTAAAAAAATCCAATTTGTTTTGTGGAAAATGATAAAAGTAAATTAATGAATATATCAATGAATTTGAATTTTGTTTAGAATAGGTACTAGTTGCAATGGAAATTGGTGTGAAGATTTATCAATTAATTATTCCATATTTTACATCTAAAACACCCTTGCTAACGACCTTCAAATCAAATGCTAGATCAAATGCCACTATCAAGCTAAATTTATCCTTCGATATAATCGATTTATAATTTTTTTTTAATAGTTTCAATTGTAAGAGAATGTATTTACTAATGATTTTAATTTTTCAAAATTTTAGACAAAAAAATCAAATTATTGTAATTTTTTAAGTTAAAAATAGAATAAAGGACATTATAGTAATTTGAATATTTTATCCTAAATGAAGGTTAAAATGGAAAATATTATCTTGTAATTTAAATTTAAAAACCATAAGAAAGAAGAAAATATGAATAAAATACACACTATATTATATAATTTCGATTCAAGTACATAGTAGAGCTTGCAATTGCAATAATTCTTTCAATTTTAGGATTTTTCCAAAATTTTGAAATGGAGTGAAAACATGATTTATCAAGGATTAATTTTCTTAGTTTAAATCAACCCCCCTAAAATGGTTATTTTGAAATTTACAATAAAGGTTGGCCTAAGGACATCCATCTTTTGGATGCACAAACCATTGGGTGTAAAATCATGCTACCTTGAAATGCCCTAATCATTGAGACTACATGAACCTAAATTGATAGGTTGTACGAAAATTGTTTTCATGCTTTACAATTTTTATGCATTTCTCTTCAATTTGAAATTCCAAATATGCACCATTGGCTTCTTAGAGTATGATTGGCATGTGAATTCAACTCTTTGTTTCATATTGCATTCATCAACTTTCTAAATGTGTTGAGAATATGGTAGATTGAAGGTATGCAATATCTAAAGGACACCTACATTTATATGCTCAATATATTATAAGAGATTGGGAGGATGCAATATCTAATTGTAGATTATCTTTGAGTTGACATTTTTCATTCTATTTAGTGTTGTTTTCAAAAGAGTGGTATTGTGAATCATGGTTGCTATCATGTGAGCCAAGAATCATAAGCACATCAACATAGGAGTGTGTACACCTATATCATAGATGTCTATATTATAAAAACCTTCCATGATTATAGTGTATCTATATTATAATTTTCTATATTACAAGTGTTCATATATTATAAGCACCTTCAATGGTTAAGAAGTATCTACTTATACATACTACCATTGGTTCAATTTCAAGAAATGACATTGCATTTATGAATGTATTTCCTGTAGATCAAATGGTAGTAACATCTATCACCTTTAGCTTTTGAGCTCCTTGCCAACTCTTTGCACAACCCACAACAATAGTTATCATGTGAGCATCAAGATCGTATCATCAACACATATATTGATTTCTAATTAATGTTCCACACATCATTCCTTGTTTGTATGCCTACCTAGATACACTAGAAATCAAATTTTTAATCTACAAACAATACCAAACTAGACTACATAGCTTCATAAGAAAACACATACTTCTCACAGACCTAAGAACTTGAGCAAAGTTGTTCAATTATAATATTTGTTGGTGGATGCTATAGAAAGCCTCACCATCCCAATCAAGTAACTAATTTCTCAAGAACAATGACATTGCAAAACAAGGCAAGGGATGACAAATTGAACCGTTTCATTTTGCTCTCTATCTTGAAAGTCCTCCAATCTTTCTCAGTCTTAAAAGTTTTCCAATCTTTCTTTGTATGCCTCTAGCTGAAACACTAAAGAACCAAGAGGCCCAACATGGGTCTCAAATGAGTTTCAAGTACCTCATATGTAATTTGCCAATTCAGAATCACTCATCTTTGGTCATGTTCAAGTGAAGAATGTCCCCAAAGAACAAACTAAGAGGCAAACAAAAAAGAAACTGAAAATGGAATGAAATATAAGATTTCAATTTGTAGTAAACCTGAGTTCAACTAAAGCGCTACCCAACTCAAAATTGACTTCTCCATCATTGGGAGTGAATTTGTTATTCAATGTGAAATGTCAAACCCTGTTTCAATGACGAGGTAGGGATCGATTCAATGAATAATGCTGAGAACACGTCTTGGCAAGCTTTGCTTGGAGGTTCAATCACGGATTCAAAACAATGCTAACATGATCTAAACCATTTCAACAATGACCAAGCAAGCAAGTCTCAGAATTGAACCCATCCAAAAGCATCACCATAATTGGAAACAAGAACATTCATGAATCCATCGATCATTTCACTAGTACCAATGGCGCAAGAGTTCTCAGCTAATAAATGTTCCATACATCATTCCTTCTAAATCTGCATGTCAAGAAATACATACCAGAAACCTTCATTCACACACTATTCCAATGGAATGCATAGTAGATAAGAAAACACTAATCACATGGAGTTTAATAGCAAATCTGTTCAATAAAATCAAATGCTATTGGATGATGCACAAAGTCATACCTCTGAATCAAGCAACCAACTTGACAAGCAAAATGACTAGCACAACAAGGCAAGAGATGACGGGCTGAACCAAGGATACAAAAAAACAAATCTTTGTATGTGTGACTGTCTACAACTTTTGAAGAGACTCTTCCAAAATGCTATGAAGGAAACACATTGGCTGAGCAGATAAGAAACGTCTTTCAAAAATTAAAATCAATGAAAGATTCAGTTCTCCTGTATTCCTGTCGCTACAAGATTTGTTCAGCAGCTCACAACCTTATCATATTTGTAGACATCAAAATGGTACAAACGTACAATAAGACTCTAATTAGAGCTAAAAATCCACACAAATGACAATAAGTAAGGAGCAAGCACACAACATGCCTACAGATACAACTGCGCAAGTTCAAACCCTATGCATCGGAACATCCAACATATCCACAAATTTGTCACAATAAAGTATGTTCCAACATATCCACAAATTTGTCGCAATAAAGTAAGAGCAAGCACTAATGAGTGTGATTTTCAAATCCTAGTAATAAGAACTGCACAATTTTTTATTTTTTATTTTGAAACAAATGAAACGGGATTTCATTGCACAAAGAGACGAAACAAACCTGCCAGTTACACCTCAATCTTTGAATACTGAATGCTCATATGGATAAAAAGGTCAACAAAAACCTTAGTGCAGTACAAACCCTTCCCCACAGACCTAAGCTCAAAACTGGATACAAATAGAATCCCATTATAACTATTAAGGTAGAACCACCCATACCCGACTACTTAAGTGATTCTGGAACAAATCATGAGCAATATGAAGCTATGCAATTTTCTCCCATGTACAAAGATAGGAAATACAGGGATTACAAATTTTCCATAATTTTATTCCCAAAATTGAAATTACTATGAATTTTGGGAGCCTAAAAGTGCTTTGAACTTCTAGACTCACACTAGTTTCTAACTAAGTAGCCCAAGGTTATGGCCACTTAGAACTAGTTCTCGTATTCAAAATTCGATATTAAATTCAAAATAATAATAAAATGTTTAGCAACTACCTCATATAGCTTCAAAAAACAATTATTGTAAGTACTTGAAGATGAGAAGACAAGCTATTTATACAAGTGGGGTGGTAGGAGGTAAATCAACCCATGTGGTATATATATATTAGGATTAATAGGAGCTCAAGTTTTCAAACGCTCATAGTTAAGTAAAAAGAAGGAATTGTGTTCAAAGTAGAATTTTAGACCTCATTTAGGCAATGTAGAATACATTTTTGCATAAAACTTTGAATTAAGTTAATATGGGAAATCAAGTAAAATTTCATCTCCAAAAAACTTTGTGAGATTTCAAGTCTCCAATGAAAAGTTATGGACAAAGTTCCAAGAAGGGTTGGAAGGGACATTTTCTTTGATATTTTATCCTCCTTGAATTTGATCCATAACTTTCTTTCGAGGCTCAAATCACAAACAGGGTTCTTTAGATGAAATTTACTTAGCTTCGTTTTCCAACTTTTCATAGTTCAAAGGTTGTTGGAAAAGGTATTCTACTATACCCAAATGAAGTCTAAAGTTATGCTTTGAGCACAATTCCTTCATAATTGATATTGAGTGGTCAAGCTCTCATCTTCAAAATGTCCCATACCCTTTGAGGATTCATGATGGACAATGCATTGCATTATGAAAATGATCTCTTCACTTGTCAATCTCACTAATTGTTAATTATGAATTGATTCCTTCATTTTGCCATCAAAAGATTTCTTGATGGTAGATGATCAAATGATAAATTGGTATTTGACTCAATGGATTGTTATTGGATTCTTTGGATTTTTGATGGACCATCTTTACATTTATTTGTAGATTTGGCTATCTAGTTTAAGAATTAGTAGAAAATTTGACACTTTTTATTTATTAATTTAAGTTGAACCAACTATTCGAATACAATAGTGTGCAAATTACCTTGAATTGAAGACTTGCCTTCAACTTAATATTCAAAGTAAGTTGTAATTTTTTATTTTTTATTTAACTAATTGCTTCTGCAAAATTAAAGGAAATGATCGGAATTCCAAAGAAAGTTGGATTTTTATTGGATGACATGGCTAAGTTTAGGCCACAACTGAATGACCATGGAGAACTACTGAATGACAAGAAAAAAAAGGGCAAAAAGCTAGGTCACCCATAAACTCCCCATTCATTGTGGCACCTCAAGCAATGAGAATGCACCAAAGCATGGATAATTAGAATGTAGCTATTTTTGGAGAGTTTGGTCACACAATCCAAAATCCCTACATTTTTGGTCAAAAAATTGTCCTACAATGTATAAGAAGAATTGGGATGATATCAAAGTTGATTTCAGCCCTTTAGGATGAGCATCATTGGTTCATTGTACTCTCCCTCCTTCTTCACTAGACTAACTTGTAGTTGAAGTTTGAGTGGAATTTGAGTGCCAAGGGATGATGACCAAGTTTGTCATTGGTGAGAAGCAATGCCTTTCCTTTTAGTGGTAGAATTTAGCTGACACCAAATTACTGTATTGCAATGGCCATTAATTTGTGCACCGCCATTGATAATATTGTATGGTATATATTGAATGACCAATTGACTATACATTTATTCAACAAACACTTCATTAGTTTTGGATAATTGTAGCAATTGTGTGAAACTTCAATTTCATCAAATTGACACACTTCCATTAAAATGGACCCTCAAAGAAGTAGGAAAATAAATACTCTAGAGAGTTCGGAGGGCAATAGAGGTAGACATCCTAGCTTAGAAGAATACAATAATTTCCCACCAACAATTTCCTACACTATGACTTCATAGTACAACTGTCATGCTAATTCTATAAATCCTATGGTTACTTCATGCATACACAATTATAATTTCCCACACTATAACTTCATAGTACAACTATGTCATTGGTAATTCTCTAGATCCTATGGTTACTTCATGCATACACAATTACAATTTCCCAACATTGTTCTTGCAAATTTTCCCACAATTGAAGTCTCCTTCCACTTTGACAACGAGACCGAACATTCTAGGGTTAAAGTACCATGTCAAATTGAAAGAGATACAATTGACTTGAGCATCCCTCTCAACATCTCTCTGCAATGGTTGGATGGCATGTTCCACTTGTACATCTTTCTACCTTTTTATAATATCATGCAGTCTACATTCATCTCAATTGGCAATTTTAGATGCACATACCTTAGTAGTAAAATGACATGTAAAGTGCTGAAAGTTGAACTTTTCTATTATAAATAAAAACATCCTACTGTAACCCAACAAAGTAGCACTTACTAGTACTCTACTTCAACAAGGATTAGTAAAATCGATAAAGGTATTTTTTACATAGCAAATACATTGATTGTCCTATTAGTATGTGTGAATTTTTTTTTAAAAATAGGTCACTATTTTAAATTAGTGCAACTTGAATATTCCTATAGTGCTATTCTAATAATGCTCTCAATATTCTAAATTAGATAGAGAAATACTAGACTAGAGGATTTAATAGGCACACACTCAATCCAATCTACTAAAGAATCACTTTGTTGTACATTAAAATAACGACAATGTCATTTGGATTCAAGTAGCCACGCAAAGCCAACCGATCAAGGACAAAGGATTCATGGTTTCAAGATGAGGGACTCAATCAATGACCAAAAGAACATACCGCTCTCTAGTAAAAGAATATATGAAAGGAGACAAAGTAACAACCCTCTATATAGCCTACTAAACCTTGCCAAAAATAATAGGCCTCATTTGAGATTCACACTACTTGAGAAGTATGATATTGACAAAAGGATATAACTTGTCTAAAGACCTTGATCTCTATGGTGGTCTCATTGGACCACTTGGATTGGACACAACTCCAATTCCTTTGTCCTATATCCTTCGTCTATGTGTCTTTGGCACAACCATGCCAAGTCATTGCTTCTGTCTAAATACTGAACTCTTTGCAAACCAAAGTCCCTTTGAAGGTCTTTCCCAACCAAAATGTTCACAAGCCATTGTTCAGCAATCTTCTTCTCTGAATTGTTAAAGTAATTATTCAACTTCATAAGATTAACTTGCTCAACAAGCGCGCCTTCTGGTCCAAGCAAATCTGAAGAAACATTTGGAATGATAGATGCAACACCTTTCAAAAGGGACCTCTCCAAGTCAGGTACCATAGAACCAAGACCAACCCCAACATTTGCACTCACTTTCATCAACATGGTGATAGTCCTCAACCTCCAAATCACATACGGACGAAGACCTTGCAATGTCTTGCTCTCCAAATGCAACACCACACCATTTTGATCATCCACGGTGTGAATGTCTCCCTTGTGTTCACACATCAAATGTAGCTGCTTCGATTTCAATCCAGGTACCAAGCTACTAATCAACCACTCGGATGTTTCCAAATCCTTTGTAGTAACATACACATAGCATGGCACTTGACGTTGCAACAAGTTCATGGAATGATCAATCAATCGATTCATACTCTTTGAAATCTCTTCCAATATTTCACACCGCATGCCATATATGGCCTCCTCCGTGTGCTTGTTGACTCTTTCCACAATGCAATTTCCGACTTTGACCATTTCGTCTCTCAACTTCTTGTATAGTCCTTCCAAGGAAGTAACTTAACAATCTTCTTTAGGCCCAATTTCCTTCGTCTTCATTGAAACCATATTTTGATCTTGTTCTTGCAACAAGACAATTGTGAGCTCTGCCATATTTGCTATGCGCCTATTCACAATTTCTTCATTCCATACAACGTCTCCCAATAACTTGCGAGCTTCATCTCCATGATGATGTGGCCAATGATGAATATACCCCTCAAAATCCTCTTTAGAAAGAACATTCTCTATCAAAACTCTTTCATTGATAGCTTGGTCCCTTCTGTCAATGCACAGCCAAAGGTGTTTCACGCACTCAGGCCTCAATATGCTTTGAGAAAGTGTAACACTTTGACATCCAAAAGTAGGTGATGCACACAATCTTTGAATGGGCTTCACCACTTCTTCTTTCACAAATTGCAACGTCTTCATAGAGGTTTTCAATGATTGCACCATGATGTCAATGAAGTCATCCATAAAGTTGCCAAAGGTGAGATCTCCACTATGCTCCACTAGCACTTGCATGCCATCCTCTGTAAAGGCTACCATATTCTTCTCCAAGCGAAAAGTGGATTTTGATCCAAACTTCCTTTCCAAAACAACCTACAAAAAAAAAAAATGTATGTCAAAAAATTAGAAACTAACATAAGTATCTTCTTGATAAATAAATACTTGTTGGAAGACAATAAAGATTTGATAGATTGTAGAAGGTTATAGAACATCTACTTGAATTGAATTTTTGAATCATGAATACCAAACACTACAATAGTTCACCTAATACAAGGCCCAATTTTAACACAACATTCTACATCATAAACTTGAGTGAGATCATCATCCAAGGAAATTTAATAGAGTATCTAGACTTATGTAACTATTTTGCTAGAAAAAAAATGAAAACAATGTTCATACGTGTAAGCGAGGGAAAAATCCAGGGGTGAGAAATGTTCGTTCTAAATCCTCACATTGAAGTCGACGACCAATGTATGTTATCGTTCCATTTGATGAAGATCCAATGACATTCCAATTCAACTTGCGTTGACCTTGGTGGGCAAGACCACCTTCATCCCTCAATGTTGCTGGAATGAATATTGACTTTTTTGACTTCTCGATAATTGGAGCATATTGTTCCTCAAAACACACATTCATTTTTTTCATCACACAAATCAAGTCATTCACATTCACATGATGGGTCATGTCTATCCCCTTCTTAATAATGCCCTTCTTATCCTTGAAGGAATTTTCCAATACGGACACAAGAGTGTCTCTCTCCATGTAGCCCTTCTCATTTGTCACTGGCTCCTTTGTATGTGGATCAAGACATTTGTAGTCAATACTAAAAATGGCACCTATAATTTGCGTACCAAACCAATTTGGATCCACCACAATGAAATCAAGATCCTCAAAATACATGATGTAGCCTCCTTCATTCAAAGATGAAGCTATTGTTTGACAAATATCTTTTGCAAGATTAGTGTCAAGATGGGGTATTGCCTTCTTCAACCAAGGTAGCTCCCAACACATGTGTACAAAGTCCCTCCACTTGACAATTGTTTCACAAGGATGATCTCTTTTCCATTTTGTGATTTCATCCCTCATCTCATGACAAGCCCCAAAGATATTGGGTACTTTTGTAAGTATTGCTTCAACCTCTTTGCCTACAAATTCAACAAGCGGCTCAACCATCTGAATTGAAGTGCTTTTGACAAAATACTCCATGGAAGAAAATTGAAAAGAATCACCAAATTTGAATTTGATAGAAGTTAACAAGCTCTCAATGTGCCTTCCAACATTCATGGACTTGGGCAAAACATCAACATGAGTGAAGACAACAAGGACATGAAGCTTGAGGTTTTTTGAAGTCCTTGTATTGGATGAAAGGAAACGCAACCAATATTGAAGCTCCATCTCAATGGCCTTAGTACTCTTTGCATTCACACAATTTGCTCCATCTTTGATTGTTGCCATAGAACAAACCAAGATGAATAAACTTGCACTTCCATTGTCACTAAGGTTAGGAATCACAAGATCATGATAGGCATGGTATTCATCTTGTCCACCCATGTCCCAAAATGAGAGGTCAACAACTCCAACACGAGTTGTTACCACTTCAACCCCAATGGTTCGTTTGGAAACATGCCTAGAAGGAAGCTCCACCCTCTTCGATAGGCTATATTGGGGATGAAAATTTTTTGATTGTTCATGGAGAATGTATATCATTTTCTTTCGTAGAGTTGTTTTTCCTGCAATTTTGTAATCTATAAATATCAATTGCAATAAAAATACAATTATACAATATACATTCAACTTAAGAAGCTACATATCATTAATCTAAGCTATATAGACTTCACCAAAAAAATTTCAATTGTAGAAAGTTCGTCATCATACATTTGTAGACCCCTATTGAGCCCTATAGGGTCCACACTTAAGGACAATTTAGCATTTCGGATTCATTTGAGGGCATTTTTATTCTATGATTCCAAATATAATAATGAAAATTTAATTCAATGTAAACAAAGCAACAATCTTTAATATATTTCTGATTCTTAATTAGAAATCACCTAGTTGACACCATTTGGAGTTGATTAAAAAAGGTTCCAAATTCCATTGGTAATTTTTTCGTTATAGAATCCTCTATGAAATGAAAATTCAAGGATGTCTATTTCTTAGAAATTTGGTCACTCTAGAAATAGATTTTAGGCTCCCTAGGGTATTTTATTTTTGATGTATATAAAGTGAATGTACATCAAAATACTACACATCATTCTACAGTCAATTGTCAATGATTATGACTTATTGTTGTAAGACATTTGAGAAATAAACATAGATCAACCTAGAAGCCTCATCTAATCTCACTATAAGATAGGAAAGGTAAGGTAATATTACTAAATTCTAAATTGTTTGCAAAAAAGTTCCATCTACATTCTTGCCTTAAATGTGCAACCTTCATATGTAAGAGTTTAGGGTCAATTTTCCATATGTTAGAGTTCAAAGTCCAAAAAATGTATTTTAAGGGTATCTAGAATTCCTTTGCAACTAGTAATAAGACCCAACAAAAGTTTCAACAAATCAAAACGAGAACCATATTCAAAAACCAAACTTGAAAACATTTAAGTGTTGTTACCTTATAAAGAATCCCATGGGATAAACATCACCTAGACATTTAACTATCTCATGCACCTTTACTATTTTATGGTAATTATAGTATTCTACAAGTGGATAAATGAAGTTAAACATGATCTTTTACCAAAAGACATACATATACACATGCTAAAATTAAAATTGGAATGGTAAAAAAGACAATTTAGATAGATGTTGTACCTGCTTTAGGAAAACCACACAAAAATACTCTACATGACATAGGGGGTACAAATAATTCACCATGACTCCCATCATTGTAGTATTTCTTCTTTAATGCACCTTGAATGTACACATCATATTCAAGATTTGCAAGGATTGTTCCTTGAACATCCACTGTACTCAAGCCATTGCCATGGTCATTTCAAAACTTGATCAACTTCAACAATCTAGAGAAAACCTCTTCTCTTATAAATTCCTCCCACTGTGACACTAGTAGAAAATCTGAAATTTCTGTCATTTTGGACGCGTTGTTTTGGACAAAATCTAACAGAAATTTGTTGTTTTGGACAGATTTCTGTTAGATTTTGTCCAAAACAACGCGTCCAAAATGACAGAAATTTCAGATTTTCTACTAGTGTGAATCATACCAAAAACTAAATTCCTCATCCTCATCCTTGAGGATTATATTTCTTATAGATTGGTTCACTTCTAGTGCACATAGAACCTTAACAATGTCCTTTGTAGTGCAGACAAAACTTGGAATTTGTATTGTAGTAAGAGTTTTGTTTGTCTCCAACATTTTTATAAAAACCTCTACCAAACGACTTCTAGCCTTATAAGGAAAGTGAAATGGAAGAACTGCCATGAATAAAACTCTCAATGCAGTGTTAGATTGATATCCAACTGAATTTGGTATAAGTGAAGCCATAAGCTGTTCCCAAGCTTCTTCGGAAGAATCTAGTTCATGGCAAGTGAAATGAAGTAACTGAAGAGTCTCATTGGTTGAAACTACCTCCATAAAGGGTCGGATATCCACCCTTATTGGTTGGGAAATCACCATTTTTAAACCAAATAGTGAAGAATTTGTACTCAGCATTTCCACCATGGGCCACATAAAATTATGATCATCCTACATTACAATTACATGTACATAAGCACTTAATTAGAACTTCCCTTGAATAAATGGCTAGTTCGAGAATATCAATCATTAACGTCAATGTCACACACAAAATCTAATAAATTCACTACAAAGAGATTCACAAGTGATTTGTAAAACCTTATTGAGTGCACATACTAAGTTTATATATATTGAGGTGCACATACCTCAAAAGAGACTGGGAAGTCCGTAAACTCAATATACTTGAAGAATACATTGCCTTGCAATTCTCTCATAAGTGTTGTCCAAATCAAATGTAAATGATCTACAACACTTGGGATCATTTGAAAAGTAAAAAAATCAACTCCAATTCTCAAGTGTTTGAGATGCGGATCTTGGCTAAATTGACAAATAAGCCCGAGTTGATCTTCCACGTTAAGTCCATCTCCTGAAAGTTTATTCAACTCACCATCATGCCCTTGTCCCATGTGAAAAGAAACCTCTTCTCCATAAAGTAATTGACAGAATACAAAAGCATGCCCATCATCAGGCCCTTGACGGGGGAAAACCGAGTTACAATCCCCACATTCTTCCATATGATACAATCGTTCACTCAAAGAAATAGAGATGAATCTGAATTCAATAAAACCAACACAAGTCTCTTATCAATGATTAAATAAATAAAAAGTTCAACAAACTTGTTGATTAGTTAAAACAAACATCATGACAATCAACTCACAAGAACACAAACAAGGCTTGTAATATAAAATAGTCATACTTCTTGGATAGTTATCAATTATGAGTACCAAAAAGGAGTTCATAAACTCAAAATAGCAAAATTTTTTAATTGGTAATAAAATTGGCATCCCTGATTAGAGACTAGCAACTTCTTAGCTCCATAATGTCCATTTTGTAGACAAAGCTTCCCACATAATGTCCAAATCACATCCTTTTATACTCAAGTTGGAAGGTTTAACTAGAACCAATAGACACTTAATACTAGAAGTGCAAAAAGTGTAGTCACTGCCAATTAACTATATCCTTGGTATCATGGCCAACGACACTAGCATGTGAGCTTGGAGCGGTGAGCTTGTGAGCTTGGAGCAGTGAACTTGTGAGCGTGGAGCGTTGGAGTTAGGTTTTTGAGACTTTTATCCTGAAAACACATATTGTAAAAAAAAAAAATCAAAACTTGACAAATTTTTGGTTATATCAAGCAATTTAGAGGACCTATAACCGCTACCCCTATTACTGTGGATTCTAAAAGTTTTGACTACGACCTACCAATGTCCATTTCCTGTTGGAAAAAATCCTTAAACCTTTGTGTATAATGAAGCATTTATTTCCCCCTAACAGTGTTCACATATTTACCCACTTCCAAATTTTGCTGGAGATTTTAATTTAAGGTATTAGACAAAGAATACTTAAAAAAAATGTAGGGTTAACAACGACAACACAATGAACAATACATGGAAGGAAAGGTAAAGGAAAGCCAGAAAATGAAATGAAGCCTAAAAAAAAGAGGGGTGAAGCCAAAAAAAAATGGAAAGCAAAAAAATAATGACCAAAAAAATAGGAGAGTGACATAAACATGGCTAGAAATGGTAGTTTTTGGTTTGAAAGACATACTCCCAAATTAGGGAAAATGCATGGACGTTTTCTAATTCATAAGCTTCAAATCATATAAATTGTACCAAATGGTAGTTCATACAATAAGAATGTAATAGTTGTTGCTATTGGAGCCAGTACTACTCTAGGACTGTGATGATTCCTGCTTTTACAAGGAGAAGCTTCAATTCGTTGAAGCTAAAACTTGGTGCATGAATGAATTTGTCCTCATGGATGTCCATCTTGCAGAAATACCGAAACAGGTAGTACAAGTGCTTGCAATTCACATATTGTTGGCGACCTCCAACAACTGAAATACACATGTTGGTAAAGTCCGGGCAAGTGCACGAGGGGTACATATCCACTGTAATTCGATACACATTTTGGTTATGATCATTGCCGGTCTCTAGAGTCACAATTGCACCTAGTCCTGGAAAAGGCAACAATGTTACTCCAAGTATTAGTCCTCTAACATTGCCAGCACTCTCCCATTTGTTTCGTTGTTCTGTAGTTGGTACCGTTGAGATTCGCCGTATGGTTCGATTGTTTCGAACTGTTGGATAAATATGTGCATCCTGTGGAGGTGGCTGATCATAAAATACGCTTTTGTAAACGTTGGATATATTGAATAGACGACGAGGAGACAACGTAGGACGCTCTTGGAGTTGAAATCCAGCATGTTGTAGGAGTAATGTCTCCTCTCGGCTCAAGTTGGTCCCCGTGAGAACAGGCCAGACTTCTGGCAACTCCAGCCAATCTATTATCCACTTCCTCTTGGTCCCCTTCACACATCGTTCAATGTCATTTGCACAGAACCAGAAGTCTGCCAACACTTCGCGCTTACTCCTATAATCTTCTTTTCTCCCACGATACGTGGGAACAGGTATTCCCTTCCTTCCTTTTGAAATTCTTGTAGTGCACCTCATATCTGACCCCCGTTGCTGAGCATGACATTTTGCGTTTGATTTGTGGCTGATCCTCGCAATGTGTCACTTCGATGTGTCACAGTCACTTTCAAACGCAATGGACACATGCGGTGAAGTGTTCACTTGAGCGTCTGTATGCTTTTCCACAACAGAGTTTACAAATGCGGTTGCAGACCTTGTTCGAACACGAGGTTGAGAGAAATTCACTTTATCTGGCCTATGCGAGTCTCCGGCATCACCAATGGGTACATCTAACTTCCTCTTCGTGCTTCCAAATATTTCTTCTCCTTCCAAATGGGGTATGCGACTTCCAACACCTTCAAATCCGGGTAGTGTATTCAGTGCCTCTGCAATTTTCTTGGGATCTCTGCTCTGTCTTGCAGCTCTCAATTTTAACTCCCCCTTCGACGGACCAGAGCCACATGCATGTCCCTTCAAGTAAGCGCGATAATTTGTCATCTGCATCCATGCACGGATACTATCGTCACAAGTAGCATCAAACAAATTGTTACCTCAGTTTCCAGACATTTGAAGCCACTTGTTATGCACTGTTTCCGACAAGTTGCATGAAGGCATGTCAGCCATCTTCTCCAAACTCAATCCCTGGGAAAGTGGGAATGCCCCCCTCCAAATAAAAAACCACATTCAATGGAAAAGATTATAAGCAAGTACCATTGGGATTTGAAAACCACGGAGTTCATGTACGGGGAACATGAGATGCAGGATACGTAAAGAAAATGGTATAAGAAATTAGATTTGTAATCGTAGGACTGAATAACTAATTCGAATAAATTCTAAAGTACATACCAGAGAACACAAAAGAACAACAAAATATAACATTTATTTTCCAATGCAAAAACAAGTAAACAATTAAAGTAGTGCATGAAGCTTACCATCTGCATGAAGCCTCCCCACTGCCTATAACGGAAATGCCAAAATGCAAGCCAGTGGTCCAAGTGATGAAGTGCTTCTTCTGTGGTAGCTCCAGAAGATAACCACCATGACCGAATTGCTAGGTATTTGGTCTCCGCATCCTCCATATTCTTTGCATCTTTGTATTGTTTACATAATAAAGTGTGTTGCTGTTGGAATGCTTCCTTGATATACTTTTGCGTGTGTTTTTGAAGTGAAGAACTCCAATGCAACAAGCAAGTCCGCTCCCGATTTTCCATCTTCTGATTGGCAGAGCCACTACCATAGATGATCCGGACCGCATTCCAATTGGCCATAGCACTATCGGCCATAAACCCCTTGAAGTTTGGATGTTCTATTCCGTGTCGTGACATGACATCATTCAAGCATTTCCAGAAAAGCACTTGAATCTCGGTATCTTCCGATTGCATATCGCATGTGGAAATGGTCATCACCTTTTTGTACTCGGGATCATACACGTGGCAAGCCATCGTGGTCCAGTCCTTCACACGCTTCACGTGGTCAAACATCATCCACGCATTTTGTAGATTCCCTCCGGGTTGCATGCGCTTCACCAGATCCACTCCACTCCCCGGTCCTTCCGTAAGCATCTTAAAAATGTACACCTTCTCCTTCCCTTGTCTAGGAAAAATGCTGTCGTGAATGAATTCGAACTTTGCCTCCTTTTTCATGGTCATAATGTTGTCGATGATGCCTCCACGATTGTTTGAGCGGAATGAAGATATGACATTGCAGATGTTTGGACTGCTCAAGTACTCAAAGCGGTCCATGACCTCTTCTAGTTCCTGTCCTTTCAACATCTTCTTCTCTCCTTCTTCATTGTGAAACAAATAGGTTGTTAGGAAATCTTTGCTAGCAGATAGAGCAATTGCGGAGTTCGTGGCCATAGGTGTTTTGGCCACCTGCTCCGCAATGAGTCCACAGATTTTCTCTGCAGAGTCTCTATACATGCCTTTCGCTACTAGGTGACAATGATCTCCGATATGAATAGCCGCCCTACTCATTTTCGGATTCTCACTACAACAGTAGTAAATTCTAGCACTGCATGTGCTTAGACATGTAGGTGTTAGTTTGCAAAGCTTGCAAACTAACGTGCAATCTTTGGGAGCAGTATCCCCTATTGCAAAAGGAAAGGTAGTATACCCGGTCCACTCTGTTTCATTGCATTTTCGAGCCCTAGTCAAGTACTCGCACTCTGGATTCACACAAGCAAGATGCCAAGATGACCAGTGCAGTATGACTTACGGAACTTTAGGTGATCAGAGTTGTTGATGTTCGTGGTCAAAACTTTGCACCAAGGATGCCCATCATAGTGCTTGTCCATCCCTTCTAAGTTCTTGGCTGTAGAGGAGGAGGAAGATGACCGGCATGGAGGCAACTCGAAGATGACATCACCATTGAATATTGGTGGGAGGAATTGCACATGATGGTGTTCCACAGCATTTAGGTCCATCATAGATAGTTCATTTCGAGATCTATGCATGGTCACTAGTCTGTTCAAACACTCCATAATACTTACTCTATCGGCTAGAGATGGATGCAATGGAGGCCGTGAGAACAAAGACTTCGACTGACTTTGTGAAGGGGTATTGCATACTAAATTCACAGGAGTCATTTTTGTAGATGCATTCTGATTGTAGCTTGTCTTCTTCTAAAGAATGAAGTCAAGAGACTCTTCTTCCGATTCACTAGACAATTCTATAATTGCATCTAATTTCTCAAGTTTCACTTCATGAAGTAATACGTGTTTTGGAAAGACCGGAAAAACGTCACTAGGTGAACTAGGTGAAACAACGTGTGCAATGTAAGGCATGTCTACTGTGGAATTATCGGATTGGCGGCTAGGAATCTCAGTGGACGGAGCTACAATAGAAAGAGGAAGTCCGTATGCTCTATAGTTTCCGGTGCTAAGGTACCAGCACTGCGTTCCAGCTTCCAGCGACCTCATAACAGGGATAGACTGTTGCACTTGACTAGATTCAGACATCTTTTCCTCTTCGACATATATGGAGGCTTCTACAAACCTAAAACGGACATGGAGAAGGTGTGATAGAACTCTAGCACGTCCTTCCTCTCCTAGCAGGAACACAACAGGGACTTCATGACCATCTACTCGAATGCAAGCCATTGTATGAATCTACGGAGAGCGTACCACGAAGGAGGGCAATGAATCCTACATGTGAGACCAGGTACCTAAGAGTTTCTCCACTACTTTATTCCCCCAACTAGCTTATCCTTTCCTATATTTATTAGTTTGTAGTAAAATCATATTTCTAGGTCCCCTTGTATTAGGGTACCTTCATTAAATGCTTAGGTTTTTCCAAAGCTTCCAAAAGGGTAATAAATGAGCTAAAAGAATTTATTTCCTAAACAATACTTGAACCGCCGAAGTCCATTATAATGTTTTCTTCATTATTTTAGTACTAGAGTCACACGGTATCTCGTGAATTATCCTTTAAGAAGCCGTTTTTTTAAAATTAAGTCATCTTGATGTGCAGTCTTTGAAATGATATCTTGTAGAAATTGGATTGTCATTTTACTGTCACCTTCGTAGTACTGTACTTAAGCGTTTGGAATCGAAATAGTAATGACCTAATCTACCTAGAAACTATTAGTAACCAACAACAATTAATGTTCTCTCGTGGGAGACAGGGCCACCAAATTGGTGTCATGATTGGAGTACTTCAGTGCCGTCGAGGGCAACCTAGAAGAAATGCACAAGTCTACCGCATTCAAAATTATAGCACGCAAACCGACGGTGATATTATGGTATACAGATCTTTATCAAGGAAGAAGGTGGCCAATTCACACGTGGCTAATATAAAGGCTAACAAGAGCATTGCGGCCCACCTAATTGTACCTGCAAAGCCACCATAGTCGGCGCCTCAGGACTCGAATATTTTAGAATTTCAATGACGCTGTCCAAATACAGTACATCCTACTTTCACCGTCGAGTTGCAAATCCGCACACACATCATTGTGCATAGTATTCATTGGTGGGTCTTGAAACCCATAAGAGGGAGCAAGTGGTACTCTTCGTAGCCATTCTCCTACTATAGTTCAATTGAGAGACACATTTCTTCCATGTATACATCTCGCGCTATATGCTCATAGGGAACCAAGGAGCTGACATTAATAGTCTGAAGCTTAGAAAGAGGCGGAAGAGACATACCTCACTGTATTTTTCTTCTCCGAAGACATTGAGAAGAGCTAGGATGACAAGGGCAAAGAGAGTGGTTTCTAGAACAGGTCAGTCCCCTGCTGGAGATTCTCGAAAAGTACTTTGATTTGGAGATGGAGTCAGTGGTGGAGACGAGGACACAGGAGCCCACAATACAGATGCAATTGAAGAGATGTCTGAAGATGCAACTAGTGGACAACGTCAAAGGAGAGAAGTTGACTCTTTCCATGTAAGCACTTCTGGCATTCATCAAGTAATTTTGATACGTCCTATTTTGTATGTAGTCACCCAGGGGCAATAACCTCTAGGCTATATGACGCATGTGGCAGCAATTTTGTCTCTCTTAAAATCCAGTCCAGAAGGTATGCGTTGTAATCCATCTTTTTGTCAAGATGCAATGTCATTAAAAAACAATGCACGATTAGTGTGACCTCCCATCAGAATGAATTGCACATGAGTGTTTGCTTTTTGATTTCACTCCACCAATACCAAGAACATGTTTAACTGGTACAATAGGGTCCAATAGCATATGTTATTTGAAGGTTTACACCTAATTTCCAGGAGCATCTATAGCACCAATTAGGCAGAATGTGAACTTCAAGTCCTCTCAAAAGTAATTCATTTAGGGAATAAGCATCAACATGTTTAGCACCTAGGACACTGTCCCAACAACGTTTATTGAACCACGAAGAGGTCATTTCCCAACAATTAAATCTCACCAAAAAACAAAGGAAAGAGGTCATTTCCCAACAATTAAATCTCAACAAAAATTAAAGGAAAAGGACCTGCCTGGATCACCGAGATTGGCCATGCTGAGAGAATCCCTTTTCCCGAGACGGAAACTTCATTGAATGGTCCAACGCCAAAACATGGAATTCACGACGTGCCAGCATTCTATCCAATCATGTTACCATTATCTGCATCATGGGATTCTGGAGTGGCTGCCGTCTATTCCTTGGTGGCGTCACGAGAGCCACAACGGCAACAAGTTCGGGCGGAAGATGTCGTTTTGAACAGCTAGATGCATGCATCGGTTTTGAAGATTCCGCCTTCTTTAAGCTCCGGATGAACCAGAACCTCCTGCGCAGACGGCTAGCTGTTGGTCGAAGCTGGAAAACAAACATGGATCCCATCCTTCTCAAATTGTTTGTGCACTTCTGATTGTGCAAGGGTCCGCATTCTCAATTCACCTCTCGTGCGTGATATAGGGCAGAATGACGCGGACTACGAGGAGCCACGAGAGGGAAGATTTGAGCACGCCCAGGGTTCATGAAAGGTCGACGCCAATTCCTCGCCAGCCTGCGGTATGTATTCCTAACTCAGAAGTTTCTGCATTTCTTTCTGGCTCTGATTACCGAGACGCATCACTAAGGTATCCGAACGCATCAGCTACTTACTAGGATCAGCCTCGATCAGCTTCGCTTAGGGATGTGCTTCCTACCGTTTGACTGCTGTTGCCTTGTAAGCTTGGGCAACTCAGTGCTCGCAACCTCCTGATCGTTATCTTTTGCCAACTCGTGCGCAAGAGCATCGTTTTTGGACACGGGGAATTCACTGTAATACCAGTTTGGTGGGGTCCCATTCGCTCTCCTCCGAGGCAAGTCGGATCCGACTTATCAGTTGGACGCGTCTGCGGGACCTCCAGGTTTTAGAAATTTCAAAAAAAAAGTTTCACCTCTCTAACTGTTGTTGCATTGCAAGCTGGGGGCGACTCAGTGTTCACAGACTCCACGTCGTGACCTTCGGCCAAGTCGTGCGATTTGGATCTGTTCTGGAACGCAGGGAATTCTTATTGGTACCCGTTTGAGGGGGTCCCATTGACTCTTCTCCGAGTCAAGTCGGATCCGACTGATCCTCGGGAAGCGTCGCCTGGACCTCCATGATTTTTCAAAATTTTAAAAAATAAGTTAAAGGTGTGTGACTGGTGCTTCATCGCAAGCTGGGGGCGACTCAATGCTCGCAGGCACCCAGTCGTCCTCTTTTGCCAACTGGTACGCAAGAGCTTAGTTCTGGGACGCGTGGAATTCAGGTTGGTATCCGTTTGAGGAGGTCCCATTGACTCTCTTCCGAGTCAAGTCGGATCCGACTGATCCTTGGGAGGTGTCAACGGGACCCCCAGGTTTTTGTTATTTAAAAAAAATAGTTTTGTTCGTGTGACTGTTGCTTCATCGCAAGCTGGGGGGGACTCTGTGCACGCAGGCTCCCCGTCGTCACCATCGGCAAAGACGTGCGATGTGGTTCCGTTTTAGGACGCGCTGAATTCACAATGATACCCGTTTGCGGGGGGTCCCATTGACTCTTCTCCGAGTCAAGTCGGATCCGACTGATCCTCGGGAGGCGTCGGTGGGACCCCCCCTTTTTCGAAATTTTAAAAATTAAGTTAAAGGTGTGTGACTGGTGCTTCAATGCAAGCTGGGGGCAGCTCAATGCTCGCAGGCTCCCAGTCGTCCTCATTTGCCAACTGGAGCGCAATAGCTTAGTTCTGGGACGCAGGGAATTCTTATTGGTACCCGTTTGAGGGGGTCCCATTGCCTCTCCTCCGAGTCAAGTCGGATCCAACTGATCCTTGGGAGGTGTCAGCGGGACCCCCAGGTTTTTGTTATTTAAAAAAAATAGTTTTGTTAGTGTGACTGCTGCTTCATCGCCCCGGGGAGGACACTCCCTATGTTTTAGCAACCTACGTGCGGCGGAAAAAGTAAAACAAGTAATACACCTTAAAATTTAATTTCTTTTTCAAAAAAAAAATTATGGATAGATTTTACTACTTTAGAAGTTTATGTTTTGAATTATTGGTATTTTTTTGTGCTAATAGTAATTAGTTATAAATTTTTGAAGAAAAAAGATACACTGTAAAGCTGAAAATAACTTTCACACCTCTATATTATATAAGAAAAAAATTTTGAAAAATGAAAAAAAAATTATATAGAATAGCTTTCTATTGAAAGTTTATTTTGGTTGAATATTGATGCAATAGTCATCTTCATGTGAGCTCTATAAATATTTTAGTTGGAGAACATGCCATTTTAGTTCATTTTTCAACCCTTTCTAGACAATATATCTTATGTTATTTGGAATTGAATTTTTTGTCAATAGAAACCTTTAGTCATTGTTAAACAAAGCTCAAAATTTTAGAATGAAATTATAGTTTATTCAAGGTGAATTACATGTATTACTTTTTCCACCGCCGCACGTAGGTACCCCAAATGTAGTGAGAGTGTCCTCCCCTAGTTCATCGCAAACTGGGGGGGACTCTATTCACGCAGGCTCCCCGTCGTCACCATCGGCCAAGTCCTGCGATGTGCTTCCGTTCTAGGACGCGCTGAATTCACAATGATACTCGTTTACGGGGGTCCCATTGACTCTCCTCCGAGTCAAGTCGGATCCGACTGATCCTCGGGAGGCGTCGGCGGGACCCCCCTGCTTTTCAAAATTAAAAAAAAATAAGTTAAAGGTGTGTGACTGCTGCTTCATCGCAAGCTGGGGGCAGCTCAATGTACGCAGGCTCCCAGTCGTCCTCTTCTGCCAACTGCAGCGCAATAGCTTAGTTCTAGGACGCGGGGAATTCACAATGATACCTGTTTGTGGGGGTTCCATTGACGCTCTTCCGAGTCAAGTCGGATCCGACTGATCCCCGAGAGGCATTGGCGGGACCCCCACATTTTTTTATTTTTTATTTTTTTGGTCCAAAACGATCCAAAAATCATAGAATTCTTTAATATCTTTTCCTATTTGTGTAGCTTTCTAAAAATATAGTGGCTTGAATGAAGGTATTTGATAGTTTACTTCAGAATTGTAGACTCACCATTCTGAAGTTAGTGCATAGTATTGAAATTCGCTTTACTATAGAATCTAATAAGTGGTTTGCATCTTTAGATTCGTTTTATAAGTGTACCATTTTTTGGGGGTCATGCTATCTGCTGTTAGGGTTCAGTTGGATCCGACTAATCCCTTGGTGGAGTCAACGGAACCCCTCTAAATGGGTAGTCAATATATTCTTTTATGTTTCATTCTGTAATCAGAGGAATGAAATGGAGGAGCTTAATAGGCTTGTTTGTATCTTTATAAGTGACTCAAGATTTGAACAATTCTTATTGTTACCAATAGGTTGGAGTTGGTCAACATGAATTTGGACCAAGTACACTTCCTATCAGTGCTCCAGTGTCACAAGCGCCTGGCCCATCTCAGCCATTTACTCCCACAAATACCACGATGGAGGTGTCCAGCGATTCAAAGGAGGAAGAGCCAGCAAATGAAGACCTGGTAAGCTTTGATGATATTATGGATGCTGCTGACCGTGCAGCAGATGCTTTTGAGCATTCTGAGCATAGTTGTATAAGTGACCTTGAAGGGCATTCCCCATCTATCCCTCGGCTTAGAAAATGGCGACGCCAACATAGGACGCCTATGTTCTCCCCAGAGAGTTCGGAGACTGAGTACAGCTCGGATAGTGAGATGTCTTCATCAATTGATGGTCCAATGTTTCTGGACACTTGTCAGTGCACTTGTAGCACTAGTCAGGGCACACGTGAGGTTGTGCTCATTCTCTTGAGTTCAGATGAAGATGATGATGTAGACATTGATTGATTCCAGTTTTGATTGGAATTTACTTATAGTCATAATCCACTAGACCTTAGCATGTCTAATGTACCTATGACTATAAATTTTTTTTTTAAAACATAAATACTTCATTCCCAATATATTATTGTACCTCCTCGCTCATTGTAATGTTTTATGTTTAATTGTGGAGTATTTGATATTTATTTTGAAATTCATTCAATACTCTTAATTTGGTCATATTTGAAGAATTTTTTGTGCTTCCTTTTCAGATGGATGTGTCGCCAGTCAATTTATCACAAGTGGAGCAAATTATAGAAACTCCAGGAATAGATGACACAGAGCAACCGGAGATTGGAGATGAACGTGAAGGTGAAGAAGACTTTGTGGAAGACGAAGAGAAGGAGTTGTTGGAGGATGAGCTCCGAAGACTCCAGAAGGTAGACTCGGTGGCTACAATCGCATCCCTCAGAATGAAGCCAGAGAATGTGTTTCGTCTGCAAATCCCACTTTGCAGACTCGTACCGATGCCCATGGTGCGGCCAACCCTCTCTTGCAACCTTATTAAGCTTGAGCAAGAATTCGTGAACGGATACAGAGATGGAGCAGCTGTATTCTATGTGACGACTACAAATGAAGCCAGAGAAAATGCGGAGTTCACAAAGGAGGAAATGGATGCGTGGGGCCCGTTGTAGAAGGAAAAGAATGACATCTTCAACAAGTATGTGGAATCCATGGCTATGCTGAGCTTCTTGAAGAACTTGAAGTTCTTCGTTTGTGATGGGAATCACCGACGTTTGGCATGGATGAACCATATTGCCAGACTTCATTCCACCTCACGAGATTGGCATTGTAGCGTTGACTCCATCTTGCTGGACACGAAGGGGAAGATTGAGTTGGTCATGCATGTCATGCATGACATAAATAAGTGAGTACTACGTTTCAATTTTTCCTTTGCCTTTTCAGTCTTTATTTGTTTTGTATGACTTCTAAATGTATTGTTCAATTATGACTTAGTGTCTTTGTATAAATTGCAGATCAACAGAAGACTCCCATGTGAAGACTAATCTGGTACATACATTGTATCGCGTTCAGAAGTATGGTCTTCTCCCCATGGAAAGGTTCAATGAGATGCTCAGACCATCAGAGGTCAAACGTTGTGGAGCTTTAAAGTTGAAGAAAACTTGGTACTCCATGCCGGTGGAGGTCTTCACGTCATTTGTTTTTCGGGTGAAAACAACTGTCTTCTCTCCTACCTTTGTCAATTATTCTACTTTATTTTTTGTTATTATTACAAAATTTGTTTTGAAATGATTGAAATGTTTGATTGTCGCAGCAAGAGATCGCATAAGCAGCAGATGCTGCAGTGAGAAGGTACAACGAGGTCACCCCATTTGAAGAAAAGAGTCATGAAGGTGTCGCAAATGCTATGAGACTTGGAGCCAAAGAAAAAAATACGAAGTTGTATGTAAAAATGATCAAGTTGGTAACTGTGGCCAATCCCGCTCACGGACCTGAGTTCCTAGCTGAAGTAAGTGATGTGTTTTGAAATTGACTTGGAGGTACTATTGTATATTGAAGTCTTAATTCTTATTGCAAGTGCAAATTTGATCGTCTACAAGTGGAAAAGCATTGGAGCACTAATGAGGTTCCGGAGATGACTTTGGAGAAACTCCAACTGGTGGCGAGGAATGCTGGTATGTGAGCAGAGAGCGGGGAGTAGGGAGCGGGGAGCAGAAAAAAGTGAGCACAGAGCAGGGATTTTAGGGAAAAAAATCCCTCCTTAGTCCTGCTACTATGAAAAAGGGTACCTAAAACCGTGTAATCAATTTGTCTCAAAAAGTTTGAAATTGAATTTTTTAATCCAAATAGGACCTAAAGCCGTGGGATTTTAGAAGCTTAGACCTAATAGTTATATAGTGTAAGCATTATATTTATCAACGACGCTAGCATGTGAGCCTGTGAGCGTGAGCCTAAGAGCGGTGAGCGGGGATTGTGTGAGCCTAAGAGCAGTGAGCGGCAATTGTGTGAGCCTAGAAGCTAGAAATGTAAAATACAATGTAATTTGTAAATGTTTTTGGAAAAAAAGTTAAAAAACTGTTTTTTTTCCACCAAAATTACTATGTCTAGAAAAAAAATGACCTATTACCATGGGACCTATGCCTGTGGATTTTATATCTAAAAGTTTGGGAAATTGGTGCTATTGCATGTTTTGAAATTTATATTATATTCTAAGAGGTTGGACTGATGAAGTGAGAGTACATACAATTTATAAGGAATTCTAAAGATGAGACGAAGACAAATGCAGTGAAAATATCATAGGATGTAGAACATTGTGTGCATAATAAAATATTCTTTAATTGCAACAAGGAATACATATTGGAATATGAAAATAATACTTTGCTACTGAAATTTAGAGATTTTGAAGATAGTATATTGATACTATGTATCTACTTTATATCATGCTAATATCTATCAACTAACTTGATCACTCGCACGAAAGATGATTCCGGCAGCAACAAGTACTTGCTTAACTTCATCCAAGCTGAGAGTAGGAGCATGGATGAATGTGTCTGTCTTATAATCAAGTTTACACAAGTAACGAAAGATATAATAAAGGTGTTTGCAGTTTAGGTACATGCCACGCTTTCCAATGGAAGCCCCATTCATACTTCCATAATGAGGACAAGTACAAGATGGAAAATTGCAAAGTGTAATATTATAAACCTTTTGGTTAGAGTCGATTCCAGACGAAAGTGTAATAATAGCACCAAGTCCAGGATAAGGAAGGAAGTTTACACCAGTGATACTTGCAGTAACATTCCTTGCACTTTCCCATTGATTACGGTGACTTTCAGTAGGTGCCTTACTGCTTCGACGAACTTGCTTGCCATTTCGAATGGAGGGGATTCTTTCAGCATGTGCCGGTCGAGGATAGGTCCACAGCACAGGCTCAAATACCCTAGATGAGGTGAATAGACGTCGAGGTGACATTGGTACACTAGACTGTAGGCGGAACCCTGCTTCTTCAAGTTCTATGATTTCAGCACAGGTAAGATTTGTATCAATAAGAATAGGCCAGATGTCGGGGATCTCAAGTCGGGTAAGAACATGGGAACGCTTAGGTCCCATGACACATCGTGCAATTTGATCTGCACAAAACCAAAAATCTTCAGTTTGAACCTCTGTGCCTTTATATTCACGCTTTTGCCCTTTGTAGGTAGGGGCAGCAGTGGATTTACCATGCCTGACAATCAATAGCTTGCATTTGGCTTGTGTGTACTTCTGAATGGCGTGACATTGTTTCCTTGACTTGTGTGAAATTCTGGCTATGTGCCATTTCGATGTATCACAATCTGTTTCCACTACAGATTGGGTATGGGGCATAACTGTGTTAAACTCCTCAACTTCAATCCCAAGTTGTACTCCACCAATGGCCGATCTAGTTTGAACTCGAGGATGGGAGAAGTTGACCTTATCAGGGCGATGTGAATCACCTTCAGAACCTATTAGAAGGTCCAACTTTCTTTTGCTAGATCCAAATACCTCTTCCCCCTCTAAGTGTGGAACTCGAGTGCAGATATCTTCTGCTCCAAGCATCTCACTTAGAGCGTCTGCAATTTTCTTTCCATCTCCAGATGCCATAGCTCTTTTCAATTTCAAATCTTCTTTGGAGGGGCCTTTCTCAGAAGGGCCCCCGCAAAGGTAAGCTCTATAGTTTGTCATTTGCATGAAGGCTCGGACCCAATCATCACAAGTGGCAACGAATAAGTCAGACCCTCGTTTGCCTGAAGCTTGCATCCATTTGTTGTGTACTGTTTCAGCTAGGTTGCACGTTGGGATGTCTGCTAGTTTCTCTGCTGTCAGTTTCTGCAAAGATATTGAATGAAGTCATTATTAAAACAATTTGGAGTTGGGGTTTGGAGTAAGAAATTGCAAAGAAATGAGAGTAAAGATTATACTGTTTCCATGAATCCACCCCACTGACGATATCGAAAGTGCCAAAATGCAAGCCAATCCTCAAGTTCACGAATTGCTGGTTCTGATGCAGCTCCAGATGAATACCACCAAGCTTTGATTTCTAGATACATCTTGTCTGCCTCGGACATTGAGGTTGCATCCTTGTACTGCCTACAAAGTTGGATATGTTGGTTCTGGAATTCTTTGGTGATAAGCTTCTCTGTGTGCTTGTGCATACTGGTTGCCCAATGGAACAAGCAAGTCCTTTCACGGTCCACCATTGGAATGGATGGATCCTTTGACCCATATACAATGCGAATTGCATTGAAGTTGGCTTGAGCACTATCACACATGAATCCCTTGAAGGTTGGATCCAACACACCATTTTGTACCATAACCTTATTTAGACAACGCCAAAAAATGATCTGGCCTTCAGTACCCTCAGTTTGCATATCACAGACAGCAATAGTCATGACTTTGCAGTAAGTAGAGTCATAGACATGACAAGAAATAGTTGTCCATAATTTCACCCTCTTTACATGATCAAACATGATGAAGCAATTTTCAAGGTCACCATTTGGTTGCATCCGTCGTACGAGATCAACTCCACTTCCAGGCCCATCTACAAGCATCTTGAACAAATAGACCTTTTCTTGCCCTTGTCCAGGAAATACACTATCATGTATATACTCCATTTTGGCACGTCCCTTCATGTCAAGAATCCGATCAATCTCACCACCACCCTTGTTATTGTTCCGAAAAGAAGATATCATGTTCCGCACATTGGGCGAGCTCAGGAGTTGGAACTTATCCATGACATTCTCTAATGCATCGTTGTTGAGCATCTCCTTTGGTCCAGGTCCATTGTGAATAAGGAATGTGTCAAGGAACTCCTTGCTTGCTGCCATGGTAATGGCAGAAGTTTTGGCAGTAGGAGTTCTTGCCACTTCATGAGCAATCAATCCTGTGATTGCTTCGAGAGACTCTCTACACTGACCATCAGCAACTGGATGGGAATGAACGCCCAAATGGATGCATGCACGTGACAAATCAGAGGTTCTTTGTACGTAATAAATTCGCGAGTTACATAAACTGAGGCAAGTAGGAGATTGTCTACAAACTTTACAAAGCACGGTAGAGTCAGGTGGTGGAATCTGACCTAAGCTAAAAGGATGTTTGGTGATCCCAATCCACTCAGTTTCGTTACTTTTTGAAGCTCGTGTGCGGTAATCACATGTCGTATTTTCACAAATCAAATGCCCAACACAGTGTGACTTTCTAAACTTCAAACCTAAGTCATTATGGATGTTAGACGTCATGGTGCGACACCATGCATGACCGTCATACCGTTTATCCATGCCCTCCATGCCTCTAGCTCCACATGTGAGTCCACAACATGGCGGCAACTCAAAGAGAATGTTGCCATCAAATCTAGTCGGGAGAAACATGACCTTTTGATATTCAATGGCATCAAAATCAATTTGGGCAAGTTCATTCCGTGATCCGGGCACAGAAGACAATTTGTGTAGACATTGCAAGACACTTAAGGAATCGTGATGATTGGGAGGGAGAGGAGGACGAGAGAAGCTAGACGATGCAGGACTACTAAGAGTAGTTCGGAAGGTAGTAGGAACGGATGAATCCACAATGGATGGCAAAACAACATTTGAAGAGGAAGGTTGACAAACTGTAATCGGTGTCGCACCTTCGGAATCACTAGATAACTCTATAACTGGTTCTAGGGACTCGCGTTTAACATTGTTGACATGGAAGAGAATTGTATTCTCTGAACATCCACTCCCTAAAGACTCTACTTTTACCGGATGTAGTAGTGGGCGTTCAACATCGGATTTATCAGAAACAGGCAATACTATTTCAGTCGAAGCTACTAAGAGCTCTGGCAAAAGACCATAAACTCTATAGCGCCCTGCAGGAAGAAGCCAATAGAATCCTTCTTGATCGCTACATCTTGACTGCAAGATTGATTCCTTAACAACGTCAGAGTCACCATGGACTTCTTCCTCTACAACGATAGAAGAAGGGGAGAATCCATAGCGGACATGGAGGAGATGGGCAAGCACATGTACAAGACCTTGACTACCTAATGGTAAAACAAATGGGACCTCATGACCTCTAGCAACAATACTGGCCATAGTGAAGTATTAAAGAAAGTTGTGGGCAAATGACACCATTAGAAAACAAAAGGAAGCAAGTAATGATCCTTGCGAGTGCAAGGGGTGCAAATATAAAGAAAAATAGAAGATGTATACTTTTTTTCAAAATGAAAGGACATGTATTATGAATGTAGTAAAATTTGAAATTGAATTAATGATCTAAGTACTCGTTATTACGTATCATATCAGGATTTGATATAGAAGAAGATGTATGAAGAATGTCTGACATGAAGGTGAGTGCGGCGGCGTACTTCATGGCATCAATAAACAAATCACAAATAATAAATGGATAATAATACTAACGACATATCAATGTATCTTAGGCCATGTTAGTACAGTTGAAACTGACATTGACAAGAGATCATGAGCCCTCATACATTGATAATGTACGACATGTTTGCAATTGTAATTGAATATCAAGAGATAGCTTTGAGGATCTTGTATTTGATGATGATAGAATCAATAACAGACAAAATAAACCGTCCCATACTGATAAAATTAAATAGCTATTTTTTTTTAAAAGTTGTTGAAGTCCCATAGAATATAAAGAGCTGTAGAGTGGAATGAAGTAGTATATAGAAATACATGTTGTAAGGCGTGGGTGATGTAGTATGGAGGATGTTGATATTGTAGTACTTTACTAGTTTATTATTTCAGATGCAAGAAAACTTTTTTTCTCCATTGTTAGCATTGGACAGTCTAGTTGAAGGTAGGAAAAGAAAGAGGAAGAAAAGTAGCTTTCGTTATTCGAGTAGAAGGCAATTGTTAAGAGCTAGAATGATTAGACGATTGCCTCGAATGATTGCACCTGATATGTCAGGCACAACAAGGAACTTGACCTACGGAGATATTATTTCATGTGAAGCAATTGGAGAGGACATTGTGGAGGTTGAACCCATCTCTTGTAGAGCTCAACCAGATATTGCCTCTATTTTGAGTGATTGGGATCAATACATTAACGAAGAGGAGGAAGAAGAGGTGCAAGAAGAAAAAGAGCAAGAACAGCAGGAAGTACCAACAACAGTGGAGTTGGAGTTAGAGTTAGGAAGTACAAGCAAAACGGTAAGGAAATAAATACCCCAATTGATATAAACTATGGATGTGTGTTTAATTTTTTGTTAGAGGTAGATTTTGCAACTTTACATCATTTTGCACAGTTTAGAAACGCGATTGCAACGGTATATAGCATGTAAAAAACAGATGCATATTGAGTCTTGTATGGCCTAAAAACTAAAACAGCATCTTGGAATCTAGCCTGAAATGTTCAAATTTCAAAGATTTTTAGGCGAAATCCAGCACTTTTATTTTTAGCAGTTTTAGATGATTTTTGTAAATTCTCTTAAGTGTCCATAAATTCTGAAAAAAATTAGAGTGATTCTGATGCGTATAATAAATGGGTATAAAAAAAATTGGGTTCAAATCTTAAGATTTGAAAAAGTTATTTAAAAGATTCCCTTGAGGTATATCTACCAATTTCTTCCTTGTTTTTTTTTGTTTTTTTTTTGGACTTTGGTTTCACCCTACGACTTGTGTTGTCTTTGGATGTTGTCTTCGAAGGCGCTGAGGCACCAACAAACGGAGGTCGAAGTAGAGGGAGCAACCGCCATGGAGGAGGAGGAGGTTGGGGCGGAGTCCGCGCGGCGAGATGAAGGGACAAGTGTGCGCAGTGAAGAAAATTCAGGTGTGCGGCTCAATTTTTTTTTGCCTTGCTATACCCCCGCCGTTAACGGCTGCGCTGTGAGAGAATTCAACTTTGCTTCAGTTATGAACTTTACTAACCCTCGCCATTAACGGCTGCGCTTCAAGAACATTCAACTTCGCTTCTTCGTGAGAAATTTATCACCCTCCTACACCCCCGCCGTTAACGGCGACGGTTTTTGGGGACCATTTTTTTTTATCAACATGTCACAATGTTTAGTGCATGCTGAAATATTTTTCCCCTCCTACACCCCCGCCGTTAATGGCGACGGTTTTGAGGACACATTTTTTTCTCTGAACATGCCACAATGTTTAGTGCATGCTGAAATTTTTTTCCCCTCCTACACCCCCGCCGTTAACGGCGACGGTTTTGAGGACACATTTTTTTCTCTGAACATATCACAATGTTGAATGTGTGCTGAAATTTTTCTCCCTCCTACACCCCCGCCGTTAACGGCGACGGTTTTGGGGACATATGTTTTTTTCTCAACATATGCTACAATTTGATTTGCTGATTTTCTTTGGAATGTTGAATGTTGAATGTTGAACGCTGAATTTGTTGAATGTTGAACGCTGAACACTGAACGCTGAATGCTGAACGCTGAATGCTGAATGCTGAACGCTGAATGCTGAACGCTGAATGCTGAACGCTAAATACTGAATGCTGAACGCTAAATACTGAATGCTAAACGCTGAATGCTGAATTTGCTAAATGCTAAATGCTGAATGCTATTTTAGACTACTTAATAGCTATTATGTTGAAATACATATTGATCTTCATCCGGATGTATTTCCAGAGATGTTGACACAAGGACATCCAGATTTACTTCAACCTCTTTCCGAGGATCAATTGGAGTTACAGTTGCATGGCTTTTTGAAGAAGGAGACTGTGAATACTTCTTCTCGTCTTGAGCGGTTGAGGTATCAACCAAGGGCAAAATCAAAAATCAATATTCCTTTATGTCGTATGATTTCTTTGCCGGTTGTGAGGCCTTTTTTGAAGAATGATGTCATGAATCTAGCTGCACACTTTGTTACTTGTGGTTACATGGAAGGAAATGGAGTTTTCTATGTGGCCTTAGAGAACAATGAGGGGAAGACAGTAGATGTCACGGATGATATTATCAAATCGTAGAGTGCCAATTGGGTGCGGGCAAATGTTGCATTTGAGAAACAATTGGAGAATGATGAAGATCTCAAAGTTTTCTCCGGCAAGATGTTTATGGTGTGGGATGGCAACCATCGTTTGCAAGCTTGGTTGCCTATTATCAACCGTGATCATGCAAATGACTTCATGTGGCATTATACTGTTGAAAGTATTGTTTTGGAAGTCAAGGGAGACATTGCAACTATGTTGACAGCATTACATGAAGTCAATTGGTAATCTTTTTTTTTTTTTTATCCAATTTTATTTCATTTCACTTCTTCATTTCTAAAGCTTTTTGGGTTTGAACAATTGAAATTCATTTGTCACTATTCTACATTTTTTATGTTGATGTTCACTTCACATTTCTAACACCATACATTTTGTTTTGCCAGGAGAAATCAGAAATCCCATGTTTCCATAAATCTTGTTCACAAGCTTTATCGCATTCAGAGTATTGCTGGGCAACCACTCTCATATTTCGATAAAATTATCTCAAAAGAGGATCTTGATGCAGCTGAAGTAAAACAGAAGTCAAGACAAAGGACGTGGTTTACTCTAACCGTTGAGGCTCTAAATGGAGTCTTATACCAGGTAAGTTTCTAAAGTTTTATTTTTCATTTCATATTTCTTTTCAATTTGCATATCTTTCTTTTCTTCTTGTTGTTCATTTCAATTAATATTATGTTGCTCTACTATGCATAACATTTGTTATCATGTGTCATTTTGCTTATTCCTATACATCATTGATTTTGTGCAGCAAGAGTTGGGGGATGCTGCTGCTATTGCTCAAAGAAAATTTTATGAGAAGTATCCCAATCCAGCACATTGGACTCCAAATGCAGTTCATGAATGGGTCTCCAAAGCTGTTGAGAAGGTCAAGATAACTTCTAATTCGGAATTGAAGAAGCAACTTCCCATTGCAGATCCCAAGCACACGACGGCCTTTTTGGAGCAAGTGAAGTTTCATTATGAAACTCATGACGACAGTCCAGAGATGACTCAAGAAAAACTTTGGATGTTGGCAACTTCAGCAATGGACACTTCTATGAAGATCAAGTGGCTAGAGAGGTGGAACAAGTCTACCACTCTTCGTGAGGCTCTCAAATTCCCAAAGTCAAAATTCAATGACGTTGACTTCCCAAAGTGGCTTCATAGAGCTACATGGTGGGCTCAGGTGAGTACTTATCTTTATTTTTGTATTGTTTCAATATTCTTCCTTTAAAGCTTTCTATTCAATCATAATATTTTTCTAATTGTAATTTTGTATGTGACAGTTGGCTGTTGAGACAGAAAAGCTTTTTGATGCTACAGTGGCTGATTTGGGCGTGTCTATTAACTATCTTCCAGATGGTATGGATCCTTTGCCCACTATTTTTGATTATGTGGAGACAATGCGCATACTGTTGTGGGATACTGCATTTTTTCGTGAATTTGATGTGGAGAAGGGAATTCACAAGAACTATAAGATTGACAAACAGCTCAACTTCAAACCAGCCATGAAAAGGGTGTTATACAGGTACTTTAAGTATGTCCTTTTTCCTGCTAAAGCCATTTCCAAAACTCCCACTTTCTTTGCAAATTATTTGGACAAAGAAAGTGACGAGTGCATGTTTACAGAGGGGATCATGAAATCTTGGGATCCTTTGCATTGGGAAAGGTGTGGGTGGTATTTGGATTGTCCTCTCAAAAGACCTCCCACTTTTGACATTGTCCTTTGAGATTCAATTGAACCCACCCTCAAAGATACAATTGTAGTTACAACGGTGGATAAGGATGCAACCAAGAAGACAAAGAAGACAAAGCCTAAGCCAAAGAAGGAAATAGTCCAACTTGATGATTCCAATGAAGATGTGTTGATTCAAGATAGTCTCAAGAACCTTGTGGTTACTGGACCTTCTTCTTCAAATGTTGAGGCAACCCTCCCTCCTTCAAAGCGACAAAAGACGGCTTCTACTCCTATGGTTTTGGTGCCAACCTCCTCTCCTATCTTTGAGCTACCTCTCAAACTTAAAGGTATGATGAGTACTTTGGCTCCTTCGTCTTCCTCTCATACATCTTTGGATTTGATCTTGAATGATTCTTTTATTAGAATTATTGAAGAGAAGAAGAAGAATGGTACATTTGGCGCGCCATATGATGACATCATCACTTTTCTATCAAAGGTGAGTTTGTTATTTTTATTGGAGGTTTTCTTTTCATCTTACATATTCTTCAAGACTCATCTCTTCTAATTTATATTGTTTTAGGTTCTTTGCACTATACCAAAATATGGTAACAAAGAATGCAGTCAAAATCAATTGCTGTTTTTTATGCCATAGTTCTGTGCAGGCCCACTACACAGGCAGTAAACTTCTTTTGCAATTTACAACTTCAGTTTCTTGAATTTTGGGTTGTGTTATATACCTTCAGAAAGGTATTTTCCATACCTTTCCAACGGTATATGACACGCTACAAAATTCAAAAAATTGCAATCGCAAATTGCAAAAGAAGTTTACTGCCTCTGTAGTCAGCCTGCACAGAACTGTGGCAAAAAAAAACAGTCAATTTTGACTGTTTTTTTTTAACATGTTTTGGTATGGTGTTGACATCTTCAATCATGAATTAACATTCTATGAATTTATATTTGTAGGTTGGTGAAGGCAGGGAGTTCTTTTTTGATGGGAAAGTGCAAAAGAGACCTGCTGTGGACCTCATCATTGCAGATTATCCAGATGGTCTTCGAGTTCCAGGGATTTCAGATCCACCATCTCAAATTCCGCATTGGAATGCCAACATTCAAAGTTTTCTCCACGTAATGATGGCATTCTCTGTTACCTATCTTCATGATGATGGAGCATTCCTTCTATTTTATCCTGACAGTTTGATGGTGAAGAGAGAAGTGGCAGGATTCTTCAAAAACTACAAGTTCAAGATTAAGGATGAGTGGACTATCATTAATTGCTTGCACTTGGCAAATCCTATGAACCCAATTAAAAATGTAAGTAGCAATTTTGAGCTTTCATTTTTTACATTGATTCAATTTTGCTTGCATTTCTATTGATTTTATATGCACTTTCTAATTTGATTTGATTTTCATTTCCAGACTTTGAAGTTCAAGGCTTTATTGTTGGTTCGATCATTTGCCTCCCCTATTGCAAGGCAACCTCAAGAGCTTGTAATTACTACCGATCCCTCAATCCCCGAGGTTGATTTAGCTACAGACGACGTCCTCTTCAACTCTATTACTACAAAAACTCAATTGTGTAGGAAGGAAGATGGCAAGCCATGGAGGGGTGCAAAGGAGAAGTCTGAGGTTCTAATGAAGCTTTTTGTTCATTGCTTGAGTCCTGTAGGTGGCATTGTGGCTGACATGACTGCCTCTACAGGTATTCCAATCTACAATATTGATTTACTACTTTATCTATATTTCATTTCATGTTTTCTATCTACACTTCAATTTTTGTGTTTCCTAATTTTGGTATTGTGTTTCATTCAGGTTCTTCTATTAGAGCGGCTCATTCCTCTAATAGTCATATTCTTGCATTAGAAAGTGATGCCAAACTCTTTGATAAGGTTCTAAAGCCTTTACAAACACCTATTACTATCTCCAAGACTCTTGATTCTACTATCACATGTGATGGTATGGAGATTGATGATGACTCTCCTATTGAAGACGTCGCACTACTTGACTTATGTGAGTAAGTTCTACTTTATTTTTTTCCTTTTCAACAACTTCAATTATGAATTTTATTCTTTGCATTTAAATTTGTTATTGTGTCTATCTAATATGTGGTTTATTGTTTGCAGTTGGATGAATCCATCATCAAAGCGAACCTTGCCTTTTTATCAGCACCCTGGATTTCTTAGAAGTCCCTCTCTCAGTCCTTGTGGCCTCCCTGTTTATGCTGAAGATTTAGCATTAGCTTATGCTAATGCTTCATCTGATTCATCTTCAATGTCACTATCACCTCGTAGATCTTATGATCCTAGAGTATACTCTTATTTTGAACTCAGTGCATCTGAGTCAGACGATATCTAAGTTTTTTTTCATGATTTGATATTTGATTTCTATTGTCTTATTTCTCAAATTGAATCTATCTATGTATGATGTGGCAACAATTCCATTCGATGCCTAAAACTTCATCCTATGTCCAAATTAACCAATAAAACATGAGTCTTAAATCACACTTCATCATATTATAATATGAAATTCTACAAAGTGGAATTGAACTTAGAATTCAATGAAACTACTACCATTGTCTTAATTGTATATTCTATTTATTAGAAATGCTTTTAATTTAATAAATTAATTAAAATTAAAAAAAATAGTTCCAAAAAGAAGGGGAATCAACTAGAGCAATGGTTGTTTAGGTCATTTGGGGTTAATACATTTATTTGGTGTATAATATATGTTGACTACGTTCATTTTACATTTTGCATATTCAAGATATTTAAAAAAAATTTAAAGCATAGTTATAAAAATAAAATAAAATAGGTGGACCATTTTCATCTTTTAAATTTCCATAAAAGCCCATGGTTCAATACTTCAATATTTTGGTACAAAATCACATAGTGGCATATTCATTTGTTGTTTAGTCAAACTATAGATCCTTTCATTTAATTCCACGGTCATAGGTCCCCAACGGATTTATAATCTCTAAATAGAAAAAATAAAAATTGGAGGCTCATAGGCTCACAGGCTCACAGGCTCACATACTAGCATCCCCGTATATTTATTAATTTTCAGACATTTAAAGCCTTCTACAAGAGTAGGGAGCAGATTTTGGAGCGCCAAAAATAGTGTATTATAGTTTAATTTATGAAATATGAGAGACCCTATTATCATGTACTTGTCATTAGGATTTAATTTTTATACTAAAAGAACATGCATAACATTGGATTTAAAAAAATTAGGATAACTAAAAAAATGATGATTAATTGCTTTAGGAAAAGTAGAACATCTAATTCCTTGGTTTAGAGTCATTTAAATCTTACAATAGAAAAATGAAGTAGTTTCAAAGAGATTGAATGAAAAACTATAATAGTACAATACCATCAAATAAATGATATATATAGTTTTGGCATGATATTGCAATTGTGAAGATTATAGGTAGTTGTGAAACATTTACAAACAAATCTTTTCTTTGAGAAAATGCATAGAAGAAGAAATTAACTGTAAACCACCCAAGGCCTAATCATGTAAAAAAAAACTTTTTTTTTTAGTGTGATAAGTCTAAATGTTAGCAAGGTATGAAAATCTCAATTGTACAATCTTATAGTGTGCATATTGATGATAATGTAAATCAAATTTGGGGTGATTTGACTGCACAAATTGGAAGATTATAATATTTTAGTATTGGAAAAAAATGGTGAAGTTTTCCTAAAAACTCATTCGGATGTCAAATTTAAACCTTGAACCTACTCAAATAAGGAAAAAAATGAACTACATAGTGATTCAAAACTAGAATATAATCACATTGGTGAAAGAAAATATCACTCACTTGACTCATCTTATCTCCAATATTAGTTCAAAATGTCAAAAAATAATAAAAAAAGAACACAATATCACATCTTTGGCTGAACCTCTCTCTAGTAAAATGCTTCTCAGTTTTCCATAACTTCTTAGATTGTTATGAAATTCTTACCACAAAAAGAAGACTAGTATGTGCAACTATTCCAACAAAAATGATTGAAAACGGACATTGTATGAAGAAGAAATAGGCGGCCAAAGTTCATTGTAACTAAAAGAATGACTGAATTTTAAACTTGAAATTGCTCCCAACCATTCAAAAGAACTTGGAGTGACATGAAAATTTTACCACAATAACTAGATCTGAAGGCGAACCAAACACAACAAATTTTATTGAAAACGGACTTTGGAGGACAAAGATACAAGCCCTCAAAGTTGCAGCCTAAAAATGTCGAGTGCTGAATTGAAACTGCACCTGTGAACTTTGATTGGCTCTTACAAACTGAATACAAGTTCAATCAATCTGAAAATTTAACCACAAAAACTAGACTATTATGCGCAGCTTTTCCAACTAGTTTTATTAAATTTGGACATTACATGCAAAAGTTACATGACTTTGAATTGGACTGCCAAACTATGTGAGGATACTTTCGGTCCCATTCGACAATAAAAGGTTTTGCAAGAAAAGCAAATTGAAAAGATGGTTGTACCTTATACAAGAAGGAGATGAAGACATTGACTGTCAAAGAAAACCAACTTGGTCTCATCGCCTTCACTTTCTCACAGTATTGGTATTCGTCGGGTGAGATAAGGTCTTTGAAATCAGCAAGGGGTAGAACTCCAAAATTTCGAATTCGACGCAGTCGAGCTGGAATTGTGCTCTTCACATGATCATGTTCCATAGAGGCGTAGACCTATACAATACATTTTTATGAGAATGAAATCAATGTCAATGTCATTGTCAATGTCAATGTCAATAAATTGATATTTAGATGCAATACGTATATATTAAAAGAAAACAACAAACTTACCAATTGACATCGCTCATTGCATTTAGCAAGTTTGCCACTTGACCTCTTGGATCCAATATAATGCAATGGACTCGTTTGTGCCAGCCGAGTTCTCCATCATGACAGTTGGTGATGTGTCGCATCCATGCGGAGACACGATGATTCCCATCCCATATATAAAACATCTTACCTCTCAATTGGACAAGGTCGACATCTGCCATCAATTCCTTCTCAAATTCCTCATTGACACGTTGCCAATGAGGACTCCACCTTGCAATTTCTTCCTCAGTCACATCCATAGTTTTCTCAAAATTGTTGTATAGTGAAACGTATAAAACCCGATCACCATCTCGATAGCCGTTCATGAACTCGCTCTCCAATCTTTGAACATCCATTTCTCCAACTGGTCTAACCTCGTCCATTACAATCATTCGACAAAGAGGGATCTCAAGGCGTGACTTTGTAATAGGTTGGATGCCTAATGTGTTGATGAGTCCTGTAGTGTCCACCTTGAGTTGTTTGCGGTGGAGGTGTTCACTCTCCAACACACTCGTTACATTAGGTGGAAATTTGTGCCTTGGCTCATCATCATCTTCAAGATCAATAGATGCAACCTTCAAAATAATAACACATGAAATTGAATTAGAAAAATTGAAGATAGGGTTGTGAAGGGAGAGAGTGATGTGTATGGAAGCTCTTTCTTTCAAAAACTGCACATACACAAAGTAATGGAAATTACATGAACTTCAGAAGTAGAAATTTCATTTACCTTAGTGATTGGTGGTGGAAAACTTTCTGTAAGCACAATTGGGGATATTCCATCTCTTCTCGTTTGTCTTGCAACAATCCTCTCAGCACTGTCCTCCTCATCATATATAATTTCAGTTTCGTTGTCTTCGTCCATCTGATTAGTTCAAATCATTCCAAAAAACATGACGTGAGTGCTGAATTATTTGTAATGAAGACGAAACAAAATTTGGCTCACAACTATAACATACAATACAAATATTGTCATAATAGTAAAGACTAGGATTCCTCATGAACAAGGATTCACCATAGCCCTTTTTTTATTGAAGATCTAAACCATATCATATGACCAAAAACAAATTCAGCAAGTATATTCATTGACAAGTAAACCCTAAAAGAGCTCAAAGTTCATTCTAACCCTAAACAAGAAAAGGTGTTAGGAAGTTATGAAATGACATCTATATTTAAAATTCAGCCTAAGTAGTCTAGTTTGTGAACACCCTCATGAACGAGGACTACATTAGCTGCCGAAATTCTAAACCAAAATATTAGCATTGGTGCAAAGAAGGTGTATAAATCCTCCTTTAAAAGGACTTTGTTTAAATCGATACAACAATAACAGCATTTTCAATCAGATTCGAAACATCAGTAGGTTTTTCCTTAAAAAGGACTTTTTGAAATGGATATGTGTAATACAGCCTACAAAATACAACATTTTTAAGTACACTAGGCGCAGCTTTTAGTATCCTCGTCAACGAGGACTCCCGAAAATGGTTGTATTCAATTCACCGCTCACAACATTTTTTACTACAGTAGGCGCAATTTTTAGTATCCTCGTCAACGAGGACACTCGAAAATGGTTGAATCCAACTCAAGAATCACTAAATGTTCAACTATACTAGGCGCAGTTATTGGTATCCTCGTCAACGAGGACTCCCTGAAATGATTTAGAATAAGGCGCAGTTTTTGGCATCCTCGTCAACGAGGACTCTCGAAATCACACCGCCACTTCTACTGTGATATTCAGCATTGTTCCTAAACTCCTAAACCAAAATTATGAAGGTAAAGACATGATTGTGAACCTCAATCTCTAGCTGAACATCTTCTAGCGATTGGTGCGAAGCCATTGCCGAACACGCCACAAACTCTCCTTCCTCCATCTAGAACATGCGGCTACCACCAACCGTGAGCAAAAACAACACCTCGTCGACGAGCACTCACCTGACGCACCCAAACCCTAACCTCAACCGGTTCGCAAGACTAAGGAAGAAGGAAAAAAAAAAAAAAAAAAAGAGTACAAAATCGGTAGATGCAGGTCAAGAGAATCTTTACAATAAGAATTCTGATTTTGAAGATTTAGGGTCAAAATTTTCAGATGACCTAGATTATAACCTTACACTTAACCTCAATTTATTTCAGAATTTTTGGACTCACGGCTAATTTTATAAAAATCCTCAAAGTTGACAAAAAAGACGGAGGCCAAGATTTGCTCAAAAAATCTTCGGATTCTCAAGATTTCAGAGAAGATTCCAATATGCTGAATTCGTTTTGGGCCATAAAACATTCAATTAGTGTCCGTTTTTTACATGCTATATACTGTTGGAATCGTCTTCTCAAACTACATGATTAAATTTAGGATGTCAAATTCAGATCTAACAAAAAACTATTCATATTCATTTAACGCACACTCTTCTAATTTTGTGGTCCATTCTTCTACAATTCTAAGCCCATACTAATATAGTTTTGCAGCCAATTAGAGAATGAGTACATAACCTTTGTATTTCCAAAAAAATACATCTACATCTTATTTAAATTATTGACTGCAAATCATTAAATGGCATATGGTATACTTATGAACATACCAAGTCTTCTCTATCCTGGTTAGGCTCTTCATTTGCATCTTCATTGTCATCCTCGCTTTCATCATCTTCTTTGCCATCTTGGTTGTCCTCGCTCTCATCGTCTTCTTCGCCATCTTGGTTGCCCTCGTCTCTTTCAACCACAGACAATGGTTCTTCAATAATCTTAACGAGACATAATGAACGGTCACCAACAACGTCGTCCACTTCTTGGTCACCAAAATCAAGTGCCTTCGACGTTTCACCATAGCTATGCATACCTCTGCTTACAATTTTTTCCCCTCTCATCTTAGCTCTTAATCTTTCTTTGGGAGTTGTGTAATACAGTTTGCGTCTTCTTCTCTTCTTCTTTATCAGCCTACAAATTGCAACCTGAGACTTAAGTACTTTGATTTCTTCAAGCATTTGATTTACTACACATACATCTCTAAATAGCAAGCATTACGGTAGCACCCTCTCTATCACCTCCAAACTATTTATCATTCTCCCTACTAACTTTAAAAACAGATCAAACAAGTATTGAGTCTACAAATACCTTGCTTAGCCATTTAAAACCTCAAATAAGTGACAACTTAGGTGCACTACCCTCACCCCTCACCCCTCACAGATCTTTAGTACTCTACAATCTCCCTTTGCAACAAGAATACATAACACATATCCAATGCCCAAGCTAATGCAACGCAAACTCAAACTTCTTACAGAACAATAGAAATAATACAATGTAGTTCTACAACTCTAATAAAGAAGACAAGCAAGAACCACTGACAAGAAGAGTTTAACATCTCTGGCAACGGTAAATGACAATTGTACTACTCAATACCTGATTCAAATTATGAAATCTAACAGATCTATTGTTGTAAATGCAATTTGTTGTATGAGTACTCTCCCTACCTTCTACTATAACGTAAACCTACAAGTTCAGGATTTGGCGCTTCTAGTACTAGTATACCTGAATATCAACATAAATAGCAATTTTTCAAATAAATAAATGCCTATACTTTCTACTGTTTCTTGTCCCTAATTCATACAAATGATGTCTGCTTCAACCGTTGCTTGCTTTAAATGCTGGCTACTTCAAACAAAGATTGTGACATGTACCAGATTTTATTAGGTTTCTTATTCCTAACTCATATTAATTATTAAATTCATTAGCAATAAATTTGCTTATTTTTGTACTTCATTAATTACTAATCTAGCTATCTTATTCACATTTCTCTTCATTTTAACAAATATGGTACTAATATATTTTATTGTCTGTTATGTCATCATTATGTGTTTTTTGTTTGCTTGCCTTTCTTAATGAGGTTATTTGAAGACGTTAATATTAATGATACTTCTTATACTCTTTGTCAGTATTCATCATTGTTATGCTTTTCAAACCATTTCCTAATCATCATTCACTAAAGATGTAGTAAAAATACTTCATTCATTCTTCATCATACCTGCTCACTATATTTTTGTCTCGAACACAATATGCTTTTCCTTTTCAAAGCAGTTTTCTTCAGAGCAGTATGTACTAAAAGTAGAATGATGTTTTCATGAAATTTCAATTTTTGAGCGATGGTAGACTTTGCAGGGATGGTTGTTGTGAGAGCGAATGGTGAAGGAGTTCCAATAATGTTTCTAGTGGGCGAAGATGGATTTGCTGTTGTATCCGCATTTCGGTTAAGTCTCAGGTTCCAATTAAACGAGGACTCACTTCACATTGATGAAGAGGTATTTGATGAGCGTAGTGGAGATCTTACTCATACAATTGGTCAAGTCCCTACATCTGATGGTTCTGGTAGAATGTGGCATCTCAAGTCTGGTAAATTTAGGGTCTATGGATTACGAGAATCCATCATGGCACCTTCCTCGAGTGTTTTTACACCTCATCAGTCATCTACATCTTCTCTTCAAACACCTTTAGCCTAGCCTTTAGCATCACAAGTCAAAGTAGAGCCTGTTGTGAATGATGTCACCATTCTTAGTGACGACTCTGACGACAATTCTCCTGAGCAATTGCAAAGCGTAAAGACTTCTTGTTTGGAGTCAACTTTGCTGAGATTAAGTATTTTACAGGGCTCAAATACTTTGTTGAGCTCAAGTACTTTGCCGAGCTCAAGTACTTTCCCAAATTCGAGCACCTTGCTAAGCTCGATACTTTACAAACCTCCGGTACATTGCCGAGCTTCAGTACTTTACCTAGCTCAAGTACTTTACCAACCTCTACTGAACCATTATCTGCCAACCACTCTAGTGGTAGCAAATCCATTACATCTGTAATTGATTGTTTAAGAAATTTGCGTACATTGAAGGGTTGTAGAAATGTCTTGAAAAAAATTGATTATGACTCTATTACTATTCATAGAGTAAGCGTGTTACCTCCAATTTTTAATGGTGATGTCATTTTTGAGTTTCCACCACTCACTACCTCCACTGGTCCATCTCAAGCTAAACAAATGCTTGGGATGGATAAGCGGTATGATGGCCATGTCTGGTCAAAAACTATTACAACAAATATAACAAATTCCATGGGATTATCATTCCGCACATCTTCGTGCATAGGGCATCTTCAGTGCATTAATCCAGGCTGTGATTTTCTTAGTCGCATTCATCGAATCAAGCCTGTCAATGAATTGGAATGGGAAGGATTCATGCCGTCATTGTTGGAAGTGGGAAGTACACATCCTCGGGGCTCAATGCTTATTTGTAAAATGTGCAAGCAACCTCCGTCGTGTATTGCTACATGTTCTGCAAAAGTATATTACGTATTTGGAAAATACAACTTTACTCGTGCATTTGTACACCTTGGCATTCATGAACATCCTGTCAAAGATGGTGAGCTCAGAGATTTGAAGGAGAAAACTCGTATTCTTATTGGAGAATAGATGGAGAGAACACCAGTTGCAACAAACTCTTCAATTGTGTTAGAGGCTACAAAAGAGCTTGTGGGAGAACTATTGTTGCATCCAGATGGCGTTCCGCTGAAGACCCTCAACATTGATGAACTGCTTCTAGTTCTTGACAAGTGCAAGTACTTTAGCTCTCCAAACATTCGAAATGAGGTAACTTCGTTCAAATACTTCAGGAGGTTTGGAGTTATGGATAGCATTACGAAATTGAGGGAGACAAGCACTTGGGCATTTGTTCAAGAGAATAAATTTCCAGGACAAGGGTCGGATATGGATAAAGTTTTTGTATTCAAAATGTCAGAAGTTGGACCTGGTAGTGGAGTAGACTTGGTCAAGCGAATGCAACCTGGCGGAGATCTTCAAGATGCTTGGTTGATGTTTGATCATGTCAAACGTGTTAAAGGTTGGACTACTATGGCATGTCATGTTTATGACTCCATGTATTGTCGCGTTATGACTATTGCTGTTTGCGATATGCAATCGGAAGATTGCGCTGCTCAAATTGTGTTTTGGAAAAACTTAAATTCAGTTCTTGCAAGACATGGTGTATCCCACCCTAAATTCAAGGGATTCATGGCTGACACCACTCAAGCCAATTGGAATGCTGTAAGGACAATTTATGGGTCAGGCGACACTAGTGTTCCAATGGAAAATCAAGAAAGGACTTGCCTCTTCTATTGGACTCAATCAATGGAAAAACACACAAAAGCTGATATTCGATCCGACTTATAAGATCAACATCGTTTGCTATGCAAACAATACAAGAATGTTGTTTCCTCTGAAGAATCAGAAACTCGATATCTTGCCATCAAAGCTTGGTGGTTGTCATCTGGTGCCACAACTGAAGAAGGACTTCATCGATTAGAACTTTGGCTATCGTTTTGGCATTTCCGTTACCGCCAATGGGGAGGATTTCAGCAACTTGTAAGTATCTACTCTTCATCAATTGTACTTCAAACATCTATTTGTTTCAATAATAAAAAAATTCAAAATTTAATTTTATAATCATTACTAATCAATTTGACAATGTCAAATTGTAAATGGATGTATAGTATATATTCATTGTTGTTTTTATAATTGCTATAAATGATTCATCAGAGAGAGTATAGATGATTAGTATTCACAGTATTATTTATCAAGCATTTTGAATTAAATTAGAGACCAAGACCACTCGTCAACGAGTGGTCTGAGACTTCAGTTATTCTTTATTTTATTTGTGCAACCCCTAAACTAAATTGAAGCATATCTAGTCACTGCATTGGTAGCATTGCCATAACTTAACTTCCTCCCCTAGTTCTTTTATAAAAAACCACATGAACTGGAGAGTAAGGTTATTTTCTTTATTATTGATGATGGAAAGTTTATGGTCTTTTCTTGTTTTATTTTATAATTTCCTTCCTACCTAGATTATTAGTCATACTATGAGTATTAATAGCAATAATATTTTACTTACAACACATTTAAATTTTTTTATAACAAAGTTTGTATTTTTGTTTTTTCATTTCAGGATCTTAGTACATCTGAGCTTGCAGAAATGCCTTCCTGCAATCTAGCTGAAACTGTCCATAACAAGTGGCTTCAACAATCTGGAAATCGTGGAAACGATTTGTACATTGCCACTGTTGACGACTATGTAAGAGCCTTTATGCAAATGGTCAAGTATTATCAATACCTTAAAGGCAATGAGGCTGGAACAGGACCAGGAAAGGAAGAATTACTACTTCGAGTTGCTCAACGATCAGCTCAAAAATCAGGAAATCCAAAGGTGCTTACCGAAGCTATGTCCAATATTCCAGGAGTGGAGGAGTTTCTTAATAGAGAGCCTTGTCTTGAAGGTGAGGAAGTGTTTGGATCGCAGAAACGCAAACCAGATATGCCATTGGGTTGTGAATATGATTCACACCGCCCAGACAAAGTGAATTTTTTTCATCTACATATGAGGTCAAAGAGAGCTTCTACAAGCACTCAAAACTTGAATTCTATTGTTGAAGACATTTTTCCAAGTGTAGATAGAGAGATTGAAGATCCAATGGTAGTTCAGGACAATTCAAGGGAAGGTTTTACTCACAGAATTCCTCATGTGTCAGCAATTCAAGAGAGCAACTGTGACGAGTTTCAGTGGCACATTGCAAGGCTTCCCAAAACCTCAGCAAAAGCTTGTTTTGCCCTCCAAGCTATTTCAAAGAAGAAGTGTACAGCAAAGATTGTTCAAAACAACAAGGCCATAGCAGCACCAACGTACACAGGTATGATGACCAATTACAAGAAAAATCGAAATGAACAAATGCAATTTTTCTTTTGCAATGACGATATTGAACGTTGTGTGAAGGGGACCAGTCGGAAGTGGGTATTGTCAAGACCTAATGTTCCTGCCATATGGCCTGTCAAAATGGGTACCAATTTGTTAAAGCAAGAAGTTTTGGCATTTGAAACAGCTGGCTTTCAACTTCCACAACGTGAAGTTATTTCACCTCGAAGACTGTTTGGTGGAGAAGCCGGGTTAGATTTGGTCTCCTCATATCCTATTCCAGGTTTACCGGATGAGCATCCCCAAATTCGGTTAGGAAAAAGTATTCGTCGGAATCTAAAGGCACCAACAGTAAAACACGCAAACAATTGCGCATCTGCAATTACACTAAAAGCACGCATTCGTCGAGTAACAATGGTTCCTCACCCTGGATTTGGTTGCATTGTTTGCCTTGATTCTGGATTAGAGCCAAAGATTGAGCAATATATGCTTACCATTTCATCATTTCCAGAGTGCTCGTGTCCATATTTCACAGAAATGACTATAAAGTCATTAGGCAAGCGAGGACAGTGGGCAAACTGTAAGCATCTCTATTTTATTTTCACTGTCATTTGCAACCTTCAGTCAACAATAGATGCTTTCATTCATGCCCCAAGTTTAAGTTTCAATGAAGTCAAGAAGATCCTTCTCAGTGGGATATTGAATCATTTAGTTTTAGATTAGATTTGTTATTACAAAACAGTATCAACTTTTGTACCTTGTGTGCTCATCAATGAATATGTAGTGAGACTAAAAGGGCCACTACTTCCATTTCACTTTTGCTTGCACTTCTGGCATTCAGACTACTGTATGATTTCTCTTATCCTCATTTTACCTATTTTTTGCATTATAACTTATAATATTTTATCAAAAATATCATGTGTTTGTGCCTTTTTTTAACCATTACAGTATATTGAATTTATTTTTTTTGTATTAAAAACAAGAACAGAAAACCTTTATTTTTTGGTTCAGGATTAGAATTCTCATTTCTTCTTTGCACAAAGTCTATATAGTCATCAATTCTAAAAATGTCCACGATAATAGGTCTATTTGAGATTAATTATATGGCATAAAAAATAAAAATAAACTCTAAACTTTGACAGTCTTAAAACAATTTACTTTCACGGTCATAGGCATCGTAACAATAAAATCATAATCTTGAATGGTTTAAAGTGGAATGTTATTTGATTTTGACCTTCTTTCATTCACTTCTAATATCCATTGTCCTTCATTATTGCATTCAGTTCCATCCATTTTTTCCATCTATTTTCATCCATTTTCATCTACTCTCATCCTTTTTCATCCAACTTTATGTTTTTTCATCCTAAAACAATGCTCACCGCTCACAACTTGCCGCTCCCCACTCGCTGCTCCCCGCTCCCCGCTCACATACTAGCGACGTTGAACTGGTGGCTACTTGCAACACAACTCCCTTTCACAAGGTCAAGTTCCTCAAGTGGTGGAACTCTTCATTGCCATCACGTGATGCTAGGAGGTTTCCACCACGGCCTGTATATGAGACGTTGCTGGGGCCCTTCTTGAACAGATGCGTATGGTATGCTGGGGTAAGTGCTCAGTGCTCACATGTGTGGTGTTCATCCTTCCGTATTGTAATTTTTGTTATGCAATTCCTGACTGTTAAATAATCAAAATTCTATCACAAAGTTGTGCAACCTTGAAATTCCAATTACTCTAACTTTTGTTTCCATAGATTGAAGATGCAACTGTGGAGTACTTTGAAGACGTCGTGAGGCAAGACAATATTAACATCAACATGAAAGTTCCTCAGCAGCCTGAGTTCCTGGCAGATTACATAGAAGGATGGAGAAGGAAAATCTGGGATCAAGGATTCTTGGTGGTTCTTAGAGGAGCAAATTATTTCAAGAAAAGTGACTCTTTCATGAATTTTGATGGATCCAAACAAGCGGTTCGAAGAGTTCTTTTCTGGTAGGTTTCTTGTACTTGTTTCATGCCAAGTACATGCAAATTCAATAGATTTGATCACTTGTATTTTAATTGGAGGATTTGATGACTTGAATTCCCTTATTGAATTCGGGTGACATATTTCTTATTTTAATGCCTCTAAAATATGTGTGTCTGTTTTCCCCTGCAGTTACTTCAAGCATGAACTTGAGGCGAAAGGAGCAATTGGACGGACCGATCTTCTTCCATTCCTTTTCAGTTGGTTGGACCGTAGTTCAGCGGACTGCATGTACAATCCAAACCAACTCCGCACATACACAACAGCTCATCTTAGCGGTGGAGGGTGGTACATTGACTGCCCTGTGTCTTACACTCATCCATCGGAAGTACAATTCCGAAACTCTTTGGAGGGCATTGGTGCTATTGACATGGATGTGGATTAGTTCGCAGGACTCACCGATAGACAAAGGAATAGGGCCATTGCAAAGAAGGAAGCCAACGACAGAAAAAAAGCGGCTCGACTCCAAGTGCTATTGGAAACAAAGAATAAAAAAGAAGCGGAGCGTTTGGTCAAGTTGGCAGAGAAGGAGAAGGAGAAAGAAGAAAAGCTCCTAGCCAAAGGCAAGAAGAAGGACGACGGTGGTGCCATCGTTCCAACATCATCAACAGTAGACCAACCCTCTCATACGGAAGGTGGAGCTCAAAGTGGGGTGAAGAGGAAGGCACTCACGCAGCTGACAGAGGACGTCATCACTCAAAGGACTCAAGTCATCGTTCTTGGCGATGATGAGTTGGACAAGAGTGAAGACTTGATCATGAATATCTCAATTGAAGACCTTATCGAAGACATGGAGACTGAGACGCCAACTTGGTATAGAGAGGTCATGGACTTCTGGAAGAAGGTAATTTTTGAAGGACTTCCAAATTTCAATGTCGTACATGAATTTCAAAACATGAACATTGTATGCAGGGTTCATTGATTGGATTTATTCTTGTGGGTTTGCAGTTGTCGGTGGGGAAGCCTTGCATGTTTTACGGAGTGCCAAATGCTAGGCCTGGAGTGGACCTAATCTTTTTTGATTTCCCAGAGAACTTGCCTGTACTGGGACTGTCCTCTCCCCCAACAAAGGTGCCGACTTGGAACGCTGACTTGGAGAATGAGGCTCTGCAAGCGGCATTTCAATTCGCTTTCAAGCATCTACAAGACCATGGATGCATGATAGTATTTTACTCATGGAGCGCTGATGTTAGGGGCGATATTGTAGGATTGTGTGAGATTTACCGCATGGTGAAGAAAAAGGAGTGGTGGGGCATGAATCGCCTCCACTTGACTTCAGCACTGGATAGTAGTTCTACGGTAAATTCAACCAATAAGGCTCTTGAAGTTGTAAATGTCTTTTTCTAATGGTTATGTTACATTTGTTTCTCATGTATATTTTGTTTCCATGATTGCAGACTCAAAGGTTTGGAATCACCCTTCTCGTGAAGGACTTTGGCGACAAAGGGAAGTCCAACTTCACTTTCAAACGCACATCGCTAATGAAGAGCGCTGGTGTGGACATCGGTCGAGATGACATATTGATGAACTACACCAAGGAAGATGACATGGCAATGAATGATGGAAAACCATGGCGGGGGGCACGTGAAAAGGATCCTCGGTTGTTTCAACTCCTCATCGAAGCTACAACCGTTGAAGGAGATTTGGTTCTTGATTGCACCGCATCAATAGGTGATTATTAAATTCAATTATTGTCCATTCTTTGTGGTTTTCTGAAAATAATCCATTTCACTAATTTTTTACATTCCCTTACCTTCAGGTGCATCAATTACTGCTTGCCGTGGAATTGGCCGGCACATTGTGGCTTTGGAGGAGAACATTGACACTTTTGATGCTCTCCTCAAACCCATGAGGAAGCCTACTCCAGCTTCAATGAAGGCCCCATCTAACCCACCAACACTTAAAGTACATGATTCGGATGAAATGATGGTGGTGCCTCGGAAATTTGCTCAGAGGGGAAAATTCAGTAAGTAAGTTTGCATTTAATTTCTTTAAGTATTAATTTTTATCAAAATCTTTGTGTTTTACAAATCTAACATTCTGTCATATCCAATTGCAGCCATCGAGGATTGACGTCATCACATATAATGGTGAACAAACCAAGTCTTTTCTACAGTCCAGAAAAGACTTTTGATCTTCCACCCTATGCAGAGCACATGGCATCAGCCTTTGCGGATTTTGGTTGTCATAAACCAAAACGCCGTAAAGATACATATGCTCTCAATGTGTTACAATTCATAGATGGATCAGCATCTGAGGGTAGAGAGACTTCAGAATCCTCTACCAATGAAGATTCAGCGACTGAGTCTACTGCAACTTAGATTGATGAGATAGATATATCTCATATGTCGAACTACTATGTATGGATTTCCATTATGATTGGATTTGTATGTTTTATGGCTACATATGGAGCAGCATTTAATTTCTTTTGAATTTCTTAATGACGTCATTTCATTCAAAATGGACCACTCTTACTTATTGAAATGAAGTCACTTATCAAAAAGAAGTAAATTTGAAAAAATGAGCTCTTTTTTTTAGAGTATCAAAATTCCATAAATCCACAGTAATAGGCTCCTCATACTTTTCCGCCCAAATAAAAAGGGAGGCTCACAGGCTCATGCTCACAGGCTCACATGCTAGCAACCCTGGTATCATGGCTAGGCGTTACACAAAGATACTAATGTAGATGTCGTAATTTAAAACAAGATACAATGTGATAACCTAAAGCAAGGATAACATCAAGATCAACACTACTCATTATGTTCAAACTCTTTATACTAGCATCAATTTCAGCATATGTACATGAGTGTAGACTTTCCATTCAACTATCATAGATTTGGATGTCAAAAAATACCAAGGTTGTTCTTGATTGTAAAAAGAAAGACCATAAGAAAAGTTACTCACATTGATCAACAACTACAAATCAAGTAAATGCTCAAAATAGTGTTGATCAAGTACCCCAATAGGGATACTAGATGACCATGACATCATAACAACAAGATGGAATATGAAAAACAAGATTCTATATAGCTACTTTACCATTTCAACAATCATCACTACAAGAAAATGGGGTTATAAATGACTTGTCCACAATGATTGTCCAACAACAATGACTACAAATTAGTCATTTTGTAGTCACTTTGAAGTCATTGTTGTTAGTGCAGTCATTGTGGACAAGTAATTTATAACCCCATTTTCTTGTAGTGCATGCAAGAAAAAAAAAATGGAATGTAAGACAATATGTATGAACAAGCTTAAGAGATCTTAAACTCAAAACTCAAAAATGAAATGCAAGATCATATGTATGAACAAGCTTAAGAGATCACACCTCTACACCAAGCAATCAAGAATGATGCCCTTCCCACTCTCCATGATCAGCTCCTCTGCAACTACACTACCACATGCTAAATTAGAACAAGATGAATTCCAACCACAAGCCCTCTCACGTGCAAATTGATTGATGCTTCTACCAAATATAGTTCAACAGTTCAAGCCCCATGAACATCTACAAGCAAGCTCTATCCATATTGCCTCTACGAAAAGGAAGACCTTACACTATCATTCCATATCTAGAAGAGAACTAATAAGTCCACTCCACTAGAGCTTCTTGGGATCCAATGAGATCTTTGGATACCAACCAAAGTTCAATGGACAATTGGAGTAGATACCACATCTACATGGAATTGGAAGAAAACCATCTCACCCCTATGCCATACCCAAAGTCACCTTCTTGAAGGTTAAAGTGGGGTCACAAGAAGATGGCAACATGCAAACTTGTTTCACAAAGAACACAATGACACAAAAACAAATTATCATCCATCAACCTTTGCTAACTTCATCTCACCAAAGGTCCAAGATTCACAAAGGTAGAGCAAACACAAACTCCAAAAGGATCATCATTTTCAAAGAACAAATGTTACTTTTCAATCTAACCTCATCAAATTTAAGACAACTAAAGTAGAAGAAACAATCGCAAGAGCATGCTACAACTTTACACACCCAAATACCAAAAAGAACATAATAACCAAGGTCTAAATCCAAATTGAACAACCACTATGACAAATAAATAGTAGTTTAGAACCCCACAAAATTGCCACAAACTTTATTTACAAATGACTTTCTTTTCAAAGTCAATGAAAATGAGATTAACCGTATAAGATTGCAAAAGCCCAAAAAGTGGCTTTATAAATGTTCAAGCAACTCTTGATCATAATGAAAAACAAAAAAATCTCACCCATAATTTAAGTAGAACTGTGTTAGTAGTATGACCACATCAATGAGTTAAGATCAAATCATATAGGAAATCCTTGGCAAAAACACAAGGTTTTGTTTCAAAAGGAAGGTATGTATGTAGTGTATTTGGGAACAAAACAAACAAAGTGAGCTTCCCTAAGTCTAGGTTCTACAAAATAGTTCGTGTTTTGACAAGTTACAAGTTATCACTTCTAGTTTGAAGTTGAATACACTTTGTACACACAATGACCTTGTACATGATAACATATACCTTTGGTCAAAAAATGGAATTCCTGGAAGCACATTTTGTATCGGATATGAATTATCTCCAATAACTCTTGGTAATTTCAAATCTTTACAAGAAATTCTGAAATTACTCGGACTCTCAGAAGACAAGTGATTTCGTCTTCGACATATGAAAATAAATACGATTTTCAGATAGTGGCAGAATGCAGCCTAGAGAAAGAGTGCATCCACAATTTTCGTCCAAAGTTTCTAATCCAAGTTGCATTCCAAGTAGGAAGCGACCACAGGAAATCTTGGAACACACCACTTGGCTAAATCAAATATCAGAACAACGCCAGGCCAGATCGCAGACAGCATGACCCTCAGTGAAGCAGCATAATTGCAAAAGAACGAACTGAACCAGATATGGAAATGAAAGGCATCCCAGAGCCTTACCTCAAAATCCATGTTGATGCAATTCTATAGAACATTTGCAAAGTTCATGCGTTGCCCATCTCCGACGAACGGCTGCTTTTTAGACAAAACAAAGAATCTAAAATTATATGATATTCAAAGTGCCACGTCTTCCACATGGAAAATCATTCTTCCTTGTTTCTCTCCTACAGACACCTAAATGTCTCCTTCGTGCTTCTGAACGCCCACCTTGGAAAGCTAGACTCAATGAATGCCACATGGATCCACTTGCATCAACACACACGATCCACAATGTCACCCGGCCTAACCGCATCTCATCTCACCAACTGTCCTTCCTCGCACTATTCATAGCGGCAACTCAACAAGTACACTCCGTTCACCAAATTCCAACCATAGAACTTACCGCAAACAGATGCTACAGCTACAATTTCTAGCGTGCAAATGGAATAGGGGTATTGTCACCAAAGAAGCGCCACTAGCATTCAATCGAAAACTCAAAAAATCGATTCCTGGTTCCTAAGCTTGACGATTTCCGTGGTGTAATCGAGACTATTCATTGCAACGGAGAGGTCAAGCTACTTACCTCGAAGCAAAAGAGCACCACGTCGTCGGTAATGGTTTCAACTATTGCAAACCCCCACCATACACCAGAATGGGCCCTTGTAAGGATCAATTCACAGCACAAAAGAATGGACGAGAAATGCAGTTCCAACAAATGCCAAGACGAAATCAATCAAGCGAGGCTCTCTTGCACCGAACATTGCTCTGCCTCCACAAACCCTGGCTGCAAAAAATGGCTTCGCAACTTAGAGCGTCCGAGGCAGGGTTGTACACTGCGACACCACGACACTACGACAGACAGACGTTGCGCGACGTCTAGTAGAGCCCGTGCGACGTCAAGTTGACCAAACGTCAAGTTGACTTTAAAAAAAATCCTCCTTTGTTTACGATTTTGACATATTCAAGTCTTATTCTTATAAAGTGTCTCAATTTAATAAATACACATAACATTTTAAATTCAGGTTCATAATTATAGTGAGATTTCAAAGTTTTTTTGGCTGTGAAAATGGCCCTATTCGACAACATGTCTAGTAAACTCGACACTTCGTGACACGCGACATGTGACGTCAGACGTCATACACGACACCAAAACTCAAAAATATGTCAGACAAGACAACCCTGGTCCGAGGTGTCGAAGACAAGTTCAAGGGTGCCGGAAAAGGGGGCGGAGATGAGCACGACGTGCAACGAGGCTTTGGCGCGCACATCCGAATCTGTGTTCACGAAGCAAATCTGGCGCTCCATAATTTCTCATTCAAAATTTCTAATTCCAAAAGTTCATCCATAACTGAAATTTTACTCACAAATTTCATCCTCAAATCCCATCCTCAAATTTCATCCACGAGTTTGTCATCCCAAAATGAAGACAATAAAACATGACTCTCAATGAGGCTGCATAAGGTAATATGAACATCGCAGTTTGTGTAGGTAAAAGCAATCCAAGTCTTACCTTTAAAATCCGCGATGGAGCTAATCTACAATAAATTCGCAAAGTTCATGCGCTTGAGAAGACGCTCCCAAAACAGGCCTAGCTCCTCAACATAACATCAACATGCAAGTGTGCATGGGGACCTTTGAAACAGTCCTGCCAGTGAAGAGCTGGATTTTTCAAACAAAAAAGAAGCTTACTTACGTAACTCTCAAAGTACACTGACTTGACCTAATAGTGTGTGTGACACTAATTTTCCAAAGTCACACTATGTGGAATTAGTGCAGATTGAAATGTCCTAATATTCTTCCAATTTGCACAAAAATAAAATTTGGTAATCACACGAATTTTCTAGGTAATGTGAATTCCCCCTCACTAATAACACAAGCAAAATAGCAATAAGAAGAATACCACAAGAATAACAAATCAGGGGGGTTGAAAAACTACAAACAGAATCAGCGTGTAACGCCGAATGTGAGCCATAGCAGACTTTGAAAACGAAGATATTATCACGCGGATATCTGAAGCGCAAAATCGGCACAGAATTATAAGGAAATTAGAGACTGGGTACTGGATCCATTTGACACACGAAGACCTACATCCTACGTTCCCCATGCCACACTGCTAGGACAATGGAAATCAGCAAATTCAAAATTACACATAGTGCCCTTGTTCTAGGGTATCCACCAAAACTGTTCACACTCGTGGCGAGTGCACTCGAAGTCCATCTAAATTCACAAACAGACACCCTGGAACACCACCAATCTGCAGCTCAAGATCTACATGTTGATTACCAAAGCCCGCCAATTGTTCTCTTCCATTGCGAGATTTAGATTTACCTAGAAAGTCGTCGTGGCCGTGATTGCCTGCCCAGGCGGGAGGCTAAGACATCCAATCTTTTCTTTAGCCGATGATCAAGATGCACTCATGTGGCGAATCATGGAATCCTGCTCCGAGAAACAAGTAGACAGAAACACCCAAATACTGGCATGGACAAAGCAGAGTACCTCGTCAATCTCCTAGTATGCATAAAAATTCTTTCCTCATTCGCTTTCCCAGACCTAAAGGTCTCATTTTATCCTACCAAAGGCCGACCTACACTAGCAGACTCCATCACCGGTTCATAGATCCACTTGCACCGACACACACGAATCACAACAGAGCGCGAAGGAACCCATCCTAACCGAATCTCTTCTCTTCTCAGATGTTCGGTGACCTTCTATTGACCGACAGAACGTATTCTATGCACCACAGACGCAATCACAGGCGTGCAAATGCGAGACAAGCGTTGTTAAAAACTAGCAACACAACCATTCACTCTCAAACATTCATTCCAGGTTTGTAAGCTCGAGGAAATCTGTGGCGCAATTAAGAGTACTAAATATAGTGGAGAAGCGAAGTTAAGTACCTCGAAACAGAAGCGCACCACACAAACAGTATCGTCGGCAAGAGTTTCAACGCGTTCAAACCCCAGGCACCATGTCAAAGCTGAATGGACACTTGAAAAGAACGGTTCATAGTACAAAAGAACGGCCGGAAAACGCCATCTCAGAAAATGGCAAGACAAAGTCCATCCAGCGAGACATCGCTCTTCCTCACCAAACCCTTGCTGCGAAAGATGGTGGAGGAAAGCTGCACAACTCCCACCTTCTGGCCAACAGGGCGAAGACCTATTCCGAGCTGCAGGCGAAGTGGACGCCTGGAATCTAGGCTTCGTTCACCGAATAGTGTTTCCATCCAAACAAGATGTGCGCAATTCAAGTCTTTGACATCCTTGAAATTTTTTGCAATTTAATATTCCAATACCTTTCTTGGACTTCACTTAAGTTTAGCCATGATTTGCTTACATGCATCTAGATCATCAAAGCTCATTGACAAACAGTCGTATAATTTTGTTCATTTTTCATTGGTCTAACTGTGAAACCCCTGCATCGTTTACAACAGATTCTGTGTTCCAGATTCAGCTTGTAAGAAATATTATTTTGCAGTTGGGGTACAGTTTATGTCATTCATGTTTGTGCTGGATTCTGCGGCTGGAATGCTTATGAAGTAATCCAAGCACTACTCATATTTCAAATTTCTTGAATTGAGAAATTTCTTGATTACTATGCACAGTGGATCATATTTGAAAGTGAAATTGCAGATTGTTGGATACTCTTACACTGGAAATGGATATGATTGTAAGAATGTGCAACTACGAAATTTGTCTACTCGCTGGTCTTGATTAGTGGCACTGGGAATTCAAGTCGGTATGGTAGAACCACCCATAGTCAATCATTTAAGCAACTTCACCCATGTTTTGCACTGGGTCAACAAATTAGCTTTCAAGCAAATTGTGCTTCCAGTGCCCGTCTACCACTTGGTCATGAGGGACCATCTACATCATCTGGTCGCTTGTGATGGAACTTCTCTACAACAGTATGCATCTTCTTCCCTAGAGACGCCATCCTGCCCTGATCTGTAAGCTTTGAATGGTTGGTAAACTCGTGGGTTGCCAAAAATACCTGGGTAGCCAGAAACTGCACGTCGCTTTCTGACGCTGAGCCCTCTGAATGTGAGGAGCAATCTTTGGGCCTTGTCTCCATCGCCGTCCTTACAGTCCTCAGGTCCAAGTCTCTTGCAGATTCCCACTTCTCGTCTTTAGAGGGCTCGTCGGCTTTTAACAAAGGCCTCATAAAGTCAGACTTACTTTCCTTGCTAAACAATGGCGATGTCACAGAAAGAGCTGTTGAACCAAACGCTTGTACAGGATTCGATACGAAAGCACTCGAACAAACTCTTAAGGGATTAGGAATAGATGCTTGAGCATCTAGATGTTTTGCATGGGCAAATCTTGGGGGGGGTCCAAGAATCTTCACATTTACTAATGGAAACGTAATCTAGAAAGGAATGCAATCCAACTCTTCTCAAAGCTTCATACAAAAAGCTCACGATTCGTGTCTTGGTATTAGGGATTCAGGGCCTCTAAGTGACTTATGAAAACATCATAGTTCCCAAATTGATTTGCACCACAACCAATGATCAATCTTATGGACAAATCAACACATCCAAATTTCATCAAATAATGTTTGCAATCAAATCCAAAGTTGAATAGTATGTAACTATAAACAATGGTACTTCAAAATTCCATAAGAAAAGAACACATAAGTAGTGATACCAAGCGTAAACTAACTATACCTTCCATTGCACACAATCTCTTTGTAGGCCTTGCATCACTCTCTATATTGTTTGTCATGCTTGCTGCTACAGAATTGCAATACACACTAACAATTGTATGAAACAAAAAAAAAGTCTGTAGTTTTGACACAACTTTGTAATTCACCCAATCCACTGAAGTCACTTTTCTTGCAACCTTGGAAAGCTAGATTCTAAAGGAATTCATGTCAACACAATATATGAGATATATGATAAAGGAGTGTACATGACATAAGTACTCACAAATATTGTCAACTTGCTTCTTTTGAGCAAATGGTAGCCATTACAATGTGAATGTGGAATTCCAAGATAGAAGCGTACTATAGTTGCCGTGTGTTACAACAAAGGTTTGCAAACCTAGGTCCATCTAGTCAATTTGCAGATCACTTGAAGAACTATTCATAAGACCTACTAGAATCCTTCCTAAAATCACTTCTTAAATTGCTCTTGAAAAATGTATGAATGTATTCCATAGATTAAATATCAGTAAGATCTACCACCTTTAATTCATGAGTCAAAGTTTGTTACAAGCTCTTTGCATAACTCATGATAGTACAAATCTTGTGAGCATCAAGATGATATCATAGAATTAATGTTCCAAACATCATCCTTATTGATCTACTACCTAGATACAATAGAAACCAAATTTGATCTTAATTTATAGGAAATACCAAACTAAACTACACACTTTGATAATAAAAAAAACCTAGACTATTTAGATATAAGAACTTGAACAAAGTTGTTCAATTATAACATTTATTGGTGGATGCTATAGAAAGTCACACCGTCCCAATTAAGCAACCAACTTCTTAAGCAAAACAACGTGCACAACAAGGCAAGGAATGCCAAGATGAAACATTTCATTTTGTTCTCCATCTTGAACGTTTTCCAACCTTTATAAGTGTGCTAATGACTGAAACCCTAAAGAACCAAGAGGCTCAACCCTGGTCTCAAATTTAGTTGAGCAATTTTGAGTAGATTACATGGGAACCATCTTTGGTCTAATTTCATTTATTTCTGACCAACAAGAGCAATGTTATTCATTGATTTTGGTGATTAACAATAAATAATGCTGAGAACAGGCGTTGGCAAGCTTGTTCAATCACGCCTTTGAAATAGTGTTGACATTATCTAAACCATTTTGACAATGGTCAACCAAGAAGGTCCCATAACTAAGCGCATCCCAAAGCATCGCCTTACATGTAAATAAGAACGTAATCAACCCCTGCTTGATATTATGAGCTTTTGGGTGTCTTTTTACAACCCAGAATTATCCTCCCAATGCACACAATGCCGATGTAGCCTACGGTCTTGAGAATTATAACCTCTTGGAAAATACCTCGCAGGGACTGATTACGCAATGGAATGGCCGTTGGTCAGAGCATTGTGGAGTGTAATCTACCGTTCCCCACTTGCGGTTCCCGCCGCTCTCTGGGAACGGCAAATTACACTCCACAATGCTCCGACCAATGGCCATTCCATATTACATTAATGAAACTATTGATCTTTTCGCTAGAAGCAAAGGCACAAGAGTTGCCAGCTGATGGACGTCTCACACATCATTCCCTCTAGATCTGCACGCCTGTACATACGCACCGGAAACCAAATTCTTAATTCAGAGGCAATAGATAAGAAATGGACTGCTGTGAGCCCCAAATTCGTCACTTGGGACTCATTGTTTTCTTTTTTTTAGTTTATTACAAATTAAGGCATAAAGTACTACAAAAAGCCCAAAAAAGAGTGTAGAACCAAAATAGGTATGTCACGTACCAATATAGCATTTGGTCATAAGTAGCCTTTTATCCATAGATTACCCATAAAACCCACTTGTATATAGGTTAGAACCCGTGATTAGTGGGAAACAATAGGGCTACTGGGAACTTACCCAAAATAGCCCAAACCTAGTGCATGTGACCATGATAGGCTAGATTAAGTCTTAGGAGAGTGAGGGAGGTCCCCACATAAATCTCCAAAGTTAGGTTCTAGTTTCCCCATTCCACCGACGAAACATTAGGAATTCAAATTGTTAGCTTGCAGGTGTTACTTGTCCTAGACAGGCCGCATGGAGGAATCCACAGCCGCCGGATAGTGTTCTCGGATCTGGAACATGTCGGGACATCCACGGCAAAACCCATTCGCCAAGATTCCCTCACATGTGAAAGATTCCTTGACTGCCGGTGATTCAACCGAAGTCAGTTTTCACCTCGCCACCAACTGTGTGCCAGAATAGCCTAAGACTTGGCACGTGGCTTGGGGGACTCCATGAGAGATTCCCCAAAAAGTCTCGGTTTTTTCTGATCTCCAAAGGATCTTTTTCCGAGCAGTCAACCGCCAAAGGCCACGTTGGGAAATTCATGGAAAATACCCAGGCCACGGTAAAATCTCACTAAAAATTAGACTAGCATCTTTTATGTTAATAACGCGCCCCGACAAATTTCATGGTGTTCCAATAGCGGGAAGCAGCCGAAACTGACAACATCCCCCCAATTAATAATTACAGCAGGACCTTTGCGGGGTTGATCGGCGTCCCGGGAGCGTACGAAGTCGGAACGAAGACATCAAGGAGCCTTTTCTTACTCCCTAGAGCCTCCCCAACAACCCTAGCTAGTTACCTAAGCCAAAAGAGGTAAACCCCAAAAGTTAGGTTTTTACCCTTTTAATTGGCACCAGTTGGCACTAGTTTCCGATGGGTTTTTGTGATAGAAATAGGGGGTAGGGGTTCTTTAGGCTAAAAATGGCATTTTGAAGCCATTGGCGCAATCCATTTGCAATTCCGAGCTAAACTCCAAAAGTTAGAGGTTAGGACCAACGTAAAACCCAAAATTAGGTGAAAATCTCAAACTTGGATGAAAATCCGGATGGATGAGGTTACTCGTCGAGGGGGGGAGTGGGCCCTTGGAAACCTATAAAAGGGGGCCCTTCTCTCTCCCAAAACACCCCCAATACTTGTTTTGGGTCCGTGGGTCCAAGTTATCTTGGAATTTTTGGTGTTTAGGCTAAAAAACCTCTACGGTGTTTTTGGAGCACTTTTGGCTCCCGTTGTTGTTCTATTTGCAGCTTTCAAAGGTCCTTGGAGTCCTTCTTCTCGTACATATGTACTTTGTGTGTTTTCTTTGGCCATCTTTGGGTCCCATTTGAAGAGTCTTTGGTGAAGTTTATCTTGTGTCGTGCATTAACCCCAGAGTAACCCCCCACCGTACCTTGGCGATGCCACTTTGGGGGGCCTTTGGTGCATAAGTCTCTTAACGTTACTATCTTGCATATACATGTGCCTTAGAAGAAAGATCTAACCCTAGTAACCCTTTCCCTTGTTGTGTGGACCCCACCCTTCGGGGGACGGCGAAGCTTTGACCTTGTGACCCCTTGAGTCCTAAAAAGTGTGTTGAAACGAGTCCTAGACGGCGGAGCTTTGAATCCCAAACCCTTGCAAGTCCTAAAGTCGGTGTTAAAACCGATTCTACGGCGAAGCTTTGGACCCGGGTAGGTCTAGGTTCCAAAGTTTAGTTCCCAAGATTTTCTTGGGAAAAATTAAAGTTTAGCTCCCAAGATACCCCCTAGGTGGTAGAAAGGCGGAAGAAAACCCCCCATAGGATAGCTTGGTTAACTCCTAGTTCATCCCACAACGGCGAAGCTCTGCCCTCAAAAACGTCACCTTTAGTCCAGCCCTTGTTTTACCCTGACCACAAGAAGTAATATCCAGTTTAGTTTTAGTTGAGTGGGTTCCCATACGGGAACCCGAGAGGAGGGATTTAGAAGGGGAAAAAAAGGACCAGTCAGCTACCAATACCAGACCAGCCACCAGCACCAGTACCGGGGCAGCCCGGCAACAATACCGGCAGCAGTACCGGCAAGCCAGATGGCGGGGGAGTCGGGGAGTCCAAGGAGCTTGGGCGGGGCATCGGGGAAGTCCAAGGGGCTCAGGCTGGGGAGTCGGGAAGTCCAGGGAGCTTGGGCTGGGGCATCGGGGAAGTCCAGGGGTGCTTGGGTTGGGGAGTCAGGGAGTCCAGGGGTGCTTGGGCTGGGGATCGGGGGAGTCCAAGGGGGGGGGAAAGGAGAAATCTTTACCTCAAATAAATTCAGCACTACGGGACGATGCCCTGCGGGGCCCCACCACACTTTTTTTGGGGGGGTTTCATCACACTAAGGTTGAAAACCGGGAGTCTAGTTAAGGACTAACGAAAGATCAACTCAAGGCTAAAGGAAGAAGGGGGGAAGAGAAGTCGCCATCCTACGCATCCAAACCTGCACAACCTCTCAAGGTCCCTCACCAACAAGCCACTTCACACAATGATGACAAACTTAGGAAGGGGGTAGTTATAGGAGAGGAAGAAGGGAGAGATGATAAATAGTGTTGCGTCATAGGATTAGGTAGGAAATCTCAAAAGCTTCTTACAACCATTAGGAAAGAGATTAGGATGACACCAAAATGACGACGTAAGAGAATAGGTGACTCTTCCATTAGATTAGCGTCATATGGTGTAAGGTCTCATTTAAGGGGTTGGTAGGAATAGTGTTGAAGTAAAAGAAAAAGAGGCAAGGAGAAAAGAAGGGACCACTAAGGGTCTTTAGAGTGTACCACTTCGCTGAAGACTAAGCCATGGGCATTTTACTACTTCAAAATACGTGTCAACTATGGAATACGAGCATGCGGCCGGAGGTATAGAGGAAAATGCCGCGCATGCCAACGACGATCAGATGAGTCAGTAAACCAATCCCCGGGGCTTTCTTTCTTTTAATTTACGCTAAACCCTATTAGATAGTGATTAATTTCGATTAGCAAATAGGAATTAGGGGGGGGACCTTGAGTTTAGACATAGAAGTTTATCGATAGGACTCGAAGTATCCAAACCCATTTCATACGTAGAAGTTGACCATAAAAGCAACCAAATTAGACTAAGATAGGATAGGACTAGGAACCAGTAACCGTTAAGGTCAGAATTCGACCAAGAAGTAAACACTAGATCAAGACAAAATAATCCAATTAGGAGTTAGGGTTAAATTAGCAAATCAAAATTGCCTTAGGTAATGAAGATTAAATTAGGAAAAAAGATAAATTAAATTAGGAGATAAATTAGATAAATTAAATTAGGAGATAGATTAGATAAAAGATAAATTAAATTAGAAGATTAAATTAGGAGATAAATTAGATAAAAGATAAATTAAATTAGAAGATTAAATTAGGAGATAAATTAGATAAATTAAATTAGGAGATAAATTAGATAAAAGATAAATTAAATTAGAAGATTAAATTAGGAAAAAAGATAAATTAAATTAGGAGATTAAATTAGGAAAAAAGATAAATTAAATTAGAAGATTAAATTAGGAAAAAAGATAAATTAAATTAGGAGATAAATTAGAGAAAAGATAAATTAAATTAGAAGATTAAATTAGGAAAAAAGATAAATTAAATTAAGAAATTAAATTAGGAAAAAGGATAAATTAAATTAGGGAAAAAGATAACTTAGATTAGGAAAAAACCCAATCAACTTAGGAAACCATGGAAGGGACTTAGGTAATCCCTCCTCAGTCTTAAGAAAGGTCAATTAGCCTCAGATTCCCATAGATTAGGATAGATTCGGTGGTAGTTCGCATAGGCTGCCGTTAGGGGACGGTTAGCCCGAACTATTCCCTTGCCAATTGGGGGCAACTCCATTGTCACCTGCGGAAACTAGGAACTTAGTAAAGAAGATCCATTGCTTGGAAGGCACAATGGACCTACGCTTAGTCACCCGTTAGGTTAGAATTTAGTTAACCCCTAGAACTTGGTTGTGTCCGATTAATTACCAAGGGTGGGTAATTAAGCGCCCACAATCAACCATTTCAAAGGTTGATGATCAGTCACAAGTGTAAAGTTTTGGCCATAAAGGTATGGACGGAAATGTGCAACTGCCCATACTACAGTTAAACATTCTCCCTCATAAGATGAATACTTGGCCTCTGCATCATTGTTGCTTCGTGAAGCATACGCAATGACATACTCCTTACCATCATCATCCTTCTGAGTCAACACAGCTCCAATTCCCAACATACTCCAATCTGTGTGGAGTTGGAAAGGCCGTCGAGCATCAGGCCTCCACAACACTGGTGCTGAACCAAGTGCTCCTTTCAAAGCCTCAAATGCCTTCTCTTGATCAGGACCCCATATCCATTCTTGATCAGCTCGAGTCAATCGAGTCAATGGTTTAGCCAAGAGACTGAATCCACGAACAAATCATCGATAATAGTTTGCCAATCCCATAAAGGCTCTCAACCTTGACACATCTCTAGGAATTGGAATCCTTTTCAATGCTTCTACCTTCGCCTCTTGTACTCCTAAGCCTCTTGTACTCCTAAGCCTCCTGGTGTAATAATATGTCCCAAATAAGGCAGCTGATCATAGAAGAATTTACATTTTCCGTGATGTAGGCGAAGACCCCAAGCTTGCAATCTCTCAAAGACTTGCTACAAGTGTTTTACATGCTCCTCCGGTGTATCACTAAAGATAATCACATCATCTATGTAATACCGAGCAAATGGCAACCCTTTCAAGACTTGATCCATAACACGTTGGAACTCTGCTGGGGCATTCTTCAAGCCAAAAGGTAAGAACTTCCAATGGAAAAGCATATCTCTTCCATCCTCATCTACTCTCCAAAATGCCATCTTCATCCTATCTTCAAGTTTCAATGGCAATTGATGGTATCCGGACCTCAAGTCCAAAGTACTAAAGACTTTTGCCCTTCCAACTGCATCAAATAACTCCTCAGGTGTTGGCATAGGATATCGGTCTGATTTTGTTTTCTTGTTAACAGGACGATAATCTCCACACATCCGTTTCTCCGTCCAATTTCCAAGAACATCTTTCTTTGCTGGCATCACCGTGGCACATGCATACTCTCCATTTGAGAGTTCTACCAATCCGGCGTCCAAAAGTTCTTTGCACCTCAATTTGACCCCATCTCTTTCTGAAAGGCTGAGTCTATACGGGCGTCTAAATACTAGATGATCATCTTCTAGTTGAATTCTTACAGGCTTGCCTTTATAACCCTCCAAGTCAGTGAGTTTAAAAGCAAAGCAAGCCCTATACGAGCGAATGAATGCTCGCACCTTTCGTGCCTCTGCACCAGTGAGTCCCATGCCTATATCCATCTCCCAATCTTTGTCAATTGGCAAGATTATTTCTTTCTTTTGAGACCCCTTTGGTGGTGCTGGCACTACCTTTGGTTGCTAGTTGGAAGGGCTTGCACCATTGTCCTTCTCTAAGACAATAGATGCATCTTCACCTCCTTTCATTTCAACTAAGCCATTTCCACTAGCATCACAAACCACATCATTTGTAGAGTGAGATGATGTGGTGATATGCGGATTCTCTCTAGTAAGAAACACCCTCTTAAACTTTTTTTTGGCATTTTTCATACCCAAGTCTTGGGCTAATGTTGCTAATACACGTTGTCCTCGCAAATCATCTTCTACAAGCCACTCCACAGCATATTGGGCTCTCTTCTTTTCAAATATTTGGCTCCAAGCTTGCTCACTACCATGCCATACCTTGACATTTGGAATAGCCATCTTCTCCACCACTAGAGGCACAATATTGTTTGCCCCCTGGCCTGAAGCATCTGCCCCTAGATGGCCTTCAAGGTCAAGTTTCTTGTGCCGTTGAGCTGCCAAGCATATTCCAAAGAACCAAACCATAGATGTGAGGTCCATGGCTTGTGCAAGGCAATTTCGCCTTTGAGACTCTGTCAAACCAGGCCCACATGTAGTATTGGTAGGAAAACCCATAGCACACTCACGCTCATTAGCACATGGCTCCTCCAATCTCATAGAGGTGTTGTCAAACACCAAGCCCGGTCCGCCATTGCGAAAAGCAAAAGACTGAGGATAGCTCATTAATGTAGGAAACGCCAATCGAGGCATGCCTACACGGTTGATTATAGCCAATGGTGGTTGATCTTCTTGTACCACTGCTTGGGCAAATTGCCCCTCCTCCAAAATGTCATCAAGGTGTCTCCCTTTTGGACGATCAATGCGATGTAATGCCGCTGAAATCCCTCGCATGTGAGCCAAATTGGTCCACTTCCATCGTAAACGATGTGCATAAGAACCAAGAGCTGCAGCATCTATTGCAATTGGCTCTCCAAGGTGCTGACATACCATCCTTGCATCTTCGTGAACTCGGGCTCCAACATCTCCTAATGGAGGCACATTCTCAAGGACATAAGCCACACTTGTAGCTTGTCTATGTTGCCACCAATGCAACAACCGCAAGAGCTCCCAAAATAAATTAGAGCGTGGGTCTTGGAGTCCTTGGCGATAACCAGCCCGAGAATGCCCCTGGCAAGGCCATCCAGCCATCACAAGGTCCACTTTGCCCAACCTTAAGAGATCCTCTTCTCCAATCAAGGCAATGTCCGAAGGAACCCGAGACATACAACCTTGGATAGCACTAGCAGGTAATTGCTTTGGATATTGCATCCTCAACTGTTGCAAATGATGTTTTGCTGCTCTGCTCACCACAATGTTATTGTCCACATACATATACCTCCGTATAGACAACCCTGCCTCCAAAACTGCAGCTAGACCAGTACCAAGTCCAGCAAATAGTTCTACAAAAACTATGCCCTCAGGATCATCATGAAGATCCACAAGTTGTTGTAGAGGTGGTAGTGTGTGTTGTGGTTTCCATAGCTGCTAGTTTACTTTCTCCACTAATTCATAGCATTTCTCAGCTAAACCTTTTGGTGAAATCCATGGTGGTATGGGATCCTTGGGATGTCTTACAAATGAATTGATTTTGCCTTGTGTTGGCGTATCTAACTCTGGAGGTGAGTCTATAGCAGACATGTTGCCCTCTAGTAGAAAATCTCCAGTTGCAAACCACTCTGCAACACACCCATACACTGCCACCAATCCCTCAACCACGCCAGCAAAAGCTTCAAAGATGACCGGAATCACCTCCTTCCGTCCATCTCCTTGTGACCACCCTGGTCGAAACCATGCCTCTTCAGTCCAAGAATCATGTCCAAAACCAATGGAGTACAAAGCTTGTTGCCCCAAAAGAATGTCATAGCTTGTAGCACTTGTTACAACACACCTTACAGAGATGTGAGTGTACGCATCAGTGCCCACTTTGAACCGAAGTCGTAGGGGCTCTTTCGTCATCCTCGTAGGCTGTTCTGTGCCCCCTAGCGATATTGCTATGGTGAAAGGACATGGCTCCAAGTTACTAGCAAGAAGCCCCAAACTCTGAGCTAGCAACTTGCCTAGTATAACTGGTTGGGCTCCCGTATCAAGCAATACTTTTTGTGGAAACACTTGGGATGCTTCACCTCGAGCTACAGAAAAGACATGGCTAGAATTGGCCAAACGCACCACTCCAGGCTTGACTTGCAAACACTCACGAGTTGCACGAGCTGGTACCGTTGCCAAATAGCTTGTGGCAACTTCAACATCACTTCCAATAGTTTCTCCACTTGAATTCAAATTGCTATCAAACTCTGCTTGTGAAGGAGGTTCTTTTGGCCACCCCTTCCAACATCGCAAGGCCTTTGCTGCTCCTTTAGAAGCATCCTTCCTTGTGCACTCATCACCCTCAACCAAAGAAGACTCTTCCATCTCCCTCATGGCCACATTAGCAGGCATTTGGACCGTACCTTGCATTATTTTTCCTGCCATATGAAATACGGCAGCTGCATCAAAGTTACCACTCTGCAATTGGACTCCCGAGAACAATGGAACCTCCAAGAGTTTGAGAGCCAAACTCTTTACCATATCTCCCTCTTTTGGTGAATCTCTTTCACTAGAAACTGTTCCAAGTGATGGAACAGTCACTACATCTGCTAGACCAAATGGCAATGGCAATCTTGATTGCCCAATGCTATCAGGAGGCCCTTGGTGGCGCACGTGAGGTCGACTTTGGGTGCTTGAATTTTCTTCCACCATGGATGCCACAGGTACAGAACTAGCTTGCGATCTAGTGGCCACTGCTGCAACCACCTCACCAAGTGCACCGTACTCAAACCTATCTGATCCAGGCTTTGAGCTAGAAGGTGTTGGTGTGATCTTTGCCGTCGCCACAACTAGCAATACTAGTGTATTTTGCAACTCTCCCATACGTGCCTCAAGATTGTTGCCCCCAGAATTTGATCCACCTCCTTGAGCAACTTGTGGGGTAAATGATTGAGGCCTCAACTGCGGGTTCTTCACCCAACATTTTTCCTCCGTATGACCAACCCGACCACAAGGTGTATAAGTGCACTTTGGAGGTGTTCCTCCACCTTGTACTTTCTTTTGTTGGCCTTTGTTCGTTGTGGTTGCATTGCCCTTGTTGGTGGCTGATTGCCCACCACTTTTGCCCTCAGATGATGTATCTGTAGGACAATCTCTCTTCCCATGGCCTAACAATCCACAATTCCAACACCGCATACGAAAATTGGCTGTCACCTCCACTTCAACTGCCATAGCAATTTGCTTGGAGGCCTTGGAGTTTCCTTGGCTCTTGCTAGAGCTACCAACAACAACCTTGGTCTGGCTTGTTGTTGAAGTCATAATGGATGATAATCTCCCAGCCTCTTCTACACATAGCCCTCGATCCAACTGCTCCACAATAGCAAAAGCTTGAGCTAAAGTAGCTCGACCTCCATATGCCAACAACATGTGAGAGTGTGCCATATCGCGGATCTTTTTGTCTTGCTTCCCCATATAAAGCTCCACCAACTGGCGTTCCGTGAATGCATCTCCGCTTTCACGAGCAAATTTGGAGAGTCTTGCATATATAATACGGGGAGTGTCTCCAGTCTCCTTCTTGAAATCCTGGATGTGGCGCATGCGATCTCGGCGAATGCCACCAAACTCCATCTCCAAATGCTCAAAAAACAATCGGAGAGGATCAAACTGAGGAGGAGGGCCCATCGTGGCTATTGCTTCATTTGAAGCTCGAGCCAACCGAGAGATGAATGTAGTTGCAGTTCCACTAGCGCCACTCATAGCAGCTTTAGAAAGCAACCATGCAGCTCGTGTTGCATCAGGGCCCGAGGTAGCTTCCTCACCCTTCTCTTCATCTCCATCACTAGTCTTTGAAGCTTGAGCTGCTGGGAATGCAGCTCCCTCTTTCAACGCCGTGACTAACTCCACCTTTCGAATCCAATAGTCTTCCACCTCCTCAAGCTCAACCCTATGATCCTCAAACCAAGAATCATAGGCTTGCAACGCCTCAAACTCAAGATGGGTGGGTAGCTGTTCAAAAGCCCACCAATCATTGAAGAGAGCATTGCGTTGTCTTTGTGTGCGTTGCCAGGATCGAAACCTGGTCTTCCAATCGTTGAAGGCCACGCCCTCAGCTCTCCCCGAGTAGCGGTCACGAACCATGGATCCGCCGCTATGGTCTTCCATGTCGTCAAAAACGCTAATTCTCCAACTCTCCTCAACGTGAACTGCGACCTCTTGATCTTCCTCCGTAGCGTAGTCACGTGTCCGTGTTTGGACCATAAATGATCTTCAAACGTCAAATCTTCTACTCCACCGTCGAACTGCTCCACGTTGGCCTATCCTATTGCGGCTCTAGATTGGTTCAAGTTGCAAGGTAGGGATAAGAAACCACAGGATATGGGATGGGTAGAACCGATGGCATACCACGAGATACCATCGATGAAATGGATCCTAAACCTCAAACTTACGGTTTGTTGGTCATCAACTCAGCCCACCGCAAGAACAGAGCAAGTCTCGACCATGTGGGTCATCAATCCCACTTCGTCACCACGACAAGAAATGGAGCTGAGCAATGGTGTGACCCACGCCACTCGCAACAACAATAGTTTACAAAGCGTAAATGAAGCCTCCAAAATAGGCCAGAGTATCACAATTACAAGCAATTAACTATAAGCCCTCTAAACCCTTCTAACTAGACTCCATCTACACTTCCCAAACTAAAACCAACCTCTACTATAATAGACAATTACCACAATTTTTTTTTTTTTTTTTTTTTTTTTTTTCTTTTGTGGTAATTTTCCCAAAACAACTCCAAAATTACTGTAGTAACTATCTAGGTAATTTTCAAAATTACCCCAGTAACTTCCAAAATTACCCTAGTAACTTCCAAAATTATCCTAGTAACTACCTTAGTAACTTCCAAAAATTACCCCGGTAATTGGTTCGGTAATACTAAAAGTTACTCTAGTAACTAGTCCGGTAACTTCTCAAAGTCAACCGGTCTTCATCTCTCTCGTTTTTCCAAGCTATCAACGCTTGAAAAATATCAACAATCCTCACAAAAACACCTCCAAAAACAAACCCCAATGCAAAATTTCAAAACGCCATAACTTTCTCAATATTTTGCAGTTTTTGGCAATTTTGCAGTTTTTGGACAGCTTACACTATTTGTGATCTTTCTAACACTAAACAACCACCTAAATGGCCCCCAAACACCAAATCAGCACTTTTGCATGTTTGGTCCAGCACACATGAGGGTTTCCACCAATCTACTCAAACTCTCACAACTTTTGCAAAAAGTGTCGGAATTGCTAAAAACTTGTTTCTATGGAATTCTTACATCAAAGAGCTTCTTCTTAGATCTTCATGGCACCTTTGGAAGCTCTCCAACACCCTCCACCTCCACATCAGCACCTTCAACACCAAAGCTCCAAAACTTGAATTTGCCAGAGTTTCCGCACGTCACCACCAACGCCAACAACTCCAATACACCAAATCAAACCTCTCTAACAACTCTAGTGCTCTCACATCAGCACCTACACCACTCTCTTCAAGTAATAAGCTTCCCAAATATTCCAAGGTTGCTTCTACTTTGTCTCAATTGGATTAGTCTTGCAAAACGAGATGAATCAAGGAAATAACACTAGTAAAGATTGGTATAACAACCAACCATCATTACATCCGTGCTCCACTTCCAATCAACTCATAAAACTACACACATATGCAAGACTTGAAGAGAGTGAAGGAGCAAAGGGGCGGCCTAGGGTTACAACCACCCAAAAGGAGCCCTCAAATAGCTCCGTTCACACCTCCTTCAGTCTCAAAACACTAGTATAGGCCCCCAATGGCCAATACGTGGCCATTTGGACAATACTAAGCCTACGACATGCTCTACTGAGCCTACCAACCACCCACCATTGAATAACATGACAGAGATCTTAAGCTAATATACTCTTAAATGAGTGGTTGTTGCCCACGGACCTTTTAGGAGGTATACAAATTCATTTGTGAAGGCTTAGAGCATTATGCAAATAATTTAGCCCCTTCTACTTAATAAGGCATACAAATTCATTTGTGAAGACTTAAAGTGTTATGCTAATAATTTTGCTCTACTATAGGTTGTCTATAGTTCATGGTACAAATAATGTTAGATGTTGAATTCAAAGGTGTTTGCTTAACTTAATCCTTAAAGAACTAGATTCATTGTGAGATGGTCAAATATCATGTTCGAGCTAAATTTTGACTTTTACATTGTATTCAAATATCAATCTTATATTTTTAATATATAACATCAAGAATTGTCTATTGCATTAAAAAACTTCAATTTGTTTTGTGAAAAATGGTAAAAGTTAATTAATGAATATACCAATGAATTTGAATTTTTTCTAGATTAGGTACTAGTTACAATGGAAATTGGTGTGAAGATTTATCAATTAATTATTCCATATTTTACATCTAGAACACACTTGCTAATAATCTTTAAATCAAATGCCATTGTCAAACTAAATTTATCCTTTGATATAATTGACCTATAAAAAATTTAATTCTTTCAATTGTAAAAGAATTTATTTACTAATGATATTCATTTTTCAAAATTTTAGATGAAAAAATCAAATTATTGTAATTTTTTAAGCTAAAATTAAAATAAAATACATTATAGTAATTTGAATATTTTATCATAAACGAAGGTTAGAATGGAAAATATTATTTTGTAATTAAAAATTATAAACCATTTAGAAAGAAGAAAATATGAATAAAATACACACTATATTATATAATCTTGATTCTAATACATAGTGGAGCTTGCAATTGGAATAATTCTTTCAATTATAGAATTTTTTCAAAATTTTGAAATGGAGTAATAACATGATTTATCAAGATTAATTTTATTAGCTTAAATCGGCCCCCCTAAACTGGTTATTTTGAAATTTAAAATCAAAGTTGGCCTAAGCACATCCATCTTTTGGATGCCTTAACCATTGAGACTACATGAACCTAAATTTATAGGTTGTACAAAAATTGTTTTCATGTTTTACAATTTTTATGCATTTCTCCTCAATTTGAAATTCCAAATAGGCACCATTGGCCTCTTAGAGTATGATTGGCGTGTGAAGTCAATTGTTTGTTTCATATTACATTCATCAACCTCCTAAATGTGTTGAGAATATGATGGATTGAAGGTATGCAATATCTAAAGGAAACCTAACTTTTCATGCTCAATATATTATAAGAGATTGTGAGGATGAAATATCTAATTGTAGATTATCTTTCAGCCGACATTCTTCATTCTATTTAATATTGTTTTTAAAAGAATGGTATTGTAAACCATGGTTGCTATTATGTGAGTCAAGAATCATAAGCACATAAGCGTAAGAGTATGTACACCTATGTTATAGATGTCTATATTATAAAAAACTTTCATGATTATAATGTATCTATATTATAATTATCTATATTATAGGTGCTTATATATTGAAAGCACCTTCAATGGTTGAGAAGTATCTACTTATACATATGTTCAAAGCTCCTAAGTTTGAATTTTTATGCTCATAAGCTAGCATTGTTGTACTGTGAACTGCATGTTTTTCTTAAACTTGTAATTCTTTACTCACTAAGATAGCTCAAGGACAAACCATATTGTTAAACTATCATAAAGAAAAAAATTTAATTCAATTTTTTTTCAATGAAAAGATATAGTGTAATATAATTTGCTTTTGGAAGCAATACTAAATATAATGAAGAGTGTAGCTAGAATCTAGGCTAGAATGTGCTTGAATTGCCTCAATGCAATCCCCAAAAGTTTACTAACTAAAAACTCACAAATATACTTAAAAAGACAAGAGGCTAATAATCTAATTGTTTTATATGGAGTATTAGTTAATGTGGTCATTCAAACTTTTGTGTGTATGTAAATGTGTATGTCAACAAATACTATATTTAATGGACATGTATTGAAAACGAATTACCAAAATAAATAAAGGCAAATATGACATGTATAAGGTTGAGTGTGCTTATTTTACCCTAATACCTTATCATTCTTCCCAAGTAACAGCTAAAAGAAGACCCTTTTGTGATCAATTTGATGGTATTGAAGTAAATAATATACTTGTATAAGGTTTAAGCAAAAATGTGCAAAATTTTAAAAATGGTTTTTGGATTAAAGATTGACATCCAAGAACATTACCAATTTTAAAGAGTGATAACTTTTGAATCACAACTTGAATTCCATGTCCTTTTGCATTGCCAAATGAATGCTTTCTTCAAATTTTTTTAATTCTATAAGGCATGATGATTCAAATCCACAAAATGTTATGTTGTCATACTATCTCAACACTTTTTTCACTTTTCATAATCAATTAATCTCATTGTATGGTCTAGTATATCACTTCTAAAATTTGCTTGCTCATGTATATGTATGCTATCTTTAAATATGATTTAACAATTATAAGTGGGGGACTTACTATCTTCAAAACAATGTATAAAAAAAAATGGAGACTTACTTATTCTTCGGAGTTGAAATGTTTAATTCTATTAGAAATGAATGGAGGCTTTAAAATTCTTTTTCAAAGAATTTTTAAGATTTGCACCAAATTTATAGAACAATTAATAAAGATTCATATTATCTTGACCTTAAAAACATCACATGCTTTGACATGTCTTTTTATTGATCAAGGAATATCCTTTATACACATGTATTAACCCAACAGATGGTTGAAATGGTGAAAGAGTTTGACTTCTAGTTATGCTATTTTTTGTATATAAAATTTTAGGGCCACCAACATCCCTATTATAAAATTTTGTTTGGATTCTCTCTTGTCTTTATCCTTCTATGAAAACCTTCACAAAATTATCCAATATAATTTTCACTTCAATATCGATGCATATGTTTCTCTTTGCAACACACTCAATGATTTTTTCTACCAAGTCTATCTCCAAACAACACACCCTTTCCAAACACACAAAATTGCTTCCACCTAAACAATGTACCATTGTAATACTACCACTGGTTCAATTTCAAGAAGTGACGTTGTATGTATGAATGTATCCCTTGGAGATCAAATAGTAGTAACATCAACCACCCTTAACTCTTCAACCAAAGCTCCTTGCCAACTCTTTGCACAACCCACAATAGTAGTTATCATGTGAATGAAGATCGTATTATTGACATATATATTGATCGCCAATTAATGATCCACACATCATTCCTTGTTTGTATGCCTACCTGGATACACTAGAAACCAAATTCTTAATTCACAGGCAATACCAAACTAGACTACACTAGGGCTTTTTTTTTGGACCTCTTGTTGGCTTCATTGTAGAGGCCAGTTTTTGGAGGGACAAAGCCAAAGAAGTCAGATTTCTGACTCCATGGCAAAATTTCACCAAAAAAAAAGCCTTGGATTACACAACATGATAAGAAAACACATACTTCTCATAGATATAAGAACTTGAACAAAGTTGTTCAATTATAATATTTGCTAGTGGATGTTGCAGAAAGCCTCACTGTCCTAATCAAGCAACCAAGTTCTCAAGTAGAATGACTTTGCAAAACATGACAAGGGGTGACAAATTAAACCATTTCATTTCACTCTTTGTCTTGAAAGTTCTCCAATCTTTCTTTGTATGCCTCTAGCTGAAACACTAAAGAACCAAGAGGCCCAACATGGGTCTCAAATGAATTTTGAGTACCTCACCAATCTAGAAGCACACACCTTTGGTCAAGTTTAAGTGAAGAACATCTTCAAAGAACAAACTAGAAGGCAATAAAAAGAACAACTGAAGATGGAATGAAACATAAGATTTCAATTTGTGGTAAACTTGAGTTCAATTGAAGCGTTACCAAACTCAAAATTGACTTCTCCATCATTGGGAGTGAATTTGTTATTCAATGTGAAATGTCAAACCCTGTTTCAATGACGAGGTAGGGATCGATTCAATGAATAATGCTAAGAACAGGTCTTGGCAAGCTTTGCTTGAAGGTTCAATCACAGATTCAAAACAATGCTGACATGATCTAAACCATTTCAACAATGATCAAGCAAGAAAGTCCCATAACTGAACCCATCCAAAAGTATTACCATAATTGGAAACAAGAACATTCATGAATCCATCGCATCAAGAAATACACACCAGATACCTTAATTCACAAGCTATTCAAATGGAATACACAACAGAAAAGAAAACACTAATCGCATAGAGTTTAATCGCAAATCTGTGCAATAATATCACATGCTGTTGGATGTTGCACAAAGTCACACCTCACAATCATGCAACCAACTTGACAACCAAAATGACTAGCACAACACAGCAAGAGATGACGGGCTGAACCGAGGTTCAAAAGAAACGGATCTTTGTATTTGTAACTACAGTTTCTAAACAAACTCTTGCAAAGCGCTATGAAGGAAACACAGGCTAAGTAGATCAGAAACGTAATTCAAAAATGAAAAATCAACAAAAGATTGACGTCTAACCCTAGCACTACAAGATTCGTTCAGAAACTCACAACCTTATCATATCCGGAGACATCAAAATGGCGCAAGTGTACAATAAGACTCTAATTAGGGTTAAGAATCTGCACCACTGACAACAGTAAAGAGCAAGCATACAATGCAACTCCAGATAGAACTGCACTAGTTCAAACCCTATGCATCGGAATAGGGAACATCCAACATATCTGCAAATCCGTCGCAATAAAGTAAGAGCAAGCACTAATGAGCGCAACCTTCAAATCCCAGTAAGAAGTGCACAATCTCTGGATACCGAACACACTCTTACAGACAAAAAGGTCGACAAAAACCTTAGTGCAGTACAAACCCTTCTCCACCGAACTAAGTTGAAAACTGGATACATGTAGAATCCCATTAGAACTATTAAGGTAGAACCACCCATACCAGACCACTTCAGTGATTCTGGGACAAATCCAGGGCTTTTTGTTTTGTGTTTTTGGTGCTAGATTGCACTAGAAAAAAATAATCTAGCTAAAAAATGAAAAAAAAATTGGATGAAATCACTAAATTTTGGATGAAAATCAAATTATAGACATGTGATATGTGTTATTGTGATATTTTCTATCCAATAAGTGGATGAATGTTGAAAATTGAAGCACCACTAGAAAGATAGAAAATATGGGGATTGCAAATTTTCCAAAATTTTATTCCCAAAATTGAAATTACTATGAATTTTGGGAGCCCAAAAGTGCTCTAAACCTATAGCCAATGTCTAGACTCTTCTAATTCCAATCATTCAAGAACTAATTTTGTTCTCACTATTTCCTAGTTTCTTGCTTACTACTTCCCATGCAAGTTGGTGCAATTTGGGACATGTGTAATGACTTTACTAGTTCCAACCTTCAAAGAAGAAAGAGAAACATTCCAAGCCTCAATTGGAAATTTGTTCAAACCTTGGTTGGAAATAACTGCACCCTAAAAGTTGGACATGGCTCCCTGATCGGGAATGGATGGTTATACCATAGATCTTGTCAAGTATTGGCATCATTTTTCACCACCCAATTGACCCAAGTATTGAGGTGGCACCTCAATGAACGAGGAGATCTGTCGACTAGTGTAAAATCAACCAAGTGAAATTAATAAATTACGGTCTTAATTTTAGTATTTCAGGTTGTATAACTGAACTGAAAACTAGGAGTAGGAAATGAACTGCTTTCTCCATCAAACAATGGTTTTCTATCATTTTTCAATAAATTAATGCGGAAATTCAAGATAAATTTCATCTCCAAAAATTCATTTGAGATTTTATCCATAGCTTTTTTTCTAGAGGTTCAAAATCACAAACAGGTTTCTTTAGATGAAATTTAGTTTAGTTTTCTAACTTTTGTTAATTTAGTGGTTGCTAGAAAAGGTATTCTACTATATCCAAATGAGGTCTAAAGTTCTACTTTGAACACAATTCCTTTGTTATTAACATTGAGTAGTCAAGCTTTCATCTTCAAAATGACCAATACCCTTTGAGGACAAATTTGAGGATTCATGACAAACAATGGACATCATTATTAAAATGACCTCTCCACTCATCATTCTCACTAAATGTCACTAAAGTGATTCTTTCATTTTTCCATCAAAATTTTCCTTGATGGTAGATGATCAAATGAGAGATTGGTATTAATTTGACCTAATGGATTGTTATTGGATTCTCTGGATTTTTGACAAACCATCTTTACATTTATTTGTAGATTTGGCTATCTAGTCTAAAAATTAGTACAAACATTTGACACATTTTATTTATTAATTTAAGTTGTACTAATTATCTGAGTGCAGTAGTGTGCAAATTGCGTTGAATTTATGAATTGCCTTGAATTTAATATTTGAATTGAGTTGTAATTTTATTTGTCGGTTTTTTAATTGATTGCTTTTCCAAACTTAAGGAAAATGATCGAAATTCCAAAAAAATTAGGATTTTTATTGAATTAAATGGCTAAGCTTAGGCAACAACCGAATGACTATGGAGAACTATTGTATGACATGTGAAAATAAGGGCAAAAATTTGAGTCACCCAATAAACTCCCCATTCATTGTGGTACCCAAAGCAATGAGCATGCACCAAAGCATGGATAATTAAAATGTTGCTATTTTTGGAGAGTTTGGTCACACAATCCAAAATCCCTACACTTTTGTTCAAAAAATTGCCCTACAATGTAGAAGAAGAATTGGGATGATATCAAAGTTGATTTCATCCCTTAAGGATGAGCATCATTGGTTCATTGTACTCTCCTTCCTTCTTCACTAGATTAACTTGTAGTTGAAGTTTGAGTGGAATTTGAATGCGAAGGGATGATGACTGAGTTTATTGTTGGTGAGAAGTGATGCCTTTACTTTTTGTGGTAGAATCTAGTTGACACCAAATTATTGTGTTGCAATGTCCATTAATTTGTGCAATGCTATTGATAATGTTGTATGGCATGGAATGACCAATTCACTATACATTTATTCAGCAAACACTTCATTAGTTTGAGACAATTGTAACAATTATATGAAACTTCAATTTCATCAAATTGAGACACTTCTATTAAAATGAACCTTCAAGGAAGTAGGAAAATAAATACTCTAGAGAGTTGGGAAGGCAACCGAGGTGGACACGCTAGCTTAGAAGAACACACTAATGTAAATGAAACACAATTTGTTTATAAGTTTGAACATCTATGTGCACAACAACCTAATGTCAACATCAAATTGACCCATGGAATATGATTATTACAGTAAAATTAATGTTACAAATATGCAATTGGTGACTTCCTATAGCAACATGATCACTAATTCTAAATGTCACCAATCCATCAAAGTTTTTCCCTGGTGATCAATTCATGTAACCATGCATTTGGCAATTGTGGACAAATTTTGTATATATTGCCAATTAGAACAAAGTTTGTCACAACGCAACAATACAAAAAAAAAGTTTCATCAAGGTGCAATGTACAAATGTCATTAGAATTTACCAAGAATGGTTAAATAAAAAACTATGTTGATGAGATTGTACTTGAAGAAATGGTGATACAATTTGCATTCAATATAAGAGGAAACTATCAAATTAAGGTTCTATAATGGACATAATATCATAATGTTCCAAAGCAAATTCTCATTTGCTAGTTTGTTTGCTTGTAAACATTCTTGAATGACTCATGCCAGTCCCACTTATGTACTCGGGACTAAGTTGATGCAAAGGTGAAATGGAGAGATGCCAAAGAACTCTCACTAAAATAGAGGATCAAGAACTCAAACATAGAAGATTAGAATTGGTAGGAGTAAGTTGATTGTATTGTATTTCCATTTGAATTTGTAAGAGAAAAATTTCCACAATATGATGGCAATTTTCATCTCTAGTAATGGCAACTATTCAATGTAATGCAACCTCAAGTGTTCTTGTACCATCTCGGCGGAGATAAGTTAGAAATTGATTTTGTGCCCTAGGAGACAAAGATGGAAGGCTATCAAATCCAATATTGGAAGGAAGGTTGCCACAATCAAGTCTCAATCCCCAAATCACAAACAAAGAATGTGCATAAAGTATAAGAACATAAAGAGAGTATCCACTAGATAAGGCTAGCATACAAGTCTTGCAAGCTGTACATTCACCAATATTGACAAATTCTTGGAGTCTTCTATTAGAATGTCCTAAACGTCAAAATATAAGTGATATGGTTCATGAAATGCACTTGTTCTTGAGTTCTTGTGAATTGCTAAACAAAATGGTGACTCAATGTCAATACATGATTTGCTCAAGAATCATTTGAGATCAGCTGTTGTGTACTAAGATGACACATATTTCTTACATTAGTAAAGTTCTAAGGAGAATTCAAGTTTAGAACTTCAACTTCGAGTTCAAGCCTAATATGAGTAGTCCTTTCCAAACTCTTCAAATTTTAGAAAAAATCCTTTCGGAAATGAAAAAAGCATTGGAAAATTATTAAAATTACCTATTGTTATAGATGGGATGCTGGTACACAACAATTAAGTTCTATATAGTTCAATTCAAAAATTGAATTTTTTCCTAATTTGACATATTGAGCACGTGGTCACTTTATAATAATGAAAGAACTCCTAATTTGAGGTTTTCTATTAGGACAAATAGTCCTACACTTCATTAAGTTGGTATTTAAGTATAACATGGTCTCAAGATGAAGATGTTATGAAATCGTAGTCCAATTAGATTGTATAAAACATATGTGATATGACTCAATCGTTGTTTTAACTAAACTTTATGTTTATAAACTAATTTGTTATAATTTGGTATTTTGAGTTGTTCCTTTTGCTTCAAATCTAGAATTATGACAATTCCAAATTTGAAAACAAAGGAATGAAATTGAATTCAAAATTGTTTAATTTTTCTTTCTCAATGTTATTTAAGATGGAATAAAATTAAAAATTTCATGAATTTTTCATCATTCATATGAGAAAGTTTTAGTGAGACATTCCTTTTAGATACTTGTATCATGCTTGGACCCCTTCTAAAAAAGGACTAATCAAGTCTAAGTGTTGGTAGCATTTGAGAGAGTAGCAATACACTTTTGTCTTGTGATTTCAATCTTGCATTATATATGAAAATGAACGCTAAGAAAATTCCACTCAAAAGCAAATAAAAGCACACTAGGAATGCAAATATGTAATGTCAACTATAGACAAATCAATGACACTTGGAAATTGGATGTAAGTCAAAATAATAGGTAGCCAAGTACAACAATCCATTACCTCATCAACAATCAATTGGAAAATATTCAATGGGAAACCATGTGAAAGTCATATTTGGTTCCACCAAGATATCTCTCTCTTGTTCCACTGAATTGTCAAGTCAGCTTCCAAGCATACTTCAACATCACTAGACAATACACTTTCTAGATGTGCAACTGATCCTTATTAAAAACCCAAACTACCAAGTTGTTAAATGTTCCAAAGGGTTCAATTGATTTTGGATTCCACTACAAATGAGATCCAAGTGAGTCAAATTTTGGAGGTCTCAAAACAAACTTGGTAACCCTACGAGCTCACTTCAAAACTTCCAAATACTCAAGATTAAAAGAAATTGAGTCATTGAGGTAAACATTGGATTCTACATTCTTTATGGTCTTGAATTTTCAAATTCTAGAGGCCTCCAAATGAATCTGGTAGATCCTTGACTCAACCACAATTGGCAAGATTCAACACTCGTATCAACACTTTCAACTTGCTCAACGTCCCAAAAGATTTAGTCAAATATCCGATTGCACTTTCTAAAAGATCTAAATCTTCCAAATTTTGGAAGCCCCTAAATGAATCTGGTAGCTCTTTGAGATTACCACAATTAGCAAGATTCAACACTTTCAACTTGATCAATTTTCCCAAAGATTGGAATAAACCTTAGAATCCACTTGTTCCAAGATTCAAGTTTTCCAAATTTGGAAGGACTTCCGATGAATCCGGTAGTTCCCCTAGCATACAACACCATGCAAATTCATAAGTTTCAACTTGCTTAGTGTCCCAAAAGATTTGAGTAGTCATTTGATTGCGCTTCCTTGAAGATTCAAGTTTTCCAAATTTTGGAAGCCTCCAATTGAATCCAATAGCTACTCAAGCTTACTACAACATGCAAGATTCAACACTTTCAACTTGCTCAACATTCCCTTTTCCCAAGGATTTAGGGCAAACTTCCAATTGCACTTCCTTGAAGCTTCAAGATTTCAAATTTTTAGATGCCTTCTAATTCATTTAATAGCTCCTTGAGTTGACGACACCATGCATGATTCAACACTTACAACATGTTCAATGTTCCAAAAGATTTGGGTAGATTTTTTATTCACTTTCTCGAAGATCTAAGTCTTCCAAAAATTGGAGGCCTCCAAATGAATCTAATAGCTCCTTGAGCAAACCACAGCATACAAGATCCAACACTTTCAACTTGCTCAACATTCAAATAGATTTAGGTAGACAATTGATTGCACTTCCTTGGACATACAAATTATCCAAATTTTTGAGGCCCCCATATGAATCAAGTACCTCCTCAAGCTTACTACAATAGGCAAGATTTAATACTTTCAACTTGCTCAATGTTCCCATAGTTTGGGATAAACTTCTAATTGCACTTTTTTGAAGATCCAAGTTTTCCAAATTTTGGAGCCCTCCAAATGAATGTCGTAGTTCCTAAAGCTTACCACAAGTAGCAAGATTCAATACTAACAACTTGATCAACGTTCCCAAAGATTGGGGTAAGCTTTCGATTGCACTTCCTAAAAGATACAAGTTTTCCAAATTTTGGAGGTCTCCAAATGAATGTGGTAGCTCGTCAAGCTTAAAACACCATACAAGATTCAATACTTTCAAATTGCTAAACGTTCCAAAAGATTGGGGTAAGCTTTTGATTGCACTTCACTGGAGATCCAAGTTTTCCAAATTCTAGAGGTCTCCAAATGAATGTGGTAGCTCCTCAAGCTTACTACAATATGGAAGATTCAATACTTTCAACTTGCTCAATGTAACCATAGATTGGGGTAAACTTTTGATTGGACTTCCATCAAGATTCAAGTTTTTCAAATTTTGGAGGCCTCCAAATGAATGTGGTAGCTCGTCAAGCTTACCACACCATGCAAGATTCAACACTTTCAACTTGCTCAACATTCCCAAAGATTGGGGTAAACTTTTGATTGCACTTCCTGAAAGATACAAGTTTTCCAAATTTTGGAGGCCTCCAAATGAATGTGGTAGCTCCTCAAGCTTACCAGGCCATGCAAGATTCAACACTTTCAACTTGTTCAACGTTCCCAAAGATTGGGGTAAGCTTCTGATTGCACTTCCATTAAGATCCAAGTTTTCCAAATTTTGGCACTAGAAGAAACCCACGCTTTTTGTGACATGCCTATAACGTGGTAGGCATGTTTGTATGGACATTAGATGCGTCAACTTGGATATCAAAGAAAATGCGTCAGGATTGACAAGTTGAAAAACATGCAAAATTTGAAAAAACGTGATGTAATTTCAAGAAGATTTTAGAGGATGTCTCTTTGAACATAGTGCTTGAAGGTCATGAGAGGTTGCCATTTGGCAGCCACTTTGTATCCACATCAACACCATTGGGGCGGGCAATGCCACATAAGCATTTTTTTCATCCATTCTCTTGGAGACGTGGACGATGACGTCAGCAATGTGTTGGACCGTGGGTCCTGTTTATTTTGACATCTGCTTTGATACACATGTTTTGGGGGACGTCAAAAGTGGCATGAAATTAAATTTTTTGGGACATCAACTTAGATGAGTAGACTTTTTCTCAGATGCTTTTCATACATCGAATTCAACATAATCTAAAGACAATACAATATACAAAGTAGATAATATATAAAAAAACTATATATAAAACATATACCATATACAATACAACATACAGAAAACATAATACACCATATATTGTATAATATACACAAGACATCATACGTATTATACCATACAATGAAAATACACCACACTTATCAATGAAAGTGAATGGCTTTAAAAGCGTTTCATTTTTATTATTCACACTAGAAGATAAGTTATTTATACTAGTCGGGTGGTAGGAGGGGAGACAAACCTTATGGGATATAGAAAACTTAGGATCTTTAACCCATCACCAAATTTTACATAGTTTTTAGTCCAATTCACAGTGCTGTAACTTATGCATCCAATGTCTAAATTCAATAAAACTTGTTGAAAAATTTGCGCTCTCTCTTCTAGTTTGTGTGGTAAAAATTTCAGAACAATCCAAGATGTACTGATTTTTTGGAAGCCAATCAAAGTTCACAGATTCAATTTGTGTTTACCAAATTGCATTTGATGGCTGCAACTTCAAGGGCTTGTATCTCCTTCATCTAATGTTTGTTTTCAAAAAAAATTGTTGGATTTAGTTCCTCTTTAAGTCTAGTTATTATGGTAAAATTTTCAAATCAATCCAAGTTGTTTTGAATGTTTGGGAACAATTCAAAGTTCAACATCCTGACATTTTTGGATTACAATGAACTTCGGCGGCTTGTTTCTTCTTCATACAACATCAATTTTCAATAAAAAAATTTTAAAAGTTGCGCATACTAGTCTAGTTTGCGTGCCTAAAATTTCATATTAATCCAAGAAGGTATGAGTGACTGAGAAGCATTCTAGTAGAAGGAGATTCAGCCTTTAATGTGATTTCTGCAACTTTTCTTGCTATTTTTTGACATTTCAAAGCCATTTTGCAGACATAATGAGTCAATTGAATGATATTTCTTTCACCAATGTGTTTGTATGCTAGTTTTAAATCACTCCGTAGTTAAAAGATTTTTCATTTGACTAGGTTTAGAAATCAAATTTCACCTCCAAATGTGATGCTAAGAAAATTTCAGCATCCTTTTCCAACACTAAATCATTATAATCTTGCAATCTATGTGGCCAAATGACTCCAAATTTGATTCATGCCATCTACAATACATACACTGCAAGATTGTATGGTTGAGATCTCTATAACTTATACACATTTGGATCTATAACACTTCAAAAGCAATAATGTTTTGAACCCAAAAATTCCTTGGGCTTTGAAGGGTTAATGTACTTGTACTTAACAATTATTTAATGAGTGAAAAAGAAGTGTTCTTATTTATTTATTTATTTATTTAAAATGGTAGATTTTTAACTCAATTCTTCTACTTAAAGAATTAAAAACTAAAAATGAATAGTATAGAAATTTTAAAGTAAGATGATTAGAAGCCCAAATTTATAATGAAGCAAGGTCCCCTCAAAAATTACCTTCACTTTAAATGCAAATATCTTGCAATTTATGCATGCTTAGTTCCTTAAATATCTTCCATACATTTATATATTAGTCCAGTGGAAGATCCTAGGATGATTGTAAGCAACACATATACTATTTATTGTGTTTTATAACAATAGTCATGATTTTTTATGGAACCCATTTGAAGGAAAGAAATAATTTATTAAATTTATTATAATTTTGACTAATGTACACACCTTTAAGATAAAAGAATCCACAAAGGTTGTTGCAAGAAAGAGTGTCCGTTTTTGTTCCACTTAAGCTTGCTCTTGGCTAGTACTTCCAGTACTGTGGGCGTTTGCATACAAATTTTTAAAAATAAAATAAATATAATTAGTATAACACTGAAAATAGCATATTACCAAAATTTTAGACTTCAAAAAATCAAGATCAAAGGTTATTCACGAAAAAGAATGAACTGAAATGTTGAAGAAAATACATACTTTGACATTTTAATTTGTAAAAAATAGGAAAAGTAATTTTCAAAAAAACTAAAAATAGGACATTTGGAAAGTCTTCTTGCTGAAGATATTTCACCAAAAGAATGATCTTCAAACCATCTTCAATATTAAGAATTGTGTGGGAACCCTATTTGCATGAACGTAGAGCACATAAAATAAAATATTTTTAAATTACCGTTGGTAGAAACATGACTTCTTAATATGGGAATAGACCATAGAAGTTTCCGCTTTAGATCATTAAATTGAAGGACTCAATAGTACTTAAAACCTTTGTAACTCAAAATGTTACATATTAATTTAATTGATTTTGAAATATTCAATGTTTTTCTTCATTTCTGAAAAATATGAGATTTGATTACACTCAAGATAGACATCTTCAATAAAAATTTCAAGTTCATGTGAGTCATGCTTCAAAAGTTATTGCAAAAGTAAGTTTTGGCACTCCCCTAGTGACAAATACCTAATACCATTCTTTTTGCAACGACCCAACAAAGAAAAAGGCTAGGAGAACCAAAAAAGTGAAAAATCTCAAGAAAACAGATACTTTAAAGTTTCAATTATTTAAAAATAGGAATAAAATTAATATAATTTATAACAAGTCTATTTAGATGCACATTCACCAAAAGAAACATCAAAATAATTTTCTTACGTGTTTCAAAAGGCAAGTTGCAAGAAGCTTATTTTGTAGACTTCCACACTATACCACACCACATAGAATAAAATATTTTTAGAATTGGTTTGGACAATAGGTATAAGTGTACTAGAAGATAGTGTCTTCTAAATTCCCGCTCCAAATTTGTTATCTGCAATATTAAATTGTACCAAAATCCCCAAATTTGCAAGTGTGGCATAAAGTGGGTACTATTTGTGGAAAATAATACATTTTTGAAAATTCCAAAAAAAAATAATGAAGGCGTATAATAGTCATTTAGAGCCAGAATCAACAGTTATGGCCAAAAAACAAAAAAAACATATAGATGTGATGCAAAATAGGACAGGTGTTGCTTGCAATCATCCCCTATGGTTAGATATGCCGAAATATCAAATTGTAAAGTTTTAATGGGCATAGCAATTTCAAATGGTATTTGATAGAAAGAAGGTCTTGTGACATTAGGAGTCCAAGGAAATATTATATTACAGAAAATTCAATTCCACATGTAAGTTGCAAGAAATTATTTGGGAAAAATGCCAGAATCTAGTAGAACTGAAAATTCATGTAATGCAATATTATAATTTGTACATAACAAAATCCAAACTTTTGTACAAATGTGTACTTTGTGAATGACATATAGCCATTACAAGAACAACACAAATACGATGCTTACCCACTAGTAGTATAGGAAGCACAACGAATTCCATCATTGAGAAGTGAGAACACACTTTTTGTTCTACATATTGTAAATTATACAACAACACACTATAGTATATAGTAATGGCATAATGTCAATAAACAAAAGACAAGAGAACAAAATAGTAGGACAAAACAAAATGTGAAGGGGAAACTACTACATCTATGAAGAGTAGAAGGTATAAATGCATAATCCCTTTGCAAATTAGGTTCTGGTGACTTCATACAATTGTAAAGGGTTGTTCTAATGAATGCTAGCTGAAGTGGTTTAGAATCGCCCTATTGCAATGAATACAAAGACTTGTAGCGAAGTAATTTGAGAAAATTTAATTAAAGAAGGATACAATTTTTTTTAATTGTATTTCACAATGTACATGTACAAAAATGTCTAAGTAAAAGTGGTGGGAAAAAAAATGGAACATGCAAAAACAACAAAATTTCATATCTGGATTCTACAAGTTCTAGGATGAAAGGAAAAAAAAGAAAAAAAGAATTCATGTTCAAGAATCTGAATGTGATATTTATGCACACTTTTCAAATTTGGAAATAAAAAATTATGTTCAATGCATTGGCGCAAAGGGTGTGCTACTATAGCACATGTTGAAGGTAGATTGATCTACATTTCTAGACATTGTCACAGTATGCTATGTCTGTGAATTTAGCAGAGGACTTTATATCCCAATTATGAGCTATAAAGGTGCATTTTAGGGTCGAAAATAGTTGTGCAATCACATTGCACAAGTGCAACAACAATGGAGAATTGCAGTACAGAATTTGAATCCAATGAAAAGAAATGTTCTATTTTTGCTAAAAATTGATCAATTCAACATAATTTTTACAACACGTATTTGCTAAAAAGTTTCCAATATATGATATAAATGTGAACTGCATAATCTAAAATGAAGCATACCGCACATTAATTTGCATATGAAATCCAAAACCACTTAAATGTATTTATAGTTATGAACTTATGATGTGTGCATGAACACATACTACTATTTTTAGAGGGCACACCAACAAATTCCATGCTTCATTATAAGTCCTAACTGAAAATTAGTGAAAAGTTGTTTCATCATCCATCCATGGGAAGGATTCTTCTAACACTCCCAAGCACCTGCCCTTCCCCTATGGTTTTTAGAGCAGGTCAATGTTTTACTTCATTCCCTAGTAACTTCTAAAAATTTATCCACAATGAAACCGTTGATCTTTACCGACGCGGCATTGTCACGTTTTTTTGGACATCACAAAAAACATGATTATATTTTCAAGGATGTCTTCCAGAACATACCAATTTTTTTTTATCATGGCGTCGTTTTTCCACTAACATACACATGTTCTCTACAATGTCTATCACAATTCTACTTCCTACTAGCTTAGACTCTGTGATGTCCTCTTGTACACGAAAGCATGCCGTGTTTTAATCTGTAATACCCTCGTGTCTGCGAAAACATGACGTGTTTTCTGCTGCTATCACAAAAAACGTGGGTTTCTTATAGTGTGGAGACCTCCAAATGAATGTGGTAGCTCATTAAGCTTAAAACACCATACAAGATTCAATACTTTCAAATTGCTCAACGTTCCAAAAGATTGGGGTAAGCTTTTGATTGCATTTCCTTGGAAATCCAAGTTTTCCAAATTTTGGAGGCCTCCAAATGAATGTGGTAGCTCCTCAAGCTTACCACAACTAGAAAGATTCCATACTTTCAACTTGCTCAATGTTTCCATAGATTGGGGTAAACTTTTGATTGCACTTCCATAAAGATCCAAGTTTTCCAAATTTTAGAGGCCTCCAAATGAATGTGGTAGCTCTTCAAGCTTACCACAACTAGCAAGATTCAATACTTTCAACTTCCTCAACGTTCCCAAAGATTGGGGTAAGCTTCTGATTGCACTTCCTTCAAGATCCAAGTTCTCCAAATTTTGGAGGCCTCCAATTGAATGTGGTAGCTCCTTGAGCTTACTAGAATTGGCAAGACTTAATACTTTCAAGTTCTTCAAATTTCCAAGAGATTCAGGCAAACTCTCCATCAAATAATCAATCCACAACAATACCACCAATTCATTGTTTTGAGGTGATTCCGGAAAAGGTATCAATTGTGCATGCTTGGTGTTAATGTAAGAAAGCCAACACAAATTTTTCGGAAGTGATGACATTGAAAACATGCCATCCTTGCATATCAATATACGTAAGGTTTTCATGAGAGAAAGGTCAACTTGAATTCCATGCACCTGTGGAAGAATCAAAGTTTGAAGAGAAGTTGGTAGTGGTTGCAAAGTCCATTTCAAAGTGGTCAAATAAACATATAAGCTTCAATAAACATAATTATGCTTTTTGGATCAAACTAAGAAAATGTAAACTAAAATAGATTATATATGCTTTTAGTACTAAAACTCGAAGAATCCTCAAACAATCAAACAAAGTGAGCACTAATTCTATATGCTTTTCAAGTTCTCGTTGTAATTGGCCACACTACAACGACATACTAATACTCTATTTGAATGATTAAACAAACTCAAGTTCAATGATTCCCAGGCATACCTCATTCTTGTTCAACAATGCCAAGCATTTAGATCCCCATAAGCGTTTGCCTATACTTGATTTTTCTTGCTTGGCAATTGCTCGGCCCATGTCTCGCAAGTGGTCGTGCATGTAAAAATTACCTTTTTCATCCACTCTAATTAAAGCCTTCTCAACAAGGGTTCGAACACCTAGTAGTGCTAACCAACCTAGGGAGTTCCAAACTAATTTAGTAAACTCCATAGGTTCTCCCAATAATGCACATGCAATATCCAAAAACATGTTTTGATATTGTTTGGTAAGAGCATCATAGCTAATCTGCAAACATTTAAATATCTTGTCCTCATCCATTATAGTGCCATGTTTCAAATTCTTCAAAATGTTGTGCCAAATCTCCACATTTTCCTCACCCCTCAAACGAGATCCAATAACCGTCAACACCAAGGGAACACCACCACATGCCTTGCTAACATCACCAACAAGACCTTCCAATTCTTGAGGTACTTTCCTATCACCTCCAAATGCATAACATGCAAAGATGCTTCGAGAGTCTTTGGGGGTCAAGGTTTGAACCTCATAAGTGTAAACCATATCATCAAGGTAAAAAGAAGTTGACTTTTCAAATACACGACGATCTCGAGAAGTGACAATGCACATACTACCTTCCTTCAACATTTTGCGCGACATCAAATAACCCATTTGATCATTGTCACGAACATCATCTAAAACCACAAGAATTCTTTTCTTTGATAACCTTTTCTCAAGAATACCCTTCCCTTGCGATTTGTCTATAGTATTTGGCATTGATTCATTGTCACACAAGGCCTTCAAAATATGATCTTGGACACTTGTCACACTACCTTGGTTCACCTTCTCAACTACATCTCCTACATAACAACTGGCATCAAATCTTCTCCCCAATTGGTTGTATAACTCTCGAGCCAAAGTGGACTTCCCAATTCCACCCATTCCCCACAATCCCAATATCAATTTTTTTTTCTCATCAAGTGTTTGAATGAGGTTCTTAGCAACTTGTTTAACACCCACAATATAATCACCCACGACCAAGGGAATATGCTTATTCGCCAATTCACAAATCTTTTGAACCACCTCTTGTACCAATTCCACTTCCAAGCTGCAAACAAAATCATTAAAATTTCATTACTCTCAAATACAATGTCAAACACGATCACTTCAAAACATATCGAGTATAGCTACATATTTACCTTTGGTTACTAACTTTGTGCTCCCAACCATGGATAGTGGAGGCTTGTTTCAAATCGGCCTTCCACACTTCAATCAACGTCTTACCATGCTTCTCTTCCAACTTTGCAAATCCTGCAACTATATGATCCTCTTCAAGATAATACAATTGCGAAGGCTTAATATTGTAGAAGATAGGTAGCACCTTCACTGAAGGACAATCCAACATTAAATGTAATTCCCTCAAACACCACTCTGATTCTGCAAAACTCTTTGAAAAGATGACTACAACTAGGGATGTTGTTTGGATTGCGTGGACAATGCATTTCCAAGAATCTTGGCCTTTACCAATGGATTTGCAATCCCAAAAAGGATGCAGCCCAGGTTTCTTCAAAGCATGATATAAAAAACTTACAAAACCTGTCTTGATATCGGGGCCTCTATGACTTATGAAAACATCAAAGTTCCCAAATTCATCTGCACCATAATCAATGATCAATCTTCGTCAGAAATCACCACATCCAAATAGCATCAAATAATGTTGACCATTGCATAAAAAGTTGAACATTTAAAGTTGTAAACGATTGTACTTCAAGATTCAATAAAAAAAGAATACATTGATACGAAGCCCAAGTATATACCAACCATACCTTCCATTGCACACAATCTCTTGGCAGGCCTTGTGTCATTGTCCATATCGTCACTCTCCATATTGCTTGTTATACTTGCCACTCCAAAATTGGAATACACACCAATGATCACATAAAACGAAAAAGGAGTCTACATTTCAAACTACAATGTGATTGTCAAGTTCGATGATAGAGGTGCACTACATTCAGAGAGACTACAATTGAAGTCAAAATGATAATCAACCACTTCTATCATGGTTCAAACCCTGAAGACGACATAGTCCACAATATAGTGTCTCTTCAACACCATAACACAAATTAATCAAAGTAAAAAACAAAACAAATGGAATCACTTATTCAAATACAAAAAGCAAAGATATGTGAGCAAGAAAGTGAAGAAAAATATTAGGTCCCAAAAAATGACTAGAAAACATGTGTGATACTTGAATGTTTAAGAACCAACTTGAGGTACATACTTATAAGCATCTTTGGTTGAACAGAAAAATACATTGACAATAACGAAACATTAGACATGCATCACTAAATTTAGTCTCTAATATATTTAATGTACAAAGAATATATTATACATTTGAAAAAGAATTGGGGTCCTACATCTCCTACCCTATCTTAAGTTCTTTCAACTTACAATTTCAATTTCAATTTCAATCTACCATATTCTTCAAATGCCCACTTATCACACTATTTTGAATCAATGGAGACTAGAATATCCTTGACTCATGAATAAGGACAATGATGTCTATATGTCTAGTGAGAAAGATGATCTTTTTTAAATGAATCACTAAATTTTCTACTTTAATATAATTTCTATTTTCTATCAACAAAAGTCATCATTTGTAGGTCCTAATACTACATTTTGACCATCACAATAGGATTCCTTGACATTTGTATACAAATGTTAGAGAGATTTCTCTTTCATTGTACAAAAAACATGTTTTTTAATCTATACTTATCTTCAAGTCCAGGATAAATATGTAGTTTTAAGGACATTACTTGCCTTAGAAATCTTGAAATCTACTTAATTCATTGAATCCTCTTTATTTATCTACTTCTTGAATTATTTTTACCTTTCATAAATTTGTCTTAGAAATATTATTGACTTTAGAATAATATTCTAGAGATCATTTACACTGGTACCTCATCTTGCTTGTCAAAATTCATTCTCGGATCTTCTTTAAGCTATCTTCAATATATCTTCAAATCAAGGATAACACCAATTGTATAATGGATTAGGCTTCCATATTCAATGTTATAGATTTCAAGATCATTCTCATTATTAGTTGACATAAACGGCATTACTACCCCACTTTAATTTATAAGGACATTAAAATAGGTGTTGTAAATATGTTAAGCCTTAGAAAGGTATCATTAATTCAAAAATCAATTGATGTCATTGAATTGATTTTATTTTATTTTATTTTATTTTGGGATGAGAATTATCTACAAGTCACAAACAAGTTGATTAAAGTTTCAACTTCCAATATGATTTTAATTCAATTCTAGAAGATCAATTTTAGGACTATCTTCAACTTGAAGATAATTTTAATCATGTCAAGGATCTATACAAACTAGACCAAGACACATATAAATCATCTTCAAGTCAATATCCCTATATATTAGATGATTATCTTTGGATCCATAAGAACTATCATCCATTGGGTTGAACTTCTCTTCAAGTTGAAGATAAACTATTATGATGTCAATATTTTAGCCATCGTTGTTGTGAATTAGAGTTGCAGGAATGGACGTCCAGGTATTCGTTCATGTGGCATTTTCATAAATACCACAACAAATATTTTTGAGATTCAAGAAGGAATTGCAAGATTCAAAGAGGGATTGAAGCATTCAAAACAATATTCAATTACAACTCACCTAATGGCAATTACATTTTCACAACAGGGTCAAGCTCAAGACAAACTACAATATATCAGCTCACTAAAGAGTACACTTTCAAAGATGCTCTCAGAAAAATACTCTAGGGATAACATTCTGGGAATAACTTTCCTGTTCAATTCATATCATACAACCTGAAGCAGAGTATGCATGTTTAAAGTTCATATGAAGACAAGAACTGATAGCCCATTATAATATGGAGGTGATTAATCAAAAGTGACTTCAAAAAATCAACTCCATATTTGGCTACTAGCATAATCAGTTATCTAAAGGAAGACAAAAAGCATGGTTCTAAAATGAGATCATGACTAAAGACATAGTTATGGATTCATGTTCAACCTAACACATCCAGTAAATGGAAAGGGAGTTGTTGATAAAAACAAAATCTATTGTCCGTGCATAAACAAGTTACAATCAAAGCCTTCTCGGGTAATCGACCCTCCCTAACCCCCAAATGATACAAATCTAGCAAACACAATTGTTGGACAAACCAAGCCATGGAACTCCCTAATCTGCAAGTCCACAAATATACTTGCTGATTCCATGCTTTATAGAACGTTTCAAAGTCAGAATGTACCAGGCCTGTTTGGCTTGCACTTCTTCCGAGGCCGCTGCACCTTTGTCTTCAGGGGTGGCCTCCTACCAACGGCTGTTCAAAACCATGAAACACTATCAAATACAAAAAATCATAGGGACACTTCTACAAAATGACAATTTCTGTCGGCAAGTAAAAAATAATCATCGGATACCGACTTCTAATAATGCAAATGTTCAAAAAAGGTATCTATCACCCTAAACAATTTGAACTGGCTCTGTAGCAGTGATAAAATTAGGTTGACGTGGAACGTTCTGGATCACATAAAAGAACCAAAATAGAACAGCTCCAGCATCTGCATTCAAATACCACTTAACCCCTAATTGCTTATAGGTGTTGCAAAAAACTTAAATGCGCTGAACTACATGGCTCACCCAAGTTATCAGAACATCATCCAGTGGCAATGATTCCAGAGAATCATGCATTCGAAAGGAGAAAACATGGAACTCAAACTGTCAGGTTTAAAAATATACCGAAACAGTCTTTCGCAATGTTCCCAACGACAGTCTCTTTCATCTCCTGACTTGTACATCGACAGCCTTGACTGGAGAAGCATGCATCCGACTTTGTCGAGTATGGGGACTGCTCCTGGTTTGTCTTGGAACAAGCTTAAACTCTACAAAGAACCATTAATCAGAACTTCAGCACTTCAGAACTGCATTCTTGCGTGGAGTCTAGAATTATACTAGTCCTGTCATCGACTTCACCAGCTAAATTTCTGCAATCTCGGTCAACTAACCTCTGCATCATCTCGTCTGCTATAATGTAATTTACACCGCAAGACATCTTCGATGCTGTACTTTTAACAGTGGAATGAATCGATTGATTCAGCTATTTTTCAAGTGAACAGAAGAGCTCTTGAAGTGAAAAACACGAGAATAAATGATATTGCCAAACACAAAAACGAAGTGTGGAAGCACAGTAAATACTTCACGATTCAACCAGGCTCGCCTTTGAACAAACTACTAATCAGGAATACACCGACTTTCACCTAGCAGTTCGAAAGCACGACATGGATTCAACATCATAATATCCGCGGCCAACAGTACAAAGCTTACCTAGAACATGGAACCACTGATCAAGCCACACTCAAAAGCGGCGATAACGAAATGAGCTACAGCTAGCTGATGCCAGGATTTCATTCAAATCCGAAATCTTCATGCATGAGTGCTCAGAACAGGAGCACGGCGGGGACGCACAGAATAAAGGCTGAGAATAGGTGTTGGCAAGCCTATACTGGTGGTTCGATCACGCCTTTGAAACAGTGCTGACATGATCTAAACCATTCCGACAATGGTCAACCAAAAAGGTCCTATAACGGAGCGCATCCCGAAACAGGAACATTCATGAAACTGTCGATCTTTTCGCCAGAAGCAGTGGCGCAAGAGTTGCCAGCTAAAGGACATTCCACACATCATTCCCTCTACATCTGCATGCTTGTACATGCACACTGGAAACCGATTTCTCAATTCAGAGGCAGTACATACGAAATGGAATGCAGAGCTAGATAAGAGCAAACAAGTCACAGGCATTTCGGCAAATCTGTTCAATCAAATCAGATGCTAGTGGATGCTGCACAAAGTCACACCTCCCAATCAGGCGTCCAACTTGACAAGCGAAACGACTAGCACAGCATGGCAAGGGATGGAGAGCTGAACCAGGGGTTACCAGAAAACGAATCTTTGTGTGTGTCACTACAGTTTCGAAGCAGACTCTTCCAAAAATGTAATTAAGGAAACACACAGTCTAAGCAAATCAGAAAAGCAATTCAAAAATGAAAAATCAACAAGAGATTCCGTTCATCGATAACCCTGCCGCTACAAGAGTCGTTCAGAGCCTCACAACCTGATCATATCCGTGGACATCAAAATGACACAAATGTACAATAGTACTTTGGTTAGGGTTAAGAATCCGCAACGATTAAGAAGCAGACACACAATCAAAGACTCCAGATCGAACTGCACTAGTTCACACCCTACACGTCGAACAGGGAACACCCAAAATATTCGCAAATCCGTCGCAATAAAGTAAGAGCAAGAACTAATGAGCGCGACCTTCAAATCCCAGTAAGAAACGCAAGATCTCTGCACACCGAACACGCTCATACCGACGAAAAGGTTGATAAAACCCCTAGTGCAGTACAAACCCTCCCACACGGGACTAAGCTGGAAGCTGCATATGATTGGAACCCCAACGGGACAAAAACTCTAAGCCACAAGCTAAGCACGAGGAACTCACATCATGGTGAAGTGGCGAAGAACTGAACGCCCAAGGGGTGGCGAAACAGGGCATAAGACATCTTGCACACACAAGTCCCACGCATAGAAGCTTCAGACGCTGTGCGTTGGATCGGGTCCGCGCGGCTGCCACCTTCCTCAAGCTCAGCCTCCAGAAGCCTTGGCCCTCGAAAGCTCTCCTCAAGACGACAATCTCTCCCGTGCCGTGCAAACTAAGGCGAAGACGACCTACCGCCAGAAAATCGAGATTGCCTGATATAAACTCTGTCAACCCCCAAGCAAGTAAGGGCGAGCAGCTCCGAGCTCTTCTGCCGGCCTAACTCGAAACGCTGCTTGGGCTGGCGTTGTGTCCTCGTCCTTCCTCCAACAGCCGAGCTTCTTAATCCAAGGAAGAAGAAGATGCCGACTGCCAGCATACAGTCTCTTCTTTGCGCCTGGAAACGTGGGAAGAGGAAAACTTCAAGGCAAGGGCGATGACGGAGTCAAGGGCCAGTCTGGAGTTCCAGCAACAGTGCACCACAGTTTCAGGGACTGGATTCAGTCGGAGGTTGGACCCAAGATTGCAAGGAACTGGCCCACCTGAAAGGCCGGACCCTACCAGCCCTTTTTTTTTTTGGGTGGGTGGGCGCGAAATGGAGCCAGAAAGCACCATTTCATTTTTCGCCAGAAAAAAGTAATCTTTTTTTGCCAGAAAAGTTTCAATCCAATTTTAAATGCCGATGAAATTGTTCGATTCGGATGAAAAAGTGTATGGATTTGATTGAAAAGTGTTTAATAGTGCAAAAGATGGATGTACAAAGAAATAAAATGCTTCACCAAATTTTAAGTGATTGCCATCTTGGCACTTTTTCAAAAATTAAAAAAAAAGGGCTGGCCAAAAAAGGGTTGGTCCTTCTACTCTAAGGGACCCCTTGTGGAGGCGGGGGCCATTGGGACCTACTCTAAGATAAAAGGCAAAAAGAGGGGGTGAGGGAGGGAAAAAGAGGAAAAAGGATGGGGAAGAGGAAAAAAGAAGGGAAATGTTAATTACCCCCCTTGAGTTAATAGGGGGGTATGTTGTGGGACCGGGCTTGTGGGCTTGGGGCTGGCCCACTGGCTTTTTCCCTGCTGCGGTGGCCCTCCAAGACTCCCTGCGTACTCCCTGCCGAGGTCCCATTCTGTCCATCTTCTCCCATAGACAAATCATGATTGCAAGTCTTAGCGAGTTTGCTAGTGTCTTAATTCATAGAAAGTCAGTCACATTGCAAAACCGTAGGTGAGAGGCACGGTCAACACTTTAAAATTATAATTTTGGTAATTCAACATCACATTGAATTAACCCTTAAAGGACCGTCACTGACTATGCTTTCACCAAAAACGCTCCAAAACTGCCATTTCTAGTACTAGTACCAAAATTTTGAAAAAAAAACTTCTTTTGACATATCTAACCATAGGATCTTGTATTATATAGTATAAAAAACATGTGATTAAATTTTCAGACATTTCCACCGGGTGGATTGCAAGATATAAGCATTCAAATTAACTAAAATCATTTTTTTTACCCTGCGAAAAGCACGGCAGCTGCACTTCACAAGCTCATGTTTCTATGAAAAAATGACCTAAATGGTGGTGCTTCTTTGGATTGTTTTCCTAGACAAGTTGGCCACATGCTTGAAAATTTTCAGATCATTTGGAATAGTACAACATATAGGAAAAAAATAGTAAGTAGGTAGTAGTAGAGAATGATTAAAAATACTAAATTATTTACAATTGAAATATGGAATTGAAAATTTCCAATCCCAATGTTTGAAATGTTGTAATAATGTATCTACATCCTACAATTTTATTTTTGTCCAAAAATATTAAAAATTGGGTAAGATAAAGGATTTCAAAGTTTATTTTAGAGTGGGAAATTCAACCCTGCCCGCAAACAAAAAATCCTCATAACTTTTGACTCATTGATCAAAATGTAATGATTCAAAGCTTTTCATGTATATAAAACTCTAGAAAATCAATTCCAAATTTTGGTTTCTGAAAAAAGTGATTTTTTCTGATCTGCCCGAACTGCCCTATTGGTGAAAAAAGTAACATATTGGGCCATAACTTTTGACTCGTATTTCCAAATATCATGAAATTTGGTGCATATGAAAGGTCTTCCTTGCCCCCACATTCTATTAAAATTTCAGCCCCAAATATGAAAATCTCCACTCATAGGTACCTACCCAAAATTTCTATACAGCCAAAAAACACAATCCAGTCCTTTAGGGGTTAATCCAAAAAGTGCATCACACAAATCCAACATTTACTTACTTCGGTGTGTGTGAAGTAGAAGAAGACAATATATTTATACAAATTGGATGGTAGGAGGTAAAGTAATCCATGTGGGATATATTAACCCCTAAAGGACCATTGTCCCTTCGAGGGACAAATGCATTTTCGGGCAGGTACCTACAGGCTGAAATTTTCTTCTAATTTTTTGAAATTTTTTGTGTAGGTAGAAGAGTTGATTAGCGTTATGGAAATATAATTTTTTTCAAAATCAGTGCCCAGGAACAATAGTTATGACCAAATAAGCTCAAACAAGGGGAAGGCGGGCAGCTCGGGCAGCCAAAACAAAATGGACAAAAGTTTGAATTAAATTTTTTTTTCTCATAGATTATATTTTTGTCTATCTAGAAAGCTTTGATTCATTTCATTTGGGTATGTTATGAGAAAGTTATGGACATTCTTGTTTTTCGGGCAGTTAGAGCATCTTCTTGAAAAAAATAACTTGTAGGATTCATTTCTGAATGCAATTTTTCAAATTTTTCAAATTTTTTTTTGCATGGTCTGATTGACTTGCTAGAACAATCTCACCATTGGGATTAGTGCATTTTAATTCCATCTAAAATATATGAATATTTTAGATTTTCCTTCTATTTCATACCTATTTCTACTTAACAATTTCTTTAAGAATGATAATTAATTTTTTTTTTAATTTTTTTTTTTATCTAGACTCTCAACTCAATACTCCACTATAAAGATTTAAAGCTCAAAACTCTGTAGTGCAAAAATTTTAAGTTAAAAATGTTCAAAGTCAAAAAATCTAGTCCCGCGATGTGCTGAAAAACTTGTTTTTTCCACTTTAAACGCAGATATCTTGCAATCTGAGTGGTCAAAAATTCTGAAATTTTTTCCACACACTCTCATACTAGTTAGGTGTAAGATCCTATAGTTAGATATGAAAAAAAACAATGTTTCAATTTTTTTTACTCCTTGCTATAGGTATGGCAATTTTCAGTGTTTTCTGGCAGAAAAAAGGCCTTGGTCCTTTCGGGGTTAAGGGTTAGGATTAAGCTTAGTAGGAGCTCAATCTTCAAATTATCCCATATCCTTTTGAGGGACAATTCATAAGGAACAATGGATTTCATTATAAAAACCACCTATCCACCTCCCATTCCCACTAAGTATTGATGCAGAATTTTCTTATTTAACTTTAAAATAAGTACCAAATTGGGTCGGCCAAGTCCTTGTACATTCTGTGCCTCATCCAGCACCTTGTGTTTCCTGTAAGGTAGTTGTCTGTAATTCCGACCCGCAACTTCAAAGCGTCCTTGTAGGAGGCTCTGAAATGGACACTAAGCAATTTTGAAATGGACACTAAGCAGTTTTGAAATGGGCTTTTGATAATGTGAGAGCTTAATAAGGTTTGATAGATGTTGGTTTATACTACACATATGGTGTAATAAGAGCCAGGGTGGGTCGATTTTGAACTAAGAGTGGATACAAGACATGTGTTCGCTTCATTTTTGCAAGAAACAAATTTATGGCTGAACATCCTTTCACTAAAATGATTCTCAGTCAATCATTAATTCTTGGATTGATATTAAATTTTAGCCACACAAACTAGACTAGTAGGCGCAACTTTTCCAACAAAAAATATTGAAAACGAACCTTGTATGAAGAAGTTATAAGCCGCCGAAGTTCACTGTGATTGAAGAATGTCGGGATTTAGAACTTCGAATTGCTCCCAAACATTCAAAACAACTTGAATTGACATGAGAATTTTACCACAATAACTAGACTTCAAGGGGAACATAACCCAACAAATTTTACTGAAAACAAACTTAGAATGAAGGAGATAGAAGCCCCCAAAGCTGCAGCCAGCAGATGCAGTTTGGTGAACTTAAATTGAACTTGTGAACTTCGATTGGCTCCCAAAAAATCAGTATAACTCGGATTGATCTGAAAATTTTATCTCACAAACTAGAAGAGAGAGCGCAAATTTTACAACAAGTTTTTATTGAATTTGGAAATTAGATGCAAAAGTTAGAGCACTTTGAATTGGACTTCAAAGTATGTGAAGACAATATTGGTTTCTTGGCTTCAGTTTAGTAAAGGTCACATTTAGGAACCTTAAGTATTACTTGTTCAATGCTTCATTGCTTGTTTTTGGTCACACCATATCTTTTTTCAGACCGCGCGTGTGTGGGTTTTGCAAGGCCTAGGATCACAAATAGGTGCCTATGGCAGAATTGTTTGGAAATTCATAAGTAATTCATAAATGCTCAGAGAAATATGAAACCACTTGGGTTGCATCCTGCATCAACTTCTCTTCAAGTGAAAAATAAGTGAAAATATTTTTAGGCATCTGAAAACCATCGAAAAGGCCCAACAGCTGGTAAACTGACGGTTTATGAGCACACTACCTTAGAGCGCAAACAGAAAAGGAGACTGCAACATACCCGCCCTGCAAAGTTCCATCAAAGCACAATTAGACCTCAGGTAGCATCCTCAGGCAGTTGTGGAGATTTGGGAGCGGTTTGATCAAATCTGGCTTCAATCTCCTATCCTTGCTCATCGGCACGATACTCATATTACCTGGAATGCTAAGGGCCCCCCCTTTGCGCTCTTAGTTAGTGGGTTTTGTTTAGTTTTGGCGGTTGCTCCGCGTGCCCCTTTCCTGGGTTCCTTTCTTTTCTTTTTTGCTCTTATCTCTTCATTGACCAGCCCTTGTGGTTTGGATGTTGTTCTGTTTTGTGGTTTTTTTTAATGCAATGGGTCCGTTCATTTATTCAAAAAAGAAAAGAAAAACACAATTAGACACTATAGCAAGAATGATGTATGTAGCCACATTACCCTTAAGAGCTAACATTAAATATTAAAAAAATTCACTTTGGAAGCTAACAACCAATTGTTACTTCCAAAATATATTTCTATCATTCAAGCTTCCAAACAATTTGTTTCTTTTCTTCTATAGGTAATTATGCAAGAAGCCACTTGGACACTTAGGGTTAGCCAATAAGTGCCCTAATGGTCAAAAGCAGTTGCTTCCTTTATCTAAAAAGTTGCATATTAACAAATAAGAGATTCTAAAGAAGCTAACAAAATGCATAGAAAGAAGGAAATATATTCTAAATTTTTTTATCCACAATAATATGTACTTGAGTACAACAGTTGAGCATGAGCTTCCATAGTAAATTTCTATTTTTAAATTGAGGGCTTAAGGTATGTGCACACTTGGCCTTATGGTGGCGATGTTAAGGTATTAAATGAGCTGTAAATCATAGCGCGTTCTGACCTGGGTGCTTAAATATCCACCAAACCTACATGGCAGCCGAGGTGGCATGGACTTCACAGCGCTACTACACCATTAATCACTTCTTTATTATTGGCCCACCACTGCAAAAGTAGTCCGTAACAACAACTTGCTAATCTTCTAAAAACGAAGATTTCAGAACTTGATGACCGCTCTTATCAAATGGAGCTCTCGACAGGCCATTAACGTAAGAACACTGGGACCCAAGGCAGAAATTAAAAGGATCCCACTTGGAAAAATAAAAAATAACTCAATTTTCGAACAGACACCTCGTGTGTATTTGGAACCCTCTACCATTGTGAGAACATGAGGGAGTATAGGCAATGTCTTTATACAAGTGGTGTGATGGGAGGTAATACAACTTATATGGGATATGGTAGTCTGCTCGAATTCCGACTGCTGACTAATTTCCGCCCATATAGACAGTTCAAGAACAGTGCTAAAGCATTTCTGAATTCCTAGAAAGTATATGCACTCCAGAAGTATGGTTCAACATGTGCGATTCCAGAGCATTCTGATGTCATTATAGGTACTACTACCATTTCTTAATGTTGAGAAGTGTGTTATTTATTGCGACGGTATAAAATACCATTATTTATAGTAGTGGGCATTCTGTACTAATTGAGAAGTAGCCGTGGATGGAATATAAAAGCATTGCATTTTAATATGAAAGTCATTGCCATTGAATTATATAACAACTGTACACTCCTTATAAATGATGAACAGTATATTTTAAAGGAAATGGCCGTCAATTTCAAAATTGCCTACAAACCATACAGAATATGCCTACCAATTGAATTTAATGCATGAATAAATTTTGGTGTTTACATGACAGCATTAAGCATGCAGATTTTGAGGACGTACAAGAGGAAATGCCCTATGAATTTAGAAAAAAGGTTTGATGAAGGGGGTCCACATGAATTCTGTGAAGGCTACTTGATTGTTTGCAAGAACCAGAAGCACTTCAACGTGTTCGTTCAGTGAATCCGCATATCTTGCATAGACAATACACGTTTGGCATTTCCGAACCTCAGTGCTAGGACAATGACAACAAGCAATAGCTGTGAGGAGGGAAGTGACGACGAGAGTTGTCGAGAAGAGTGGAATTCCGAAACTAGCTACTCAAATGACAGTGAGGATTTAGAAAATCAGCAGAACCAAGCATTATTTGATTGGGCAAAGAGACAGGAGGAGATAGAAAGTTTGCACAAGTTGCATCCCATGGACACAGCAGGAGACGAAGACCTTGTACAAGAGGTGGCTCCAGACCAGCAAATTCATCAGCAACGACGTCTGCGTGGGCGAAAGAGAGGTCCAGACAACACTACAGCAGGCGCACATACAATGCCAAGAACTCGGTCACAACGGCAAACTGAAAGAGCGACAGTGGACGACGTGGGAGTTTCAGGGACTGCGCAGCTTGGCACTAACGTAACAGCCAGTCCGACGGGGCCTGCACAGCGGAGTCCACATCTACAGACCCATGTACAAGACAATGTACAGTGAGGTGGCAGTTGCATCGTCACTAAGCAGAGGGAAGGAGATCCAGTGGCAGTGGAAGACATTTTCTATGGAATGAACAGAAGCCATGTGCACACAACGCGAAACAGTGGAGAGCACGTCCACAGTCCAACGCTGCAACCTTCACGTGTAGGTACGTCTGCTGAGGGTGCTTCACGTCCTTCTAGCACCCCTATAAAAAGTCGATTCTCAACCAAACGAAAAAGCAGAGTGAATGGTAACTGGACTGATAAGCAACTGAGAAGAGCGTTAGCAGCTGTGGATGATGGCATGGCAGTGCGTGCTGCAGCAAGGGAAAATGGTATACCATCGTCAACTTTACGTGGCCATGTGTATGGTACAACTCTGTATAGAACAAGGGGTAGGAAGGGGATACTTACTAATGCAGAGGAAGAGGAGTTAGTGCAATATGTCATCAAGATGCAAGAGTTGGGTTTCCCTCTTACAATGGGACAACTCCAAGAGAAAGTTGGCATACTAACCCAAGCTAAGGTCACTCCTTTCAAAGATGGAGTGCCAGGCCCTGGTTGGGTAAGATGCTTCAGAAGAAGGCATCCAGAACTAAGTCTTAGAAAACCCCAGGCATTAGAGCAGAATCGTGCTAAAAACTTGTGCCCAGAGGTAGTGGCATCTTTTTATCAAAACCTGCAAATACTGTATGAGAAGAACAAGTACGAGGCACATCAGATCTGGAACTGTGACGAGAGCGGCGCTCAAGCGGGCAGAGACGGAGGGGCATACGTCATTGCTAGAAAAGGGTCGAATAATGTGGTGAAAGTCACTCCTGACAACAGGGAATGGATCTCTGTCTTGTCTTGCATCAATGCCAAAGGCCATAGCATTCCTAATTTCTACATTTTCAAAGGAAAGCGGAAGACTAGAAATTTCTTACTGAAAACTGGAGAACAAGGTGCTGCACTAGCCATGCAAAAGAAAGCCTGGATGACGAACGAGTTGTTCATGGAATGGATGTTTCATTTTTTATTTCAGCTGTCAGAGATGTATAACATTTCAACTAAGAATAGGCATTTGCTAATTTTGGACGGCCATGGTTCTCACGTGACCATGGAGGTCATAAAGTTGGCTATGGACAGGGGGTTAGATATGGTGACAATTCCATCACATACATCCCATTGTCTACAGCCGCTGGATGTGTGCTGCTTCAAGCCTTTCAAATTGTTTTTTCGAGCTTACCGTGACAAGTGGACTCTGGATCATAAGGGACAGGCGCCTCTGAAAGAAGATCTGGCACAATGGGTTTCTAGAGCACTAAGGCGAGCATTGTCTTCAAAGAACATCACTCAAGGTTTTCAGTGCACTGGCATCTACCCATTGAATGCTCATGCTGTGGACTCCAAAATGGGACCTAGTAGAACTTATGAATCAACCCATGAAGAACGATCTGCTGCCCAGAATCCAGTCAGTCCTACTGAAGTAGAAGAAGAAGAGCTGGCCCATTGGGAACTACAAGAAATTCTGGACGAGGTTCCAAGTGACCTACCTGTTTGTGCTCAATACTACGTGGAGATCGATGGTGAATACAAGAACAGTATGGCAGAAGAAGAAGCTAAAGGACTACGAAGTGATTCAGATGACGGAAGTAATGATGCAGACAATGGATTGAATGCTCTCCTGCAACTACCACGTATACCGGTGCCTGTCACTTCCAAACCGGGCATGCAAGCTAAAATCGATTATCAGAAATCACATCTACTTACTGAAGAAGATCATGTTCAGCAGTTAGAAGGTCTTGCTGCCAAAAGGGATGCAGCTGCACAAGAAAGACAAAGACGACAGTTAGAGAAGGAGGCGAACAAAACTCTGAAGGCACAGCAAAAGAAGGAGAAAGTAGCAGCAAAACAAGCAAGGGCAGAAGCAGTTGCAGCCAAGCGAAAACACAAAGAGCTGTGGAGTTCAAAGAATGTCAGAGCCCTGGGGCAACAACTACATGAAGCTATTAAGAGGAATGACCCTATCATCGGCTACAAGGCTCCTTACTGTGGTAGCGCACCACAAATCTGTAGAGAGAATCAGAAGTTAGCAATGTTGCGAAGGGCAGCCAAAAAAAGAGGGGAAGACATGACGCACCTACCAGCACTGCAAGAGGTGCGGCCTCTGTGCACTGCTGCTTGCGTTGCTCTGCACCAGCAATACAGCCTCCCTATCTTTGACTATCGACGTCCACCACTCTCTATGCAAGCAGCACCACCTATACCATCTAGCACAGGCAGGTTCAGCATTTACAAGCCTCAGCAGTGAGGAAGAAGGTAGGAACATCCCGGTCTATGAAGTCTTCAGAAATCATTGACAAGCATTAGAAGGCTTTACCTCAGAGGACGGTTGAGGTGGGTCGTTGCAAGCATGTCCATAGGAAGCCAGAGCAGTGAACGAACCTTGCACACAGAAGACACAAGAAGCGACTCAAAAGTGAAAAATGCAGGACTGTGGAATATGTAACACTGCAGTACCTGTGACATGGGCGATGGACGCACAGAGATCAACATCACTGAAGGAAAAATTCCCGCTGGAGGGAGAAAATGAGAGCCAGGCAGAAAACTAAGGCACTACAACATGCAACGATGAGGAAAGGAGGGCAGGTCATGAAGGCGGAATACGTATACCTGGGCTACAGAGCGACAAGCACTGAAAGCGAGACAAGAGGCACTTATTCAAAAAAAAAAGGGCGGGACAGGGATAGGCGGCATACCTGCAGAACGACGTGCAGTAGTCGACGACGGCAGGGGAGCGGGACAGGCGCCAGAGCAGGCGATGCAGGTGGGCCCGCATCAGTCGATGGAGGCAAGGGAGCGGACAGACGCCGCAGCAGTCGACGACGGCAAGGGAGCGGGACAGATGTCGCAGCAGGCGGGCCCACAGCAAGCAAGGAAGGCGGGCTCGTAGGTGACGGAGTCGGGCTAGTCGACGACGACGTCTGCAACGATCGGGAGCTCGCGGCGACAAGAGGGGAACGAGACCCGCGCAACCAGGCAGGGAAGCGGCAGGAACAGCAAGCGCGCGACGACCACGGCCGATGAAGTGGGCCCAGCTAGCACTCCAGTCCCGCGAGGGAAGAACGATGACAGCAGGACAAGAACGGCCGATGGAGCGCACGCAACTGGCAGTGACGGAGGTAGCCTAAGGTGGGTAACTACTAGCGATGGAGGCGCGGAATTCACCCCAGCGAAGGCAGGCGATGGAGGCAGAATCCTGAAGCAACGTATCCGGAAGCAGCTGGCGCAGGCATCATCGAAGGCAGAAGCAGCCCTCCAAACGGTCATGAGTGCTAGGAAGCACTACAGGGAAGATGAAGCCGTTGGAGCTAGCGCGGCGGGAGTTTGGTATGGGCGTTATTTTTTGAAATCAAACTGCACTTCTCCCTTGACAGCCTGCAGCAGATGCTTCTAGGACCACGCTGCTTGTTTTTTAATGCTGCATTGCACATCCAATGGCATTGTCTGACAGGCACCTATGTTTTTTGAAATTCCTTGTATAGTATGCGTTGCACTTAAATAAGCACTTCGTAGCTCTGTAGACTGACTAGCCATGACTGCATTTTGGATTCGAACTGCACGCTTTAAGCACTTTCACTGACAATTATGAAGTGCGCATTCATGGCTGCCTGGACTCATTAGCTTTGTTCAAAAGCATTTTTGGCTTCATTATTGATGCAATCTATGTACATTTGTAGATACCTATGCCCCTGGTCTTCATAAAATTGTCTTTAATTCATTTCGGCTCAGAAAAATGTGATTTTCATTCCCACGACCTTGTTGGTCATTTGTGCTTCCATGAAAAACCAGCAATTGAAGTTTTTGTCCTCCCATTTCTTCACAGACCTACTGTTATCCTTAAATGGACGGTTTAAGAGCACACTACCATATGTAAATTAGGATTAGTAGAAGTTCAATCACTCATATCTAGTTAAGTCAAAAGCAAGATTTGTGTTCAATGTAGAACTTCAGATCTCATTTTTTCATAGTAGAATAATTTTTTTCAAGAAATTTTAAATTAAGAAAAGTTGTTAAATCAAGCTCAATTTCATCACCAAAAATCCGTTAGAGATTTCAAGCCTCCAAAAAAAAGTTAGGGACAAAATTTAGAGAGGGGTTCAAAGGGACATTTTCTTTGGCATTTTCAAACATCCTCTTTGAATTTTGTCCCTAACTTTCTATTGGAGGCTTTAAATCTCTAATGGATTTTTGGAGATGAAATTTATCTTGATTTAACAACTTTTCTTAGATTAAAAGTTCTTGAAAAAAATTATTCTACTATGACTAAATGAGATCTAAAGTTCTACATTGAACATAATTCTTGCATTTTGACAATGAGTGGTCTAGCTCTCATCCTCAAATTGTCCCATATCCTTTGAGGATTCATGATGAAAAATGGATACTATTATAAAAACAATCTCTCCAATCAATGTTTGGTGAAGGTAACAAATTGATTTGATATCATTTCCAGGATTCTGAATTTCCTTACGATTAATCTTCCTTGGATTTAGCAAGATGATTTCTTAATTTTCAAAATCATTCAGATTTTGAAATTTTAATTATTTTTTGCAGAGAGTGACCTCTGGCTGTAGTGTGCGGTTGAAGAAGCATGAGTCATGTGTGAACTACGGGTATTTAAAAAACTCTGACAGCAGTTCCGATCTTGAGCTTCATAAAAAAAGATTATTTCCTTCTGTCGAAGCAAAAATGAACAACCCCAATAGGATTGTCAATTTTATTGTAGTATAGTAGCAAAGGTTCGTTCACAAGGAATTTTGCCATAGATTGGGAAGGATTATGAATAAAATACAAATTATATAAACCAATCACACAATAAGTCAAGATAGCCAATAAATACCAAATCCAATCACTGGATTTAACAAAACAACCAAAATATCACACCAAGTATCACACACATAGAGAGCAACAAAGACAATTAGTCATCAAAACTGGATTGATATTACTTGAAGGAATTCATAATACAGTAATAGACACAAAATCTACACACCGAAAGAAAAACTGAGTACATAGGGTCTGGTGAAAAATGACAAATTGTCAAAATATATGAAGAAGAAGATCAACCGCCTAAAACTGATCCTAAGACAAATTGCCACCCTTCTAATCTTGTCAAATTGACCTTGTTCGAATCTAATTTGTAAGCCCTTTTCATATTAGTGTGAACTATTTGACAACTTGTCTCTTCAAAACTAAATGAAAATGATTTGACCCTTACAAAAAACATTAAAAAGAACAAAATGACTAATTATGTAAAATTGTTTTGACTACATAGCCCTCTACTTAGCCTAATTGACGTCCTCGTCAATTGTTCTTGGATCTTCTATTGTGATGTTGATCTTCATTTTATATGGACAATAATATTAATTTGTTGAACTCCTTGACTTTGTTGTCTTGCTTCAAAAGATGTAATTTGTTTGTATGTTGGTAGTCCATCTATTTTTTCATTATATAGTACCTAGTGGCACTAAACTTATTGATGAAGCATAAATAGGTGCCAAATAGAATGAGAATAATTTTTATGACTTTGAATAGTCTTATTTTTTTGACACTATAGTTTAGTTTTATCTTCCACAAAATCTGAAACTTCACTACAAGATGTCAATTTGATTCTTATCGATAACCATTTCATGTTTGTCGCACACATCTTGCAAATTCTTTATTTGAATAACTTTATTTTTAACTTGAGTTGCAATTTACTTATTTAGAATTGATTTAAAATTTTAAAATTTTAATAACAATTACAATTTATATTTTCTTAATTCAAAATAAGTAAGTGAATAATTAAAATAAGATACTCATATAAGTCAATTGATACATCTTCAAAATATTAGAATGTGCTTTAATTTTTTTTTAAATTATATTGATGTACATTTGAATCTTTATTTATATGAAATGATTTTATTTTATTTTATTATTTCAATAAATCCTTTCAAAGATTTGATCTTGGTTCATTTTCTTATTTTATTTTATGACTTTAAAATTTCTACAAATTAATCATTTCATTTTTCATCACTTTTATAATTCCAAGAACTCAAAATCCATGTCTATATTCACGTTTCATTTGATTTTACAAACACTTTAGATTCGCCAAGTGACTTCAATTGTAATTAATTTCTTTCTTTCTTGACAATGAATAAAATTTCATCATTTATTTAATTACAAATAATTATACATTATTAGAATCTTTTGCACATGCAACTTGATATTTTCCATTGTTTATACTTTATACTTGCCTCTATAAATATTGTTCTTATTTTATTTCTCAAAACCAATAACAAATCCAAGTATTAGTATTTGTATAGATTGATATATTAAATGACATCTTTTCTTTGTTTTAATTTAATTTCATAACCTCAAATAATATACAAAGTCCTCCAGGGTCCCAAATTATTATTAATAAATAATGGTTTATTAAATAAGATTTTATTTCGTATACATATACTTTGTTTACAAAACCTTTGGGATAATTGATGTAATATTTTATAAGTAAGAGATCCTCACACAATGAGCAATTAGCTTGTTTTTTTAAGATGCATTCATTTGGACAATTTTTCATGTTTGCAAATTCAACAATCTTATTTATTGAGTTGTCAATTGTGTCTCTTACGACAATATTATTTTCAAGGCCAATTTCTTTTTTGAATGAAATAATTAAAAGAAAATTCTTTGAAATTTTTGCTTTAGATATTCTTTTATCCTTATTAGAATGAATAAGCATTGTGCCAAATTTTATAGGATGGTTAATATTCATTTTTTTTACATTAATAATTTTTACAAATTCTTGCCTCTGAAATATCACCTTGTCCTTGAAACTTGTGACCTCCATTTGTAAATTTTTGAAATTATCTATTTGTGGAAACTTGAAATTTGTAAGAAGATGATCATCGTTTTGAAAATTACATTGAATTGCTTGGAAAAAGAGTTTGACATTTGATTTTGTGTTTAATTGTTGCTTAAGGTTTTCATTGACTTGTTTTAATGCTAAATTTTCCATATTCAACATGTGAAATTGTAGAGCATGAAAAATATTTTCAATTATTATATACTCAATTACTTTTGAGTGTTGCTTACTTTGAAAAATTCTAATTTCTTCAATTTTTTGAAATTGGTGTTGAAAAGATACATTGATGGTTTTCATATTCTCCTTATTGCTTAAAACCATAGGCAAATCTTCTTTAAGTATTACATTCTTTTTCAGCAAATGGTTCTTTAAAGATGACACTTCAATGGTAAGATTATTACACCTTTGTTTTAAATCTTCCACCAAACTAAGTAAAGCACCATTCTCTATTTTCAATGTTTTTGTCAAATCTTTTTGTACAACAAGCTCATTTTCCTTTGACAACAATACTACATCCAAATTTTTATTCTGTTTAATAATATATTTGCTAAATTTAGAAACATTGGACAAATCATTTTGAAGTACCTCAATTGAAGCTTCATAAACTTCTTTCATTTTATTTGATTGCTCTTCAAATTTCCTGACCAAATTATCCTCCATTTCTTTTTGATGTTTTTCTCTATCAATTTTTATAATTTTCAAATCTTTTTTTAAATGTTCACCTTCTTTGTATGATTCTTTGAGCTTGATTTCCACATCTGGAAGAATAGTGAACTTGATGATTTCATGATCACAATATAAATTTTTATAATCATCTTTTAAAGCTTTAAGTTCTTTTTCTATCAAGATTTTTTCATTTCGACAAGTATTAAATTCTTCAGTATATGATTTTAAAGACATATACAATTTATGAAGTTCTATATCCTTTGATTCAAGTGCGATATGTAAATTATTCTTATTTTGTTGAAGACACTTAATACTATACACAAGGTGTTCAATTTTGTTTCCACATTCAAGGTTTGAACACAAAAATTTTGGTTGGCCATTCCAACTACCTTGATAATAATCCATTTTAGATGTTTTAATCAAATATTACTTTCATCAATCCCTTATCATACAAAATTCCCCGGCGGAAGGCGCCAAATGTCGAAGCAAAAATGAACAACCCCAATAGGATTGTCAATTTTATTGTAGTATAGTAGCAAAGGTTCGTTCACAAGGAATTTTGCCATAGATTGGGAAGGATTATGAATAAAATACAAATTATATAAACCAATCACACAATAAGTCAAGATAGCCAATAAATACCAAATCCAATCACTGGATTTAACAAAACAACCAAAATATCACACCAAGTATCACACACATAGAGAGCAACAAAGACAATTAGTCATCAAAACTGGATTGATATTACTTGAAGGAATTCATAATACAGTAATAGACACAAAATCTACACACCGAAAGAAAAACTGAGTACATAGGGTCTGGTGAAAAATGACAAATTGTCAAAATATATGAAGAAGAAGATCAACCGCCTAAAACTGATCCTAAGACAAATTGCCACCCTTCTAATCTTGTCAAATTGACCTTGTTCGAATCTAATTTGTAAGCCCTTTTCATATTAGTGTGAACTATTTGACAACTTGTCTCTTCAAAACTAAATGAAAATGATTTGACCCTTACAAAAAACATTAAAAAGAACAAAATGACTAATTATGTAAAATTGTTTTGACTACACCTTCTTACGCGGAAGTTTTATCTTTTAAGGCATGGTGTTTGCAAACGCCAGGTGGGAACATACCTTTAAATGGTCAATTTATGGACATGTTATCTTACTGCATGAAGTCAGACAACACCCAGAGTTCTAGTTTACTGATTTTTTTGATGGATAGTAAGTTTTCTAAGGAGCATTGAGAAAGAGATTAACCCCTAAAAGCCCATTCAAGGGGTTCAGACAAAACACAAATGTGTTATGAAATATAAGTTCTATAACTTTTTTGAAGTTTGCATCAAAGAAGACAATGTGAAGCATGAAAAGTAGAAAGTATCCGTACGGTCAAAATAATAAGAATATCTTTAAATCCTCCTTAAAATGAATTTTGAAGATATAACTTCAAAAATTCACCAAAAATACAATTTCTATTTTTAGCATTTGATTTTTTTTTATTGGTCAAAATTGTGTTTTTTTATTGATTTGTGAAAAAAATGCATAAGATCTAGTAATGGGAACATCAACACTTTCCCAAAATAGTAAGTTTTTCAATACTAGACCAATTCTAAACTCTTTGTGCTATTTCTCTTATAATTTTTGTTTCACCGTAGAGATCTTAGTTTTGAATAAAAATATTGAAAGACAATGCAATCATTTTTTAAATTGAAAAAAAAGGTTTTTTCCTGCCCAAAAATATTGACCAAAGTCAGGCAATAACCCAAAAATGGTTGCTCGAGCACTTAGGGGTTAAAACGTGTGAGAATGAGATGACCAGGGTCATGATTCAGAGCTGAACAAACCTGATAAAGTTTGTCATATTTCTTCTCATGATGAATCCACCATGATGATGAAGTCCGAGGTGGACTATTGTGAATGGTGCGTTTTTTGCCACCAAGTTGAGTGAGAACCGTTTCCTTGGAAGTCAAGACAATTATATGGTTCTTCCGTACAGGAGACATGGTAGGCAGGTGGTAATTGATTTTAAATCATTTCTAATGGATCACCTAGATGTACCATTTAACCGATTCCAAACCAAGAGCGTATTGTCCACCACATGTAGGCTAGTTAGCTGCTACTAGAGCTATGGTAACTAAGAAAATTCCTTTAAAAATAAAATTTTAAAAAAAATAAAAATTTTAAATTGGTTTTCTAGATTTATATACATATGGAAAGCTTTTAAATATTCCCTTTTGATTAATGAGATGAAATTTATGAAGTTAGAGTTTTAGTTTGCGAGTAGTTATAAAATATCTATTCTATGATAAACTTTGAAGTCCTTTATTTAACTCAATTTTCAATATTTTTCAAAAATTAAAAGCATTAGGTGTAGATTGTTTATTACAATATTACAACCATTGGATTGGCATTTTTCAATTACATAACTAAATTCTTAACAATTTAATATTTGAAATCATACTCTACTACTTTCTACTTACTAATTTTTTCAAGCATGAATATGGAATATTTTTTGTTTGAAATTTTTTTTTTAGGTATTCCCAACTTATTTCTTCAACACAGTATGGAGAGTAACAAGTTGTAGGATCTACACATTTTTGTGTAAAAAATTTGAAAGATGAAATCTAACCATTTGAGAAGAGTTGAAAATGCTTCTTTTTCAAATTCAAGTGACTTGATCTTACAATTGGTAAGGTTTCTTATTTTGAAACTTTATAAGAGTGTATTCTAACAAGTTAAACTAAAGGATCCTACAATTGGATTTGTTAATGAATAAATATAGATGAAGATTTTAGCCTTACTTTGGATTTGAGTACTTTGAAGCAGTTTTGTTCCTAAAAGCATATAAAACTTCAGGGGTTAAAGTTCAATGGTTACCAAGCATGACCCATTTTTGTTCAACAATGCTAAGGATTTAGAATTCTATAACCACTTGCAAATACCCATATTTGCTTTTTCTTGCTTGATCAAAGTCATAGCTAATTCAAAGACATTGAAATATCTTCTTCTTGTACATTATAGTGGCACATTTCTTGCAACTTCATCAAAACTTCCTTCCAAATCTACCCATCCTCTACATCCCTCAAAAGAGACCTATAAACCTTTAACACCAACAAAACTCAACCAAATGCCATTCTAACATCTCCAACAAGACCTTCAAATCCAACATTGGAAGGACGGCTACAACAATCAAGCCTTACTTCCTAAGTCCCAAGCAAAAAATGTGCATAAAGCATAAGAATACAAAGAGGGTATCTACTGTGTAGGGTCATCATACAAGTCTTGCAAGTCATAAATTCTTCAATAGAACAACATACCTTAAGGCATTCAATTGAATGTCTTGAACATCACCCTCAAAATGACATGGTTCATGACTTCATGAAATACACCTTTGATGGCAAGAAGTAATTCTTAAAACTCAAGTCATTGGGTTATTGTAAGTTGTCAAATAAAGTATTGACTCAATAAAGACTCAATGCATGGTGTGCTCAAGATTATTATGAGGTCGACTATTGTATATGAAAAATTCTTATATCAATGAAGTTTTAGGAAGAATTCGAGGGAGAATTCAAGCTTAGAACTTCAACTTCTAAAAAAGAACTAATTGGATGTAAGTGTTGGCAACATTCAAAAGAGTAGTGACACACTTTAGTCTTGTGATTTCGACCTTGCATTGTACATGAAAACTAAAGGTGAGAAAATTCCACCCAAAAGAAAATATAAGTACATAGGAAACGCAAGTATGTAATGTAAACTATAGATAAACCAATGACACCTAGAAATTGAATGTAAAGCAAATTAATAGGTGGCCATGCCTATATAACAATCCATTATCTCATTAACAATTAATTTGTCAATTTTTCTCTTAGTGGTCATTGAAGAGCTCACAGGAAAACTATGTGAAAGTTATGTCTTGTTCCACTGTGATAAATCTCTTTTGCTCCAACAAGTTCTCAAGTCATCTTCCAAGCATATCTAATGGGACACTGAGTGAAAGTCATTTCTTGTTCCACCACGTTCTCATGTCATCTTCTAAGCATCACTTGACAATACACTTTCTACTAATTGGAGATCTCAAACCATAAAGCAATGTACCAAATACAACTTTTTCAAATTTGTGAGGTGACCAAAGGACTCATGTAGAATCATGAGAATTATGGTCCAACACTAAGGTATAACAAGTTGCAAAAATTTCCAAATGTGGAAATTCAAATAAACTCTAGATGGAACAACAAAATAACCTTTAATTCATGAGTCAAAGTTCATTACAAGCTCTTTGCATAACTCATGATAGTACAAATCTTGTGAGCATCAAGATGGTATCAACGAATTAATGTTCAAAACATCATTCCTTATTGATCTACTACCTAGATACAATAGAAACCAAATTTGATCTTAATTTATAGGAAATACCAAACTAAACTACACACTTTGATAAAAAAAAAACCCAGACTATTTAGATATAAGAACTTGAACAAAGTTGTTCAATTATAACATTTATTGGTGGATGCTATAGAAAGTCACACCGTCCCAATTAAGCAACCAACTTCTTAAGCAAAACAATGTGCACAACAAGGCAAGGAATGGCAAGATGAAACATTTCTTTTTGTTCTCCATCTTGAGCGTTTTCCAACCTTTATAAATGTGCCAATGACTGAAATCCTAAAGAACCAAGAGGCCCAACCACGGTCTCAAATTTAGTTGAGCAATTTTGAGTAGATTACATGGGAACCATCTTTGGTCTAATTTCATTTATTTCTGACCAACAAGAGCAATGTTATTCATTGATTTTGGTGATTAACTATAAATAATGCTAAGAATAGGTGTTAGCAAGCCTGTTCAATCACGCCTTTGAAATAGTGTTGACATTATCTAAACCATTTTGACAATGGTCAACCAAGAAGGTCCCATAACTAAGCGCATCCCAAAGCATCGCCTTACATGTAAACAAGAACGTAATCAACCCCTGCTCGATATTATGAGCTTTTGGGGTGTCTTTTTACAACCTAGAATGATCCTCCCAATGCGCACAATGCCGGTGTAGCCCATGGTCTTGAGAATTACAAACCCTAAGACGGTCTTGGAAAATACCTCGCAGGGATTGATTACGAAATGGAATGGCCATTGGTCGGAGCATTGTGGAGTGTAATCTGCCGTTCCCCACTCGCGGCTCCCGCCGCTCGTTGGGGAACGACAGATTACACTCCACAATGCTCCGACCAATGGCCATTCCATATTATATTAATGAAACTATCAATCTTTTCGCTAGAAGCAAAGGCGCAAGAGTTGCCAGCTGATGGACGTCTCACACATCATTCCCTCTAGATTTGCATGCCTGTACATACGCACTAGAAACCAAATTCTTAATTCAGAGGCAATAGATAAGAAATGGACTGCAGAGCTAGATAAAGAACAAACGAGTCATATGTAGGCATTTCAGCAAATCTGTTCAATAAAATCAGATGCTGTTGGATGCCGCACAAAGTCACACCTCCCAATCCGGCGTCCAACTTGACAAGAAAAAAGACTAGCACAACATGGCAAAGGATGGCGAGGTGAACCGGGAATCTTTGTATGTGTCACTACAGTTTCTAAACAGACTCTTCTGAAATGTAATTAAGGAAACACGTAGTCTAAGCAGATCAGAAATGCAATTCAAAAAAGAAAAATCAACAAAAGATTCCGTTCTCCGGTAATTAACCCTGGCGCTACGAGATTCCTTAAAGGCTCACAACCTTATCATATCCGTGGACATCAAAGTGGTTCAAATGTCCAATAATACGCTGATTAGGGTTGAGAATCTGCACTACACTAATAATGGTATTTAGTGTAGCATCGAACAAAATACCCGCAAATCCGTCGCAATAAAGTAAGAGCAAGCATTGATGAGCGCGACCTTCAAATCCCAGTGAGAAATGCACGATCCCTTCAAACCGACACGCTCATACCAACGAAAAAGTCGGCAAAATCCCTAGCGCAGTACAAATCCTCCCGCACAGAACTAAGCTCAAAACTACATAATTATGATTGGAATCCCAACAATACAAAAACTCGAAGCAACGAGAAAAGCACAAGGAAATCGTAACATGGAAGCACTGAACGATTGTGCTGAAATAAACAGGGTACTTGTTGGAGACAGAGGCGAGCGATGGTCTTCGGTGGCCGTGATCAATCACTCATCGCCACGAATTTCCGAGCTCCCCAGACCGGGTTCACAATTTGTTTATGGCGCTCTTTGATTGCGTTAGACTGCATATTATTTATTATGCTTTGTTTTGAAGCTGTAAATGCACATAGTAAGCTTGAAAAATGATGATAAACTTAATAGCGTGACAACCCATGCCATCAGGGATCAAGGATTCATAGTTTTCTAAAAGATTCGGCGATATTTGGCCCCCCAAAGAGCGATATGCTGTTACTGAACTAGAATTGGAGAACGAGATTTTTACGTTTCCTTGTAGACTATAGATTGAAGGACGTGCTTGATGGACACCATCTTTCAATTTTGTTGGTTGTTGACTTGAGCAGAATACCGTGCAGTGCATCGAAGTTTAGTAAAGATGGAGCAGTGACTACACCAAACTCGGTAGTTATTTACGATACCGACTCTAGGAAAGAAGTCATTCAAGTTCCAGCTGCGAGGGTCGCGTCCACGGCCTTTTCGCCCTTAGGCACGTATTTGCAGACGGTTCAGACGCCGCAGGAGCAGGTGAAGAATTTGACTCAGTCTGGGATTTGAAAACGTCGGGGTCTGTTGCTCTTCAACAATTCCAGAAAGCCATCAGCAAAGCCACATGGCCAGTTTGTCTTGTCTTGGAATTTCATGCTTGTTTGTGAACAGTGAATAGCTCTAAAAATGAAACTTCTAGTGTTTCCTTAGTTAGCACATAACATCATAATATCCGGATTGCTGGATGTGGCACATCTTAACATTCCTAAAGAGCTTCCTTGGAATCAATGAAGCCAAGGAAAGGAATTCAGATTCTATTTGTGCACGATCTTCAGCTCATGTTATGTCTAAAGGTTTCGGGTGTGGCTCGAATTAGGATTCTTCGTTTCCTTTTCGTCTAGTCCTTAGTTGGCATGTTTGAACGTGGGCTCATTCACAGCTTGAGAATGGAATAAATTACTTCAAGAGTGGGGTAGAACTTCAGGAAGTTAATGTTTTGGACTCTTTTTGTGCTACAGGGGAAAGTCTACAAGCTGTACACTACTCTACTAATTATTATGGAGAGACACAGTTGCACTTTCTGACAAGTGATGACCGCCATGAAGGAGTTGTACCTTTGAGTGAGTCCTCTTTGATGTTTACACTCTCATCACTGATTAAAAATGGTTTGGGGGACATAATATTGTCAATCTTTTATGATGGTGTCAGCTTATTAGCAACGAACAAGTCATGGTTGCCTCACGCACACAATACTAGAGGCGTTCATGCATGAGCAAGCATGTGAACTTTTTCTAGCCTTTAACTTTTGTATCTTTGATCTTTCAAGTAGGAAGGCCCAATACATGATGTGCAATGGTCTCCAATTGCAACTATTAGTACTTAAGGCATGTTGTTGAGTATCTTTGTTATGAAAAGTCTAGTGAATTGGTGTCAATTGAGATTTATTGTTGCACAATTTTGAGTGGTTGGAAATTATGTTTGAGTTGGAAGTAGACAAAATTTTAGTGTAAACAATGTGGAGTTAGGAGTGGTGGCACAGTTTGTGCCACCCTAGGCCATTACATGCACCATGTTGTTCAAATTTAAGGTTTGCATGCCTTCATTTTTGAACTCCATTTGCACCATTGATGAACAATTGTTTGACATTCTATTGCTATGAGCTTTAGAAAATCATATTTAATTCCATTTAAGTTTAACAACTGCAAATCAAATTGTGATGGATGTATCTTCTCTCTTCTTCCATGAAAATTTGTTAGAAAAATGCTTTGATCTCCATAGAAGAGATCTTAAGCTAATATACTCTTAAATGAGTGGTTGTTGCCCACGGACCTTTTAGGAGGTATACAAATTCGTTTGTGAAGGCTTAGAGCATTATGCAAATAATTTAGCCCCTTCTACTTAATAAGGAGGCATACAAATTCATTTGTGAAGGCTTAAAGTGTTATGCTAATAATTTTGCTCTACTATAGGTTGTCTATAGTTCATGGTACAAATAATGTTAGATGTTGAATTCAAAGGTTGTTTGCTTAACTTAATCCTTAAAGAACTAGATCCATTGTGAGATGGTCAAACATCATGTTCGAGCTAAATTTCGACCTTTACATTGTATTCAAATATCAATCTTATATTTTTAATATATAACATCAAGAATTGTCTATTGTATTAAAAAAATTCAATTTGTTTTGTGAAAAATGGTAAAAGTTAATTAACGAATATACCAATGAATTTGAATTTTTTCTAGATTAGGTACTAGTTACAATGGAAATTGGTGTGAAGATTTATCAATTAATTATTCCATATTTTACATCTAGAAAACACTTGCTAATAATCTTCAAAGCAAATGCCACTGTCAAGCTAAATTTATCCTTTGATATAATTGACCTATAAAAAAAATAATTCTTTCAATTGTAAAAGAATTTATTTACTAATGATATTCATTTTTCAAAATTTTAGATGAAAAAATCAAATTATTGTAATTTTTTAAGCTAAAATTAAAATAAAATACATTATAGTAATTTGAATATTTTATCATAAATGAAGGTTAGAATGGAAAATATTATTTTGTAATTAAAATTTTTAAACCATTTAGAAAGAAGAAAATATGAATAAAATACACACTATATTATATAATTTCGATTCTAATACATAGTAGAGCTTGCAATTGGAATAATTCTTTCAATTATAGAATTTTTTCAAAATTTTGAAATGGTATAATAACATGATTTATCAAGATTAATTTTATTAGCTTAAATCAACCCCCTTAAAATGGTTATTTTGAAATTTACAATCAAAGTTGGCCTAAGCACATCCATCTTTTGGATGCCTTGACCATTGAGACTACATGAACCTAAATTTATAGGTTGTACAAAAATTGTTTTCATGTTTTACAATTTTTATGCATTTCTCCTCAATTTGAAATACCAAAATAGGCACCATTGGCCTCTTAGAGTATGATTGGCGTGTGAAGTCAATTGTTTGTTTCATATTACATTCATCAACCTCCTAAATGTGTTGAGAATATGATGGATTGAAGGTATGCAATATCTAAAGGAAACCTAACTTTTCATGCTCAATATATTATAAGAGATTGTGAGGATGAAATATCTAATTGTAGATTATCTTTCAGCCGACATTCTTCATTCTATTTAATATTGTTTTTAAAAGAATGGTATTGTAAACCATGGTTGCTATTATGTGAGCCAAGAATCATGAGCAAATAAGTGTAAGAGTATGTACACCTATGTTATAGATGTCTATATTATAAAAAACTTTCATGATTATAATATATCTATATTATAATTATCTATATTAGAGGTGCTTATATATTGAAAGCACCTTCAATGGTTGAGAAGTATCTACTTATACATATGTTCAAAGCTCCTAAGCTTGAATTTTTATGCTCATAAGCTAGCATTGTTATATTGTGAATTGCATGTTTTTCTTAAACTTGTAATTTTTTACTCACTAAGATAGCTCAAGGACAAACCATGTTGTTAAATTATCATAAAGAAAAAAATTTAATTTAAATTTTTTTCAATGAAAAGATATAGTATAATATAATTTGCTTTTAGAAGCAACACTAAATATAATGAAGAGTGTCGCTAGAATCTAGGCTAGAATGTGCTTGAATTGCCTCAATGCAATCCCCAAAAGTTTACTAACTAAAAACTTACAAATATACTTAAAAAGACAAGAGGCTAATAATCTAATTGTTTTATATGGAGTATTAGTTAATGTGGTCATTCAAAACAATGTATAAAAACAAATGGATACTTACTTATTCTTTGGAGTTGAAATGGTTAATTCTATTAGAAATGAATGGAGGCTTTAAAATTCTTTTTCAAAGAATTTTTAAGATTTGCACCAAATTTATAGAACAATTAATAAAGATTCATATTATCTTGACTTTAAAAACATTACATGCTTTCACATGTCTTTTTATTGATCAAGGAATATTTTTGAAAGTTCTTGTGAATAAGAATAATATAGTATTACATCAAATTAAGAGTCAAAATGAAACATAGATATGACTCAATCATTGTTTTAACTAAACTTCATGTTTATAAACTAATTTGGTATAATTTGGTATTTTGAGTTGTTCCTTTTGCTTCAAATCTAGAATTATGACAATTCCAAATTTGAAAACAAAGGAATGAAATTGAATTCAAAATTGTTTAATTTTTCTTTCTCAATGTTATTTAAGATGGAATAAAATAAAAATTTCATGAATTTTTCATCATTCATATGAGAAAGTTTTAGTGAGACATTCCTTTTAGATACTTGTATCATGCTTGGACCCCTTCTAAAAAAGGACTAATCAAGTCTAAGTGATGGTAGCATTTGAGAGAGTAGCAATACACTTTTGTCCTGTGATTTCAATCTTGCATTATATATGAAATGAACGCTGAGAAAATTCCACTCAGAAGCAAATAAAAGCACACTAGGAATGCAAATATGTAATGTCAACTATAGACAAATCAATAACACTTGGAAATTGGATGTAAGTCAAAATAATAGGTTGCCAAGTACAACAATCCATTACCTCATCAACAATCAATTGGAAAATATTCAATGGGAAACCATGTGAAAGTCATGTTTGGTTCCACCAAGATATCTCTCTCTTGTTCCACTGAATTGTCAAGTCAGCTTCCAAGCATACTTCAACATCACTAGACAATACACTTTCTAGATGTGCAACTGATCCTTATTAAAAACCCAAACTACCAAGTTGTTAAATGTTCCAAAGGGTTCAATTGATTTTGGATTCCACTACAAATGAAATCCAAGTGAGTCAAATTTTGGAGGTCTCAAAACAAACTTGGTAACCCTATGAGCTCACTTCAAAACTTCCAAATACTCAAGATTAAAAAAAAATTGAGACATTGAGGTACACATTGGATTCTACATTCTCTAAGGTCTTGAATTTTCAAATTCTAGAGGCCTCCAAATGAATCTAGTAGATCCTTGACCCAACCACAATTGGCAAGATTCAACACTCGTGTGAACACTTTCAATTTGCTCAACATCCCAAAAGATTTAGTCAAATATCCGATTGTACTTTCTAAAAGATCTAAGTCTTCCAAATTTTGGAAGCCCCTAAATGAATCTGGTAGCTCTTTGAGATTACCACAATTAGCAAGATTCAACACTTTCAACTTGATCAATTTTTCCAAAGATTGGAATAAACCTTAGAATCCACTTGTTCCAAGATTCAAGTTTTCCAAATTTGGAAGGACTTCCGATGAATCCGGTAGTTCTCCTAGCATACAACACCATGCAAATTCATAAGTTTCAACTTGCTTAGTGTCCCAAAAGATTTGAGTAGTCATTTGATTGCGCTTCCTTGAAGATTCAAGTTTTCCAAATTTTGGAGGCCTCCAATTGAATCCAATAGCTCCTCAAGCTTACTACAACATGCAAGATTCAACTCTTTCAACTTGCTCAACATTCCCATTTCCCAAAGATTTAGGGCAAACTTCCAATTGCACTTCCTTGAAGCTTCAAGATTTCAAATTTTTAGATGCTTTCTAATTCATTTGGTAGCTCCTTGAGTTGACGACACCATGCATGATTCAACACTTACAACATGTTCAATGTCCCAAAAGATTTGGATAGATTTTTTATTCCACTTTCTTGAAGATTTAAGTCTTCCAAATTTTGGAGGCCTCCAAATGAATCTAATAGCTCCTCGAGCTAACCACAACATGCAAGATTCAACACTTTCAACTTGCTCAACATTCAAATAGATTTAGGTAGACAATTGATTGCACTTCCTAAGACATACAAGTTATCCAAATTTTGGAGGCCCCCAAATGAATCAGGTACCTCCTTAAGCTAACTACAATAGGCAAGATTTAATTCTTTCAACTTGCTCAACGTTCCAAAAGATTGGGGTAAGCTTCCGATTGCACTTCCGAAAAGATCCAAATTCTTCAAATTTTGGAGGTTTCCAAATGAATGTGGTAGCTCCTCAAGCTCACCACACTATGCAAGATTCAACACTTTCAACTTGCTCAACATTCTAAAAGATTGGGGTAGGCTTCCGATGGCACATCCTTGAAGATTCAAGTTATCCAAATTTTGGAGGCCCCCAAATGAATCAGGTACCTCCTTAAGCTAACTACAATAGGCAAGATTTAATTCTTTCAACTTGCTCAACGTTCCAAAAGATTGGGGTAAACTTCCGATGGCACTTCCTTGAAGATCCAAGTTTCCCAAATTTTGGAGGCCTCCAAATGAATGTGATAGGTCCTCAAACTTACCACAACTAGCAAGATTCAACACTTTCAACTTGCTCAAGGTTCCAAAAGATTGGGGTAAGCTTCTGATTGCACTTCCTTGAAGATCCAAGTTTCCCAAATTTTGGAGACCTCCAAATGAATGTGGTAGCTCCTCAAGCTTACCACAACGAGCAAGATTCAATACTTTCAGCTTGCTCAACGTTCCAAAAGATTGGGGTAAACTTCCGATTGCACTTCCTTGAACATCCAAGTTTACCAAATTTTGGAGGCCTCCAAAAGAATGTGGTAGCTCTTCAAGCCTACCACAACTAGCGAGATTCAATACTTTCAACTTGCTCAACATTCCAATAGATTGGGGTAAGCTTCCGATTGCACTTCCTTCAAGATCCAAGTTTTCCAAATTTTGGAGGCCTCCAAATGAATGTGGTAGCTCCTCAAGCTTACTACAACTAGCAAGATTCAGTACATACAACTTGCTCAACGTTCCAAAAGATTGGGGTAAGCTTCTGATTGCACTTCCTTGAAGATCCAAGTTTCCCAAATTTTGGAGGCCTCCAAATGAATGTGGTAGCTCTTCAAGCTTTCCAGAACTAGCAAGATTCAATACGTTCAACTTGCTCAACAATCCAAAAGATTGGGGTAAGCTTAAGATTGCACTTCCTTCAAGATCCAAGTTTTCCAAATTTTGAAGGCCTCCAATTGAATGTGGTAGTTCCTTGAGCTTATTAAAATTGGTAAGACTTAATACTTTCAAGTTCCTTAGATTTCCAAGAGATTTAGGCAAACTCTCCATTAAATAATCAGTCCACAACAATACCACCAATTCATTGTTTTGAGGTGATTCTGGAAAAGGTATCAATTGTCCATACTTGTTGTTGATGTAAGAAAGCCAACGCAAATTTTTTGAAAGTGATGACATTGAAAACATGCCATCCTTGCATATCAATATACGCAAGGTTTTCATGACAGTAAGGTCAACTTGAATTCCGTGCACCCGTGGAAGAATCAAAGTTTGAAGAGAAGTTGGTAATGGCTGCAAAGTCCATTTCAAAGTGGTCAAATAAACATATAAGCTTCAATAAACATAATTATGCTTTTTGGATCAAACTAAGAAAATGTAAACTAAAATAGATTATATATGCTTTTAGTACTAAAACTCAAAGAATCCTCAAACATACAAACGAAGTGAATACTAATTCTATATGGTTTTCAAGTTCTCGTTGTAATTGGCCACACTACAACAACATACTAATACTCTATTCGAGTGATTAAACAATCTCAAGTTCAATGGTTCCCAAGCAAACCTCATTCCTGTTCAACAATGCCAAGCATTTAGATCCCCATAAGCGTTTGCCCATACTTGATTTTTTTTGCTTGGCAATTGCTCGGCCCATGTCTCGTAAGTGGTCGTGCATGTAAAAGTTACCTTTTTCATCCACTCTAATTAAGGCCTTCTCAACAAGGGTTCGAACACCCAATGGTGCTAACCAACCTTGGGAGTTCCAAACAAATTTAGAAAACTCCATAGGTTCTCCCAATAATGCACATGCAATATCCAAAAACATTTTTTGATATTGTTTGGTAAGAGCATCATAGCTAATCTGCAAACATTTAAATATCTTGTCCTCATCCATTATAGTACCATGTTTCAAATTCTTCAAAATGTTGAGCCAAATCTCCACATTTTCCTCACCCCTCAAACGAGATCCAATAACCGTCAACACCAAGGGAACACCACCACATGCCTTGCTAACATCACCAACAAGACCTTCCAATTCTTGAGGTACTTTCCTATCACCTCCAAATGCATAACATGCAAAGATGCTTCGAGAGTCTTTGGGGGTCAAGGTTTGAACCTCATAAGTGTAAACCATATCATCAAGGTGAAATGAAGTTGACTTCTCAAATACACGACGATCTCGAGAAGTGACAATGCACATACTACCTTCCTTCAACATTTTGCGTGACATCAAATAACCCATTTGATCATCGTCACGAACATCATCCAAAACCACAAGAATTCTTTTCTTTGATAACCTTTTCTCAAGAATACCCTTCCCTTGCGATTTGTCTACAGTATTTGGCATTGACTCATTCTCACACAAGGCCTTCAAAATATGATCTTGGACACTTGTCACACTACCTTGGTTCACCTTCTCAACTACATCTCCTACATAACAACTGGCATCAAATCTTCTCCCCAATTGGTTGTATAACTCTCGAGCCAAAGTAGACTTCCCAATTCCACCCATTCCCCACAATCCCAATATCAAATTTTTTTTCTCATCAAGAGTTTGAATGAGGTTCTTAGCAACTTGCTCCATGCCCACAATATAATCACCCACGACCAAGGGAATATGCTTATTTGCCAATTCACAAATCTTTTGAACCACCTCTTGTACCAATTCCACTTCCAAGCTGCAAACAAAATCATTAAAATTTCATTACTCTCAAATACAATGTCAAATCAAATGTCAACCACGATCACTTCAAAACATATCGAGTATAGCTACATATTTACCTTTGGTTACTAACTCTGTGCTCCCAACCATGGATAGTGGAGGCTCGTTTCAAATCGGCCTTCCACACTTCAATTAAGGTCTTACCATGCTTCTCTTCCAACTTTGCAAATCTTGCAACTATATGATCTTCTTCAAGATAATACAATTCCGAAGGCTTAATATTGTAGAAGATGGGTAGCACCTTCACTGAAGGACAATCCAACATTAAATGTAATTCCCTCAAACACCACTCTGATTCTGCAAAACTCTTCGAAAAGATGACTACAACTAGGGATGTTGTTTGGATTGCATTAGCAATGCATTTCCAAGAATCTTGGCCTTTACCAATGGATTTGCAATCCAAAAACGGATGCAACCCAACTTTCTTCAAAGCATGATATAAAAAACTTACAAAACCTGTCTTGATATTGGGGCCTCTATGACTTATGAAAACATCAAAGTTCCCAAATTCATCTGTACCACAATCAATGATCAATCTTCTTCAGAAATCACCACATCCAAATAGCATCAAATAATGTTGACCATTGCATAAAAAGTTGAATATTTAAAGCTATAAACGATTGTACTTCAAAATTCAATAAGAAAAGAACACATTGATAGAGAGACCAAGTATAAACCAACCATACCTTCCATTGCACACAATCTCTTGGCAGGCCTTGTGTCATTGTCCATATCGTCACTCTCCATATTGCTTGTTATACTTGCCATCACAAAATTGGAATACACACCAATGATTACATGAAATGAAAAAAGAGTCTACATTTCAAACTACAATGTGATTGTTAAGTTCCATGATAGAGGTGCACTACATTCAGAGAGACTACAATTGAAGTCAAAATGATAATCAACCACTTCTATCATGGTCCGAACCCTAAAGACGACACAATCCACAATATAGTGTCTCTTCAACACCATAACACAAATTAATCAAAGTAAAAAACAAAACAAATGGAATCACTTATTCAAACACAAAAAACAAAGATATGTTAGTAGGAAAGTGAAAAAAAATATTAGGTCCCAAAAAATGACTTGAAAACATGTTTGATACTTGAATGTTTAAGGACCAACTTGGGGTACATACTTGTAAGAATTTTTTGTTGAACAGAAAAATACATTGACAATAATAAAACATTAGGCATGCATCACTAAATTTAGTCTCTAATATATTTAATGTACAAAGAATATATTATACATTTGAAAAAGAGTTGGGGTCCTACATCCCCTACCCTATCTTAAATTCTTCCAACTTACAATTTAGATTTAAATTTCAATCTACCATATTCTACAAATGTCCACTTATCACACTATTTTGAATCAATGGAGACTAGAATATCCTTGACTCATGAATAAAGACAAAGATGACTATATCTCTAGTGAAGGTGATCTTTTTTAAATGAATCATAAAAATTTTACTTTAATATAATTTCTATTTTCTATCAACAGAAGATGTCATTTATAGGTCCTAATACTACATTTTGACCATCACAATAGGATTCCTTGACATTTGTATACAAGTGTTAGAGAAATTTCTCTTTCATTGTACAAAAAACATGTTTTTTAATCTATACTTATCTTCAAGTCGAGGATAAATATGTAGTTTTAAAGACATTACTTACCTTGGAAATCTTGTAATCCACTTAATTCATTGAATCCTCTTTATTTTATCTACTTCTTGAATTACTTTTACCTTTGATAAATATGTTTTAGAAATATTATTGACTTTAGAATAATATTCTAGAGATCATTTACATTGGTACCTCATATTGCTCGTCAAAATTCATTCTAGGATCTTCTTTAAGCTATCTTCAATATATGTTCAAGCCAAGGATAACACCAATTGTATAATGGATTAGCTTCCATACTCAATGTTATAGATTTCAAGATCATTCTCATTATTAGTTGAAGTGAATAGCATCACTACCCCACTTTAATTTATAAGGACATTAAAATAGGTGTTGTAAATATGTTAAGCCTTGGAAAGGTATCATTAATTCAAAGATCAATTGATGTCATTGAATTGATTAGATTTTATTTTATTTCTCGATGAGAATTATCTACAAGTCACAAACAAGTTGATAAAAGTTCCAACTTCCAATATGATTTTAATTCAATTCTAGAAGATCAATTTTAGGACTATCTTCAATTGAAAGTTTTCTTTCTTTACAGCAACTTGCTTATTTAATTCTTGCTGAACATGAAAAGCAAAAGCAATTAAATTACTTTAAAGAAGGTCAAAATCTAATTACTCATCCCCAAAAGAAGGTCAAAATCTAAATTAATATTTGTTTTTTAACAAACTCCTTCTAACTATGAACTCATTATTTGGAACTCAATGTCTCAAAGTTTTTAGAGTAGGTATCAATCTATACAATCTACAAAACAATCATTCATATTTTTTTAAATATTATTTTGTATCACTTGATTTAATATTGAGCAAAGAAATTTTCCATGAATACGTCGTGAGAATGGAGGGTGGAGAAGTGATTTTTATATTGAAATGCATTGATCCTTATGAACCGTCCTTCAAAGGATATGGGATGATTTGAAGATTGAGCTCCTACTACTCCTAACCCTTAATATATCCCACATGGATTACTTTACCCCCTACCATCTAATTTGTATAAAGATCTTGTCTTCCTCACCTTCAAATTCATCCAAGCAAGTAATTGTTGGATTTGTGTGTCACACTTTTTGGATATATTGTAGCATAATGTTTACCTTCCCCAATTTAAATATTGAATTACCGACTGTGCCTTTCCCCTACGGATTTGCAAAGCGTCTGATTTTGATGTTTTCAAAACTCTCTTGCTCTCTGAGAACTGCGGAAGGCGATATCGCTAAGGCACAGAACGGCCCCGGGTGGCAAGGCATCGGGAGGCTGGAGGCTGGGCTGCGGCCCTCGACGGGCAGGCTTCAGTCCGGGCAGGGGCAGAGTCCGCGCTCCCCCCCAACTGGGGAGCCCTTAGTGACGAGGCTGGCCCACCTGAAAGCCATGACCCCACTGCTCTAATAATGGCCTATTCTTTCACTCATAAACTTAGTCTTCATAGTGTTTCCTGAAGTGATCTGTACATGATCTCATACTGCAAATGTATTGCAACCAGATGTATTGACATGGTAGTGTAGTGTACAATTTCTATGTCGAAGCAATGTGGAAGAAAGGGATCAAGTTTTCTCGACGAGAGCTGCACATTTCTTGGTGGAAAGATTTCTAACAAAAATCTGAACTCTCCAAACTGCGTTGCTGGCCTGTTGAAATGCTTCACAATGAAGCACATGCTCAAATGCAGAGTACACTAACTTCACAATCATCCTGTAACGTCAAAAACAGATTGAACTGATACATTAGAAGGGGCACAGGCACTTCTTTTCAACATTATTTATTAGTGCAGTCTTGGAATTAATAAAGTGGCCCCTAATCTGCCATGGGTAACAATTCTCATCGTAGAAAACGCTTTCTCATGTTTGGGTGATATGGGACTCATCCTTGTGCTTTGAACATTGGAGATTCTGTCATCTTTATCTAATTAGAAATTGAGAGAAGATGGGGTTCCACGATACCTAGCAAAATAGTGTACAAAATTTTATTTTCATGGGAATTGGTATCACACAATAATCTTTGAACTTGCACAAAATCAAGATAGTGAGAGTAACCTTCAATAAATTGGTGTCATGTGCACTATCATGACAAATGAACGTAGTTGGCTTGTACTCTTGTGAAGTCTCCTTGAAGGTGCACAAACTAACTACTAAGAGACCATACATTCACTCAGGGGGTTATGAATTTTTTTCAAGAGCTTACTTTTAGAGCTTCATGAAATGGATGAAGTACATTCAAGAAAAGAGACTTGAATGAAAGTCGTATAAATGTAATGTCATTGTGTAAATCTTCATTGACTATTATTGACCTTGGGCAATCATTGTAGTTTAAGGTTTGAGCATCCATATCAATTGTGCATAAAGATTAGCACCTCAAATACAACCATGAATGCCATGTATAGAAGTCCCTTGCACACATCTAAATGGAATTGAACCAATGGATAAATCTTAGTGAGCAAAGCCAACCACAATCAAACCTCTACAAAGGTTCCAACTTAGGATCCAAGATGGCTAGTAAGTTCTTGACCTTTCCACATAGGATTTCACCATGCATGGGAGGTGAAAAACGACAATGACTACAATTCAAAACAAGGGGTTCTAAAGGGGGTCTAATGTTTGACTTGCATAGTCCAACCTTTATATATGTTACAAGTCGGGAGTAGAAGATTTCTAATACATACAAAATTATAATATGTAACAAATAGTATATATTTAATCTTTTGGCTATTAATCCTTAATCCCTAAACGTCCAAAGTCTTCTTCAAAATTGATGATTTGGAAAAATCATCATAAAATATTATTTAGAAGAATATTTTTTGGAATTGATTTATGAATAAAAGTTGTAGATTATGAGATTTATATTCTATCGGTATAGTTAGATGAATTAGCATCCCTCCTCTATTGAGTTCTAAATTATGTAAGATCAATACACTCATACAAAATTTAAAAAATATGGATTCTAGCTTACTCTAGAGTTTACATGACCTTGCAATCCAAGGAGAGAATGTGTCACTAGGAAGAAATGTGCCTAACAATTTTTGGCAATTTATGATCATTTCTTATGAAATGAGCACATTTTTAGTTGAAATGAAAATCCTAAAAAGGTAAACAAAAATGAGGAAAATTATAAACATTTGGAATATATAGGAAAAATTTCAACAACTTTGAGGCCACATATTTTATGATGATAGTGTTTGTATTGTGAAAAAAGTATTTTCTCACAATCTAACTTGGTAAAGTTAGTATTTTCTCCTTTTAGATTGGTATTCTTATACTAAATTGTAGATTTTTTCAATACTATCACATACTAAATCATGTTAATATTTATCTAAATGCTAAATTTCAAAAAGAAATGAAGATGCCAAAATTGTTCAAATACCATGGATTTATTCAAACAAAAAAACTTTTGATCCAAGGATCTTATTGATTATTTTTATAATACACATGAACAGAATAAGTATCCAATTTTGTGTCAAAATTTGAAAGCATCCATGACAAATTTACTTCATATATGACGCCCATACCGATTTTATGATGTGATTACTTCATCCTATTAGATTTGAACAAGTATTGACTTGTTGAGGTGTGTTGTTGGGTGTCGTTGATCATGGGATTTACAAACATTATCTTAGAAAATAAAAAAAATTTGGAGGTCAACTTTGCATTGCCTAACAATCCCTTTCAATTTTTCTCGTAATTTGTAACATGTTGCGCAACTAGTATGTAAGAAATCACATAAGAAATGGAAATGCAGTTGTATTATGAGTTTAGTACTAGGATTTTGTATTTTATTTTTGGAATGATAATCAAAAGTGTGGATTTGTGGTTATAATATTTGCACAAGGCTCTAAAGAAATTAAATGGGGATAAGGATCTCGCAACCAATCACCAACATTTGTTGGGAGGGTTAGTACTATAGTTCAATTCTTGAGGTGATATTGATTTCTATTGAGATTGGTGAAGGAATTTTGGTGGAGACTAGTCCAAAAGTCAATGTTGCAACTAGTCAACCAAATAGCCAACAAGAGTTGAACATTCAAGTGCATTGTAGATTAGGTTCTATAGACAACCAATGTACTACTATACTTGTAATATTTTTTTTGCAATATCATCTTCTCTTTCCATCTCAATAGCTCATTTTTAACTGTTTTAGTTATTTGCAATTTCATCCATTGCATCACTATTCAAAAATTCATCCATTGTAGTGGAATTTTATCCAATTTTGTAAATTTTTGATCGAATAATATAATGAACTTCATCCAATTGTTCAAGTAAATTCATCCCCAAAGGCTCAAAATTCATTGTAAATGTTGAAAAAACATTTACATTTCTTTTAGCAAAATGTTAAATTCCTCCCCGGCTACTATTATCTAAAGCCAGGGATAATCAAGAAATTTAGCCTTGGCTATTGGCACAAAACAGGGCTATATTTTCTAGCCCTCTTCCACTTTTTGATTAGTGCTAGAGGAGGCTAAAATGGAGGCTAGACCACCCCTATTTAGCTTTGGCTAACTAATTCAAAGTTCCTAGTGTAGGGAGTGACTTTGTAAGTCCACTTCCTTCCCCGCTTCCTTCTTCCTTGATATATATTCCCTTTGTCTCAAAATAAATCCCGGATTTTCTAAATTTTCTTGTCTCAAATTAAATTCAATGTTTCACGGAAATGAAACATTGGGCATACTTGATGGTATCATTAGGGAATTGCAAAATAACTGGTAGTTCTCCTTGACATTGCATCTTCTCCTTGTCCACACGAGAGGAAATTGTTGTTCAACTTGTCTCCGTCTATGTTCTAGAAAGCTCACTCTATGGCATGAATTAGAGAGTCAATGTCCTATTGTAGGAGTTGATATTGCATTGATTGAATAACACAAAAGAAACCCTAATTGAGAACATTTATGCCAAGGTTGTTGGGAGGTTGGCTAGTCAATTTGATATCAAGGAATTGTTGTGATTTGTCAATAAGATTGCGTTTGTTCTTGGTAGAGTCACTAGTGCAATAACAAACATTGTGAATGACATTGGAAATGTCACAAAATACACCTTCTTCATTGGTAGGAACAGTTGGAGAATATCAACCTTCCATGGTCAAACCTTTAATTCAATAAAGTCAATAGAGCGACATTAACATAGGTCTTACAAGAAAAAACAAACAAACGTGAAACTTACATTAAATTTGCAATTGCCTTCCTTAAAGAAGGATTCCAAGACTAGGAGCTACAACCACACATCACAATCATTAATTTGAGACAAAGCAAGTGAAATTGTTGCATTCACATATCATAAGCATTATCTACAAGTAGACATTACAACATATTCCACAACAAACAAACAAATTCCAATAGTGAGGTAAGATAGAATGTTATTAACTCACTAACATCAAGAGGTCTAGTTGTAAAAAGAAATTCCTTTTAGCCAAGCCATATCAAGAGGCTTGGGTGCATAATGAGGCTTGGTGACACCAATAAGTATTCAAGAATAGGACATGAGATAACATACTCCCAATGATTCCACCATTCAAAGGCACTCACAAATGCCGACATAAAAGTTTTCATCAAATAGTGATATAAGAGACAACAAGACAATACTCCATAAACATGCAATCTCTACCGTGATAGCAATACTTCAAGGTTTCCTTTACTCTTAGTACATATGAGTTTCTATCCGCTAAAATAATCATGATAACTAAAGTTTTGACTTGACATTGGAGAAAACAATGTTCACAAGTTTGTATAGGGGAGTTAAAGATGTTTGGCAATGCAATCTAATATCAACAAGAGTATTCAGAACAATTCATTCCAGAAATATTTCAACAAGAAGTACTTGATTCAATTTTTAGCATTGGCAAGGATAGTTGTAGAGTCTTGGCCTTCCAGAGTCAAACTTGATTCAATGAAGTCAACAGAACTCAAATCCCTGGATTGAAGAAACTTTAATCTCTAAACTATTGGTTCTTTAATTGCAAGAGCTCAAATTATGATTCTTTGTTTCCTTTTTGTTTTAGTCCTTAGTTGGCGTGTTGGCATGTGGTCTCATTCACAGCTTGTGAATGGTGTAAACTACTTCAAAAGTGGGGTAGAACTTTAGGAAGTTAATGTTTTGGACTCTTTTTGTGCTATAAGGGAAAGGTTGTAAGGTGCACACTACTCTACTAATTATTATGGAGAGACACGGTTGCACTTTCTGAAAAGTGATGACCACCATGAAGGAGTTGTATCTTTGAATGAATCCTCTTGATGTTTACACTTTTGTCACTGATAAAAATGGTTTGGGGACATAATATTGTCAACCTTTTTGATGGTGTCAACTAATAAACAATGAACAAGTCATGTTTGCCTTTAGCACATAATACTAGAGGCATTGATGAACAAGCATGTGAACTTTTTCTAGCCTTTAACTTTTGGATTTTTTATCTTTCAGGTAGGAAGGCCCAATACATGACATGCAATGGTCTCCAATTGCAACCATTAGTACTTAAAGCATGTTGTTGAGTATCTTTTCTATGGAAAGTATTTTACAACATATACTTGGAATTAATTAGATGTTTAATTGAACTAGAAGTGGTTCTATAATAGTGCCATTGTGTCTCTCCATATAATCTTGAATTCAATTATAGGCAAGGTCCATCAATATCATTTTTCATGTCTACTAGCACTAACTTTGGAAGTATATTGTATAATTTATGGATTGTTGGAGCATCTATTTCTTGTGAATTCTTAACATTTGTGTAGTTATACTTGCAAAAGCAACCTTATTTAGCAACGTTGCAAGCCAATCTTTGAGTTTGGATAAGGACTATTCAATACCGTGCAATGGAATCCTCAAGACATGTATCTACATGTATTTGACCGTTGTTTACATGTTATTGCTTTACAAACTAGTAATCAATAGCACAAGAGTCATACTTCCCTATGCCTTGTACAACTTCCCTTTCTCTATGTGCATTGAATGATTTCTTAAATTTGTATTGAATCATATCGTAATATTTGCATTGAATGGTATTATTGTTGAAGTTGAAATTGAGGTCATAGTTGGAAATTGTCTTAGTTGAGATTCTCTTGCAAGGCCTTTTATTGATTTAAGGTAGAACTACCTATCACCACGCTGATTTGCAATCTGAATATCTTAGGTCCAATCCCAAGAGGGTTACATATTTTTCAAAGGTGTGTGCTTGTTTCACAAATCAAGCCCAAGTGGAATTATAATTTTTCGATTAACCCCTAAAGTCCCATTGTCCCCTCGGGGGACAATTTGGAATTCGGGTAGGTTCCTATGGGCTGAAATTTTACCCTAATTTTTTGAAACTTTTTTTGAAGATAGAAAATCTGATAAGCTTTGTGGGAATATAATTTTTATTTCAATCGGTGCCCGGAAGCAAAAGTTATACCACAAAAAGCCTGAAACTGAACTTGGCGGGCAGCACAAAAAATATTGCAAAAATTCAAAATAAACTTTTTTAAACTTTTTTTTTCAAAGATAATATTTTTGTCTACATCTAAAGCTTTGATTCATTCCACTTTGATTAGTGATGTGAAAGTTATGAACAATCTTATTTTTCGGGCAATCTAAGCATCTTTTTGGAAAAAACAACTTGTAAGATTCATCTCAGAATGCAATTTTCAAATTTTTTCAATTTTTCTTTTTGAAAAGGTTAAATTTTCTTGTTAGAACAATCTCACCGTTGGAATTATTGTATTTCAATCCCATCTAGGAGCTATTATCAATTTAGTTTTTCTTTCAATCTTGAACCTACTTCTACTTGACAATTTTTTGAAGTATGAAAATCAAGTTGTTATTTTTTGAAATTTTTTTTCCTAGATTTTCAATTCAATTCTTCAACACAATAAATTTTCAATTCAAACTCTACAGTGTAATTTTTTTCCACAAATAGAGATCAAAGTCATCTAAAATTACAATCCAGTGTTCAAAAAAACTTGTTTTTTCAACTTTGAATGCTCCTATCTCTCAATCTGTAAGGTCAAACTTCATGAAATTCTTACCACATGATCTAAAACAAGTAAAGTTTAAGATCCTACGGTTCAATTCCAAAAAAAGTTTTTTTTTTTTTTTGGACTAACGCAGTAGAAATGGCAGTTTTGAGTGGTTTTTGACAGAAAAATGGCCTTGGGACTTTAGGGGTTAAAACTGTAATTTATGTGAATTTTTGAAGTAATTAGGCGAAAATTACAAAACCGCCCGTAGATTAGAATCATAACCGCCATGTTAACAACCTATAACTACCCTTCTATGAATTCATTAGCACTTAAATATCCACCAATCAAGGGCTGACACGTTAGCCCATGTTGACATTAAAGCTAAAATCTTGTCAAATTTTGTCAAAATCTTAAATGGTTTTGAATATTTCTTAGACAGCTTTGGATGGGGCAATGAACGGAGTTGAGGCCGAATAGTAAGGTAGAAGGCTCAAGAACAGTTTGGGCATTTAGAACCGCCCACCCAATAGATGTATACAGTTTGTACATGCTGTTTTTTCATAGCCTTTACTGATGTACCAATAGTGTACATTTCAGGGGAGGGCGGTTTTGGAGCCCTAGGGTAGTTCAACTTCAAATTTTCATATCTAATTCAAAAATGATCCAAAAAATACGAAACGACTTGGGTTAGATGCCAAATCCTCTTGTCTTTGAAGTAAAATTCATTGATAAATATTTTGAGAAGTTTCACCTGCCTAAAATTCAGTTCCAGGGCTTAGATGGTTGGTTTCTGGACCTTCTACCTTACATAATAGAATTGAGAAGCAAATGGGGATGGGCTGGTCCACCTTACTTGAAGGATTTGATGTGCCTTAACCCTAGACCGCCCAAGAGGACAAAAAGTGTCCTCACATAGTTTCAAGTTAAATTCAAAGTACTGTAACTTTTGCATCCGATGTCCAAATTCAATCAAACTTGTTGGAAAAGTTGAGCCTTTTCTTCTAGTTTGTGTGTTAAAATTTTCAGATCAATCCAAGAGGTAATGATTTTCTGGAAGCCAATCAAAGTTCACAGGCTCGATTTGTTTCACCAAAGTGCACTTCATGGCTGCAACTTCGGGGGCTTGTATCTCCTTCATCCAAGGTTAGATTTCAATAAAATTTGTTGGGTTGGGTTTCCCTTGAATTCTAGTTATTGTGGTGAAATTTTCATGTCAATCCAAGTTGTTTTGAATGTTTGGGAGCAATTCAAAATTCAAAATCCCGCCATTTATGGACTATAGTGAACTTCGGCGGCTTGTATCTTCTTCATAAAATGTCCATTTTTAATAAATGTTTTTGTGTAAGTTGCGCATACTACTCTAGTTTGTGTGGATAAATTTTCATATCAATACAAGAATTTATGAATGACTGAGAAGCATTTTAGTAGAAGGAGGTTCAGCCCTAGATGTGTTTTTTGCAACTTTTCTTCCCTATTTTTGACATTTGCAAGCCATTTTGCAAACAAATTGAGTCAATTGAATGATGTTTTTTCCACCAATGTATTTGAATCTTGGTTTGGAATCACTTTGTAGTTTAAAGTTTTTTCATTTGATTAGGTTTAGAAATCAAATTTGGCCTCTAAATGTGTTTTTAGGAAAATTTCAGAATTCTTTTTCAACACTAAAACATTATAATCTAGTAATCTACACGGTCAAATGACTTCAAATTTGATCCATGACATCTACAACATGTGTACTACATGATTGTACGTTAAGATCTTTATTACTTAGTCACATTTATATTTATAACACTTCAAAAGCTAGGATGTTTTTTTACCCAAAACAGCCATGGGTGGTCTAGGGTGAACATCTACTGCAATCTTTTGCTTGGTGGGTTTTGGCCATCTTCTTGGAGACGTGGTAAATGTTAGTGAAACTTTTGAATACTGGTATGAAAGAACGTTGCACCTTGTTGTGAGTCCAAAGGCATCACGAAACCTGGTGGTTCTTTAAGTTGTTAGTCATGTTTCTTTTCATCGGGCCTTTTGGAGTTGAGAATCTCTAAAATGCTTTAGTCAGAATGTATAAGCAACTGACTGTCACTGCTGTTACAAGTGAATGGCCACCTTCAATTAAATTGGTGGATCCATCATTTTTGACCACCATCATTTCTTGCATCATTTGTTCAGCTCTGAATCATGACCCTGATCATCTCATTCTCACTCATTTTAATCTCTTTCTCAATGCTCCTTAGAAAACTTATTGTCAATTGAAAAATTCAATAAACCAGAAGCCCCTGTGTTGTCTAACTTCGTGTTGGTATGTTGTGCAGGTGAATGGCACCCTGCTTCAATGGGAGACAATGGGAGTCTATCCTCCATCTCGTGGCTCCCATAAGCCTGAAAAGCAAGGTGGAAGCCCCGAAAAGTGCCCAACCTAGAATATTTCACCTAGTATGAACCAAGACTTTGCATATATTTCTGTGAACTCTTTGGTTGATTTTTTTGCCATAGAAATCCGAGTCAGAAATCCACCGTGATGAAGTTTGAGGAGGACTATTGTGAATGGTGTGTTTTCTGCAACCAAGCTGAGTGAGAACCATTTCCTTGGAAGCATAACATTGTTAACCAGACCTTGGGGGTCACTTTTGCTCGCCCCAAATCAGGAGCCCCCACGGAAAAAGTACCTCTGCCACCAATCAGATTGCAACAATCTGATGAATTTGCTGTAGTAGTACCTGTAAGAGCCAATCACCACTTGATAATTATAACTTAAATCTCCCACAGGCATATAGGGGGGAATGATACCTCCACCTGGGGGGAGGCCAGGGAACTGGTTAGCAATGTTATGAGTCAAGACAATATGGTTCTCCCATACAGGAAACAGGGCCTCGGTCCAAAAGGTAAGCAGGTGTTAACTGATTTGAATTCATTTGTCATGCATGTAGCATTTAAACTTGTTTGAGGTCCCGTTGGCAGGTTCCAAACTGGGAGCCTATCGTCCATTGGCTGCTACCAAAGCTGGTGGTAATGTGGATCTTGAAGACTGTGTCTGGAATATTTTTGAGGTTGAGTTCAGGGGCAGTCTTTTATAATGGAACAGGAATAGCTAATCTAGGCCTGCCTTTTGTGGCTCCCTATGATCCAATTTTTGTGTGCAGAAATTATTGCAGGTTTCTTATCCCCAGAAGGACTAAGGTCCTACTTTGGGCTCTTTGAGAATTTGGCAAGGCCGTACTGACTTGATAACTTGCATTTCTTGCATGGCATTCTAAGGATTTAATCATCACGATGAAGAAGCTTTGTTTCAATTCATTCTGATGAGAATTGCAAAAGTTACAATGATTTTTGTTGTTTCTATGTGAAAGTTGTCTAATAATTATTATTTTAAAATAATTATTTTCATTTAATAGAATAGATTGGTACCTACATAATAACCTTGTAACCAACCTATTTTGATTAATGAGATGAAAGTTTTTTTTTAATTATGTGGGCAAATTAGAGCAAAATAAACATATAATGTCTTTGTGTAAGTCAATTTTCAAAACTTTTGTATAAAATCAAAAATATAGGAAATGTGTTGTTTACTAGAACTTTCTTACCATTGGAATTAACAATTCTCAATTTTATGTGAGTATCATAACTTATTCAAGATACAATTTTACTTTCATTATGGACCACCTTTCCCTTATAATAATTTTTATAAAGATGAATTTGAGGCAAAGGTAATATTTGTATGCAAAATTGTACATATATTAAAAAAGCACTTACGCATTAAAGAGTTAAAGTTTAGTACTGTGTCAATATCTAGATTTGTTTTGAAGCACATTCAACTGTGCTTGTTGATCCTTTTGAGTGAGATGCTCATAATAATAGGTCATTGGGTCTCAGCAAGAGTGCCTTGAAGGATCAAAAACATCATCAAAAGAAGAAAGAGGAAGATGGAGCATCCTAAAGATGTTTAGGAGCTCATGAATTGGTAGACTACATTTCCTTCTTCATTTTGAATTTTGAGACTTTTGTATGAGCGTGGTCATATTGCACTCTATTTGGGTTCTTATGAAGACCCCTTTGACTGGCCACTTTGTGTCCAATTCAATAAGACAGCTTGCCCATGTTTTGCCCCTACTAAAAATTGTTCCTACTATTGAACTATGAATTGTTACTACACTAATGAAAAGTAGTCTAGTGATGAATTGGTGTGAATTGGGATTTATTGTTGCACAAGTTTGAGTGATTGGAGACTATGTTTGAGTTGGAAGTAGATAAAATTTTAGTATAAACAATGTGGAGTTAGGAGTGGTGGCACAATTTGAGCTACCCTAGGCAATTACATGCACCATGTTCAATTTTAAGGTTTGCATGCCTTCATTTTTGAACTCCATTTGCACCATTGACGAGACCATTGATGAACAATTGTTTGACATTTAATGAGCTTCAATAGCATGCTACTACTGAAAGCTTTACAAATCATATATAATTCAATTTAAGTCTAACAATTACAAATCAAATTGTGATGAATGTATCTTCTCTCTTCTTCTGTGAAAATTTGTTAGAAAATGCTTTGATCTGCATAGAAGAGATCTTAAGACAATATGCTCTTAAATGAGTGGTTGTTGCCATCCTGACATATAGGAGGTATACAAATTCATTTGTGAAGGCCTAGAGCATTATGCAAATAATTTTGCCCCTCCTACCTTATAAGGAGGCATACAAATTCATTTGTGAAGGCTTAGAGCGTAATGCCAATAATTTTACTCTACTATAGGTTGTCTATAGTTTATGGTACAAATATTGTCAGATGTTGTTGAATTCAAATGTTGTTTGCTTAATTAATCCATAAAAAAATAGATCCATTGTGAGATGGTCAAACATCATGTTTGAGCTAAATTTAGACTTTTACATTGTATTCAAATATCAATCTTATATTTTTAATATGTAACATCGAGGATTGTCTATTGCATTAAAAAAATCCAATTTGTTTTGTGGAAAATGGTAAAAGTAAATTAATGAATATATCAATGAATTTGAATTTTGTTTAGAATAGGTACTAGTTGCAATGGAAATTGGTGTGAAGATTTATCAATTAATTATTCCATATTTTACATCTAAAACACCCTTGCTAATGACCTTCAAATCAAATGCCACTATCAAGCTAAATTTATCCTTCGATATAATCGATTTATAATTTTTTTTTAATAGTTTCAATTGTAAGAGAATGTATTTACTAATGATTTTAATTTTTCAAAATTTTAGACAAAAAAATCAAATTATTGTAATTTTTTAAGTTAAAAATAGAATAAGGTACATTATAGTAATTTGAATATTTTATCCTAAATGAAGGTTAAAATGGAAAATATTATCTTATAATTTAAATTTAAAAACCATAAGAAAGAAGAAAATATGAATAAAATACACACTATATTATATAATTTCGATTCAAGTACATAGTAGAGCTTGCAATTGCAATAATTCTTTCAATTTTAGGATTTTTCCAAAATTTTGAAATGGGGTGAAAACATGATTTATCAAGGATTAATTTTCTTAGTTTAAATCAACCCCCCTAAAATGGTTATTTTGAAATTTACAATCAAGGTTGGCCTAAGGACATCCATCTTTTGGATGCACAAACCATTGGGTGTAAAATCATGCTACCTTGAAATGCCCTAATCATTGAGACTACATGAACCTAAATTGATAGGTTGTACGAAAATTGTTTTCATGCTTTACAATTTTTATGCATTTCTCTTCAATTTGAAATTCCAAATATGCACCATTGGCTTCTTAGAGTATGATTGGCATGTGAATTCAACTCTTTGTTTCATATTGCATTCATCAACTTTCTAAATGTGTTGAGAATATGGTAGATTGAAGGTATGCAATATCTAAAGGACACCTACATTTATATGCTCAATATATTATAAGAGATTGGGAGGAAGCAATATCTAATTGTAGATTATCTTTGAGTTGACATTTTTCATTCTATTTAGTGTTGTTTTCAAAAGAGTGGTATTGTGAATCATGGTTGCTATCATGTGAGCCAAGAATCATAAGCACATCAGCATAGGAGTGTGTACACCTATATCATAGATGTCTATATTATAAAAACCTTCCATGATTATAGTGTATCTATATTATAATTGTCTATATTACAAGTGTTCATATATTATAAGCACCTTCAATGGTTAAGAAGTATCTACTTATACATACTACCATTGGTTCAATTTCAAGAAATGACATTGTATGTATGAATGTATTTCCTGTAGATCAAATGGTAGTAACATCTATCACCTTTAGCTTTTGAGCTCCTTGCCAACTCTTTGCACAACCCACAACAATAGTTATCATGTGAGCATCAAGATCGTATCATCAACACATATATTGATTTCTAATTAATGTTCCACACATCATTCCTTGTTTGTATGCCTACCTAGATACACTAGAAATCAAATTCTTAATCCACAAACAATACCAAACTAGACTACATAGCTTCATAAGAAAACACATACTTCTCACAGACATAAGAACTTGAGCAAAGTTGTTCAATTATAATATTTGTTGGTGGATGCTACAGAAAGCCTCACCATCCCAATCAAGTAATTAATTTCTCAAGAACAATGACATATGACATTGCAAAACAAGGCAAGGGATGACAAATTGAACTGTTTCATTTTGCTCTCTATCTTGAAAGTCCTCCAATCTTTCTCAGTCTTAAAAGTTTTCCAATCTTTCTTTGTATGCCTCTAGCTGAAACACTAAAGAACCAAGAGGCCCAACATGGGTCTCAAATGAGTTTCAAGTACCTCATATGTAATTTGCCAATTCAGAATCACTCATCTTTGGTCATGTTCAAGTGAAGAATGTCCCCAAAGAACAAACTAAGAGGCAAACAAAAAAGAAACTGAAAATGGAATGAAATATAAGATTTCAATTTGTAGTAAACCTGAGTTCAACTATGGTAGCCGACCCATACCTGATCACCCTCCTATTCTTGGCCAATAGACTGTTGTAATTCCAACCATAGGCTGTTGTAGTTCGCAAAGTTTAAGGAGCAATTCTGGCATATTAGGATTGGTTGCAACGCTGTGAATATTGCAACCAGCCCATGGTCGACTTTGCAATAGCCTACATCACCATTGTAGGTTGAAGAGAATCTTTCATTAAAAAATTCATAATAATTACATTTTTTGTAATAAAATTCTGGAAAAATATGCAATCCTTCCAAATTCTATTTCTGTACATGAGGAAAATTTAGCACTCAGAAAACATGTGCCCCAAATATGCGGAATTGCTTAAGTGATCAGGTATGGGTCGGCTACCATAAAGGGCTACCCAACTCAAAATTGACTTCTCCATCATTGGGAGTGAATTTGTTATTCAATGTGAAATGTCAAACCCTGTTTTGATGACGAGGTAGGGACCGATCTACTGAATAATGTTGAGAACACGTCTTGCCTGGAGGTTCAATCACGGATTCAAAACAATGCTAACATGATCTAAACCATTTCAACAATGACCAAGCAAGCAAGTCTCAGAATTGAACCCATCCAAAAGCATCACCATAATTGGAAACAAGAACATTCATGAATCCATCGATCATTTCACTAGTACCAATGGCGCAAGAGTTCTCAGCTAATAAATGTTCCATACATCATTCCTTCTAAATCTGCACGTCAAGAAATACATACCAGAAACCTTCATTCACACACTATATCACTGGAATGCTTAGTAGATAAGAAAACACTAATCACATGGAGTTTAATAGCAAATCTGTTCAATAAAATCAAATGCTATTGGATGATGCACAGTCATACCTCTGAATCAAGCAACCAACTTGACAAGCAAAATGACTAGCACAACAAGGCAAGAGATGACGGGCTGAACCAAGGATACAAAAAAACAAATCTTTGTATGTGTGACTGTCTACAACTTTTGAAGAGACTCTTCCAAAATGCTATGAAGGAAACACATTGGCTGAGTAGATAAGAAACGTCTTTCAAAAATTAAAATCAATGAAAGATTCAGTTCTCCTGTATTCCTGTCGCTACAAGATTTGTTCAGCAGCTCACAACCTTATCATATTTGTAGACATCAAAATGGTACAAACGTACAATAAGACTCTAATTAGAGCTAAAAATCCACACAAATGACAATAAGTAAGGAGCAAGCACACAACGTGCCTACAGATACAACTGCGCAAGTTCAAACCCTATGCATCGGAACATCCAACATATCCACAAATTTGTCGCAATAAAGTAAGAGCAAGCACTAATGAGTGTGATTTTCAAATCCTAGTAATAAGAACCGCACAATTTTTTATTCGGCAGGTTCCAAATCTCCCAAGGAGACTCTTGGATTAACCATTTAAGGACAAGCTAGTCATTGTCTTTTGGTTACAATGTAAATCATCTACTTATGAAACCCCAAAGCACTCATTGGAGGTCAAACTAATATGGTACTCATTGTGCAAGACCTTGGTGCCCTTTTTCATACCAAATGAACATTTGTTAATCCTCCACGGAATAATAGTTTGTCATCCATTGGTGTCCTCGGTGTCCTGGCGTCCTTCGCATCCTGGTGTCCTTGGACTAACTTCACCTACCATGACGGACTCCATGAGCACGTCATGTTCCCAAAGGTTCCCAAATAATTTTGTCAAGGCTGCCAGACGGTGTCAGCAAGAGTGATGCTTGCTTACGTCATGCTGAGCTCACCCCCAACTACCTCTGGAACCCCCACTCATCAACAGGGTTCAGTTATCTTATCCGCTGGAGGCTCCCCTCCCACTACGGGTCACACTGATTCGTAATTCTGACAGTCAGCTCTGGCGCATATGTCACATGAAGGGGTTGTCAGTTGTCACACTTTTTTCCAGAATGAAACTGATCGGTTCCCTTGGACGGAATGGTGTGAAATATTCCATATCATTTCAGTTCATCCCATCCCGAGATAATATCCACACCATCACTACAGTAGCTAAAGAACATGTGTCACAAATTTTTAGTGAAAGATTCTCTACAATGGTGTTATAGACCTTTGTATTTTCTAACCATAGGCTCATTGCAAAATCGACCAAGGGCTGGTTACAATCAGGGCTTTTTTTTTTGGTGAAATTTCGCCAGACTGTCAGAAATTTGACCTCTCTGGCTTCCTCCCTCCATAAACTCGCTTCTGTAGTGAAGCCAGCACAGGGGACACAGGTCCAAAAAAAAGCCCTAGTTACAATATAGACAGCCTTGTAGCCAATCATAATGTGCCAGAATTGCTCCTCGAACTACGCTACAACTTCACAAAACTACAACAGTCTATGGTTGATAATATAATAGTCTATAGATTGGGTATAGGAGGTGATTAGGTGTGGGTCAGGTGACCATAGTAACAAAATGGGTTATTGACAAACAATTCACGAAACAGGACTAATAACAAAAACAAATATTTCTAAATCCAACAAATAACATTCAATTCATTGAACTCAAAGTAAACATTTGTATTTTCTCACTACGCTTGGCAAGTCATGCATGATTTGTGTTTAGAAATGTGAAGACAAATCTTTATATACATTTGGGATGGTAGGGGGTACAACAAACAATGTGGGATATATAAATTATAATTCAGAAGGAGCTCAACCGCTTATAGTTAAGTCAAATTAACCCCTTAATGCCTCAATCCTTTTTCAAATTTTGACACATTTTTGCTTATATCTTTGTATAGTAATACCATTTACCAAAATTTCATGAAATTGGGCATAAAAGAAGGTTGTCTTTTCAAGATTCAAGTGTTACATTGGATGAATGAGAAGGTAGTTGGATGAAACGGCACCTACAAGTCCTCTATTCATTGTCTAGAATATGGACGTTGGTGCACTTAAGGATTAAAGCAAGAATTGTGTTTGAAGTAGATTTTTAGACCTCATTTAGTCATAGTAGAATAACATTTTTCAAAAAGCTTTGGACTAAAAAGAGTTGTTAAATCAATCTCAATTTCAACTTTAAAAATCTATTTGATGTTTCTAGCTTCCAGTCAAAAGTTATGGACAAATTTCAAAGACGGGTTGGAAGGGACATTTTCTTTTACATTTTTGAACATCCTCACTAAATTTTGTCTATAACTTTTGATTGGAGGCTTGAAATATCAAAAGGATTTTTGGAGATGAAATTGAGATTGATTTAACATATTTTTTTTTAGTTTGAAGCTTTTTTGAAAAAGGTTCTTCTACTATGTCTAAACGAGGTCTAAAATTCTACATTGAACATCATTTTGACATTTTGACAATGAGCAGTCAAGATCTCTTTCAAAATATCCCATACCTTTTGAAGAGTCACGGTGAACAATTGGTTTCAATATAAAAATGACATCTCCAACCTTCAATCCCTCAAATGTCATTGAATCAACTCCTTCAATGGGCCATCAAATATTAATCCTCATTGCCAAAGGATTAAATGACATTGGTATTTGATAATTGTGGATTCTTGAGATTTTTGACAAATCATCTTAACATTTCTTTGTTGAATTTTTTGGCTAGTACAAGATTTAGCAAAAATGAATAATATACACCATAAATCTACTACCACAATCATGGTACCCCCGTGTGGATGTTTTTCGTGGATGAAGCTTCCAGAGAGGAAAAGGTAGCCTCTCTAAAGGTTATTGAATGTTATGTTTGCCCAAATTGTAATTTAAAAATAATAATATGAATTTTTTTCCAAAAAAACGTTTTACTTTGTAATTTGCACCTTTGGTATAGATCTGATGAGTGGTGACCCTTTTGAGGCCCTATTATTTTTCTAATGAATGAGAAGGTATGGAGTGAAAAGAAGAACCAATAAATTTACCTCTAAATGACCAAGGCACCAAATTTTGGTGTTGGCAATACGTTGAAGTAAAATAAAATTTGACCAAGTTGCTATTTTCAATAGTTTATATTTTTGAAAAATTCTTTTTGAAGTCTAGTTTTAGCATCAAAAATTTGATTTTGAAAATGAATGATTATGATTTTTTCATTCAAGATTTTGTGCAAGGGTGTCCATTGCAAATCTTGATTTTTAGTGTTGATGGCTTTTGAAAATGAGCCTCAAATACACTATATCTTGAAGAAAAAATCACATTAGAAATTCATTCAAAAAAATTGTAGAGTAGATTTTGAAAAGCCATAAATTGATTAGAATTATGCATGTTAGGCCCTTGAACCTCATATATTTTGGTGACCAATTTTTTAGATTTGATATGTAAAAAGAGACGGATTGAAAGACTTTAAATCACTTTCAAGTTTTAACACACTTGTGATCAAACATTATAAGCTTTCAACCTAAAAGTGATATTGTTGTGTTTTATTTTCCCTTATGATCTCTAATATGTCTAGTTTAAATTTGTACTGTTACAATTCAAATAAAATTGATAAAACTTATCAAAATATGGGCATTTTGTTCAATTTAGAGCAAATTCCAAGAAGGTCAAAAAAAGCCTTGGGTACTTAGGGGTTAAAGAGCTCTTCTCCATGAAGAGGGTACAATACCTCTTTTGTGCCATGTGGAGAGTGAGATTTACCTATGATTGTAACTTCACAAGACACGAATGTAAAAGTAGAGTGTTTTTGTGGGTGTTGTTGATGTACACAATTTTCAAATAGAAGGAGTAGAAAGTCAAAACTAACCAAATTGAATCCTACAAAATTTAAAAAAAATTATATATGTGTCAATTTTTGAAATTTAACAATTTACATTATTAGCATATTATTTGGAACATCTTAAAATATTTGGAATGATTCTAATTATTTTGTGTTTTTAATCACATTAGATTGAACCTTTTGTTTTTGAAATTGCTAAAAATACAAATTTGAAAACATATTCTCTACATATAAATTTTTTTGTGTAGAGTAAAGATTATAAATGTTTAAGAATTCTTTTTACATCCTTACTATTTCTTTCATTGGAAAAACATTATGTTTGCTCCCTTTTCCATTAGACTAAATTTCCAAAATAAAAATTTAAATACTTTTCATATTGAAATTTTGAAAATAAAAAAATGAAATTAGTATGTAAACTTGTTACTCTACAAGATCCTAGCTTAGAAAATATTGAAATTTGTTTCACCCTACCAAGAATTTGCCATTGAAAATTTGAAGAGAACACATTGTGTCCTCTTGGTCCTTGAGGGGATAATTAGAGATGGTGTTACTTCACTTATCCATATTTGAGACCCCAAAACACGACCCAAACCTTCATTCATCGTAATCAAAATCACAAACCTTAACACCTGTAGTCAAAGTGTAGCTATGCACATAGCTGCTACTAGAGAAAATGACAAAGCTCTCCATTGATGGGGCTCTCCAATGACAACCAAGGTAAAATTGGTAAGCAAAATAAAAGCAAGATTAAAACTTTTCAAGCAAAAACTTCTTCACATCCATTCTCCACTTCTAGAGGAGAAAAATAAAATTCTCAACCTTCAATAAATGAACCCTGTGCAATTCAAGGAGAGGGTACCATGTCTCCATTATCTTAAGATTGAAAATGGGGAGAAGAAGGTGTGACAAGCCCTATTGTTGACCAATCTAAATTTTAAAACTTTATCGTCTGAAATAGCACTGATTAAAATTGAACTTCAAATTTTTATGTTTCTTATAATTTACTTCACAATTCTCCAAAAAATCTACAATCTTACTTCAAAATTTCTACAATTTTTGGAGATTTTCAAAGTGAATAATATAAAATATAAAATTTTGAAGTAAGATTTTCTTCAATATTATTTCACTTAACAAAATTTTAAAATTTGTGAAATTCTTACAAAAAAATTCTAAAAGAAATTCTCATTCCACTTACTAAAAATCTTGAAAAAATGTACTTGTATTCAAAAAAATTCACTAATAAGTTTGATTAAATTGTTAGAAAATAAAGAGGTGCTTTAACTCCTAAGTGCTCGAGCGACCATTTTATGGTCGCTGCCCAAATTCGGGCAGAATTTTCGGGCAGAATTTTTTTTTTTTCAATTTTTTTTTTTCTTAAGAGATTGGATTGTCTTTCAATATGTATATTCAAAACTAAGATCACTACAGTCAAATAGAAATTATAAGAGATATAGCACAAAGAGTCTAGAATTGGCTAGTGTTGAAAAACTTACTATTTGGGGAAAGTATTGATGTTCTCATTACTAAATCTTATGCATTTTTTCACAAATCAATAAAAAACACAATTTTGACCAATCAAAAAAAAATTCAAATGCTAAAGATAGAAATTGTATTTTTGGTAAATTTTTGAAGTTATATCTTCAAAATTCATTTGAAGAGAATCTAAAAATAATTTTAAAATTTTGACCATACGGATACTTTTTACTTTTCATGCTTCACATTATCTTCTTTAATGCAAACTTCAAAAAAATTATAGAACTTATATTTTATAATACATTTTTGTTTTGTTCAAACCCCTTGGGCTTTTAGGGGTTAAGAAATTTTAAATTTTAAATTTATGCAAATGTAATACATCTACCACAATATATCTAAAAAATATATTAAAAAAATTGGATATTTTGAGGTACAAGTAACACATTGTAGCAATAATTATAAGTATATATACAAAACATTTTGAGAAACACAATAGAATATGCAACACAAAACTAATTACTCTAAAATTAAAAGGGATTTTATTAATTACTTTTATTTGAGATGGTGAAAATATTGGAGTGATTAAGGCTTTTTATGATAATCATTTAACATGTTCATAAATTTTTGAATTGTTAAAAATAGGTCTCAAACAACAAGGTTGAAGTTTGAAAATGTCCATTTTGTCTCAATTTAACAAATACATCCATGTAAAATAGTGATATTATACAAACTTGGCATTTTTATGTTTAAATCGTGTGGTTTGAAATCTATACTTGTTCTAAAAAAGGATGAAAACTGGAGCATGAAAGAATGCTATTTTAACAAAATTTCTTATAATTGTAGAATTATCCATTGTTGTTACTTTCTTTCTTGCCATTTGCATGATCTACAAGATATTCCAAGAAAACTCATTTGCAAGCATCACTAATGGCCTTTGAAAAGACACAGCCCCTCGCTGCCCTTGGATTGAATTAGAAAAACAAAACACTAGATTCACCCACCCTTTAAAAAAACAAAAACAAAAACAATATGATATAGATACTATATATATGAAATGCAAACAAAACCCATACAGACGCCATACACAAAATATGAATGTCTAACATACACAATATTGATATGGTATATGTAGATAAATATTTTAGAATTTTTGTAAGTTTTTGAAGTAGAAGACAAATAATCCAATGTGTGCTAATCCTAAGTTGAAGTATAAGGGGTAGTCACACCTTTTTCACTTTGCACTTAGAAAATGGAGAATGAGAAGTTGGTGAGGGTTTGGAGGAGCCAATGGGAAGCCACAGTGGGTGAAGAAGGTGTGACACCCCTAAGAGATGTGTTGAGAGTGGAGAATGAAAAAAGTGGAGAAGCAACTTACCTAAACCTAAGATTAGACGTAAAGTTGGAGGAAAATCGGCAACAACAAAGGTAAAGCGGCAATGAAAGGTAAAAGTGTAGAGCACAAAGGAATCTTCTTATGTGGATATATTTTCCGCACTCCCAATCTTCACCTCAAGAGGTGAAGACTAGGAGTACGGAAAATATATTTAACTAAGTATATTCTACCAACATGAAGCCAACCCCAAGCCGCCACCTTTCCATTCTCCATTCTCCAAGTGCAAAGTGAAGGTGTGACTACCCCTATAGTGCACAGAATCTAGTCAAATAGACATACAAATGTGGAGAGGACTATTAGACAATCAAATGAGGAAGTTAGGGTTAACTTCAACCAAAATAGTTAAACAAAGAAACATGCAAGTTCTTGGAGAGTCATTTACTACTAAGATGGATGCTGCTCAAAAGAGAAGTGGACTATTGGAGAAGTACAACATCAAGGCAATGGGAATTGTGGTGGTGCAAAGTGTGAAGACTAATAGACTGTAAGTAAAGGTTGACCATATAAAAATTAACTAATAATCAATTCTTTGTGTTATGTCAATTGTCTAATTGTTAACGAATTGGGTTCTTGATTGGTTTATGTTTGTTTTGTCTTTTGTAGCTAAGCTTTTTGTGAAATTTCAAGTATCTAAATTTTTGCCAATGATTGGTGTTAGCTATATTAAGACAATTAGTCAAGGATTGGAGTTTTCACTTGATTTCAATTGCTAGACAAACTATTAATTACTTGTTCTTGTTATGAATTAGCAACCAGAGAGTGGTACAAAAGAAAGAGTTAAGTAAATGCTAAGCCAGTGATTGACAATATTTCTATCTGTTTATTAGTCAAATTGAATAACTAAAGGTTGTGATGATAACATTAGATGGGTTTTCCCTACCGGGGAGGGCTGTAAGTTCCCATCCCCGAATTTGGTCGAAACTGCCGAAACAAGCCGTTCGCAGGCACTGTTGACCTGGCAAAACGACTGCCACGTCCTTTTTAAAAAAATAAAAAATATAAAAATATAACTTTGTTTTTCATTTTAAGAACTTTAAATTTTATTTTATTTTATTTTATTTTATTTTATTTTTGAAAAAAACAACAACCTGACACCCGCATTCGATGGGGGCCGGGGGAACGGAGCTGGGAACGGGCCTGAAACGGCCCTCCAGCCCCCCCAAATTCCATCTAATGTTTGATTATGGTCTGTTGTTATGTCAATTAGATGACGCCGAGATAGCTATGGTCGTTTCTTGATATGGTTATGAATGAGAATTTATTTTAGAAGACAAATAGATTGAAAGTATTATGCAATTAAGTATGCTAGTGATTGGCAATGATCTTTAATTTTGGTCCTAAGTCTAATAGTAGTTAAGTTCAAACTTTGTTTGTGTTGTTTATTCAATTTCAAGAAATGAATAATTTTGGAGTCAATTTGACGGGCATTCGATCTTCTATTTGGATGGTCTAGTTGTCCAAGTAAAGTCAGATAGTAATGCAATGATATATTTGGCTACTCTAGAAGAGTATTAATTGATGGAAGTCCAAGTGTTTATTAATCTATGATGACTAATTGATTGTGTAGGTGACACTATGAGTTGTTATTATTGTAGTGAAGTTGTCTATGGAAAAATTTGGGTAAGTTGTGCAAAATTGGGAATGATTGGTTGTTGGAGATTATGAGTCAATTAGACAAAAAGTAGTTGAAGTTGTTGAGTCTAATTGATCTGCCAATAAGTTTCCAAATTTATGTGTGAAGTTTGTAAAGTAAAGATGTTAAAGGAGTAACCTTGTAGATTAATTGTTAATTTGTCATGTTAGGGAGTTAGTAAGGGCACTATGTATAAGTCAAATTGTCAAGTGTTTAGAAAGAGACGAACTGACCATTGATGACAAGTGATGATGTAGAAAACGTGGAGCAAAATCTTTTGTTTTAAATAGAATCTTTGTGTACTTTCGATGTGATCTTATATTGGAATTTGGACAAATTGACCATAGTAAATAAAACTTAGGAAAGAATGAGGACCAATTCACAAAGTGAGCTAAGAGCATGGTGACATTGTTAATTCCAACACGGTGAGCTAAGAGCGTGGTGACTAAATCCAAAACAAGCTTGTTAAATTGTAAATGTAATTTGTGGACTAAGAACATGGTGAGCTAAGAGCATGGTGACTAAACCCAAAACAAGCTTGTTAAATTGTAAATGTAATTTGTGGGACGTGGTATAATTGACTTGTTGATGGAGCTTGAAAAAAGATAGTGAATATGTCTATTTGACCATATATATAGATATAGATATAGATTGTGGGATCTGATTAGGTCGATAAAACATGAGCCATGACTATTTGACAAACCTTAAACTATTTGACATTAGAATCCTAGTGTAAGATTGAGATAACATGTCCAAAGTCTGTATTCATAGGTAATGGACGGAAACTAAAATAGGTTAAGACGGAGAAATACATCCATATCATATAATTGAACATGCAAATGGGATTTTATTATTTGGTTATAAAGAGTGAGTGATTTACCTACATAAAAGTGACCTTAGATACAAAACGATAGACTATTTGACCTTCCCCAAAATAAAAAACCACCACTAGGAGATTCTTTGGTTTTTGTTTCCCGAGTAATCCCATGCTATAGTATGACATATGGATACAAATATGGTATATGGTATATGTAATTGTTAATCACATATTGATTGCAATCTAACATGTTAAAAAAATATAGATAGAAGGGTAATAGAAATACATGATATGTAGATAATTATAATGAAAAGTCACTCAGTCACTCATTAACTGAGTCAAAGGCATTGATTTCTATCTCCACTATCCCTTCAAAATAGACATACAACCCCATCACAATGTTGTTGATTGAAAATGTAGTCACATATAATTTGGTGGGATATTGGGAATTTAAAATAATTCATATTGAAAAGTGACAAATAGCACTACTAAAATAGCCCGCATCTGTTCATATATGAAGTAGGTTCCCATCATTGTTTTACACATATGGAGAATTTCATTAAAGTAGAACCATTCTACAACCAATGGGGCTAGTTTGTGAGCCTAGAAATGTAAGCCTATAGCCTTGAGCCTTGAGCCTTTACAACTATTGGAGATGTCTATAACATACATACTTATAATATAAATATCCTATAAATATGGAAGGTGCCTACAATATAGAAGCCTAGGCCAGGGTTGCTAGTGTGCAAGCTTGAAAGCATGAGCTTGTGAGCAGAAAAAAAAAATTCAAAAAATTAGTGAGGTGCCCATGACCGTGGATGTACCTATGACCGTGCATGCACTGAATTTGTATTTCCAAGAATGATTAGTTCATTGTTCTTTCAAATTTTGAGTGACTTATGAATTGAAGGAAAAAAACATGCTTCAACATTTGCATTTCCTTTAAGCACTTTTTGTCTATTTAGGAACTACCCATGCGTCACTTGCTCATATTGTATTCATTTTGGAAAGACACCTCTATTGGAGTATTCTTTTTAAGGGACAACCTAGTATTTTTCATAAATAAAAGCTTTGGTTTGTGTTGATTTTTTTTCTTTTGACACCCTCTTTTTTATCTTGGAAGCTCACTGGATGGTGTAAATATATGGTTTATTCCATTCATGAAGGCTTTTTGGATGGTGTGAACATTATTTTCTTTCTCACACTCATTTTTTGTATAAAACTTATTTAGAGGTACGTAGATTTTTTACATTCTATGTTTTGGTAAGGTACGGTGTTTGTTTTGAAATGATCTTTTCATCTCACACCTCATCTTGCTCTATAAGACTTTGTTGCAAGAATAACTTCTTTCCACCCCATATTTTTTACGGAAACACATATGGAATAGCATGAATATATATTTGTCATTCTCACACCTAATTCTCTTTGATTTAAGAACTATAATTGCTACACATATTTTTTTAGGACACCCTAATTATTGAGGTAGAGGTTATTTGCTTGATGTAAGGGGATAATTTGTTTAGGGTAGTAATTGTTCTTGATGCGTCACTTTGGTTACATTAAATTTGTCTAAATGTTAAACATTAATTTTGGAAGTAAGATTTCATTTTGGTTTTATGATGACCTTTATTTTTGCCCTTCAACTTCTGGATATTCCACTTCAGAGGCTATGAATTTCCTTATTTGTCTTGATCCTTTTTATGGGGGATAAAGACATCTTGTTAACTTGTTTAGGGTCGATTTGTAACGTATACTACCTTGTTGGAGGCTACACACTTCACTTGGTGAGAAGATATTTTTCTGCTTCAAACTATTTTTTTATGTTTAGGCAGTTGAACTAGTGTACATTTAGTTGACTCTTCCTTTTCCTTTCCTAGTATTGAAGACCTCGTGGATCATATTCAATTGGTAGACAATACCTGGAATGCAAGGGTGTCAAGGTAAATTAATCACACAGCATGTAGCTATAAAATACACAAATTCAATCATCATGAAAATCAAAATATAATGGTTTGACTCATAAAACACGTCAATCTCTGTGAGCTTCCAATTTGTCACTTGGGACTTATAGTTTTCTTTTTTTTAGATTGTTACAAATTAAGTCATAAAATTATACAAAAAAATCCCAAAAGAGTGTAGAACCAAAATAGGTATGTCACATGCTAGTGTAGCCTTTGGTCATAAATAGACTTTTATCCTTAAATACCCCCCAAACCCACTTATACATAGGTTAAAATCACATTGTGGTGGGAATCAACAAGTTTATAGAGAATCTACCTGAAATAGCCTAAAATCTAGTGCATGTGACCATGCTTGGCTAAATTGGTCCCATGAGAAATAGAGAGATCCTTATGAAATCTCCAAAGATAGATTCCAGTTTCCCCATCCCATCGACAAAAGATTAGGAACCACAATTGTTAAAATGTAGGTGTTACTTTTTCAAGACAGGCCATACGAAGAAATATACGGCCACCGGATGGTGCTCTAGAATCGGAAGCATGTCAAGTAGTCAACGGCAAAATCCATTTGCTAAGATTTCCTCATATGTGAAAGATTCCCTGACTGTTGGTAATTCAAGGAAGGTTAGTTTTACCTTTCTACCATCCGTGCCCAAGATTGACGCCAAACTTGGCACGTGCCTTGTAAAATTCCATGAGAGGTTCTTTAAAAGGTTTTGGAATTTTTTGACTTGCAGAGATACCCTTTTTGGACGGTCAAACCGTTTAAACCCACGAGCGAAAATTCGCGTGAAATTCCCGATTGCGGTAAATTCTCACTAAAAATTAGGTTAGTTTCTTTTATGTTAAAAACATGCCCTGACAAGTTTCAAAGTATTTTGATAGCAGGAGGTGGCCGAATCACCAAACATTCCTCCAAATATCAATTATGGTGGGATTTTTGTGGAGTTGACCGGCATTCCGGGAGCATACAAAGTTGGAATGAAGTCATCAAGGAGTCTTTTCTTACTCCCTAGATCTCTCCTGACAACCCTATCTAGTTTCCTTGGTAAGAAAAGGTAGCCTCCAAAAGTTAGATTTTTTATCCTTTTATTGATCCAAGTTGGCGTTGGTTGTTGATGGGTTTTTTGAGAAGAATACAACAAGTCCCCCCCCCGAAAATGGCCTTTTGAGGCCAATGGCGCAATCTGTTTGTCATTTGGAATTGAACTCCAAAAGTTTTAGAGTTGGACCAACGTGACTCTAGAACGGTCAAACCTTTGATGATAAGGATGAAATCCTTGAGGTCAAGATGAAAATCCTAGAAGATTAGGAAGAAATATAAGTTAATAAGGTAACCTAGGTAAAAAGGGAGGATAAGATGAGGCCCCGGAAGAGTATAAAAGGGAGGCCCATCTTCCTCCTCAAATCACCCCCTATTTTTGTTTTAGGGTCTGTGGGTCCAAGTTAGTTTGAGATTTACTTGGCATTTTAGGCCAAAACCTCCCTCAAGGTGTTTTTGGAGCACTCCTTGCTCCATTGTTGTTCTATTTCAAGCTTTTGAGGGTCTTATTGATCATTCCATCTAGTTCTTGTGTTTGTGTGAGACTAAAGTGCTAAATCAAGAGTTGGCCGGGTATTTTGTGTGATTAATTTGGTGTGCTTGGGTCTCTCTTTCGTTCTTGTGGTGTTTTGTACTAACTCTAAAGATTACCCCCCACCGTACTTTAGTGATGCCGCTTTGGGGGGCCTTTAGTGTATAGTGGAGTAGTATTAACAAAGAGGAGTGACCTTAGTCAGAGCACTACAATAAAAGTAGTGTTTTATGACTGCAAAATATGACTGCAGTGAGTCATAAAATCGAAAAATATAACTCATGCAGAAATCATTGTAGATGACTTGGAACATGACTGAATCTAGTCATTATCAACAAGTCGCTTCAGACATTAGTCATATTTTGAGTCATATGGGTTGGGGGTATAATTAGTCATAATTAGCCATATTTTGCCAAAGTGGCATATACGTTGACTATCCTTGGGGGCTTGACTTTTTTTTGAGCTACCCGGGCAAGGAAAAAAAATTCCTACGTGGCATATGACTTTGTTTAGTTATATTTTTGGCTGACGTGAAATATGACTATGGTGAGTCATATTTTGGTTGATGTGGAATATGACAATGATGAGTCATATTTTGGCTAATGTGGAATATGACTATAATGAGTCATATTTTTTAATGATGTGGAATATGATTGTGATGAGTTATTTTTTTTGTTGATGTGAATTGTGGAATATCACTCTTGTGAGTCATATATTCTGCTATGTGGAAAGTAACTCTCATGAGTCATATTTTTTAATGATGTGGAATATGAATATGACTCTTGTGAATCATATTCTTTGCTAATGTGAAATATGACTCTTATGAGTCATATTCTTTATTGACATGGTAGTTAATGTGGATGTCATTAGTAATTTTATGATTGATTGTAGTCATATTTTGGGATGTGTAAGGTTACATTTTGACACACATAAGTACTAGCATTATATGACTATAACTAATTATCTTTTGACCAATATATATTGTGAAATATAACTCAAGCAAGTGATATTTTGAATAATTGAGAGTCATATTTTTAAAATTTGTATGTAGTTTGTAATTGGGGTGATTGAGGTCCAAAATAGCTTTATTTACAAACTACAATTACATTTTTCATGCATTTCAAATGGACATGACACATTGTAATTATACATCAAAATGATTTAATAATTGAAAAAAACACTTCATGTAGTTAAAAATACATACACACGATTTTAAAGATATACATGAGATAATCATACTGGAGAGGAAGAATGCAAGAAGGAATGCAACTCTATTCATTGAATGACATTTATTAACCAACAATATAAAACATACACTATAAGAAACCCGCGTTTTAGGTGATGTTTTGTAATTTTTTCAGATGGATTTTAGGTGACATCAGAAAAAACAACTTGTGTTTTTTTGGCAAAAATCACGTCAAATATAACATGTGGATGTTATATTGAACGTGATTATTGACAACAAAACACAAGTTGTTTTCTCTGATGTCACCTAAAATCTATCTGAAAAAATTACAAAACGTCACTTAAAATGCGGGTTTCTTATAGTGATATATATCACAATGAATCATTTACAGAATCCAATAGGGCCTATATTCCTTACAATAATGTGAAGATGGCTCTATTGGGTTGCAAGTAGCCTCCAACAACTTTGTTTTAACTTTTGGTGCTTGCATATACAATTAAAGAAATGAGAGGTCAATTTTTAGTGAATGAACAACAAAGCTCAACCTTCAAAGGTTTACAACAACGCAAAATATGTAGCACAAGTTTAGAGTAGGAAGAATAAAAATGGTGATGAAGGAAAGAAAAAAAAAAAAGTGGCAATTGCTAAAAGATAACAACAAACAAGACTTAAGATGCAACAAGAAATAACAACTAAGAAGCAATAAGAAACAAGTGTTAAGAAGCAACAAAAAGAAAGAAGAAGTAAGAACTAAAAAGCAATAAGAGGAAACAAACAGCAAGAACTAAGAAGGAGTTAAAATGCAAGAAGAAGAAATAAGATTCATAAACTAAAAAGCAACAAGAAGCAAGAGCAAAGATGCAACAAAAAACCAACAACTAAGAAGCAAAAAACAAGTAACAACAAGAGCTAAGAGACAACAAAAGGCAAGGAAGAAGAGCTAAGAGAAGTGGCAGCTAGGGTTTCAAAAGCCTAAAGAAATGACAGCTACGAGTTCAAAACTCTAAAAAAGTGGTGATTAGGTTTGAAAATCCAAAAAAAAATTGGCTAGGATTTCAAAATTTTAAACAATGACTTGTCCATATTTTTTTTAGATTGACCGTATTTTTCCTGGGCTACCTAGAAATAAAAAATGTCACTCCCATGAAAATATGACTAGAAATATGACTCAACGTTCCCCAAACATGTTCCCTATGTTTTCTATGAAAAACCAATGGACGTATAATATACACTTGTAAAGTACAAGGTTCAAAAATGACTAGCAGTTATATTTGCAATCATATTTCTCCCCAAGGTGTTGGCATCCAAGAATATGACTGTGAGCAGTTGCCAATCATCTTTAGTCATAATTTTGCAGTCATAAAACATTGCTATTGTTGTAGTGGAGTCTTGTCGTAATACTAACCTTCACAAGGGTGGAGATCCTTGTGGTCTTCACCAACTAACCCCAATAGAGTTTTTTTGTAGGTGTGGGTCCCTCCAGGAGCCTTAGATTGCATGTTAAAATTGCCATTGACGACGGATTTTCAAACCTAGGAAGTGTCAAGGAGCCTTAGACTTGGTGTTAAAACTAAAGCTACGGCAGAGCTTTGAGCCTCCACCTTCCTTAGGATCAAAGTTTAGTTTCCAAAACGTCTTGAAAGTTTAGCGTCCAAAATTGTTACGAAAGTTCCCCTAAGATAGAAACCACAAGAACCTCCCTCCCTCTCTTTGCGATGACAATTCTTTTTTTTTTGTGTTTTTTTTGTTTTTTCCCCCTTGTTGGGAGAGGCCATCCAAAAGGAAGATCCACACTTTGACTGGCCAATTTGTCCAAGCTCTGCCTTGTCGGGGGTTCGGAGGTCTGTCTATGGTTCTGCCTAATCGGAGGTTGTCTGGGGTTTTTGCCTAGTCGGGGGGTTTGTCCAGAGTTTTTGTCTAATTTGGGAGTCTCATGCTTGTCTAGTTAGGGGTCTCGAAGGTTGTCCAAGGTTTCTACCTAGTTGAGGGGTCTGTCTGGGTGTCTCAAGTTCTGTCCAAAGCCCGCCTAGTTGGGGATCTCAAGAGTCTATCCAGGGTTCGCCTAGTCAGGAATTTGTCCAAGGTTCTGCCTAATCGAGGAGTCTCAAGGGCTGTGAGGGCCTGTCTGCCTCTTTAGGGGTCTCAGGGGTCTATTCAGGGTTTGCTTAATTAGGGGTCTGTCCAAGGTTCTACCTAATTGGGGAGTCTTAGGGGTCTGTTCGGAGTCTATACAGGGTTTTGTCTAATTAGGGATTCTCGGGGGTCTGTCCAGGATTCTGTCTAATTGGGGGGGCTCAGGGTTTGTCCAAAGTTTGTCTAGTCAAGGGTCTCATCAGTGGTCTGTCCAAGGACTGGTTGCCTAATCGAGATTCCCTTGGCGATCTAATTGGAGTTCACTGGGTCTCGACTATAGGGCACACGCTTACAATCCGTCACAAGCTTGTCCCTCGAGCTACCACAACCATCTACAAGCAGACCAAGACTCACAACTAGACTATGGACATTGTCACCAAGAAGGGAAGAAAGAGGGACTAGCATCATTCTACAAGTCTTCTAATACGCCTTCACTTCACCAACTCTACACCACCTTCCACCACCACTAAATGAAGTAAGGAAGAAGGAAGGGGAGCACTAAGTAGGAGAAAGGATTAGAGGAAGATCTTAGGAGCCTTCAAGGCTCTTAGGATTAGTCAACGGTAGCTGCTCGAAGGCCGTGCACATTAGAAGACATAAGAAGGATGATAAACCCCCCATGGGGCGTAAGGGCCTAGTGTAAGAATTAGCGTAAGAATTAAGGTGGGCTTAAATAGGATGAACATTAGTACAGGATAAAAAAAAAGATGAGGCGGAAAGAAAAGGGAAAAAATTAAAGAAAGATTTGTTCTTTTTTCGTGACCATAAAGATTGATTATCAATAGGTACTTGACCATTGGGCCATACATATGACTCACAATGGCAAAGGAGGGAGACTTGACCAACTTGATCATGGATCTCCATGCTGGGTAAGACCTCAGACTTTCCTTCCTAAACCAGCTCATCAGGTGTCAAGTACTAGGTAGGGCCGAGAGCTAGGTACAAATAGGACATAGTTTAGGCCATATTTGAATAAAGAAACTTAGAATAAATATCAAGAGATTTCCAAAAACATAAAATATGTAGGAATCGGAGTCACAACGCAAAAGATATAGATGGATGAAGTTTAGAACCAATAATTGATGAATTTTTGGAGTTCTCATCCATCCAAGTCGAAACGTGGTACTTAGATAGATTATAGGAAGTCAGATCTGCAGGTCAAATCTCACCCCCATTTGGCATTAGGAACCCCTAAAAAGTTGTGGATGAAGTTTGAAATGCCGCTTGGCCAAAACTTCATCCGCCCATAACTTTTCACTAGGGTGTCCAAACTAGATGAACTTTAGGTTTTTAAAAATGGAATGAGATGGACTCTTAACTTAGAGGTCTAGCTTAGACATGGAAGGAATTTAGTATAGGACTCCATAGCGTAACAATTAGTATAGAAGGTAGCCAACTTTGGTCCTCTAAGGATCACAATCAGAACAACAACCATAGGAAGTTAACAAAGATCCATTGCTTGGAAGGCACAATGGACCAACGTTAGGCACCCACTAGGATAGAAGTTTATCATGGAAGTAGAACCTAGTTGTGTTCACCTATTTACTAAGGGTGGATAAATAAGCGCCCACGAGGTACTTCTGCAAGATGGATGTCAACAAAGACAAATTCAATCATGCACTTAGTTATAGCGTCAATGAGTTGAAGCTACTTCTAGTTCAAGTAGGAATTATTATAGTTCCCGAATAGGAATAGGCACATTTTTAAGTGTACTTCATTCGTATTGTATTCATTTAATTATATTACAATTGAAATGATTTGAAGACCAAGATATTGAAAATGTGTAGGCATTTATGAAGTATAGAAAATTAGGAATATGTCTCATAACTCTCATTAGTACAGTGTTCTAAGCTGAGTTCATGTGAATGATCCTAAACCCTATTTAGTTTTATCTATATGAATATGAAAATCATTTTCATTCAAACCATTCTCAATTATTTTGGCCTACTTTATTTTTTTTCTTAATCCTTTATTCTCCCTTGTCCTTTCCTATTTTTTCTGTCTCTTCTCACTTTCTTTTCCTATCCTTTATATTTTCTCTTTCCTTCCTATTTTTTTTCATTTTCCCATTTTTTTCATTTTCCTTCCATTTCTATTTCCATTTGTTTGTCGTTTCCCTTCTGTTTCTATTCCTCTATTTTTATTTCCCTTCTATATATTTTGATAATATTTTTCCTTCTTTCCCCTTTTCTTTTCATTTATTTTATTCCTTGAAGTTCTCACTTCCTTTATATCTGTGAATCCAAAAAGAAGTTGATTACATGGGAGGTTGGAGTAGCGACGCTGGTTGCAGGCGGAGCTATGGCATCGCCACTTTGCAGATCTTCTTGTTTTTTTCAAGGACTTTGTCACCTCTAGAAGAGTGATGCTGTCGACTAGATCTGCGTACACCTTGGGCGTGCGATTGGTGGTCTCAGATCCAATAACGGACCACCTTGACCTAGTTAGATAGCTTTGTTTACACTGGTTCCGAACCCTAAAATCTTATCCACAGTTATAAGATTGTTGCTAATCGTACTTAGCTTAGATGGACTCTTACCGTGATGCAGTTCGGAATGGTAGAATGTACACTGTAGATCAGTTTATGGAGCTTCATCGGAAACATGCTAGGAACGCAAGAACGAGATACCCCTCCACACAAGCGAAACATCGACGTCAGGATTCGTCAGACAAAGGCCAACGCCAGAGGCAGAGGCAGAACCACAGAAGCTAGGAATACGGCGCCCCGCAACAAACAGCCTCAGATCTGCCCCTCCTTCACAGGAGCCCACAGCAAAATCGTAGATCTCGGCACGAGCCCGCTGCGCAGGAGGTGCCAACTCACCGCGGCCCACACCCCAATCAATCTTCAACTATGGTGTACGAATTTGGCCCCCATCTCAGGCAATGGAACTGGAAAGGAAGATTAGTTCAACCCAGGAAGGTACTCCCATACACTATTCTAGATTCCAATGATCTTGGACAAGAAATTATGCATTTGAAAGACCACGTAGTTATTGCTTGCTTTATTGGGGGAAACATTGCTAGCTCCACCATCCACTTGTGGTTGGAGGACTTGGGACGCCAGATCTTCCCAAACTTCGTGGTGCTACAGAAGCCAGCCGGAAATGGTTTTTTTATGTCAAATTAGATTGTGCATCGGCAGTCAAGAAGACTTTGGATCTTCGTCTACATAGCTTTAAGGGAGGAGCAACGACTTATCAACCCTGACAAACCTCCTTTGACTCATCTTCACCACAAGGAAATTTTTTCCTGTATTGGCTCACCATTCAAAACCTCCCGCTAGAATATCTCTCGTTTTCACCTACCATAGCTAGCACCCTTGGGAAAGTACTTGAGTCAGATATCCCTAACCCAACCCTAAGCGCCCATAGGTTTTGTATTGCACTGAATCTTTATCAAGGCTGGATTCATAAACTCTGCCTAACGGACGCCCAAGGCATTGCCGAAGTTACAGTATCGTATGAAGGTATCGAGCTGTGCTGCAACTAGTGTCTAGATCTCACCCACTCGACTAGAGACTACCCTAAAACTAGACCGACTCCATCAGAAAAAAAAGAATCAGTGTTCTCTGAAACTAGTATCCCCCACCTTGATTCAAGATCTAATGTCGCTCAGAACATCCAAACACCTAGAACGTCGACTAGCGCCCCGTCCAAGAACAATACCAGCCAGAGATATAACCACCACAGCTCTCGCCAAAGCCAAACTCCAGACTCCCCTTCGATGCTTGATGCAGATGGCTTCACTTCGATGCATTATCGAGGTCACACACACCGACGAGGGAAAGCTCCTTCTCCCGCTAGCTCAAGCTATTATTGGGCACGCAAAGTGTCAGCAAAATAAAGACGAGATGAACTTGGGAATTCCAACAGCCAGCCTACGTCGAAGATGACTGAATCTCCAGCCATTCTGCACCCGGTCCCCCTCCTGTTGGTTTCCCCTGTCGGTCGAACTTCAACTTATCACCTCGAACCACTAGTCAACAAACCTCAGAAAAAAAATAACGATACCTTGCCACCACCACCACCCTTCATGCCCCACCATAAACCTGCATACATCTCTGACATAGACTCTACCCCGATGGAGATCGAAATCCCTATTATTTACAGTCTTCGCACAGAACCTCTAGTCTGATCCAATCTCTCTTTCCCCAATACCTAGTTCCTCTCCGAATCCCATCACCCCTCCATAGATCGACCCTGCCTTTCAACTAGCAGACCTAGGTAGAGATAAACAAGATTCACTAGCAATTATTCATGTTCCGATACCACATAAACCTTACCATACATTATCTAACTCGATAATTTCTTCCCCCCCATCCACCAACACCTTAGACCTTGCTGTGGCAGCTGCATCTCAAGCTTTTCGCCACAGAAATAACAATCCCATTCCCCAATCATTTGACCCCTCCCCGGATGAAGAACAGTTTGAAGATGCCCTCCTTAATCTCCCAGATCCTCAAGGGAATCCACGACCCAACTCGCCATCCACGGATAGTGGGTCCACACTAGCTATTAGATTGTTTCATCATATATCGGGCTCCCTCCTGGTGTGGCCAAATGAGGATCCCGCTCCGTCTACTTCACGTGCAGGGGGAGAGTTATCATTGAGACAAGTTAAAGCCACAGCCCGAAAGCGCAGAGGTGAATTATCCAAACACATGCAGGATAGGGTGGAGCTGGTCACAACCGACCCTACCATGGATGTGTGGGAATACAGAAGAACAAGAGCCACGGACCGTATAGAGAGCGCTAGGAAAACTCTCGATCCGCGCAACAATGAAGATTAGAATCTTATCTCAAAACATCAAGGGCTTGAATGACCCCTCAGCAGTAGATAACCTCCGCAATTATATCCACAAGAATCCAGTAGATTTCCTTTTCATACAAGAACATAAACTTTGAGGGGTGGGCGCCCTAAATCTTGGGCGTAAGGTATGGAAGAGAGCAACAACATTGTTCTCTGATGCTGAGCTAGGCTATACACTAGACGGAGACCAAGCCGGCAAAGGAGTAGTGGCATCCTTCATCACCCCTAAATGGTCCAACTTCATTTCTCAGTCAGGTTTCCTATTCGGTGGAAGGGCCATCTGGTTCATCCTCTCGAGGATCCTAGGAGGTGATCTGGGCTTCGTTAACTTATACGCTCCCAATCACTAGAAGAAAAACACGTCCGGCACAACCAACTACTATGCAACTAGTGCCCTATGCAACTGTCATGCAACTAGTTTCCTCTCTATTTGCACCAAATCTAATGTAGTTGTTTTGTGTCATTGTTTTACAACATTCATTCATTGTTTTAGTTGCAAAGTAGTCATTCTGTAGTTGCAAAAAAAGACTAGGAAACAACTAGTGTCCTATGCAACTATTATGCAACTGTAAAATGACCATAGTTGTTTCCTAGTTGTACGCTAGTTGTTTCTTAGTTGCACTCTAGTTGTTTCCTAGTTGCTTTCAAAGTTCATTTCCATTCGTGTTATATCATTTGACCCATATCAATTGTAAAGAGTACCATTAGATTGAACATATAAGACTTGTAAGTTGTTATAGTCTTATGTAATGAATTCTTTTGATAGAATTCTAAGATTTCTATAATTTGTGGGTTTCTACAATTTGTAGATTTTGTATATAAGAATTTAAAAAATAATTAAAATTCAAGAAATTTTATAATCTAGGAAATTGAATTTTGAAATCTAGGAAGAAGGTAGATCTGAAATTTTGAAATCTAGGAAGAGGGTAGATTTGAAATTTTGAAATCTAGAAAAAGATAGATTTGAAATTCAAAAATCTAAGAAAAAGGTAGTTCTGAAATTCTAAAATCTAGAAAGGAGGTAGATCTGAAAATCTGAAATCTACAAATCATTGAGATTTATATTTTAAAATTTACAAATCTACAAGTTGCAAGCAAGTTGCAAACAAGTTGCACACAAGGATGAAGTTCTTTGTATGGTGTCGGATGACAAAAAACCTTGCAACTAGACTGCAACTAATGCGACTTGTCCACTGCAACTACGGACTCTACATTGTCACCTAGTTGCAAACGTCCTATGCAACTACAAAATGAGTTGCATACTGTAGTTGCAAAACCCCTTATTTTCTTCTAGTGAATGAGCCTCATGCTCGCAGACTACTATGGGAAACGGTCAGTCGTGAACTCCTAGTCGCCTGTCGGTGGATTCTCCTCGGGGACTTCAACACCGTAGTAAGGTGCTGCGACAAATCAAGTAGCTGCGGGAAGACAATGCTAAGCCAAGAACGGCTACTTTTTAATGGTCTTAAGGACCTGCTGCACATAGAGGAATACCCGAGGACGGACCCTATTCTCTTATTTTCATAGGATAATTCCCGTAGCGACGGTGCAAGAGTGATGGCCCGTTTAGACAGAATCTACATTTTTCCGGACTCCTTGGTGAGCCCTCGTAAGATTTTGGAATACAGAATTCGAGGTGATCATACTAGATCAGATCACTATCCAATTTCCATAACTCTAGAGCTATCCCAACCTGTCCCCCGCCCTAACAGATGGAAAATGTCTTCCTAGTTCCTTGACGAAGCCAGCCTCTAGATCCGCTGAATTTGGTCTAAGGTCCCACCTCATCTGTTATTCTTTTCTAAACTCAAACTAGTCACTCGTTTTTACAGACTATATTGTGTACAAAAGGCTCATGGCTTTCAGGAACTGGAGAGGCACCTAAGCGCCAACTTAGACAGCAAGAATATGCAGCTGCAGAACCTCCTTCAGTCAGCCCAGTTGCAAGACAAAGTCAATACTCTTCGGGCCCACCTAGAAGAGTTCGAATATAGGAAGCTCGAGGGTCATAAGATCAGGTCCAGAGCACAGTGGGGATTGTACGGGGATAAACTTACGGCAGAATTCTTCTAGGCCGTTAGGAAATCTCCGAAATTGTCGTTTATCACAGAGTTGAAAGATAGCCAGGGCGTCATTCATCAGGAACGTGGAGATATTGAAAACATCTGTACTAATTTCTATACCTGCCTATACGCCCAAGAAACTGTAACCCCCGAAATTACAACAGCAAGGGAGAGTATACTATCGAGCGTCTCCAGCCGGCTAGACCAGCCCATGAAAGACTTCCTAAGTCAACCACTTACCCAGACCGAGCTTCAGGGCTCACTGCTTTAGATGGCCAAGGGGCACAATCCGGGCTCCGATGACATCATTACGGAATTCTACATCAGATTCTGGGACCTGATTGGCAATGAATTTACAGCAATGCTACAATCAGCAGTGCACGAAGGCCGCCTGCCCCCGGGTATGATTTCAGGAATCATTACTCTCATTCACAAATCAGGAGACCACGCCGATCTCTCCAACTGGCGCCCTATTACCTTATTGAACTCATCCTATAAGATCTTGGCAAAAGCTCTTCAACTGCGACTCCAAAACATTCTGAAGGATATAATCAGCCCTGACCAGTCCGCCTTTTTGCCACATAGATATATCCTAGACAACATTCTTTTGCAATATGAGACCGTCCAGTGGGCCCAAGACTCCAATCAAGATCTTATCTTTCTCAAACTGGATTTTGTTAAGGCATACGATGTAATCTCATGGGACTTCTTGTTCCAAATGATGCAGAAGATTGGAATTCCAGAGGCTTTTATTCTCATAGTCAAAATGCTTCTCAATGATGCATCAGCTTTGGTTCTGCTAAACGGACAAGGGACACCTCAATTCCCAATTTGCAGAGGGGTTCGGCAGGGTTGCCCGCTGGCTCCATATCTGTTTTTGCTTGTAGGTGAGGCATTCAATATGGCAGCCAAAGAGGAGAAACGTTTAGGGAACATTCAAGGAATCCGTCTCCCAAATTGCGATGATCAACAACTCCTGTCTCAATATGCAGACGATACAAGACTTTCAATTTTAGGCCGTGAAACCAATCTGAGGAATGCGATTTCTCTAATTGAAAAGTTTGGAGCTGCTACTGGTCTGACGGTAAACTGGACCAAGAGCCTTGGGTATTGGTTCTCAACCGAAGCCCACCTAGAGTGGCTGCAGTAGTTCGGACTCTCCTGGGCCCCTCCAGGGTCACTCACAAAGTTGTTGGGAGCCCCATTCGGAATTTCTTTAGAAACAACGGATGTTGATTCCTTCCTCCACCAAAAAATTACAAAAAAATTAGCATATTGGACAACCCAACGGCTATCACTAGCAGGAAGGGCGACTGTAGTGAATGTTGTCCTCCTGTCCACCATCTATTATTTCGCAGCCATTTGGGGTGGCTCTATACAAGCCTTTTGGAATGTACATCGCAGCGCCAGGAACTTCTTGTGGAATGGGACCGAGCACATGTCTCACACACGTGTTTCTTGGCACGACTGCTGCCTCTCCAAAACTATCGGCGGACTCAAACTGCTTGACCTTGAGGTGACTCTTACCGCTCTTCTGTCAAAATGGGTATTATTTGCTATTGAACCAGGAATACCAGGGCTGAAGCTGCTACTTAGACACATGATAGAAAAGATGAAACCGCACTCCATGCATGGTTACTGGTACCCGTCTACCTCCTGGCTAATGGTCCACAAGCCATCAGTTACAAAAGGCTCCCCAGTATGGAACAAGATTACATCAGCTTGGCGGAAAATAGTCCTCCATCTTCAGCAGATACCGCCCTCAAACTTTGATGAGGTGCTCTCCACGAGCATCTAGTGGTCAAATACCTATATAGGCTCTAACTTTCGATTTTCAGTAGACCGAGGCAAGTTATTAGCGAGGAGTGGACTCAAAACAATCGGGGACCTGTAGGAGATCCATAGCAGTGATTTTAAGACATGGGAAACCATTTCTCAAGAATTCCCCTTGCTTACAGGCGAACGACCCCAATGGTCTTTCCTTCTGTCCTCAGTTCCCCCGGAGTGGATTCAACTCCTCGTCCACCAAGCTGAAGCTATTATGCAGAACGAGTGGGTCGGAGTCTTTAACCACATCGCAGACCCGCTCCCAGCCATTGTTTGGAAGCTAGAAGCCCACAGTGCGGATCTTCTTCAACCCCAACAACAGGACATTACTCGGCCCCTAGATTCCGCAAGCTTCACGATGGAAGTTCTTTCTCGACAGCTATCCCCCACCCCAACTGTCAGCACATCGCAACTATATCACGGTTTTGTGCGTCGGATTCGTATAGTCTATATTAAAAAAGGTCAGCGTCAGCCACCTTATTTGGTATTCATTGGCACTTCTCGACGGTTGACCTTCGATCCAGGCCGTTGGCAATGGTCAAATGGTAAACCATTATTTGATTACAATGCCAACACGAGACGCAGACTCCTCACCAGCCTCAACCAATTACAGAGACCGATCCCAACCAAGTGGCTAGGCCTTCTATTGAACACCTTTGCATCTGACTGGAGGGATCTTTGGCACCATGCCCGACCACACAAATAGGTGTCATTCATGTGGTCGGTATGGCACAATGCCGTAGTTGTTAACTCCTGGCGAGCGCAGATCGCCCCTGAGATTGACACCAACTGCGCATGTTGCCCTCCCGACACTGAAGAAACTCCGGTCCACAGATTCTACTATTGTTCCCTTGCGCAGGTGGTCTGGTCCTATGTCCAATCGATCATCCACCACATCCATAGCGAAGCACCGATTCTTGGTCCTCATCGTCGGTTCACCGCCCTACAATGCATTTTTGGTTCTTCCTTTCCGAGGAAATTCAATGTTGTTATAACTATTTGGACTCTCTTGCGAGGCTCCGCCTTGTGGACCATTTGGATTGCACGAAATAGTGCTGTTTTCAATAGTGATCGATGGTCAACCACTCGTCTTCAAAGCACTCTCTGGGAGTCCATTCTCGATTTGGGGCGGGCGGCTTTTATCAAAACACTTCAGGGAGCTCAATCACACCCTCAACACTCAACTAGGCATTAGACGAAATTTGATAAGGTGTGGCTTAGTTCTGCGATCATCGCCAAGAGGACTGAAGATACTATTATTTGGAAGAGGGAGGGTCCTCTTCTCTGCCAATTCAGTTAGGTTGTCTCTGTTTTTTTTAATTTTGTTTAGGTCCTCTTTGGTTCTTTTTGCTCTTATCTCTCTTCATTTGTCCAGCCTCTGGCTTGGTTGTTGTTTGTTTCCTGTCTTTTAATACAATGGTGTTCCCATTTGTTTCAAAAAAAAAAAAAAAAAGTTCTCACTTCCTTCACTTGTTTTTTTTTAATTTCTTAGTAGGATGCCATGCACCCCTAAACCCTAAACCTTCTCTTCCTCCAATGTCCATCAATTTTTTTTAAGATATGAAGGTGTGGTAGGATATTACAAATTTACAATGATGCTAAGAAATCATTTTCACAATTCTGAATTTTTTATTCTAAACATTGAAACATTGGAGCAAGATGTCTACCACAATGATATGAGGTATTCATCTCACACTAACCTTCAAGCTGTCCATTCATTCTACACATGTCATAAGTGCTAGAACTTTGCAAAAAAGTTAAAATGAGTAAAGACTAAATTCATAGAAAATAAGAATTTTAAGACAATAAAGTTAAAAATTTAACACAATCCATGGTTTTAGGAGACACGACCATAGGTCCTAAAACTTACTATAAATAGTAAGTTTTTCTATTTTTAGACAATAATTTGAAAACTTTCTTTTCTTAGAACTTATTAACAAAATTTATATAATTTAAGGGTGGGCTCAAGATCTTAGGCTCACATAATAGCAACCATGGGGTGGATGCAAGAAACACCGAACGATTTAGGGAGCTATCTGCCAAAACTGCGTTTTTTCTACCCAATACTACAAGTACTGCTAGTACTGCAAAACGGAGCAATCTCAGCCGTTGATCTGAAAAATCAACGGCCAATAGTACTTTTAAGTACTTTATAATACTAAAAAGTACTACTTAAAAAAAAATGACAGTTTATCACAGAAAGTAGATAAAATTAAGTATAAATTAATAATAATTAGAAAATCATGAATAAAAAAAAACTAAAAATTCGCCATTTGTAGAGACTTGATAGTGATTACATTTCACCAAAAACTAAAAATTGAAACCATCATAAATGTTAGGAGCGCTATAGGCAAGGGACCCCTATTTGCATGCATGTTGAAGACAAAGAATTGTGTTTTTTTTAATGCCCTTTGGTGAGCACATGCCCTTCTATTGTGGCAATAGCCCACAACAATCCTAGACGTACATCATCATTTTTGGATGCTCCACAGTACTAAAAACCCCTAAAACGCAAAGTGTGACAAATTAGGTAAATTACAATTTAATTAAAGGATTTTTTTTCAAAATTTCTCAAAAGTAAGGAATCTAAGGACTTCCAAGTTAGCCATCTCCAATAAAAATTTCAAGTACATGGACTTCATTTCCCAAAAGATATGGCAAATTGCATCTCTGTCATTCCAATTGTGACGCCAAATAGTACCGGTGTTTCTTGCATTCACCCCATGATTCTGCAACTTTAGCACTTTTTATGGTTTAGATTGTGTGATTTAAAATTGGTCTATAATCTACACCTATCTTAAGTGTCTAAAATCTATTCCTATCCTAATTGAAACTTTTATAGTTTAGATCACATGATTTGAAATCTATACCAATCCTAGATGTCTAAAATCTATACAATCAATTCTAAATGACACTTTTATGGTTTAGATCACATGGTCTAAAAATGGCGTATGGAATATGCCATTTTATGAAATTATCTATACATGTGTATGAATCTTTTGGATAATCATTAGAGTAATGAAATGAACTCAATTGAGGATTAGAGAAGACAAGTATACTAAGGTAGGTACTCCCAAATGCACCAATGATCCAAAAGCACCATCTTCATTAGATGTATGTCTAGTTAATTAATAACTATATCCATTGAAGAAACAATTTTATAACATCTACAAAGAAAAACTTTAATCTTTTAAAACTTTGTTAGTATGGAATATCCAAATGAAATATTTTATGGTAGTCCCTACTTTAGTTATATCTATAATGGAAAATAATATGTTTTAATTTGCTTTGACTCCCTAGACTTGCAATACGTTTTTATTTTTTGATATTGAGTTCATTGATTTTTATCAAAAGAAATCCTTCAATTTAACCTCTAAATGCCCTCCAAAGCACTATATTTTGGTTTTGACTAAACTTTGATAAAAAATCTAGTTTTGAAAAAAATTGTTTGTGATTTTTCTATTGAAGATTATGTGCAAAGGTGTTCATTGCAAATCTTGATCTTTAGTGCGTTAGGGGCTCTACGAGATTAGTTTCAAATACATCTAGGGAAAAATTACATTCAAAATTCATTCAAAAAAAATTTGTAATGGATTTTGAGAAGTTGTACATCAATTGTAGTTGTGCATGTTATGTCCCTTAACCCCATAATCTTGTCATAACCTCAATTTGAGATTTGATGTAAAAAAAAAAAATTGAAAGACTACAAATAACTTTTACATTAGATGTGTTTCAACCCGCTAGGAGGGCCATTTCGGGTTGGTTCTCATCGCTAGGAACCAACCACTTTTGTTTGAAATTTGAATTTAAAATTTAAAAAAATAATTTGAATTTGAATAAAAAAATGTTATTTATTATTTATTGACATGGTAGTCTCTTGGACTCTCAGCCACGTTAGTAGGTAAGTAGGTTGCTATGACTATGTTCCCGTAGCCCTCCAAAGAAGCGAAATCTCTTCTAATGCAATTTTAACACATTTTTTTTATCAAACATCATAATCTTTCAATACATAAGTGATATTCTTGTATTTTTTATTCCTATGTTATCCATAACATCTCTAGTTTGAATTCATACCATTACAATTTAAACTAAAAAAATTGATAGTACTTATAAAAATTTGAACTTTTTGTTTCTAAACATTTGAATAAGCTTCCAAAAGCTCATGGTATATTAATTGGACTAAGTAAAATTATTGCCAAGCATGTGCTCCAAATGCGAAACCTTTATATGGAACAAGAAGCATCACAAAAACCTAAATTAATTTTGATGATAGAAGATGTACAAAATCAAAACAAGAGAGTCTAGGAGAATCTAGTGTAAATGAGTAAATCTTTAGTAAGTACACCTACAAACAATACTTTGAAGTTTTATAACTTATTTATTCATAGTGTGTCCAAGTAATGCATGTTAAACAACCAAAATGGGGAATTTCATTAAAGTGGTGCCATTTTTGGCACTTTTATGCTTTAGACTGTGTAGTCTGAAATCTACACCAATCCTAGATGACACTTTTGCGGTCTAAACCACGTAGCCTGAAAATGGAGTATGGAATATCGCCATTTTCACGAAATTCCTTGTCAAAGTGTGTTAGAAATCCTCTTTCACCTGCTGATAAGATTTCGTAAGATGTTTATGAGTAAGCTCATATGCTACTTTTAGCTTAGCTTTGCCTTACCTCAAAGGTTTATCCAGAATTCTTGTATAAGGTAAATCAGCCCATTGTAGTCAAATGACCCATAGTAGTCACCAGTCCTACCAAATGACTCCATTATGGTTTTTTCAGTTTTTTCAGATTTTGGCTTCAATGCATGTCTTACTTGACAATAATTAAGTAGTTAGTAACTTCATTAGGAGCTTCCAATTTTTCACTGAGAATTGATTTTTTAGGCCTTCCATATTAGAAAAGACTTTGACTACTTTAGGTGAGTTAAATGAGCATGATTGATTCAAATTTTGTTGATTTTAAGGTAGTCTACAGACTCTTATGGGCAAAAATGCATTAAACACTTCAAAAATTCATAGCAAATTACAGTAAAAGAAAACATAATTTCAATTGCTCTCACTGTTTCTCACACTTGTACTACTGCGGGAAAAAACTGAAAATTTTCAATAACCGCATAATGTCAAACTCCTTATTCTGACCACAATGCACCGGTCGCTGTCCATGCCAGCGGATCAGGAGTTTTCATTCCCCGATCAAGCTAAGTTACGTAATAATACTTTCCCCCAGTCATCCACGCTGGCCAGCAGGGATATATAAACCGGCCCTGCGAAACTGATGGCGTAAGTAAAGTTAACTGGAGAGTACCCATGTGATCAACTGATACGAAAATCGGGAGTAATCAGGAAGGAGTCACTGAGTAGATACGGAAAAGGACGTAAGGCATGGGAATTGGCTTGTCACTCGAGATGCGTGACGACTGTCATGACATCGATCTTCTGATGTACGTGATCGGAAACCAGCGCCATGCAATGCAAGTGGACGAGCTAGCATCATTTCTGACACGGTTGCAATGAATTGAAGGGATTGGAAGAGATGTTGCTGTCTTACTGAGGAAACCGACTAAGGGATGTCACTCGATACGTCGTTCACTGGCAATAATGCAGACAGAGTCGTACTGCCAGGAGATTTCAAAGTAAATGATAAAACTGTGACTGCCAGGTTTGCAGAGATGACATAGACAGACTGCGTACTATGAGCGGGCCAGGCTCGGGACGGAGGCCGGGTTGCGGGTGGGACTGACTGTGGGAGCAGGCCGGGTCCATTCATGCAGACAGCAAGTTAGATCAGAATGCAGCAAGAATTGGCAAGTGAAGGCGGACCCGCCCGCAGGCCGGGTGAGCAGAGCGAGCAGAGGGTAAAGCTATATAGACTGGGCTTGTGCCGGCCATGAATGAGAAGGCACAGCAAGGACCACACTCAAGGACCACGGGCAGGACACACTTTAGGCTCGCATTTCTTCTCATCCCAAGCTTCCACCATGGATCCCTACAGGGTGAGTTCCCCTACTGGAGGTCGCCGCCTTCGTCTCTCTCGCTGCGTTTCCTTGCTTACAGCCTTCAATGTGTATCGCATGCGTTGCTTGAACTCACTGCAGGATCGGAAGAGTTAGCACCGATCGACTACGCTCTGATCTCTTGCATTCGTGTGTCTACCTGATTACTCATTTACGAAGAGTAGAGGCGAAATCATGTCGATCTCAGTGGCATAATAATTAATTAGCTTTTCGATTTCGGACATGACACTGCACACACATATTGTTACCCAAGTCTTGTAATGAGCTGACTGACGTCCGATCGGATCAATGTAGAGGACCCAAATGTATAATCTGCAGAGCTGGTGGAGGAGCATGAGAAACATGGGTGCATGTCTATACTGTATTGTTTTGTTTCAGCTGAATTGCGTCATTTCGGATTTCTTTATTCAAGTATAAGTGTCATGTTGTCAAGGTGCTGCTGCTTCTACACTCTGAATGTTGAAGTGACCAGGATGATCATTTTCTGCAGTACCGTCCGTCGAGTGCGTTCAACACGCCCTATATGACCAACAATCAAGGCGGGCCGGTTTACAACAACTCTTCGTCTATGACCATTGGCAGTCGAGGTACGCCATGACCGCCCAGTTGAGAACCGTTTTTGACTTCCAGTCTCACTAATTAACATTGATGTTCGTTCAAGAACTCAGTGATGATTGTCTTCTGAACAAACCATGCACCGAGTGGTAGTCTTCTGAGCTCAATACAGTTTCAGTCGATCAATGTTAATTGTGAAGATTGAGTTCGCCGGATTAATTAGTTCGGCATGCTGCAAGCGGCAAGCTTGATCGGAGAAAATAAATCAATTATGTTCATTGTTGGCCATGAATAGTGCAAGGAACACTCGAACTAATTCCATGATGCAGGGCCAGCTGTTTGGCTTGTTGCCACCCCAAGCTTCAATCCAGGCACTTGTAAATCGGCGCACATTCTAACAGCAGTGTCGCTAGCTGGTTGCATGTATATACCTGCAAAGCTTGCAAAGGATATCGTGGTCTCTGATCCCTCTTCTGACTTGATGATGCAGGACCTGTGCTCCTGGAAGACTACCACTTGGTGGAGAAGATCGCCAACTTCCACAGAGAACGTATTCCGGAGCGCATCGTGCACGCTCGTGGAGCAGGAGCCAAGGGCTACTTCGAGGTCACCCATGACATCACCCACCTCACATGCGCCGACTTTCTTCGGGGTGTCGGTGTCCAGGTACAGTGCCAATATTCTTGGAGGCCAGGCAAATAGTTTACAGTTGTGCTTCGGTCTCAAACATTGATGGTGTGAATATTATATATTCAGTTCCTTCACATCTATTGACCTTCCCGTGCTAGAACCAACTGTAAGACCCAGGGTTGAAGCCCCCTGTTTGATCTCCACGTGGGTGAGCTGCTTGCAGACGCCTCTCATTGCGCGGTTCTCCACCGTCATTCACGAGAAGGGCAGCCCCGAGACGTTGCCAGACCCTCGAGGATTTGCCGTTAAGTTCTACACCCGCGAAGGTAACTTTGATATGGTGGGCAACAACATGCCCGTTTTCTTCGTGCGCGACGCTATGCAGGTACAGTTCTGAAACCAGTAGGCATATCTCGGCAAAAACAAAAATGTCTGGTCTGGTCTGCAAGAGATAAGTTGTTTGGAATATATATTTGCCGTTCGTCTCGGCCGACCTGATTGGAAAGAATTAGAATTTCATTTAGACCGAATGATGACACATTATCTCCTCTGATTAGTGGTTTTCTGTGCATGCGACGGATCGGAGCACGCAGTTTCCGGATGTGATTCACGCCATGAAACCAAACCCCAAGTCCAATGTGCAAGAATGGTGGCGCATCATGGACTACTTGTCGTACATCCCCGAGAGCACCCACATGTTCTTCTGGTGGTTGGACGACTGGGGAGTCCCCACCGACTACCGCCATATGGACGGATACGCTGTGCATACCTTCAAGGTACTAATTTAATTAATTACCGTGCTAGCTTCTTGCCAGATCTACGGTATTTATTTATCATCCCTGGGGTGTATATCTTTAATCCGATCGATGTCTCTGTACTGTTCGGTATATCCCATAGTTTTATTTCCAAGCATTTTGTGAAAGTATACTCCGCCGCTGTTGTGAATGACCGAATGTACATATTAATCCATCTCCATGTGCTTCATGCTACCGGCCACACCAGTTGATCAACAAGGCGGGCAAGGAGACGCTTATCAAATGGCACTGGAGGCCGACTTGTGGATTGAAGTTCCTGCTGGAGGAGGAGGCTGCCAAAGTGGTGGCCCAAAATCACAGCCATGCCACGAAGGATCTGTACGACTCCATAGCTTCCGGCAGCTTTCCCGAATGGAGATTGTATATCCAGACTATGAACCCGAATGATGAAGACAAATACGACTTTGATCCCATGGACACCACCAAGATCTGGCCAGAGGAGTTGTTCCCGTTGCAGGTATTATTTTATCACTGCCGGGTGAAAGATATATATCCATTTATTACTTCGTTCATGTCCAGACATGAAGCAATTGATACATGATTTGATATTTATATTTATCAAACATAGCGAGTGTTTTAGGTAGAATCTGAGTCGCCGTGCCAAATTACAGACATTGAGTGTCATGGAATGCAGCCTGTGGGACGAATGGTGTTGAACAAGAATTTGGACAACTTCTTCAACGAAAACGAGCAACTTGCGTTCTCTCCTGGAATTGTGCCCCCCGGAGTCTACTACAGCAATGACAAGATGCTGCAATGCCGTATTTTCGCATACGGTGATACCCAACGCCATCGCCTCGGTCCCAACTACCTGCTCTTGCCAGCAAACGCTCCTAAGTGCGCGCATCACAACAACCACCACGAAGGCTCCATGAATTTCACTCACCGTGACGAAGAGGTGATCTGCGTGCATTCTTGTAATCAGTTCAAGCCTCCCGGCCTCACTGTCGATGTACTCCAGCTAGACTAATTTCGATCTTCGTGATCATCTGTGACATCTCCAATAATAAAATTACTAACTGATCGTCTACGCCTACTGGCAGGTCAACTACTGGCCATCACGCTTCGACTCCCTTCGCCTGGCAGAGCGCTTCCCGATCTCCAAGGCACACGTCAGTGGCATCCGAGAAAAGGTAATTTATTTGCTATTTTTTCGTTTTCCAGATCCCACATCCATCTCGCTCATTCCTGGCGACCATTGCCAAATCAAGTCCTTCACTATTTCGTCCATGACCATCTTTAGCTCCATCGTCAACGTCTCTGAAATTTAGTACGCCGGTCTAGCCTAGGGATCTTGAGATGACTCTAGCTTAGAGTCTCAGATTGATCTCCAGATTGAGTAAGCAGTTGATCATATCCAACATTCATTCCAACCGCCGTTGAGTTCCATAGCAGACTACAGTTCACTTCGTCCATTCATAACCTATAGAACCCTAAAGCCTTTGCCAAAGCATACATTTCCCATCTCAGACCTGGACTGCGAGAAATCGAACTTGAGCTTTTCATTCTTCATGATGATCGAACCGATGAAGGTCACCGGGGCCTGCGCACTCGGCTGGTTACTGTGAACCTGAAGTCAAGAATTAATTGTCTTGGATTCTTCTAAATGAAGAGTCGCCGGCACTATAGTTAACAGCCGGGGCGCAGTCCTTGTCGACCTACATTTGTTCATCAAAACATTCAGGCCACAACGAAATGAAACTTACGTAACACCAGGTAAGTCAGGTAAGTCTCGACGCTCCATTTTTCCTGACAGGGTTATGTGTACAGTCATCTCAATCCTTTCTTTATGAATGGCAATGCTCCACATGCGGTGAATCAACCCTGCATATACGATAGAAAATCATTTCCTAAGGGACTCAAGAACCCACAATGGGTTTGTGACGTTTAATTGATTTAAACGTTCGTAATAACCGGTGTGTGTACAGACTGTGATTCCAAAGGAGAACAACTTCATCCAGCCCGGCGAACGATACCGCTCTTGGGACCCTGACAGGTAAGCTACGCCACCGCACCATGTGACCATATTGAGTATCGACCGAACTCGTTTAGCTAGCTCGTTTGGCCAGGCACATTGTGTACAACTTGTCTTTTGCACTTGACCGGAATTCAATGCCTGCATCATTCTTCCATCGACTCACTCAAGTTCAATTTTGTACGATTAATTGCAAATGCGTGCAACAGGCAGGAGAGATTCATCGGCAGAATGCTCAAGGGGCTGGGTGATCCACGGCTAACACACGAAATCCGCAGCATTTGGCTCTCCTACATGTCCCAGGTATAGTACCTCATCACTGTCGTTCAGAAAGCCCATTCTGTAATGATTGCTCAATAATAGGTTCAACCTAAATTTAATTTGCCGAATCATGTATACTCTTCAATTCGATGTATTCGTTTCAAATGATCCAGTCCACCAGATTGATCATCTCTGTAGAAGGATGTATATATTAATGACTGAAGCAACTATCATCTCACAGATGGTCATGTCTTTCAAATTTTACTACCGTAAACGGCTATCAGGGTCTAGACAAGTTAGACAACTCTTACACTTTGAATTACTTTTCTGCTGCCACTTGCAGTGTGACAAGACCCTGGGACAGAAGATGGCATCGCGCCTCGGCGCAAGAGCAAACATTTAGCCACGCACCGACTGATGGGCAGCACTGCACTACATACGATGGTAGTCTGTTGACTGTGCAGTTGCTTGAAGATGATCGGGCCGCCTTCAGGTCTAACTTCAAGGCAGGCCGCGTGTTTTAGAATCGCTAGCTACTCTCAGGCGCGGCGTATTATCTCGTAACCCCAAGTGAAGCACTTCCATAATGTTTAGCGCATTTTGGTGAGCTAGCACGGGCAGTGTTTTGCAAGGCGAATATGAATAATTGCGGTATATATATATAATTATGCACACTCTTTATCTATCGAATTGGAAATTAAAGTTTGCGTTACGTACTTCGAGACAGCTAGGCGGCACTTGATTTCTGTTGAAGCTAGCTAGCACGTCGTGGTTGATGTACTGTATCTTGAGTACAACAGTCAACAGTACGTAGGAACGTCTCTCTGCACCTGGCTAGTGCAAGTATGCCGCAGCATTCATGTACGTAATCAGTTGGACCTTAATTTCAGTACCTTACATTGAGTCTGTTTCATCCTGAAAGCTGGCCCAGCCACAACTTGCATGATTCATGTATTATGCATTCATTTGGGTGATTTTTCACCGATCATGGAACTCAATCTCACAATATTCTTCTAACGATCATAAGATGATTGAAATTCATCTGACTGACTGACAGTCAACAATATTCTAAGTAACTTTCATAAAAGGATTGGTCTTACTATACTTCATGACTCATTAAAATAATATTTAAAAAGCTACATATATATAGAGAGAGATAATTACATTAGAGATTTGTAGACCCCAAGTATTATACTTAGAAATATGGAATGAACCAGAGAATACACAAATGGAACTGTAACTATGTGTTTCTCATATGAAATATTTAGTAACGCCAATTTTGAAAAATTGGCAATATTTCATTATTTGTGCGCGGTTCAATCTGCAACCAAAATCTACACTGGTCCTACTTCATAGCTTGAAGTTAAACTTTTGGGAAGATAAATGATATGGTTTTTGGCTTGTGGAATGTCACCAATTTAACAAAATTGACATTGTAGGTATAGAGATCTAACCTTAGGGAAGCTACTCTCCTATATAGTACCAACAATATCATATTGTTTGCAAAACAAAAGAACAACTCAATTTGATTTATAATACAATATCCATTACATGTTATTTCAAGCCTCTGAGAGACCGTTTGAGGGCCGTTCCCCTTCATTGTTCCCCTCGTAGTGAAAAATGGCTAGCTGTCCCAAAAAAAAATTCAAAAAATTTAAATTCTTCACATGGAAAAAGAAGTGGAAAAAAAATTCAAAAAATGTGTTGGAAACCTCTCAGCCACATAGGACTGCTCAGGTGTCAGGCCAACAATCACGTTCCTTGCATTCTCACAGCAATAGAACCCACAGTCTCTAGGAGGCCCGGGAAACCATCTAATGAATCTTAAATTTGTTCAGAAATATGTAAGACTAAATAATGCATGCATCTAAGCCTCTCTCTAACTTCTTGATTTTTCTTTCTTAGAGATGATTTGGTGAGGCTTCTATAATTTTTGTTTCCTAGGTTGTTTTTGAAAGGATTTATGTTGATGGTCAAATGTTTAAATTTGAGTTTTTTTGTATTTATCTATTCAAAGTGCTTTTGGATATGTTTTTAATGAAAGTGATTTCATATTCAAATTATATACCAGTCAAAAGTTAGAAATAAATTGAATGGCCAATATACTGGTTGGATTGAAGATGCTCAAAGATTAAATGCTAGAGGGGTCCAAAGCCCAAAAATGATCAAACACGATATTCGTTATTTTGGGAGTTTTCCTATCTCCCAATTTACGTTGGTTTGCGTTGATCTGAATCACAGATTGGGAAACTGGAATTTTCGAATGGCCATAACTTACTCAAATTTTGTCCAAACTGGGCATATGAGGTGTTTTTTGACATCTACAGAATCTTAGGAAGGCACAATATTCATAATGTGAAATTTGAGAAAATTTAGAATTCTTTGCAAGTTGGACGGATGTTAGAAATCTTTTCACTACTAACATTAAATGGTACAAGGATTGTTGCATTCCAAATTTGAGAAGATCTATAGATATCACAATATACACGAGTACTATGCTAATATATAATATACTAATAAATCACAACATATGATGATATGGATGTTTGCACATTAGGATAGACAAGATTTTTTTTTCCAAGGTGCACTAAAATGCAATATTTTGAGAAACTTGAAACATTTCCATAAGAATATGCACATTGAACCACTAGATGCATGACTTGAGGACATTGATTCTTCCTATCTATTGGGATGACCACATCAACCATAGATTTCAATAAAAGAATGTTTTGGACGATGGACAATTCTCATCCAATTCTTTCCATATCTGCAATTTCATTAATGAAAAATCAACATCATGGCAAAGTTCTGTTCCCGTCAGGGATGCAGTTCATCTTTGCTAGTTATGGAAGGTGCATTTTTGGCACTTGGAGGATGCTCAGACCTCACCATTAACCCCTAAAGGAAAAAATACTCAAAACTGTCATTTCTACAGCATTCATCCAAAAATACAAAAAAAATACTTTGTTTAGAATCTAACCGTAGGATCTTGTACTTTACTAGTTGATGATCATGTGGTAAAAATTTCATGAAGTTTGACCGTATAGATTGAAAGATATTAGCATTCAAAGTTGAAAACAGAATTTGTTTTTTAACACTAGCCTGCAATTTCAGATGACTTTGAATGCCATTTGTGGAAATTTTTTGCACCATGGACTTTGAATTAAAAAAAATTTGTGTTGAAGAATTGAGTTGAAAGTCTAAAAATAAAAAATAAAAAAAAACATGCTTGATTTTCATACTTTAAAAAACTGTTAAGTAGAAGTAAGTCCAAGATTGAAAGAAAAACTAAATCATTAATAGCTCTAAAATGGGATTGAAACACAATAATCTCAATGGTGAGATTGTTCTAAATAGAAAACTCAACCTTGTCAAACAATTTTTTTTGAAAAATTGTGAAAATTGCATTCAAAATTCAATCCTATAAGTTATTTTTTCAAGAAGATGCTCAAATTGCCCGAAAAACAAGATTGTTTATAACTTTCACATTACTAATCCAAATGGAATGAATCAAAGCTTCACATGTAGACAAAAATATGATCTTCAAGAAGAAAAAAATTAAAAAATTAATTTCAAATTTTTGTAGATTTCTTTTTCTGCCCGGTGACGTGAAAATTATGTTTAAGATGCCATAACTTTTGTTCCCAGGCACCAATTGAATTAAAATTTATATTCCCACAAAGCTAATAAACTTTTCTATCTTATGAGAAAGTTTCAAAAAGTTTCATAAAAAATTGAGATCATAGGAACTTGCCCGAAATCCATTTTGTCCCCTAAGGGGACAATGGTCCTTTAGGGGTTAAACTACGTTGTGGCCATTTTTCGGCCCATGAATGACAAAGAATCTCTCCATTCAACATAGAAGTGCAAGTATTCATCTTCAGAATTTTGTGTTAAAAGGGGAGGTCTTCTATTGTAGTTTGACTTCCAATGAGTGCTTTTGGATTTTCTTAAAACCAATCATTTACATGGGACAAAAATAGATGATTTTTGCAATCACTAGTCTGTCCTTCAAGGGTTAAAGGACAAACCCTATGACCATGGACGAAAACTGAAAAAGAAATTTCTAAACATGCTCCATTCTCCTATAAATTAAAGTACAATTTTATTTTATTAATTTTTCAGAGATGCAATCACACGTTCTATAGAAATCTTGAAATCTTGAAATTATTGTGAATTTAAAATAAAGATGAATAGAAAAAAATTCATATCAAATACTCCCTTGGTCTCCAAATGATCTTCTTGGACAAAATGTTCTGGATTAAGGCTAAAAATATCATTTAAAAAATCCATTTTGTAATGTATACAGAATTCAATGCACTTCTAGTATTTTAGAAACTTTGAGTTTTGAAACCCTTTTCAAAATGCAATTTTAGAGTATTGAAAAGTGGAATTTTAGGGGCATTTTAAAGGAGCACCAATTGACATTTACTTCTTGATTGTGAGGTGCATGTCATTTTGGGGGTAGATACTAATTAGACCCAAGACCATATATGGATTTTTGTACCACCTCCCAAAGCTTCATCTTCTTCAATAGGGCAACAATTAAAGAGATGCAAAAATAAGAACAAAAAAAGTTTAATTCTTCAAATGCAAAAAAAAATTGAAAAAAAAAATCCGGAAATTTGTTGGCAGCCTCTCGGCCACGTAGGACCGTTGAGGTGTCAGGTTAGCAGTCACGTTCCCTAGGTTCTCACAGTAGTAGAACCCGTGGTCTTCCGGAGGCCCGGAAAACCATCTAATGTGACATTGACATATATTATATTATAAAACATCGTGCATTGAACAAAATGTTCAACATGTCTTTTTAAAATTAGGAGATTAGTCAATCTGTCATGGTCATAGGCTTGATGTTCAAATTGTACTATTGAATCATTTTTTTATTACTCAAAAAAATCTTGAAAAAAACAAAAAACTTGATCCTTTCTATTCAATAAAAAGAAATATAATTCACAATTTTAAAGTTTGGAGTGAAGAATCCAATTATTGCAAAATCTTGTATTTCAATAAAACAAAATAAATGGTCTTTTCTTTAAAATCATATTGACTTTTGTAGATGGCAATTATATAAAAAAGGATTATTTGAATACACAAATTATTTAAATCAAGCTCATATTAATCCCCTAAAGGACCAAGGCATTTCTTATCCTAAACCACTCAACATTGTTATTTTTACTATATACATCCAAAACTTCAACAAAATATTTTTGTGGAAATCTAATCGTAGAATCTTGTACTAGACTTTCAAAAGAAGAAGCGGTAATTTTTTTGTGATGTTGCCTATATAAATGGGGTGATTGCAAGAAAGACCAGTCCTATTTTGCATCACAATTGAAATAACAGAGTTGCCACTTAAGTTGCCATCACCTGTAACTTTCAAAAAATGAAGCCAATGGACTCAAATTTTTTATTGAAGATGGATAACTTAAAAGACATGAGATTTGCTATTTTTTAGAAATTTTAAAAAATAATTTTATAATTAAATGTCAATTTAGCTAATTTGTCACATTTTGTGGTTTTTAGTACTGTGGAATATCCAAAAATTATGATGTTCACTTGAATATTTGGTGGGCTATTCCCACACTATACAAGCATGTGCCCACTAAAGGACATCCAAAAAAACAGAATTCTTTGTTGTCAACATGCGTGCAAATAGGGGTCTCTTGCGCATAGCACTCTAAACATTTAAGATGGTTTCAACTTCTAGTTTTTGGTGAAATGTAATCACTATCAAGTCTTTACAAATGGTCAATCTTTTATTTTCTTTTGTTCATAATTTTATTATCATTATTAATTTACACTTAATTTTATCTATTTTCTGTGACAAATTTCTTTTCTTTTCAAAGAGTACTTTTTCACTTTTTATAAATAGTCAAAAGTACTATTAGCTATCAATTTTTCAAATTAACGGCTAAGATTGTTCCATTTTGTAGTATTGTAGCACTCATAGTATTGAGCCCAGAAAAATGCAGTTTAGATAGAACGCTACTAAAATCATCCATGGAAATATATAAGCGTATCAAGTGAAAGGTTTTTATTTTTTTGACCTTACTTCAAAATTTTAGATGCCTTTGATCACTATTAGTAGGAGATTTTTGCACTATGAATTATGAATCTATACTAAATAGTGAAATTAGATTGCCTAATTAGTAAAGATCATTGTTCTTTCGGGGGAGAAATGGGATTTTGGCATTAGAATTTTGAAGCCTTCGAGAGACTATTTCGGGATGTTCCCCATGTTAACTGCAACAAGGTAGTCAAAGTATTAAATAATTAAAATAATAATTAAAAAGAAAAAAATGATAATTTTAAAATTTTAAAATTTTAAAAAATTAATTATTTTAAATTTTAAATTTTTAAAAAAAATTAATTAATTTAAAATAATAATTTGAATTTGAATTTTTTTTTTAAATTTGAATATTTTAAAATTTGAATTTTTTTAAATTATTATTATTTTGGTAAAAAATAAAAAAATATTATCCAATATGGCAGTCTCTTTGCCAAACTGCAGCTACAAGAGTATAACCATATTCCTAGATTGTAGGAATTGCAGGGAACTCATAGTTTCTCAGAGGCCTCAAAATTCTTCTAATGAGAGGTATCTATGGCTTGAATTTTTGTCATGATTTTTTGAAATTTTTTTTGAAGATAGAGAAACTAATTAGTATCATGGGAATACAGTTTTTTCAATTTGTGCCTATGAACAAAAGTTACAATCAAATAAGCTCAAAATAGGAGAGAGGGGGCAACAAAAAAGAAATTCAAAACTTTAATTAGGTTTTTTGTCTTCTCATAGATTATATTTTTGTCTACATGGAAAGTTTTTATTCATTCCATTTGAATTTGTTATGAGAGAGTTATGGACAATCTTGTTTTGGAGGCAATTAGAGCATCTTTTTGAAAAAATAACTTGCAGGATTCACTTAGAATGAAATATTTACAATTTTTCAAAAAAAAAATTCCACATGATTTAATTTGCTTCCTAGAACAATCTCACCATTGGGATTAGAGATATTAGTTTTAATTCCATTTTAGAAATATTAGTAATTTAGATTTTTCTTCTATCTCATACCTACTTGCACTTAATAATATTTTAAAGAATAAAAATTAAATTTTGAGTGCTTTTTGGAGAAAAAAAAGGCCTTGGTCCTTTAGGGGTTAACAATTAGGTTGCCTTACTCTACAAAAGTTACTAGTATACAAGCCATGAAAGACAACAAATATTTCTATAGATACATTTATTTGTACACGTGGAGGTTCATGAGCCACAAGTACAAAAATAATCTAGTTTCAGAAGTAGTACATTCTTGTATAGTAATAGTTTATATAGTGTCAAATGTCAAGAAATTAGTGTCGGGCAACCTAATTTCACTATTTAGTGTAGCATATAGAAGGCCTAATAAGGTCTCTCTTTGACACGCACTTCTAAACATTGAAGATGGTTTCGAGATTATTCTTTTGGTGAAATCTCTTCATCATGATGTTCTCCCCAATTGCCAATTTTTAATTTTTAATTTTTTGCAAATTAAAATGTCAAAGTGTCTATGTTCTTTAAAAAATTGTGTCAGTCTATTTTGTGAATAAATCTTGATCCTAAACCCTATATTTTCTTAGGTCTCAAATTTTGGTGATAAGCTATTCCTTGTGTTATACTAATTATCTACATTTTATTTTATTTTAAAATATTTTCTTTCAACAAGTCACAATACAACTAATACTAATAAAACCAAAGGCTACAAAAAACAATTGGTCTTTCTTGCAACAGTCCAAGAGTACTATCCCTCCAAAATGTTTAGGGTGACACATTTAGTGCTCAAAATCTCTCGAAGTTTGATAAATTCATGACCACTCTAGCTACAAGGCATTTTCTCTGATCCCAAACAAGTCTAAATCTACAAGCTATTGTGTCAAGCATATGCCTTACAATGTACCAAAAAGATTGAGTCCACCTATTTTGTTGCCCCCTCTGCGTTGCTAAAAACTTGGGTTGTCAATCAAATTCACTAAATAAAAAGACCCCTCTTCCAATTGTTGATGGAGTGTTGTTGAGGAAAAACGAGAGCCTTTGGATGAGGGTTGAGGATTGATGGGATCAAGGGATATATCCCATATCAAATGCCACCTCCACCTCCACCTAAAAATTACAAAATGGAAATATGGGGGGGCATTCAAAAAATACTTTTCAGCTAATTTAATTTTTAATTTTTTTAACTCACAGGTGGCGTGGTGTAAATGGAAAAAAAAATCCGATTTTCTTTTAAGTTCATTGTGACATTCTGTTACAATGAGCTCAAAAAATGCAGTACTTGCATTACTTCTACCTATCTATTGTGATTATAGGATCATGTGGTTTGGTGTCCTCTTCCCCTCCAAGAAAATCCCCTACTGTTGATTACAAGAAAACGAAACAAATTACCACTTCCCCTACTGTCGATCTAAATAGAAATTGAAAGCAAGTTCTCATGAACCCCTGACTAGCTTCTTTCCTAATCAAGCCATTAGGGTTCCAAATCCCTCATTGGAAAAAAATGAGAGCCATTGATTCTGTAAAAATAATGTTCCTTCCCCCTCTGATACAATTGATCTTGAAAATAATAAATATAAATACAAATATGTATTTAGGATATGGATGCAATACATATATAGAATATGGGATATGGTCAAATGGATATATCCTATATTGTTTGGAATTGTAAAGTGCTCCCTCAAATTCAAATAGGAACAGGGGGTGGAAGGATAATACAAAAAAAAATTAATTACGAAATGGGGAGCAACAAGGGTAATAAATATTTCAAAAAGAAATTTTAATCACAAAAATTGGGGATGGGGGGTAATAATTTTTTTATTAATTTTTTTAATGGGGTCTTTTGAGTGGATGGAGGAGAGGTGCATTAATTGAAATGCACCTCTACCTTACTATCCACTCAAAAACTATCCACTCAGTTGCCTTACATGGCAATTGTTTTCTAGGCTAGAATTTTTTTGAAAACCTTGGGGAGGCTACACCTCAATAATTGAAAGGGCCCTCCAAGAGACGGGTACTTAAATCCACCCAATATATTATTCTCAATATATTTTCTATTTATTCAATTCATTGGATTTATCTATATCATCCAATGAATTAATTATTAATGAATGAGTTATTAGTAATTACAAATTTTTTTCCTTCTCTTAAACTTCACCCTACACTAGTTATATTGTAAAATTTATTTGGTCAATTGGATTCTCAAAGTAGTTTAGCATATACAAGTTTAAAGGGAGTTCCTCATGATATATGTGAGCATAAAATTATTTTAGAGCCTGATGCTAAACCTGTTAGACAAAGACAATACATGATGAATCCCAAATATTCACTAATGGTCAAAGAAGAAATTCACAAGCTTTTAGCTTGTGGATTTATCTTTGAAGTACTTCATAGTGAATGGGTATCTCCAATTGTGATAGTGCCTAAAAAGAATGGAAAAATTCGAATTTGCCAAGATTATAGAAAACTAAATAGTGTAACAAAGAAGGATTATTTTCCTTTACCTTTCACGGACACCCTTTTAGATGGTGTTGCAGGATATGAGTACTATTCCTTTATGGATGGTTTCTCAGGTTACAACCAAATCCAAATTGTGGAAATGTATAGATTCTTAACCGCTTTTACAACCGATTGGGGAATTTTTGCTCATACAAAAATGCCCTTTGGATTGTGTAATGCTCCAGCCACATTCCAAAGACTGATGACTATTGCTTTTCAAATGTATTTACGGAAATTTATAGAAATTTTCCTAGATGATTTTTGTGTATATAGTTCAAAAGAAAAACATGCAGAGTGTCTAGAAAAATGTTTCATTCAATGTGAGAAGTACGGAATTTCTATTAATGCGGCAAAATCACAATTTGCCGTACCATTTGGAAAATTGGTAGGACACATTGTATCTAGCCAAGGTATTGCTACCGATCCAGATAAAGTAGCAATAATTGTCAAACTACCACAACCTAATACTGTTACCGAGGTAAGAGCCTTTTTAGGACATGTTGGTTACTATAGAAGATACATTTATAAGTATGCCAACATAGCTATCCCTTTGACATAATTAACTAAAAAGTCTGACACAGCTCCTATTTGGACAGACTCATGTACCAAAGCCTTTGAAATACTAAAAGAAAAATTAACTAGTGCTCCAGTCTTGATTCCTCCAGATTGGAATAAAGATTTTGAAGTATATGTTGATGCTTCAAATGTTGCAATAGGGAGTGTATTAAGTCAAAAAGATGAGAAAAACCATGACAAACCAATTTATTTTGCAAGTAGGCAACTAGCCGCTGCAGAAAAGAATTATACCGTAACTGAAAGAGAAGCATTAGGAATGATATTTTCTGTACAAAAATTTCGACAGTACTTATTGGGTTATAAATTTGTTTTTCATGTAGATCACGATGCCCTGAAATACACGATCAACAAACCCCAATTAAGTGGGAGAATTGCTAGATGGGTATTATTACTCCAAGAATTTAATTTTACTATCCAAGTTAGACCAGGAAAGAGTCATGCAAATGCCGACCATCTTTCCCGAATAAGTCTGGATTTGGGTAAAGAACCATTGGATGATAATTTCCCAGATGCCAACCTATTTCATATCGATGTCATACCCTTAGAATATGCAGAAATTATAAATTTCTTGCAAACTGGACAATTTCCCTTGGATTATATAGAAAAACAAAAGAACAAATTAATGTATAAATCAGGACCTTATACTCTCATTGAGGAAGTATTGTATAAAAAAGGAAATGATGGACTTTTGAGACGTTGTATAAACCCAAGTGAAGTTTCATTAATTCTAGAGGGTTGCCACAGTGAAAGTTGTGGTGGTCATTTTGCTGGAACTGTAACTGCCCAAAAAACTTTCCAATCTGGTTATTGGTAGCCCACTATGTTTGCGGATGCGAATGCATTTGCAAAGAAGTGTGACCCATGCCAAAGAGTAGGAAAACCTACTCCTACAACTTCTATGCCCTTAACACCAATTTTAGCACAAATACCTTTTGAAAAATGGGGTATAGATTTTGTTGGACCTATTAATCCACCCAGTAGAGATGGTAGAAAACGATATATTTTGGTTGCCACGGAGTATGTGACCAAATGGGTAGAAGCAGTTGCTACCAAGACTGATGACACAAATACTGTTGCAAAATTTTTATATGAAAATATTATTACCCGATTAGGCTGCCCTAAGGAATTAGTTAGTGATAGAGGTACTCATTTTATTAATGATACTATTACAAAATTAATTGATAAATATTTTATTAAACATCGGAAAACTAGCCCCTATCATCCTCGGGCAAATGGCCAAACAGAGAAAACTAATGGTATTCTATGCAAAATTATCACTAAAACTGTTCAAGGATCAAACATTGACTAGGATGCTAGAGTGTTTGACGCCTTGTGGGCCTATCGAACAGCCTATAAGGTTACTACAAAGAATACACCTTTTCAGTTGGTTTATAGCCAAGAAGCTATTTTACCCATTGAATTAGAGGTGCAATCTTTGCGCATTGCCTTAGAAAATAGATTAGGAGATGAGGAATCTTTAAAAGAAAGATTTGTAATGTTAGAAAAACTAGATGAAACTAGGCGTCAAGCTTTTCTCAATATGAAAGCAATTCAAGGTAGACGCAAAACTTATTACGATAGTAAATTGATTCCCAAGAAACTCCAATCTAATGACCTGGTACTTTTATATGATAGTCATTTTCAAAAATTTCCAGGAAAATTTAAAATGCGTTGGTTTGGCCCTTATAAAGTTTTAAATGCATACCCAAATGGTTCAGTTGAAATACAAGATTTTGCTGGAAATAAACATGACACCCGTTACAATGGGTATCGTCTTAAACCCTACATAACTTGAGGACAAGTTATGATTTTAGTAGGGGGCAGGTTTAATAATATTAATATTATTATTTTTATTTCTATTTTTGTTTTTAGGTATATTTTGAATTTTTTTTACTATTTGATAATATTATTGTATTAATTATTATTTTAATTATTATTTTCTTTTCAATTTTACACGACAAATTGTCTGTAAAAAAGTTATAAGTAGAAGGGATCTAAAAGACAATTTGTCATGAAATCGGATAATTAATAGAGACCATAAAAGAAGGATCAAGACAATTTGACGGGAGGGCATTTATTAAAGTGAATATATATAAATAATTGGTTGTATTAAATAAAGACAATTTGAATGGTCATAATGGAGGATCGGATTCAGAAATTTGATAACCGGTTGTCCCAGTTACCAACTTACCCCCGATCCCTTAGACAAATTGTCCGCCGTTTAGCCGCCGTCACAGACAAATTGACCTAAGTATGTGTAGAAGCGCTGCGTCTTGACAAATTGTCTGTTGTTCTTCTTCTAACACGACATTCGGGATCGAGTTGGAAGCAGTTGGAGAAGGTGCGCACGGTGAGCTTCTTTCTCTCTCTTTGTTTTATGGACAATTTGTCATTGCAAACTGAAGTTGGAGTTAGACAGTAAACAAATTGTCTTTGAATGATGATGTTAACTGTAACTTGTAACCATGTTGAATGTACGAATTAGTAAGCGCAGGATTGAACCCACACAGTCGGACAATTTGCTAAAGATGTTAAAGTAAGCGACAAAACTGACAAGTTATCTTTTTCTTAGTTGTTTTAGGGAACTGGAGATTGAGGACAATTTGTCGAGTACTGTATTGTGAGAGGTAAGTCTCTTACTACCAGAGGACCGTTGTTTTTAAGGCAAATTATGTGTTTTGTGTACTGATCGAGCGAGTGATGACAATTTGACTGAGAATGGAACGAATTAGAAGGTTGAAAAGAGGGATTGAAATAATTTGTTACCCTAATTCACCGCGTCAGAATAAGAATAGTTAGGGTTAAATTGTCGCTGAATAAGTTATGCAAGTAGAACAAATTGTCTTAGAAAGAAATAGAAACACATGACAAATTGTCGAGTGAATTTCTACAACTGATTTTATTGACAAATGGCTTGTCGGGACTAAGACAAATCATCAAAGAACTGAATGGGAGAAAACAAGGACCTGTTGTTAAGAGAGTCTTATGCCAGACAAATTGCCGAGTGATTTGGAAAGAAATCAATTCAGTTGGACAATTTGTCTTTGATTGTATAAAATGGTGAAAAGTTAACGTGAAAACATGATAAAATAGCAATTAGATTTGCTTTAAAAGAAAGAAGAAAAGAGAGACAGCAGCTGTTTGACAAATTGAAGGAAGATAAGAAGTCAAAGTTTTGAAAAAATAAATTTAGTTATTAAGAAAAGAACAATTAGGTTTCAGATCTATAGAACCTCACTCTAATTTTTCTTATAATCACTGCGATTTTACTTAAACATAGAAAAGTTTTGTAAGACAAATTGCCAGGAGTACACATTACATGTGATTTGGCTCTCGGGGAGGGCTGCGAGTTCCCAACTCGAAACCCCCCCGAGAACCGCCGATATCCGCTGTTCCCGGCCTGTGCTGACCTGGCCGAGAGACGGCTAGGTCAGATTTTTCGAAAAAATAAAAATAAAAAAATAAAATTAAAACTTTGTTTCTCAGTTTAAAGACTTAAATTATTATTATTATTATTATTTTTTTTTCAAAAAATAAAATTCTGACAGCAGCGTTCTTTTACTGCCGGGGGAACAACGCCGGGAACGGCCCTGAAACGGCCCTTAAAATCCTGAAATCTCTTCTAATGAGTTGTTCAGGGACTAAAGATTCATGGAAAAATTGTGTTTGAACACAGATTGATATACTATTGGCACTGCGAGTGAGGAGATTTGACAATTTGTCGTTAATAACGAGCGTGAGAAGTTTAGACAAATTGTCAAGGTGAGAAATATTGCCCCTGTTTTTGAAAGACAAATTGCCGAGAGATTTAATTAGGTTGAAACAATAAGTGGAATGTGAAAACATGATAATCTTGGTAATTAGACAACTTAGAAAGGAAGGAAGAAAAGAATGGATGCAGTAAATAATCAGAAGCTGAGGGAGTCAACTGTTTTTCGAGTGAGTTCAGGACAAATTGTTGAGTTTGGCTAAGTAAGAATTGATGTTGAAGATTATGTGAATAACAATTGCCAAAGTTTAAAAGACAATTTGTCGAAGAATAACCCACACATGGACCGAACCATGAGAAATAAGGTGGATTACAGACCAATTGTCAGACTGATCGGATTACAAGACAAATCGTCGGATAGAAATGTAGCCTGATAATATGCAAAAGAGACAATTTGTAAATAAGCTGAGAGAACATGATAATGTAAGAGAGAAAAGTGTGTTATTGAAAAATTGTTTTACCGAGAGGAAATAAGTTAAAATTTCAGAAATTATTCACAATTATGAGGAATAATTCCAGAACTAAACAATCTTAAAAATTTATAGAAATAACCGAGATTAAGGAGGAAGAAATCAGACAAATTGTCAAAAGTACAGAAGCCCGAGGAAGCAAATGTATCATTGAGAGAACCTCAGAATGATGATTGTTGAAAGAAATGATTTCTCGTGAGTTATGAAAGACAATTTGACCGAAAGAAAGGAACTAAGTCGGATAATAGAGAAAATGAGTGAGAAAGAAAATGAGCAGACAATTAGATTGAGAGCTACAAATATTAATTGAAGATTACTTTGACAATTTGCCGAGTAAACAGTTAGGTGAGTGGACTCTAAGTCAGTAGTCTGGTCAGACAAATTGTCGAAATAAGAGGAGACAAGTACTCATAGAATCATGTGGGTAATATTTACAAATTGGCAGATGGCACCTAAACGAGATCTTAAGGTATTCGGTATTAGATTCAATGAATTGCCCTTGGATCTTTTAGACCAAATTATTAAGGAGAGAGAGACTAAGCTATGTGCTGCTGGTTTATTGGGCTTCCTTAAGAAGCGATGGGATCAACCAGACGTAGAGCGGGTACGATAATTTGTTCAAGCAAGCAGTTTTGGACAAGTTGTCGAGAAGATCCGAGTGTATGATTTTCCTTGTCAATTTGATGGGGACCAGGTGGCACAAGTTTTGGATGTGTCAACGGAGGGAGAACCGTTAGAATCGGCATCACCTTTGACAAAGGAAATGAAGGAGGAAATTTTTGGTTCTAAATTCCAGTACGCAAAGAAACCTACGGGTTGGGATTTATTGAAGGCCACTGCGTCCATTTCCCAGTGGTTACAATTTGTAAACCAGCGCTTATTCCTTGCACCAAGAGCAGAAATGATGACAGATGAGGCTATGAGAGCCGGTGTAGCAGCTTGGCAAGGAGAATGATTTAACTGGGGACAAATTGTCTACACCAACATCAAGTTGGAGATGGCGTTGAAGAAATCCAGGAATCCTATTTCACTTCTTTCTGCCACTTATATTTCGGCAATTACCATACCACCGATTCTTCCGACAATTCATCCTATTTCGTCTAAGGAGCCGACACAGACAAGTTGTCCTGGATCAGGGTCATCCTCGCAACCAAAACCGACCACACCAAAACCAAAACAGACAAATGAGCCTCGCAACAAGGAAACTGAGCGGAAGGAAAAGGAGAAGGAATTGCCAATGAAACCACCCCAGCCGAAGGAGAAGGTGAAAGCTGCGGAGGTGCCAGACAGCCCGATACTCAGACAAAGTCAAATACGCATTGAAGTTCTTATAGACGAATTAAGGAAGAGCGTGGATGGTGAAGTGGCTTTGCAAGTGCAAGTGAAGAAACTCCAGAAGGATAATGCGGACTTGACGGTCAGGATTGAGGAGCTATTGAAGTCTAAAGAGAAGCAATTAGACAAATTGTCGACGGCCCAGACAACTATGCAACGAGAGCGAATTGAGTGGGAGAATACTAAGGCCAGTTACAACGAAAAATTTAGGTTACAGGAACAATTTCACAAGACCAAGATTAAGGAGATAGTGACTGACCTTCAAAAGGAGTTGGAGGATATCAAAGCCTATCAGTCTAAACAAGAGACAATTTGTCAACAAGTGAAGGCGGAGAAGGAAGAAGTAGAGTGCCTACTTAAGGAGACGCAAGACCAATTGACTGAGTCACGAGACAAATTGTCAGTAGTTGAAGGCAAATTGTCAGAGATAGGAGGCCAGTTGGTAGTCGTAAAGGCTCAACGGAAGGAGATTCCTCGCCCACTAGTAGAAACTACAGACAATTCGTCAAGTACCGAGGCTTTGCAATAGGATATACAATTTTTAATCGCCTCTAATGAAGATTGGCAAGTACAAGCGGAGCAATCCAAGGAGACGAATAGGAAGCTCCAGACAGCATTGTGGAACCAACAATTAAAGTCTCCTCCGTCTTTCTCCTTTTTTCGGGCCTATGAGTTGTAGAGAGATGCATTTTTGGAAATGGTAGGGTTGGAGAAATGCGCAGAAGTCACATCTGAAGAATTTGGAAGAATTTGGGAGATGGCTGCAACCATGGAAAATTAGCAGCATTTATTTTGTGAGATATTAGTGAGGGGTGATTTAATTTTAGAAGATTGGTCTTTACTTTACGATCCAATTGTGGATGTGGGGACGAGAGCTTTATTGTATTACTTAGGGTTGGAGAAGCAGCTCCATCGACAGCGACAACTTGACCAAGCTGAAGAACCAGAGCGCAGGGTTCGTATTAAAGATTATCAGCTGACAATTTGTCCAGAGGGTCCAGTCGCAGAGGAAGTTAAGAAGACTAGGAAGCGGGAGTTGCAGGTCCTCCAAGATAGTATCAAAACTGGAGCCGACCCCCTTGTGATACACGAGTTATTGGCAAATTGTCTGGAACGGGAAGTCGTAGCACAGCGAGGTGAATTGACAAATAGTCATTACATCTACAATTTGCAGCAGACCTACCAACGATTGGAGAAGGCCAGAGACCAGGGTGATCCCTTAGATCTCATCCCCGATACTCGACAATCTAGTGAGATGAATTTACCCCCTTCGGATTACGTGCCCAGGACATGGATGCAAGTTCAAACACATATTATGGGAACGGAGTTGACCAGGTACTTCGTTGGTAATTATTCTCGACTATTTGACAATTATGAGGACGAGAAACCTCTACCATCGTGGAAGGCACTTGCGTGGCTAGTGGAAGATTATGGGCAGTCAGTGATTGAGGATCGCCCATATGATCAAGTCTATCATAATATTTCCAGTGATTGGCAAGTGGAAGCACCCATAGGTGTTGTGACAAATTGTCATTATTGCCCGTGCAAGAGGAGGCACAAGTGGAGACCGGATGCTACTCTTGACTCAGTAGAGTACAACTGGCCACTGATCGAAGGACAATTTGCCACGGCCGAGCAATGCTCAGAGGCTTACGAACTCTTTCATGGTCAGCATATTTTTCATACTGATCCAGTATATTTCAGAGTTGTAGTTTTCTGCAAATTTTTATTAGATATGTGTCGACAGCATCGAATCGTTATAAACATCAACAAGTTTGATCGCCAGCGTCCTGAGTTCCTCCTTATGCTCAAAATTCAGTACAATGCAACTCGTTGGCACAGGATCATAGAAGTGATGGCAATTACACATTTCTGGGCTGGAGCTCATTTGTGTTTGATAAACAAATTTCCTTGTACGCGTTATTGGGCTTGGCAATATTGGTATTCTTCCCAGCGTTCAGGAAATCCGGAGCTGCTAGAGAATGATCCAGTCGTCCGGAATGCAGTGGAGAAGGCTGAGGAGCAGCGCGTACGTTGTTAGGATCGTGATTTGAATCAAAAGAGAAGGCGAGACAATTGACGAGGACGTCAATGGTTTTAGTAGGGGGCCATGTAGTCACTTTATTTTTTCTTTTTCTTGACAATTCGTCTTTGGTAGTGTAAATAGGACAAATTGTCAATTTAAACTCCTACTGTTAGCACAATATAGACGATTTGTCTTTATAAAACAGGTTTGGAACGATGTGATGGATTTTGCCTATAATGATGCAGATGTGAATAGTTGTCTTCTACAGTGTATATAGGAAGACAATTTGTCATTTTCTTGGCCCACTTTTATTTTTCTAAGTCTTGAACAAATTGTCGTGTACTTATATAATTTGTAATCAAATCATAATTTTTGACTATTTGCCGTTGTGTTTGTTGTGTTTTAATTTCAAGAGATCCAATGATTGGATTTTCTTGAGCTTGGAAGTTTGCCAAGCTGTGGGCCGTGACACCAATGATTGGGTCACATTTCTTGACAAATTGTCAAGCTGTTATTGCGATCTAGTGATTGGACGCAATTGTGTTTGGAGTAATTGTGTGTGTGGATAATTGTTTGGAAATATTCAGGTGATAAATTGTATTTGTGAATGTGTGTGTAATTAAAATACTTCGTGTGACAAATTGACTTGGAATTGCTGAGTTGTTTGATATGTAAGTAATTGTTTGTACATCAACTCGTTGTGACTGTGAGTGTATGCAATTACAGAGACAAATTGTCAACGTCATACGGATTGACGGAAAGAGAAAGACAAATTGTCATCGGTGATCACGGTTGCTGCCAAGAAATGGGAGTTCAAATCAAGAAAGACTAGTTGCCGCGGAGTTAAGATCGTTCGATAGACAATTTGACAATCCTCTAGCGATACAGATAAGTACAGTAGTACTTCGATTCGTAATGGTGACAATTTGTTTTTAGTAATTGAGTTGAAGTCTTTTGCTGCCTAAGATAGAATTGTTTAGAGGATAAGTTTCGAGTGTTGAAAATGAAAATTGATACTATCAAGTTGTTTTATTGAATAATGAAAGAATCGATATGGAAGTTTGAATAGAAATTGCCAAAGTTTGAGATAGTGTAAAGACAAATTGTCTAAGAGCTATACAGTTATATTACTATTAATTGAAACGCATTGAATAATCAAATTATTATTCGAATAGGTTTCGTCGGAAAGGAAAACTGGACTTTGAATCCAGGTAAGACAAATTGTCGTGAATTTCTGTTTATTGATTTTGTATTGTTTTGAAATTATTTGTATACTTTTAAGTATAAATGATTGTTATGGAAACGACAATTTGTCATGGCGTATGAACTGTTGTGAATTAATTCCAATACTGAAAGGGAAATTATTAATTTAGAGATTACTGAAAAGACAAATTGTTTCGACTCTTGGTATTCAAACCACACCTGGTTGACCTTTAAATTGACAAATTGTCTTTGATTACAAAAGGATACCAAGCTGAGAGACAATTTGCCTTTGTAGTTTTCTCTCTATTATCGACAAATGGACTGATTAAACCGGTTACTGTAAGACAATTTGTCATGATCCGGGACTGTACTGAGTGAACAGTGAGGGCCAATTTGTCAAAGTATTCGATGTGGTTAACGATAATTTGTCCTGGTTGTTTGTTGTAAGTAAAATTGAAATGTGTATTGCGTATAATAGATGAATGGATAGTTTTGAAATGCAAATAAGCTTATGATATTAATAGTAGAAACTGGAATAGATATTGAATTATATTGTGATGATGCGTTAGATAGAATTGCCTTGTGTTGTTATTGTTGTAAATGTAATGCATCACACACTCATGCCCTTGCATTTAGTTAAAGACAATTTGTCGTAGGACTGAGACGGATCTCCTACTCATGATAATTTAGTAATTAGGCTAAATAAGTAGTGACTGCCCGACAATTTGTCTCTCACGATAAAAGATCACTTTAATTAACGAACATATATCTCTATACATATCTATATATTATTTGTACTTAAAGGTCTAGATCATGCATGACAATTTGTGGTCTATCTTGACAATTTGTCGGAAATACCCCTAAAACACTAGTCCAGAACTAGGACTGCATTCATGCGTCCAATAGCATTATTAACGGACTGCTAACAAAATTGATTCTTAGAAATAAGAGTGAAATCTATGTATTTTCCCTTTGTTTGTGTATTTTTGTAGTATTTACCCATAAATCCCACCTCATTCTAGAAAACAAGTGACCTCAGCCACAATACATTAGACTATTTGATCATTCCCTAGAATTAGAACCCCTATACTGTATTCCTGGGTTTTGGGTTGAAGCAAAAACCTAGTTTACACCCATATATGAATTAGAGTCATGATCATGGTTGTTAGTGTTGTGAGAAAAGAAACTCCAGTTGTTGTTTACTTAACTCCTAAAGGACCATTGTCCCCTCGGGGGACAAAATGGATTTCGGGCAAGTTTCTATGATCTCAATTTTCAGTGAATTTTTTTGAAACTTTCTCATAAGATAGTAAAACTTATGAGCTTCGTGGGAATATAAATTTTATTTCAATTGGTGCCCGGGAGCAAAAGTTATGACATCTTAAACATAATTTTCATGTCATCGGGTAGAAAAATAAATCTACAAAAATTTGAAATTAATTTTTAAATTTTTTTCTTCTTAAAGATCATATTTTTGTCTACATGTGAAGCTTTGATTCATTCCATTTGGATTAGTAATGTGGAAGTTATGAACAATCTTGTTTTTTGGGCAATTTGAGCATCTTCTTGAAAAAATAACTTATAGGATTCAATTCTGAATGCAATTTTCAGAATTTTTCAACAAAAATTGTTTGACAAGGTTAAGTTTTCTATTTAGAACAATCTCACTGTTGAGATTGTTGTGTTTCAATCCCAATTTAGAGCTATTAACGATTTAGTTTTTCTTTCAATCTTCGACTTACTTCTACTAAACGATTTTTTAAAGAATGAAAATCAATCGTGTTTTTTTTTTTTTTTTTTTCTAGTCTTTCAACTCAATTCTTCAACACAATTTTTTTTAAATTCAAGGTTCATGGTGTAAATTTTTTCCCCAAATGGCATTCAAAATCATCTAAAATTGTAGGCTAGTGTTCAAAAAAACTTTCTTTTTTCAACTTTGAATGCTAATATCTTCCAATCAATACGATCAAACTCCATGAAATTCTTACCACATGATACTAGACTAGTAAAGTACAAGATTCTATGGTTAGATTCTAAAAAAAGTATTTTTTTTTTTTTTTGGATGAAATGGCAGTTTTGAGTACACTAAAGATGATATTTAGTGTCTTGTACACTAAATATGAAGGCATACACTAAAAGCCAATTACCCTATGAAAGTAAGTAACATTAAATGTCAATTCAAACACTAAATGTGAACCAGAGTTGTCATATCAGACGGAATATCACTGTTCACCAACAGAATCGGACCGATTAGGGCTAGCCGGCTGCAAACTTCAGAGCCTTGTAACTTTTGCAAAAATTGTAGATGCCGAAAAACATCTCATTTTCCTTATTTGAAGAATTTTTGCAAAAGTTACAAGGCTCTGAAGTTTGCAGCCGGCACATTCAAGTCTAACACTAATTGTGGACAAGTTCAGATTTAGTGTTGTAGCTAGTAGGGGGGTAAAAACACTAAATGTCACTCAATACTAAATATCATCTTTAGTGTAGTTTTTGATAGAAGAATGGCCCTGGTCCTTTAGGGGTTAATTATGCAGTATTAACTTTTCACAAGAGCTCTTACATAAGAACTAGTGGTAAGGTAGTATGCTCTAAAAGTGTTCGCCTTCTTCAAACTGCTCCTATTTTGGGGTGAAAACTGGAAATTAGGTGATCCTTAAATGGACCACTGTAACAATTGAATGCATCAAGAAAAAATTATTTTTCTATTGCAAGAGCCAATCACTACCTTTGATTTCCGCACATTTGTTTACAAACTGCAAGTGAACAGATTTTGGGAGACCTATGGTCACAAATAGGTGCCTATGCCCTAAATCTTTGAAAATTTATAAGTAATTCAAAAATACTTTAAAAAGTACAAAACCATTTGCGTTAGTTCCGACATCCATTTCTCTTTCTCTGAAAAATGATCTAAAAATAATTCTGTCCACTTCAGCCTATGAAAAAGGCAGACCAGCTCTTAAATGGTCGCTTTTAGAGCATACTACCTTAATGTACCTTAAGTTTTTCAACATTAACCTCCCCGAGCTGAAAACTTATGGTCATACTCAGTGTTTGAGTTAAATTTCCAAAGACTAGCACTTTTCAAAATGCCCTGCTAGCCTACTAATGGTATGTTTATACCTGGCCTTCCAAAGGAGCGTGTCCAAAAAATAAGACTCTGTGTATAAACGTAGAGTGTAGAAGAATCGGTTTTCTTTTGTATCAGACCTAGCATCATGAATTAATCTAAAAGTTCCTTGTCCTCTACTTGTGATGGTGTTCACACTTGATGTAGTAGAACAGTAGTTTCTGGCGCCATGTCAAAGTTGACAACCTCAGTAACAACGGCTCGTCACACCAGACTGACCAGAGGAGAGGTCTTAGGGTCAGGTCTTATGACATTGTGGGTTCCCCTGCCATGGGTCAATGTTATTGGAATGCTCTGTCTTCTGTTTTGGCGCTACACTTCTTTTTTGAATTTTTCTTCTACGCTGGATTGTTGCCTTGTCCTCCTATGCTTTGCGTGTCTTGTGTACTTAAATTCTAGGTGTTCTTGCATTGTGTTTTCCACTCCTATTGCAGGTCGTCCGGGCCGCTAAATAAACTGGAGTGAGGGCATCTTTGTGGAGTGGTAGCATTTGGAGGAACGGCTCTTTTGGCTACCGGCGCAATTGAAGGTACATAATTTCACATGCTCTTCATGACTGTTTTTTTCTTTCCAGTTCGGGTGTAGTGATGTAGTGCTTATTTTTCGTAACTTTTGGGTGTTGAATACTGTACATACTTTTGGTGTTTATACATGCAGGTATGCCGTCAAACAAAAACCCCACTGGATTGCATGTGTTAGCATTAGTAGATTTCTTGGTGGGCCCTATGGAAGATTTCATTAATAACTCCTTAAGTTCAAGCACCGTTCTTACTTACTGGATCCACTTGCTTGCCATTAATTACAAGTAGTGATTAAATTATGAAATCTCCGTTTGGAAACTACAAAGAAGCTGCCGCAAATTCTGGAAGGATAGCTACAGTGACATGCAATAAACTATACAACACTACTCTTTTCATCTGTCACTTTAAAGCACACATAGGATCAGCATTTACTAAAGATTTCTGGTGTGAACAACCGCTACTATATGCTTCTAACATCACATGTAAGACTCACCTATAACACCAAGTGTGAACATACCATAAGCCAATATAATTCTAGGAAATATAGATTCTTAGGGTCCATGTCTCCAAGTGTAGGGATTCATTGATTTAGAACACCTACGAGGAATTGTTTCTAAGGTAGCTGACCTCATTCCAACCACTGAAGCAATTTAGCATAGTTCTAGTATGCAATTGATGAAGAGAAAAATCCCCTTGTTAGAGAAATGGATTTGAAGAGGGTTCTAGAATTTTTCCTTTTTTCCCCCAAAAAATGAAATACTTATGAATTTTTTTCGTAAAAATTCCCTTCAATCCATTCTTGTTATATAGGGCACTACATTTCCAACCATAGGCTGATTACAAAATTGATCATGCTTCAAAGTAGGTGATAATTGTGGCTTCAAAATGTACATTTTGTGATCATCGAGTGAACTCAATGTACACCTCCCTCACATTTTTGTTCCAGGAGTTGTAACCTAACCACGTGAGCTGTCACAAGTGATTGGAAACAAAGCTGTCTAACTACCGAAAATAGGTCAGTGGTTGGAAAGAGGTAGGCTACCTTACGGTATAATTGTCCAAGATTTTAAAGCTCTAGGGAAACTAAAAAGTTAAATGCCATGTGAGCATTGAAAGCTTCATTGGCAGCACTTCAAGGTCTCACTCTGGCACACAGAAATTGCAAAAATAAGCATTGTGACGTTACTATCACTGATCACCTTGCAAACAGTGGTCGGATCTCTTATCAACCTCGAATTCTTGGTGACCTTGAAAGTTCATGCAACTGCGCGCAGGAAACAGTTGTCCTCGACTCTTGGCCTATGTAGCAGTTCTTGATTCTTGGATGATCCCATTCCAAAAAGAATAAGCTCCAGTTTAGAAGGTGTAGTAATGCCAAGCTTCAAACAAGCACAATGCGCTGAAGAATGTAGCACTTGCCTTCCTGTCCTAAATATTTACATTTTATACAGTAAATTTTAAACAGAACCCTGATTTTACCAAACGACCAACGTGCTGAAGAGTTCTTCAAGAATCGGTATCAGAAACTACTGTCTATTAGATTCAAAAAATGTGAGTCAAACTACTGTCAAAGTATATCAACAGCTGAGTAAAGCATATTGTAAATTAGCAGATCGATCTATTGTAATTTTCAACTGAATTAAATACTGTGGGGTGTCATCAGGTACGTTATTTTGAGGTCAATTGTTATGTCAACATATATATTTATATGCAAACAACTTCATCTTGTATGCAATCTCATATGATTATGGATTTTCACAATGTTCTAAATATGACATTGGTACTGCTTATTTTATTACAATTAGGGTTTTATCATATTATTACAAATTATACCCAATAATGTAATGTGAAGTAGCCATTTATCACAAGGCTTCACCACATTGTGATGCTTGAAGCTTGAACTTACCCATCTCACAAAACTAGAACATACTCCTTGTAGAATTGGATAATCCACTGAAATCAGTGCTTGACATATGGATCTCACTTTCAAAACCTGTTGAACTTCTATCGTCTTCAAGAATTCTAAACATGAATGATGCAACAGTAATTAGAACCTCAAGACTGATAAACCAAGAAACAATTATCGAATCTAACAACAAATTAATGGGTTGAAGGAAAGACTTAGCTGCGAAACTGCAAAACGTACATACTGTTAGTATTTGATGTGTACCGTACCGGCCGCTCCCGACTCTTGTTCCGTGATAACTAGATCTCTGTCACTGCCAGTGCAGCATGTAGCTGAAATCAAAAGCACAAAGACCGTTAAATACATTGGCGGGATTCTGGACTCCTGCAATTGTGACATACATCTACATCTACTTTCACCAGCTCTAAAACTAAGACCGGTTTAGATTTTTGATTCAGGCTGCCCGACTGATAAGTGCCAAAGTAGTACAATTCTGCTAATTTAACGAAATTGACATTCTCCAGTTCGGGAGAAATGAAACGCCGCAACAATGGACTCTTATGGTTAGTCTCACAAGGGACTTTTTTGGGTTTCCCTCTCTCACTTTCCCCTTATGTATGTGACAATCCGGTGACTTTTCTTGTATCACACACCGGAAAAGACAGAAGATTGTCACATACGTAGGGGAAAGTGAGAGAGGGAAACGCAAAAAAGCCCAGTGTCTTACCTATGTACGAAATAAGAAGTAAGAACGTAACGTCCTAACTGCCTTCCGTATGTATGTCCAGCTCACAGTATGCAACCTTCCGTTTTACATGCATTGCAGTCATATAAATTCTGAAACAGAGCAATCCATACATACATGAGTAATCCAGTTTCTCCGACTAGGAGCTAGCTGGTATATATATACTATAATTGTGAATCGATCATTTAACCAATACACGTACTACGCAAGTGAGTTACGTTAAGCTTAGACCCCCGAAGGAAGCTAGCTAGCTCCGAGGACATGGTACGTACGGTTGCTCAGCGAATTGGTTGATGCGATGAAGCGGTCGGTTCAGAACGGATCAATCCATGAGATATCAAGAGCGGAAAAGACATCGATCTCGCTAGCTAGCCGACCCATGCATTTTTCCGAGTTTGCTCAGGTACGCTCTTCCTCCGATCCGATCGAACGTTGATTCCTTCCTGCCACAGCACGTGTAGCAGGCAGCGCGCTCTTCCTCTTCTTTGGCTCTGAGATTGGATGACCGAATGGTTCAAGGATATATATATACACCATATATATGGCGCCCTCAATGCAGAAGGAAGAATTGAAGGAAGCTAAGCCACGATCGACCTACAGTCAAACGCCGGGCAGGGCAGGGAATATATATTTGGGGTCAGTAATTTCACTGCCCCTTCCTTCCTTGCTTGCAGGAGCGCTGGGACCGGGGCTAGCATCGATCGATGCGCGTGCGCAATCACAATCCTGAACAACTTCCCGCTTAGTTACTGATAACGACAAGCTAAGCTGTATCGGTTGCCCGAGTGGCGGTTGCTCGAAATATTCATAGGGCCGCTTTTCCAGAGAATAATCTGAATGTGAATTCACTGAATCAAATTTAAAGGACGAGCTGGTCACCTTGGAAATTAGCTGTTTTGGAACCGTGTGAATTGTTGGTTTACAAAAATGAAAAAGCACTCATTGGAAGTCAAAATATTGTAGAAGATGTTACCTTTTCATACAAAATTTGTAAGATGAATAGTTATGGTCAATTTCATTAAAATGGCGGTATTTCATTAAAATGGCACAAAATGAAACCATTGAAAGAATAAAAACAATGGAAAGATTGTCCAAGGGGAGTGGAAATGCGTGAACTAGGAGTGATTTGAATGTGCTAGGCATAAAATTGGCACATGTATGACCCTATTGTGGCACACTTATTCTTCATTTATAGAAGATATTCCATTAACTGCAACACCCGCAATGTATTGTATATATACCTTAGTAACTTAGGTTTTTCGCCCAGAAGCTCATTATATATTAGCTTACCTCCCTGGTTGGCGATATCCGTCCATTTTCACTTCACTACACAAGACAAGTATGCAAATGTAAAATCTTCCACACGAGTACGTGTATTCAATATCGTTGAAGTGATGCTTTTCAATTATGGTGCCCAAAAATAATGTAACCCAATAATTCATCATTCAGACCGCAAACCAAGTTTGTAAGGTGAAGGCATCCCAAAGCGTCCCTATATCTATTCTTGTACCCTAGACTGCCTCTTATTCAACTGATTCGTTGATGCATTAGAAGGACTCATACTTTAATAACTTTGATTTGCTAACTATTGATTTTTGCAGATTTTGGTTAAGGGTCCATCTATCTGATAGTTTTAGTGGTCTAAGCAACTAGTACTTTGAAAAATCATAGAAATTACATATCACATCTGAAAAATCTAATTTTAGAAAAATATATATTTTCACTTGCTAATACTACAAATTAAAACAGTATCATTTTAAGGAAAAAGTGTCTCTAACTATGCTGAATTGCTTACATTGACTACGGTTTGGGGTGCTTCCACCTTAAGTAGGGGCAGAACAAGTGACTGTCGGTTTTAGTAACTTCGAGCGGTCGCTCGATCAGTCTACGTTAGAGCCACCGCCATGCTATCTCCGGAGGCTCACCGTTCCGCAGCCGTGCTCAACAGTCTACTCCTGTGAGAGGGAATCTTTTTGGAGCGGGCAGTAAAAGCCCGTGGTCGCGCTCTTTCGGCAGGTCTAGAGGAGATCGATCTTGCAGTAGACTTACCGGCCGGGTCTAAAATTTACTAAACTGTTATTGTATTTGCCATGACCCTGATGGAACAGGTCAATCACTACGGGTACGGGAAGATAAGGTAGGCTGCTCTAAAAGCGACCACTAATGCAGTTATACAGAGGTACATTTTGCTTACTTCAATGTACCAATGATGTACATTTTAGGAGGTGGTTTTTTTTAGTGATCATTGCATTTCAACTTCAAAACTTTGTAATTGATTCCAAGAAGGTCCAAAAAATCAATAAATCGTAAATAACTTTGGTAAGACGTCAATTTCATTTTTCTTCCTACAAATTTTCTTTGAAAATTGTTTCAAAGACTTTAGCTTCCCCCAAATGCAATCAGCTCTTAACCCTTGAGCGCCGAGCTCATATTTATCAAAATTCAGACCTTTCACAACTAATGTCAATCACGTTGTTACTCAAAAAAAGATCCAAAAAAACTAACCGTATCGATTGAAAGTAGGAATAACACTTCATCGATAGGGAAAAGGACAAATGATTTGTTCGTACCTTTTAAAAGCTTATGATAGTCAAACCCAACAAACTTTCATTTTGGAGAGATGGAATTCCGTCGCTGGGGTGCTTAGGGGTTAAAAGGTTGCTTTAAGAACAAACTACTTTAGGACATAACATTGTTTACCAAATAAACGAGATAGGAGTCTTTCTTGCATCCTTGACTAAAAGGGGTCCCAACAATGAACCAACACTACTAAAACAAGCGGGGGTATGCCACATTTTTTAGTCACGTTTAGGGTGCTTACAAGAAAATAAGCAATGTCTGGCATTTAACGTGGCAAATTTGGAGAACAGCATTGCAAAGCAATGTCTAATTTGAGAGCGTTGTTTTTCTGAGTTTCCAAAGCGGTTCCAATGCAGTTCCAATGTGGTTCCAGATTGGTGAGTTTTGTTAATAGAATCAGAGGATGGTGTACAGGGAATCCGAATGCCTTTTAGTAACTACCTGTTATTTTAAAATTATTTAGTAAGGATTGAACAGTGAAAAGCAAGTGGACTCGACCTCGATTTCCTCTGTAATTGGAGGAACTACATTGAAAAAGACAAATTTGAAACCAAGTTATAAAATTTCCTCCACTTTCTCTAGGATTTATTTGAAGTTGCGTGTCTCTTTCCTAGCTATGTCTACTTCCTAGCCTTGCTATATAGGCTAGTTAATGAAGGAAACTCTCGTAATAGGCCAATTTTAGCAGGCTAAGTAAAATTCTTTTGAAAACAAACAGTTTGGCGGCACTTTGTTGGGTTTCCATCTTCTCTATGCAATAGGAATTGAGGCAGAGTTGGAATGCATATTTGAATTTAATCTTCAAAATAAACAAGAAAATCTGAAGAAATTACATTTAATGTATCCCATAAAAGAAATATAATGAATTTCAAAAATTACGATTAGAAATACACATTTAATTTAACATCAATTTTTTCATGGAAGAAAATATTAAATACATTTGTTATTGTCAAGTATTATGTGTTACATGCAAAAAATAAATTCCATAAAAGAAACCCGTTGTACTATTCAATTTCAAATATAATGTAAAACAGACAATGTGGGTATTAGAGTTTTCTATTGTATGTGATAAGAAAATAATACTATTTTTTTTTAATTCATTGTCTATAGTACCATGCACAATTGAAATTGATAAATGAATAACAAAATAGAAATTAAAAATGAATTAGGCTTTAAAAAAGAATAAAAATAAAAACTTGAAATGCCTTAAACTTTTTTGTTACAATAACTAATTCTTTAGGTTTAGGGGTTATCTTTTGATTATGGTCTCCATTTTTAGCTTTTAGTTTTAATTTCTTTGAAGATAATTGAATAATTTTTATTTTAAATCACAAAATTTTCAAATAAAACAAATAAGGTTAATTCAAACACCATTACTTTCCAATTCCCACATGAGGTTAGACGGTGAGAAGTTTACAATTCATTCAACCTTCAATTGGCAACCTATGTGGTATACATAAAAGTAGTATGGGTCTTTTTGGAACAATAAACAAGGTTATATTTTATCATAGGTGTTTAGGTTCTAAAGAATGTGAAATTTGAACTGAAATCATCATATAAAGAATCACAAAATGCTTGGTACAAAGAATGTAAAAGCTTTTGGAATTTTTAGTTGTCCACAATTAATAACAAAACATATTTGTACATAAGATCTAGCATATATACACATATGTATAACAAAATTTATAGAAAATTATTGTAGTAACGTGAAGTATGAAAAACAATTTCATATTCTAAAATATTAAGAATAGTTAGGATTGAAGTAGAAACTTAAAGTGTGTAATCCATGGTTGCTATCATGTGAACCTAGGATCTTGAGCCTAGGAGCCTAGGCTCCTATATTATAAGCACCTTCTATAGTTATAGGATGTTTATATTATAGATGTCTATGTTGTAGGTACCTATGTTATAAGCACCTTTCATGGTTATAGGATATTTATATTATAGGTGTCTATGTTATAAGCACCTTTCATGATTATAGGATGTTTATATTATAAGTATGTATGTTATAGACATCTCCAATAGTTGTAGAGTACCTACGTGCCTAGGCTCAAGGCTCTCAAGCTCACATTTCTAAGCTCACATTTCTAAGCTCACATACTAGCACCGTTGGTGTGTAATCTATTAAAAAAACAAGGATGCAAGGATGAACAATAGATAATGAATGGGAGATTTGTTGTTTTATGGGTACTGTTTATGGTGCACTCTATCATTATGTAATTATCTCATGTGGTTCAATGTAAACAGGATTTACATTAATTTTGATTTCTTTTTGTCATGAATCCATCATTTGCTACTTTACTACATTTTATTGGCCAACCCATTTTATTCCTCTATTTTTTTTCACTAGTCACTACTTCCAAATGAGCTTTAGATTTATAATAATTTGTATGGTTTTTAAAACTTATAATTTAAAATTAGAGATTTTTTTTAATATATAACCCTTTTTATATTCTATAATATCATCTATAATTACAATTGGTCTAAGAACTGGGAATGCAAGCCTTTAAAAAAATAAGTATATAATAGTGAACACTTGATAATGAATGGTTTTTTTTATTTGTATGAGTTTAGACTATTACTTGCTTAAGGATTAACAAAAACTAATACATTTCAATGGGTTTATTTCTTGAAAGAACAAATTCACATTCCATATTCTTGTAAACACAAATAAACAAAAGATCAAATATAGCACTTCATGAGTGGTTTATCACATTGAAGAAGCAAAGAGACAAAATGATAAATGAGTAAAAACAAAGGGCTTGATGAAGACCACAAAGCCAACCACAAAGGCCTCATTCTCTATCACTCCTTGAATATCCAATGACATCAAGCAACTCATCTATATCTTCTAATTCTGAAGATGATAAGTTCTCATTTCCCAACAACTGTTCCCCAATAATCCTTGAATCAAACGTTGTTCTAGGATGCAAGTCTAGTACTTGAATTGTCTCCTCCGTGTGAACATCAAAGTCAATGCTATCCAAATCAATGGGTGGAGAGCACTGAGAGGATTCAATAGGATTCATAGCTTCACATGGATCTCCTTGACCATTGTCATCTGTGAACTCTTCTAGTTCTTCATTGCTAAATTCCAAGGATACGAGGTCATCACTAGAAGATACCCGTGTTTTTTGTAATGGCACTAAAAAACGCAACTTGTTTTTGCAAACAAGAGGATGTCATAGAGTCAGAACACGGCATGTTTTTGTGGACAGGAGGAAATCACAAAGTCTGAGCTAGTAGGTAGTAGAATTGTGGTGGACATTGTAGAGAATGTGTGTATGTTAGTGGAAAAACGACGCCATGATAAAAAAATTGGTATGTTCTAGGAGACATCCTTGAAAACATAGTCATGTTTTTTGTGACGTCCAAAAAAATGTGACAGTGCCGTGTCGGCAAAGATCAATGGTTTCAACGTGGATAAATTTTTAGAAGTTACTGGGGAATGAGGTAAAACATTGACCTGCTTTGAAAACCATAGGGGAAGGGCATGTGCTTGGGAGTGTTAGGAAAAACCCTCCCATAGATGGATGATGAAACAACTTTTCACTAATTTTTAGTTAGGACTTATAATGAAGCATGGAATTTGTTGGTGTGCCCTCTAAAAATAGTAATATGTGTTTATGCACACATCATAACTATAAATACATTTAAGTGGTTTTGGATTTCATATGCAAATTAATGTGTGGTATGCTCATTTTAGATTATGCAGTTCACATTTATATCATATATTGGAAACTTTTTAGCAAATACGTGTTGTAAAAATTATGTTGAATTGATCAATTTTTAGCAAAAATAGAACATTTCTTTTCATTGGATTCAAATTCTCTATTGCAGTTTTCCATTGTTGTTGCACTTGTGCAATGTGATTGCACAACTATTTTTGACCCTAAAATGCACCTTTATAGCTCATAATTGGGATATAAAGTCCTCTGCTAAATTCACAGACATAGCATACTAAGACAATGTCTAGAAATGTAGATCAATCTACCTTCAACATGTGCTATAATAGCACACCCTTTGCGCCAATGCATTCAACATGATTTTTTATTTCCAAATCTGAAAAGTGTGCATAAATATCACATTCAGATTCTTGAATATGAATTCTTTTTTTCTTTTTTTTCCTTTCATCCTAGAACTTGTAGAATTCATATATGAAATTTTGTTGTTTTTGCATGTTCCATTTTTTTTCCCACCACTTTTACTTAGACATTTTTGTACATGTACATTGTGAAATACAATTAAATTTTTTATTATTATTATTTAATTAAATTTTCTCAAATTACTTTGCTACAAATCTTTGTATTCATTGCAATAGGGCGATTCTAAACCACTTCAGCCAGCATTCATTAGAATAACCCTTTACAATTGTATGAATTCACTAGAACCTAATTTGCAAAGGGATTATGCATTTATACCTTCTACTCTTCATAGATGTAGTAGTTCCTCCTTCACATTTTGTTCTGTCCAACTATTTTGTTCTCTTGTCTTTTGTTTATTGACATTATGCCATTACTATATACTATAGTGTGCTGTTGTATGATTTACAATATGTAGAACAAAAAGTGCGTTCTCAATGATGGAATTTGTTGTGCTTCTTGTACTAATAGGAAGGTGAGCAATGCATTTGTGTTGTTCTTGTAATGGCTATATGTCATTCACAAAGTACACATTTATACAAAAGTTTGGATTTTGTCATGTACAAATTATAATATTGCATTACATGAATTTTCAGTTTTACTGGATTCTGGCATTTTTCCCAAATAATTTCTTGCAACTTACTTGTGAAATTGAATTTTCTGTAATATAATATTTTTTCTTGGACTCCTAATGTCGCAAGACCTTTTTTCTATCAATACCATTTGAAATTGCCATGCCCATTGTAAACTATAAAAAACTTTACAATTTGATATTTGGGCATATCTAACCATAGGGGATGATTGCAAGCAACACCTGTCCTATTTTGCGTCACATTCTATATGTTTTTTTGTTTTTTGGCCATAACTTTTGGTTCTAGCTCTAAATGACTCAACATTTAAAAATAAGATATAAATGACTAATATACAACTTCATTCTTTTTTTTTGGAATTTTCAAAAATGTATTATTTTCCACAAATAGTACCCACTTTATGCCACACTTGCAAATTTGGGGATTTTGGTACCATTTAGTACTGAAGATAACAAATTTGGAGTGGGAATTTGGAGGACACTATCTTCTAGTACACTTATACCTATTGTCCAAACCAATTCTAAAAATATTTTATTCTATGTGGTGTGGTGTAGTGTGGAAGTCTACAAAATAAGCTTCTTGCAGCTTGCCTTTTGAAATACGTAAGAAAATTATTTTGGTGTTTCTTTCGGTGAATGTGCATCTATATAGAGTTGTTATAAATAATCAATTATTTATTTGTTATAATAATTTTATTCCTATTTTTAAATAATTGAAACTTCAAAGTATTTATTTTCTTGAGATTTTACACTTTTTTGGTTCTCCTAGCCTTTTTCTTTGTTGGGTCGTTGCAAAAAGAATGTTACTGGGTAATTGTCACTAGGGGAGTGCCAAAACTTTCTTTTGCAATAACTTTTGAAGCATGATTCGCATGAACTTGAAATTTTTATTGAAGATGTCTATCTTGAGTGTAATCAAATCTCATATTTTTTAGAAATGAAGAAAAACATTTAATATTTCAAAATCAATTAAATTAATATGTAATGTTTTGAGTTACAAGGGTTTTGAGTACTATTGAGTCCCCAAATTTAATGATCTAGAGCGGAAACTTCTATGGTCTATTCCCATATGAAGAAGTCATGTTTCTACCAACGATAATTTAAAAATATTTTATTTTATGTGCTCTACGTTCATGCAAATAGGGTTCCCACACAATTCTTAACATTGAAGATGGTTTGAAGATCATTATTTTGGTGAAATATCTTTAGCAAGAAGACTTCCTAAATGTCCTATTTTTAGTTATTTTGAAAATTACTTTTCCTATTTTTTACAAATTAAAACGTCAAAGTATGTATTTTCTTCAACATTTCAGTTCATTCTTTTTCATGAATAACCTTTGATCTCGATTTTTTGAAGTCTAATTTTGGTGTTATACTAATTATCTTTATTTTGTTTTAAAAAATTTGTATGCAAAAGCCCATAGTACTGGGAGTACTAGCCAAGAGCAAGCCTAAGTGGAACAAAAACGGACACTCTTTCTTGCAACAACCTTGGTGGATTCTTTTATCTTAAAGGTATCTACATTAGTCAAATTTATAATAAATTTAATAAATTATTTCTTTCCTTTGAAAGGGTTCCATAAAAAACATGACTATTGTTATAAAACACAATAAATAGTATATGTGTTGCTTACAATCATCCTAGGATCTTCCACTGGACTAATATATAAATGTATGGAAGATATTTAAGGAACTAAGCATGCATAAATTGCAAGATATTTGCATTTAAAGTGAAGGTAATGTTTGAGGGGACCTTGCTTCATTATAAATTTGGGCTTCTAATCATCTTACTTAAAAAATTTTGCACTATTCATTATTAGTTTTTAATTCTTTAAGTAGAAGAATTGAGTTAAAAGTCTACCATTTAAAATAAATGAATGAATGAATAAATAAATAAATAAATAAGAACACTTCTTTTTCACTCATTAAATAATTGTTAAGTACAAGTACATTAACCCTTCAAAGCCCAAGGAATTTTTGGGTTCAAAACATTATTGCTTTTGAAGTGTCATAGATCTAAATGTCTATAAGTTATAGAGATCTCAACCGTACAATCCGCTTGTAGACAATGTATGTATTGTAGATGGCATGAATCAAATTTGGAGTCATGTGGCCACATAGATTGCAAGATTATAATGTTTTAGTGTTGAAAAGGGATGCTGAAATTTTCTTAGCATCACATTTGGAGGTGAAATTCGATTTCTAAACCTAGTCAAATGAAAAATCTTTTAACTATGAAGTAATTTAAAACTAGCATACAAACACATTGGTGAAAGAAATATCATTCAATTGACTCATTGTGTCTGCAAAATGGCTTTGAAATGTCAAAAAATAGCAAGAAAAGTTGCAGAAATCACATTAAAGGTTGAACCTCCTTCTACTAGAATGCTTCTCAATCATTCATACTTTCTTGGATTAATATGAAATTTTAGGCACACAAATTAGACTAGTATGCGCAACTTTTAAAAAAAAGTTTATTGAAAATTGATATTGTATGAAGAAGAAACAAGCCGCCGAAGTTTATTGTAGTCCAAAAATGTCAGGATTTTGAACTTTGAATTGTTCCCAAACATTCAAAACAACTTGGATTGATATGAAAATTTTACCATAATAACTAGACTTAAAGAGTAACTAAACCCAACAATTTTTTTGGAAAAAAAACATTAGATGAAAGAGATACAAGCCCTTGAAGTTGCAGCCATCAAATGCAGTTTGGTGAACTCAAATTGAATCTGTGAACTTTGATTGGCTTCCAAAACATCAGTACATCTTGGATTGATCTGAAAATTTTACCACACAAACTAGAAGAGAGAGCTCAAACTTCCCAACAAGTTTTATTGAATTCAGACATTAGATGCAAAAGTTACAACACTTTGAATTGGACTAAAAACATTAGATGAGATTTCAGGCTACGGGAGGGCTACGAGTTCCCATCCTGTTCCCAACGCGGAAACCGCACTCCCGCAGCACAGTGACGTGGCATGGAGACTGCCATGTCACTTTTCGAAAAAAAAATTAAAATTAATTTTTTTTTTCAATTTTTTTTTGCATTTTGAGAAGAATTCTTTTAAAAAAAATTTATTTTTATTTTTAAAGGTGACATGGCAGTGCTCGCGTTCGCAAGGATGGGAGGGAACTGCTAGGAACTAGGTGCCGGGAGGTGCTTGAAACGGCCCTCTAGGACCCAGAATCCCTTCTAATGCTACGTAAAATTTGGTGACGGGTTGAAGATTCTAAGTTTTCTATATCCCATAAGTTTTGTCTCCCTTCCTACCACCCCATTAGTATAAATAGCTTATCTTCTAGTGCAAATAATAAAAACAAAAGGCTTTTAAAGCCATTCAATTTTATTGATAAATGTGGTGTATTACAATGTATGGTGTATTTTCAGTGTATGGTGTAATATGTATGACATATTGTGTATATTATACAATGTTTTTTGTATGATATATGTTGTACTGTATATGGAGTATGGTAGATGTTGTATTATATATATTATATGTTGTCTACTTTGTATGTTGTATTGTCTTTAGAGTATGTTGAAATTTATGTATGAAAAAACATCTCAGAAAAAGTCTACTCATCTAAGTTAATGTCCCCAAAAATTTAATTTCGTGTCACTTTTGATGTCCCAAAAAACATGTCCGTGTCATAGCAGATGTCAAAATAAACAGGACCCAGGGTCCAACACACTGCTAACGTCATCATCCACGTCACCAAGAGAATGGATGAAAAAATTGCTTATATGGCACTGCCGGCCCTAGTGGCGCTGACGTGGATGCAAGGTGGCTGCTAAATGGCAACCTCTCATGACCTTCAAGCACTATGTTCAGAGAGACGTCCTCTAAAATCTTCTTGAAATTACATCGTGTTTTCTGAAATTTTTCATGTTTTTGGGCCTGTCAATCTTGAGGCATTTTTTTTATATCTAGGTTGACACAGCTCATGTTCAAATAGACGTCCCTAGCATGTTATGGGCATGTCACAAAAACGTGGGTTTCTTCTAGTGCATCCCTATTTTTCATGTGCCTCAAGTGGAATGATTCAACATTTATATTGTTATCATCATCTTTTGTTGATAGATCTTCATCATCTTCTTGGTCAACCATGTTTGTTTTAGTTTTATATAGAACCTTCTTTGACCTAGCTTCGTATTTAACAACTACATGCCAACCTCTATTAAGTCTATCTTCAATGTAAAACACTTGGTCTACATCTAGAGGATAAACAAAGGGTTCATGTGTAGGCAAGTGAGATGGCATGAAGTTGCTTGTACATACATGTGTGAATTTGCATTCATCCACCAGAATTCTAGGGTTTCCATGAGGAGTTGCTTTACTGTTATACCAATCTCCTTTCAATAATATTATTGTGAAAAAAGTGAATTTCACTTCAATGATATTGTCGATTCTCCCATAATATTCCACTGTGCAAGGCTCTCCCTTGTCATCCAAGTCATAAAATGAACATGCTATGTGTGGGCGCTTATTTACCCACCCTTGGTAAATCAACGAACACAACCAGGTTCTAGTTTGTTGGTAGGTTCTATTCTAACGGGTGTTTAAGCGTTAATCCATTGTGCCTTCCAAGCAATGGATCTTTTGCTAATCTTCTTAATTGGTTCTCTCGGATGGTGGCTCTAAACCAAGTTGTAGGCTACATATGTACTAGAGATGGTTTTGTGACCCTACTTCTAGGTTCTACTCTAACCTACTCAGGAGGAGGGGGACTTCATGCCATTTCTAAAAACCAAAAGTTTGCTCCAATTGGACACTCTGGTGACTCATTATGGACGGATGAAGTTTGGGCCGCGAGGCTATCCTACTTCATCCATAGTTTCCCAAAGGCTCCGTTTCTAATTGAGGGCGAAATTTGAACTATGACCCTAACTCCCTATGCTCTAACTAAGTCCTAAGTTTGAACTTGATTGGATGAGATTTCCCCGGGTTCATCCATTACGGGATCTAAACTTCATCCATCCGTATCTTGGTCGTTCTAACTCTGATTTGGGCGTGTCTTATGTTTTTGGAAACCTCTCGCAATCTACTCTAAGATTCTCTAATCATATCCAACCTGACTTGGCTTCTAATGGTACCTAGCTCTCGGCCTATTTGAGATTTTTACCCCTAGTGGGCCAATGACACGGGGGAAGGTTAGGTTCTTACACTGGCATAGTGGCCCATGAGGAGGGTGGTCAATTCACCTTCTTCCACCATGGCGAGTTGCGACGGTAAGCCACTCATTGGTCAATACAGTACGTACTTGTATACTCAAAAGACTAGCACTTCTTTACCTACGTGCCGCCTCATTTTTTATTTTTTCTTAACCGGCGTGCCTTATTGATGGGGAGTAGTGGGTTGGGCACCTATCTACTTAGAAGGTCAAACTATGGCCTAACTACCACTTATGTTGTCGTGTAGAGAGCGTTTGCCTCAGGAAATCATAAGGATTCTAGCTGTGACCAGATATGGCTCGGAAATGAAATAAATCGTGACTTGTCGAATCTTCAAATCTTCAAGTCTTCAAATCTTCAAACTACTACTCGTTGTGCTATCCTATTGTGTTTCTAAATAGGCCAAGGGTTAAGGTAAGGTGATAAGAAACCACGGGCTTCGGATGTGTAAAACGGGACGGCTAGACCACGAGTTGAACCGTCCAAGGGATTGGATCCTAAATTTCAAACCCACAGTGACCAACAAACTTGCCTCACTAGTGGGAACAACATAAAAGTCTCAACCATGTGGGCAATTAACCCCACTTCATCGCATCCACAACACAAAATGAGGCTAGTGTTGCTGTAAACCAAACCGCGCGCAACAATAAAATTCTATTTACAAAGCCACAAGCCACACACACAAGTCTTCAACACCTCCTTCAAACCCAACTCCAATTTCCAAGCTGAACTTTGGATGAGTGTCACTGTTGATCTACAACTCCAAATGAACTAAATGATAGCTTTTCGGAAAGATAATACAATCATCTACTTCTCCTCCAAATTTCAAACAATTCTAAAACTCCGTCCAACTTCTATGGCCGTCTAAAGTTTCGGCCTTGAGAAGGAAAATGCAACAGACCTTCCTTTGCTTCCACACTCACAACTTTCTCATACAAACTCCAAACAAAACGAATGATAGCTTCATGAAAAGCTAACACAATTTATTACACTCCTTTCAAATTTCATTGCAAAACAAAAATCTGTCCGTCTTTTATGGTCGGTCGAAGTCTCTGCCTCTTAATTTTAAAGGCAACAAACCTCCCTCCACTCAAACTAGCACAACTCCAAATCAAGCAAGTGAGATCAATTTGGAAACTACACACCATGATACACACCATGATACACAACACCTTCCAATTTCATTTCAAAATACTTCAAACTCACAATACAATGCTCTCCAAACATTCGGATCCTCCCTAAAATCTCAACGGGAGAGAAGATGAATAATGTTCACCTTTTCTCCACCTTATCTTCACTCTAACCACCCAAACAAGTGAGGTCAGCCCTAATTCACTCCCAAAAACCACAACATGAATAATTGAGCACTTATTTGGCCTCACAACTATTTCTTTATCTTTAACTTTGAAGGAAATTCACTTCAAGTTCACCTAAAAGAAAAACTATTCGAATATTTCCCTCATACTATTTCACAAATACAAATTTATTGTAATAAATCACTCCAACTATAGAATGAAGAACTAAAATCCAACATATATCTAATAGAGGTAAAAAACTAGAGCTCCAATCGAAATGTCACTCCATTTGCAAGAATTTGAGGATGCGTTTGACGGTAGCAACAACATAATCGGCATGATCTGCCTTGGTTAAGGGATTAACTGGCCCTTCCAACCATCGTTGATGACCACGACTCCCTTCAATAGGCCTCACCATGCAATAGTATTGCTCGTCATTTAAGCCCTCAAAACATCCTTCAAATGTTACTTCACGGCTGCTGAGTTCAACACATTCAACCTGCAATAAAATCACAAATGCCTGAACGTCACGTTGAAGGTTACCGTGCTATCGTTTCTTCACGCGAGGTAATTTCGGTGGTCGAGATGGCCCAACTTCGTCTTTTGGTCGCCCATGTAGCAATGAAAGATTTAGTGGCAGTTGTGGCTGATCTGACAGTTGCAATAAAGAAAATTCGAACTCACGCTCCGGTTGAGATTCTTCATCTTGAGGCTAAAAGAACCCCCTCCAATTCGACATCATATGATCTAAATAAAACACGAAGAAGAAGAATATCAAATGAGATGAAGCTTTCAAATAAATCCTTCTCTATATAGTTGGCAAAAGAAGGCGTCACCTTGAAGCCACCTCAAATGACGTCATCTTATTTATAACACTACAAATATTTAAATCTATCGAAATCATGTATATATACATATTCTACATAATGTCTGCATTTGCAGCACGACAACGCATCATCTTATCCTAATGGTGGAGTGAATTCCCCTTCTATCCTACCCGATGGTGCTCCCTTTCTATCTAAGCTTCCTCCCCGCTTCTCTTCATTGTATTTGGAGGTGGTGATGCGTGGTGTTGGAGGGGAGAGTTGGTGAGGTTGAGATGGAAACGTCTCTTGTCCTTTGGTTGCACCTTTCTTAGTGTGGATTGCGAATTTCTTCCCTTCCTAGGTTGACTCTTGCTAGTTAGGTCCTAATCTTTCCTATTACTATTCTAGCCTCTATAATCTCTATGTCCATTATATTCCTACCTTTGCTATGCTAATTCCTAACTTTCTTCCCTTGTTTTCTATACTATCTACTTTGCTAACTCCCTTCCTTTGTTTTCTATACTATCTACTTTGTTAATTGCCTTCCCCCTCTCCTAAAGGATAAAAAAAACGAAAAAAACAATCCAAACCCTGGGCGAGCTGCTGGCCGAGCTACTCAGGGTTGTCTTGTCTGACAGAATTTCGGGTTTTTGTGTCTAATAGACGTCGCATGTCGCATGTCAAATTGTCGAGTTGTCGAGTAAGGGCGGTTTTTGTTGTCGTGTACGGATTTCGGATTTCAAAATTTTTTACCCCTTGGTAAAACGGACTGTCCTACGTGACTGTGATGTGGCGTGCTTCCTGAGGGGCGACCGTGGGTAGGGGCGACCGCAGGTAGGGGCGACCACGGGTAGGGCGACCTCGGGTCCAAAATCTTGGGTGACTGTGGGTCCGAATCCAGGGCGACTGCGGGTCCGAAATCCAGGGCGACCGCGGGTCCTAATTCATGGGCTACAAGTCTGGGGCCCCCACAACATTTTATTTCCAATATTTATTCTTCAACCAACACATTCCATGGCAATATATAAGCATTGAATTATATGCTCGGTACATACCAAAGCAAATGAACTGGCATTATGTAATAATATATCATGGGACAATCAATTTATAAGCCTAAACATAATAATTATAAAAACAAGCACAATAATCATATTAATTTAAATGGAACTGCGTACATACATAGGGATGATCTTCACAATTGAGTACGAGGACCACTCCTATTTGAAATTGCACACTTGTTTGCAAAAACTACGGATACCTTCATTAATCATTATCGTCAACACCAAAGTACCTCTTACAATCTTCCTGACTTTGAGAAGCCAAGTGGTGGATTACACAAAATTCAAAATCTAGCTATTTCACTACAAGCTTTGGCAACAAATCTTCACTACAAGGCATTGATGTTAAATCCTTATAGTACTATTTGAAGGCCTCCACATCTATAATGCAACACATTACATTGTGAAGGTAGAATCGCTTTCCGCTTCATCTGCATTGGGGTCGGTGTCTTCATGTGGCCCACTACTGTCACTAGCTCCTGAGACCTCGTTTTCATCATCCTCTCTGCTTGTAGGTTGAAGGATCACCTCACGTTCCACCTCAAAGTTCAAATTTCGCACTTGTGTTTCTAAACCACCAACAACTTCGGCTAGCACTAATCGCTTTGTCGGCCTCGATGCATCAGTGGTTCCATTGATAATAGGGCCTGTCGGTCGCTCAAGCACCTGCTGCCCAACATGTTGACGCTCCGCTCTCGCTGCTGCGCTTGATGACCAAGGATTTCAAGTGGAATTTCGTTCTCCAATGACAAATGGATGGATAGCATGGTTTTGACGCTTGGGGTTCCGTGTCACTCTGTCTTGCGTCTTGCGAGTTTGTTTATTTCCTGATTTGGAGTGTTCACGCGATCGCCTAGATGATTCTCCAGGGCTTGACATCAACGAGGCCGGAGTAGATTGTGGAGCTGAGCCATGCACTCCTTCATCAACGATCTGTCGTAGATCATTATGTGTCAGCGACCTTATTAGAGGAGTTGGTACAATCCTTGATGTTGTGGCAATGTCTACACTTGCAGGGCGATTGGACCCACAGGTACGGGTCTCGTTGAATACCACTTGCAATGGCGCATTTGAATCGTACACCCTAGTTTCTGTTGCAGCGTTGTTGGACGGTGTTAAACTTGGACGAACTGCAGGTACCTCTTCAATATGCGACACCTCTTCTTGCCTTTCACCCTATACATTAACTTGTGCACCACTTTGGAGGTTCATTGGCATACTAGGCGGCAGATATGTGGCAACTGGAGACCTTACAAGCTCCACTTCATCTGCCACTGGAATATCTACACCTTCATTGTTGTCATCAGGAGTTCTTTCCCTTGTTGGGTCTGCATTGATTACCTGAAATGCATCCCAAGCCGACACATGAGGGGCTTCGTCTTTGCATTGGTGCGACGCCTCTGGAGAGCTCAGTCCATCATCATCACCCACGAAAGTGTTGTGGTATCGTCCTCGTGGAGGACTACCTACACGGGGCACCATACCAGCTCACCTATTTCCACGGAGGCGTTCTTCTACCATCACACGTCTCTGTTCTTCTCTCAAATCTCTAAATCTAACTTCATCTTCGTCCCCTGAAGAATATGGTTCCTCATTCTCTTCATCTATATTTCCATCTACAAGGTACTTTTCGTAGAATAGTGCTGGATTGTGTCCTTGCTTTTCACGTTCCAATTTGCTGTTGGTGTAGATATACACCAACATCTCAGCCTTCTTTGTGGCTAGGCGATTACGCACTTTATCGTGTACAAATGAATACATGCTCCAATTTCTTTCACAAGATGATGCTGAGCATGTCAGAGACAAAACTCTCCTAACTATTTTTGGAAGAGTGTTCCCACCCACACGATTCCACCATTGATGAGGCAACAAGTTACATCGAGTAACATCTGGAGCCTCTTGTAATGGATCAAAGGGACCCGACTTCTCTTCAAATTCCGTCAACTCAGCAATTGCTTCATCTTCATCCACATTCAATGGTCCGCTCAATTTTTTGATGACTCGATTCAATGCTCGCTTTGCCTCTCCGTTGTTATGAATCTCTTCCACATCTGTCAAATACGGGTTCAACAATGCCCCTGCATAATGGAGGTCTGTGCGCATCAACTTCCAACGAGCATCAAATTGTTTTAGGAACTTCGTCGCAGTTTGCTCATCAAGAAAGAATGGAGCCTCCTTTAAAGTGCACACGTGCTCGCGAAGGCTACTCATTATTATCCAAGTTTTCGGCATCGCCGGTATTTTGCCATTGAACTAGCGCAGAGCAAGAATCATTGGAAGAACCATGTGCTGGAAATTACCACATTCCACCCAAAACACTTCCGAAACTATGTCCTCTCGCGCTTTACGGGCCCGCTCTCTTGTAATGAATCCGTTTGTCCTACTGACCAAACTATTCTCAAATGGCATATACGTCTCGTCCCCCACTACGAATTGAAGCGCTTGTTTGCACTCTACCAAACGGTCTATCATAAGAAAATGCACTACGAAGCGTGTGGCCGCGGGAAGTCTCAATGACTTCTTCGGCAAGTACTTACGGAAGAGACCCAAAGTCAAGTGGTACTTCTTTATAAACTTCACAATTGCCCTGGCCTTATCCACTAGATCTTTGATCCTTTTTTCCTTTCCCCAGTCTTCCAAAAGTAAGTCCAATATATGTGCAGCACATCCTTGCGTATACATGTGGGGATACCTTGCTTGCAACTCGCGCATTGACCCTGTCATTACGGAAGCATTGTCTGTACACAATTGGACAATATTTCCTGGTCCCACCTGCTCTATGTAGGTAGCCATTGTATTCACCGTATACGCCATGTCTTTCCTCTCTCCTGTGGTGTCAACCGATCCTAGGAAGACATCACCCACAGGGCAAACGAGCATCATATTCAACAAGGGACGGTGATTCGTATCTAACCATCCATCTGAACAGATAGTGGCTCCATATTGGGTAATAGAACTCTTTGTTTGACTACTGACCATTTTCGTAACAACCTCCTTCTTCACATCAAGTAGTTTAGTGCACACCGCATTGTACGATGGCGGGGAATATGGAAATCCACATGTCAAAGTTGCTTTTACAGCATTCACAAAGGTTGGGTGCCGCACCACATTGAATGCAATGTTAGCCTCATAAAAGAAAGAAGCCCATAGTCTGTCCAAGTTTTGTCTTTCATTGACCCGGAATGATTCATCCATGCTTTGTTGACGAGAAATCGAGGTTGAGTGCATCCTTCTCACCGTCATAGGAGTAGAGTTCGTTGAATCTGGATTACGAGGTGGTGCACTAGGTGCTTCTGTCCTGTCGCTTGGGTCCAAAGACCCTTCGACTGATGCATCCACAGTATACCCTGCAACGGACTCAGCAACAACATCAACCTCAGGATCTGTTCCATGCATCTCCTCCAAACTCATTTCTTTTGGTACAATCCCTTCACAATTCCTGAATAATTCGAGGACTGCAGATGGAATACGTTTACAACGTTCCACAGTTGATGTACGGGGGTAACCAAAGTGACCAAATGCCCGCTTCCGCATGAAAACTTTGTTCCAACCACAAAAAATACAAGTTCTCGTATTTGCGGAACGAGCGGGGTTTGTTTCAATAACCAACCATGGATCCCACTCATTTGTGGCTCTTCGAATATCATTTATGTTCGTCCTCCTAACCGCACCTCGGTTTGCCATATTGTTTATCTGATATGCGTTATTCCAAACCAAAACGTGTATGTACCCAAGTGCTTCGGAAAAAAAAGTTATGACAAAACCATCGCTTCGAGTAGTTTTCTAACCACTCAAAGCAAGGTTGTTGCCCTCTGAAGAATATAACATTGCATGAAGCCTCTTGAGAAGATCCAAGCTATATGTTCATCAACAGAGCAATGAAAATCTAATGCTGTTCCTCTACATTTATAGTGCTTTCGGTCTTGCCCTCCACACGCTCCAAGGATGGTTTTAGGTTGCTGCTATAAAACTGTATTACACCCGAGGTCGCCCTACCCGACCGCTGGTCCACCTCCAGGCATATGGAGGCGCGCCCCTTTGCAGGAGTCAACTTCGGGTCACATGGTGCGAACGCGGGTCCGGCAAGCAACTTCTGGTCCAAAATAGGGCGAATGCGGGTCCAGGGAGGGCGACTTCGGGTCCCAGATGGGCGACTTCGGGTTTCATGGGAGACTTCGAGTGCCATGGGCGACCTTGGGGGAAAGAAGGGCGACTTCATGTGCATAAAGATTAACTTAACCCCTAAAGGACCATTGTCCCCTCAAGGGACAAAATGGATTTTGGGCAGGTTCCTATGATCTCAATTTTTAATGAATTTTTTGGAAACTTTCTCATAATATACGAGAACTTATTACCTTGATGGGAATATAAATTTTGTTGCAATTGGTGCCCGGGAACAAAAGTTATGGCATCTTTAACATAATTTGTAAGGAACGTCTCCGGGCAGAAAAAGAAATCTACAAGAATTTGAAATTAATTTTTTAATTTTTTTCTTCTTTAAGGTCATATTTTTGTCTACATGTGTAGCTTTGATTCATTCCATTTGGATTAGTAATGTGAAAGTTATGAACAATATTGTTTGGCGGGCAATCAAAATGAAATGATTCAAAGCTTTTCACATAGATATAAATCATAAGAAATTAAGAACCAATTTCAATATCAATTTTTTTTTGGGAAATGCTTTGTCATTTGTGAAGAATATCATTAATTTTTTGCGGGACCAATTGAATGCTAAGTATTGAAAACTACTTATCATACAAAAACATTTGAACCACGTAGTGAGAAGTTCTAAAATTTGGTAGGCTTCGAATTTAATCCTTTAAAAAATGTTGTACCAAAGGAAATACTACAAATTCTATTCATGTTTCCCTTCTAAATATCACTATGATGCCAAAACAAACTATTTCAGTCCTTACGGGTTTAGGATTTAGGAATATCTTCAAATCTATAGTAAACTTTATTTATTTTCACATCGTAGGAAGATCTTGCAATTGATGTACATGGCAAACTAGAAATTGTATGAAGTTGTTCAAATATAAATAATTGTTTGGATGCTCGGTATGAATTTCTTAAAAAGACAATGCTATTATAACATTGTTGGTATTTTGTGTAAATGAAAGCACAAAAGTCTACGTAGAAAACTGACCTACAACACATGCAATAAATGTATTTGAGTATTTGACATGTGTCTAATCATCAAGAATTAGATCTTCAAAACACATTAAGGCTAATTCATATAGGAATATATATATATTTATTGAAGAAACAAAACATGCACCCCATTGTACAACATGAGGTGGTTCTAAAGGTCAAAGCAACCCTTCCGATACACACAAGTTTAGAAAAACAACTACCTATTAGTCTATTACTAGAAGACTACCTCTAGCTCAAAATCATGCAACATCCATATTGGCCTCCTCTTCGCTTTTCTTCTTCATGACTTCAAGCTCATGGGCCGCAATTCTCTGAGCACTCTTCAAAAGGGTTAGATCATGGTTACACATCTTGTATTTTATCCAAAAATTCTTGAACATTCTCGCAAACCCGAGGTGTGCAGTCCGGTAATTTATATGCTTCTGAAACAGGTGTTCAAGCTTCTTCAAAGAAACTAACTTCTGCTTCAAGGAAGCTACCTCTGATGTCAGCACACAATGCTCTTCATCTACTAATCCATCCAAAGCCATTGGAAGGTCAATGGGTCCTACAACCGTGGTTTCTTTTAGGTCATTCAACCTTGACTGCGCCTCTTCCACAGCTTTCCTTTCGGTATTCAATCGGTTTTCTTCTGCCAAGCACTCTTCCATTATTCTGGCCATTCGTTTATCCAAGAATGGGTTTGAATTTGAGGTGGAGCCTCCATCTTTGCCTTTATTGAATTTCAAATAAAATTGCTCCAACTCGTCCATTTCCTTCTGTTGAACTGACAAACGAACTTTCCCACTTATGATTAGTGCTTCGAGTGTGTGTTCATCGTTGGCTTCAATGTCAGCACCAGTGCGTTCACGTTGTCTTTCACATTCCATTTCTATTTCTACCAGTCTAGCAAAAATAGCCTTCAACTAGGCTTTATAAGCTTCTTTTCCTTGCCTCCTTGTGTCTTCAAGATATAATACTTCCCTTCCTGCTTCTTGAAGAGGTAGTTCTTCACATGGATGAAAAATCACCAATGCTTGTTCAGCATCTCGTTGCAACCTGATCTCGCCATCCTCCTTGTCTTCCTCCATTTCTCGCAGGCGTGCATATACATGTTGAAGAACTTTATCTTCTTCAGGATGACGGAATTGCATTGGCTCCAACGATCTAAGAGGCGCGACATGCAATACTACTGCCCCTTCTGACTCTCCAACAAAAGGTACCACCGCTGCCATATTTTCTTCAAGTATTAGATCTTTATTTGGGGGCATGGGGTCTGCAATGTCTTCTTCATCCAAGTTGGTGGAGGTGGACGACTGGCCCCAATCGTAGTCTTCATCCGACACTTCTTCTTTGAAATGTTTTTTGGGCCCTAATCCATCCCTCGGATTATTTGATGGATCCGCCCTTGCAATGTCTTTGGTAGTGGGAACTATGCTATTGGTTTTTTTTTAATGGTCCTCCAATCCACAATTCGTCGCAATTGTAGCTCTGCATAGACCATTTGGCATATACCCAATGAAACTTGGCTCCCCTTCACTGTTGATTTTGATATAATGTCCGGTAAACTTCGATGCACCGTTGCACAAATGCATCATCTCTGCAGTAGTGAAGATTAGCATTGTTTTGGCTGATATGGACATCGTGCCGGAAGTAAGGGAATAGCTTATCGATATGGCACCACCCTACGTATGCCTTGCAAGTGTTGAACGTCCAATCCGATTGCACGTTTTGCCAATTTGGAAATGCCCTTGTTGTTGGGTCCAAAAGGATGGCTACATTCCGACTATGGCGCTCTCCTTTCTTCTTTGCCTTCTTCAAGGGGGGGGGGCCATGGTGAATATAGGATGTGTTGGTATCCTCCAAATGCTCAGAAAGTATGGTCTTCCACAATCGGCAATAGCACAAATAGTGTCCTAGACACAAGATTCCAGTGCATGAACACGCATCCAGACACTTGAAAGCATATGGAAGCCGATGCACAACACTAGAAAAGAAAGTGGTAGCTCGCGTCCCAGGCGACCACATTTGTACCCGAAGTCGCCCTGGGCACGTGCGGGATCAGGGTATAGGGGGCGAGTGCGTTAAGTGGGGCGACCGCGGGTACCAGGAATTCTGGGCGACCGCGGGTCCAAGAAGTGCGCGCACGGCTTTCTGGCGACCGCGGGTTGTGGAAGGGTGCGTGCGGCTTCTGGGCGACCGCGGGTCTAGGGATAGGTAGTAGACTCAGGAAATGCGCAGGGAGAATTGACCTCCTCATTGCCCCAGTCAACTTAGGTTTGGAAAAAAAGCCCCCTATATTCTGCCAATTTTTTGGTAATTCTTGCATCTTCTAGAAGTAATTTGGGGCCTCTGATTGCAAATATGATTTCAAAGTTCCCAAAAAAATTAAGCAGTGCAAATAAAAAATTCCAAGGCTTGCCCTGGATGGACAATGAGGGAGTCAATTCACCCTAGCCCTCACAAATGGCTCATCTCAAGACTGATCTCCCTTTTTCATGTATTTACTTAAATGAAAATATTTTTAGATCATTTTTCAGACAAAGAAAAATAAAAGAGGAATTTAACACAAGTGCTTTCATTTTTTTTCAAGTATTTTTAATTACTTGTAAATTTCCAAAGGACTTGTGTCATAGGTCCCTACTTATGCCTCTAGGTCTCCCGTAAAACGTTCACTTGCAACTTCTAAAGAAAAATGGGGAAGTAAAGAGAATGGATTGGCTTTTACAATTGATAATTTTTTTTTCCTCGAATCATACAATGATTATGGAGGTCAATTTATGAACTACAGTTTGTCTATTTCAATGCCACTTATAGAGTCCATTTTTAATGCCCGCTCCATTTTAGAGCCTTCTACCTTATCTTTACTTTCACATCCTCACAGATGGAGAGAGGAAGTACAATTTATGTATCAATGAATAGGTGGTAGTAAAATCGTGGGCCACCACAATTAAAAATATTCCCAACGTGTAATGAGTTTAATAGCTTTTCAAGTGATATTAAGTTTTGGAAGAGAACATTTTAGTGTGCCAATATAATTTGTAGTTCTTCATTTCACCTCCAATCCCAAATTTTTTTTTATAAGCAATACACTCAACCATGAAAAAGTAAATTTGGTAGGTTATCATCTAACAACTCTTATCCAATATTGTACCTTCAGGAAACGTGCATACTAATACACAAGCTAATTAAACATTTATATGGTTAGGTTTTTGTTTCATAAAACTTGCTTCAATGGGAATAACTATAAGTCCATGCTCTTTTCATAAAGGAAAAATACACTTGGAAAGGCATAGGCACTTAGGGATTCATTAGTAATGCACTCTAATTGTTAAGTTAAACTTATCCTTTGACTCTAAATAGATTATGCAAACACCCCTCTTGTAAAATCAAATTTCATTCGCAAGTAATTCTTCGTCATTGTCCATAATGACGAACAATTCTAATTAAATAATGATTTAGCACAATTGAATTCTAAAATACTCTATATCATTACGAATTAGATACTTTAAAGTTTCAAAAAATCCCATGAAGACCTGAGTATAGGCCAGGTGTCGTGCTTCGAAGGTTTGACCAAAGACCTCCTCGACCTCCGCAGTGAGATATTTTCTATCTCATTGCGGAGGTCGAAGAGGTCCTTGACCGAACCCATAAGCCCAAACCAGAACCTCGTACATCATGTACACCGGTTTGGGAATGGAACCGTAGACCTCCCAGACTCCACTTGAGTTCGAAGAAGTCGACCCTTGTGTGAGAATCCCTTCCACTACTTCACCTTCCCGTTGGTCACATCAAGAATCACCTTTGATGCACCACTCCTTGTCCATCCCATTTTTATTCTTTGATTCTATGGGGCTTCAAAATACCATCAGTTGCCCAACACAAAATAGTCTTGAAGGCACCCCACGGCTCCATAGCCCCACCCGAAGTCGCCCCACCCGAAGTCGCCCTACCCGAAGTCACCCCACCCGAAGTCGCCCAAGTCCCAGAAATGAGAGAATTTCAAATGCGCGAGTTTTTCCCTCCTCTCTAGACCCACGGTCGCCCCACCCGAAGTCGCCCCGGCACCACAGAAAGAAGTCCCCAATTTTCCCCTTCTCTGGACCCGCGGTCGCCCCGACATCAGTATTTGAAAGAGTCACTTATAGAAGATTGTTGTCATGGTAGGTGAGATCATAGAATATTTTCTACATAGCTTACAATTATATCACATGATCATTTTATTAAATGGTCCCTAAGAAGGCTTCAATCTCCTCAAGCCCTACAATCATGAAGTCCAAACCCTACAAAGCCCTCGCAAACTAGAACCCATACCCAAACCTAAACCCTTAAATGCCCAACCCATTTTAGGATGTTTTATGAATTTGCTTTAACTTGAAGAAGAAGCCAACATTTTGAATTATAGAATGAATTTCTTTGTACTTCTTCATTTTTCCTCCAATCCCAAAAAACTTTATTTGTGCAAATTTTCAAATTGTTGTGGAGGGGGATAATACACTTGAAGTAAAAAATGTACATTTATCTTATTCTCTTGTTATAATCTTGCAACACTTATGCAATTTTGCACTCAAAATTAATGTGCATACTAACAAGCAAGTTGTTTAAACATTCATACGGTTAGATTAAAAAATAAATAGGAAACTTGCTTCAATGGGAATTACTATAAGCCCATACTCTTTTTCATAGGAAAAATACACTTGGAAAGACTTAGGCACTTAGGGGTTCATTAGTAATGCACTCTAATAGTTAAGTTAAATTTATCTTTTGACACTAAATAGATTCTGCAAACACCCCTTTTGTAAAATCAAATTTCATTTACAAGTATTTACTCGTCATTGTCCATAATGATGAACAATTCTAATTAAATAAAGATTTAGCACAATTGAATTCTAAAATACTCTATATCATTACGAATTAGATACTTTAAAGTTTCAAAAAATCCCGTGAAGACCTCGGTATAGGCCAGGTGACGTGCTTCGAGGATTGGGCCAAAGGCCTCTTCGAACTCCGCTATGAACTATTTTTTATCTCATAGCGGAGGTCGAAGAGGTCCTTGATTGAACCCATAAGCCCAAACCAGAACCTCGTACATCATGTACACCGATTTGGGAATGGAACCGTAGACCTCCTAGACTCCACTTGAATTCAAAGAAGTCGACCCTTGTGTGAGAATCCCTTCTACTACTTCACCTTCCCGTTGGTTACATTGGGAATCACCTTTGATGCACCACTCCTTGTCCATCCCATCTTTATTCTTTTTTTTCTTTGATTCTACGGGGCTTCAAAATACCATCAACTACCCAACACGAAATAGTCTCCCCGTTTTGGACTCGAAGTCGCCCCACCCGAAGTCTCCCAAGTCCCAGAAAAGAGGGAAGCAAAAATGCGTGAGTTCTTCCCTCCTCTCTGGACCCGAGGTCGCCCCACCCGAAGTCGCCCTACCCGCAGTCGCCCCACCCGAGGTCGCCCCAGCACCGCAGAAAGAAGTCCCCAATTTCCCCCTTCTCTGGACCCGTAGTCGCCCCACCCGCGGTCGCCTCTACATCAGTATTTGAAAGAATCACTTACAAAAGACTGTTGTCATGGTAGGTGAGATCATGGAATATTTTCTAGATAGCTTACATTTATATCACATGATCATTTTATTAAATGGTCCCTAACAAGGCTTCAATATCTTGAAGCCCTACAATCATGAACCGAAAACCCGACAAAGCCCTCGCAAACTAGAACCCTAGAATCCAAACCGTAACCCTCAAATGCCCAACGCATTTTAGGATGTTTTATGAATTTGCTTTAAATTGTACAAGAACTCAACATTATATGTGCCTACTAACAAGCAAGTTGTTTAAACATTCATACGGTTAGATTAAAAAATAAATAGGAAAATTGCTTCAATAGGAATTACTATAAGTCCATGCTTTTTTTTCATAGGAAAAATACAAGAGGGAAAGGCTTAGGCACATAGGGCTTTTAATAAGTAATGCACTCTTATTGTAATGCACTTCAAGATTTTTTCTGAAAGTAGCCAAAGTGACGGTTTTTAGTAGGTCTGACCCTATGATGGCCTTCGGACTTCAGGGGTTAAATTCACATCTAAAGAAACTTTTATTAGTTTTCGATCATGGCTCAAACATATAGATCTTGCAAGAATTTTTTGACCATCTATTCAAAAGTAATGAACCTGGAGAAAGCCTTCAAGGTACTCTTTGTAAAAATGTTTTGTGAAACATTAAAAGGAAAATACAAAATTTAATTTTTAATTTGCAGACCAAAATGGTTTTGTTGAGAGAAAACGGAATTTCTACATATAAAGGTGAAATTAATTTCACCTAAAAATGGTGTAACGCATTTAACCCTTATATTCCCATTTTTTTTGGCGCATTCAAACCAATTGAGAATTGTCGTTTTTATTGCCAAAAACCTATTAAGATTACAAGAAAGTCATCATTTTTTGCCGGATGAACCAATACAAGTGCCGATTGTCAATGCTTTTTAGAAGGAAAATGGGCTCCATTATTCCAAGGCTATATATCTTACTATAGGATATCTTATTGGAACATTGAGCCTATTTAATTCATTCATTGCAACAAAATACAAACATTGATATGAGAGATTCAATACAACATACCATGAAGAATAGATCCACAATATTGCCAATTTTGGAAAAATGGCACTTCATATTAAAATTTGATTACATGTACTAGAAGTACAACTCCAAAATGATACTATGGTATTCTTCTATCACACTACAACACGGAGTCCCGAAAAACTAATTCTGGAGGCTTCATATTCCAGGGTGGAAGCATGAGTGAAGCTACCACCTCAGAACATGTGAGTCTCGTCTGTACGTCAACATCCATAAGCGCACGTAACTTCATTGTAAAGAACTTCCCGTACTCAAGGTTTCTGAATAGTTCCCTGTCATATTCACCCATATAACCAATTTTCATGTTCCAAATCAATTTACCAATAGAAAACAAATCAGACTTAACCGTATACTTGTGCATGGCTTGCATCTTGTCAAGGCTCGTTTCTGAACCCTTTGGCCCAAACACATAGAACAACTCTGGAGCCATCCACCATCTGCCTTTCAACATGTCATCCCTCTCTTTGGTGGTTTTGTATCCAAAATGTGAGGGAGCTCCCTCTTGTATACGACTGGCAATTCCCCAATCGCAAATCCCAATGTTTATAACATCATCCGAGTACGGCGGATAATGGATTAATATGTTGTTGGGAGACAAATCGTTGTGTAGAACACCTTCATTGTGTACAAGACTTGTCACATAAACAAGGGCCCATGCCAACTTCGCCTTGTGCCTTCGAAAGAAGCTAATTTTCTTCACCTGGTCTTGTTGAAGTTCCTTCACCAACTTGATTTCGTGCCAATCGGCATGTGGCACGACCTTCTCATTCAAGCAAACAAGTTTGTTCAAATTACCACCATTCCACCACAACGTGTAGGCCTCCATTGTATTGGCGTGGATAGCCACAAATTTAACAATGGCTGGGTGATTTAAAGGACACATCAAGGCCTCAATGGATCGTTCATATCTTGCATCACGCGTGTTCGTTTGCTTTGACACCTTCCCCGCAAAATGTACATGCTTGGGTATTGTAGACATGCCATCAATGTATACCTTACGCACCTTTCCATACCCCCCTTGTTGGTCATATCTACTAAGCAGAACCACTTTTGCACTAGAATTAATCCACATGAGAGACGATCCACTGTTTTGAGAAAGAGCAGCCGTCAATGCGTCCAACTGCCACCCCATCGCCTTAAATACACTCTTCGATAGTCTAGACGCCGCTTTCTGCCACCGTGCCATTTTTGCGTGGAATTCGATGGTCTCCTTATTTTCACACCCAGGGACTATAGGTCGGTGCTCTACAATGATTTTTTTGGTATTGAAAATGATTTCTATGAACACGTTCTCCATCCACTTCTCATAGTTGCCAAAGTACGTTTCATCCACGTCAGCATATTTTGGGGATTCTTTGCACTTTTTTAGAATAAAAGTGTTCAAATCTCTCTTCAACTTAATGATGCCTGAATCTTTATGCCTCAAGTATGTAGACTCCAGGAATTCCACAGTGCGTCCCTCGTACCATTCGAAACACACTCGCTGTGCAAATATTGAATAATCACGTGGAGGATAAGTTGAATCCTTATCATGTGCCGTCTTTGACTTCTTCGACTTTGATGATGACTTTCCACCCGTTGACTCGTACGAGTCAATAGTCACTTGGAACTCCGCGGGATTGTCAAGGTCGGTGCCCCTTACATATTTTCTTGTAGCATTCTCCCATTCCCGGGGGTCATCGTGGTTAATATCCCATAGAGACGGACGCATTGTACTACTCCCTTCCCCTGGATTAGACATAGCTCTTCCTTCACAAAGTTACCCACAATCGATGAATAAATAGAGTCGTGGAAAAAAAGGGCAACAAGTCCACCTCCAATCACCGCCTTGGCCCACAAGCTCGCATTCAGCCACTACAAGGTGGATGAAAGCCGTAGCACAGGACCAAGAATGGCGAATACAGGTGGGGCGACCGCTTAAGTACCCGCGGTTGCCATAGGGGCGCGTGCGGGTAAGGGCGACCGCGGGTACCAAACTAGTCCTGAAACAATGAACCCGAGGTCGCCCCCTACACTCGAGGTCGCCCTGGAACTTGGGATTTCCAACTTTTGTGGTGCTGGGGCGACATCGACTGGGGCGACATCGGGTAGGCGACTTCGTGTGGGTGACTTCGTGTGGGGCTATGGAGCCGTGGGGCGACTGCGAGACTATTTTGTCTTGGGCAGCTGATGGTATTTTGAAGCCCCATAGAATCAAAGAAAAAAAAGAATAAAAATGGGATGGACAAGGAGTGGTGCATCAAAGGTGATTCCCGATGTGACCAACGGGAAGGTGAAGTAGTGGAAGGGATTCTCACACAAGGGTCAACTTTTTCAAACTCAAGTGGAGTTTGGGAGGTCTGCGGTTCGATTCTCAACTCCGTGTGCATGATGTAGGAGGTTATAGTTGGGTCTTACGGGTTCGGTCAAGGGGCACTTTGAATTGCGCACTAAGATGAAAAACATTTCAATGCGAAATTCAAAGTGCCCCTTGGCTCAATCCTCGAAGCACGTCGTGTGGCCTACACCGAGGTCTTCACGGGATTTTTTGAAACTTTAAAGTATCTAATTCGTAATGATATAGAGTATTTTAGAATTCAATTGTGCTAAATCTTTATTTAATTAGAATTGTTCGTCATTATGGACAATGACGAATAAATACTTGTAAATGAAATTTGATTTTACAAGACGGGGTGTTCGCTTAATCTATGTAGGGTCAAAAGATAAGTTTAACTTAACAATTAGAGTGCATTACTAATGAACCCCTAAGAGCCTATGCCTTTCCAAGTGTAGTTTTTCTATTCTGAAAAGAGCATGGACTTGTAGTTATTCCCATTGAAGCAAGTTTCCTATTTATTTTTTAATCTAAATGTATGAATGTTTAAACAACTTAGTATGCACATTAATTTTGAGTGCAAAATTGCGGAAGAATTTTAAAATTATAACAAGAGAAATGTACATTCTTCACTTCGAGTGTATTACCCCTCTCCACAACAATTTTAGAGTTTGCAGAAAAAAAGTTTTTTGGGATTGGAGGAAAAATGAAGAAGTACAAAGAAATTCATTCTATAATTCAAAATGTTGACTTCTTCTTCAAGTTAACCCCTAAGTGACCCCGAGGACAGGATGGGTCCTCAACCAATTTCCTAAGTTAAACAAAACCTTACCAAATTACTATATGTAGTAATTTATATTTTTGAAAAATTCTTTTTGAAGTTTAGTTTTAGCTTCAAAAATCTGATTTTGAAAATGATTGATTATGATTTTTCTATTTAAGATTTTGTGCATGGGTGTACACTTGCAATCTTGACTTTTTGTAGTGTTGAGGGCTCTTAGGAATGAGCCTCAAACACACTAAATCTTTGAGAAAATATCACATTAGAAATGAAATTTAAAAAAATGATAAAGTAGATTTTGAGAAGTTATAAATTGATTGGGTTTATGCACGTTAGGCCCTTTAAGCTCATATTTTTTGGGTGACAAACTTTTTAGATTTCACATTTGAAAAGAGGATTGAAATACTTCAAATCACTTTCACAGATTTAACACCTTCATGATAAAACATTATAATCTTTCAATAAATTAGAGGTATTGTTGTGTTTTCTTTTCTAATGTGATCTCTAATACGTCTAGTTTGATTTTACACGGTTACAATTCAACAAGAATTGATAGAACATATCAAAATGTTGGATTTTTGTTCAATTTAGAGCAAATTCTAGAAGCTTAGCAAATTCCAGGGTCATTTTGGGGTTCAAGGAAATTCATAAACCATCCTAAAATGCGTTGGGCATTTGAGGGTTTAGGTTTGCGTTTAGGGTTCTAGTTTGCGAGGCCTTTTTAGGGTTTTCGGTTCATCATTGTAGGGCTTGAGGATATTGAAGCCTTCTTAGGGACCATTTAATAAAATGATCATGTAATATAATTGTAAGCTATCTAGAGATTATTCTATGATCTCACCTACCATGACAGTAGTCTTCTGTAAGTGACTCTTTCAAATACTGATGTAGGGGCGACCGTGGGTGGGGCGACCGCGGGTCCACAAAAGGGGGAAATTGGAAACTTCTTTCTACGGTGCTGGGGCGACTTCGGGTGGGGCGACTTCGGGTGGGGCTATGGAGCCGTGGGGCGACTGCGAGACTATTTTGTCTTGGGTAGCTGATGGTATTTTGAAGCCCCATAGAATCAAAGAATAAAAATGGGATGGACAAGGAGTGGTGCATCAAAGGTGATTCCCGATGTGACCAACGAGAAGGTGAAGTAGTGGAAGGGATTCTCACACAAGGGTCGACTTCTTCGAACTCAAGTGGAGTTTGGGAGGTCTACGGTTCGATTCCCATCCCGGTGTATATGATGTTCGAGGTTCCGGTTTGGTCTTATAGGTTCGGTCAAGGACCAGTTCGAATTGCGCACTGAGATGAAAAACATTTCAGTGCGGAATTTGAACTGGTCCTTGGCCCAATCCTTGAAGCACGTTGCGTGGCCTATACCGAGGTCTTCACGGGATTTTTTGAAACTTTAAAGTATCTAATTCGTAATGATATAGAGTATTTTAGAATTCAATTGTGCTAAATCATTATTTAATTAGAATTGTTCGTCATTTTGGACAATGACGAATAAATACTTGTGAATGAAATTTGATTTTACAAGACGGGTGTTTGCTTAATCTATGTAGGGTCAAAAGATAAGTTTAACTTAACAATTAGAGTGCATTACTAATAAAATCCTAAGTGCCTTAAGCCTTTCCCTCTTGTATTTTTCCTATGAAAATTGAGCATGGACTTATAGTAATTGCCATTGAAGCAAGTTTTATAAAACGAAAATCTAACCATATGAATGTTTAATTAGCTTGTGTATTAGTATGCACGTTTCCTTTGAGTGCAAAATTGGATAAGAGTTGTGAGATGATAACCAAGAAAATTTACATTTTCTTTATTGATTGTATTGCTTATAAAAAAAAATTGGGATTGAAGGTGAAATGAAGAACTACAAATTATGTTGGCACACTAAAATGTTCTCTTCCAAAACTTAATATCACTTGAATAGCTATTAAACTCATTACAGGTTGGGAATATTTTTAACTTTGGTGGCCCACGATTTCACTACCACCTATTCATTGATACATAAATTTTTTTGCTCAGGCAAGGGTGTGCATTGAAGCATTTGACACTCAAGGAAACACTATCATACATATTTTTTTACTTGGGGAGTTTCCCCCAATCTGATATCCATTGGATTTTAAAGAGGGTTCCTCTCTCCATTTGTGTGGATGTGAGAGTAAAGATAAGGTAGAAGGCTTTGAAATGGAGCGGGCATTAAAAATGGACCGTTTAAGTGGCTTTGAAATGGACAATCTGTAGTTCATAAATTGACCTCCATAATCATTAAATGATTCGAGAAAAAAAAAATTTGAATTGTAAGAGCCAATCCATTATCTTTACTTTCCCATTTATGTTTAGAAGTTGCAAGTGAACATTTTGCGGAAGACCTAGGGGCATAAGTAGGGACCTATGACACAAGTCCTTTCGAAATTTATAAGTAATTATAAAATACTTCCAAAAATATGAAACCACTTGTGTTAGATTCCTCTTTTATTTTTCTTTGTCTGAAAAATCACCCGAAGTCGCCTAGGGACCCGCATCTGAAGTCGCTCAGGGACCCGCACCTGAGGTTGCCCAGGGATTCGCACCCACGGTCGCCTAGGGACCCGCACCCGAAGTCGCCCAGGGATTCGCACCGGCGGTCGCCTTGTGGACCCGTGGTCTGTGAGCCCTCAAGTTGGCACTTGGAACTCTGAACTTATTTTTCGCGATTTTTAGTTAATTTTTAAGTGAAAAATAGAAAAAAACATAGAAAAATACAATTATTGTGGGTTTTGGTAGAAGTCCCTACCAAAGAGGTGTGTAATGGCCTTAAATGCGTGAAACACGTACGACGTTACATTTTCACTAATTTTAGGTCTTATTAGTATAAATAAGTAGTTAAGTCAGTAATTCCGAGTGATGTGAGAATTTGAGAGTTAACCAGTCCTAGTGTCTTGTTCATGTAATACAACAGCTATAAGTATACATGTAACAAATTGGTTAAAAGTTAGAGTCCAGTCCGAGTCAGTCCAAATCCAACTCGAAAGAGTTAGATTTATTGTTTGCAGGTAATTTTGAGAAATACAGTCATTTACAGACCAAAATGGAGGAAATGATGATTGGAACATACAGAGAGGTACTTTTCTAGGTCAAAGCATGCTAGGAGGTCAAATAGAAGCCCGATCATCCAAGATTCCCCGGTATCAAGAATAATTTCCCCCCAGGTGGAAATTATTAAAGAATTGCTAAAAATAGCATTCTTATTGGAGATTTGGTTTTGCCCTTAGTTGATGGACATCTTGTAGAAGATTGCCCAAAAGTTTCGGGATTTTACAAAACTCCACGATGACTCCATGGGAAGTCAACCGTTTAAAATTGCATTCGTAAATTCCTAGAAATTACCAATGTTGCGGTAAAATCTCACTAAAAATTAAGATAGAGTTTTGTGTGCCAATAAAGAGCCCTGTCAAGTTTGAAGACATTCTGACATTCCCAACTACCAGAATTAGGACCGATAGCGAATTTTACAAGAATTTACAACTTGGCGGCGGGTTGACCAGCGAACCAGGAGCTAGCGGTGTCCGAACAGAGCGTTTCAAGGGTCAATTCTTACTCCCACGAATATTCTAAACTAACCAAGACCGACAGTTTCATCAAAAGACACAAACTCCAAAAGTTAGCTTTTAAATTTTTGTTCTGAGTTACCGTGACTCAAATTTGCGCTTTAAAACGGCTGGAGAGGTAGATGTAAGGGGTCCCTTAGGCTAATTGGGGTCTTCTGAACGCGATGGCACAGTTTGTTTTTAGTTTCGAGTTGTCCCTCAAAAGATAGAGAGGGTCAGCCCTTAGTTTGACTTTTAAAAGGTAATTTTGGATTAATCTGGGTTGATTTTGCAAATATCTCTTGTAAAATCGAAGATTGGATTTGCCCAAGATACTTGTCTTGCATAAGAAGCCATCTTTTGGACTAAAGAAAGCCAATTTAGAACTAACCCTAGATTAAAACACAAAATATCTTGGTTAATTAGGTAGGTTTTCAAAATATCTTTGGGAAAATCAAATATTTGATTTGGGAAAAGATTCTAAGGCCATTTAGGGCCTAGAAGGAACTCGCTTGAGATCCTTCCTTCCCATTAAACAAAGATTATTTAGAAAATATGTTTAGGTAGTTTAGCAAAATATCTAGATTGAAAGTAAAGATAATTTTACGAACAACTTACTGGGGGGGGGCGGGAGCAAGTATATAAGGCCCTTCCTCGAGGTTGTTCGTGGCCCTCATTCTCTTGTTTCATTCTTGTTGTTGCTCTTGTCGTGCTACCGACACTTGTCGGAGCACTTTTTAAGCCAAGTTTTGGCTATTTTCTTCTATTTTCTTCCATTCTCTTGTACTTTGAAGGTCCGGAGGGTCCCTTCAAAGCTTTCTTTTATTTTCTTGTTTGAATTTGGAGGCTTCAAGCCCCAAAACTTTGCTTTTCAAGAGTTTAGGTGGAGGAAATCCCCTAACTCTAGTGTTGTTTGTGTTAACTAACTTATTTCTTGAATTTGGAGGCTTCAAGCCCCAAAACTTTGACATTTGGGGAGTTGTGGGAGTAGTTCCCAAACTCTAATTGATTTTATTGTTCTTTTGGATACTAACCAACCATTTGTGTGAATTGAGAATAGTTTGTGAATTTAAAACTTTAAAGCGGCAAGGCTAGACCTTGCCAAAAGGTTTTGAACATCACCACGTGCCAAAACTCGTTGTATAACGGGTGTTTGGTTTGAATAATTGCTAATGTTTGGTTAAACATTGTCATGTGTACCTCCTTTAAGAATTAAGTTTTCAAAATACTAGTTTGGATCCTTGGATCCTGGTAATTCCTGGGGTTGCTCCCGCACGGCGGAGCTTTGACTTTGAAACCTGGAAACGGGTACTTGAAACTTTGATTTAACCGTTAATTCCTGGGGTTGCTCCCACACGGCGGAGCTTTGACTTTGAAACCTGGAAACGGGTACTTGAAACTTTAAATTGTTCGTTTATACCTGGGGTTGCTCCCGCACGGCGAAGCTTTGACTTTGAAACCTGGAAACGGGTGCTTGAAACTTTGATTTAACTGTTAATTTCTGGGGTTGCTCCCGCACGGCGGAGCTTTGACTTTAGAGTTAAAATTCACCTTTGTGGAAAACACTAATTTATGGTTTGTACGGCAAAGCTTGGACTCCTAGGATTAAAGTTATCTTTGTGGAAAATACTAATTACTGTTTGGACCTATAAGGCAAGGCTTAAAACTTATTAACAAATAAGATTCCCAGGAAGCTTATTTAAGTGCCAAGCTTTGTTGGTTGGTTCTCTTTTCCGTTGTGAACACTTGGTGGAGGTATTTGGCCTCTCCAATTTGCATTGATTGTTTGTTCCTTTTAACTGTTTGGGGCCTTCTTTGTAATAGGTCAATTTTTATGAAATTCATAAAAATAGTTCTTTATTTTAATTAAGTGTGCTTTATTCCAAAAGTCATTCAAATTTCAGGTTTTGATTTACTAACAAAAATCCAACCCGAAGGCAGTAGACAACCCGAAAGTGTCAGGCAGCCCGAAAGTGCCAAGCAGCCGAAGCATCAGGCGACCCGAAGGACAGAGCTGGACGACGGGGTTGGGCGACGGGGCTGGGCGATAGAGTTGGACGAAGGAGCAGGGCAACGGAGCTGGGCGACGGGGGAAGGGGGACTGCCAACCACGCCTCGCCACGTGGCGACTCGGCAAGGAGGGGGACTGACTGGGCAGGGGGCTTGCAGTCAGTTAGCTGAGACTAGAGACTGTCTTGACGGGTATGGGCTTGCTGTTCGGCTGAAAGAAAGAATTATACTGAACCAACTGGTCCTCCAACTTGGACTAACAGTATAGATCATAAAACTAGGCAGAACTGAAAACTTTGCTGAAATTGATACATTCAAATCACAAGTATAATCAAGCCCCGGCGGTTGTTGCCATGCATAAAAAAATCTTTGAGTTGTGAGAGAAAATTTGAACACCAAGAATTTTCTTCAAATCTCACAAGTGTTCTAAACCACCATAGCTTGCCAAACAACAACAATCAAATAAGGCGTGAAGGAGAGGAACGAAATTATAAGAAGGAAGACGAAGTATCAAGGTAAGCATCTTCTTAATTAATTTGGTTGATTATTTAATTGTTTTAATTGGCATCTTACTATTGAAGTTTGAATTGTTTGAATTGTTTTATTCTTTTTACTATTCATTTGGATTGTCGTTCATCCTTTTATTCCTTTTCCTATTCATTGATAGATTTGATTTAGATTATTTAAGATTATTTTATTAAAATACTATTCATTCATTTGGTTTTAGTTATTAATTAGGATTCCAAAGCCAAATTAGTTGTTTGTTTGTAGTTTGGGGAATTTGTTTTATTAGGCCTAATAAGCCAAAATAATAAAAACAAACAACAACTAATATCTTGGAATATTTAATAAAATAACTATTAAAAATTTGGCAATCGAATGAAACTACTATTCATTGAAAACTTGGGAAAATTGAATTAAATTTATCATTTAATTTATTTTCCTAAAAATCAAAGGATTAGCTTTAAATTGCCAAAACTAACAAACTTGGACTTTTTAGATAGGTTTAGAAACAATAATACTAAGATTTCTTTCAAATTCATGAAAGACAATGGAGAATTTCGAGGAGACAATTATGATGGTGTTTTGCGATGACGGGACGATCGACATTCTTGACACCGAGGTATGATTTCAAAATTTATCTTTTGTCTTTTCTTTTGCTTTCATTCTTTAAAAATTTAGATTAGAAAATTAAAACTAACAAAATTAACCATTAAGAATCCAATAGCTAGTAGAATTTAAATTGTTAGAAAACCTTTGAAAATTTAACTAAAATCGTAAAAGTAATAATTAGATTAACTTTGAATTAATTTGGAAAACAAAATAGTAATCTCATCCAAAAGAATCTCAAAAGGAATCTAATTTAATTTAGGAGCTTAGGGAATATTAGAATAATTAGGGGAAGTCAAAACCTAATTTATCTACTTATTATCTTGAAAATTATTAAAGGAACAAATTCCATCCAACCAAGGGGAATTTTCATCCATTTAAAAGTTTTCACCTAAAAGTTCTAAATTCTTACTTTTTATCTTAACAAGAAGTTAATTAATCACTTTACTCATAAAAACCATAAAACCCTAAAAATTCACTAAAATTAGAATAATAACTTAGAATTAGGATTAATTAAAGAACAATTAGGAATATTCTCAAGGCACGACTAGGGATTTTTTTGAAAACATAATCTTTTAAAGAATCTTTTGAAGATTCTAAATCCACCTTTTACTTTTTAAATTACTTTAATTTGGAAAGATTAAAGGGTGGATGAAGATTTGACCTAATTTTGGATGAAAAATCTTAAAATAGGTCAAAATTAGATTTTCTCTAAAAATTCCGTTAGATAACTTAATTAACCTTTTAACCCTGAAATTTAGATTTATTTTACATTAATTTGTTATTTTTAGTTGATGGATGAAGTTTTTAGGATAGAATTAGGTATGAATTTCATCCACTTATAACTTTCATTAGGAATATCAGAATCCAACTTGCTTTACCATTTTGGAAAGGGCAAATTGTATTCTTTGATTTAGTTTAGGTAGAATTTTAGTTTAGCTAGAAGTTTAAATCACAATCAACCAACCCTCAACAACCTTTATTTCTTAACTATTAGAGTGTTTTGAAGTACTTAAATTAGGTAAAAATCAACATAACAAAGTGTCCATTGCTTGGAAGGCCAATGAACACTACGTTTACATTTCACCCTTACAATTTACTAACTTATGCCGCTAGAACCTGTGTGTAACTTTCTGACTCAAGGGTGGAGTTAGAAACACTCACATGGTCGCCTGGGTACCCGCAGTTGCCCGTGTGCGGTCGGGGGACCCGCACTCGCCCTACTGCGACCGCTAGTCCCAGTACAAATAGGGTGGGGTGGACTTGCGGTCATCAGTCCCCTTGCTTCTGTGCAAAGGCTGTCATCCACCTTGAAGTGGCTGACTGCATGTGCATGAGGCAGGGATTGGGGAATGAAGGAATTTCATTCTTCTCATTCCATGCATGCCTAAACCGCGGTGTTTTGTAAAAGTTGACCCTATCCGCTACGATCTTTGAACCTTGAACATCTACTTTTGCTTCGATATTTGTAAATGTGTCATACGTATGATTACTAGTTTCACTTAGTTAGAGTAAGTATTTTGGCATCGAGACTTTTATATAGTATATATTGTTTAGTTATACATACGTTGTTGAAACATGGAGCGTACGACCTCGCCATCTTCTCCTACCATACCTACTCCATTGACTCCACAAGAGAAAAGGGCGATGAAGGACTGTAGTCTTGTGAAATTTTTATTTTTGAGAACTTGTAGAAAATAGTGTAAATAGAGTAAACTTGGCAATTGGTTCCCACAATAGAGTAATAATATAGGCAAATTGATGGGTTAAAATGGATTTGTAAAGTTGCCAAGGAATTAGATTGCATGAGAGACAATATGACTTGGTACCTATGATTTGAAAGGTTGTCTTCAGTAGTAGAATATAGTCGGACAATTTGTCATTTCTTCTCCCCCTTTTGGGCTCTCTTTTTGGCAATCAACTTGTTTTGTATCGGTGTATTTCTTCAATGGAATTTTGAGCAATTTGCCTTGTGTAATTCTTATTTGTTTACATCTTTGGATCTAGTGATTGGACCAGTAGATTGTATTAGTCGATTTGACTTCTGTGTGCTGAGTACCAGTGATTGGGCCAGCCACCTATTGATCCAGTGATTGGATTTATTTGGTTTTGGATATTTGAATAAGTGAGTGAAGTTAAGCAAATTGTCTATTGTGTTGTCGTGTACCAGTGATTGGGCCGGCCAACTAAACAATTCGTCTTTGAATTATTGAAAGTTCTAATTGTATAATTTTGTCGATCTTGTGATAGGATTATTGTGATAAAACAAATTGTCTTTGATTGGTTTGTGAGTTCATAATTGTGTGTTTACTAATCCAGTGATTGGATTAATTTATTGTGGCAATTTGATTGAGTGTGTGAAGTTGAAAAATTTGTATGTTGCTGTGTACCAGTGATTGGACCAGCCATTCTTTCAAAGTGTTTTCAAATATTGGAGAATCTTTCCGTGTAATTGTGCTAGCCTTGTGGTTGATTAGTTGTGATAAATCAATTTGTCTTGTATCAATTTTGTGAGCATATGATTGTGAGAGTATTGACTTAGTGATCGAAACTTTGTGAGATACAACAATTTGTCTTTTACCAAAATCAAAAGATTGCGATTGTGCATTTACTTATCCATTGATTGGGAATTGGAGTTGACTTATCAAATTGTCAATTTGAGATGGTGATTGAATATCTTTGGGATGAATCTTATCACATAAGTAAGTGTGATGAATTGGCATTGTGTTCTTGACAAATTGACAAGGTACTGGAGGACCAGCGGATGTTGATTCAAATTCTTTCATCATGCAAATTGCCAATCAATTAGTGGATCAGGGAGTTGTTCAATTTCATTTATAAGGTATATATGATCAATTGACCATGAAGCAATTTCTAGTTTGGAATTGTATATAGAGAATCGATAAGATATTGAAAAATTGCCAATAGATTATATAAGCATATTTTTCATTTTTTCTATAAGATACAAGTGACTTTAGCTACTAATACGTTAAACTATTTGACTATTCCCAAGTCATGCAATCACTATAAGAAAACTGTGTTTTTTGAGATTTTGAGATTTAGACATCCGCACGTCTGTGCTGACGTTTTTCTACGTTTGCAAGGACGTCTTGAAACTTGCGTCCCGCGCAGACATGCCAAAAACATCAAAAATCTGGCTAGACATCACAAATTTTTCGCCAAACATCACAAAAAACATGGGTCAATGGGGTCCTGAAAGGTCGCCATGTGGTTGCCACCTAAGTGCCACACATGCGCGGGAAGCCATGTAGGATTTTTTTTCATCCATGCCCATCCATGACGTGGCATCTGAGGTGGCATCTGACATTGCATTTAGTAAGGATGATGTGGCATGCCACGTCAGCACATTTCTTTGCCACGTCAACACATTTTCCTGTTGTTTAAGAAATTTAATATTGTTTTTGAAGACATCAACTTAGACGTCTAGACGTTTTGAAAGACATCTAGACGTTTTCTAAGACATCACCTTAGACGTTTAGACGTTTTCTAAGACGTCATTGTAGATGTCTAGACATTTATTGAGACGTCAACTTAAACATCTAGATGTTGTGAGATGTCATTGTAGATGTCCTAATTTCACCATAAATATTTCTTGCAACGTCCAATATGATTTAGAAGAACAAAATGATGTCACTTTGACATTTATGTGGTCAAATGTGCTATTTGGCATAATGTCAATATGGACAATTACACAAGTTCTACATAATGCACATCCAAATTTCATAATATACAATACAACATTTCATATATAATACACCATATATAATATACCATACATAATATACCATATACAATACATAATATGCCATACAAAATACACTGTATTAAGAATTATGTCATATGACTCCAAATGTATTTCAAAAATGCCCAATACAACATGTCATACATAGTACACCATATACAATACAAAATACACCATACAAAATATGCCAAACAAAATACACCATATTTGGATATTATAGTACATGACTTAAAAGCCACTTGATGTGATTATATAGAGAGGAGAAGACAACCTCTTTATACAAGAGGGATGGTGGAAAGTTAGACAAACAATATGGGATATGGAAAACACAAGAATTGTTACAAGTAGAAATGCAGACTGCATTTAAACGTCTAGACATTTTCTGAGACGTCATGAAAAACATCAAAAGTACATGTTGATGTCTCCTATGATGTTGGTATCAACACTAATATATAAGTAGATGTCATAGGTAGTTGTCTTTACAAACTTAGACAACGATCAAAAAGCATCAGTGTAGACATTTGTAGTTCTCATATATGGTGTTAAGCAGGGTTGACAGGGCGTCCGGACGTCCAGAGTCCGCGGACGCTGACCCCATGACGTCTTTTGACATACCTGGCGGTAGATGGCGTCCGACCGCTGGACGGGCGGACGGCCAATTCTTCCGACGGAACACGAGCGGGCGGCCCGTCGGAGCAGGAGCAAACGGCCCGACGGAATAGGAGCGGACGGCCCGACGGAAGAAGAGCGGACGCCCCGTCGGATCAGAAGCGGACGGCCCGACGGAACAGAAGCGGACAGGCCGACGGGGCAGGAGCGGACGGCCCGACGGAACAGGGGTGGACTGGCGACCGGATGTCCGTCCGCCCGTCGGGGGCCCGTCCGCTTTGGACGGTGACCGTGCGATGTGACGGACGCCGATTTTCCACTGTTCGATCTTGCCGTCCGCATGTGTGCCGTCCGATGCTCCCGTACGTGGATTCATGCCGTCCGACTGCATAAATAGCGAAGAGCACGGCTTATTTTGCCACAATCGTTTCCCTTGCGGAGTGGGTGATCTAGTGCCTAAGGCTCTGTGCGCCTCTTCCGTTTTGGTGTGCAAATGATTGTGATCGAACCCTAAATTGTTTCAAGTGTAAGTGCGAATCATTAATCATTTAAGCAAGCTTACCATGCCTCGCGATAACAAATCGAAGTCCAGTAAGAAGGGCAAATCCCAAGACATAAATTGGGATGATTGGGACAACCAAATGTGTGTAGCTGAACTGGGATGGGAAGAAGAACCCAAAAAAACTTAGGACTGCACGACGTGCAAGAAGTACATCAAAATGATGCACCTCTCCAAAATATGGTCCAGAGAACACGCAAAGGTGCAAGTTCGTTGTTGGGAAGGACAAATTTCCACATGCCAAAGCAAACACTTTGTTCATCGATACGAGGAAGTAACACGTTCAGCTCAAATACGGGACTCCAAACCGAATTTAATGAACTATTCCAACATGAGCATGGTTTGGGCGGAGATTGTACTCCACAAAGATGTACATTGGCGCACAATTTACAAAAAAGATGTTACCCACTTGAATCGCAGTGATGCGGTACTTTATACCAGTTGGATTGGGCCGAGCGATTGCATGCCAGAGTGGTCTAATCGAGGCCAGTTTGGATTTCCACCGGTTGTATTGCCGGATGCAGAAGATGAATGGTCAGGTGATGATGATGAGAAAGACACTCCAACACCCGCGAGGATGGAAGAGAGGCACGAGCGTACAGAAGATCGGGAGGACATTCAATACCAACAAGAAATGCGAGAGGCAATGCAAAGAAGCCTAGAGGACCGTGGTCGACAATATGGCCATCATGGGGTGTACAGACCCGATCGTGGTGCATATGGCTCGCAAGATACGCGAAGTATTTCACACTACGATAATGACCCTCAAGGGGGGTATCACAGCTCAAGGACAAGCCACGGAACCACGCATCATTTTGAAGGTAACCAGGGAGGCTCCCAATACAACTTTACGTCTACTGGAGGTGGTTCTCATGAACCTCAAGGAGGCCCTTCTTATGGCGGTTCAACTCAAGGAGCATCTACTCACAATGATTCAATTCCTCCTCCAACTTTTGGAGGTCCATACCAAGGACATTATGGACAAGCAAGTGGGCAAAACAGATATGGAGACGACTACTATAGCGGAGGACCATTTCTCAATGTTTATAGGTCTAGTGGTACAGGCCCAAGCCAAAAAGATGACACCGAATTAGAATCTGAGTGAAGTAGATTGGACTATTGGACATTTGTAAGATTGTAGTTGTTGTCTCACAATACAATCAAGTGATTGTAAATTTGTAATCTCTTGCCACATAATATAGAAAGTGACAAGCACGGTACAAAGATGTTGGCTCTTAACAAATAGTATTTTCCTATTTGTAAATTATGAATAAAATATATTGTAATTAAGCCCTAAAGCCCTATGGATGTTTTTAGAAAAATGGATTTGTTCGGACCACTTCTACGGTATATACCGTAGAAAAACATCAACATCAATTTCTGGGGGGAATTTAAATAAAGTATTTTGGACATAACTTATTTGAGAGCATGGCGCTAAATTTCAAAATTTTTGACTGCATGGATTGAAAGATATGGCATGATAAGCACTACATTTGAAATTGAGAACGCCTTTAATCTCAGACAAAATTTCAGTAAAGAATTTTTTACAAATTAAAATCTGCAATTTTGGTTTAATTTACAAGACCACAACCCAATTATGCTTTGGAATTTTAATTTCATTTAGGGTTCTAGAATAATGAACAGAAAATTGATTCAAGGAGTTTGGCACTTAAGCTTCTCCTAAACAAAATCAACTTCACAAAACAACATATTGTATAATTGTATTATTTCAATACAAATGGTGTTGTTACTTTGTTGCCCCCCAATGAAAATTTGGGGGATTCTCTTGCATGTGCCATACACATTTACACGATAGATCATACAATTTAGCACACCACCTTGCCAACCTAGGTGGCTAGGTACCCAACAATCCAACATCAATGATACATCAAGAAGAAGAACTCCAAGTCTACATTTCTCATCCACCCAAAAAAGATGTTTTGTATTTAAATAGTTTGTGTTCCGAAAAATACAAAATGTTCAAAACGGAAAGCCAATTTCACATATATTGGCATACATTGATGGTGTATATATAGTCTATAGTTAGCACACATAGTAACGTACATCCTCACTGATACATTTATCGATTACTTCTATAATCTATAGTACTATGTAGCACACTCATATATTAATATGAGTGACGGAAGTGGTCATCTGGAATAGGCCAATTGTAAGAATTAGTAAATCGTTGGATGATTTCGGAAAAACTTCCGCGCTCCGCAATCACTGAATTGCAAAGGCGATCCAAGTAGAGGTGAAATACCCTTGCCAAATCGTGGTAGCTAAACCTCGTATGTCCTTCATTTTCACGATGAAGCGATGTGTAGGCCTCTGACATGCATAGTTTGTTGATCCGTTGAGCTATTCGACCAACGGCATATTCCTCCGATTTACGTGACAAAGTTGGAATCATTTCCACATCCGCATCTTTGCGGTGCACGTATGCAATTGAAGGGTCCACCCACCACCTTCGGTTCAAAGCTGCATTCCGATCTGCCGCGGATGTGAACGTATACAATGACTTCATTGGTTTAGTACGAACCGTAGACATGCCCCAATCGCAAACTCCAATGTAAACACGTGATTCATCCTCAGGAAAGTGAAATATGATATTGTCGGGAGAAATATCATTGTGTAGATGACCCGCATTGTGGACCGCATTCATGATATGCACCAATGCCCATGCCAACTCGGTGCGCTTCTTTCTCCATCGACCAAGACGGAAAGCTTGAATCACCTCTTCGGGCGTTGGTCGTGAATAAGACAATCGAATGGCAATGTTATCTGGATAATCATTATCGAGAATCAACATTTGCCGCAATGTACCACCATTCCACCAATATGCATACCCTTCATTGTTTGTTGCATGGACAGCGGCAAACCGAATAACTCCGTCATGTGGAATCCTCACTGCCATTGATTCGTTTTGGTACTCCAACTTCGCAAGTTGAAGATGAATCCGTTGTTGATGAGATATCTTTGCAGCAAATTCCCAAAATGTGGGAATCTCATGACATCCTTCAATTCGAACCCTGCGAATTGTTGCGTATCCGCCCTTCAAGATTTTGTCATCTTGTAGAATCACCCTTGCTGTGTCTGGTAGTGCTATGAGATGTCGTCGTCCACGTTGCAATTCTACATCTCCTTCATCCGAAGTCCACCAACCCAATGACCCTCGCCGATTGCGTCTCTTTGCAAACGGAGCGCAACGACGAACAAACAAGTCGGCTTTGAGAATGACTTGTTCAAAGCTTTCATCACTTGCACGGTGTTCCCTCCCGTATTTTTCTAGGATCACCTTCGCATTCCACAATGCGTCTTGCACCCTGTTCTTTAGAAATTGTTGGAAGCCTTTCTTCTCCATTTCATGAATCCATTCTAGAACGTTTAGAGCATCCGTGAACTTCTGTGTTATATCCATCTTGAATTTGTCTACACATTCTTCTTGGTATCTCACATATTTAGTGTCAAGAGACACTGTAGTTTCCGCCTCATAAAACTTCACAATGTATTCAATCAAGAATGCTTTGCAAGCATTGGAAGGAAGTTCACGTGCTGAGTCAATATCGGGCACCACATTCTTCCCCTTCGCTGCTCTCTTCGGTCTCGGCATCGTAGAAAGTATTAATTTTTAGTCCCAATTTAATTCATAAAAAATTACAGTGCACCAAGTACACATAAACTGGAAAAAACGGGCAAAATATAGGCCCCGAAAACCCAACTCCTACCTTCCCAACGAAAGGAGCCAATGGAGGATAAACCACCAAGCTCTCCGCTCTCTCTTGCAAAGCACAAGGGGGAAGGCAAAAATGAGAGCGGATGGGCCGTCCGCACTGCCTTATATGAGGCGGACGGCCTCGAGGTCCGCACGAGCGGACGGACCCCAAAGCGGACGGCCAACGGTCCGCCTCGCTTCGGCCGTCCGATGAAACGCACGGATCGGCAGTCCGCTTCATCGGACGGCCAAAACAGACCGCCTAGCCGGACGCGGACGGCGATTAGCAGCCGGACGGCGGCCTGCAGCATGCGGACGGCGGCTCCGACACGCGGACAGCGGCTCCGACGGGCGGACAGCAGCGTGGGAACGGAGGACGGCAGGGTCCGCCTAAGCGAACGGGGGTGGGATTTTGAAGTGCATCCCGCCCAAATTGATCATTACGGCCTTAGGGGTCTTTGAATCCTTGATGTCACCAACTGGCTGGCCCTCCGGTTCAATTTCATTTTTAATATGGTTCCTTTGTGCCAATGGCGCTGGGATTTCATTTGATCTAAAAATTAAAAAATAAATAGAAAAAAGGATGTGTGAATTTAGGAATTACCTAAAAGATTCACATATTTTTGTATGTTGTTTTTACGTGCATGCATTGAGTTTATAATTTTCTCTTATTTTCTAGGGATGCAATTGAATTTCCTATGATATAAATTTTTGAATGAAATGAAGAATTGAACACATGGTAATTTAATTCTACTTATTTGAACTTCGAGAAAAAACTTAAAGCTTCTCATTGTCCAAATGAAGCTACGAGGTTTGTTTCTTGTATGTCAACACCTCATAAAATGGTCATTTCAAAACCAAAGACAAAAATTCTTTTAAATGGTATTTTACATGAAGGGGATACTAGGGGCTTGCAAAGGTTTTGATACTCTAGCATGAAAACGTGTGGAAGTAGATTTCTAGAAGTCTCCCCCCCCCCTCCCTTTGAGTTGAATGAATTTATTGATTTCCAATGTATTGATTTCCATTCTTTACAGAATCATAAGGTGCCAAAATATTAGCGCCAATTATATCAAGTTAAATTAATTCTAGTATGAAATTATAACTTGCTCAATCACTAGGGTGGGACAACGTGCTATGAAAATAGTGCATACACTTGTCTTCTTATAACCTCACAAGTTCATGTGCACCCTACTAGGCATTCAAGCAAATTTTTTAAAGTCTAAACATCTACATGGTTAGGAAATGCAAGGACAAATGTTTCTTTCGTTGTGGATACTAAAAGGCCATTTTTTTTTTTCATACGTACAACACACTTTGAATGGCTTGGGCACTCAAACCTCTAAAAGATTTGATCCATTGGAAAATGAATCAACTTTGAATATTACATGAATTGGACCTTGGGAATTGTTTGCAATTCAATAACTCCTTTCCATTTTGTTATTAGTTCTATTTGGAATTTTGGGGGGCATATTTGTTTATCCAAAATCAAAGACAAAGGATTGTGATTGTCACCCCCATTTAGACAACGAAAGGCCTAAACCCTATACCCTAAACCCTAACAAGGGTTTGGAGGCATTGCATTAGTCAAAATACTACCTTTGAGTCCGTGGATTGCCTTGACATTTATGAAAACCAAGTCAATGCATCGAACATTGAAACATTCCTTCATCAATGAGCACCCGGTACTAGTACAACGTCTCTACATTCCCAAATGAAAGAATCCTATGCTTCTGGAAATCAGGAGAGGACTAGAGGACTCAAGAGGGTGAAAACAAGGCCCAAACTCCCCAAGTGTGCTTGGGCGGACCTCGGGGAGGGAAGGGCGGACGGACCCGTCGAAGCAGGCGGACGGCGGCCTGCAGCACGCGGACGGCGACTCCGACAGGCGGACGGCCCGTCGGAAATGCGGACGGAAGCGTCGGAATCGCGGACGGGGGGCAGCAGGCGGACGGCAGCGTCAGATTTGGAGACGGATGGGCCGTCCGATTGAGCGGATGTTCGGGTCCACTTCGCATTGGTCGGGGGAGGTTCGGTGGCGGACGATCTTAGGTTTGGTTTCGGACGGCTATAAGGGCGGACGGCCTTCTTGTTTTTTCTCACTTCCCTCTCCTTCCTAGGACTCACAACCGTGTTGGATGTGCTACTGTTGCTTCATTGTGCCAGTTGCTCCTACATGGTGGAGAGGTGGGGTCATTCATCTTTCATTATTGGTTCACATACAAACATTCATTGAAACTTGGGTGGATTGAAGACACATACTTTTGGTGACTATTTAAATTCAATTGGGGACAAGTTCAAGTTGACAACCATGAGTGGTCAAGGCGTTGAAGGTAGTGGTGGGTTGACCGACGGAGGTGACAATAGTAGGAGGCCTAAACCAAAGGGAACCGCCCATGAGCTCCACTATGAGATTTTAGATGATCCCAACATCAAAGCAGAGGGTGGTTGGGAAGCGGAGGAAGCGGAATATTGGTCCTCCAAAACGTGCAAGAAGTATGTGAAGATGTACCACATCGACAAGTTGTGGCCTAGGGAGGCCCACATCATCCATACTCGTGGTTTTTGTTGCAAACCAGGGAATTGCAACAATGTGCACTTCATTCATCGAGCGCATGAAGTTTGGCGGGCCCTCTTCGGGGATAAAGCAATGTCCAAGGGGTATATAAACTACAGCTTGGCTTCTATGGTGTATGCAGAATTGATATTGGCACGCAAGGTGGATTGGAGCACGTTTCCAACGACAACGAACGCTCCATGTGTGCTTGAATGTAATCGGAAAGATATTCCCGATTTGTACAATCCACAAGCAGGGCCAAGTGAGGCATTTAAATCCAAAAGAGAGGTCAAACCAATGACAACGACTATGACCAAGGACGTGGAGGTCACAAGTTCGGCAATGCAATTGACTTCAACACAAAACCGTACGGCAATACAAGATTTCAAAGGCGAGCATGTGGAGGGAGACATATTTTTAACGCCTCCAACGGATTTGATATGCACACCAAATGGAACAACAATGGTGGAGCACGTGGCCCCATCCGCACCACGTGAACGTCATGATGATGTCATTGAGGGAGAAGTTGCTAATGCGGGAATTGCCATTCAGAATCTTATAGACAGCAATGCTTTAAATCATTTGGCAAGTACTTCGAAGCAAAGTTTGCCGAAGACACCGAGCCCGACATTGAATCTAGGAGTTGAGGTGCATCCTTCACCTCATCATGGAGAACAATCGGATGGCGTGCTGCCAAATGAGACCATTCTTGGCGGATTTATCGATTCCAAGTATCCACATTTGTCATCATTGAGGACATCAAAATGGCAAATTGTTCGTCGGATGCCCTCGGTTGCATTATTAGATTCTTCGTGTAAAGGTTCACATTTGTGGCGGTCACACGAAGAACGTTTAAAGAACATGGAGCACACCAACGAGGATGGCACGAGTAACGGAGGCGCGGAAACCCAAGATGAGCCTTCCGAGAGTCAGTGGGCTGATTTTGTTTAGATTCTTTGTGTAAAGGTTCACATTTGTGGCGGTCACACGAAGAACGTTTAAAGAACATGGAGCACACCAACGAGGATGGCACGAGTAACGGAGGCGCGGAAACCCAAGATGAGCCTTCCGAGAGTCAGTGGGCTGATTTTGTTTTGATCGCATCAAAATTGGCAGTTACGGCTCAATTTGTAGCAGAAGTCGCTCCAAGGCTGCAAGAAGTTGCAACGGATTTTTCCAAATTAGCGCCTGAATTGTTGAGTGGTGCCTTGGACTTCGTGAAGTTCAGCCAATCTATGACACCATTTCTCGACGAGCGTGTTACAGATTTGAAGGTTTTGAGTGAATACCAAGAGGAGATCAAGAAGTATAAGGGTATAGATGTTGAGAATCTCAAGTTGGCGGCGGATGCTTCGAAATTGAAAGAGAAGCTAGAGACATTGGAGGCTCAATCAGATCGTTGCCATAATACATTGCTTTTCCAAAGGAAGTTTATTGAAGACTTGGAGTACGAAATTGTAGCGTTGAAGAAGAAAATCCGAGAAGGTGAGGTGGTTGTTGAGAAGGGAAAGGAGAAAGTGGAGGACAGACTAGATGGCATTGAGGAAAACAACAATTCGGATTTGTTGTATTTGACCCCCATCGGTAATACTAATTCCACATTCCACGATGCTTCCATGCAAACGGAAAGCAATGAGGTCAAAGAATTGAAGCAAAAATTGAACGAGGTCACCGAAGAAAACACGCGTTTGGAGGCCGAGTTGAAATGATTGCAACGGATAGTGCAATTGGATGAATGTATGTCGAAGGGCACTTTGGACTCTCGATGGTTGGCATGGGTGCAAAAACTCGAAGACAAACCGTCTGTAATATCACGAGCAATGAAAGGGCTACTCAAATTGGCAATGAAGTCGGATGAAGAATGCGATAGCGTGGAGTCCTCTCTTTGGCGTTTGAAGAAGATGTTTGCCTTTGTGCCAACGGGGTCTACCGAAATCACATATTGGGGAGACGTGGATGCAATGTTCGAGCGTTTGAACCACACAAAGAAGGAAGAGGTGGCCTCCATTAATTGGGCCTTGGAACTAGAAGAAGGTTGGGTCCCTTATCCCATGCTTTCGGCACACATCAAAAATAATGACAAGACAATGGTGCATGCTTGTGATCCTTCGGCCTTAATATTGGAGGGTCATTGTAGCCTTTGTCGAGTTCATTTTGGGCCCGAGGGAGCCCTCACCATGGGCCAATGTCCCCACACTTTCCACGTCACATGCATCGTGAGAGCATCCCTTATTCGTTCGGTGTGCCCCGAGTGTCGTTCTCCCTTGCCTCCTAGGTTCTACGAAATGCTCGGGATCTCGGAAGCTATGCCCCCCGGCCATGAATACAATCGATGGACCCTTCCGTTAGACCAAGCGCCATTCAAATTTCAAAATTATGCGCATTGGGGAAAAAGTTTAACGTGGGATTCGGTAAATTCTACACATGGGCTATACGAATCATCGGAGGTGCCGATAGATTCCTTGGTGTGGATGACCCACGATCGAGAGGTGGAGTTGCGAGCTAGAGGTATTGCCAACGAGGAGGATCGAGAAGTGTTTTGTCGTAGTATGGGGGGCCATTGGAGCATGCAACACCACAAATTCTTTCGATTTCCCGAAAAGGAAGTGAAGAAAGGACTAGATGGCAATTGGATAGAGGTGGAGCCTACACAAGAGTTTAATGAGCAATACGGGGATTACAATCACACTTTGCTAGGGAGGGCCCTGTTTTTATCAAAGTTGGAGGAAGCTGCACAAGTTCGTGCCTTTGTGGAACTAGATGGGCAATCAAGCACAGAAAATTCAATGGTGGAGGTGGCGGGGGCATTTGATAAGAGGATGGGCGAAATCATAATGCATTGGAGGGCATTTTTAGTGGGGGGAGAAGAACCAAAGTGGTTTTCCATGAAAAATGATGATGACGTGGTCAACTTTTTGGTAGATAAAGTGGATGCTGCTTTGAGAGCGTTGAAGGCAGAAGACGTGGATTTGACTCCAAAACGGAAGAATAAACGGAAGATTGAAGACGAGGATGACTACTCTCCGGATACGAAACGACACTTTTCCACAGTAGACATGGAAGCTGCGTCCAGGGGGCCTATGAGTGAGGGCAGTCTTGGTCCTCAAACACGCCGTGCAAGTGCAAGGCTGAAGGATAAAGAGGGTTCGTCGCGTCTTTCTGAGGGAGGTAGCACGGATAATATATAGGGTAGTTACACCTTGTTTGTATTTCGATATGACATTATGGAGTGTTGTTAATTTTGAATCTCGAGAGGATTCAATACTATTGATTCACAACACTCATAGTATGCTATGAGTTGCTTTTCATTAATATAAAAATATGTGGGTTACTCAAATGTTTTTGAATTTATTCTTCTAAGTTTTTGATATTTTATGCGATACTTTTTTGTCAAGTATGATTTTGGACATGCCTATCTCTCAACATAATTTTATCTCATTAATTTCTGTATTCCTAAAATATCACGCATCTCTAAACTAAGTCCCTAAAATTAAAACTTGTAGAATTAATGAATTAGTCAAAATCCACCAGCCGTCCGCTAGTCCGCCACCCGCCTACAATTTCGTCGCTGCCGTCCGCGATTCCGTCGCTGCTGTCCGCCGTCCGCGATTCTGTCGCTGCCGTCCGCGATTCCGATGCTGCCGTCCGCCTATCGCAGGTCGCCGTCCGTGCTTCCGACGCTGCCATCCGCCTGTCGCAGGTCGCCGTCCGCATTTTTGTTCTCGGAACTGTTGGGGCTTTAGAAATGTTTTAGTTTTTGCTGCTCAACGGTCATGAGGAATGGGCCTGATCTGAAATCTATAAGTTCTTAGAATTTCAAACTAACAAGCACTCTTGAGAAACTGAACGCTAAGATTTTCAAGGGCTAGGAGCTGCAATTTATTTTGTGTCCCTTGCTTGGTAATGCATAGTTCAGTGGACAGGGGGGCTTTGGTTTCCAAGGCTTCATTCACACATTGTTTCTAATATTTTTTATAAATCTTATCCAACGGTTACATTTTTAATTTGAATCCAATTTACGGAATTGGAGGTGATCACTATGAGCAAGGATTGGTCTTCTTGGTATGGCTTCCCAGAGGTTGGTAAAGTGCAATGCCGGTTTTGCAACTTGGTGTTTGCCAAGAAAGTAAGCCGGTTGTTTAGCCACTTAGGATACCAAGGCACATCGGGGGCTCGTAACAAAGGAATTAGCCTTTGCGCAAAAATGACATCTCAAGTTCGAGCTTTATTTTTGGGTTGCCAAGGGGCGATCCCACGAAGATCGTCTCTGAACAATGTGGATGGCAGTGGCACACCTATGGCTATGCGGGAATGCGATAATTCAAATGGAAGAAACATGGCACGGTCTACACATTCCGACTCATGCACTGCACCGGAGGATTTGGATCCATTGTCTTCTAAAGTGAACCTCAGTACACAAAGATCAAGTGAGCGTGGTACTCCACGGGGATCAAGCAGTAGGCCTCTGATTAGTTAGAAGCAAAGTAGTCTGGTGAATGGATTTGAAGAAGCAAATAAACGCAAGTTGAATGCGGTGTGGGCCAATTTCTTTTATGCTGCAAACATACCATTTGTTGTTGCGAGGAACCCAGCATTCAAAGAAGCGGTGAAGCGAACCGCCGAGTTTCAACGGCCTTATATCCCACCGTCTTATCACGACTTACGCCATAAATTGCTTGACCAAGCAAAGGCAGACATTGAGGTCAATCTCCGAAAGCGGACCGAACACAGCATTAGGAAGTTTGGAGCAACATTGTCTATTGATGGATGGACGTCGGTTACGAATCGGCCGTTGATAAATGCCATGCTCGTGTCTTCTGCGGGTGAGTAATTCTTGGGAGCGGTGGATACGACAGGGCATGAAAAAAATGCAACATACTTGGTTGGCATACTTGAGAGCTTCATAGAACAAGTAGGCCCCAACAATGTGGTGCAGGTGAGTACAGATAATGCGTCAGTGAACCCTGCAGCATGGAATTTGATATCTAGAAAATATCCCCACATTTTTTTTCAAGGTTGTGTGGTGCACGCCCTCAATTTGTTGCTAAAAGATTGGGGAATGAACAATGGATTGAAGAGGTCGTGGAAAATGCCCGTATCGTGGTGAAATTCTTCAAGAAGCGGCACATGCCACTTGCAATATTTCAGAAGTACTCACCGGAATATAATTTGTTGATGGCGGTGGAAACAAGGTTTGCCTCTAATTACAACATGATTGGGCGCATGTTGAAGGTCAATGGGAAGTTGCAACAAACAGTGACGGACCCGCAATGGGATGAATACGCAAGGAAGTTTGGACGGAACTCCAAATCCCGCAATGAATGTCGGATGGTGAAGAAGATAATTTTGAGCGAGCATTTTTGGCGCCGTTGTCAAAATTTCAAGGACTTGTCGGCTCCCGTTGTAAATGGTCTACGTGACTTGGATGCAAAGAGGCCATGCATGGGCAAGGTGCTGTACATAATGAGGAAATTAGAGAAACATGTCCTCTCTTTAGATAAACCGCCTTTTCGTTTATCCTCAGACCTTGCCATTCCACTAGTGCAACCGTATTATGCCCGACGGGAATTGGTGAAGACCGATCTACATTATGCAGGAGCTTTGTTGAACCCCTACCTTCTTGAAGATCAAGAGCTAGCCGACGACCAAGATGCAATGGATGCATGCAAGCGTGTTCTAATGAAAATTTGCAAACAAGGGGAGTACGCCTCGGTCGTGCAAGAATTTGTAGCCTTCCGCCACAGGGAACCTCCATTTCACAACATGTTGAACCCGGACGAGCAACAATTGTCGGCGCACGCTTGGTGGGATTTTGAAGGTGCGTGTGGGAAGCTCATTGCTCCAATTGCTAAGAGGATTTTGGCCCAACCGGTATCTTCGTCTTCATGTGAACGAAATTGGAGTAGCTATTCATTTGTTCACAACAAATTTCGAAACAAGTTGAAGCCACAGAGAGCCCAAGATTTGGTGTATGTGTACACCAATTCCAAAGTCCTTTCTACATCAAAGGAAAACGATGAGAAGAAGTGGTACACCGAGAATGTGGAGTCGGAAGATTCTATGTCGGAGGACGAGCGTGATGAAGATGGTGAAGATGGTGATCCTCTATTCGATGACGAAGATGCTATGAATGATGACATCACCAATTTGGATGATGAACCGCTCCGGAGCCCAAATCGGAACAATGAAGAAGGGGATAGAAATGCGGAAGACATTTACAACTTTCCATTGGATGAGGACAATTGTGAATATGATGAAGGTGGCCCTTCTATAGCTAAATTTGTAGATGGAACCGGGTTGTTGACTAGCGAAAAGATTCTAGCCAATACGGAAGACACTCATGCGCAAATAGTGGAGGAAAATGAGGCAATGTTTGTCAATGATTGCATCCCCCAAACAGATGAAGTGATTCCAATTCTCGAGAGTCTACCCATGGCAATGGCACTTGTAGAAGAAAATCCCGAAGTCAATGACATGGGAGAGTGTGGGGTGAAGTCTGACATGAATGTGGATAATACAAGTGTTGAATGTGTGGAAGTACCATCGAATGTAGATGCACGTGTGACGGAGTTTGATCGCCCAATGCTAATTCACAACGTCGAAGACCAGAAGCAAATTATGCAAGATCTCCAATTACGACCACGTAGCGATCGTCCATCAGCACTACATACAAGAGGTAGTACAACTTTGAATGGTCCCGGAGGCTCAAGATTTGGGAAACAAGTTGAACAACATTTGACCAGTCCGACCGGAATGCACCTTCGTGTCAATCCAGATCCATTCAATTCATCATGGAGCGATGATGAGAAGGACGAGACATTGGCATCAATGTTTGGTCAACGTTCTGGCCAAACAAAACGTTATTCATTCAAATCGTCTGATGGAACATTGCAGCAGATGATTGGAGCAAAGATACCCAATCAAGGAGGATCGCAAGTAAGACCACCAACGGTGAAAGAGTCCCACAAAGCTCGAAATAAAAGATTAATGGAGGCTTTTGCAATTTCCCCATCAAAGAGACAAAGTCTTGGTAAAACCCCTCTTGATGTATGTCAACCAATTTCAGCGAGGAAATTAAAACCGATTCATGGCCTTAAAGAAGGCATAGGAAAGTCTATACTAAGAGCCAAACAAGAGCAGAGGAAGGGCCGACCAACGAGGTCAGTTGCATCCAAGCAAGTACAAGGAGGGGCAATTGTACAATCTTTATCAGAGGATATGGAAAAGTCAGACAACGATGAAGATGAAGATTCAAGATGGGATACTAGAGGTCATAGTAGCGGGGCAGAGGTGAAAGGAGATAGTGATTATCAGCCTTTGGGATGAAAGGGATGTATAATTCATTATTCAAGTGTTCATAATGAATTGTTACATGGAAGCATATAACGGCAATTTATTTTTTGAACCTATCATTGTAATGCACCTGAACTTAATGATGTTCAAAATATCATCAAGGTTTTTTTGTTTCTAAATAGTCAAGCACTATTGACTGAAATTACATTGTGTGCATCATTTTCTGGATCAAGTATTACCTACAAAAATGTAATAGTATAATGCATCAAATTTGGCTTCATGTACTATAGTTTTATGGATGTCCGCCCGTCCGCGCCGTTCGCTGTCCGCGCGGACATGTCCGCCGTCCGCGTCGTCCGAACGGCCGACGGGTGCCGTCCGATGGACGCCGTCCACATCGTCCGCGCGTCCCGAAAATGTGGACGTCCGGACGTCCGGATGTCCAAAAAATGGACGTGATTTTGCCCCGGACATTGAAATTCGTCAACCCTGCCCTGAAGGACCAAGGTCTTTTTCCTGCCAAAAAACAGTCAAAACTGTCATATCTATAGCAAAGAGTGAAAAAAAATGAAAATTGTTCTTTTTTCATATCTAACCATAGGATCTTACATCTAACTAGTATGAGAGTGTATGGACAAAAATTTAGAATTTTTGACCGCACAGATTGCAAGATATCTCAGTTTAAAGTGAAAAAAAAAAAAATTTCAACACCTTGTAGGACTAGATTTTCTTACTTTGAACATTTTGAACTTAAAACTTTTGCACTACAGAGTTTTGAGCTTTAAATCTTTATGGTGGAGAATTGAGTTGAGAGTCTAGGGGAAAAAAAATTCAAAAAAACTTAAGTATCATTCTTAAAAAAATTGTTAAATTATAGAAATAGGTACAAGATAGAAGGAAAATCTAAAATATTAATATATTTTAGATGGAATAAAAATGCACTAATCTCAACTGTAGGATTTTACTAGAAAGAAAATCAGACCATGTAAGAAAAAATTGAAAAAAATAAAAATTGCATTAAAAAATGAATCCTACAAGTTATTTTTTTCAAGAAGATGCTCTAACTGCCTGAAAAACAAGAATGTCCATAACTTGCTCATAACAAATCCAAATGAAATTAATCAAAGCTTTCTAGATAGAAAAAAATATAATCTATGAGAAAAAAATATTGAAAAAAAAATCCAAATTTTTGTCTATTTTTTTTTTGCTGCCCGGACTGCCCATCCCCTCATTTGAGCTTATTTGGTCATAACTTTTGTTCCCGGGCACCAATTGTGAAAAAAATTATATTCCCACAAAGCTTATCAATTTTTCCATCTCCAAAAGAAGTTTAAAAAAATCACAACAAAATTTCAGCTCGTAGGTACTTGCCCAAAAACACATTTGTCCCCCGAGGGGACAATGGTCCTATAGGGGTTAATACGTCCATGTTCTTTGTATATATGTGTGATAGCTTGCAAATGTCATGTAGAACATCTGAAGGATAGGGCAGCTTGTGTACTTCTATGTCTCCTACAAGGAATCGTTGTCTTGAAAACATTCATCGGATGACAAAAGTAATGATTGTGGATGTTGGGTGTAATGTGTATGTGACATCATTTGAACAGGGAAGGTTCACTATAAGAAACCCGCATTTTTTTGAACGTTAGCAACAAACAAGGATGTTTTTCAAAACAAGAGCACAAAGATGGGATTGCAGCCATAGGAGGTAGAATTGAGTTTGATGTTTCAAAAAACGTTTGTATCTCATAGGTGGAACAAATTGATGTCTTGTACAACGATAATGTTCTAAAAGACATCAAGAAAAACATAGTTGTGTTTTGTACAACGTCCAAGAAAACACAGAAATGCCACGTTGGCAAGAGCTTTTGGTTTAACTTCAGTTAAATTAGAGAAAGTTACTATGGATTGAGGTAAAATCCTGACCAAATATAAAATGTAGGGGAAGGTCAACTATTAGACAAGTTTGTTTTTTAAATTTAAAAAAATTTAAAAAATTTAAAAAGTGCCAAGTGATGTGGCATTTGATTTACTTTTTACTTTTTATTTTTTATTTTCATTTGGCTTGGGTGCATCCCAACTCCATGATAATAAAAAATAAATCATAGTATAAACTAAACTTGGCAAACTTCACTTCACTTAAATAGACTCAACTTCGAAAAATATCAAAAAATATGGCATCCAACAAGGATGAGGTGGCATGCCACATCAGCACACCTAGACACCATTCGAAAAGTTTAACAGTGTTTTTTTCGACATCAACTGAGACATCAATTGAGATGTCTAGATGTTTTTTACAATATCAACTAAGATGTCAAGTTTGACAGCTTTGTATAATTTTGAAAAATTACATATCCCATATAGTTTGTCATGCCTCCTACAGCCCTACTTGTATAAATAGTATGTCTTTTCATGTCTATTTACACACAATAATTGGCTTTTAAGTCATGTGATATAAATACCAAATATTGTGTATGGCGTATTGTGTATAATGTATTGTGTATTTTATACAATGTACTATGTATTTTGTATGGGCTATTTTTTATGGTGTATATCAAAGTTGATGTTGCAAAATGTTTCAATGTCAAAGCTGACATCTCAGAAAATGTATCAAAAGACATTTGAATAGATGATGTTACTCAAAATAACATTAATCTTCTCAGACAATGTCACGTCAAATGCCACGTCAGCATTTTTCATGTCCACGTCATTGAATTTTCATGTCTACATCATTGAATTTTCATATCATATACCACGTCATATGCCACATTAGCTTTTTTTTCCAAACTACTTGCCCATCATCTTTTTTTTCCACCTTGGGTAGTTATTTTCTTCTAGACTATAGTAATTTCTACTAATTTATCTACGGTTAAAATGAAATAGGGATGCTGACGTGGCAATGATTGTTTCCTCGGACAATCTTTGAAACATCATTATGTCTGCAGTCATGTCTTTAACGGCATAGTTGTTTTTGCTAGCACCTAATGCTATGACCATAATTTTCCTCTATTTTCTACAACATCCACATAAACGTACACTTTCATTGCATCTATCTAGTAAACATCTCAATGTTCATGTGGACATAGTATGTCTAGCCAAAGACATGCTACGTTTTGGGTCCGACATCCAAAAAAACACAGTTTTCTTATAGTGCGCCATGAAGAAGTCTTGGAAAAAGTTGACCCCATGGAAGTAGAGGACTTTTCCACAGAGGAGCGTGCGATGCTAGAAGGTGATAGTGATTCATCAGACAATGAAGAGACCTTGATTGCCAAAATCGAGAGTGCACGTTTATCGTTGAGTACAAAGAGTGAGGAATTGAAGAATTTGAAGGAACGCAAAGTGTCTTCTCCCATTGAAGCTTATTTGAAGCAACAATTAAGGTCTCTCAGCCAAATAGTCAAAGAGAGAGATGACGATTTTGTTGGTTTTAAGAAGAATGGAGACCAGTATTTAGCTAAGCAGAGCACCGGAAAATTGTCGCAAGCTGACCATTGTTTACTGTGGGAATCAAAATTAGAAACCCTGCAACGTAGACGTAGGAAAGTAGAGAATGAGCGGCGAGCACTGCGTGTGCAAATTACCGAAGAGGAAAAGAAATATTACAATGCGGCCGAAAAACATGTCAAGGAGGTAGAGGTTTTGGCAACGGCCTCGACATACGGTAATCTTCCAGAGGAGTTAGAAATGCTTCGGAATTTGGTGAAGTTCCATGAGACTAGAGTACAAGTGCTGAAAGACGAGTTTGTGGATCTGAGAGCCGAAAGCGAGTATTATACGCAGTGGATGAAGTGGATGAAGGATACAACGGGAAAGAGAGGTGAAAAATACGAGAAAGTGGGTCCTCCTCCTAATATGAGTGACTTCCTAAACCAAAAAGAGGTTTTTAGAAAGTAGTGTACCGCATTTTGGTGAACAATATTGTAAATTTGTAAGTAAGTCCCAATTTTGGATATTGCGGCTCTCTCGTGATTTAGTAAAGAATATGCTACAATTTTTTTGGCATTCAAAGTTGACGTGGTTTTTTAATAATTATTGTACACTTTGTAATGTGTATTGCAGTTTTATGAACTTAGTGTATTCGCAAAATATTTTGTCACATCTTTTGAAACCAATGTAGTACAAGAACACAAGACCTAATGTTGCTCAAATCAGTTTTGTTATGTAATTTTATTCTGGATTTGTACTAGAAATGTTTATCTTGATATTTATTGGATGAAAACATAGCCCTAAAGACCTAACCCTCTACAGGTTAAATAACCAATTGCTTCTTTTTCTAGCTAATTTCCATCGCTACTTACATGGCTTGGTGAATTTTCAAATGATTCCAATAGGTTTTTTCCATTTTCAGTGTTTTTCGTAACCCCTAAAGTCCGAAGGCCATTTTTAGGTGAAGAAAAAATCAAAACTTCCATTTCTATAATTCTATTGTGTTTGTCCAAAGAAAAAACTAAACTTTTGTGGAACTGAAGCATAGTATCTTGAACTTCACTTGTTTAAGATTTTGTGGTTAAAATTGTACGATGTTTGACTGTACAGATTTAGAGATATGAGCATTTAAAGTTGAAAAAGCAATTTTTTTGCAACACTGGACTACGCTTTCAGACAACTTTGATTGCTATTTCTTCCAAAAATGTGCACTATGGAATTTGAATTTAAAATTTATTGTCTTGAAGAATTGAGTTGGGAGTGTAGGAAAAAAAATTCAAAAAATAATAACTTCCTTTTCATACTTCAAAAAATTGTCAAGTAGAAGTAGATCCAAGGTTAAAAGAAAAACTAAATTGATAATAGCTCTTATATGGGATTGGAACACAATAATCCGTTAGTCCCAACGGTGAGATTGTTGTATGAAGAAAACTTCTCCTTTAAAATAAACTAATTAGAGGAAATTTGAAAATTGCATTTTCAAATGAATTCTATTAGTTATTTTTTCAAAGATTTGTTTATATTGCCTTAAAAAGAACAGGGTTCTTAACTTGCACATCACTAATCAAAATGGAATGAATCAAATCTTTTTATGTAGACAAAAACATAATGTTAGCAAAAACATGAACAAAATTAAATCTATTTTGAATTTTTGCAATGTTTTTTGTACTGCCTGCCGAGTTTAGTTCTAGGTATTTTGTGGCGTAACTTTTGCTTCTGGACACCAATTGAAATAAAAATTATATTCCCTCAAAGCTTATCAGATTTTCTCTTTTCACAAAAAGTTTCGAAAAATTAGGGTACAATTTCAACCCATAGAAACGTGCCCGAATTCCAAATTGTCTCTAGAGGGGACAATGGGACTTAAGGGATTCATCATGTTCACTTTTTCTATTTATGGAACTAAAATGATAACAATTACAATCTTCCATGAAATGAATTGAGATAATGAGATTGCTTACAATGATATACAATTTTGAATTCTAAGTAATAAAATTTAAGGTTTAGAGTTGAATTAATTTTAGAAGCTTAAATGTCAATGCAAATGACAGTGTCAAAGTGAACTTCAACTTTAATAGCTCTTTGATAATAAACTTCATACAATCAGTTGTACCACATATTTGATTTTGTTTGAAGATAGTGAAGTCTTTGGAGTAGAAAATAATGTAGAATATGTTTCAAAAATGAAGGCACTGTAATATTCTCAGTAATATTGCAATACAAATGTGTAGCATACAATCATAGAAGGCTCGAAGTTGGCCTGTGTGGAACAAAACAAAAACACTGAGAGCTACACGCTTCTATCATATATAATACGCTTCTATATACTAGGGGTTTGACATTATATATCTTTGGATGTAAACCAAGTAACGAAAGGAGAAATGAAGTCCATTTTTAAATTCTCAGACATCAAATCCATTTGGATTGTTTTTACTTCTTAGAAGAACTTGCTTCACCATGTGAAGGTTGAAGTGCCTCTTGAAGGACTATCTTCTTCTTTGCACGAGTTCGTGAAGCTGGCCCTTCCGCATTCAAAATGAATTCCAGGACGTTGGAATCTTGGAGAGCTTTTAGGGTCCTTGTCATTTGTGGAGAATGTGCTTCTAAAAGATAGTCCAATGCTTGACTTTGGTAATAAGGTCCATACGTAGAGTCCATGCAAGCCATGTTAGTCATGTCTTCAAGAGAGGCAAATTGATTGCGATCGGGTCCCCTTTTACCTTCATTATCCCAACGGTGTCCTTCCGGATGAGGACCCCATTTGAATTCTCCCGAGCTCTTCTCGAAGTATCCACCAAGGCATTGGTAGAAGAATGCCCTTCTCCCTTCATTATGTGGACCTTTTCCCATCAACTTCGGTGCCACTTTGACAATCTCCGCCGGGTCAGTTTCCCAGTTCAATTGAGAGCTACTAGGTGCCTTTTCATCATCATGTAGCCCTTGACGCCAGCTCCAAACGAGGTCACAACCCCACAGTGTCGTATTAGTCGTCGTTTCAACGCTATGTTCCCAAGAAGGTGGCATGTACGTCATCAAGTTGAACATGGCATACAAGCGATCATGGAATGGTGCTGAACAAAGTACACAACGTCGTCTAATGAGGCATCCCATAAGGAGGCATTGAGGATGGTACACATGTGCACATGACCCAAGAGCCCAACCACCTTCAGGGCCAAATTGCTCTTGACAAATGGGGCATTTTGTATGGTCGAGTACAAAAGCTACAGATTGTGGCCATAGTAGCTTTTGGTCCTTCACCTCCATGTGACTAGACATTTGCTTTGCATGGTCCCAGCCCTATTGTGCCCAATCTATAATATTTGTGTCTGGTAACATCGACATGTTTTCAGGAAACATGTCATCTAAGAGTGTCCAGGATGTGAGTCCATTCTCACGTTTAGGTAAAGCTGCAACAAAATTCTTTGAAACCTTATCTAATTCCTTGGCTATTTGCTGCGATCTGTCCACGGAGAGAATGCACGCCACCTTCCAATGTAGTACGTGGCAACCAATTGATCCAACCGTCGTTGAAGCTTTTCGTTCTGTTTTTCAAGGTCTCTTTCTTTGTCACTCTGCCTTGATTGCTGAACTGTTGGAAATGAGAGTGAATCTTGGGTCCCATGAATATCGTTCGTGTCAGTGGTCGTGTCTCCGCCAATCGTAGTGAGGAACGCACTTCGATTATTTTGCAAAACCTTAGCACGCTTGGAAGGCGGTGGATGGCAAGGAACATCGTCGGTAAGGTCCCCCACAACTTTGTCTAGATGATGTGGATCATGGTCAACAAAAACCTCATCCATATCTGACAAAGTGAAAGCGCCAGCCTGATTTTCTCGCAGGGCTTGAAGCTCAGTAGATTGTCGTGCAATGAGAGCATCTTTCAGTTGGCACTGTCCTTGCAATTTCTTCAAGTCACTTTCCAAGGAAGCAATCTTGTTGTCTTTGATCTGTATGAGGTTTTGAGCCTTTGCTAGGGTCAGAGTGTTGTGACCTACATCCACTCGGGATTGAAGAGTTGGTGCACCAACAATTGTTTCACTGGGCCCTTCATCGTTGCAACTGAATTCGAAGACATCACTTGGGTTCTGTGCAGGCAATGGTGGATTCGAAGCTGATGGAGAAGCCCCTTGTGGTCCAATTCGTATAGTGGAACGTCGCACTCTTGACGATTGTCCCGATTTACGTCCTCGTGATGTTCCGACGCCGTGGACAATTTCATTCTGATTTGGAGGGAGGCCAATAGGTAGTTCCGTGGCTCGTTCTACCCGAAGCACCTAGGTACCATCTGAATTGTCATCCTCTTCTGATGACTCTGCGTCAATTTCAACTTGGGCCTGATTCCTAGAAAAACTTCGAAAAGGACCCAATCCACCCTCTGGAAAAAGGAGAATTCCTTTTTGTATGCACTCGTCCTTTGGACGTTTTACGTGAGGACTGGATTTGATCGTGCTTCAATCGACTTCTTTCTTCAATGCCACTTCAGCATAGGCTCCTCTGGCAAGAAAAAGAGGGGCCTCATTCCTTTCTACAGAGGCCGTATTGTAGAGAGCTTGCCACAATTCAATGCACCTGTTCACGAATATTTCATTCTCACAGAACTTCAAGTTTGCCTTGTTGGTGTGTCGATGATGATGATGACGCCATGCTGGAAAGAACTTGCTGATGTGGCACCACTCAATGTAATCTTCGCAAGTTTGTATTGACCATGGCTCAGGCTCCTCGTTCCACCCCTTGAAAGCAATGTGGTCAGCACTATTCAACAAATGCAACCGCTTTCGGTGACAAGTACCCCTACGCTTCCGTTCCTTGTCTTTTTGAATCTTTCGCAATCCCAAACCACGACGTGGACGTGGAGCCGATGGAGGGGCTTCAACAAGAAATTCTCCAATGGTATTGTCTCCACTAGCCATGGTGGATTGTTGAAATGAAGGTCCCAGAAAAATGTAGAGGGATTGTTGAAATCAAACCACTAGAAAAAAACCCTTGGATGAAAGTAGTCAATAGTAAATTTTCAACACCAAAATGCTTATGTATGTAGCCAGAAAGGGATACAAGCCAAGAAGTCTTAGTGATGAACATGGGAGAATGAAGATTCGGTGACTTCATATATAGGCGAACCCGAGTGTGAATGTAGAATGGGCGCGTGCGGGTCACGTAGGCGACCAGCGGTCCTGGGGGGGCGCGTGCAAGTGACAAAGGACGAGTGCGGGTCTTGGATGAGGGCAAATGCGCCCATGGGTGCGGGTAGAGGCGACCGCGACCTAGTATCCATGTTCGAGCCTAAGACCTGTAGTCGCCCCATACCTGCAATCGCCCATACCCGCAGTCGCCCCATACCCGAAGTCGCCCCCACCCGAAGTCGCCTCCTACCCGAAGTCGCCTTACATTTGCCACGCGGCTGCCACATGGCAGCCAGGTAAGCCTAGGTAAATAGGGGGTAAATTCCAGAAAAGTCAAAGGGTAAAGTTGACTCTATTAGACAGACGAGACCCTCTACTAGACGTCTTCGACGTCAAGTTTGTCGAGCTATCGAGTTGTCCGAATAGACAACCTTGGAACTACTTGGGCTGGCTGCCGGGCAAGTTGCTTGGGCTGGTTGCTGAGTTGGCTGCCGGTGGGCAAACTACCTGGCCTATTGCTTGGGCTAGCTGCCAAGTTGGCTGTTGGCGTTCCTTCGAGCTGGATGTTGGACGCTGCCTTGCGCAGGCGACCTAAAAAAAAACACCCACCTTTGAACTAGAGAAAAGGGAGGGGCCCACTTCCTTGGTGGTTATAACAAGACATGAACTAGCATTGACTTTTTAAAGGTTGACACTCTATTTTGGAGGCTAAACTTTGGCTAGTTTCCCGCGTGTTTTGGAAACTAAACTTTTGGGCTACCCGTTAGGGGGGTGCAAGGCTTCACCGTCCTTTTGGTTTTAACACCAAATTTAGGATTGCCTATCCCATGGGTTTCAAATCTCCGCCATCAGGGCCTTTTAATACACAATTTAGGACTGGAATTGATATGGAAAGGTGGGGACTGGTTACCCTAAGGGGAACTACTCCACTCTTTTCCAAAAGCGAAAGACTTGGTTAGTAACGGAAGCGGGGAGACACATGGTTAGTAAAAGGAAGGTTAGTATAACATGAAAGACATGAAACTAGAGGCCCCCCAAAGCGGCATTGCCAAGGTACGGTGGAGGGTGGCTCTAGGGTTAGTATGAGACACGAAAGAAGGATGGTTAAAAAACACTTGGATAGCAATAAGGCATCAAGGATCACACGAGAGTTACAAGACAAGAAAGAAGGACCCTCACGAACCTTCAACACTAAAAATTCAACAACAAAAAGGAGCAAAAGTGCTCCAAAAGACACCACAGGGAGTTTTGGTAAGAAAATGCCAAAACCAAGAGAAGTCGGACCTACGGACCCAAAACAAGTATTGGGGGTGTTTTGGAAGAGAGAAGGGCCCCCTTTTATAGGGTTCCAAGGGCCCACTCACCTCCTCGACTTACTACTAGTAACCTCATCCATCCAAATTTTCATCCTTTATCTCTTGAGATTTTCACCTAATTTTGGGTTTTACGCTGGTCCTAACTTCTATCTTTTGGAGTTTAACTCCAAATTACAAATGGATTGTGCCAATGGCTTCAAAAGGCCATTTTTAGACTACTTCATAACCTATCCCCTATTCCTATTGCAAAAAACCCATTGGAAACTAGCACCAACTAGAACCAATTAAAAGGGTAAAAACCTAACTTTTGGAGTTTATCTCCTTTGGCCTGGGTAACTAGCTAAGGTTGTTGGGGAGGCTCTAGGGAGTAAGAAAAGATTCTTTAATGTCTTCGTTCCGACTTCGTACACTCCCGGACACCAGTCAACCCTGCAAAGATCTTGCCGTAATTAATAATTGGGACAATGTTGATGATCTCGGTTGCCTCTCGCTATCGGAACACTGTGAAATTTTTCAGGGCGCATTATTAACATAAAAGATGCTAATCTAATTTTTAGTGAGATTTTTACCACAACTTGGGTAATTTATATGAATTTCCCGTTGTGGCTTTTAGCGGTTGACCGCTCGGAAAAAGATCCTCTGGAGATTAGAAAAAACCGAAACTTTTTGGGGAACTTCTCATGGAATCTCCCAAGCCACGTGCCAAGTCTTAGGTGAATCTGGCACACAGTCAATGGCGAAGCGACAACTGACTTTATTCGAATTACCGGCAGTCAGGGAATCTTTCACATATGAGGGAATCTTGGCGAATGGATTTTGTTGTGGATACCCTGACATGTTCCAGATTTGATAGCACTATCCGGCGGCCGTGAATTCCTCCATGTAGCCTGTCTTGGACAAATGATACCTGCAAGCTAACAATTGGGGTTCCTAATATTTCGTCGATGGAATGGGGAAATTGGAACCTATCTTTGGAGATTTATGTGTGAACCTCCCTAACTCTCATGGGACCAATTTAGCCTATCACGGTCACGTGCACTGCATTTGGGCTATTTCGGGTAAGTTTCCGATAGCCCTATTGTTTCCCACTACTTACGGGTTCTAACCTATATACAAGTGGGGTTTGTGGGTAATCTATGGATAAAAGGTTATTTATGACCAAATGCTATACTAGTACATGACATACCTATGTTGGTTCTTGTAAACTAGGTTTTTGCTTCAACCCAAAACCCAGAAATACAGTATAGGGGTTCTAATTCTAGGGAATGATCAAATAGTCTAATGTATTGTGGCTGAGGTCACTTGTTTTCTAGAATGAGGTGGATTTTAGGGGTAAATACTATAAAAATACACAAACGAAGGGAAGATGCATAGATTTCACTCTTATTTCCAAGAATTAATTTTGTTAGCAGTCCGTTAATAATGCTATTGGACGCATGAATGCAGTCCCAGTCCTGGACTAGTGTTCTAGGGGTATTTCCGACAAATTGTCAAGATAGACCACAAATTGTCATGCATGATCTAGACCTTTAAGTGCAAATAACATATAGATACATATAGAGATATATGTTCGTTAATTAAAGTGATCTTTTATGGTGAGAGACAAATTGTCGGGCAGTCACTACTTATTTAGCCTAATTACTAAATTATCATGAGTAGGAGATCCGTCTCAGTCCTACGACAAATTGTCTCTAACTAAATGCAAGGGCATGAGTGTGTGATGCATTACATTTACAATCATAACAACAACACAAGGCAATACTATTTTAACGCATCATCACAATATATTTCAATGTCTATTCCAATTTCTACTATTAATAACATAAGCTTATTTGAATTTCAAAACTATCCATTCATCTATTATATGCAATACACATTTCAATTTCACATACAACAAACAAACAGGAAAAATTATCGTTAATTACATTGAATACTTTGACAAATTGGCCCTCACTGTTCACTCAGTTCAGTCCCGGATCATGACAAATTGTCTTTCAGTAACCGGTTTAATCAGTCCACTTGTCAATAATAGAGAGAAAACTACAAAGGCAAATTGTCTCACTGACTGGTATCCTTTTGTAATCAAAGACAATGTGTCAATTTAAAGGTCAACCAGGTGCGGTTTGAATACCAACAGTTGGAACAATTTGTCTTTTCAGTAATCTCTAAATTAATAATTTCCCTTTCAGAAATTGAATTTGTTCAAAACAGTTCATACGCCATGACAAATTGTCGTTTTCATATCAATCATTTATACTTAAAAGTATACAAATAATTTCAAAACAATATGAAACCGATAAACAGAAATTCACGACAATTTGTCTTACCTGGATTCAAAGTCCAGTTTCCCTTTCCGACATAACCTATCCGAATAACAACTTGATTATTCAATGCATTTCAATTGATAATAATGTGACTATATAGTTCTTAGACAATTTGTCTTTATACTATCTCACACTTTGGCAATTTCTATTCATACTTCCATATCATCTCTTTCATTGTCCAATAAAACTACTTGATAGAATTAATTTCCATATTCAACATTCGAAACTTATCCCATGAACAACTCTATCGTAAACAACAAAAAATCTTCAACACAATTATCCAAATAAATTATCACAATTACAACTTGTAGAATTTCTGTACTTATCTGTATTGCTGGAGAATGGACAAATTGTCTGTCGATCGATCTGAACTCCACGGCAACTGGACTTTCTTGATTTGTACTCCGTTTCTTGACAGCAACCGTGTTCACCGATGACAATTTGTCTTTCTCTTTCCATCAACCCGTATGCTTTCCATCGTCGTAATTGAAATAACAATTTGTCTCAACCCCTACTACTAACAACACAGTCAATTTGCCTTTACAATGATACCCAGTTAACTTTGACAAATTGTCTTTATGCACTCAGAGCATACTCAGACAAATTGTCTTCAACTGTTACCGTGACTTCAACAAACTGCCGAACTATAACGCTGACAATTTGTCTCGGTAATTGCATACACTCACAGTCGCAGCGAGTCGATTATGCAAACACTTACAACACACATTAAACAACTCAGCGATACCCAGTCAATTTGTCTTCGAAGTATTTTAATTACGCACACACACACACAGAGCAACAAATTCAATTTATCTCTAAATATTTCCAAACAACTATCCACACACAAATATTCACAACACAATTACGTCCAATCACTGGATCGTAACAACAACTTGACAAATTGTCAAATAATGTGATCCAATCACTGGTGTCACGGCCCGCAGCTTGGCAAACTCCCAAGCTGAACAAAAATATCCAATCACTGGATATAAACAAATAACATACAACAGACAAGAATTGGCAAATAGTCAGAAATTACAATTCGATTACAAAGATTATAAGTACACGACAATTTGTTCAAGACTTAGAAAGATAAAAACTGGGCCAAGAAAATGACAAATTGTCTTTACTATATACACTGTAGAAGACAACTATTCATATCTGTAACACTACAGGTAAGATTCATCACATCCTTCCAAACCTGCTTTGTAAAGACAATTCGTTTATATTGTACCAACAGTAGGAGTTTAAATTGACAATTTGTCCTATTTACACTACCAAAGACGAATTGTCAAGAAAAAGAAAATATCAAGTGACTACATGGCCCCCTACTAAAACCATTGACGTCCTCGTCAATTGTCTCGCCTTCTCTTCCGATTTAAATCACGATCCTGACGACGTACGCGCTGCTCCTCAGCCTTCTCCACTGCATTCCAGACGACTGGATCATTCTCTAGCAGCTCCGGATTTCCTGAACGCTAGGAAGAATACCAATATTGCCAAGCCCAATAACGCGTACAAGGAAATTCGTTTATCAGACACAAATGAGCTCCAGCCCAAAAATGTATGATTGCCATCACCTCTATAATCCTGTGCCAACGAGTGGCATTGTACTGAATTTAGAGCATAAGGAGGAACTCAGGACGCTGGCGATCAAACTTGTTGATGTTTATAACAATTCGATGCTGTCGACACATGTCTGATAAAAATTTGCAGAAAACTGCAGCTCTGAAACATACTGGGTCGGTATGAAGAATATGCTGACCATGGAAGAGTTCGTAGGCCTCTGAGCATTGCTCGGCCGTGGCAAATTGTCCTTCGATCAGTGGCCAGTTGTACTCTACCGAGTCAAGAGTAGCATCCGGTCTCCACTTGTGCCTCCTCTTGCACGGGCAATAATGACAATTTGTCACAAAACCTGCGGGTGCTTCCACTTGCCAAACACTGGAAATATTACGATAGACTTGATCATATGGGCGATCCTCAGTCACTGACTGCCCATAATCTTCCACTAGCCACGCAAGTGCCTTCCACGATGGTAGAGGCTTCTCGTCCTCATAATTGTCAAATAGTCGAGAATAATTACCAACGAAGTACCTGGTCAACTCCGTTCCCATAACATGTGTCTGCACTTGCATCCATATCCCGGGCACGTAATCCGAAGGGGGTAGATTCATCTCACTAGACTGTCGAGTATCGGGGATGAGATCTAAGGGATCACCCTGGTCTCTGGCCTTCTCCAATCGCTGGTAGGTCTGTTGCAAATTGTAGATGTAATGACTATTTGTCAATTCACCTCGCTGTGCTACGGCTTCCCGCTCTAGACAATTTGTCAGCAACTCGTGTATCACAAGGGGGTCGGTTCCAGTTTTGATACTATCTTGGAGAACCTGCAACTCCCGCTTCCTAGTCTTCTTAACTTCCTCTGCGACCGGACCTTCTGGACAAATTGTCTGCCGATGATCTTTAATACGAACCCTACGCTCAGGTTCTTCAGCTTGGTCAAATTGTCGCTGTCAATGGAGCTGTTTCTCCAACCCTAAGTAGTATAATAAGGCTCTCGCTCCAACATCCACAATTGGATCATAAAGTAAAGACCAATCTTCTAAAATTAAATCGCCCCTCACTAATATCTCACAAAATAAATGCTGCTGATTTTCCATTGTCGCAGCCATCTCCCAAATTCTTCCAAATTCTTCAGGTGTGACGTCCGCACATTTCTCCAGCCCTACCATTTCCAAAAATGTATCTCTCTGCAACTCATAGGCCCGAAAAAGGGAGAAAGATGGAGGAGATTTTAATTGTTGGTTCCACAATGCTATCTGGAGCTTCCTATTCGTCTCCTTGGATTGCTCCGCTTGCACTTGCCACTCTTCATTAGAGGCGATTAAAAATTGTATATCCTGTTGCAAAGCCTCGGTACTTGACGAATTGTCTATAGTTTCTACTGGTGGGCGAGGAATCTCCTTCCGTTGAGCCTCTTCGACTACCAACTGGCCTCCTGTCTCTGGCAATTTGCCTTCAAATACTGACAATTTGTCTCGTGACTCAGTCAATTGGTCTTGCGTCTCCTTAAGTAGGCGCTCTACTTCCTCCTTCTCCTTCCTCACCTGTTGACAAATTGTCTCTTGCTTAGACTGGTAGGCTTTGATACCCGCCAACTCCTTTTGAAGGTCAGTCACTATCTCCTTAATCTTGGTTTTGTGAAATTGTTCCTGTAACCTAAATTTTTCGTTGTAACTGGCCTTAGTATTCTCCCACTCATCTCGCTCTCGTTGCATAGTTGTCTGAGCCGTCGACAATTTGTCCAACTGCTTCTCTTTAGACTTCAATAACTCCTCAATTCTGACCGTCAAGTCCGCATTATCCTTCTAGAGCTTCTTAACTTGCACTTGCAATGCTGCTTCACCATCTACGCTCTTCCTTAATTCGTCTGTGAGAACTTCAATGCGTATTTGGCTTTGTCTGAGCATCGGGCTGGCTGGTACCTCCGCAGCTTTCACCCTCTCCTTCGGCTGGGGTGGTTTTACCGGCAATTCCTTCTCCTTTTCCTTCCGCTCAGCTTCCTTGTTGCGAGGCTCAGCTGTTGATTTTGGTTTTGGTGTGGTCGGTTTCGGTTGCGAGGTTGACCCTGATCCAAGACAACTTGTCTGTGCCGGCTCCTTAGACGAAATAGGACGAATTGTCGGAAGAATCGGTGGTATGGTAATTGCCGAAATATAAGTGGCAGAAAGAAGTGAAATAGGATTCCTGGATTTCTTCAACGCCATCTCCAACTTGATGTTGGTGTAGACAATTTGTCCCTAGTTAAATCGTTCTCCTTGCCAGGCTGCTACACCGGCTCTCATAGCCTCATCTGTCATCATTTCCGCTCTTGGTGCAAGGAATAGACGCTGGTTCACAAATTGTAGCCACTGGGAAATGGACGCAGTGGCCTTTAGTAAATCCCAATCCGCAGGTTTCTTTGCGTACTGGAATTTTGAACCAAAAATTTCTTCCTTCATTTCCTTTGTCAGAGGTGATGCCGATTCCAACGGTTCTCCCTCCGCTGATACGCCTAAAACTTCTGCCACCTTGTCCCCATCAAATTGACAAAGAAAATCATACACTCGGATCTTCTCGACAACTTGTCCAAAACTGCTTGCTTGAACAAATTGTCGTACCCGCTCTACGTCTGGTTGATCCCATCGCTTCTTAAGGAAGCCCAATAAACCAGCAGCACGTAGCTCAGTCTCTCTCTCCCGGATAATTTGGTCTAAAAGATCCAAAGGCAATTCGTTGAATCTGATACCGAATACCTTAAGGTCTCGTTTAGGAGCCATCTGCCAATTTGTCGATGTTACACACAGGATGCTGTGAGTAATTGTCCCTTCTTATTTCGACAACTTGTCTCACTAGACTACTGACTTAGAGTCCACTCACCTAACTGTTCACTCGGCAAATTGTCAAAGTAATCTTCAATTAATATTCACAGCTCTCGATTCTAATTGTCTGCTCATTTTCTTTCTCACTCATTTTCTCTGTTATCCGACTTAGTTCCTTTCTTTCGGTCAAATTGTCTTTCATAACTCACGAGAATTCATTTCTTTCAACACTCATCATTCTGAAATTCCCTCAATGATATATTTGCTTCCTCGGGCTTCTGTACTTTTGACAATTTGTCTGGTTTCTTCCTCCTTGATCTTGGTTATTTCGATGAGAAATTTTAAGATGGTTTAATTCTGGAACTAGTCCTCTTAATTGTGAATGATTTCTGAAATTTATAACTTATTTCCTCTCGGTAAAACTATTTGTCAATAACACACTTTTCTCTCTTACATTATCATGTTCTCTCAACTTATTTTACAAATTGTCTCTTTTGCATATTATCAGGCTACATTTCTATTCGACGATTTGTCTTGTAATCCGATCAGTCTGACAATTGGTCTGTAATCCACCTTATTTCTCATGGTTCGGTCCATGTGTGGGTTATTCTCGACAAATTGTCTTTTAAACTCTGGCAATTGTTATTTACATAATCTTCAACATCAATTCTTACTTAGCCAAACTCGGCAATTTGTCCTGAACTCACTCGATTACTTGTCTCCCTCAGCTTCTGATTATTTACTGCATCCATTCTTTTCTTCCTTCCTTTCTAAATTGTCTAATTACCAAGATTATCATGTTTTCACATTCCTCTTACTGTTTCAACCTAATTAAATCTCTCGGCAATTTGTCTTTCAAAAGCAGGGGCAGTATTTCTCACCTTGACAATTTGTCTGAACTTCTCACGCTCGTTATTAACGACAAATTGTCAAATCTCCTCACTCGCAATGCCAGTAGTATATCAATCTGTATTCAAACACAATTTTCCAATGAATCTTTAGTCCCTGAACAACTTGTACTCCTGGCAATTTGTCTTACAAAACTTTTCTATGTTTAAGTAACATCGCAGTGATTATAAGAAAAATTAGAGTGAGGTTCTATAGATCTGAAACCTAATTGTTCTTTTCTTAATAACTAAATTTTTCTTTTCAAAACTTTGGCTTCTTATCTTCCTTCAATTTGTCAAACAGCTGCTGTCTCTCTTTTCTTCTTTCTTTTTAAAGCAAACCTAATTGCTATTTTATCATGTTTTCAAGTTATCTTTTCACCATGTTATACAATCAAAGACAAATTGTCCAACTGAATTGATTTTTCTCCAAGTTATTCAACAACTTGTCTAGCATAAGACTCTCTTAACAACAGGTCCTTGTTTTCTCCCGTTCAGTTCTTTGACGATTTGTCTTAGTCTCGACAAGCCATTTGTCAATAAAATCAGTTGTAGAAATTCACTCAACAATTTGTCATGTGTTTCTATTTCTTTCTAAGACAATTTGTTCTACCTGCATAACTTATTCAGCGACAAGTTAATCCTAACTATTCTTATTATGACGCGGTGAATTAGGATAGCAAATTATTTCAATCCCTCTTTTCAGCCTTCTAATTCATTCCATTCTCAATTAAATTTTCATCCCTCGCTCCATTAGTACACAAAACAGACAATTTGTCTTAAAAACAACGGTCCTCTGGCAGTAAGAGACTTACCTCTCGCAGTACAGTACCCGACAAATTGTCCTCAATCTCCAGTTCCCTAAAACAACTGAGAGAAAGATAATTTGTCAGTTTTGTCGCTTACTTTAACATCTTTAGCAAATTGTCCGACTGTGTGAGTTCAATCCTGTGCTTACTAATTCGCACATTCAACATGGATACAAGTTAAAGTTGTCATCAACATTCAAAGACAATTTGTCTACTGTCTAACTCCAACTTCAGTTTGCAACGACAAATTGTCCATAAAACAAAGAGAGAGAAAGAAGCTCACCGTGCGCGCCTTCTCCAACTGCTTCCAACTCGCTCCCAAATGCTGTGTTAGAGGAAGAACAACAGACAATTTGTCAAGGCGCAGCGCTTCCGCATATACTTAGGTCAATTTGTCTGTGACAGCGGCTAAACGGCGGACAATTTGTCTAGGGGATCGGGGGTAAGTTGGTAACCGGGACAACCGGTTATCAGATTTCTGAATCCAATTCTCCATCATGACCATTCAAATTGTCTTTATTTAATGCAACCCATTATTTATATATATTCACTTTAATAAATGCCCTCCCGTCAAATTGTCTTGTTCTTCTTTTATGGCCCGCATTTTTTTTTTTTTTTTTTATCCGATTTAATTGACAAATTGTCTTTTAGATTCCTTCTGCTTATAATTTTATTTATTTATTTATTTATTTATTTATTTATTTATTTATTTATTTATTTATTTATTTATTTATTTATTTATTTATTTATTTATTTATTTATTTATTTATTTATTTATTTTTTAGTCAGTTTGTCGTGTAAAATTGAAAAGAAAAGAATAATTAAAATAATAATTAATACAATAATATTTATCAAATAGTGAAAAGAAATTCAAAATATATCTAAAAATAAAATAGAAATAAATAATAATATTAATATTAAGCCTGCCCCCTACTAAAACCATAACTTGTCCTCAAGTTATGTAGGGTTTAAGACGGTACCCATTGTAACGGGTGTCATGTTTATTTCCAGCAAAATCTTGTATTTCGACTGAACCATTTGGGTATGCATTTAAAACTTTATAAGGACCAAACCAACGCATTTTAAATTTGCCTAGAAATTTCTGAAAACGACTATCGTATAAAAGTACCAAGTCATTAGATTGGAGTTTCTTGGGAATCAATTTACTATCGTAATAAGTTTTGCGTCGACTTTGAATCGCTTTCATATTGAGAAAAGCTTGATGCCTAGTTTCATCTAATTTTTCTAACATTGAAAATCTTTCTTTTAAAGATTCCTCATCTCCTAATCGGTTTTCCAAGGCAATACGCAAAGATTGCACCTCTAATTCAATGGGTAAAATGGCTTCTTGGCCATAGACTAACTGAAAAGGTGTGCTTTTTGTAGTAACTTTATAAGCTGTTCGATAGGCCCACAAGGCGTCAAACACTCTGGCATCCCAGTCAGTGTTGGATCCTTGAACAGTTTTAGTAATAATTTTGCATAGAATACCATTAGTTTTCTCTGTTTGGCCATTTGCCCTAGGATGATAGGGGCTAGTTTTCCGATGTTTAATAAAATATTTATCAGTTAATTTAGTAATAGTATCATTAATAAAATGAGTACCTCTATCACTAACTAATTCCTTAGGACAGCCAAATCGAGTAATAATGTTTTCATATAAAAATTTTGCAATAGTATTGGCGTCATCAGTCCTAGTAGCAACTGCTTCTGCCCATTTGGTCACATATTCTGTAGCAACCAGAATATATCGTTTTCTACCATTTCTACTGGGTGGGTTTATTGGTCCAACAAAATCTATGCCCCATTTTTCAAAGGGTATTTGTGCTAGAATAGGTGTTAAAGGCATAGAAGTGGTAGGAGTAGGTTTCCCAACTCTTTGGCATGGATCACACTTCTTTGCAAATGCAATAGCATCAGCAAACATAGTGGGCCACCAATAACCTGATTGTAATGCTTTTTGCGCAGTTACATTCCCAGCAAAATGGCCACCACAACTATTACTGTGGCAATCTTCTAAAATTAATGATACTTCACTTGGATTAATACAACGTCTCAAAAGTCCATCATTTCCTTTCTTGTATAAAACTTCTTCAATGAGAGTGTAAGGACTTGATTTATACATTAATTTGGTCTTTTGTTTTTCGGTGTAATCCAAGGGAAATTGTCCAGTTTGCAAGAAATTTATAATTTCTGCATATTCTAAGGGTATGACATCGATATGAAATAAGTTTGCATCTGGAAAATTATCATCCAATGGTTCTTTACCCAAATCCGGACTTATACGGGAAAGATGGTCAGCATTCGCATGACTCTTCCCTGGTCTAACTTGGATACTAAAATTGAATTCTTGGAGTAACAATACCCATCTAGCAATTCGCCCACTTAATTGGGGTTTGTTGATCATGTATTTCAAAGCATCATGATCTACATGAAAAACAAATTTATAACCTAGCAAATAGTGTCTATATTTTTGTACAGAGAATATCATTCCTAATGCCTCTCTTTCTGTTACAGTATAATTCTTTTCTGCAGCGGCTAACTGCCTACTTGCAAAATAAATTGGTTTATCATGGCCTTTTTCATCTTTTTGGCTTAATACACTCCCTATTGCGACATTTGAAGCATCAACATATACTTCAAAGTCCTTATTCCAGTTTGGAGGAATTAAAACTGGAGCACTCGTTAATTTTTGTTTTAAAATTTCAAATGCTTTGGTACATGAATCTGTCCAAATAGGAGCTATGTCAGACTTTTTAGTTAATTCGGTTAAAGGGATAGCTATGTTGGCATACTTATAAATGTATCTTCTATAGTAGCCAACATGTCCCAAAAAGGCTCGAACCTCTGTAACAGTATTAGGTTGAGGTAATTGGACAATTATTGCTACTTTATCTGGATCGGTAGCAATACCTTGACTAGATACAATATGTCCTACCAATTTTCCAAAAGGTACGGCGAATTGTGATTTAGCTGCATTAATAGAAATTCCGTACTTCTCACATTGAATGAAACATTTTTCTAGACACTCTGCATGTTTTTCTTTTGAACTATATACACAAAAATCATCTAGGAAAATTTCTATAAATTTTCGTAAATACATTTGAAAAGCAATGGTCATAAGTCTTTGGAATGTGGCTGGAGCATTACACAATCCAAAGGGCATTTTTGTATGAGCAAAAATTCCCCAATCAGTGGTAAAAGCGGTTAATAATCTATACATTTCCGCAATTTGGATTTGGTTATAACCTGAGAAACCATCCATAAAGGAATAGCACTCATAACCTGCAACACCATCTAAAAGGGTGTCTGTGAAAGGTAAAGGAAAATAATCCTTCTTTGTTACACTATTTAGTTTTCTATAATCTTGACAAATGCGAATTTTTCCATTCTTTTTAGGCACTATCACGATGGGAGATACCCATTCACTATGAGGTACTTCAAAGATAAATCCACAATCTAAAAGTTTGTCAATTTCTTCTTTGACCATTAGTGAATATTTGGGATTCATCCTATATTGTCTTTGTCTAACAGGTTTAGCATCAGGCTCTAACATAATTTTATGTTCGCATATATCAGGAGGAACTCCCTTTAAATCTGAATAATTCCATGCAAAAGAGCTTTTATGTCTTTTAAAGAAGTCATGCCAATATTGAAATTCAGATTTTGTTATTTTGGAATAAATTTTAATAATTTTAGGGTTTGAAGTTGTTCCTAAATTCATATCTTGAACTGGGGTATTTAAAGAATCTTTAAAAGCTTTTTGTTGTAAAGGGGTAGGTTCACTATACGCTAATAGATCACCCATTTCTTGATTATCAGAAAGAATTTCAGGTTCAAACTCTGAAGATACATCTACATTGATGTTCAGAACTTCAGAATTTTCCCAAGCCAAAATAGCATCATCTGAATCTTCAATTCGCACTAGTGGAGTAAAATATTCTCCCAACCCTAAACTTCGATAAGATAATTCTTTAGAAACTCTTTGAGTTAACTCTATTTCACTTTCACTTTCAGTTTGGTTTTCTGAAGTTACATTACTATCCTCTTGTTGGGTTTCACCATGGTATGAAATTGGGTAAAGAGGCAAAATTATTTTATTATTCCCTTTTCCAATAGTAAGGGTTCCTTTTCCCCAATCATCTTTGGCTTTTGCTAAGTACAACCATGGGCGTCCTAACAAGATAGGATAGGATGAAACAGATTCTATGAGTTTAAAAACTATATAATCAATCTTATAATCAATTCCACCAATAGTAGTGGTAACTTGATTGAGTATCCCAAGGGGTTTTACTCTACTCTGATCCGCCATACGCAAAATAATCGGAGTGGAGGTCATAGTTTTTAGACCTAATTCCTCCATTGTTTCAAAATTCATAAGATTTATACTAGACCCACTATCAATTTGTACTCCCTGAATTAATGATCCATCTATTACTACATCCACAATTGGAGCCCCAGGGTCTCTAGAAATTTCATGAATTTCAACCATTTTGGTTCTTTTGCGTACTAGTGATGAACTTAATTCACTCCCACACTTGGGTGAAATAGCCAGAAGTTGTTTCATACTAATTAAAGGTTGTATTTTATCCAAATTGGATAAAATATTATAAGGTTCCAATCCTTCTGTTAATCTCATAGATCGTGGAGATTTTCGTTTTGATAGAGGTGTATTATGTGATTTTGAATTTATCCTCTTTGCAGGTATTTGGTAAAAATTAGGTAATGCAATTGATTTGTCTACAGGATTATTATCTTTTGGTGTTTCAAGTATTGGCTCTGAAATAGGTTTAGATAATTTTTCTTGTCTTTCTTTCCAGGTCATCTCCTTATTAGAATGAATGGGATCAAGAATTATTTCGTTGGGTTGTCCTATCTCTTTTTCTAAAGATGATTCTACCATTACGGGTGTTTTAGTCAAGATTGAAATGGTATTATCACTTTCTGTATTACTTATAATAGGTTCTTTTTGTAAATCTTGTTTTGCCTTAGCTGCTCTAGTGGCTATAAAGACATTTTCTGGGTAGAATCTAGTCTCAGGTATAGTATGCGATATATGATTAGATGGTCTAGAATTATCTGGTTCTTGAAATTGAACCTGTTTATTTCTAGGATAATCCCTCTCAGAAGGAGGAAAAGTCCGAGGTGGAGCAGTACAATCTTCTGGGAGATGTCCTTGCTGACGACATCTACCACAAAAAGGTGAATATCCTACTTGTTTCCTCGGGTTAGGACACTCATTAGCATAATGACCCAATTCCCCACATCTATAACAAACTAATTTCTTTCCTCTTTCTGGGGTTCCGTAACGATGTGTGTTGGGGTTGGATGGTGGTCCATTCCACACAGGAGGTTCATTATAAGTATCATTCCAACGAGGTCGATTATCGTTGGGTCTATAGGGTGGTCTTGTGTTGGATCTAGTAAAAGGACGTTTATTATCATTATTTCTATTTACCCATGGCTTCTTAGCATCAATTTGGAGCACTTGTTTTACAGCTCTCAGATCGTTTTGTACTGATAAGTTCCAACATTTATTGGTAGGATGTTTTCCTCCACAAAAATTACAACGTGGAATTTCCTCAATGTTGAGAATAGGTGATGGACATTCAGATGGTAAATGACCATGTCCTTTGCAATTTGAACACCATACATTGGTTCTAATATTAGTAGGTTTAGATCGCTTAATTGGGGCATTAGTGATTTGAACTCTCAAATCAGCCATTTCTTCTACAAGTTTACTTAAAAGATCTGCTTTAGGATCTTTTACTTCAGCTACTATAGTAGGTTGGATGGGTCGGTTAGCATAATATTTTGATGGAGATTGTTGAGAGGCTCGTGTTCCAGGTTGTGGATAGACCAAATTAGGTGGATATATATTAGAGTCTAAGGTCATTAATTGGTCATCGTCTATCCTTGCCTCCTCATATTGCTTAGCATATTGAACTGCTGTGGCCAGATCTCTAGGATTCTTTTCTTTTATCGCTATTTTAAATTCAGGTGGATATAATCCTCCTACAAAAATTCCAGTTAAATAAGAATCTGGAATCCTATGATCGGTCCAACGTTGTAAAATATATTCCATCCTACCGTAATAATTATTAACACTTTCCCCTACAGCCATCCTGATGGTTCTTAATCTTTCTTGTAGGCTTTCCGTAAAAGCTAATGGTCGGAATCTAGCTAAGAAGGCATTTCTTAAGGCGTTCCATGTTTCAAATGGACCATGTGTTTGATGCCATTCTTGAGCAATCCCATACAAGGTTGCAGGAAAAGTTATAAGAAAATTAGCCTCTGGGATGAAATTAGCCGTACAGACTACGTTGAAGCGGTTCAGATGATGATCCGGATCTGAACCTGCTAATCCATAGTATTGTGGCAAATCTACTAAATTAAGTGGTCTAGGTTGAGCCATAGTGATTATATCTGAGGTTTCAGAAGTCTCAGAGTTATCAGAGGTTTCAAAATTTTCTGATGCCTCAGATTCTGAAGTAGTTTGGTCTAAAAATTCTTCTTCGGATAAAACTTTTGGTGAATTTGAATCAATGGTTGACTTATTTTTTTCTTTAGGCAAATTTATTTCTTCGTTAGTTTCAAACGAAATTTGTCCAGTGGAAATTTGTATTCTTGGTATATTTTGAGTTATTTGATCAATTATGGGAACTGAAAATATATCACCAGTTGATTCATTTATAGGATTAAAGAGAGTTTCGATCCTTTCATTAATACCTAAACTTGGAGGTCCCCACTTTTCTGCTAGATAACTATTAATAGTATCATGGTCAAGTGCGGAAGGTTGGGAAAATAAATAGTCAATAGAAGGGTATCTAGAAAGAGGGTTACGAGAAGATTCCCCTGTACGAACTTCCTTTGGTAATTGAGTCTGAGAAGGATCTAATGAAGACTCTTCCTGTTCTTTAAATTTTCTTGCTAATTCATGTAAAATTTTCGGACTGGTTGGTGGGTTAACTTCTCTCGATATGATATCACCCAAAGGTTGATCTAATTCTTGTTTAGAACTTGATTCTCCACTACTTTCATCAGAGGGACTAGGTGGAGGTTTTGGTGGTGAAAGACAAGAAGGTACCACAACAGGTATTCGTCTTCTATTTTCTCTATTTATTGCTCTTTCATCTCTTTGAACTTTTTGTAATGCTTCCTTTAATATCCGGGCATGTGTGGGTCCAGACATTTAAAGATGCCATAGATAAGAGATTTCAACAAAAATCTCATTGCACACTGGGTACCTCTTATCTCGAGCTATCTCAGACTCGGGGTAATAGGTTCCCAATGCTCAGTGAGATGTCTATTCCGTCTGCATATGGACTCATATCGCAGTCGTTTTTCCTAAAGACATTCGTTATGGGATTATGTTCACAATCGAATGTAATCGAAAGTAGTTGGACAAATTAAACTAAAGGATGGACTCAATGGATGTGCTTTTTCTCTACAAATAAAATCTGGTACAAGCGGTGTTATTCTCGGGTTCATAGGACCATAAGTAAATATGTAAATTCTTTCTAAAATTTTCTTTCCAGTCCAAGCAGCATAGGCTTGGGGTATTTCACAATCTGTAATTTGTTTTAATCTCCCGTATTGACTAAATAAATAAAGAAGAGTAAAATCAAGGAGTAATTCTCCGGATTTTACTATGAATTCTTTCTTTGGTTCAAATTTATTCCAGAGTTTAGTAAATATAATTCTTTTAACATCTAAAGGCAATTTTTCTATTCTTTGTTTTAATTCTTTATCTTGGATATGTTTTCCACTTAATTGAAAACTTTGTCTAAAATATGCGTTCCTATATAAACGATAAAGTGCCATAAAAAGGCATGGTCCCGAAAAATAATCCTTCATTATTTTTGATACTTCCCAAGGAAACAAATAACCCATTTTGAATCATCTGTACTAAACTTTTATTTTATTTATTTATTTGTTAAGTTGTCAATATAATTTTAGGTTATCCATTTGTTGGGAAGAATGAAAATAAATTAGAGTATTAATTATGGTTCTTATACTAACTAATTCTTCTATAGATAGCCTTTTAAAACTTAATCGATTTAGTTGGCTAACCGAATTTAAAAATTCTGGGTCAAAGGTAGGGAATAAATTGGTGGTATGTGAATTACCAAAATGATTTATTGGTTGAGGAGGTATTTTACTGGTATTATCGTAAGCTTGTTTCTTGAAACAAGTTCGTTTAATATGTCCTGTCTCCCCACAAAAATGGCAATTATTTCCCTCTCTAAGACCCTTAATTTTTCCTCTAGTATAAGCTCTTGAGTTTCTGAGATTTAGACTATTAAAATGTATATTAGGACAAGGGTTTGGTATAGTTCTAAAAAATGGTCTAGGGTTTCGACAGAATGAGTTTCTCTGAGTATCTTCAGAGTTAATTTTTTTAGTATCTTCAAACTTTGGAAATATTTCTTTTAAAATTTCCTCTATGAACTCTTCGCCTATTTTCTCAGTCAACCCCATTTTCTTTCTATCCACATATTACCTTCAAAATTTCATTTCTAATTTTGTATTTTGACTTTCCACTTTATTAGATTTCAAAAAGGAATTCTAAGAGTTTTAGACACCCTTCAAAAGAATTCTATAAGAAAAAATACATGTCATTCTTTAGAGAGTTCTTCTCCAAAAGAAGTTACATATTCTATTTTATCTGTACGAATTCTTAATTTGGGTTTTTATGTATTTAAAAAGTTAGAATTCCTACAATTTCTAGTCTACATTTCAGCCACCATTAGCCAGGATCATTCCCCGGCAGCGGCGCCAAATGTAAACTAGGTTTTTGCTTCAACCCAAAACCCAGGAATACAGTATAGGGGTTCTAATTCTAGGGAATGATCAAATAGTCTAATGTATTGTGGCTGAGGTCACTTGTTTTCTAGAATGAGGTGGATTTTAGGGGTAAATACTATAAAAATACACAAACGAAGGGAAGATGCATAGATTTCACTCTTATTCCCAAGAATTAATTTTGTTAGCAGTCCGTTAATAATGCTATTGGACGCATGAATGCAGTCCCAGTCCTGGACTAGTGTTCTAGGGGTATTTCCGACAAATTGTCAAGATAGACCACAAATTGTCATGCATGATCTAGACCTTTAAGTGCAAATAACATATAGATACATATAGAGATATATGTTCGTTAATTAAAGTGATCTTTTATGGTGAGAGACAAATTGTCGGGCAGTCACTACTTATTTAGCCTAATTACTAAATTATCATGAGTAGGAGATCCGTCTCAGTCCTACGACAAATTGTCTCTAACTAAATGCAAGGGCATGAGTGTGTGATGCATTACATTTACAATCATAACAACAACACAAGGCAATACTATTTTAACGCATCATCACAATATATTTCAATGTCTATTCCAATTTCTACTATTAATAACATAAGCTTATTTGAATTTCAAAACTATCCATTCATCTATTATATGCAATACACATTTCAATTTCACATACAACAAACAAACAGGAAAAATTATCGTTAATTACATTGAATACTTTGACAAATTGGCCCTCACTGTTCACTCAGTTCAGTCCCGGATCATGACAAATTGTCTTTCAGTAACCGGTTTAATCAGTCCACTTGTCAATAATAGAGAGAAAACTACAAAGGCAAATTGTCTCACTGACTGGTATCCTTTTGTAATCAAAGACAATGTGTCAATTTAAAGGTCAACCAGGTGCGGTTTGAATACCAACAGTTGGAACAATTTGTCTTTTCAGTAATCTCTAAATTAATAATTTCCCTTTCAGAAATTGAATTTGTTCAAAACAGTTCATACGCCATGACAAATTGTCGTTTTCATATCAATCATTTATACTTAAAAGTATACAAATAATTTCAAAACAATATGAAACCGATAAACAGAAATTCACGACAATTTGTCTTACCTGGATTCAAAGTCCAGTTTCCCTTTCCGACATAACCTATCCGAATAACAACTTGATTATTCAATGCATTTCAATTGATAATAATGTGACTATATAGTTCTTAGACAATTTGTCTTTATACTATCTCACACTTTGGCAATTTCTATTCATACTTCCATATCATCTCTTTCATTGTCCAATAAAACTACTTGATAGAATTAATTTCCATATTCAACATTCGAAACTTATCCCATGAACAACTCTATCGTAAACAACAAAAAATCTTCAACACAATTATCCAAATAAATTATCACAATTACAACTTGTAGAATTTCTGTACTTATCTGTATTGCTGGAGAATGGACAAATTGTCTGTCGATCGATCTGAACTCCACGGCAACTGGACTTTCTTGATTTGTACTCCGTTTCTTGACAGCAACCGTGTTCACCGATGACAATTTGTCTTTCTCTTTCCATCAACCCGTATGCTTTCCATCGTCGTAATTGAAATAACAATTTGTCTCAACCCCTACTACTAACAACACAGTCAATTTGCCTTTACAATGATACCCAGTTAACTTTGACAAATTGTCTTTATGCACTCAGAGCATACTCAGACAAATTGTCTTCAACTGTTACCGTGACTTCAACAAACTGCCGAACTATAACGCTGACAATTTGTCTCGGTAATTGCATACACTCACAGTCGCAGCGAGTCGATTATGCAAACACTTACAACACACATTAAACAACTCAGCGATACCCAGTCAATTTGTCTTCGAAGTATTTTAATTACGCACACACACACACAGAGCAACAAATTCAATTTATCTCTAAATATTTCCAAACAACTATCCACACACAAATATTCACAACACAATTACGTCCAATCACTGGATCGTAACAACAACTTGACAAATTGTCAAATAATGTGACCCAATCACTGGTGTCACGGCCCGCAGCTTGACAAACTTCCAAGCTGAACAAAAATATCCAATCACTGGATATAAACAAATAACATACAACAGACAAGAATCGGCAAATAGTCAGAAATTACAATTCGATTACAAAGATTATAAGTACACGACAATTTGTTCAAGACTTAGAAAGATAAAAACTGGGCCAAGAAAATGACAAATTGTCTTTACTATATACACTGTAGAAGACAACTATTCATATCTGTAACACTACAGGTAAGATTCATCACATCCTTCCAAACCTGCTTTGTAAAGACAATTCGTTTATATTGTACCAACAGTAGGAGTTTAAATTGACAATTTGTCCTATTTACACTACCAAAGACGAATTGTCAAGAAAAAGAAAATATCAAGTGACTACAGTTCTACATTCTTTTTGGGCTTTTTGTAGTGTTTTATGCCTTAATTTCTAATAAACTAAGAAAAAGAAAACTATGAGTCCCAAGTGACGAATTTGGGGCTCATACTATGCCTGTAAACAAACAATTCATTAGTGATGGTAATAATATTAGACTAGAAGAAAAATATGTATGAAAAATACATCATGTAATACACAATACGGTTTAGGATACCTATTTCTATGAAAAGACTTCTTCTACATTTGCATTTGTCATAGTATTTAAAATGCAAGACAAATACTATAAGAACATTATAGAAATAAGTTTATGTTCTTACCTGAATCTTGAGTTTTCTTGCCTGTATCTCGAGCAAACCTTCTAAGATACTTCCCTATTGCCCACATGTTTGCAAAGAACTTCACTTTCGGATGTGGACCTAGTAGAATACTATATTTCCGATCAGATGTGGATTCACCCAAACTAATTTGGGTTCTCATTTGATGAAGTGCCCATTTACAAAAGTCCACTTCATTGTTTAGGACTTTGAGAACATATTGTCTTCTCCACTTTGACATATACGGCTTGTTTTTCAATACAAAGTTGTACACTTGGGTCAAAAAAAAATCCTCCCCGTTGGATCTCTATCCAAACGTCGCATTTTATGAGCTTTAGGCAATACCATCTCAGTTAAATATGGATCTTCTTTTAGCCTCCACAATTGAGGTGCATTTGGAGCCAATCAAGTTGTATACTCTGTCGTGTAATCCATTGCCTTAGACAAAATATACCCCTCAGCCATAGAACCTTCTGGGCGAGCCTTTTGTCTAACCCAACTTTTGAGGTTCTTCATGTAACATTCCAAGAAGTACATCCAATGAGAAGATATAGGGCCACACAACTCTATTTCTTCCACCAAGTGCCATATCAAGTGTATTTGAATGTCAAAGAAACTTGAAGGAAGATTTTTTTGCATATCATACATCAAGTTAGTTGCAAGTGTCTTCATACTAAGAATTTCAGAATTCTTTATTTCTTTGCCACATATCCACCGAAACACTTTGTCCAACCGATATACAATGCTTTGAAACTCTTCATTCAATGCATCTCTGATTGTAATAGGGAGCAAGTCATGCAAAAGATTGTGGTAGTCATGGATCTTCATGCCTATGATTTTATTGTCCACAAACTTGTATTCAAATGAAGACCCATAGTTTTTTGGAGTCATTGTTGTTAGCACATCCACCACTTGTGCAAATTCAGTCTTCGAAAAAATCCAAGGTGTTGCTAGTGGTGTACTACCGAGCTCAATCCACATATCATTCATAATACCCATGACTTGTTTTTCATTTCCAATCTTTGTGATTATGAATTAGCCTTTGTACCCTTTGCATTTGTCAAAGTTTTGAAAAGAGATGAACACACATTCTTTTCAATATGCATTGGATCAAGAAGATGTTGTATTTTTAGGTCCTATAAGGAAAACAAATTATTAGAATCATTGAAATTGTTATTGAATATTGGCTTCTAAAGAAGAAATATATTTTTGATAAACTACAATCCAAGACAATATTGTGAACATGGTTTTAGTAGTACAATGCTATATTTGTTGCTATATCAATGAATGCAAACACTATCCTTACCGCCCAATATTCAAGATCATATAGCTTCGACAACCCTGTCATGCCACTCTTCTGAAGTTGCAAATTTCTAGTTTCAATTTTCTCCCACTGTGCTAACCAATCCCAACTATCCATTCTCGACGGTGGCTTTGAAGAGGTCTCTGCTTCTCCATTAAATTGTGTAGCAAATTCATTTAGCCTCCATAGATGGCCTTCTAGTAAATACCTATGATACCCATGATATATGATCTTGTCCAATTCCTTTGCAGAGTAGGAATTGACATGCTCAGGACTACATACTGGGCATCCAAACACTACAACAAAAGCAGTGTTTTATGACTGCAAAAAACAACTGTAGTCAGTCGTAAAATAAAAAAATATGACTGGCACAGAAATCACTGTAGATGACTCGGAATATGACTGCAGTAGTCGTTTAGAAGCAGTCGCTTCAGACATCAATCAAATTGGCAGTCATATAAGTTGACGGGTATAAATACCCATAATTAGCCATAGTATGCTAACAAGGCGTATATTTTGACTTTCTTTGACTTTTTCTTGAGCTGCCCGGGTAAATGAAAAAATCCTACGTGGAATATGACTACGTTGAGTCATATTTTTTGATGACGTGGAATATGACTACTCAGTCATATTTTTTGATGACGTGGAATATGACTACTCAGTCATATTTTGTGAAATATGATTGCGTTGAGTCATATTTTTTGATGATATAGAATATGACTGTGGTTACAGGGTTGACGAATTTCAACGTCCGGGGCAAAATCACGTCCATTTTTCGGACGTCCACATTTTCGGGACGCGCGGACGATGTGGACAGCGTCCATCGGACGGCACCCGTCGGCCGTTCGGACGACGCGGACGGGCGGTTGGCGCGGTCGGCGGACGGATCGACGGGCGGACATGTCCGCGCGGACAGCGAACGGCGCGGACGAGCGGACATCCATAAAACTATAGTACATGAAGCCAAATTTGATGCATTATACTATTACATTTTTGTAGGTAATACTTGATCCAGAAAATGATGCACACAATGTAATTTCAGTCAATAGTGCTTGACTATTTAGAAACAAAAAAACCTTGATGATATTTTGAACATCATTAAGTTCAGGTGCATTACAATGATAGGTTCAAAAAATAAATTGCCGTTATATGCTTCCATGTAACAATTCATTATGAACACTTGAATAATGAATTATACATCCCTTTCATCCCAAAGGCTGATAATCACTATCTCCTTTCACCTCTGCCCCGCTACTATGACCTCTAGTATCCCATCTTGAATCTTCATCTTCATCGTTGTCTGACTTTTCCATATCCTCTGATAAAGATTGTACAATTGCCCCTCCTTGTACTTGCTTGGATGCAACTGACCTCGTTGGTCGGCCCTTCCTCTGCTCTTGTTTGGCTCTTAGTATAGACTTTCCTATGCCTTCTTTAAGGCCATGAATCGGTTTTAATTTCCTCGCTGAAATTGGTTGACATACATCAAGAGGGGTTTTACCAAGACTTTGTCTCTTTGATGGGGAAATTGCAAAAGCCTCCATTAATCTTTTATTTCGAGCTTTGTGGGACTCTTTCACCGTTGGTGGTCTTACTTGCGATCCTCCTTGATTGGGTATCTTTGCTCCAATCATCTGCTGCAATGTTCCATCAGACGATTTGAATGAATAACGTTTTGTTTGGCCAGAACGTTGACCAAACATTGATGCCAATGTCTCGTCCTTCTCATCATCGCTCCATGATGAATTGAATGGATCTGGATTGACACGAAGGTGCATTCCGGTCGGACTGGTCAAATGTTGTTCAACTTGTTTCCCAAATCTTGAGCCTCCGGGACCATTCAAAGTTGTACTACCTCTTGTATGTAGTGCTGATGGACGATCGCTACGTGGTCGTAATTGGAGATCTTGCATAATTTGCTTCTGGTCTTCGACGTTGTGAACTAGCATTGGGCGATCAAACTCCGTCACACGTGCATCTACATTCGATGGTACTTCCACACATTCAACACTTGTATTATCCACATTCATGTCAGACTTCACCCCACACTCTCCCATGTCATTGACTTCGGGATTTTCTTCTACAAGTGCCATTGCCATGGGTAGACTCTCGAGAATTGGAATCACTTCATCTGTTTGGGGGATGCAATCATTGACAAACATTGCCTCATTTTCCTCCACTATTTGCGCATGAGTGTCTTCCGTATTGGCTAGAATCTTTTCGCTAGTCAACAACCCGGTTCCATCTACAAATTTAGCTATAGAAGGGCCACCTTCATCATATTCACAATTGTCCTCATCCAATGGAAAGTTGTAAATGTCTTCCGCATTTCTATCCCCTTCTTCATTGTTCCGATTTGGGCTCCGGAGCGGTTCATCATCCAAATTGGTGATGTCATCATTCATAGCATCTTCGTCATCGAATAGAGGATCACCATCTTCACCATCTTCATCACGCTCGTCCTCCGACATAGAATCTTCCGACTCCACATTCTCGGTGTACCACTTCTTCTCATCGTTTTCCTTTGATGTAGAAAGGACTTTGGAATTGGTGTACACATACACCAAATCTTGGGCTCTCTGTGGCTTCAACTTGTTTCGAAATTTGTTGTGAACAAATGAATAGCTACTCCAATTTCGTTCACATGAAGACGAAGATACCGGTTGGGCCAAAATCCTCTTAGCAATTGGAGCAATGAGCTTCCCACACGCACCTTCAAAATCCCACCAAGCGTGCGCCGACAATTGTTGCTCGTCCGGGTTCAACATGTTGTGAAATGGAGGTTCCCTGTGGCGGAAGGCTACAAATTCTTGCACGACCGAGGCGTACTCCCCTTGTTTGCAAATTTTCATTAGAACACGCTTGCATGCATCCATTGCATCTTGGTCGTCGGCTAGCTCTTGATCTTCAAGAAGGTAGGGGTTCAACAAAGCTCCTGCATAATGTAGATCGGTCTTCACCAATTCCCGTCGGGCATAATACGGTTGCACTAGTGGAATGGCAAGGTCTGAGGATAAACGAAAAGGCGGTTTATCTAAAGAGAGGACATGTTTCTCTAATTTCCTCATTATGTACAGCACCTTGCCCATGCATGGCCTCTTTGCATCCAAGTCACGTAGACCATTTACAACGGGAGCCGACAAGTCCTTGAAATTTTGACAACGGCGCCAAAAATGCTCGCTCAAAATTATCTTCTTCACCATCCGACATTCATTGCGGGATTTGGAGTTCCGTCCAAACTTCCTTGCGTATTCATCCCATTGCGGGTCCGTCACTGTTTGTTGCAACTTCCCATTGACCTTCAACATGCGCCCAATCATGTTGTAATTAGAGGCAAACCTTGTTTCCACCGCCATCAACAAATTATATTCCGGTGAGTACTTCTGAAATATTGCAAGTGGCATGTGCCGCTTCTTGAAGAATTTCACCACGATACGGGCATTTTCCACGACCTCTTCAATCCATTGTTCATTCCCCAATCTTTTAGCAACAAATTGAGGGCGTGCACCACACAACCTTGAAAAAAAATGTGGGGATATTTTCTAGATATCAAATTCCATGCTGCAGGGTTCACTGACGCATTATCTGTACTCACCTGCACTACATTGTTGGGGCCTACTTGTTCTATGAAGCTCTCAAGTATGCCAACCAAGTATGTTGCATTTTTTTCATGCCCTGTCGTATCCACCGCTCCCAAGAATTGCTCACCCGCAGAAGACACGAGCATGGCATTTATCAACGGCCGATTCGTAACCGACGTCCATCCATCAATAGACAATGTTGCTCCAAACTTCCTAATGCTGTGTTCGGTCCGCTTTCGGAGATTGACCTCAATGTCTGCCTTTGCTTGGTCAAGCAATTTATGGCGTAAGTTGTGATAAGACGGTGGGATATAAGGCCGTTGAAACTCGGCGGTTCGCTTCACCGCTTCTTTGAATGCTGGGTTCCTCGCAACAACAAATGGTATGTTTGCAGCATAAAAGAAATTGGCCCACACCGCATTCAACTTGCGTTTATTTGCTTCTTCAAATCCATTCACCAGACTACTTTGCTTCTGACTAATCAGAGGCCTACTGCTTGATCCCCGTGGAGTACCACGCTCACTTGATCTTTGTGTACTGAGGTTCACTTTAGAAGACAATGGATCCAAATCCTCCGGTGCAGTGCATGAGTCGGAATGTGTAGACCGTGCCATGTTTCTTCCATTTGAATTATCGCATTCCCGCATAGCCATAGGTGTGCCACTGCCATCCACATTGTTCAGAGACGATCTTCGTGGGATCGCCCCTTGGCAACCCAAAAATAAAGCTCGAACTTGAGATGTCATTTTTGCGCAAAGGCTAATTCCTTTGTTACGAGCCCCCGATGTGCCTTGGTATCCTAAGTGGCTAAACAACTGGCTTACTTTCTTGGCAAACACCAAGTTGCAAAACCGGCATTGCACTTTACCAACCTCTGGGAAGCCATACCAAGAAGACCAATCCTTGCTCATAGTGATCACCTCCAATTCCGTAAATTGGATTCAAATTAAAAATGTAACCGTTGGATAAGATTTGTAAAAAATATTAGAAACAATGTGTGAATGAAGCCTTGGAAACCAAAGCCCCCCTGTCCACTGAACTATGCATTACCAAGCAAGGGACACAAAATAAATTGCAGCTCCTAGCCCTTGGAAATCTTAGCGTTCAGTTTCTCAAGAGTGCTTGTTAGTTTGAAATTCTAAGAACTTATAGATTTCAGATCAGGCCCATTCCTCATGACCGTTGAGCAGCAAAAACTAAAACATTTCTAAAGCCCCAACGGTTCTGAGAACAAAAATGCGGACGGCGACCTGCGACAGGCGGATGGCAGCGTCGGAAGCACGGACGGCGACCTGCGATAGGCGGACGGCAGCATCGGAATCGCGGACGGCAGCGACAGAATCGCGGACGGCGGACAGCAACGACGGAATCGCGGACGGCAGCGACGAAATTGTAGGCGGGTGGCGGACTAGCGGACGGCTGGTGGATTTTGACTAATTCATTAATTCTACAAGTTTTAATTTTAGGGACTTAGTTTAGAGATGCGTGATATTTTAGGAATACAGAAATTAATGAGATAAAATTATGTTGAGAGATAGGCATGTCCAAAATCATACTTGACAAAAAGTATCGCATAAAATATCAAAAACTTAGAAGAATAAATTCAAAAACATTTGAGTAACCCACATATTTTTATATTAATGAAAAGCAACTCATAGCATACTATGAGTGTTGTGAATCAATAGTATTGAATCCTCTCGAGATTCAAAATTAACAACACTCCATAATGTCATATCGAAATACAAACAAGGTGTAACTACCCTATATATTATCCGTGCTACCTCCCTCAGAAAGACGCGACGAACCCTCTTTATCCTTCAGCCTTGCACTTGCACGGCGTGTTTGAGGACCAAGACTGCCCTCACTCATAGGCCCCCTGGACGCAGCTTCCATGTCTACTGTGGAAAAGTGTCGTTTCGTATCCGGAGAGTAGTCATCCTCGTCTTCAATCTTCCGTTTATTCTTCCGTTTTGGAGTCAAATCCACGTCTTCTGCCTTCAACGCTCTCAAAGCAGCATCCACTTTATCTACCAAAAAGTTGACCACGTCATCATCATTTTTCATGGAAAACCACTTTGGTTCTTCTCCCCCCACTAAAAATGCCCTCCAATGCATTATGATTTCGCCCATCCTCTTATCAAATGCCCCCGCCACCTCCACCATTGAATTTTCTGTGCTTGATTGCCCATCTAGTTCCACAAAGGCACGAACTTGTGCAGCTTCCTCCAACTTTGATAAAAACAGGGCCCTCCCTAGCAAAGTGTGATTGTAATCCCCGTATTGCTCATTAAACTCTTGTGTAGGCTCCACCTCTATCCAATTGCCATCTAGTCCTTTCTTCACTTCCTTTTCGGGAAATCGAAAGAATTTGTGGTGTTGCATGCTCCAATGGCCCCCCATACTACGACAAAACACTTCTCGATCCTCCTCGTTGGCAATACCTCTAGCTCGCAACTCCACCTCTCGATCGTGGGTCATCCACACCAAGGAATCTATCGGCACCTCCGATGATTCGTATAGCCCATGTGTAGAATTTACCGAATCCCACGTTAAACTTTTTCCCCAATGCGCATAATTTTGAAATTTGAATGGCGCTTGGTCTAACGGAAGGGTCCATCGATTGTATTCATGGCCGGGGGGCATAGCTTCCGAGATCCCGAGCATTTCGTAGAACCTAGGAGGCAAGGGAGAACGACACTCGGGGCACACCGAACGAATAAGGGATGCTCTCACGATGCATGTGACGTGGAAAGTGTGGGGACATTGGCCCATGGTGAGGGCTCCCTCGGGCCCAAAATGAACTCGACAAAGGCTACAATGACCCTCCAATATTAAGGCCGAAGGATCACAAGCATGCACCATTGTCTTGTCATTATTTTTGATGTGTGCCGAAAGCATGGGATAAGGGACCCAACCTTCTTCTAGTTCCAAGGCCCAATTAATGGAGGCCACCTCTTCCTTCTTTGTGTGGTTCAAACGCTCGAACATTGCATCCACGTCTCCCCAATATGTGATTTCGGTAGACCCCGTTGGCACAAAGGCAAACATCTTCTTCAAACGCCAAAGAGAGGACTCCACGCTATCGCATTCTTCATCCGACTTCATTGCCAATTTGAGTAGCCCTTTCATTGCTCGTGATATTACAGACGGTTTGTCTTCGAGTTTTTGCACCCATGCCAACCATCGAGAGTCCAAAGTGCCCTTCGACATACATTCATCCAATTGCACTATCCGTTGCAATCATTTCAACTCGGCCTCCAAACGCGTGTTTTCTTCGGTGACCTCGTTCAATTTTTGCTTCAATTCTTTGACCTCATTGCTTTCCGTTTGCATGGAAGCATCGTGGAATGTGGAATTAGTATTACCGATGGGGGTCAAATACAACAAATCCGAATTGTTGTTTTCCTCAATGCCATCTAGTCTGTCCTCCACTTTCTCCTTTCCCTTCTCAACAACCACCTCACCTTCTCGGATTTTCTTCTTCAACGCTACAATTTCATACTCCAAGTCTTCAATAAACTTCCTTTGGAAAAGCAATGTATTATGGCAACGATCTGATTGAGCCTCCAATGTCTCTAGCTTCTCTTTCAATTTCGAAGCATCCGCCGCCAACTTGAGATTCTCAACATCTATACCCTTATACTTCTTGATCTCCTCTTGGTATTCACTCAAAACCTTCAAATCTGTAACACGCTCGTCGAGAAATGGTGTCATAGATTGGCTGAACTTCACGAAGTCCAAGGCACCACTCAACAATTCAGGCGCTAATTTGGAAAAATCCGTTGCAACTTCTTGCAGCCTTGGAGCGACTTCTGCTACAAATTGAGCCGTAACTGCCAATTTTGATGCGATCAAAACAAAATCAGCCCACTGACTCTCGGAAGGCTCATCTTGGGTTTCCGCGCCTCCGTTACTCGTGCCATCCTCGTTGGTGTGCTCCATGTTCTTTAAACGTTCTTCGTGTGACCGCCACAAATGTGAACCTTTACACAAAGAATCTAAACAAAATCAGCCCACTGACTCTCGGAAGGCTCATCTTGGGTTTCCGCGCCTCCGTTACTCGTGCCATCCTCGTTGGTGTGCTCCATGTTCTTTAAACGTTCTTCGTGTGACCGCCACAAATGTGAACCTTTACACGAAGAATCTAATAATGCAACCGAGGGCATCCGACGAACAATTTGCCATTTTGATGTCCTCAATGATGACAAATGTGGATACTTGGAATCGATAAATCCGCCAAGAATGGTCTCATTTGGCAGCACGCCATCCGATTGTTCTCCATGATGAGGTGAAGGATGCACCTCAACTCCTAGATTCAATGTCGGGCTCGGTGTCTTCGGCAAACTTTGCTTCGAAGTACTTGCCAAATGATTTAAAGCATTGCTGTCTATAAGATTCTGAATGGCAATTCCCGCATTAGCAACTTCTCCCTCAATGACATCATCATGACGTTCACGTGGTGCGGATGGGGCCACGTGCTCCACCATTGTTGTTCCATTTGGTGTGCATATCAAATCCGTTGGAGGCGTTAAAAATATGTCTCCCTCCACATGCTCGCCTTTGAAATCTTGTATTGCCGTACGGTTTTGTGTTGAAGTCAATTGCATTGCCGAACTTGTGACCTCCACGTCCTTGGTCATAGTCGTTGTCATTGGTTTGACCTCTCTTTTGGATTTAAATGCCTCACTTGGCCCTGCTTGTGGATTGTACAAATCGGGAATATCTTTCCGATTACATTCAAGCACACATGGAGCGTTCGTTGTCGTTGGAAACGTGCTCCAATCCACCTTGCGTGCCAATATCAATTCTGCATACACCATAGAAGCCAAGCTGTAGTTTATATACCCCTTGGACATTGCTTTATCCCCGAAGAGGGCCCGCCAAACTTCATGCGCTCGATGAATGAAGTGCACATTGTTGCAATTCCCTGGTTTGCAACAAAAACCACGAGTATGGATGATGTGGGCCTCCCTAGGCCACAACTTGTCGATGTGGTACATCTTCACATACTTCTTGCACGTTTTGGAGGACCAATATTCCGCTTCCTCCGCTTCCCAACCACCCTCTGCTTTGATGTTGGGATCATCTAAAATCTCATAGTGGAGCTCATGGGCGGTTCCCTTTGGTTTAGGCCTCCTACTATTGTCACCTCCGTCGGTCAACCCACCACTACCTTCAACGCCTTGACCACTCATGGTTGTCAACTTGAACTTGTCCCCAATTGAATTTAAATAGTCACCAAAAGTATGTGTCTTCAATCCACCCAAGTTTCAATGAATGTTTGTATGTGAACCAATAATGAAAGATGAATGACCCCACCTCTCCACCATGTAGGAGCAACTGGCACAATGAAGCAACAGTAGCACATCCAACACGGTTGTGAGTCCTAGGAAGGAGAGGGAAGTGAGAAAAAACAAGAAGGCCGTCCGCCCTTATAGCCGTCCGAAACCAAACCTAAGATCGTCCGCCACCGAACCTCCCCCGACCAATGCGAAGTGGACCCGAACATCCGCTCAATCGGACGGCCCATCCGTCTCCAAATCTGACGCTGCCGTCCGCCTGCTGCCCCCCGTCCGCGATTCCGACGCTTCCGTCCGCATTTCCGACGGGCCGTCCGCCTGTCGGAGTCGCCGTCCGCGTGCTGCAGGCCGCCGTCCGCCTGCTTCGACGGGTCCGTCCGCATTTTCGACGCTGCCGTCCGCCCTTCCCTCCCCGAGGTCCGCCCAAGCACACTTGGGGAGTTTGGGCCTTGTTTTCACCCTCTTGAGTCCTCTAGTCCTCTCCTGATTTCCAGAAGCATAGGATTCTTTCATTTGGGAATGTAGAGACGTTGTACTAGTACCGGGTGCTCATTGATGAAGGAATGTTTCAATGTTCGATGCATTGACTTGGTTTTCATAAATGTCAAGGCAATCCACGGACTCAAAGGTAGTATTTTGACTAATGCAATGCCTCCAAACCCTTGTTAGGGTTTAGGGTATAGGGTTTAGGCCTTTCGTTGTCTAAATGGGGGTGACAATCACAATCCTTTGTCTTTGATTTTGGATAAACAAATATGCCCCCCAAAATTCCAAATAGAACTAATAACAAAATGGAAAGGAGTTATTGAATTGCAAACAATTCCCAAGGTCCAATTCATGTAATATTCAAAGTTGATTCATTTTCCAATGGATCAAATCTTTTAGAGGTTTGAGTGCCCAAGCCATTCAAAGTGTGTTGTACGTATGAAAAAAAAAAATGGCCTTTTAGTATCCACAACGAAAGAAACATTTGTCCTTGCATTTCCTAACCATGTAGATGTTTAGACTTTAAAAAATTTGCTTGAATGCCTAGTAGGGTGCACATGAACTTGTGAGGTTATAAGAAGACAAGTGTATGCACTATTTTCATAGCACGTTGTCCCACCCTAGTGATTGAGCAAGTTATAATTTCATACTAGAATTAATTTAACTTGATATAATTGGCGCTAATATTTTGGCACCTTATGATTCTGTAAAGAATGGAAATCAATACATTGGAAATCAATAAATTCATTCAACTCAAAGGGAGGGGGGGGGGAGACTTCTAGAAATCTACTTCCACACGTTTTCATGCTAGAGTATCAAAACCTTTGCAAGCCCCTAGTATCCCCTTCATGTAAAATACCATTTAAAAGAATTTTTGTCTTTGGTTTTGAAATGACCATTTTATGAGGTGTTGACATACAAGAAACAAACCTCGTAGCTTCATTTGGACAATGAGAAGCTTTAAGTTTTTTCTCGAAGTTCAAATAAGTAGAATTAAATTACCATGTGTTCAATTCTTCATTTCATTCAAAAATTTATATCATAGGAAATTCAATTGCATCCCTAGAAAATAAGAGAAAATTATAAACTCAATGCATGCACGTAAAAACAACATACAAAAATATGTGAATCTTTTAGGTAATTCCTAAATTCACACATCCTTTTTTCTATTTATTTTTTAATTTTTAGATCAAATGAAATCCCAGCGCCATTGGCACAAAGGAACCATATTAAAAATGAAATTGAACCGGAGGGCCAGCCAGTTGGTGACATCAAGGATTCAAAGACCCCTAAGGCCGTAATGATCAATTTGGGCGGGATGCACTTCAAAATCCCACCCCCGTTCGCTTAGGCGGACCCTGCCGTCCTCCGTTCCCACGCTGCTGTCCGCCCGTCGGAGCCGCTGTCCGCGTGTCGGAGCCGCCGTCCGCATGCTGCAGGCCGCCGTCCGGCTGCTAATCGCCGTCCGCGTCCGGCTAGGCGGTCTGTTTTGGCCGTCCGATGAAGCGGACTGCCGATCCGTGCGTTTCATCGGACGGCCGAAGCGAGGCGGACCGTTGGCCGTCCGCTTTGGGGTCCGTCCGCTCGTGCGGACCTCGAGGCCGTCCGCCTCATATAAGGCAGTGCGGACGGCCCATCCGCTCTCATTTTTGCCTTCCCCCTTGTGCTTTGCAAGAGAGAGCGGAGAGCTTGGTGGTTTATCCTCCATTGGCTCCTTTCGTTGGGAAGGTAGGAGTTGGGTTTTCGGGGCCTATATTTTGCCCGTTTTTTCCAGTTTATGTGTACTTGGTGCACTGTAATTTTTTATGAATTAAATTGGGACTAAAAATTAATACTTTCTACGATGCCGAGACCGAAGAGAGCAGCGAAGGGGAAGAATGTGGTGCCCGATATTGACTCAGCACGTGAACTTCCTTCCAATGCTTGCAAAGCATTCTTGATTGAATACATTGTGAAGTTTTATGAGGCGGAAACTACAGTGTCTCTTGACACTAAATATGTGAGATACCAAGAAGAATGTGTAGACAAATTCAAGATGGATATGACACAGAAGTTCACGGATGCTCTAAACGTTCTAGAATGGATTCATGAAATGGAGAAGAAAGGCTTCCAACAATTTCTAAAGAACAGGGTGCAAGACGCATTGTGGAATGCGAAGGTGATCCTAGAAAAATACGGGAGGGAACACCGTGCAAGTGATGAAAGCTTTGAACAAGTCATTCTCAAAGCCGACTTGTTTGTTCGTCGTTGCGCTCCGTTTGCAAAGAGACGCAATCGGCGAGGGTCATTGGGTTGGTGGACTTCGGATGAAGGAGATGTAGAATTGCAACGTGGACGACGACATCTCATAGCACTACCAGACACAGCAAGGGTGATTCTACAAGATGACAAAATCTTGAAGGGCGGATACGCAACAATTCGCAGGGTTCGAATTGAAGGATGTCATGAGATTCCCACATTTTGGGAATTTGCTGCAAAGATATCTCATCAACAACGGATTCGTCTTCAACTTGCGAAGTTGGAGTACCAAAACGAATCAATGGCAGTGAGGATTCCACATGACGGAGTTATTCGGTTTGCCGCTGTCCATGCAACAAACAATGAAGGGTATGCATATTGGTGGAATGGTGGTACATTGCGGCAAATGTTGATTCTCGATAATGATTATCCAGATAACATTGCCATTCGATTGTCTTATTCACGACCAACGCCCGAAGAGGTGATTCAAGCTTTCCGTCTTGGTCGATGGAGAAAGAAGCGCACCGAGTTGGCATGGGCATTGGTGCATATCATGAATGCGGTCCACAATGCGGGTCATCTACACAATGATATTTCTCCCGACAATATCATATTTCACTTTCCTGAGGATGAATCACGTGTTTACATTGGAGTTTGCGATTGGGGCATGTCTACGGTTCGTACTAAACCAATGAAGTCATTGTATACGTTCACATCCGCGGCAGATCGGAATGCAGCTTTGAACCGAAGGTGGTGGGTGGACCCTTCAATTGCATACGTGCACCGCAAAGATGCGGATGTGGAAATGATTCCAACTTTGTCACGTAAATCGGAGGAATATGCCGTTGGTCGAATAGCTCAACGGATCAACAAACTATGCATGTCAGAGGCCTACACATCGCTTCATCGTGAAAATGAAGGACATACGAGGTTTAGCTACCACGATTTGGCAAGGGTATTTCACCTCTACTTGGATCGCCTTTGCAATTCAGTGATTGCGGAGCGCGGAAGTTTTTCCGAAATCATCCAACGATTTACTAATTCTTACAATTGGCCTATTCCAGATGACCACTTCCGTCACTCATATTAATATATGAGTGTGCTACATAGTACTATAGATTATAGAAGTAATCGATAAATGTATCAGTGAGGATGTACGTTACTATGTGTGCTAACTATAGACTATATATACACCATCAATGTATGCCAATATATGTGAAATTGGCTTTCCGTTTTGAACATTTTGTATTTTTCGGAACACAAACTATTTAAATACAAAACATCTTTTTTGGGTGGATGAGAAATGTAGACTTGGAGTTCTTCTTCTTGATGTATCATTGATGTTGGATTGTTGGGTACCTAGCCACCTAGGTTGGCAAGGTGGTGTGCTAAATTGTATGATCTATCGTGTAAATGTGTATGGCACATGCAAGAGAATCCCCCAAATTTTCATTGGGGGGCAACAAAGTAACAACACCATTTGTATTGAAATAATACAATTATACAATATGTTGTTTTGTGAAGTTGATTTTGTTTAGGAGAAGCTTAAGTGCCAAACTCCTTGAATCAATTTTCTGTTCATTATTCTAGAACCCTAAATGAAATTAAAATTCCAAAGCATAATTGGGTTGTGGTCTTGTAAATTAAACCAAAATTGCAGATTTTAATTTGTAAAAAATTCTTTACTGAAATTTTGTCTGAGATTAAAGGCGTTCTCAATTTCAAATGTAGTGCTTATCATGCCATATCTTTCAATCCATGCAGTCAAAAATTTTGAAATTTAGCGCCATGCTCTCAAATAAGTTATGTCCAAAATACTTTATTTAAATTCCCCCCAGAAATTGATGTTGATGTTTTTCTACGGTATATACCGTAGAAGTGGTCCGAACAAATCCATTTTTCTAAAAACATCCATAGGGCTTTAGGGCTTAATTACAATATATTTTATTCATAATTTACAAATAGGAAAATACTATTTGTTAAGAGCCAACATCTTTGTACCGTGCTTGTCACTTTCTATATTATGTGGCAAGAGATTACAAATTTACAATCACTTGATTGTATTGTGAGACAACAACTACAATCTTACAAATGTCCAATAGTCCAATCTACTTCACTCAGATTCTAATTCGGTGTCATCTTTTTGGCTTGGGCCTGTACCACTAGACCTATAAACATTGAGAAATGGTCCTCCGCTATAGTAGTCGTCTCCATATCTGTTTTGCCCACTTGCTTGTCCATAATGTCCTTGGTATGGACCTCCAAAAGTTGGAGGAGGAATTGAATCATTGTGAGTAGATGCTCCTTGAGTTGAACCGCCATAAGAAGGGCCTCCTTGAGGTTCATGAGAACCACCTCCAGTAGACGTAAAGTTGTATTGGGAGCCTCCCTGGTTACCTTCAAAATGATGCGTGGTTCCGTGGCTTGTCCTTGAGCTGTGATACCCCCCTTGAGGGTCATTATCGTAGTGTGAAATACTTCGCGTATCTTGCGAGCCATATGCACCACGATCGGGTCTGTACACCCCATGATGGCCATATTGTCGACCACGGTCCTCTAGGCTTCTTTGCATTGCCTCTCGCATTTCTTGTTGGTATTGAATGTCCTCCCGATCTTCTGTACGCTCGTGCCTCTCTTCCATCCTCGCGGGTGTTGGAGTGTCTTTCTCATCATCATCACCTGACCATTCATCTTCTGCATCCGGCAATACAACCGGTGGAAATCCAAACTGGCCTCGATTAGACCACTCTGGCATGCAATCGCTCGGCCCAATCCAACTGGTATAAAGTACCGCATCACTGCGATTCAAGTGGGTAACATCTTTTTTGTAAATTGTGCGCCAATGTACATCTTTGTGGAGTACAATCTCCGCCCAAACCATGCTCATGTTGGAATAGTTCATTAAATTCGGTTTGGAGTCCCGTATTTGAGCTGAACGTGTTACTTCCTCGTATCGATGAACAAAGTGTTTGCTTTGGCATGTGGAAATTTGTCCTTCCCAACAACGAACTTGCACCTTTGCGTGTTCTCTGGACCATATTTTGGAGAGGTGCATCATTTTGATGTACTTCTTGCACGTCGTGCAGTCCTAAGTTTTTTTGGGTTCTTCTTCCCATCCCAGTTCAGCTACACACATTTGGTTGTCCCAATCATCCCAATTTATGTCTTGGGATTTGCCCTTCTTACTGGACTTCGATTTGTTATCGCGAGGCATGGTAAGCTTGCTTAAATGATTAATGATTCGCACTTACACTTGAAACAATTTAGGGTTCGATCACAATCATTTGCACACCAAAACGGAAGAGGCGCACAGAGCCTTAGGCACTAGATCACCCACTCCGCAAGGGAAACGATTGTGGCAAAATAAGCCGTGCTCTTCGCTATTTATGCAGTCGGACGGCATGAATCCACGTACGGGAGCATCGGACGGCACACATGCGGACGGCAAGATCGAACAGTGGAAAATCGGCGTCCGTCACATCGCACGGTCACCGTCCAAAGCGGACGGGCCCCCGACGGGCGGACGGACATCCGGTCGCCAGTCCACCCCTGTTCCGTCGGGCCGTCCGCTCCTGCCCCGTCGGCCTGTCCGCTTCTGTTCCGTCGGGCCGTCCGCTTCTGATCCGACGGGCCGTCCGCTCCTGTTCCGTCGGGCCGTTTGCTCCTGCTCCGACGGGCCGCCCGCTCGTGTTCCGTCGGAAGAATTGGCCGTCCGCCCGTCCAGCGGTCGGACGCCATCTACCGCCAGGTATGTCAAAAGACGTCCTGGGGTCAGCGTCCACGGACTCTGGACGTCCGGATGCCCTGTCAACCCTGTGTGGTTAGTCATATTTTTTGGAATATCACTGCGGTAAGTCTTATTTTTTGATGATTTGTAAAACCACTCTTCTCAGTCATATTTTTTAGAATATGACTGCGGTAAGTCATATTTTTTTATGATTTGTAAAACGACTCTTCTCAGTCATATTTTTCAGTCATATTGAGAGCACCTAGTTATTTTTTGGAAATTCTTATAATCATTTTGTGACTCCAAGTAGTCATTTTTTTATTGATATGTATTTTGAACTATGAATTGAACAAATTATACAACAGTTGTAGGATACCTAAGCATATTTGCAATCATACATTAAAATGATTTAACAATTGAATAAAAGATTTCATGTAGTTAAAAACAAATACATATGATTTTAAAGATATACAAGAAACAATTATATCAGAAAAGGAATACATAAGAAGGAATGTGACTCCTTTCAATGACATTTAAAATCTATTAGTCACAAATACAAAATATGTATATCACAATGAATTATTTGCACAAGTCAATAGAAACTATATTTCTTACAATAATATGAAGTGAGTTGCAAGTAGCCTCCAACGACTTTGTTCCAATTTTGTTGCCTGCATATACACTTAAAGAAATAGGAGGTTAATTTTTAATGAACATACAACAAAGCTCACTCTTCAAAAGTTTACAACAATAGAAAATATGTAATACAAATTTAGGGTAAGAAGAAAAACAATGGTGATGCAAAGAACAAGAAGAACAAAGGCAACAAGTGCTAAAAGATAACAACAAATACAAGTTAAGATGCACAAGAAACAATAAGGAGCAACTACTAAGAGGTAACAAGAAACAACAAAAAAGAGTTAAGATGCAACAAAAAGAAACAAGAAACAAAAAGAGAGAACAAAAAATAAGAAAGAAGAAATAAGAAGAAGAAAGAATTAAGATGCAAGAAAAAAAAACAAGAAGCAAGAGTGAAGATGCAACAAAAGACAAAAACTCTAAGAAGTAAGAGTAACTCAAGATGCAACAAAAGACAACAATTAAGAAGCAAGAGTGAATTCAAGATGCAACAAAACACAACAACTAAGAAACAAGAGTGAACTCAAAATGCAACAAAACACAACAACTAAGAAACAAGAGTGAACTCAAAATGCAACAAAACACAACAACTAAGAAACAAGAGTGAACTCAAAATGCAACAAAACACAACAACTAAGAAACAAGAGTGAACTCAAAATGCAACAAAATACAACAACTAAGAAACAAGAGTGAACTCAAAGAGACAAGAGACAAGAGACAACAAAAGATAAGGAAGAAGAGTAAAAAGAAGTAGTGGCTAGGATTTCAAAATCCTAAAAAGTGGTGGCTAGGGTTTCAAAACCTTTAAAAAGTGGTGATTAGTTTTCAAAATTTTAAACAATGGCTTGTCTATATTTTTTTTGATTGCCCATGTTTTTTTAGGTTGCCCAAAAACAAAAAAATGTTACTACCATGAAAATATGACCAATAATATAACTCAATGTTCTCAAACAAGTTCCCTACCGTTCCCTATGAAATACTTTGGTGTTCCCAACGGACGTATAATATACGCCCGTGAAGTACAAGACCCAAAAACGACTGGCAGTCATATTTTGCAGTCATATTTCTCCCCAAGGTATTGACCTCCAAGAATATAACTGCGAGCAGTCGCCAGTTATCCTCAGTCATATTTTTGCAATCATAAAACACTACCATTGTTGTAGTGAAAAAAACCTTGTGTTTGCAATGAAGAACACCATATCCAGGATAATCATGCATAGTCCACAATAATATTGCCTTCATGATAAATGATTCATAATCATTTTCATTAAAATGGCAGTATTCCACACGCCATTTTAATGGAATATCTTCTACAAAAGAGAATAAGTGTGCCGCAATAGGGTCATACATGTGCCAATTTTATGCCTAGCACATTCAAATCACTCCTAGTTCATGCATTTCCACTCCCCTCGGACAATCTTTCTATTGTTTTCATTCTTTTAGTGGTTTCATTTTGTGCCATTTTATTGGAATACCGCCATTCAGGGTTGCTAGCGTGTGAGCCTGTGAGCCTGTGAGCTTGAGAGCGGGAATTTTTTTTTGTACTATAAACTTGTCGGGACCTATGACCGTGGTTTTTTAGGGTTACAAATTTCAAGATATGTGAAGTTATTAAAATGAAGTTTAACGTACTTGCAAATGTATGTTAAGGATTTTTTTGCCAATTTATATTTAATCATTATTAATAGACATGATAATACATAAAATCCAAATGGAAAATGGAAATGTTCAAAATGTAGCCATAAAACATACAAATCCACTAATAATTCTAAAACCCACACATTATAAATTGGCACAAGGGATATGTCAATCTCAAGAGTGCAATTTGTATGGACTTGGTTGTATAACCCTTAGATGTTGATGCCATCTGCTCGACAAACACAGGAAGGTGAAAATTCTTGACTAAATTGATAAAATGACTTTGTGCCTTCATCATTCCATCTATAAACATCAATTTTATATGATTACAAAAAAATATTAAAAAATGTTAAACATGTAGAACTGAAGACTAGATATAAAATAAAGGAAACAAGAAATTGCTTGTTTACATCTACAATTTTGACTTGTAAGCAATCTTGGGGATGTGCCCTGTTTGTAGTATTCAGATCACAAACACTAATTAAACTTGAATCCATAATTGCCAAGCTTCATGCTCTTCAATTGAAAAACGGCATTCCCAAATTTGTTTTTGTTTTCTTTCCAAATACCAGAAATGGGGGGTCTGATTGGTACCTCCAGAACCCTAGTCGGGTCCGACTTGGGTTTTGAGAGTACCTGGTGGCACCCCCGTTTTTGGTATTCAGGAAAAAAAAAAAAAAAAAAAATTATTTTTTATTTTTTAACCAAAACACAGGGGCTACATGGAACCTTCAAGAACCAAGTCGGGTCCGACTGAGGCTTTTAGAGTACTAAGTGCTACCCCTCATTTTGGTATTTTAACAAATTCAATTTTATTTATATCTTGACCAAAAACATGATGTTATAGTAAAAGGTATATGGGGTGTTTAGGGTGAATACAATGACAGACTACTAGCTTTTTCCATGTCCTCCTACTAATTGTAAACAACAATGCTACATGTTTCATCTTCTTCATCTTCAGTTTAGGGTTTAGTGGGTGAAAAAATGTATGATTGCCTTGTGACTGTGAATCTAGTAAATTTGAGATTTAAGATACATGGGAATTCATTTGAAGAAATGACGTGTACTTACAATTTCTTTCCAAAATTCTGATGTCAGAAACTGATTTTATTCCAGTCAAACAAATATCTCAAAAACTAAAACTTTGAAGTGAGACAAATGAAGACAAAAAAAGTAGCCATAAAACACACAAATCCACTCATAATGAAAATCAACACAAAATACAATAACTCACGAGATATGTCAATCTCGTGAGTCTAGGTAGCAGTAGACTCGGTCGCAGAGTCGTCGTTGGTAGAGGACTCAGAAGTCTCTCTACCCTCAGATGCACTAACATCTACAAACTCTAAAACATTCAAAGCATAATTACGTCTACGCTTCTTTGGCTTAGAAGAACCAAACTCCACGAAAGCCGATGCCAACTGCTCTGCATAAACTGGCAAATCAAAAGACTTGTCTGGACTCAAAAGAAGCCTTCTTTTTTGCCGAGTTCCATCTGCCATCATCAACCTCTGACGGCTACACAAACACAGAGAAGTATATTAAAATTATGAAACATATATGATTTAATAGTTCATACGCATATGAAATAGAAATGTATGAAAACTTACTTACAAGATTTTGTCTTCCGTGCAAATTTGTGAACTACGATGTCCATCGCATCTGGATCTTGAGATGCTGTAGCTTCCTTTGCCGATTCTGTAATCACCACGGCTGGAGTATTTTTTTGCATGGGCAAGAGTATGGCATTGAAAATGTCCTTGTCCTCCTCCAATGCCACAATGTGCCGGCCTGTGCCACGGCAAGCTGTAATTGATGCACCTGTTACAAACAATACACAATTGATTCACTGAATGATTTAGATGTAAAATATAAAACTCATTTAAAATAATGAGATTCAAAACTAACCAGTAGCTGATATGCAGTCCAGAACTACATCTCCTTCAATTGTTGTCCCTTCAATGAGGAACTGGAAAAACCTGGCATCTTTCTCACGAGGCCCACGCCAAGGTACTCGTTCATTCATAAGCATGGTATCCTCTGTAGTATAGTTGATGAGTGTGTCATCTCGTAGAAGATCGACTTTGGCCTTCTTCATGGAATTTGTTTGATGAAAAACAAATTCCAATTTAACTCCCTTGCCGAGGTCTTTCACCAAGAGGGTGACTCCAAATTTCATTGTCTGGTACCATTAAACCAAGAACACATTAGAAATGAATAATATTTTGGATGTTGCAAATAGCTACTGAAATTAAAAAATCATCAAAAGATTATACCGTATTTGAAGGGTCCACAACTAAAGTCAAGTGGACACGGTTGATTCCCAACCACTCTTTCTTCTTCACTGTCGGATACACCTCACACAGCCCAGCAATGACGCCCTTCGCATCCGCGCTCCATGAATGAAACACCACAAAACAACCATCATCTTGCAAATATTTATCTGCAAAATGAAAAGCCTCTTGAATTATGTCGTACTCCTTGTCCACGTTCCATGTAGGCACATGAGAGTTTGGGAAAGACACTCCGGGGACTGGCAAATTCTCGTGGCAATCAAAGAAAATAAGGTCCACTCCTGCCTGTCGCATTACTTTACCACCATACTTCCGAACCTTCCCAGCCGACAACTACAAAATAAAGGTGTGCAAACAAACAAAAATTAACACATTTTCCAATCATGCTGTTTCATAGAAATCATAATATTCAACAACGAAAAAACTAGAGAATTACCTTTTCCAAAAAGTCCATGACTTCTTTGAAGCATGTCTTCCCTTCTTCTTCCTCATTCTCCATTACATCGACGATGGAGACGTTGAGAATCAACTCCTCCGAGTTCACTTCATCATCATTACCAATGACAATTACCTGTGTCCCCTGTGTGACCATCTCTTCAGTGAGCTCTTTCAAAACAGTCTTCCTCTTCATACCACTACGTGATCCGGATTCCATTTGTGATCCCTGATCCACCGTTGAAGACGCAGGAACTTGGCCTGTACCTTCAACCTTCTTCTTGCCCTTACCTTTTGTCTTCCCCTCCTTCTCGGCCTCTTTCTCCTTCTCTGCCAACTTCGCTAAACGTTCTGCTTCCTTCTTCTCCTTGTTGGCCCTAATCTCTTGTTCCTTGCTTTCTTTCTTCTTGTCAGCAATCGTCCTTCGTGAAATGGCCCTTTTCTTTTGTATATCATTGAGATCAGCAAACTCGGGGACTTCCAAGTCAATAACACCAAGACCATCAAAAGACTTTCGGAGCCCCACCTCCGTTGGATGAGTGAATGTCAGTTGGCAATCTAAGTACCACCCTCCACCGTTGAGATTGGCAGTCGTGAAGGTTCAAAGTTGAGTCTGCGTGAACATGCATTCATCTGAACTTCGATCCAGCCATGACGATAGAAACGGGGGTAGATCCCCTCGTGCTAAAGCATTCTTTGCTACAAGCTCAAGCTTCAAGTACCTGCCAAAACAACAAACTCAATCCAACAATAGTTTGAGAATTCATATATTCTTCATATTTTACGATGTTTAATAAATTAAAAAAAAAAAAACGTTCTTATTACTCAACATTGTCACAAATCAAACACAAATAAGGAGCATCACATTTGTAATCTGAAAATTAAAAATATGAAAACATAAAATAAACTCTCATGAAACTAGAAATGGGGGTACTGCAAGCAACTACAAAACCTCAGTCGGACCCGACCAAGGTTTTGGAAATACCTTATAGTACCCCCATTTCCGGGTCATTGTACATTTTTTCATTTCTGGTTTAGGGATATTCAATCAAGTAATGAATTAAGAAATAAAAAAACTTTAAAGACTTACCGGAAAAGAACTCTTCGCACAACTTGCACTAATCCTTCATATGTAGAAAACGAATCAGACTTCTTGAAAGAGTTGGCCCCCTTCAGAAATGGGCCAAAACCTTGCTCCCAAATTTTCCTTCTCCACCCTTCTATGTACTGTACAAGTGACTCCGGTTCGAGTGGAACCTCCATGTTGATTCGGAGGTTGTCCCTACTCACCACGTTGTCAAAGTACTCTTGAGCACCTTCTTCAATCTATAAAACAATAAACTTATTCATGTAAAAATCGTAAACATAATAACAATTCAATTCATATATATGAAGAAAAAAAATTTGGATTCAAAATACACAACAAAGTGTTTTTTAAAACTAATAACAACTTATCCCAGACCACCACACACACTTGTGGAGGAAGGGCAATAATTTTTCTTCCGACACAGGCCGCAATGGAAATTTACGAGCTTCACGAGATGGATTGGACGAGTTCCACCACTTCATGTACTTCAATTTCTGGGCAGGTGTTGTATTGCATGTTGCAATCATTTGTAACTTCTCGAGTGTCATCTCTTGAACCTCATTCATGGTCCAATGCTTCTCCACCTGAAGAAATCCATTTTATGTTAAAAAAATTACATTACAAAGTAGTCAATTAAAATCTTAAAACATCTTCATTCACAGAAATATATACCTCTTGTAGGAATTCCGGACCGAGAGCCGGGTTTGCCACAGCTAGCAACTTTACCATCTTGATGTACAACTTTGATGACTTCTCTCTTGCACCAACCCTCATGGCATTTGCGATTCCTTGATCGGTTTTCTCGTCCAGTGGTGTAAGGTCATTGTATTTTCAGGCAGCAAGATCTGCCGCTTGAGAAATCTCGTGCTACAAAATTCCACAAAATCTCAATAAAAACGTTCATAAAAATATACAATAACTTAATAAACCGTAGAAGTATGTAAATGTTTTCAGATATAAATTATATAACTCACCCTAAAGTTGAAAGCTGTGAAAACTTCGGTAGGCATAGAGTACCAAGACTTCCTTCCAATTTGAACACTACAACGCTTCCTTTCTGAAGGTCTTAGCATCTCCATGAACTTCTCCAACGGTAGAAGCCTGTACTTTTGTACACGATAAAGTGTATGCACTAGATTGGTCTTCACGTGAGAATCCTCCGTCGACCTGAAACCGAGCCAAACAATTTATTATTGGAAAGTAATATTAAAATGCATTTTGCATACTTAAAAATGTGAAAAATAAATTAGAAATTCACGTCAAAAGTAATGGAATAACTTACTTGTTAATGTCATGCATCACCTGCATGACCAACTCAATTCTTCCTTTAGTTTTAAGAATGATGCAATCCACGGAGATGTGCCAATTTGGGTCAGTAGGGTAGCGTCTATTAATGTGACTCATCCAGGAAATCCGACGGTGATTTCTGTCGCACACAAAGAACTTTAAGTTCTTCATGAATTTCAGTTCTGGCTTTGATTCTACAAACATGTTGAAATCATCGTTTGCTTGCTTCCAAAACGGATCCCACTTGTTCACCTCATCCACAGTGAAATGTGAACTTTCTCCAGCCTCATTTGTTGTAGAGACATAGAACATCGCAGCCCCTTCACGGTAACCATGAACAAACTCTTGTTCAAGTTTTATCAAGTCCGAAGAGAGTGTTGGCCTAACCATGGACATTGGCACAAGCCTGCAAAGCGGAATTCGTAGACGTGAGTGCTTCTCTGGCTTTATTCTCAAACTAGAAATGGTTGCAACGGAGTCCACCTTCTGCAACCGCCGAAGCTCATCTTCCAGCAATTCTCTCTCTTCCTCAACATCGTCAATGTCTTCCATTTGAAAATTTTCTTCCACTTCACCTTCAATCTCGGGTTGTTGTGTCTCATTGTCTCCCAGTGTATCCTGGTGTTGTTCCTCTTGTAACAAAAGTATCGGAGATTCCTCAATCTGCAAGTACATTTTCAGTTGTCAAACATCGTTGAACAATTATATGAAATATAACAAAATACAATAAATCAGAAGTTCTGCTAAGATTAACACATGTTCAATTTCAAGAGATAATAAATTTGGGCACGAAATGAGTTTGGGCAAGAAATCATTCATATTAAAAATAATATATCATACAAAAATATGACTACTATTTCCAATATGTAACTCCAATCTATTGTTGTGTAAAGATTTCATTTACATTCAATCTATGTAGATACTAACGTCTAAATCTTCACATTGGTGTAGGATCACCACCCCGTTATTGCGTAATGGTCGAAGACAAGAACATTGACATGATTTGGGACCCCATGGACTTGAAATCGATCCTGAAGACTCGGACTCAGAGGTGCACTCGGTCTTTGAGCTGTACTCTGTCTCTGAGCTTTCATCAGAGAAAACCGGCATCCTCCGCTTCCTTTTCTTGGAAACACTAGTACGACTATGCATGGGCACCTCTAAACGATCGGCAGCACGATCACACGCATCCAAAATATCTCCCAAACTTACCAGATCTGTCTCTTCTGGTGCTTGGGATTCATTGCACACTTCTACACTTCCAGTTCTTGGAGTCTGAGGCACCAATTCTTCAGCCACTTCAATCTCCACAACTGTAGTGGGAACAACCGAGGAAGAAGCTTGGTGAATAGAAACATTTGTGCATTCCATCTGTGCATGACAACATGTACACATTATTACCATAGATACTACATTCTAATGTAATATTTAAAACACGACTTTCAAAACAACTTTACATTTAGCCTACTTCTTACACTATACTTTATTAAAATAAACAAATAGAACTAAAAAATAAATTAATATTTTATAGATATATTTAAATGGATAATTCAAGAACATATTGAAGCATGCATACTTTACAAGGAAAACAAAAATTCAAACAATATGAGTTATCATCAATTCAATAAAATTCTATAGTAAAACTATGAATGTAAATAATACAATATGAAAAGTAACCACCCATAGTCAATAAATAAAGAGGGACATGTCATTGCCAATAAAGTGAATAAACACTAAAAACCATCATTTTCATCCATATAATCTAACAAACTATAACTGGTAAATCTGTAAACCGAAATTAGGGGTACCGCAAGGTACCCCTAATTTCGGTACGCAGAAGAATAATTTGTACGGATGAAAACTGACACACAAAAGAGACAACTTTTTTGTGCGATAAATGAAAGCCCGCCGCAGGCGCCTGCAAGGGAAAAGAGCAATTTTTGCCGCTTAGAGAAGGCGCCACATCTTATTTCATCATTTTCAGTAATTTTGAGACCGGAAGTTGGGGTACCTTGTGGTACCCCAACTTCCGGTCTCCCCCGCGACGAAGAGGAGTAATACTTAAAAAAAAAATTTAACCTGCTGTACATACCTGCGGACCTCTGGAGTTTATGCTGCGCCTACACCTTCACCATAACTGTCCATCTACGACGACATTCATTTTTTAGCTTCTTCAACAAATATGAAAGCTTCCGCATCTAATAGTGCGGCAAAATCCACGAGACTAGTTTAAGGTCAGACAACGCACAGAAGTCTCATAATATTAATCGATGGAGACTAGTTTGGGGTCAGACTACTTGTAGAAGTCTTAAATTTTTAATCGATGAGATCAGACGTTCAGACTACGGAAGACAGATATCATTGTGCTTCTTAATCAATACGACTAGATATAGTATGAAGATCTCATTCTCGGAATTTCAGTAAAATTAAGGAAATTTCTCTAATTATGAGGTCTAAAAGGCCGGAAGTTGGGGTACCTAGTGGTACCCCAACTTTCGGTCTCACCCACGACGAAAAGGAGTCATTAAAAACAAGCAAACTTTGAAACTGCAGTCGATACCAGCGAGATCAGCATGTTGTTTCTCAAATCGTGACTTGGTTTCCACATCATCCAGTCCGTTGCCAACAAATGGCGATGACCTCATTGGATAAACAGCAGTATCATTTCTGGAGCTACAAGCTGGTTGGTACCAAGCTCACTTGGTCGATGACATCCACAACAAGCGACTCACTGCTCAATGCCTCAATGTGAGTTCCTGGAAGTACTTTCAATAAATTAAGGGACAGGTTGATTTTAATTGGCATTTAAATGTCATCAATAAAGAAAATGATGATTAAAGTGGGGGTACCGCAAGGTACCCCAAAAACCACAGTCGGGTCTGACTGGGGTTTTGGGGGTACCTTCCGGTACCCAAACTTACAGTCCTCACCTGCCAAAGTTCACACGTTTCTGTGAGACTGCCTTAAGGAACAATCAACACCAGCAAACAAGATAGCTGAAGGAACGATCAGCGCCTGAAAAAAATCATCGCCATCAACGACCGTCGGGCGCAACCCATTTTTAGTGATCATCGCCAGCCACCAATCCAGACCCAGTCGTCGGAAGGCAGGCTGGCAAGCATGCAGACAGATGCTTCCAGACCCAATCGTCGGAAGGCAGGCTGGCAGGCATGCAGACGGATGCGGGGAGGCAACCACTCAATTCACAGAACTGTAAACCGAACTGAACTATACATTTACCAAAACATTTTGAACTTGTAAATTAATCTACTAACATATTGTTCATCACAGGTTATACTAGATTTCGGAAAAGAGTTTCCGCACCAGGACGGAGGGACGTCCGACTTCGAGCCTCTTCACCAATCAGACATTTTCTTTTCATTCAATATTCGAAAACTAATTAGTTTTATTGTTGACGATTTCTACGAGGTTCGGAAGTTCAGGCTTGGCCTGCTGCTTCATTCTCCTGTCCGTCTTTGAATATTTTTTAAAAAACAAAACAGACAGTGACGACGAGCTATACAGGATGGGACTATGGGAGCTTCGACGACATTTTCTGCAGGACAAGCTGCTTTTGAATCGAACAACAGAACTAGCTACTTCGGAATTGAACAGCAGGAGTACGAGTAGGAGACTAGTTCGGGGGAAAATATGAAATCTTAGTCGGGATCAGAAACATCTACAGTACAGAAAAAGAGATCGGTGCATCCATGGAAAAATGTTGGGTGATGAGATCCACAAGCAACTTCAACTGACCAGATCATCTCCAGAACCAGAATCGACAACAGTCCACGACGTTGTGCAAGTTAGTACTTCAGAAATCTGACGTTGGAGCTTCGGCAGCCGCTCCGGAAAGACATACATGAAGATCACAGCGAGCATCTTCAGATTCACCAACGACGACATGAGTGCACATCTCAGGAACTTAAAATGGACGACATCTCTGTGAGCATTTCGGTGAGGTAAGTGATCCTAACTGTGCATAACCCCTTGTTTTTGTAGCAATGGAACCTATACTTAAGCATATTAGAAACAAATGTAGGAAATTAAAAAAAAAAATTCATACCTCAGTTGGAATGTGCGCAGGATCTGCATTTGCCGATTCCTCTTCCGCTGAAGACCTTTCTCCTTCCTTGGAACGCGACCTTGTGTTTCTCATGGTGCCGACCCTCACCAAAACTGCCTGGCTTGCTTGGCGCTGCAAAGATACAAATAGAGATGGTTGTATATGTTAGACTAGATCTTATATTTGAAACATGTAGCACGTCCCCATGATGTAGATGATGTGAAGAATCTGAACGTGTGGTTCACCGGAAAGCAAAGGCTCGGCGGCCGCTGCATGAGCTTCAGTCTCAGAAAGGAAATTCTCCCGCAATGACTGCTAGTTCTTGATTTAGATTTCTTTTTTTTGTAAAGCTACTTTGAAAGATTATTCTCCCCGTTTTAGTTGTGAGTCCCCACTAACATTCTTCGTACATGCTAAACACGACCGGAAGTACTGAGCTGTCCTCACTACAGCCATTCGGCTAGACTCGTCTATAATTAACAGTAAACACTATAAATGGAGTAAGCAAAATAATATCTTCGGATTTTACAAAGAGAAAATGGTCAATTTCAACGAATTTAGTAAAAAAAAAGGATAAACTTAAGTTTCGAAGAATATTTTGGAATCTGCATACAAATGAAAAATGAAGATATTAATTTTTTAATTAAATCCTTACGGTTAAATCAACTAAAACTATCACTAATTATTTCCTATGAATTTTTAAAAAAATATATCAAAATTCCTTCTCAATTGAATTACAATAAAAATATTATCATTTTGTGAATAAAACTTGTTTTCTTGATTTAAAGGAATGTTATCTTCATGTTCTAATTTTTTAATTTTTTTAACCTTTACATGTTTCACCTAATTTTTACAAATTTAGTTTTGATCTAAAGTGAACGCAAATTGACCACTTGACATATATCCATATTTTTTAATTTAAAAATATATATATTCTAGTAACACCAAATCCAGCCGATGATTAAGACAACAACTAAATGAAGTATCACCAAAAATTAGGATGACTTTCATCCAAGCAGGAATGAGACACAATCACAGATCTCAATGTGTCGAACATCTAGAAAATCATTAGACGTCGAAGCGCTATTGGGTAAAGTACTAGTCACACAAAGAGTTTTGTTAAAACTGTAATTCAATTATTCTAAATAATCATTGACTTCAATACTATATCATATACAACATTTTTGGGAAAGAGTAACTATTCACTGAAATACTTTGATCATCCAATGAAATAGATTTACCATTATTTGAAATATATTGACCATTTTATTAATATTATCAAAATTATATAACAATTTCCGAAATTGTTATTTTATAGAGAATGCTCATGATATTATATTATTTATCAACCTAAAAGGCTTTTAGACAAGTACAAATGAATCCATGTCATCCATCACAAATGTATGTGTTACAAATGAAAGGAACTTGCTAAGATGTAATGGACAGGACATGATGATTGTTGACAACATGATAGCTATCATAGATTATTTTTCCCATTTTACATATATTTAGTATTAAATATTGTACCCTCTTCATTATACAGAGTTCACATGTAACTAATGTTCATATGCTCCTATGATGCTACTACAATGAAACATGCAGTTCAACTGATTGTATAAGGAAGAATTCAGTTTCGGTAAATAACAATCATAAAAATTCATTGGTAATTGAATAATGGAAAAGGAATTTGAATGTGCTTACTTGCAGTACAGACTCATCTCTTGAAGTGTAGTGTACAGTACTAGTGTCCTCCGACATCGCTTGTTATGAGTCCAAGCTCTGCACTTCCACATTCTCTTCAACACCGCTCCCTCCAGCTTCAAAACGAAGGACTTTCTTCAAGTTTCCTGGAGTTGCTTGAGCTATCTTAGACGCTACTCTCTTAGGGCGATTCATTCTAGATATCCTAAGCGTTTTCGGAGATGAGAAATACAAAGAACTACGCCTCTTGCGTTTGCTTTTCAACTTCGGGATAACAAATGTATCACTATGACTATCTATGGGCATAAACTCATACATGAAAGGAATGGACGTAAAAGCCTCTCAAAAGCAAACGTTGTTTCAAAAAACAAGAACAGGAATGTTCCTTCAGTGGAGAAGTAGAGAGTACTTATACTCAGAAGCACAGTAGTGGCATCCCCTCATTTATTACATTCCTCTGACACGCCGCCCTGAGAATTTAAAAGTCATAACACTTTTAGGCGCCGCCTTAAGAATGTAGAAGTAATTATAGCTAACATTTCATTTAATGAGCTATCCTCCCACTTGGCAATGTAAACTTAACTTTCACAGTAAGCTTTCCTAGATTGTTGTTGAAAAGTGGAGGCATCTTTCATAATAAGTATGACTATGTCAGATCAATTGATGGCATGCACTATAAAGGTCCTTGCCAGAGCCACCCAAACGCTCTGAAGATGACCTTTAAAAATCGCGGTACTAAAGTTGGATTGTGGCTACTTTAGACATGATCTATGTATCCATTTATGGAAAATAAATGCTAATCCAACTACTACATGTCCCTTGGTGGAAGGTAAATGCTAGAGCCGCCTAAATGCATTGAATGTTATGCTTTATAATAGTGTTAGGGGATTAAATTTTTGGTGGCTTCTTTGGTAGCTCCACTTACACGTAGTGCATGACATAGAATCCACTATTCATGGAAATGATGTGGTCTATTTTGAATGGATGTATATGCATACATGATGTAGTACTTAACTAAGTTCAGTCATTCCCCCACTTCAGTCTAAGTATCGTCTTATTGAGTTTTATGTTCTACACGAGTGTATTTCATCATCATGGCTTGTGTTAGAGTAGATGGTCATACGATTCCACTTGTGTTTCCAGTTGAGGAGGGAGGATTTGCTAGAGTACTAAGTCATTTGCTTCATGTAAGGTTCAGATTTGTTGAGTCTTCCATCTATGTTGAAGAAGAGAAGAAGTCGGAATCCGGTGAACACCAAGAGTCTGTTCTTGTTGTGAAGTCCGTAGAAGAGGGAGGCCATTGTTGGTACCTTGCTTCTGGAAACTATAGAGCTTATGGTCTTCCTCTTTCCATGATAGCCGCATCAACTGAGATTGTAAGTCGACAATCTGATAATTCGACAGTTGATATGCCATATGTGAACCATGCAGCTCTGCTTAGTCCTCCTCATCCAGTTTTGCCCATCCCTTCTCCAACTATAAGTCTTCGTGCGGTCAAGATTGAGCAATTACACCCCGTCATTGAGTTGTCTAGCGAATCGGAAGGAGAGTCACCTGATCTTACTCTACAAAAGAAACCACGTTGTTTAGAAAAGGATCCAAACGAAAAGCATGTTGTTCATTCGTTTTCTGGCACCCCATCAATTAGTCCTGCAACATCGTTACTGTCCCGTCCTCCATTGTATCCAAGTCCAGTTGATAGAGTAAGTATAATGGATTCTTTGAGAAGACTAAGCGGCATGCATCGGTCTAGAAACGAATTGTCAACAATGGATTTGAATGCCATTAGCCACCATCAAGTGCAATTCCTTCCACCAGTGTTCAACGGAGATGTCATCTTCGAATTGCCTCCATGTCGGGTGTCTTCGTCTTCATCAGCAGCAAGGAATTTGGAAGGGATGGATAAACGTTATGACGGGCATCCATGGTGCAAGGTATTGACCACGAACATTCACAACTCTAACAACCTGAAGTTCCGTAAATCATATTGCGCTGGTCATCTTGCTTGTATGAATCCAGAGTGTGATTACTTGAAGAGGGCTTCTAAACGCAATGAAACAGAGTGGACTGGTTACACGACCTTCCCATTTGCAGAAGGGGACAGTGCTCCTAAAGATTGTATGTTAGTTTGCAAGCTCTGCAAATTGACACCTACGTGCTTGCACACATGTGATGCTAGAATGTACTACTGTTATAGTGAGAATCCAAAAATGAGTAGGGCTGCTATTCATATTGGAGATCATTCACACCCAGTAGCAAAAGGCATGTATAGAGATTCTACAGACAAGATTTGTGGACTCATAGCCGAGCAAGTGGCAAAAACACCAACTGCAACAAATTCTGCAATTGCTCTGTCTGCTAGCAAAGATTTCTTGACAACGTATTTGTTTCACAACGGTGAAGGACAAAAAGAGATGTTGAGAGGACATGAACTAGAAGAGGTTATGGATAGGTTTGAATATTTGAATAGTCCGAACATCCGCAATGTGATATCTTCCTTTCGCTCTAACAACCGTGGCGGCGTCATCGACAACATTATGATCATGAAGAAAGAGTCAAAATTCGAGTTCATTCATGAGAGCGTCTTCCCTGGCCAAGGGAAGGAGAAGGTGTACATTTTCAAGATGCTCACCGAAGGACCTGGAAGTGGAGTGGACCTAGTGAAGCGCATGCAACCCGGAGGGAATCTGCAGAATGCGTGGATGATGTTTGACCATGATGTGAAGCATGTGAAGGAGTGGACCACAATGGCTTGCCACGTGTACGATTCCGATTACAAGAAAGTAATGACAATTGCAACATGCGATATGCAATCAGAAGATACTGAGGTACAATTGCTTTTTTGGAAATGCTTGAATGCAGTCATGTCACGACACGGAGTAGAACACCCGAACTTCAAGGCACGGGGGGTATAGTCATTGGGCGGATTAGCAAACTATGAGCAAAAAAATGATAGGGTATTTTTTATTCATTTGGGCTAAAAATTATAAAAGAGTTTAGAGTACTATAGGGTATAGAATATGGCATTGGATGTCTTTAAAGTACTATAGGGTATGGAATAATAGGCCCCATTAGAAAATGCAGTAGTACTAAAATAGCCCCCTTTATATTAAATTCGTTGGCCAAATGTCTGAAATTGCTTATTGTACTATAGGAAATATACTTCTTAGTTCATGTAAGACTCTCGAATTCCTACAGTGACTTAACTACTCTTACAACTAAGTGTTATACATTGTACATGGATACATAATTTAGGGTCTGACTACTGTAAGTTAATACGGAGTATGATTTAATATTATAGAATACAAGATTGTGCAGATCTCGTTTATGGTACTCAGTGATGGTTTACTGCGCTTAGGGGTCAGTTCAATCTGGCTCAACTCGGCTTAGGGGTCAATTCACTTGAAGCTGACCGTTGCGTCTGAGTTTGCAAGGAAGAGGTTTAGGGTTTGTTCAATTGGTCGGGACTGGGTGCAATCTCCCGATGTGTGCAAGAATCCGACCATGGCGTGTACAAGGACCTGAGTTTGCTGTCGACGAGGTGGAGGGTTTGTGCAATCAATTTGCTTTGGACGAGGTGGAGGGTTTGTGCAAGGACCTCAGTTTGCTGGATACGGGGTATACGGTTTGTGCGCCTGTTCAGTTTCGGGTGTCCCACAGCAGCCCTCGTTACGGTTTGGGGCGGATCTGTGTTGTGCGTGTAGGGTTTACGGTTTGTGCAATCAATTTTGTTGTTTGGCTACGGTTTGTGCAATCAATTTTGTTGTTTGGCTACGGTTGGTTCGTTGGGAGCATCCCCAAGCAGCCCTCGTTACGTTTTGTTGCAAATCCGTCACGGTTTGGTGCAGATCTGTGTTTTGGTTGTAGGCTTCACGACTTCAGGGTTTGGGGAATTGTTTTTTCTGTGTCTTTTTCTTGCATGACAGCGTCACATGGTGCCTGGGGTCGCTGCGATCATCTTGGCACCTGCTGCTTTGAGGTATTGCTAGTCTCTGAATTGGGCAACGTAGGGTTTTGTATTGCGGTTGTCTTGTGGTCTTCAGGCTCTTGTTAATTTGTGGTTTACCTTTCAGGGTTTAGGGTGCGTTGCTCTTGCGTTCTGGATCCAGATGTGCTGCGTGGTGTAATGACAGATTCGATTTGTTGAACGCAGGGTTTAGGGGCGTGGATGATGGCGCTCAATTACAAGATCAGACTGTACTCTATGGAGGATGATGTGGGGCGGCCGGAGCTACTCAGTCCGTTTTTTTGCAACTCCAGCGATACTTATGCGGATTTGCGCACGCGCTTGGAGAACGGGGAATGCGTGGAGTGGCCTTTCCTTTTTTGGGACTTAGATGATGCATGCCGAATACCAAAGCGGTTCGAGGCCATGAACCCGGTTAAAGAACGCGTTTATGTAATTCCGTCGGTGGAGGGCGACGCCGGACGTCGCAAGTGGTGTCGTGTTGGGGACCAGGCCGACACGAGGAGCAGCGACTTGGCAGCGGAGCAGCCAGGGCAACTTACGGGTTTGGGAGGTGTCCAACCGTGTGGCACGGATGTCTTGCACACCGGTGCTGCACGGACATTGGAGGAGGCAGGAGCTGCCGGTTTAAGGCATCCCACTACGCACGCTCTATATAATGTCCTAGACTTTGCTCAAACTAACTTCGAGAATGATATGGAGCGCAACTATATTATGAGGGTGGTTTGTAAGACCAACCTCTCACCAGATGTCCGAGTTTGTCGTTGCTGCCTTCGAATGTCTAGTCTCCATTGGCTGTACTTATTATGATAAACTTGCCCCATACATGCAAGAACTATTTTCTCACTTCGAAAGCAGTGCAGGAAGATGAAGAGCCAGTTGCACTTCCAGCGATCGAGTTTTGGAGCTCTATTTGCAATGAGGAGATTGAGATTCAGGAAGACTACCAAGGTGATTTCTCTGGACCTGTAAATTTTTGAAACTCGCTTGTGAACCGTGATCATATCGGTGAAATTTTTAGGGGTTGCTTATTAGCACTTGGCTGTGAAGTCCCCTAATACTAATTGTCTTCGATTCAGAGGTGCCTTACTTTCACTTCATGAAACAGGCGTTGCCTGCCCTCGTTCCGATGTTGCTGGAAACGTTGACGAAGTAGGAGGAAGATCAAGATCTAGACGAAGGGGCTTGGAATTTGTCTATGGCTGGTGGGACTTGTCTGGGCTTGGTGGCTCGTGTTGTTGGAGATGACGTTGTGCCTCTTGTCACGCCCTTCGTTCAGGAGAACATTTCAAAGGGTGACTGGATATTTCGAGAGGCTGCTACCTACGCTTTTGGATCCATTTTGGAGGGACCTTCGCTGGACAAGCTAAGTACTCGCCGAGAAGAACTACGTCCAAGCTGGAGCGGTACTTGGAAATGTTTCGCCGGACTTTGAAGAGTATCAGGTATGTACACATTATTTTATTTACAACCTGTCGCCATGCTGGAACTTGGAATGCATTTCGTTTTAGCATAGTTGGTGTACATTTCCATTGATGCAAGTGTGTTTGTTGCAATGCAGGTGCAGGGGATTTTGAGCACCGGTTACAGTAGTGTAGGTTAGCCTTAGTTTTGTTCATGGACCCATAATGTGCAAATTCTGGTCCTATTCACTGTGTTTGTAAACACAATGAGAACATTGTTTTTCTTAACTTCTATTATGTTCATGGATACATAATATGCTAACTTTGGTCCCATTCACTGTGTTTGTAAACACAATGAGCATTATTTTTCTTACTCCATCATTGTGTACGAAAACTATGTTTGATTTGTGTCCTAATACAGCTCCCACAGAAGACTGAATCTTTTGAGATATCAAGTAAAGGGTGACACCAAAGTTTTTTTTGGAGTAAAAGCTTTCTTCTGTCAAATTTCGTTGTAACTTAAATTGTCGTTGGCCTGAAATTTTCTCAACATTTTTTGGGTCCATGCTGCATTATATATGTCGAGAACATTCCCTAAACCAAACCACCCCATTCAATTTTGGGCCAAAATTATAGTAGAATAATTTTTCAATCTAATTTACCATATCATTTATTCATAGAAAATTGGAATTGTAAGTAATGCAAGCCCCTTCTCTATTAACCCAAATTAGAAAATTACATAATTGTAGCATGTGAAAAAAAAAAAAAAAAAAGTAATAGCCCCCTATAAAATAGTGGTTGGTCGCTCATATATCCTTATTTTTTTAAGGCACAGTACCCCCCGTGCTTCAAGGGGTTCATGGCAGATAGCGCTATGGCTAATTGGAATGCGGTTCGTATCATTTATGGTAGTGGTTTTGCAAATCAAAATATGAAAAATCGCGAGAGGACTTGCTTGTTGCATTGGAGTAATTCACTTCAGAAGCACACACAAAAGTACATCAAGGAAGCATTCCAACAACAACACAATGTACTGTGTAAACAATACAAAGATGCAAAGAGTATAGGGGACGCAGAAACAAAGTATCTTGCAATTCGGTCATGGTGGTTATCATCTGGAGCTACAACTGAAGATGCACTTCAGCACTTAGACCATTGGCTTGCCTTTTGGCATTTCCGGTATAGGCAATGGGGAGGCTTCATGCAAATGGTAAGCTCAATTCCCATTTGAGAGTTAGTATGTTTTGTGACATTCGGAAAATTGTGTTTGAATTTTATCTGAATTTTTTTGGTTGCAATTCTGGGTGAAGAGGAAGAAGTTCAAAGAACCCTAAACTTCTTTTTTTTTTTTTTTCTAACAAAACCGGAAATGGGGGTACTGTGAGGCAACCCAGAAACCTCAGTCGGACCCGACTAAGGTTTTCGGGTCCCCACTCAATACCCCCATTTTTGGTTTATGTTAAAGGAAAAAAATATAAATATGGCCATTTGAAATGGTTTGGATGTTTGAACGTGGAGTTGGATTTTCTTGTAATGGTTGTTTTAGAATGTTAAATATAAGATGATCTTCAAATTCTATAGAATCATCTTAACTTCATGTAAGCCTTTCATTGCATTTTGTTCTGTAATAGTTAAACTGCAGTGGACTGTATTATGTTTTATTGAATGTCAGACCTTTAATGTATATTATGTTGCATTTCTAGGGTTTGAGTTTGGAAGAGATGGCGGACATGCCTTCGTGCAACTTATCGGAAACCGTTCATAACAAGTGGCTTCAAATGTCTGGGAACCGAGGAAACAATTTATTTGACACAACTTGCGATGACAGCATCCGTGCATGGATGCAAATGACAAACTATCGTGCTTACTTGAAGGGACATGCATCTGGATGTGGTCCATCAAAAGGAGAGTTGAAGTTGAGAGCTGCAAGACGTAGTGGAGATCCTAAGAAAATAGCAGAGGCATTGAACACATTACCGGGATCAAAAGATGTTGGAACTCGTATACCCCATTTGGAAGGAGAAGAAGTATTTGGAAGCACGAAGAGGAAGTTGGACGTACCTATTGGCAATGCAGGAGATTCACATAGACCTGATAAATTGAATTTTTCACAACCTCGTGTCAGAACGTGGTCCACAACAGCATTTGTTGACTCCTCTGGGGACAGCAGTAAACAACCTGAAGGCAACACTTCTTCACATGTGACCGTTGCTTTTGAAAGTGATTGTGACACTTCAAAGTGGCATATTGCAAGGATCAGTCAGAAATCGAACGCAAAATGTTATGCTCAACAACGGGGGTTGAATATAAGGTGCACAGCAAGAATTTCGAAAGGTCGGAAGGGGACACCTGCTCCCACCTATCGCGGAAAAAAAAAAGATTACGGCACTAAGCGTGAGGTGCTAGCAGATTTCTGGTTTTGTGCAGATGACATTGAACGATGTGTCAAAGGAAATAAGCGCAAGTGGGTAATAGATTGGCCTGAGGTACCAGAGGAATGGCCTGTTTTAACTGGAACAAACCTAAGTTGAGAGGAGACATTATTACTGCAGCATGCTGGCTTTCGACTTCAAGAGCGGCCTATTTTATCTCCTCGTCGACTCTTCAATATATCCAACATATTCAAGAGTGTTTTATATGATCAGCCACCTCCAAGTGATGGTCATATGTATCCAACGGTTCGAAATAATCGAACAATACGGCGAATCACAAATGCACCAACTATAGAACATCGGAACAAGTGGGAGAATGCTGGAAATGTTAAAGGAGAAATACTTGGTGTAACATTGTTGCCATTTCCGGGGCTAGGTGCAATTGTGTCATTGGAGACCGGGGCAAAGCATAACCGAAATGTGTACCGAATTACAGTGGGTATGTATCCGTCGTACACTTGCCCAGACTTTATTAGCATGGCGGTTTCATCTATTGGCGGTCGCCAACAGTACGTGAATTGCAAACACTTGTACTACTTGTTCCGCTACTTTTGCAAGATGAACATGGATGAGGACAAATTCATTCATGCACCAAGTTATAGCTTCAATGAATTGAAGCATCTTCTAGTTAAAGCAGGGATCATTACAATTCCAGAGTAATCGTGTCCACATAGTTATGTATACTTCATTTGGTACAAATGAAATGACATTTAGTACCATTCAGTAATCATTTGACGTGGATGTATTTCAAGAAATGTATGCATTCTTGGAATATATGAGTGTCCGTCATTAGTGAATTCTTTTAGAGAATGAAGTTAAGAATGGCTAAGCCCTAAACCCTAAACCCTAAATGTAACAGTGGACCTATGAATGTTATATTCATTAATGTTCAGCGGCCAGTACTTTTGATTTCTATGTAAGTTCATTATGATCCTTTTTTATTTCTTTTTTTGGTTTTCATTTATATATTTATTTTTAAATTATTTTGTTTTTTCCAATTTCCTACTCTTTTCATTGTTTATTATTTTTTTTTTATCACACTCTATTTTTTTTTTTCTGGGGGGGATTGGGTTAATAATCCCTAAACCATTTCCTAAACCCTTACTCATTATATATTTATCTTTTTTTTTTCCACATTGGTTTACACATTATTTCCATTTGGGGGGGGGACAAGCCTTTGTACATTTCTATATTTTTTTCCCAAATACAGGCCTTTCTTTAAAGGTGGAGCATATTTTTGAAAGGTCAGTGAGCCTTCAATGTAGTGTCCTCAGTTAAAATCCCGTGAGGCTATAAAGTATACTAATGACCAAATTCTCTATATTGGGTTTAGAGTGATTGATCATATACACTAGCAATAGTAGAGGCTAGGATATATGTACCGACCTCAATTTTTATAAGTAAATTTGCTTAATATATTATAGTATATTTATAAGAGAAATTGAAAGTGGGTACCTATTCAAATTGTAGTGGGACAACTGAATTGTTCAACTAAAAACAAAGGTTTAAATATTTTACGCAGAGTATGGAAATTCTGAATTTAGGTACAAATATTCTATAAATCCATGGTAATAGGGAGAGCGGTTATGGGTCCTAAAATTTACTAAAAATAGAAAGTTTTTTTGAACTTCAAATTTTTTTTATAAAAAATTTATTATTTTTGTAAAAATGTTGATTTAATTTTTTTTAAGGCTCCAAGCTCACAAGCTTCACGCTCGCAGCTCACAAGCTCCCCGCTCCAAGCTCGCACGCTAGTGTCGTTGTACCGCCATTTTAACGAAATTGACCATTTCTTTACTATTTGCATCGAAAGATTTTTCACCAGTGGTCCATAATTGATTTAATTCATCAACAATGGGGGCCAAATATACGTTCATGCCTTTTACTTTTCTTTTTTCTACACAATGAAATTCATAGTTTAGCATACTATTTTTTTGAATGATTGAATACATAATATGAAATATGACAACAACATTTTAAAAAAGTAGGTGCCTAAACTCACTTGGAATAATTGCAGCAAGTATCAAAAACGAATCTTTAATGGCAAGCCAAGGTGGGAAATTGTAGCATGTAAGTACAATGGGCCATATTAATAGAATAGGCACTTGAATTGTAGCCAAAAGGATTCACTCCATCCATGGCCATTCCTAGAAAAACACTTCTCAAATTTTTAAAGAATTCCCATCGCCTAAGAGCAAATTTCCATGCAGGTGAATCAGTTGGCCCTTACATGGTGTTGTCTTCACTTCTATAGTCGTGGTGCCAAGTCATGAGCTTCGAAATGCTTGGGCAATGTAACATAGATTGTAGCCTGTGGGTGGTTAATTACCCACCCTTGGTAAATAAACAGACAAAACTAGGTTCTAGGATTTTACGTGAATTCTATCCTAACGGGTGACTAAGTGTAGGTCTATTGTGCCTTCCAAGCAATGGATCTTTTTTCTAACGTTCCTAATTTCCCCTGGTGACAATGGAGTTGCCCCGATTGGCGAGGAGATAGCTCGGGCTGACCGCCCCCTAATGGTAACCTACGCGAACTACCACCAAATCTACTCTAAGCTATGGAAAATTAAGGCTAGATGGCCCTTCTAACTACCGAGAAGGAATTTCTATGTTCCTTCCATGGTTTTCTATGTTAGTTTGATTTTTCCTTATTAACACTGAATTCCTACGTTAATTCGTTCTTCCTAAAGGATTTATCTTTTTACTTAGATTTTTACTACCCTAATGGACTTGCTTAACTCTTGCCTACCTACTTTCTAATACTTCTAATTCATCTTCGCGCTTTTAAAAATTTCACAAAAATTGTATTTAACAAATATTGCACTTAAAATTACCTATCTAAAAGTGGAAAATGACTTGAAATCATGCCTCAAAGCCTTAAAGGTTAATTAATTATTTGGCATCAATGTGCCAAACTTGCCCTATTGCTATAGTATAAGAACGTTCCAAATCTTCCAAAATATTATGAATATACTAAGTAGAGTCCAAATTTTTTAGAAGATTCTTAAAGGTTCCAAATTTTTTTTTAAGGATTCTTAAGAAAATCCAAAAAAATCCAAAAGACTCTCAATTTCCTAAAATTCTATTGATTTGATCATTGCACTATTCAAATCAACAAAAAGTAGCAACCATTCTGTTGGCTTTTACAAAATGTTCAAAAATCAATTCAAACGGTCATTACATTGCCAAATAACAAAAATTAGTTGATTTTTTGTTGATTTGGTCATGGTTCTCTTATAATGTTCCAACTCTAAGTTCCAAGTTTTTTTTGTCTATAACTTTTGCTCTTGGAACTCCACCCAACACTCATGTTGTTAGTTGTTGCCATTTCCATTGCTATTATTGTTGTACAAAGTATATTTAGCCATTGCTTTTATTTCCATCTCCATTAGTTCATTGCTATTGCTACTAGCTCTTGTTGGTCCCATCGTTGTGTTTGCCACCAAAGTCATACTTCTTTGTAGAAAACTTGCCTTTTTTTTGGATGTTAACAATGAACAAGCATGTTTTTCAAAACATGAGCATAAAAATGGGATAGTAGTCATGGAAGGCAAAATTGGTTTCAGAAAATGTTTGGATGTCTTTAGGAGAATGAATTGGTGTCCTATGTGATGGTGATGTTTTAGGAGACATAACATTAGATGTTTTTTCGGGCCTCTAGAAGATTGTGAGTTTCCCACAATTGTTGGACTGTGGGAGCTATGCTGCAGCTACAATTGATATAGTTGAAAGAGTACCACCTTAGATAATATTAATTAATTAGTTACGATTATTTTTTAATTAAAAAATTATATATATATATATTTTTTTTTAAATTTTTTTAAATTTTTTTTAAATATATATATTTTTTTTAATTTTTAATTTTAAAATTTAATTATTATTTTTTAAATTATTATTTTAATTATTTAATAATTTGACTACCTTGCTATAATTCACAACATTGGGAACCAACCCAAGATAGTCTCTTAGAGGCTTGAAAAAATATAATTGTAGTTTAAACAACAATCATCAAAGAAAACATGAAACTACCACGTTGACAAAAGGGTTCAATTTTACTTTGGGTAAGTTAGTGAAAGTTATTGTGGATTGAAATAAAATGTTAACTAGATGTGAAAACATAGGAGAAGGGTAGCCACGTAGCACACTTTTGCAAAAAACAAACAAACGTGGCACCTAATGTGGCATTTGAGTGACGTGGGTTCTAATGAGGATGATGTGGCATGCCACATTAGCACACTTTGACATTGTTTTTTTAGACATCAACTAAGATGTCTAGATGTTTTTTGCAACATCAACTTTGTTTCACGTCCCTATGGACTTGCCATAATACATGGTGGATACTACATGACGTTCAAAAGAATTAACCTCATGTTATAGTTGACATCTAAATTAAATACAAGTGTGTCACAACACACATCAAAATAGATATGACCCAAGGCATAGTGCACTAGACATGCTATAAATTTTTTTTTGCCACATTGTCGCTATGTGGCTACCACATCATGTCTTACATCAGCAAGTACCTAAATGAAAAAGTTGTTGACATGGCACCAACTACCCACTTGGTGTTTATATGGAGGTAATGTGACTGCCACATGGTGCACTTTTGGCACCTTTTTGGCCATGTCTAAATAGACGTCGCACTAAAAACATGGCACCTTTTTTCAGATTTTTGCGTGTTTTTTGCCACATCAATCTAGATGGATTTTATTGGACATCTATAGGGGCATGCATGACGTTAGAAAAAACATATTTCCAAGTTAATGAGCTTGTAAAAACCCTCGAGGGTTTCTTATAGTACTTGTGCTTCCTACTCTAATTTGCTTGCTATAGCAACGATGCTAGTTTGTGAGCCTAAAAGCATGAGCTTAGGAGCTGTGAGCGTACATTTTGTGAGCCTAGAGCCTCAACTAAAAAAAACTTGAAATTTTTGAAGCCAACAAAGAAAAAATGAAGACATTTCAAATTCTTGATTATGATTTTCAGCCCTATGACCGTGGACCTATGACCGTGGTGCCTTGCTTAGTTTAATTTTTTTAGAGTCCTAAATTTTCAACCCCAGAAGAATTCTCTTTGTACCAAGAAGGGTTTCTTGGGTTGACAAAGTCCTAAAAATAAAACTTAAAAGAAATTTTTTTTTTTTTTTTTTTCTGAATTTAATTTTTTTTTAAATGAAAGTCCCCAAACTCCAAACCTCACCAGGGGTCTCTCGTGACCGAGAGGAGTTTCTTGAGATGACAAAGTCGCAAAATAAAATTTTAAAAAATAAAAATAAAAAAAAATAGTTGAACGACTCAAATCTCTCATGAAGGTGTCAATCTCAGTCATCCATTCCAATGTTTAGGGTTTGGTTTCCTAAAAAAATAGGGACCAATCTGGTTGAAATTGGTCTTGGTTTTGTGATTTCGACTGCTCAAAAAACAAACCTCAATTCCCTTCTCGCTACCGAGACAACAAGTACGAGTGTGATTGAAACTATGGAACAATCACATTCATTTTTTGTAGGCATGTGAAACTTACTTTGACTTCACAGACAACTATATCTAGGGGTCAATACACCGAGTTGTCACTTTCATTAAAAATATATAGAATAGTAAGTCCCATACATGTAATTAATTTACGAATAGTTCCATACATATGTAGAGTAGAACATTGTACTCTATGCTTACATGTACTGCATATTATTGAATTGCAATACTAGATACAATTTCTGATCATTCCAGCTTTAACAAGAAGTTTGAGTACTTCGTCCATGCTGAGGCTTGGGGCATGGATGAACTTGTCTTTTTTACAATCTACCTTGCATAGATAACGGAAAATGTAATATAGATGTTTGCAATTGACATATTTTCCTCGTTTACCAATAGATGTTGACACCATGCCGCTGAAGTATAGACATGTGCAAGATGGGAAATTTGAGAGAGTAATCCGATACACCATGTGTTGAGGTTCTATGCCGGATTGTAGAGTGATGACAGCTCCAAGGCCCGGGTAAGGCAAAATGTTAACTCCTAGAATGTTTCCAGTTACGTTTCTGGCACTCTCCCATTGGTTCTGATGCTCATCAGTAGGTGCTTTTTCATTTCTACGTATATTCTTCCCATAACGAATACATGGAGGCTTGTCAGCGTGAGGCGGTCTTGAATAAGTCCACTCAACAACCTCAAAAAGTTTTGATGACGTGAAGAGCCGACGGGGAGACAAAGATGGTCGCTCTTGGAGGCGAAAACCTGCTTCTTCAAACAATATTATCTCGTTGGAAGTGAGAGAGGTACCAATCATCACTAGCCAAACATCAGGTATCTCTGGTCGACTAAGAACATGAGACCTCCTTGGATCCATTACGCAACGCTTCATATCATCTGGACAAAACTAGAACACGTTTGTTTCCACCTTTGATTCCTTGAACTCGCGCTTCTGACCCTTATATAATGGAGCGGTAGTGGCTTTAGAGCCCCTCACAATGATCATCTTGCACTTTGCCTCAGTTTTGGATTGGATGGCATGGCACTTCCTCTTCAATTTCACAGAGATCCGAGCAATGTGCCACTGTGAAGGGTCACAGTCTGTCTCGAGAACATGCTTGACATGAGGTATTGGTGGACTGTCCTCTACCATATTTTCAACATGTTCTTTGCTAGATCTAATTTGCACTCGTGGATGAGAAAAGTTTACCTTATCCGGACGATGTGAATCTCCTTTGGATCCAATAGGGACATCCAATTGTCTCTTCGTGGATCCAAACACCTCCTCCCCTTCCAAGTGAGGGATGCGGGTAAAAACTTCCTCCACCCCTGGCATACTACATAGGGCATCTGTAATTTGTTTGCCATCCATTGACGCGACTGCCCTCTTCAACTTTAAGTCGTGGCGTGATGGTCCATGTTCTGATGGACCACCATTGAGATACACCCGGTAATTGGTCATTTGCATGAAGGCATGGACCCAGTCATCACAGGTCGCAACGTATAGGTCCACACCATGTTTATCAGATGCTTGCAGCCACTTGTTGTGAATTGTTTTGGAAAGGTTGCAAGAAGGAATATCCGCTATTTCTTCGATTGACAAGTCCTGCATGAGTAACAATGTTTTGTTAGCTATAATTTGGAAGTAATTGAATAAATAACATTATCAATGGAGATGGTTTCAAAGGGAATTGAATATTATTACTCATAGTTTCTATGAAGCCATCCCATTGGCGATATCTGAAGTGCCAAAATGCTAACCATAGCTCAAGTTCAATGAGAGATTCCTCTGATGCAGCTCCAAAGGAGTACCACCATGCCTTGATTTGGAGGTACCTATTTTCAGCTTCCACAAGGGTCTTTGCGTCTTTGTAGTCCGGGCTACATAACTTCACATGTTGGCTTTGGAGTTCTCTCTTAATAAGTCGCTTGGTGTGTTGCTTCATTGATGTAGCCTAGTGAAAAAGGCACGTACGCTCTTGATCTGTCATCATCAATGTCAGATCGCCAGATCCAAAAACAATTCGTATAGCATTCCAATTGGCTTGGGCACTGTCCGCCATGAAGCCTTTGAAGTTGGGGTTGGGCAAGCCATTCTTCTCCATAACTCTGTTCAGACATCTCCACATAATGACTTGCCCTTCAGTATTTTCTAACTCACTATAAGAAAACTGTGTTTTTTTGGATGTCGGACCCAAAACGTAGCATGTCTTTGGCTAGACATACTATGTCCACATGAACATTGAGATGTTTACTAGATAGATGCAATGAAAGTGTACGTTTATGTGGATGTTGTAGAAAATAGAGGAAAATTATGGTCATAGCATTAGGTGCTAGCAAAAACAACTATGCCGTTAAAGACATGACTGCAGACATAATGATGTTTCAAAGATTGTCCGAGGAAACAATCATTGCCACATCAGCATCCCTATTTCATTTTAACCGTGGATAAATTAGTAGAAATTACTGTAGTCTAGAAGAAAATAACTACCCAAGGTGGAAAAAAAAGATGATGGGCAGGTAGTTTGGAAAAAAAAGCTAATGTGGCATATAACGTGGTATATGATATGAAAATTCAATGATGTGGACATGAAAATTCAATGACGTGGACATGAAAAATGCTGATGTGGCATCTGACGTGACATTGTCTGAGAAGATTAATGTTATTTTGAGTAACATCATCTATTCAAATGTCTTTTGATACATTTTCTGAGATGTCAGCTTTGACATTGAAACATTTTGCAACATCAACTTTGATATACACCATAAAAAATAGCCCATACAAAATACATAGTACATTGTATAAAATACACAATACATTATACACAATACGCCATACACAATATTTGGTATTTATATCACATGACTTAAAAGCCAATTATTGTGTGTAAATAGACATGAAAAGACATACTATTTATACAAGTAGGGCTGTAGGAGGCATGACAAACTATATGGGATATGTAATTTTTCAAAATTATACAAAGCTGTCAAACTTGACATCTTAGTTGATATTGTAAAAAACATCTAGACATCTCAATTGATGTCTCAGTTGATGTCGAAAAAAACACTGTTAAACTTTTCGAATGGTGTCTAGGTGTGCTGATGTGGCATGCCACCTCATCCTTGTTGGATGCCATATTTTTTGATATTTTTTGAAGTTGAGTCTATTTAAGTAAAGTGAAGTTTGCCAAGTTTAGTTTATACTATGATTTATTTTTTATTATCATGGAGTTGGGATGCACCCAAGCCAAATGAAAATAAAAAATAAAAAGTAAAAAGTAAATCAAATGCCACATCACTTGGCACTTTTTAAATTTTTTAAATTTTTTTAAATTTAAAAAACAAACTTGTCTAATAGTTGACCTTCCCCTACATTTTATATTTGGTCAGGATTTTACCTCAATCCATAGTAACTTTCTCTAATTTAACTGAAGTTAAACCAAAAGCTCTTGCCAACGTGGCATTTCTGTGTTTTCTTGGACGTTGTACAAAACACAACTATGTTTTTCTTGATGTCTTTTAGAACATTATCGTTGTACAAGACATCAATTTGTTCCACCTATGAGATACAAACGTTTTTTGAAACATCAAACTCAATTCTACCTCCTATGGCTGCAATCCCATCTTTGTGCTCTTGTTTTGAAAAACATCCTTGTTTGTTGCTAACGTTCAAAAAAATGCGGGTTTCTTATAGTGAACCTTCCCTGTTCAAATGATGTCACATACACATTACACCCAACATCCACAATCATTACTTTTGTCATCCGATGAATGTTTTCAAGACAACGATTCCTTGTAGGAGACATAGAAGTACACAAGCTGCCCTATCCTTCAGATGTTCTACATGACATTTGCAAGCTATCACACATATATACAAAGAACATGGACGTATTAACCCCTATAGGACCATTGTCCCCTCGGGGGACAAATGTGTTTTTGGGCAAGTACCTACGAGCTGAAATTTTGTTGTGATTTTTTTAAACTTCTTTTGGAGATGGAAAAATTGATAAGCTTTGTGGGAATATAATTTTTTTCACAATTGGTGCCCGGGAACAAAAGTTATGACCAAATAAGCTCAAATGAGGGGATGGGCAGTCCGGGCAGCAAAAAAAAAATAGACAAAAATTTGGATTTTTTTTTCAATATTTTTTTCTCATAGATTATATTTTTTTCTATCTAGAAAGCTTTGATTAATTTCATTTGGATTTGTTATGAGCAAGTTATGGACATTCTTGTTTTTCAGGCAGTTAGAGCATCTTCTTGAAAAAAATAACTTGTAGGATTCATTTTTTAATGCAATTTTTATTTTTTTCAATTTTTTCTTACATGGTCTGATTTTCTTTCTAGTAAAATCCCACCATTGAGATTAGTGCATTTTTATTCCATCTAAAATATATTAATATTTTAGATTTTCCTTCTATCTTGTACCTATTTCTATAATATAACAATTTTTTTAAGAATGATACTTAAGTTTTTTTGAATTTTTTTTCCCCTAGACTCTCAACTCAATTCTCCACCATAAAGATTTAAAGCTCAAAACTCTGTAGTGCAAAAGTTTTAAGTTCAAAATGTTCAAAGTAAGAAAATCTAGTCCTACAAGGTGTTGAAAATTTTTTTTTTTTCACTTTAAACTGAGATATCTTGCAATCTGTGCGGTCAAAAATTCTAAATTTTTGTCCATACACTCTCATACTAGTTAGATGTAAGATCCTATGGTTAGATATGAAAAAAGAACAATTTTCATTTTTTTTCACTCTTTGCTATAGATATGATAGTTTTGACTGTTTTTTGGCAGGAAAAAGACCTTGGTCCTTCAGGGGTTAAGCTTCAACCTCAGGAATTGCATTGTCACCTACAATGACAAAGTAGGCTCTTTTTTCATCTATGGAATGCTACATTGAGTCAACTTCTTGCATTGGTTGTAGTCCATCAAAGTCTATCATTTTGCAATTGAACCATGTTCATGATGGATTGGGTAGAGTATAGTGCCTTCCATTACTCCTAACCTCTATTCGGCACACAACTTTCCAAAATGTTCAATTTTCTTTCTCACAAATGTCAACCACTCTGCAAAAGGTAAGAATTTTATTTAGGGTGGATAACAAACAACTCTTTGTGGTTGCAAGAGCCTTGACTATAGACAAAAAACTCCACATCGTTTCCATCTCTAGGCCTTTATCAAGATGTATTCCTTGCATGATACATTGTTTGGTATCATTTAGAGCATTGGTCTAAACAATTGTATGCAATGCCTTAACACCATATATGAGAACTACAAATGTCTACACTGATGCTTTTTGATCGTTGTCTAAGTTTGTAAAGACAACTACCTATGACATCTACTTATATATTAGTGTTGATACCAACATCATAGGAGACATCAACATGTACTTTTGATGTTTTTCATGACGTCTCAGAAAATGTCTAGACGTTTAAATGCAGTCTGCATTTCTACTTGTAACAATTCTTGTGTTTTCCATATCCCATATTGTTTGTCTAACTTTCCACCATCCCTCTTGTATAAAGAGGTTGTCTTCTCCTCTTGTATAAAGAGGTTGTCTTCTCCTCTCTATATAATCACATCAAGTGGCTTTTAAGTCATGTACTATAATATCCAAATATGGTGTATTTTGTTTGGCATATTTTGTATGGTGTATTTTGTATTGTATATGGTGTACTATGTATGACATGTTGTATTGGGCATTTTTGAAATACATTTGGAGTCATATGACATAATTCTTAATACAGTGTATTTTGTATGGCATATTATGTATTGTATATGGTATATTATGTATGGTATATTATATATGGTATATTATGTATGGTATATTATATATGGTGTATTATATATGAAATGTTGTATTGTATATTATGAAATTTGGATGTGCATTATGTAGAACTTGTGTAATTGTCCATATTGACATTATGCCAAATAGCACATTTGACCACATAAATGTCAAAGTGACATCATTTTGTTCTTCTAAATCATATTGGACGTTGCAAGAAATATTTATGGTGAAATTAGGACATCTACAATGACATCTCACAACATCTAGATGTTTAAGTTGACGTCTCAATAAATGTCTAGACATCTACAATGACGTCTTAGAAAACGTCTAAACGTCTAAGGTGATGTCTTTGAAAACGTCTAGATGTCTAAGTTGATGTCTTTGAAAACGTCTAGATGTCTAAATTGATGTCTTTCAAAACGTCTAGACGTCTAAGTTGATGTCTTCAAAAACAATATTAAATTTCTTAAACAACAGAAAAATGCGTTGACGTGGCAAAGAAATGTGCTAACGTGGCATGCCACATCATCCTTACTAAATGCAATGTCAGATGCCACCTCAGATGCCACGTCATGGATGGGCATGGATGAAAAAAAATCCTACATGGCTTCCCGCGCATGTGTGGCACTTAGGTGGCAACCACATGGCGACCTTTCAGGACCCCGTTGACCCATGTTTTTTGTGATGTCTGGCGAAAAATTTGTGATGTCCGGCCAGATTTTTGATGTTTTTGGCATGTCTGCACGGGACGCAAGTTTCAAGACGTCCTTGCAGACGTAGAAAAACGTCAGCACAGACGTGCGGATGTCTAAATCTCAAAATCTCAAAAAACACAGTTTTCTTATAGTGATTGCATGTCACACACTGCAATTGTCATAACCTTACAGTAAATTGAATCGTAAACGTGACAAGCGATTGTTGTCCACCCCTTCACCCGTTTCACATGGTCAAACATCAACCAACAATTTGATAGATCTCCACCCGGTTGCATTTTGTTCACGAGATCATCGCCACTTCCCAATCCATCTACAAGCATTTTGAACAAGTACACTTTCTTTTGTCCCTGTCCGGGGAACACACTATCATGAATGAACTCGATTTTGGCTTGCTTCTTCATTGCAAGTATTCGGTCAATCTCCCCTCCTCCAATTCCATTGCTCCGAAAGGATGCAATAATATTTCGAACATTTGGAGAACTCAGCACCTGAAACTTGTCCATAACATCATCAAGTGCTTTCTCGTGCAACATTTCTTTCTGACCGTCACCTGAGTGAACCAAGAAGGTGTCTAAAAACTCCTTGCTAGCGGCCAATGCGATGGCAGATGCTTTCGCAATAGGGGTCTTGGACACTTCTTTGGCGATCAAAGATGAAATCAAAACAAGTAGAATTTCCTATCTAATCCTATGATGCAACACTATTTATCGTCTCTCCCTTCTTTCTCTCCTATAACTACCCCCTTCCTAATCTTGTCATCATTGTGTGAGGTGGCTTGTTGGTGAGGGACTTTGAGAGGTTGTGCAGGTTTGGACGCGTAGGATGGCGACTTCTCTTCCCCCCTTCTTCCTTTAGCCTTGAGTTGGTCTTTCGTTAGTTTTTCACTAGACCCCGGGTTTCAATCTTAGTGTAATGAAACCCCAAAAAAAAGGTGTGGTAGGGCCCCGCAGGGCATCGTCCCGTAGTGCTGAATTTAGTTGAGGTAAGGATTTCTCCCTTCCCCCCCCCCTTAGACTCCCAACCCCCTGGCCCTCCCCTTGAGCTCCCAACTCCCTGGACCCCCGAACTGGCTCCCCGAACTGGCTCCCGAACTGGTTCCCCGAACTGGCTCCCTGAACTGCCCCCCCCCCCCCCGATACCCACCCGGCCCCAGATGCCCGTTGGCCCCCCGATACCCACCCGGCCCCCGATGCCCATTGGCCCCCCCGATGCCCATTGGCCCCCCCGATACCCACCCGGCCCCCGATGCCCACTGGCCCCCCCCCGATGTTGGCTACTGACTTCTCCTTACGGGCTCCCCGATACTGGCTGCTGACTGCTCCTTGCGGGCTCCCCTTCGAGCTGCTGACTGCCCCTTACGGGTTGCTGACTGCTCCTTACGGGCTCCCCTTGGGCTGGTCCCAAATCTTCTTACTAAAATCCCTCTTTTCCGGGTTCCCGTATGGGAACCCACTTACACAACTTAAAATTGGATAGGTCAAGGTCAAAGCTTCGCCGTCTAGGGGGGATAGACAAAAGTTTTAACAACTAGCAAAACAACGGCCTAGTGGCGGGGTTTCTCCCTATACTTGTCTACCACCTAGGGCACTCTTGGGGGCTAAACTTTGGCTTTTCCCAAGAAGATCTTGGGAACTAAACTTTGGAACCTAAAAGTATAGGGGGTTCAAAGCTTCGCCGTCGAATTGGTTTTGACACCAACTCTAAGACTAGTGACGGCCCCTGGGTCCAAAGCTTCGCCGTCTAAGGCTTGTTTTTGACACACACTCTAAGACTAGGGTAGGTTACAGGTTCAAAGCTTCGCCGCCTCAAGGGCGGTGGGGTCCACTCGTAAACAACATGGCAAAGGTGAATATGGTTAGGACTTTACACAAGAGGCAACCGACTCCACAAGGTAAACATAAACGAGACAATACTCATGTACTAAAGGCCCCCCAAAGCGGCATCGCCAAGGTACGGTGGGGGGTGACTTTAGGATTAGTACAAGACACCCAAAAAGATACACGAAAACACACGCAAGTAGATGGAAACCGCTTGACTTGCATACGTACAAGGTAAGGTGGAAGGACCTCAAGGACCTCAAAGAGCTTGAAATAAAGCGACAATGGGAGCTAAAAGTGCTCCGAAAACACCGTAGAGGTTTCTTGGCTTGAAACGCCAAAATTCCAAGATAACTTGGACCCATGGACCCAAAACAAGTATTGGGGGTGTTTTGGGAGAGAGAAGGGCCCCCTTTTATAGGTTTCCAAGGGCCCACTCCCCCCCTCGACGAGTAACCTCATCCATCCGGATTTTCATCCAACTTTGAGATTTTCACCTAATCTTGGGTTTTACGCTGGTCCTAGTTTCTAACTTTTGGAGTTTAGCTCGGAATTGCAAATGGATTGCGCCAATGGCTTCAGAATGCCATTTTTAGCCTAAGAGACCCCCTACCCCCTATTTCTATCACAAAAAAACCCTCGGAAACTAGTGCCAACTAGAGCCAATTAAAAGGGTAAAAACCTAACTTTTGGGGTTTACCTCTTTTGGCTTGGGTAACTAGCTAGGGTTGTTGGGGAGGCTCTAGGGAGTAAGAAAAAGCTCCTTGATGTCTTCGTTCCGACTTCGTACGCTCCCGGGACGCCGGTCAACCCCGCAAAGATCCTGCCGTAAATATTAATTGGGGGGATGTTGTCAGTTTCGGCTGCTTCCCGCTACTGGAACTCCATGAATTTTGTCGGGGCGTGTTATTAACATAAAAGATGCTAGTATAATTTTTAGTGAGATTTTACCGCGGCCTGGGTATTTTCTATGAATATCCCAACGTGGCCTTTGGCGGTTGACTGCTCGGAAAAAGATCCTTTGGAGATCAGAAAAAACCGAGACTTTTTGGGGAACCTCTCATGGAGTCCCCCAAGCCACGTGCCAAGTCTTGGGCTATTCTGGCACACAGTTGGTGGCGAGGTGAAAACTGACTTCGGTTGAATCACCGACAGTCAGGGAATCTTTCACATGTGAGGGAATCTTGGCAAATGGATTTTGCTGTGGATGTCCCGACATGTTCCAGATCCGAGAACACTATCCGGCGGCTGTGGATTCCTCCATGCGGCCTGTCTTGGGACAAGTAACACCTGCAAGCTAATAATGTGGATTTCTAATGTTTCGTCGGTGGAATGGGGAAACTAGAACCTATCTTTGGAGATTTACGTGGGGACCTCCCCCACTCTCCTAAGACTTAATTTAGACTATCATGGTCACATGCACTAGGTTCTGGGCTATTTTGGGTAAGTTCCCAGTAGCCCTATTGTTTCCCACTAATTACGGTTTCTAACCTATATACAAGTGGGTTTTATGGGTACTCTATGGATAAAAGGCTATTTATGACCAAATGCTATACTGGTACGTGACATACCTATTTTGGTTCTACACTCTTTTTTGGGCTTTTTGTACTACTTTATGCCTTCATTTGTAATAAACTAAAAAAAAGAAAACAATGAGTCCCAAGTGACGAATTTGGGGCTCACATATGGGCCTGACTTTCTCTAGTCTACCTAACTCCTAAGATGGGCTTGGATGGATGGGAAACCTTAGGTTTCATCCATCTTACGCTCTAAACTTCATCCGTTGATATCTTGGGCATCCTAGCTCGAATTTTCTACGTGTCTTATATTTTCGGAAACCTCCCGGGGCCTACTCTAAAGTTATCTATTCAAACCTGACCTGAATGGGGTCCTAGTGACCCCTAGCCCTCGGCCTCTCTACGGCCTTGGGCCCTAGAAGTTGAATTTCTAGAGGACGAGTTAGGATGGTACCCTGGTGTGATGATCCATGGTCCTCCTCGTTAGATCTCCCCCCTCCCCCTTGATGGACGCGCGATGGATGAGCCCCCAGTTGGAAGAAGTAAATCTTTCTCTTTATTGCTTAAAGATGTGACCGTCTTCCTTAGGAGGGGATTCTTTTGCTCCTCCTTTCTTTTACCTCAACTTCCGTGCCCCATTGATGGGGGGTAGTTGGTTGGTCTTTTACTCACTTAGAAGTCAATCTACAAGTTAACTACCACTTACGCCCGAACGAATTTCCGTACATGTAAGTTTATCCCTATAGGTGGGGGGATTTTCTTCTTATCCTTACTAAGTCTTCTCTCTCCTATCTAAGCCTTCTCTTCCTCCTTCTTCCTCACTTTGAAGTTGGTGGTGTAGGGTGATGAAGAGAGTGGTGAGGAGAAGCCTCTTGCTTCTGGTGGTGGATCGTGTGGTGTTTTGTGCAGGTTTTTGTCTACTTTCAAGCCTAGTTGACTACATCTACTCTCACCTTTCTCCTCTCTATGCTACCTCTACTTACTCTATTTTAGTTGCTTCCCCTAGTCTAACTTTTCTCCTTTTCCCCCTTGCTATACTAAGCCCAATTGCTCCCACTGCTAGACCCCAATTTACCCCCTCTTTCCAACTGCCCAAACCCCCTTCCCCAACTGTCCCGAACTCCCTTCCTTCCCAACTGTCCCGAACTCCCTCCTTCCCAACTAGCCGACCCCCCCGTGCTTCCCAACTAGCCCGACCCCCTTAGGCTGCCGTCGGGCTGTTGGCTCGGGCTGTTGCTGGGCTAGCTGGGCTCGGACTGGCTGGCTCAGCTTCCGCTCGGGCTAGCTAGCTTAGGCTGCTGCTCGGGCTGGCTGGCTCAAGTTGCTGCTCAGGTTGGTGGCTTGGGCCCGTGGTGCCTTGGAAAAATTACTAACACGATAAAAAAATCTCTAATCACGCATGACGACTGCCACCTTTTACCCGTTAGTACTAGAACAAATGGCCAACCGTGACCCTTGTACCTTAGGCGGCTCTATTTTGGATGCTAAACTTTGGCTAGTTTCCAACGCGCTTTGGAAACTAAACTTTGGAGTTAACCGTGGGGTAGATACAAAGCTTCGCCGTCGATTTGGTTTTAACACCAAATTTAGGACTTGCTTGACCCTGTAGGTTCAAAGCTCCGCCGTTTGGATGGCCCTTTAACATACAATTTAGGACTAGACTGGACAAGGAAAGGTAGGGTCTTAGTTACCCCAAGGGGACCACCCCACTCTTTTCCTGACAAGACGTATGGACTAGACTCAACGTGGCATGAAAGCCTTGGGTTAATGATACGAACGATAATGACCCGTAGTTAGTAATAGACGGTTAGCATAACAAAGAAAGGATGGCACTAGAGGTCCTTCAAAGTGGCATCGCCAAGGTACGGTGGAGGTTTGCTCTAGAGTTAGTACAAGACACCAAGGACGACTAACAACATGACTCGACAACCAATGTAGGCACAACAACATCAAATCACGGGAACTTAAGTCGCCAATACTAAAGGAAGACATTCATGTAAAGACTAAGGCACCAATACAATGACTCCAAAGACTAAGCAAGACCCTTCACGACCCTCCAAGCTGCAAATAGAACAACAATGGGAGCCAAAAGTGCTCCGAAAACACCATAGGGAGTTTTGGCCAACTTGCCAAAACAAAAAGAGCTTGAACCCACGGACCCAAAACAAGTATTGGGGGTGTTTTGGGAGGGAGAAGGGGCCCCTTTTATAGGGTTCCAAGGGCCCACTCACCCCCTCCACTAGTAATCTCATCCATCCGGGTTTTCATCCGTCTTTGAGATTTTCACCTAATTTGGGGTTTTACGTTGGTCCTAACTTCTAACTTTTGGAGTTTAACTTGGAATTGCAAATGGATTGCCCCAATGGCTTTAGAAGGCCATTTTTAGGGTATAGAACTTCCTACTCCCTATTTCTATCGCAAAAAACCCATTGGAAACTAGCGCCAACTAGGGCCAATTAAAAGGGTAAAAACCTAACTTTTGGGGTTTACCTCTTTTGGCTTGGGTAACTAGCTAGGGTTGTTGGGGAGGCTCTAGGGAGTAAGAAAAGGCTCCTTGATGTCTTCGTTCCGACTTCGTACGCTCCCAAGACGCCAATCAACCCCGCAAAGATCTTGCCGTAATTATTAATTGGGGAAGTGTTGTTGATTTCGGCTGCCTCCCACTGTCGGAACACCATGAAATTTATCAGGGCGCGTTATTAACATAAAAGATGCTAGTATAATTTTTATTGGGATTTTACCGCGGCCTGGGCATTTTATATGAATTTCCCGTCATGGCCCTTGGCAGTTGACCGCTCGGAAAAAGATCCTTTGGAGATCAGAAAAAACCGAGACTTTTTGGAGAACCTCTCATGGAATCCCCCAAGCCACATGCTAAGTCTTGGGCTATTCTGGCACACAGTCGATGGCGAGGCAAAAATTGACTTCGTTTAAATTACCAATAGTCAAGGAATCTTTCACACGTGAGGAAATCTTGGCGAATGGATTTTGCTGTAGATACCCCGACATGTTCCAGATCCAAGAATACTATCCGGCGGCTGTGTATTCCTCCATGTGGCCTGTCTTGGACAAGTAACACTTGCAAGCTAACAATTTGGATTCCTAACATTTCGTCGATGGAATGGGAAAACTAGAACCTATCTTTCGAGATTTATGTGGGGATTTTCCTAACTCTCCTAAGACCAATTTAGCCTATCATGGTCACATGCACAGATGCACTGGGTTTGGGCTATTTTGGGTAAGTTCCTGGTAGCCATATTGTTTCCCACTATTTACGGGTTCTAACCTATAAAGACCTTATTCATTATTTTGAGACAAGTTTGAGTCTCATTTTAATTTATTCTATATTTAGAGTGCATTTAGTGTTCATTAAATTGAGACTGTTCAATAAATTGAGACTCAAAAATGTCAAAACACTATTTTATTTGTTTAGGGTTTAGTAAAAAAAGGAGCTAGTACAACTAACAACTAACATTTTTATTTGTTTAATTCATTATAAGCATAGAAATAAAATAGATGAAGATGTTATACTTAAAGTAAAACATTTCCTTAAAATTGAGAGTACCTTGTGTGAAAATACCTTGAAGAACATACTAATCTACATATTTCTAGAACGATACATTTCGCTTTATATACATGGCAACAAAATAGAAGTTCGAAAAAAAAGTGAATGCATTATACTTTAATGCAATAATAAGGATGAAAATATACTATTAATAGAAATGAAGAGTTTTACATGGCCATAATATCATAATATTGTCTACACAACATATACTTGAAAATCTCTTAAAACGTTAACATGCAAAATTCATAGTTTGTCCCAATCATGGCAAAGAGAATAGTTCACTCGCTAACATAGCTACGAACTATTCTTCTTCTCCAACCGAGGAAGCACCATTGCTTGAATTAGACACAAAGGCCTCCACTGATGATTTGATGATGTTGATCTGAGGCTTTGGAATTGTAACTTTTGTAATAACTTGAGGTTGATCTTCGGCCCCCCTTTTTCCACGTGGCTTAAAAGCTGTCATTATACAATCCGTATTTGACCAACACGGTGGGATGACACGGTCCTCGCGCCACACATTCCCTGCTTTTGTATCCCATCCAACATATGTATCCAAATCAATGTGACGACCAGAAACAGGTGTCCAATATTGAATTTGGATCTGATGAATATGCCCTGGATCTGGATTCGGATTTGTCAGCGCCCTTGCCAGCCAAAACGGCTTTGGATCTTCATCAGCGGGACGTACTACTACAAAATAACCTGCAAATACATTACGTGCAATACGGAATGAAGGTCTAGGTCAATCACGTCTGCGTCCAACAAAAGGTGGATCCTCCGCAAACTCTTCATGCACTGTGCCATCTTCTCACCTTGTGTCTTCCGGTTCTTCCGTGACCCTAGAAGCCGGCCAAAATCCATCTTCTAAGGTCTCACGCACCAATAGTGGTTCATCTAGAGCGGTTCTCACGCCCTTCCAATAATCTTTTATGGGGTCATTCTTATGCCCAAAAGATCCAGAATCTTCGTTGTTGGCCATTCTATTCCAATGTGCAATGAAACCATCCAAACCCTTTTTGATCTCTCCCAATGATTTCATCTGCTGGGGAGCCAAAGGTGGTGGAGAACCGCTCGGCACTTTGGGACGCCCATCTTCAGTTTCCGCCCATAAGCGAATTCTTCTACCATATTGTGGCAACCAGTCCTTGTCTGTACACAAGTTCTTGTACTCCATCAAAGGCCATCCACTTGAATCCATGTAGACTTTGAATTGTTGTGATGTTGAATGACCTTCCAAAAAATCCCCGCCTGTACCCAAGTATCTTTGCACAAACTGCTTGAAATCAGGAACTTCTTCAATGAAATGAGGAATGACAGGGTGGGTTTCACAGTCCATAAAGGATTTCATGAGCTTGGGAAGTGTAGGATAATCCTTGCTCTTCAACATTGTGCTCCACCTACCAAAAAGAGCATCAATGTCTTCATGAGTGTGGCCAACAATGAGGAAGTTAATATATATTTTGCGGAAAATGCCTTTGTAAACCATTAGAGAGCAAAAAGCAAAAACCCATCGATTCTTGTTTTCCCCTGAGGCATTGTCAAGTTGGAGGGCCAATATCGGCGGCAAAGGCTTACAAGGGATTGGTTCTTCAGGAGGAAGAAGGAGAGAATTTAAACAAATGTCTGAGCCCTCCAACAACGCATGAGTTAAAGTGGATTGGCTCCTCTCCTCAGAAAATAGTGTACGCGATGAATTCTTGGGCTCTCCTTCAAGATCACGCAACAACCTCACAATAGATCCAACAATATGATTTGAGTCCGTTGGAAAAATGTCTAAGCCGTAGTGAGCATACCGAACATCGCCATGACCGTGAGCAATCATACCCGTTATAGCCACAGGCATTTTCATAAAAGAATCAGTTGCTTTTGTCTTGTGAGAAAAGTGAGGTGAGGCGGTCTTGGAGTGATCCATTTTGTCATGGACGATGCACAACATTTTCTCAGGAAATTCCTCAGATATTTGCCTAAACCCATAATAAAGTTCCCTGTGGGCCTTTTGCCCACTAAGATGGGTAGTTAAAATTCTCCCCCATTTGTCTTGCGCAATGGACAACGGAGTACAAGCACTCTTCAATTGCTTGTACGTATCGCACAAACCACATCTAGAGAAAGAGTCTCCGCGAGCCTTTGCAGCATATTCAGAGAAAGATGCACGCCGAATGTTGCTTAAACCACTAGAGGAGATTGGAGGCAAATTGAATGCTTCATTAGCCTTGTTGATTTTTGGAAGTTGCTCACTCCAATGAAACGTTGATGGCAAAACCATTGCTGGGACTTTCTCCCCAGAATCTAGTGTTCTTGATTTGTGTGGCATTTTGTCGGCTTCACCTACAATCAACGTCCGAAGTGTAGCGGTTGCTTGTAGAGTTTGTGTACGAGGTTTTTTCAATCCCAAATTCCCATGTGCCTCTGCTTCCTTCCCCTCTTTAGCCATGTACTTGAACCTGTAGAAGGTAGCTTTTGAAATCCCATGGATGGTCCACCACGCAGTGAGACATACATCAATGTTTCTCAAAGTTATCCATTCCTTTCCAGCAGTGTCTTTGCGCGACTGCCTATGTGCTTCAAGAAGGCAAAGCTTGTGGACATACACTCCACCTTTCACATGCAGTTGATACCGTATAGACTCAATTTCATGACGCGGGAAATGTTGTGTGCAATTCTTTGGCAACATGGTTTTGTAGACACTTCAATAATTGCTTGTGGAGTGAGAAGGGTTTGCTTTTTGGGAGGCAGGACTTCCTCCCTCCTCTCCCGAGAAGTTTCATAAGAACGTACACCAACCCGAATGCGGCGGTTCAGGGCATTCATAGCTGTATTGTATATATGTGTCTGGTTATGGTCATACAAACTGATACCATTCAAGAACACTTGCTTGATGTGCCATGCCTTCATTGACCACATCCACCCTGAAGAGACTTTTGGCTCGCACAATGACTCTGCAATTTGCACTGCAACACGGTCATCACCTAGGGGCTTTCCATCACTGTCGATGACAAGATCAACATCAACACTTTGGCAAACTCCTTTTGCAACGTCAGCTCCTGCTTCATTTCTTAGGGTGACACACTTCGTAATCCAGGACTACCGAGGCAACCCTTCGCAGCCAACAACACCAGTAGGTAATATGGGTACTGGAACCGCAAATTCATCAGGTCCATGAATATCCATTCTGCAAACAATCAGATGACATTAGAAAGATTAATCTTTGAATCGACGATAAACAAATTGCAAATGTAAAATGCAAGTCACGAAATTCTTTCCAAATTGTAATCAAACTTGTCATAACCAGATTTTGATGTGATTAGTGGATCATCAATATAAACTATAACGTGGATCATCGATCATTGACTCGAGTCACTCGACGATAATCAGTTATAGTTTAAATTCTTCAATATAAAAGAAAAAGCACAGGACTTCAAATTTCAGGCAATTACTCTATTAGAATCATTCACTACGTGAATTAACACTTTCACTAAAGCACAATACCTGAACTTCATGATGAACATAATCCATGCAAATACAATCAACTCAAGGATGAAGTAATCATCATTAATATTCATTACTAAAAATGTATGGGACGATACTAGTAATCATCATGTCATCTCAAAGAACAAGTAATTAAACACAATTAAAACAAGAACGACATATCTGTCTAGTATATAGATTTTTCGATTGAAGATGAATACGATAGCTTTCCTACAGGACTGTACATCGATGTAAACCTAGTTACTGTCCTTGACTAAAGGAGAACTCAAACTTATCCTCGAGTCGAGGATAAGATCAAGTAGGTCATGGCAAAGCACTATTCCGAGACTCCATTGTAAACATACAAAAAAACGGAATGGAATTCTTTAATTTTTGGCTACAAAATTAATTAAATAAACTATATTTCTAGAATAATTATTATCCAATCCATTATATATACTTTGAATCCCTCGCTCAAAACAGTTTTTGCGTAAGACTTCATTAGTGGGAAAGCTACTATCGTTGCTTCGATGATACTTTTCAGAATGAGGTGGAGATGGAATTTCGCCAAATCCGGGATTCCCGAGGCATTCACTATAAGATTTATATCGTCGAGTCGATGATAACCCTCCAAAATTTGTTGGAGAATTGGTATGTTGGATTCCAATATGAACCTCCATAATTCGGTGTTCAAGGGTATTGTCGACTTAACTATGACTCTGACCTATTCATTAGTGAATGCTGTTATCGTCGACTCGATGATACCCTGTATACAATACATTATAAGTACACAGAACATATTCCGTATTTTACGCCGTATTAATCGGAAGTTCACAAACGAAGTGAAAGCGATAGAATTCACGCACACATTTTCTTTTCATAGCACAAGTCCCTGAACTCATTGATTACTACAAACAAACAAATACTAACATCACAAATATGAACATACAATCATTTAAGAAACGACTCGAAGCACAAACATGTAGAGAAAAATGAGTACTACGGAAAATCCCAAATCAAAATACAACTTACTAGCTATGAGAATGAAGGACCACGGGAGGGATTCCACAACTCTCCACAGACTGCATAACCAGCAACAAAGAAACAAAGACTTCTCGGGAAATAAGTAGAGAACGTGGTGTCCGCAAGTGCTACAGCTGCAACAAAATGAGGAGAAAAACTTTAGGTGCGCGGGTCCAAAGCGAATTCGAGCGCGCAGCATGAAGGTACCCAATAGAAACTAGAAATCTCTACCGTAGGAAAGGCGGGAAAGAATGGGCGCGAACATTTCAGATTTCAAAATTTTTAGAAATCAAAGGCATATGTACGACTCATTCATGCACTTGCATTAACAACAAGAATTAAATGCTTCCCGTTTTCGGGAGCGCTTTTGAAGACTTCTTGATAAGAATACAAAAAAAAGATTCCTCTCCTTCACTGTTGCCCTGCATTTCCGTATTCCGTTGACCTCGACAAGATGCGCTTCGTTGTCCGACCATCAAAAACTTAAGTGCCATCCTTTTAGGAGTGCTTTCTTGCGATTTTGTCAAATTGAGATTCAGCCTTTTACCATGATTTCAAGGTTTTAAACAAGTGGGTATGGATTTAGGGTTTAGGGTTTTTAGGGTTTAGGGTTTATAGGGTTATTAGCGTTTATTGTTTTGAGTATTTGACCTCTTATCTTCAGAGGTCAAATTTCCCATTACGTGACTCTATAAAATACCAAAAAAATTTGCAAGGAGCGCAGAATTTCCTAAAATCATGTTTGTTTGCCATATTTTACCCCTAAATGCCCAAGATCTGTTTAAGCCTCTAAGAATTTGCTCTGAATTGGACTACAAGACAACCTTCAGGTATGTTGAGTCATTTGCAAAAAAATGTAACCTTACAAAATTAAAGTAGACATGTTTAACATTTCAAAGGAAAAAAAAACAAGAATATCATTTAACGGTTGAAGGATTATAATGTTTCATCATGAAGGTGTTAAAACTATGAATATCTTTGAATTCTCTTTTTGCATGTGGAATCTACAGAATTGGTGACCAAGAAAAGCTTGAGAAGTTCATGTCATTTTAGGTTCACAAGTTTAGTGAAAATGGATGAAAAAAAAACATTAAGAAAGGAAAGAGTATTCAAATAACTGATAACTACATTTGTGTTTGAAGCTCATCCTAATGTTTAATAGTGAATGTGCGTATAATGAAGTTGAGGAGTATAGTTCAAATGAACCTCACCTTGTCTAACAATGTTTTTCGCAAAATTGTAGAAGTTGCATTACAATATTCATCCTATAGATTCATTTTTGAATAATTAAGATGCTTACATAATAATAAATTTAGGGTTCAAAGTAGTGTTCAATAAACTAAAATTGGTCATGCACTTAACTATACATCTTATAACTTATATTTTTTTTTTCTTCTTCTTCATATGAATTAAATACATTTAATTTTTTGAACTACAAGGCATGGAATTTCATGTTCATGAGTTATTCACCTTGGAAATAGAAAACAATAGTGTTCATTGAAATGAATTCTATCACAAATTGTGCATCTCCTAAACATTGAAAACTTCTACATGTATTTTAACCAACTAAAGTGTACTTTAAGATCAATACTATTTGATACTAGTGTTGAAGGAATTCAACCATGACTTCCAATTTATAAATCCAAGGAACAAAATTAATGGCATGCAATATATGTGTCAACGGGGGCCCAAAAATAGAGATAAGTTCTAAATACTATTGAGATGGAGGATCCATGATCAAATAAAGTTAATGCTGATATTTTTTGTGATGTACCACCTAATTCCAACGTAAAAAGAATCATTCTATGACCGGTACTGTAGAAACCTAAGCCCAAAAATACATGGCATACAATACGTGTTATAAGATGGGTCCAAAAAATTGGAATAGGTTGCATATTTATGATTACAAGGAGTTGAAGAAGAAGTTATTTACATGAGGTACATATTGTATTTGTTTATTAGTAGTGAACAATTGGAAAAACTCAAGATCCCTTTAAATTTTGTTCCTGATTTTGTAAATTAGAGCTTTGGTTATGTACATTGACACTAGTCATAAGAATGTTATGGGCAATGCTCGTTTAGGGGGAAAATACGCTTGTTATTGAAAATATAATCTATTCGAATATTTTTTTGGAGCAATTATTATATTTTTTTACAAAAAATTTACAAAGGCTTAGGGTGGTTTTTGAGAACAATATTACGATGGAGATAAAAATAAATTAATTGGTCTTACTTGTAAGAACTTTCGAGTGATTTCTTCAACATTGACCATACTTGTACTTCTTGTTTTTTAAACTACACACATTAAAGAATTGTTTCAAGTGTGCTAGCATGGATTGATTATGACTATGACATATATAAAGGGTCACAATTGCAAAGACCATAATTAATTGCAATGTCCTAATACAATCATGGTGCATTTTGAAGTGAGTTATGCTTCAAATTATGGATAAAGATGCCCCAATGGTAAACATCATTACTTCTTTGTACAAAGTGTGTTATTAATTATTTCAATGTTTTATTCAACTAAATTAATAAAGAATTAAAGATTGACTAACTATGGTTAGAAATAATAAGTAAGTAGGGCGTGAAGTTTTTCCTTCGCCCTTCATTTAAGGTACATAACATCCACTTTAAGTGAACTATAGCCTAGGGTTGTTCCGAAGCTCCTCACTATTTTAAATTAAAGAAGAAAATAAGAGTAATTTTAAATGGTCATGACATCAAACTCTTCTAAATTCTTTTAATTTAAACAATTTAAGTTGTACAACGTCTTCCTCGATTAAGAATTGTTTTGATATTATTTTGTAATGTAATTCTACAATCTTCCCAAAACTTACAACATGGTTTATTTTATAAGTCACATACTTAGAAGGAATTCAAGTTCACATAAATATGTCAAAGTTTTATACGTTTGACAGAAGTAGAATTTTGTAAGGGTTTATGGTATACTATAATTCTATAATTACTTGTTCGAAGATAAAACATGAAAACAATGAAGCATGCTCTGTAATTTTATAATAATAGAAGCCCAAAGTGTCTTACAATAAACAAGACGCCAAAAATTGATGCCTATCATTATTTTTAATGATAGTTACATTTTCTTCATGAGATGGAGGATTTTTCTTTTGAGGACCAGTTCTACTTAAAGTACAGCTTACAGGCATCATCTTCATATCCACTAGGAAACTATAAAACAAATTGGTTTTCTTGAAAATATTGCTCATGCATTCAACATGTGTGAGTTATTTACAACTTCAACCTATTATTTTTTTTTAACTTCTTCACATTTCTTTCAAGACACAAAAGACTATTTTTTTGTTGTCTTCAAGGTGATTGGAGCCCCAAGAATTTTCAGAAGCACGTACTGGACGTGAAATTAATGTACAAGACATCTCTTTGTCATACAAATTTTGGGACAGTAAATACTTGTAGAGGTTTCCTGGATCATTGAAAACCATTTGAATAGTTGAGTTTTTCTATTTAAGGTGTATTTACCTTGTTGGAAGTAGTAAAAACTATAAATTGTAGACTTTTTATGTCGCCTTAGTAGAAGCCCTTTTTTTTTACTTTTTTACCAAGTGCCATGATGTTCATCATTTCAAAATTGGTGAAGCATTGTATATCTATAGTCATCCATGTTCTGGACCCACAAAGACTTTCAGTCCTATTCATGTAAATATTTAAGCACATTTGGCAATTTCGTCCATATTTTAAATAGAAAGAGGAAATTCAAGGCAAATTTTTTTACTTCTACTTGGTGACAAGTACACATATATTTATAAATGATGAAATCTGGCCCCATGGTGCCAATCCCCCAAAGGGGGCATCATTGGATTCAAGGCATTTTCTTTTAGGCTCGGTAATCGGGGCTCGGTGTCAGGTTCGGAAACTTGGTTTGGGAACCTGTGTCGACGGTACATTTGGAGGCTCGGCGTAGGGTAGGGGAGTCTTCTCTCTCCTCCGAATTTGGTTTAGGGTTTCGCCCGCTCCAGCTCCTCCTCGTTCCTGCTCTCATGCTGGTTTAGGCCGCTCCAGCTCTTCCTCGCTCCAGCTCCTCCGCACTCCAACTCCTCCGCGCTACTGCTGCTGTCGTTGCTGCTGTCGTGCTTCGGCGTTGCTATGGCGCCCCGTTCCTGCCGCGGAGTTGGTACGTTCAGTTTCAAATTTGCGCCCTTGTTGTTCCTCTCTTTTCGTGTTGTCCGTTGTGTTTTCTGCTGCTGTTTTCTTCATTGCAGGGTTGGTGCTTAGGGTATTGTAGGATTGACTAGGACTGTGAGTGAGAGGTTAGATTTCGAGAAGTTCAAGTTCTTTTTCTTCATTTTTCAACTTCAGTGACTACGACTGTGAGGTTGGTTAAACTTGTAGAGGTTTCTTGGATTGTAGAAGTGCTTGGTTGAGTTTTCATTTCCTGATGCTCTTGTCTGAGCATTAGCATCTCCTCAGTAGTCCTCTGTATTGGCATTAGGTGGTACCCAGCATTGTAGAATTTTGAATTGCAGCTGGCATTTGGATTCTTGTGCTGTGTTTGTATTCCTTGCATCTCCTTGTGGTTTGCCAAAAGTTATGTTCAGGGTTTAGTGTTGCTTATGGATTACAAGGGTTTACATTTTACAATTACTGATTCTTGTGAACTGCTGCTAGAATTTGTCTTGAAGTTGGTCCAATTTCGGTTTCAAATGAAGGATTTAGGGTTTAGGGTTTACTACCGCATTTGAGGTCAACTACGGAATGAATTTTCCAAGAAGCTAATTCTCCTTTGATTTTTTCAGTTGCTATAGTGAAATTTGAAGCTTTCTAGGAGGAGTGTCGAGGAATACAACAACAAAGACATTCCAAGGTTTGTGGTTTCTGTAACTGTCATGTAGGGTTAAGTTCAATTAGTTCTTCAATATTATACATGAAGAAAACCACACAAAGAATAGTCTAATGCCTGTTTCAAATGTTGTACTTACTTTTCTTTGCAACACCTTCAATTCTGTGAGAAATAGTGTTGTTTGATATAGGGGAATTAGGGTTTTTGTTCAATTTATTAATTTTATTGTACATGGACAAGTATTATCATCGATTCGAGGATACACTAACATTGGGACATACGAAGAGTCTATCGTCAACTCGAAGATAAGTACCGATCGAAAACCAGAAACGTGACAACGAACAAATGACTTGAACCACAAGTTGTCATCAAATAAGAAGGAAATCAAGGAATCAAGGAGTCACACATGACATTCCTTAAAAAAAACATACAAAGAAGTAATGAACAAAATTACAAACGCAGAAGGCCTAGAAAACCATTCCAAACCAAACGATGCAGTAGGTATCGTCGACTCGAGAATACATTGCTAACATTAAAAGTAAGTTAATTGAACTAACATGAACAGACTAACTTTAAAATAGAGAAGATTAATAGATAAAATGAAACCCACATAGAACACGATATTCGTTATTTTGGGAGTTTTCCTATCTCCCAATTTACGTCAGTTTGCGCTGATCTGAATCACAGATTGGGAAACTGGAATTTTTGAATGGTCATAAGTTACTCAAATTTTGTCCAAACTGGGCATATGAGGTGTTTTTTAACATCTACAGATTCCGTAGATGTCAAAAAACACCTCATATGCCCAGTTTGGACAAAATTTGAGTAAGTTATGGCCATTCGAAAATTTCAGTTTTTCAATCTGTGGTGCAGATCAGCTCGAACCGAGCTGAACTGCATACTCCCAAAATCATGGAATTCTCCCAAAATAACGAATATCGTGTTATAGAAATTTTGTGCAATTACAAACACTTCATTTAAAGGATTCTCGATCAAAAGCAAATAATAATATTAAAAGTGATCATCTTTGGTAAAGAACATCCTACTAATTCTATCATCGAGTCGACAATATCTCAGTGTACTAAAAGCATAACTGAACTGGAAAAACCCAGGGATCAAGCAATGGCGACTCAAGATGAGTACAACTACTCAGTCACCGAACGTCACCTCGAGCCATTCCAAAACCCAATTGACGACGAACCATTCCTGCTTGAAATGGAGGCCACCTACGGCAAATTGTGGCAACTAAAAGAGCACATCAGTACGTGGAGTTTTGGGGTTAGCCGATGGAAGAATTATGTGTACTTAAGATATCGAGCTCAGGGAAAAACCCAATATCTCCCTTAGAACATGAAAGAAAGGGTCATCCTCATCGACGACTACCAAAGTAACTACGTCATAATAGTCCTACGCAATGTAGATGATGCTGGGAACCCGGGCAAGCATTGTCACTCTCTCGTACTTGACGTGAATGCTTACCACGGGAAGTTTGACCTAGAGAACCTCATGACCTTCCTAGAGGGATCTAAAATGGATTCCTTGAACAAAGAGTTTGAAAAATGTGGATATGTACCCTGGAGGAACGGCACTGCCAAATCCAATGCAAGTAGACTGTGACTAATTTGGCAAACGCTAGACCATTATGCATTAACAAATATCTCTCCTCTCCCAAGCGTGGGTGGGAATCAGTCTAGAGAAACGAGGAGAGCATCAGTTGGTGGTCAGCAACCTCCTTCTGGTCGTACAGGGGAGGGTAGCCGCGGTACCAGACCATCAGCAGCGTTGTCCCAACCCAGGCAGCGGGATCCAATCCAAGAACAATCTAAGGAATCAAGTAGAAAGAGGAGAAAATCAAACCTTCCGAGTAGAACAACCGGGGCTGGAAGTTCGGGGTCAATTCTAATGATAGCTGAAGCAACTCCATCGACCTCACAATCCAAAATGAAAGAGCACGAGAAGTTTGCCATTTATCAACGAGATTTCTGGACTGATCACAAGTCATGCTTCCTTCTGGACCAGGAGGTTGTACAGGTCCATATCAAGCAATGCATAATAGCGCAAGACCAGTACATCATTCGCACACTCCAGACTGACATAGTAGAGTCAGTAAAAAATGAACTGGTGCAACTTGGGCACAAAAAGTAGTGACAAATTTTATGTCTCACTCCTGTGGATCTAAATAACGAGCTGCTGCAAAGGAAGCCGGAGAAATGGGACGACATAAAGACTGGCAAATTCATGATCATTAATGGCCAGCATAGCGTAACCGCTTCAAAAGAGCTTCAGAAGGATGGGTGCGGTGAGGCTAGGAGGGTAGAGCTCCAAACTTTGGATGCTTGGATTGTGTGGTCCTTGAATCCAAATAAGTTAAGGAACATCTCCAAGTTCTACAACTGCACAAATCACCTTGATCACGCCCAATCGACATGGGGAAATCAGATAATCAGCCTTCGGAATATCTGGTTGACCTGCCAGAGAGCCACGGATGTAGCAGCAGAGGCGGTGACCCGGAGAAATAAGGCAATATATGACTTGGCGAAGTATGAGGTAAGGCGAACTTATTTTTTAGTACCGTCGAGTCAAAGATACTGCACGAGTTTAAGCCAATAGTAAATGGTCATATGGAACTTCTGTGGTATACATCTGTGATCTATGAGTTACTCTGTTAGTGACAATATATTGGGGTAACATGTATCGTCGACTCGAGGATAATGTGTCTACTGATGTCACAGAACTAGGCAATCCTAATACTCGTGATTATATTTCTCGTGCAGGAATTCACCATTGCAGTTCTCGATCGATATCAGAACCTTAACCCAGGAAGGGAAGGTACATGTGTGAAAAGTCTGAACGATCTGAAGAACGAAATTCAGATCATCACATTACCCGATGATCTCTTCGCGTTTTGGGAGAGATTCCTCACGAAGCATGTAGAGGGAGAGTTAATTGAGCCTATAACTGGGCTACAATTCAAGGATCTGAAAGGCTTCAAGAAGAAAGTAATGTCTTTGAAGAGAGAGTTCTTTCGTCACTGCGGACACTTCACAGACAAGGACTACGGAGTATTTGCGCAGCACTTGCTCGGTGAAACGCCGAAACGGATAGCAACATATCCGAAGGTGTCCGTGTCGAAGACGAAAATCCTAGTCCTAGATAACATGGCTGCTGGTGATTGGGTGGAGCGGAGGAAGAGAAAGAAAGTGGTCATCCAAGACCTCGCTGACATCAAAACCGCCCTCAAACTGACAGATAATGGGGGAGATGTCATTGAATGGACATGGAAGTCCTGGAAAGCGCGACACCGGTTTACATCCGCGTCATGGGACTTCCTCATCTCGCACCCGAAGAACGAATACTTCAAGAAGAGGCTTCAAAACGACGCTTGGAGTAAACGAGCCAAGGATTTGGGGAAGAATTTTCCCGAGGTCCTTCATATGTTCTCTCAGTTCATGCGACTGAAGTATAGACTTCCAGAGCCAGCTGGAGGTGTGTAGGTCAGGGGCATTGATATTACGGCAAAGGCACTGGTCACCAGTATGTAGTACCACTACCAACAACGTGAGATCTATTTGGCGTTGTTGGACGTGAGAGAGTATCCGAAGAGCAAGGTTACCAACAAAATAGTTGAAATTGACCCACTGCTCAAGTTTCTCTCAGACATTATGGAGCCAAAAATGTCAGAGCCACTAGTCTGGCTCTTCATTTTGCGCAGCAAGGTTGACGTGAAGGCTGCCATAAAATTTGTGGCCTACAAGTTGAAGGACTATGATTGCATGCAGTCATCTTATGTGCCAGCTAAGGCAGAGATGCTGGACAACTGCACAAATTGCAACATAGTAGACGACGTTCCTCTCTTGTTCTTGTTCCGCAAGGACAATGAATTCGCTACTTCAGTCCAGGGTTGTGTGAAGCGTGAATACGAAACGCCAGACAACTGTTAGTACTACAATGAAGTGTCAAAGAATACGGAGGCGAAGTGGAGGATCACCGCGAAAGAACTCAGGATGGAGTTCTACCTACAAATCCTCCAGGATTTTGCGACACCTCAAGAGAACGTCTGTGGTCTCTTCTGTAGGCCAAAATTTATGTTGGCTGCCAAGGTTCGTCCCTTAATACCAATAATACTTATTGTCGACTCGAGGGTACATCTGGAATCGTCTGATGTAGAGAAGTATAATAGATTTCAGTGTCTCCTCACCTTCTGAATTGTCTGTAATGGAGATCCCGACTTATCCTCGACTCGAGGATAGGACACCATGTTAACTTTGGTATAATTACTAATTCATTGTAATTCATTGTGATCTTTGTATCAAATGTTCGGAGCGTATTTTTATGGTTTCTGCGACCGGGATGATGCGAGGAGCTACCACAAAATTGCTTATCTGGCGGATAAAATGGACATGAATGATTTCATGTTCTCAAATTCGCCCTATTCACTGGCTTATGTCAAACCGCCTAGTCGTATTTCGGTGGTGGTTAACTCTAATTCACCCCCGTCACCGTTGCCCACATACGAGTCACCAACGGATATCCCAACAGCGAGGCAATGAGAAAGAGAAGCCATTGGTCCCTAGTTGACCAATGATCCTGGCGTGGAGGGCATAGACAAATTTGGGACAAATACGTTCCAGGTGTGTATGTGGATGAACTCGCCTGCTGTCCCGGATGCCCTGCAACATCATCGAACTGGATCTCCAAGAAGGCTTGCAGGATCGCGACTGGAGCATTCAGCTGCACAGGCGAATCCATTTGGGGTGCATGGTGTGCCATCTAGGTCTCAGGGAGCCCCATCAGAGTCTAGGGGGACCCAATCGGGTGCGCATGGGGAGCCATCAGAAGCGCAGCAGGCACTCGTTCGTGAGGAGGACGTGGAAACGGACAGTGAATTTGACGAACTGGTGCGTGGACATTCAACGCTGACTCGAAGAAGAGAAGTTGAGCCATCGTTGCAGGATATGCGTACAAGCAACGCAAGAGAGGCAGCTGGTAATGATTTACCAGTGGAACGCCCGGCTTCCCCGCCTAAGAAATGATGGAAGGTGCAGTTGTCAGAGATCATCGACATCAGTGACGAGGATGACATAGATCGCCCACATTCCTCCGACGAAGACGATGTCGAAGGCATGCCCCCCAAACCCGACAAAAAACCAATCCTCCTACCAGACGGGAAGGTCAAGGTCGAGGGTGACTGGTGGACTCACCAGGAGGAAGCCCGAAAGCGGAGGATAGTGAGGCAGTAGGCGAGGGAAGAGAAAGACAGACAGCTTGCTGAGGCAGTATCGTGCAGCCAAGCAGCGAATGCCAAAATATCCGAGGTACAACAAGAGTCCAACGCCAAGATCTCTTCCCTCGAGACACAATTGAAGCAATTGGTTGCCGCAATTCAGTCTCAATTTGGAGGCTCACTTGTCCTCCCTTTGCTTTCCGAGGCCTCACAACAACGGGCGCCCGTGACCTCCTCTAGTCAGGTTGAAGTGGACAAGGTCGAAAAATTGGTCTCGGGACTTCCCCATCCTCGACTCGAGGATAAGGTTGGCGCTATCCCTCCCCCGCCAGGGGGCGTCCATGATTTACCTCCCGATTCTTAGGTGGACAGGGTGCCGTCTCCTGACCAAGCCAGGTTTGAAGTTATCCCGGAGATACAACGCGCCTCTCCCTTGAAGGACACTAGCAAGGATGAGTCGAGTCATCCTTGACTCGACGATACTGTTGAAGGGACGTTGCAGCTTGTGCGGGATGCCGTCCTTGGCAGTTTGCCAATGGTGCCGAAAAAACCGATGACACTTGCGACTGCTCCGTTCGGCCTGGTGTTGGATTCGCCCTGTTCTTTGGAAGAGAAGGTGGACTACGGCAAGAGTGAAGAGGACGTCGGCGGAGATGTAAGCCAGCAAGTGGAAGTAGTGGCCGCCGAGAAGCAGGTGGAAAATGTTCCAGAAGGTCTGGAATCGTCAAAGGTACAACCACCAGATCCTTACAGTTTTGATTGACTCTCGCATACGCAGAGTCATGCATAATTGTCTTGTTTTGCGAGTGGCAACAAAAGTCTTCTCATAGGTCTAAAATCTCATTCGGATGCATGATGCTTGACAGGATGGCGTGGCCACTCCTTGATTGATCGGGCGCGGACGGCGAACCTGTCTGTGGCTGCAATGCGTGTAGACTAGTGTAGTATAGACATGAGTGTATAGTTTTGGCGACTCTAGATGAAAACAAAAAAATATGTATGTAATATATTTCACTTGTAAATAAAAGATATCGGTTGAAATTACAAAATACGGACTCAAAAGTCTAATTGTCTTTTGCTTTCCATGTTTTTTTGCTCAGCTCAAAAAACATAAAAGCGTGCATCATCCGCTACCTATGAAAGCACACCCTAACGGGAGCAAGCAAACGATTAGTGGATTTCACTACTCCCTCCCGTTTTCTGGCTCACATGATTCTGCATTCAATCAGGTAACTCTATTTCTATGTTGTCTTGACTTGATCAGGTAGAATCGAAGGACGAGAGAGAGGTCATCCCGAGGAATGTAGCGCCTCTAGTGCCCCTACCACGGAGGAAGTGGCTGAACATTGTCTTCGACTTGAATGGGGTGCTCTGCCAAGTCGCCACCAGGGCGTATGGCACGAATGGAAAATTCCAACCCTACCAACTCGAAGACAAAGTTCTCTGCCATAGAAACCCCACCATCGTCGGACCCAAGGCCGTATTCGCTCGACAGAATTTAGAGGGCTTCTTGCGAGAGGTTTCCACCATCGCGAACAGAGTGCTAGTATGGAGTGCCATGTTCAAGTCGAACACGGAACCCATTGCTGGACACTTGTTCAGCGGGGGCAGGGCCCCCTACGATGTGCTGAGCCAAGATCAATGCAAAAAAATAGAGGTGTCTCCGGGGAATTTTCTTCATTTTGGCACCAAAGGTGTCTTCATGAAGGTTCTGTTCGAGACCTTGTTCATGAATCCCAGTGGGGACACGTCTTTCACTGCAGACAACACCCTCCTCATCGATGACTCCCCCGAGAAGGGTATCTGTAATGAGAGGGGAAACATCGTGATTCTCGAAACTTGGAGTCACACCAAGCGGAGGGACAACCTCCTCATGGGAGACCTCCTGCCGTGGCTCCGGCGTCTCATCTCGGACTGCCAACCCAGGAGACTGCGAGAGTACATAGAGGCCAACCGGATTGGGCTCGAGCCCCTAGTAGCTAGGGACTACAATCACGCACAAATTGTAGATGCCATGAGAGAATCCGCACACAACGTGGGAGCCCGTTACGAACTGCCAGCAATGAATTTGGTCATTGGAAGAGGCCGTCGTAGAACGTAGAGTAACGCGGTAGAACCCACGTTCGCCGAACAATAATTACGTTTTGTATTTTATAATCTTGTATGCTATGTTCTTTTGTAAATAATATATTCAGTTTGGACCTAGCTTTTCTATGTCTTCGCATTCCCGCTCCGCTTGTTTCTTTCTGTGGTTTTGCTTTTTGAATTACTATTTACCTGCTTCCCTTACCGTTCTTCCCTTGGTGGATATTGTCTATTGGTCTCTTGTAATTGAGTATATGCTACTTCCAGGTTCGGGCTCCTAATCTGAATTTGCCAACACCCAAGCGGAGGCTCACTAAAAGCTTGCTTTCCGGGTCGGAAAGGTCGCTCTCCAACGGCTCAGATTCGGCAGGAGGGAGTTGCGGACCCGCGCTAGTGTCCAAACTGTACATGCTGCGCTCAGCCGCTAACGCCGCATCAGCTGCTATAGACTACTCCAAGGGGGACATTGAAGACGGCGTCGTAGATAGTCCTCCCAGTCGTGGGCCCGGACGGACGGACGCCCGTCTCCTCCCCGTCCCCGCTCAAGCAAATATCATCGACTCGAAGAGGGTCGTTCTCGACTTCTCGCCAGCTTTGCAAGTAGACACTTCGACGAGCCGGAAACTGAACCTGTTCGTCGGCGGGACTTCAGTGGGTCCTCGACTCAATGATAATCTCCTGGGCTCCGAAGTGCCTCGGTCTGTTCCCGTCATAGATTTTTTGCAGATGTCATCTTCGGGAGGATACACGAAGAGCGAACAAGTTGGTCCAACGGTTAGACCTCAGTTACTTCAGCTCGAGAATAATCCGCCTCGGCCTTCAGCGTTAGCTGGAGGAAGACGACGAGCTTCCACCGATTCCATTTTCCGTCAAAGGGTTATTAGGGACCAACGCCGCTCTCTGCACTCTATATCAATTAGAAGTGGACCTCCATACAAAGGCGACGTGAATGCATTCCTCCCGAGGCCGCCTCCTTCTAGGTCTAGATCACCTTCTACTTCTCAAGTTACTCGAAGTTGTCACGATTTGAAGCGTAAGGGGAGTGGATCTCAAAGTGCGGGCGTATATATGGCACTAGATGTTGAAAGTGGGCCCCACCATCATTCTCGACGCGACGATATCTTCAAGGGACTAGCGAAACTGAAAGCGTTAGAGGCGGCGAAGAGCATAGACATAGCCAACACCGATGCGTAACGCCAACGGTCAATTTTTTGGATGCCTTCGGATCCTCTATCCCTCTTACTATAAATAGCATGAACGTAGATAGTGCATACAAATTCGTGTTGATAACAAGAGTGCCTTATGTATAGTGAGCCTCTCCCTTCCTAGACTGGCATTATTAATAGATGGAGTACTTCATAATTCATAACTTTGGGTGCCATTTTGTGCAGACAAGACTTACATACTTTTTGTCTTCTTGATACCTTGAGGAGTTCAAGCTTATTGAATTTAAATGGACTCGCTTCTCTATACTTTGCTTGATTTAGCGCATTTTCTACAAGTAAATGTTTTTCGTTTTTCCGATTGTTCACTACAAGAGAAAGGGGTGTTTTAAGCAAGGTTTTAAGTATAGTCCTAGACACATGATATTAAGTAATGACCTATAAGTCAAATTTCAGCAAAAAATGACCTAAACACATGTCTTTTAAGTCATTTTTTGCTGAAATTTGACTTAAAGGTCATTACTTAATATCTTGTGTCTAGGACTATACTTAAAACCCTACTTAAAACACCCCTTTCTCTTGTAGTGGTTGCTATACTTGTCTGCATTGGAGCCAATTATTTTGGGCACCTACCAGAAAAAAATCTATGACTGGTGTTAGCCGTGCTTCATTTATTGTTGACGTCAACAACTAATATTTCGAGGATCTTCGCTCTCCATTTTGCAAAGTCTCAAAAAGACCATTTTGTCTCAATTTAACAAATAAGGCCTTTATATACAAGTGGGATTTGTGGGTGATCTATGGATAAAAGGCTATTTATGACCAAATGCTATACTGGTACGTGACATACCTATTTTGGTTCTACACTCTTTTTTAGGCTTTTCGTAGTACTTTATGCCTTAATTTGCCATAAACTAAAAAACAAACAATGAGTCTCAAGTGACGAATTTGGGGCTCACACATGGCAGATTTAAAATGTCCTTCAACCAGGATTATAACATTCATCCTATAATGAATCCTCCAAATAGAGGGCGAGTGTCCACTTACTTGAACATAAGTAGGCGTACTGTGGTTTTTGAAACTTCAAATGTTTTCCATGATACAGTTTCAGGTCAGTGAATTCTTTCATCGAAGGGATAGGACGTAGTGGCGTATGATTGATATTGGTTACGGAAGAGCCTTAGATGCCACCTGGTCCTAGAAATCCATGTGTTGATAATAGTGTCACTAAAAAAAAGAAGAGGGGTAAGAGATCACTATTCTTTAGTAGTCAGAAGGAGTTGAGGAGGGCAAGAATGAGTCGGAAGAGGCTGGTTTGCAAAGCAACATCAACCTCAGAAGCGGATGAAGGAGAGATTAGAATGTCACAAGGAATAATAGTTCAAGATCATCCGAGGATTCATACGCATTTGAAATCAAGTGGTCACCAAGCACGGAGGACGAAAGATGGTGACAATGTGCAACACCCAGAATGCCATCTATATGTCCGTAAGAACGTTGCATGATCTATACACTTATCAATTTATGCTGTAGAACTCTTATTCCTTAATTTGAATTAGAATTGCAAGGGCTTGTATTATTATTGGGACGTGTGATGTATAGTTAGCTATATGATAATTGACAAATACAATGACATAGTTTAATGGGGCTCTTCAACAAACAATGGAAACTGAGAAATGGATTAGATGTAATATCCAAATTCTACTAGCCCCTACCCCTATCCTGATTTGCCGAGTCATTATCTCGACTAGGTCTATTCCAAAACCGAAACCCTAAACCCACGTTGTCCCATCCTAAATGATAATTTGTTTCCCGCCACGGAACCATTACTGCAGCATGCCTTCAGGGGGCTCAAATATCATTACATGCGACGACAGAATAGCCTTGGTCATCACTCCGCGCCTATTGTTTCACACTATCTTGTCACTTCCCATACCCCGGAGCGTTGGATCTATATCGTAGCGCTTGTCACCCTCTGTGAGAGCCCTTAAACTACCTCCCACTCCCTTGTCAACTGATTTCAGTACATTCAAATCCACTTCACAAACCATGGAAACGAGAAGCGGGAGGGACCTTGCGCGTCGAGAGAAGGTGAGAGCATCTGAAAACACAGCCATGGAAATCACCGAGGTTAGTTTCCCGTCATACAATCTGTAACACGTTATTTTTAAAAGTTATAGAACAGAACATTCCCAGTTATATATCTCCGTGATACCAATTCCATTTTCCGCGTAGTTGTGAAGGACACGTTGATACTTGATAGATTTATTTGCTCACAAAGAATCGGATAGGATGATAATATTTCCACCTTCTGAAATACGGTAAGTAGATTCTACAAAGGCCCTTCTAAAGAATCAATCTCAAACACCGATGAAGAGGGGAGTGTATGTAGTTAGTTTAGTGCGTCCATTCATAGGTGGACGTTGAGCAGGCCTCGTCTTCGGGTAGGATATGACGGAGGATAAAGTCGAAGGGATGACACAGAAGTCAGCTCGCAACTCAGTGTAGTCTTGGGCATACGAGGTGATATCCCCGTTTGACCATGTGAGTGAGCTTGAGTGGACGCTAGGAAGCCTCCGTGGAGAAGGTGAAGGCGGGGTTAGGTTTCGGAGAGATTCGTCGCTGCAACATTAACGATCCATTGTGTAGAAGTCAGACGAGTATCACATTTTCAATCTTGGGTGGTAGGTCGATCCAGGTAATCAAATCTCTCTAAGTGCCGTCAACCAGGATGGAATGTTTGAGAGAGGCTTCAATTTCAAATCCATAATGTTGTTTTTGCCTTGTAGTGGGGTGATCAGATCCCCACCTGTCGTGTGAGCGTTTTCCAACGGAGGGGACTCGGGACCCTGGTCTTGCCACCAAGAGGCTCGTGAGGGCGGGAGGGGATCGCGAATGCCCAACTCCCAACCAGCTCCGTTTCTGTTTTTGCCTCGCGGTGGGGTGATCAGATCCCCACCTGCCGTGTGAGAGTTTTCCAACGGAGGGGACTCGGAAACTTGGTCTCGCCACCGAGAGGCTCGTGAGGGCGGGAGGGGACCGCGAGTACCCAACCCCCAACCAACTCCATTTCTGTTTTGGACTCGCGGTGGGGTGATCAGATCTCCACCTGCTGTGCGGGTTATGGCCAAGGGCTCCTTAGGATTTGCTGCAATCGAGCTAGGCTCGTATATGATATTTATACAAAAGTTTAATTCACATTAATTAGTCATCGGTGGATCACAGGGGGGTCGTCTTTTTTTTGTATGCTCTATTTGGACTGGTAAAGAGTGTTTGTTGATCTTGTAGGATCCATACAAAATGGAGCATCAGTCTGAAGCTGTGGAGGTGCCCCATGCTCAACGTCCCGCCCATCTTGACAGGCAATTGGTAAATCTCGATGCTCTTTTGGCAGACCTAGAAGAAGATCCGGATTCGCCATCTCCAATGTCATGTTGCACGTTTGTGGGCACAGATGAACTAGTACTCATGATTTTGGATTTACCGAAGGATTCTATTGACGATTTTCATAGCATCCATAAGTTGGACGTGCTCCCAGAATGTCTAATAGGGGACCTTATTCTATGTCTTCATTGTGGGATGTGGAAGTCCATTCACAATGCATGTGTATATAGACAGCACTGATGATTTTTCTCTATATCTTCGTTATATTAGCCACCGATATTTACCAATTGCTGGATTAATGATTTTCAAATATGTAATGCGTATTGCACCACTTCATATTTCATTCCATATTTTCACTAGTAAGAGTAACATATTTCTATTGAACATACATTTTCTTGAATTTAGCAGATGGATAAATCCCCAGCCAATGAGATTGACTCGTCGGAGGATTTAGCTGTTCATGAGGTTGTGGACGATGAACAACCCCTGATTTTCGTAGAAGGGGAGACTTGTCCAACTATGGAAGAAGGTGACCCCTCAGAGAATAATGATATTGAAGAGGGTGAAGGTGATATTCAGAGAGCTCAGAAACTGGATTTTGTGGCAACCATTTCAAGCCTTAGAATCGAACCCCATGACCTCTTCCAGATGAAGATTCCTCTTTGCCGACTTATTCCTATGCCGATGGTGCGGCCAACATTGAGCTGTGATTTAACCAAGCTCGAGCAAGAATTCATCCACGGATATGAGGAAGGAGCTCGGGTGTTCTATGTCTCGAATTCAGATGAGCAAGGTCATTTCAGCACGTTTTCAGATGAAGAAAAAAATGAATAGGGGGGACTTTGGATCTCTGTGAATGATGATTTCAACGCAAAACTCAGAAACTACCCCCAGCTCAAACACCTAGTGGATGTCAAATTCTATGTCTGTGACGGGAACCACCGTCGTATCTCATGGATGAGACACATCAAGCGTCTTCACAGTAGAGACATGGCGTGGCACATTATGGTGGATTCAATTGTACTGGATACGAAAGGCCGAGTAGGAGTTGCTATGCACGTCATGCACAACATTAACAAGTATGTTTTCATTATCCTTCAACTTAGTTGGACATTAATTGATCATTACTAGAATTGTCTTTATATTCTCAATTTTTGCTTGGAATAGGCACATAGAGAACTCTCATGTGAAGACAAACTTGGTCCATACGTTATACTGGGTCCGAAAGTATGGTTCGATGCCTCTTGAGAAATTCAATGAGCTTCTGAGTGCGGACGAGGTGAAAGCTTGTCAACAAAGCTCAAGGAAGACATGGTACTCAATGCCCTTGGAGGTCTTCACATCTTTCATTTTCCAAATATATTACTTGATGGATATGGTCAATTTGTGTCAACTAGATTCCTGATCATGTTCTTGATTTGTTCAATACCATATTCAATCTCTATACATATTTGACAAATTTGAATGACATTTATGTTTCAGCAAGAGATTGTTGTTGCAGCAGACGCTGCCCTCCGAAAGTATTATGAAGACATGCCTCCGGATGAAATTAACAACGCTGGAGTTGCTTTGGCCATGAAGACCTCCACAAAGGACACAATCACACAACGCACCTACTGTACAAGAAATTGTCGAAGATTGTGTTTGTAGTAGGGTTGTCCCCGTCACGTCCTGTCCGTCCGTCAGGATGTCCGGACGGACGTCAGGATTACAAAAAAAAAAATTTTTTTTTTTTTTTTTTTTTTTTTTCGTTGGACGGTCCGTCCGTCGACCTGGACGGGTGGTCTATTGACTTGGACGGTTAGTCCGTCCACTAGGACGGTCGGGCCGTCACCTGGACAGTCAAATTGTCGACCTGAACGGTGGACGGACTGGCCATCTAGGTCGACAGACAGGCCGTCCCCTAAAAAAAAAAAAAAAATTTTTTTTTTTTTAACGACCTGGGTGTTCACTGGTTTGCTCCAGGGTGACAAACTGGCCGTCAAAAAAAAAAAAAATTTTTTTTTTTTTTTTTTTGGGCTGACGGCAATACCGACGCGTCAGGACATCCGGACGTGAAAAGCCAACGTCACGTCCGGATAGACAACCCTGGTCTGTAGCCCACCCGCTTTGGGGGATGAGTGGCTTCAAGAGGTACTTCAAAATATCTTTGCACTTTAACATTCAACGTATTATTTTCAGATGGCTTCTATACTAAATGGATTTGGTAATTGTCAGATACAGAGGCACTGGAGCATGTATGCGGTCTAGGAGTTGACTCTAGACAAGCTGTAGCTCATTGCCATTGCAAATGCGGATCCTAGTCACAAATTAAAATGGCTAAAGTGGCTAAATTCATCTGCCCCAACACGAGAGGCACGCCGATTTCCTCCAAGACCAACAAACGATGAAAAAATCAGCGCCTTCCTTTCTAAGGCCTGTTGGTATGTAGCGGTAAGTAACATATCAGAGTAACCACAATCTTTCCATTCATAAAATTAGATTTGAGTACTAATTTTTATTTGCGTCGTATCATTTTAAATTTCCAGATTCAAGACGCTGCTGTCGATTTGTACGAGAGCATCATCCGCTCCAATAATATTCCTGTGAATATGGAGGTGGTCGATGATCCTGAAGCAGTCCCTGATTACATTGAGGGTTGGCGTATGAAATTGTAGGACCAAGCATACGCGGGCGTATTCAAGGGTGTTGACGCCTACAAAAAGTCAAATTCTTTTAAGGATTTCAAAGGTTCACACCTTGTGGTGAAGAGGATCATCTACAGGTCTGAACTTCCACTTCCCTTGTTTTAGGTCACATTGTGAACGTACTAATTAGGGGCATCAATCTGGGGATCCCGGTGTCGTGATGTAGGCCGTCTATTAGTTGAAATGATGTCATTTTTTCTATTAAAAGAATGTTTAGTGTTTAGTGTTGTGTGTACTTTGAGCTTATGTTTGTAGTTTGTTTAGTGGCCGGTCGTTAACCGGTTGGTTTGTAGTTGTTACTAGGGTAAAAGGAGCTAGGATTAGGGCTAGCCACCTTTGGGGTTAGGGTTAGGGCTAGCCGCCGGCTAGCCGTCTTTGGGGTTTGGGTGCCTACTTGAGACAAGGGCTGGTCCCTTGTCTCTCTCTCTTGTTTTTGGTGTGTTGGGTGGTGTGGGAGGCACTTTGAGTGCTAGTTGTGTGTTGGTGTTGGAGATTTTATGAAAGAAGCATTGATGGAGGAGATTTTGTGTTGTGTTTTGGAGAAGTGTATTATGAATGCAAGGTTTTGGATCTGAGTTTTTGATAAGTTGATCTATTATGATACCAAGTTTGAGATCTAGATCTATTATGGAGGAAAAGTTATGTGGCGGTGAAGTGGAGGTGTTGCGGTGTTGCGGTGTTAAGGCAACTAAGGAGGGTGTATTGAGGAGCTTGGATTTTATTGAGATTTTATCCAATGGACATGAGATTTGGAAAATACCTTTCTTCACTTGTCTTATCTCTTGTATCAAAATTTTAGCTTCAATAGACTTGAGATCTAAAAGTTGTGTATAAAATACAACCGGGAAATAGGTTTTGGTAAGGGTTAGGAAGTCAGTAGTGGGAAAACGTCCACCAAAGTTGGACAGTATCTTAGATCGTTATGAAAATTGTTATGTGATTAGTTGGATAGTTGATCTACAATGTGGTCAAGTTTCAAGTGATTTGGACTTACTGTCCAAAAGTTATGTGAAAGCAAAGATAGGTATGGCAGTTTCTAGGATATTGTGGAAATTGTAGGATAGGGATTTGGCAAAAGGAGAGATTGAAAGTAGGTTTATTATGATTTAGGGTGTTTATGAGTATTAGTGATTATATACAAAGCATCTCCATAGCAAAGACCCCGTGTTATTCCAAACCTACTAGCAAATCTTTGTGACACCGGGATGATCCGGCCTCTATCGTTTTTTCTTTAAGGGATGGGATTATGAACTCCCTGCCGGCTATGTCATTCATGTCTAGCACATGGATCTGAAAATTCTTGTCTCGCTACCAAGAGCCATCCCAAGGCAAGCTCAAGTCGGAAAATGGAACTGGCTGTGTCAGCTTGGTTTTAATTTTTTTTTAACTGGGGTTCTAATCTCCCCACCAATTGTGTCATTCGTGTCCAACACTTACATCTGAAAATTCTTGTCTTGCTACCGAGAGCCATCCCAAGGCGGGCTCCAGTCAGAAAATAGATCCGCCTGTGTTGCCTTATCCATCTTGGTATTAAATTTTTATTGGGATGGGGTTTCAATCTCCCCACAGATTGTGTCATTCGTGGCCAAACCTGGGCTGTGAAAATTCTTGTCGCGCTACCGAGAGCCATGCCAAGGCGAGCTCACGTTGGAAAATGGAACTGCTTGTGCTGCCTGTGCCAACTTGGTTATAATATTTTTTGGGGCTGGGGTTGTGATCTCCCCGCCGATTGTGTCATTTGTGGCCAGACCTGAGCTGTGAAAATTCTTGTCTCGCTACCGAGAGCCATGCCGAGGCGAGCTCACGTCGGAAAATGGAACTGACTGTGCTGCTTGTGCCAACTTGGTTATAATATTTTTTGGGGTTGGGGTTGTGATCTCCTCGCCAATCTTGTACAATTAGAACTAGGTTTAACAATGTCTTCTGCCTACAGATATTTCAAGTTCGAGCTCTTCGCTAAGAAAGAAATTGCCAAGGCTGACTTACCGCCTTTTTTTAACACCTGGCTTGACCGATCATCCCCTGATTGTATGTTTTCTCCCTCCCAACTCAAGAACTGGACTAGTGCTCACCTTCAATCAGGTGCATGGTACTTAGAATGCAGTCAGGGCTTCACACCGCCCACTGAATTGGCTTTATTTCAGTCCATTAAAGAAAGTGCCACTATGGAGGTGGAATTTGACAAATTTGCCGGACTTGATGCTGATGCGCGGGATAAGGCCTTGAAGAGGAGGGAGGCTTCTGACAAGAAGAAAGAAGAGAGGTGGGAAACAGCAAGGAAGAAGTCCGAAGAGAATGATGCCAAGAAGAAAGCACGAGAGGCCAAAAAGGGTAAGTCTGATGGAAAGGGAAGGCAAAAGGGGTAGAAGAAGAAAGCAGACACGAAGGCCCCGGAACAAGTGATGGTGGCATGAAGGACACTTCTTCGGGTTTCTCACTCAAACAAGAGAAACTGCTTCATGGCCTTCCAACCCAGATTCACGGGGTCGAAGCAATGCCTCATGTTTCTCAAATCATCATGAATGCGTCCGTCTCAACTCTTCTTGGATTTGAAAAACGGTCTGTTCCTTCTGCATTCAATGACATCATCGACTTGCTTGAGAAGGTACTAATACTATAGCTTAGGCCTTTTCTTATGTCAATTTGTATTTCATATATTGTTTCATTGGTATATTTCATGGTGTGATTCATGACCTAGTTTCTTGCTGATGATTTTCTTAACACCTCTTCGTTTGTTATAATGCAGGGTTGTCCCCGTCACGTCCTGTCCGTCCGTCAGGATGTTCGGACGGACGTCAGGATTCAACCCCGGCGTCCGTCAGGATATAATCTGAACGAGAACCGTTCACAGAGGATGAAAACTACGGAAATGGATGGACGTTCTTCGTCGACGGGCGAGCTGGACGGGCGAGCTTCCGTCGACGGGCACGGAACGGGCGTGATGGACGGGTATCTGAACGGGCGGGATGGACGGGTATCTGGACGGTTTGGATGGACGGGTATGTGGACGGAAAACTAGACGGGCGGGTGGACGGGCATCTGGACGGGCATGTGGACGGGAGGGTGGGCGGTTGTGTGGACGGGTATCTGGACGGGCGGGATGGACGGGTATGTGGACGGAAAACTGGATGGGCATCTGGACGGGCATGTGGACGGAAGGGTGGGCGGTTGTGTGGACGGGTATCTGGACGGGCGGGATGGACAGGTATGTGGACGGAAAACTGGACGGGCATGTGGACGGAAGGGTGGGCGGTTGTGTGGACGGGTATCTGGACGGGCGGGATGGACGGGTATTTGGACGGAAAACTGGACGGGCGGGTGGACGGGCATCTGGACGAGTAAGTGGACGGTTCTCTGGATGGGCATGTGGACGGAAGGGTGGACGATTGTGTGGACGGGCATGTGGACGGGTAAGTGGACGGTTCTCTGGACGGGCATGTGGACGGGTAAGTGGACGGTTCTCTGGACGGGTATGTGGACGGAAGGGTGGACGGGCATGTGGACGGGCATCTGGACGGGTAAGTGGACAGTTCTCTGGACGGGTAAGTGGACGGTTCTCTGGACGGGCATGTGGACGGAAGGGTGGACGGGCATGTGGACGGGCATCTGGATGGGTAAGTGGACGGTTCTCTGGACGGGCATGTGGACGGGTAAGTGGACGGTTCTCTGGACGGGCATGTGGACGGGCATCTGGACGGGTAAGTGGACGGAAGGGTGGACGGGTGGGATTGGATTTTTTGCCTAAATGCCCGAAGCACCCAAATTTGGTGTTGGCAAAACTTCGAAGTCAAATAAAACCTAACCAAATTGCTATTTTTAGTAGTATCCAAGTTGCTATTTTTAGGAAGTTCTTCTTGAAGTCTAGTTTTAGCATCAATAGTCTATTCTTAAAAATAAATGATAGTGATTTATCGTTCCAAGACTTTGTGCAAGGGTACCCATTGCAATCTTAACTTCTTGTAGCATTGAGAGCTTTTGGAAATGTGCCTCGAAAACACAACAAGATCTTGGAGAAAACATCACATTCAAATTTGAAATTTAATTAAAAGAAAAATATGGAGTATACTTTTAAAAGCCATAAATTGTTTGGGGTTATACATGTTAGGCAATTTAACCTCATGTTTTTTGGGTCTAAATTTTTTTTAATTTTACTTGTGAAAACTGAAAAGAGGATTGGAAGACTTCACATCATTTTTGTAGTTTTAACACCCTCATGTTCAAACATTATAATCTTTTACTCTATAAGTGATATTGTTGTTTTTTAGCAACCTATGAGATTGCTAACATGTCTTGTTTGAATTTATACGGTTACAATTTTTTTCAAATTGATACACCTAGTCTCCTAATCAAAAATGTTGACATTTTGTTCAATAATGCCATAATGCCATTTGAGAGAAAATGGAAAATGTTAAATATTTTAATTTGTAAACTTTGGAGTTAAAAAAAAAATGAGGGAGTAGTCAATCATGTGTCCAACTAAAAAAAGATTCAAACTAAATAACTAATAGAAAAGAAGTTACAAAACGTGAATTATTTAGGGTTTAATTCTAAAGACTTAGAGGAGATTTCATCAATTATGAAGCAATAGAGATTTTTTTTTATTATTTTAGGCTTTGGGGAAGAATTTCCATTGTTTTTATTTCTTAGACCCTAAAGTAACATACTCTCATTGTCCTTGCTGCAAGGGACAAAATGGATTTTCGATAGGCGCCCATGATCTAATTTTTTACTCAAACTTTTGAAAACTTTTTCATAAGAATGATAAAATAGAATTATAGAATGATAGATAAACTTATGAGTTTATTCATAATACAATTTCTATTCCAATCAGTGCCTAGGAGCAAGGGGTTAGGGATAGGCCACAAGAACAGAATAACCTCAAACAGGGGAGATCGGGACACTGGGCGGTCCAGGACTCCGAGTAGACAAAAAAATCCACAATAAAATGAAATACAAATTTGTATATTTTTTCTAGTTGCATTATATTTTCTTTTAAATGGGAGGCTTTCATTCATCCCATTTGGATTAGGAATGGAAAAGTTATGGATTTTTCTATGGAGCGGGCAATCCTAGCCACTTCTTTAAATAGATTTGGAGCTTTCACTTTGAATGCTAATAACTTTCAATCCATACGGTCAAACATCACAAATTTATGGTCACGTCATCTAAGACAAGTGCAGAACAAGATCCTTTGGTTCGATTAAAAAAAAAATTGGAAAATTTAATTCATAGGTGAACATAGGGGTGGTTTAGGGTGGTTTGGGCCAAAAAATGGACTTCGGACTTTAGGGCAACACCCAAAATAAAGATAGAACACTCTTTTACCTACCATCTAAGCATACAAGCTTCTTCTATACTATTACAAAAAGGTACAATAGATTACAAAAATAGACAAAGGCGAAGCAACAATACACAAGGTGGAAAGAAAACGATAAATGTACATACTTTATAAATCCGCTGAAGTACATAGTAAACTAATAAAGACTTTATATAATTACATATGTTTGCTTTGTACAACTTCCGGTATTTAATTCTATACATCTATCTAGTTATACACAATCTAGTCCAAAACTATCTATTCTACTTCTTCGATTACAACGCCTCGTGCTATGCTGTTTCTCAAAAATTGTTGCAATTCTCGTCGCGATTGCAAAGTCGTCAATAGCTTAAATGCGTCGATGTCGTATCTATTATGTAAGTGGGAATAAATGGCACTCACGAGAGCTGGCTCATGGAAGGTATTGTCTTCAATGTATGTCATTTGTTCCTCAAAACTCAGTTCACCCTCAAATCCAACTGGCGCGCCTTGAGAGTTAAACATGATGCGCTGTGGATGTGGCGCACGCACAAAAATGGAGCGGTCTTGGTTCCAATGTCCACCCGCAATCTGACCAAAATATAGTCGACGCCTTGGATCACCCTCTCCAAAAACCTTCCTGATCACCTCTGTCACTTGGGCATCACTCTGCCAATGTATCTCAGCGACCGTTCCTGCCGGGAGGTGTCGGTTGTCGTAGCCCCACTTCCAAAGCCATGTCACGTCTGAACCCCAATGTACTCTATTACCGAGGCCCGGTAAATTTTCTTCATTGTACTCGTATGCTGCAAGCATATGGTCTTGAAGGCCAAACGTTTTGTACAGTCGTGCATGAAATGGAGCTCTACATTGCGCACATCTCTTTCTGGTGACCATGTGAGGAATGAGACACCCGGGGTGGTATAGATGGCCACATGTACCAAGATTCCATCCACCTTCTGGGCCAAACGGTTCTTGGCAAATTATACATGTTGTTCCATCTTGTACAAAAGCTGGAACGGACGGCCACACTAGTGGTGTAATGCCATCGCGGTTGGGTGGCCCGTACCGTTGGCGCTTGATATTGTATTGGAATTCCAAGTCTGCACGGGAATTCCAATCGATGCTTGAATTCTCGGCGAACACTGGCAAATCGTCGGTGAACATTTCTTCCACCCGAGGCCATGAGGTCAAGCCAAAATAACGTTGACCGCCATCATTGAATTCCGCAGCCACTCTCCTCACTTCACGCTGCATTTGCTCAGCCTCGTTTAGCGCCATGCTGAATGTCAACTTCATGTTGCACATTTGAAGCAGCATCTGTTCCTTCTGAGGATTGTGGACCAACCGCATGTTTTGAGCACTCATTGCGGTCATGGTCTGTTCCATGTCAGTTCGAGCTGCAGTCAACACCGCCACATCTGCCTCAACGTTGTTGGCACGGAGTTCCAAAGCACGCATGGCGCTTGTTAATTCTTCCATGCTTGTGCGAGTACTTCCAACCTCTACTTCAGCCCGCTCAGCACGTGCACGCATAATATCCAACGAGGCACTTTCTGCACTTGGAAAAATGGCCCGTGGTCGTACCACAAACTCAGGTGTATTGCTCGGGCCTGCTCTGTCTTCGTCTGCCCCGTATGTAGCACGTTCCACTACAATATCGAGTGGTGGAACTGAGTCTGTACTGAACCGCCTGTTGTGCTCTACAAGCTCTGCTTCACGTGCGATGAGGCGCACGTTTTCATCTACAAGGGCCCGCATCCTTGCACTTTGAACTTCCAACTCTGTTGCATGTTGTCGTAGCGCTTCTTCTTTTTCCGCTTGTAGTGTTTGTACTAATTGGCGCAAGCGAATTAGTTCTTCACTGTCAGCTTGGGCTCCACCAATCACATTTTGTTGGTTGACATTTGCACCGCTGCTCTGACCAACTTCTACTTCCATCAACTCCGTCCTTGGCTGCTCCACGGGTGGAACCACATCCATTTGCACATTTTGAATACCAAGCAATGGCACGGCAGGAATTTGTGCATTGTCCAGTGGCACGGCAGGATTTGTTGGAATGTGGCGAGTTCTATTTGGAAACTTGTTGTCCCGCTGTCTGCCCAAAAAGCTTCTCCAATCCACATCCTTGCCAAGAAAAACCTCCGCATATGCCATTTGGCACAATGAAAGTGTCCCATCCTTCTTCGATCTTGAACCCCAAAGTGCCAATGACACTTCAATCATCCTCTTCTTGAAGTGCGGATGGGTGCACTGGTCAATATTCACCACGCCAGATTTCACGTGCACCTCGTACCGGTCGTGTGGCCAATGGCGGTTGATGTGGGTCCAATCTACAAACCGCCGACATGTCGCTCTTGTCCATGGTGATTCTGCCTCCAACCACCCAGGCTGTGCCATAATCGTTGGGGCATTAAGTGTGCCCCAATCGAAAGTTGCTCTATTTCCTCTCTTCTTTCTACCGCTTCCCGAACCTCCAGGTCCCGAACCTCCTGCTATATCCTCTGCATCCATTCTTGATACCTGCACAATGACACATACGATACTGTATGCGAATACAATGACAATTTGCTTTGCCTTCTGTTGCGTGAAGGCAACTGAAATGTGGCAAAACAATGTCAAATGTATAACACTTCCCCTCAAATTGCAATGCGAAGCTTTCTCAAGCTAGGACAGTGCAATTCAAAAGAGGAAGCAAGGGCAAATGTGAAAAAATGTCACTTATACCCCCCAGTTACCGACCCGGTTAGCAAGGGTAATTAACACCTAATCAGCCCGTCCCCCCCCAAATCCAGACCGTCCACGGCGGGGGACAACCCTGGAATGGACGGCCGATCCGTCCACGGACGTCCGGCCTCGGGTCGGAATGCCATTAACGGGTTCGGGGCGCCGTCTCCAGGTTCGGGGAATGATTACACCGCCGCCCGAGAGTTCGACGGACGGCCTTTCCGTCCTCTAGACGGGCTGCTCGTCCCCTCGACGGCCTGGATGTGGGAGGGGACGGGTTTTCCGTCCCCTCGACGGCCTGGATGTGGGAGGGGACGGGATTTCCGTCCCCTCGACGGCCTGGATCTGGCCTTGGACGGCCTGCCCGTCCCCTAGACGGCCTGGATCTGGTCCTGGACGGGCTTTCCGTCCCCTAGACGGCCTGCCCGTCTAGAGGACGGAAAGCCCGTCCAGGAGGACGGTCTGCCCGTATCCTCGACGACCTGTCCCTGGTCGGGAATGACCTGCCCATCCTCGTGACGGCCTGTTCGTGGTCTGGGACGGCCTTTCTGTCCTCTAGACGGCCCTTTACAATATATAAATTTTTTTTTTTTTTAAATTGGTTCAGGGTGGAAGTTTTGACAAAATCACGTTAAATAGAAAAGTAATTTTCAGATTTTCAATTTTTCACCATGTGTATATATCACAAGGACAATGACATTAGAATTCATCATAGTGTAAACTTAATTTCCATTTCATGATATATTTGTTTTGTACTCAATGTAGTAGACATTAAAAACACATTCGAAGTTCAAATCGCAATAATGAAATTTCAATTTAGGGTTGTGTTGGGGGATTTTACATAAAATAGGAACTAGAGAAAAGGACCTTTTGTTTGATAGTTAGACTCAAACTCCCAAAATATCAATTTTGGGGAGAAATCTTAGATTTAGAGTAAGGAGCAACAACTTTCTAAAATACACTAAAGGAGCATATTTTTTTTTTTTTTTTTTTTCTAAACTCAAAATTACTTGGAGGCAAATATTGGAAAGACTACAAAATCAATTGGATACACTTTGTAACTCAACATGGTAGGTCCCAAGAAAATGAAATGAACGCTTCCAACTTCTTTCCATGTCATTGAAGTGATTGAACTGCCATTAAATTGGCACTAAATGATGCCGTTGTGTGTTCAGAGGGTGAAGTTTATTGTAAATATCTTGCAATCTACAATTCTACATAGGTCAAGTTTGTGAAATTTCTTCCGATCAATTGAACACTAGTCTAGTACTCTAGTATGAGATCCTACATGCTACAAGCAAAGGTGCACCTTAGAGGCCTAAACACATTTTTTTTTTTTTTTAATTCTTTGCTATAGAAAATTAGAAATGGCAATTTATTCAGATTTAGTATGGAAAAGACTCAAAAGAGGCCTTGCGACTTCAGTCAGTTTAGTGGCTAACATACGATACTACATAAGCAATTAATAAACAATCCATAAGAAAAACTATAGTAATTCACCGCTAGTTGCATTATAATTTAGAAGCCATAAAAAAAATATAGGCACCACAAAAATGTCAAGTTCATGTACTCAATGTTGCATTTTGATTTTGAGAATAAAAATAAAAGGCAAATGCCATATGTTATTATGTTATTGTTTTAGTCTTTTAGAGTTTCCCTTTGTGTGGAAGACTACATGGAACATTAGAATCCATTCGTCCTTTTTTTTCCTTTATCTTATGGACTTACACCAATCCTCTCTTATTTGTCATAGTTACATAAACTTGAACATCAAATTCTCTTAAAATTGCAACAACATCTAGGGTTTAGGGTTTAGGGTTTAGGATTTAGGGTATAAGCCTATAGGATTTATTTCAAAACCTAGGTTGGACCGGATACTACGAAACATGTCCTTCATTTCAGTAGTTGGCATTACAAGTGCAAAACTCAATCAAGATGTAGTCTTTGAAGTTTGAATTGGAAAAAAATAGATTAATGATTTAAATTCAAAGTTTTAGAAAACATATTGAAGACACCAAAAAATGGCATAACAATATCTGTAAAAGGTAAAACATTCTTAAGTATAGATGTATAGGGCTACATTTTTTTTATGTAATGTATGAATGGAAAGAAGAAACAATGTTTTACATGAATCAATGATATGCATGTGACATATGTTGTTTAGGAGGTCTTTCACTTATTTGATAATTAACCATTTTAGAGTATTAATCTTACTACCTTTAACTAGAGCATTTAGAGGGTTGTTTTTGTCTTGGTCTTTGTATATTTGATCCGTTCTCAGTAAGTTATTGAATGTTTGTACGATTGAGACTTTGAATTGAGTATACTAGTATAGACAGGGTTTAAAATTCAACAAAATACTAAATTGTCATGTGCACTTACATGCAAGGAAGGATGGAATCAAAATACAATAATTCCAAAGGTGAAATTGTTCTACGTATAATTGATAAAATTCATTTGAATTCAAATTTGAGCCCTACAAATTATAAATTATTTTAAGGGATTGCGAGATTTTGAGGTTTTGGGAATAAAAACATTGCCCAATGCCAATGACTTTCGTGAAAATGGGTGCAATTAGAATCAATAGAATGAATCAAATGTTAACATGAACATCCAAATAGAACATTAAAGGACCGACATTAAGAAGTTTTCAATTTGACCTTTGGTGATTTTTTTCTATGTATCTCCCATTATTTACGTGCAACAAAATAGAATTCCATTCTAAATGAGCAGTAAACCTCGTTTTTAGCATTTGAATGTCATCCCTGGTATTTATTTGTCCTCTAATTGAAACAAATAAATACATTAAGTTAGCACTCCTAAACTACCCGCCCCCGTAGACTAATGCCCGATTGAGAGGAAGGACACCTGTCCTGACAAGTCCGAGAGTGCCGAACCACATAAATGAAAAATTCGTGGAACAAGGATTAGAAATGAATTCCACTTGATCGAATGTCCCGCTCGACGACCTTCCCGCCCTCTCGACGGCCTTCCCTTCCTCTTGACGGCCTGTCCGTCCTCTCGACGGGCTTTCCGTCTCTCGAGATTCAGATTGTCCTCTCAACGACCTGTGCCGTCTCTCGAAAGTCTTCACGTCCTCTGGACGGCCTGGCCCGCTGGACGGCTGGTCCGTGGGGGGGGACGGCCTTCCCGTCCTCTGGACGACCAGGGTTTAGTCTGGACGGTCTCAGCCCCTACATGGCCGTCCGTCCTCTTGACGGCTGGTCCACGGGCTGGACGGCTTGTCCCCCTGGACGGCCTTCCCGTCCTCTGGACGCCCTGGACGGCCCTGGACGCCCTGTCCGTCCTCTCGACGGCCTTTCTGTCGACGTGAAATGGGTATATAAAGACTGTTTTTAGGGTACTTTCGCCACAGTCTCTCCTGCTCTGACGGTGCTCTCTTGTCTTGGATTGGTTGCAGTCCTTGCTTGCGAGCGCGGTGTCGCACTGTAAATGCGTACGTAGTGTAAAAATGCATAGTAATACATTATTTCTATAAATTTGGTTTTAATAATATAAAAATAAAGATGACATCATCCTTAGTAGCTTCAAGATGACGCCTTCTCACGATGACATGAGCCATCTATATAAGAATAGGTTATCATCTTAGAATGCCACCAAACTTGAAGTAGTTTCTTTACTGTATGTTATAGATTTCAGTATGTCGAATTAGAGGGTTTTTTCTGAGTCTCAGGATGAGGAGCCTCTACCAGAATTGGAGTTTGAATTTTCGTTATCTCAACTACCGGCTCAACCTCTTCAACCGCTAGGTCTTTCATTATCGCACGAGCGTCCTCAAGATGAATCTGGGCCTTCTCGACCGCCAAAGCAACCCCGTGTGGAGCAGCGATGGCACGGGAACCTACAGCATGGAGCTCGAGCACTAGTGATCTTGTTGCAGGTTGGGTGTGTTGAACCTGGTACCCAAGAAGTGACATTCGAAGGGAGTTTTGAAGGTCTTAACGACGATCAATACTATTGTATGGTCAGGCCTATTAAAGGAAATCGCGGTCACCAACGATGGTTAGAGGGGCCGGTCAATCCCTTGACAAAGGCGGATCGTGTTGAGTTTGTTGCTACTACCATCAAGCGAATTCTCAAGTTCTTGAAGATGGAGTGAAGTTTCTTTGAAGACTTTAGTTTTTTACCTTTGAGAAGACATTTATTTTATGTTAGTTGTTTGTAGATTTCATTTTGGGTGTTGAAAATAGAGAAAGAAAAGATAGAAAGGAATTAATGAAATAGTTTTCCTTCTAGGTGAACTTGAAGTGAATTTTCTTTCTAAGATAAAGATAAAGAGATAGTTGTGGGGTCAAATAAGGGCTCAATTATTGATGTGAGAGCTTTGGGAGTGAGTTAGGGGCTGACCCCACTTGTTTGTGTGGTTAGAGTAGAGATAAGGTGGAGAAAAAAGGGAACACTATTCATCTTCTCTCCCGTTGTGAGTTTAGAAAGGCCCGAATGTTTGAGGGCCCATTGTGTTGTGAATTTGAAGGATTTTGAAATGAAATTTGGAGGTGTTGTGTATTATGGTGTGTAGTTTTCAAATTGATCTCACTTGCTTGATTTGGAGTTGTGAAGCAAAAGTTGTGCTAGTTTGAGTGGAGGGAGGTTTGTTGCCTTTAAAATTAAGAGGCAGAGACTTCGACCGACCATAAAAGACGGACAGGTTCTTGTTTTGCCATGAAATTTGGAGGGAGTGTAGTAAATTGTGTTAGCTTTTCATGAAGCTATCATTCGTTCTGTTTAGAGTTTGTATGAGAAAGTTGTGAGTGTGAAAGCGAAGGAAGGTCTGCTGCCTTTCCCTTCTCAAGGCCGAAACTTTGGATGGCCATAGAGGTTGGACAAAGTCTTAGAATTGTATGAAATTTGGAGGAGAAGTAGATGATTGTTTTAGCTTTCCGAAAAGCTATCATTTAGTTCATTTGGAGTTATAGATCAACAGAGACACTCATCCAAAGATCAGCTTGGGAATTGGAGTTGGAGTTGAAGGAGTTGGAGTTGAAGGAGTTGGAGTTGAAGGAGTTGGAGTTGAAGGAGTTGGAGTTGGAGTTGGAGTTGGAGTTGGAGTTGGAGTTGGAGTTGGAGTTGGAGTTGGAGTTGAAGGAGTTGGAAGACTTGTGTGTTTGTGTGTGTGTGTGGTTGTGGCTTTGTAAATTTCATTTTATTGTTGCGGGCAGTTTGGTTCACACCAATACTAGCCTCATTTGGTGTTGTGGATGCGACGAAGTGGGGTTAATTGCCCACATGGTCGAGACTTTTATGTTGTTCCCACTAGTGAGGCAAGTTTGCTGGTCACCGTGGGTTTGAAATTTAGGATCCAATCCCTCAGACAGCTCAGCTTGTGGTCTAGCCGTCCCGTTTTACACGTCCGAAGCCCGTGGTTTCTTATCACCCTACCTTAACCCTTGGCCTATTTAGAAACACAACAGGATAGGACAACGAGTAGCAATTTGAAGATTTGAAGACTCGAAGATTTGAAGATTCGACAAGTTACAATTTATTTCATTCCCGAGCCATTTCTAGTCGCAGCCAGAATCCTCGTGATTTCCCGAGGCAAACTCTCTCTACACGACAGCGGGTGCTGGATAGAGGCTGGTTTGAGGAATAAGGAGGGTGGTTTTTCACTTTGTGGAAGCCGAATTCCTAATTCCTATCATTTTGATTATTTGTTACTTGTTACTGTCACGATGGCTGGTCGAGATTTCTCAAAGAGAAAAGTTGATGATTGGTACACAGGTATTGGAAATGCACCAATGATGGACCCGGATGCAAAATCACCAGAGCCCGTTTCAGAGGCCGTAGTTGCTGAAGGGTCCGTAGCTGCAAAAGGGGCCACAGCTGCTGGGGGGGGGGCGGAGAGTCTTCGAAGGGGAAAAAAAACACGAAGGAGGCACAAGTCTACAAATCCGAAGAAGTGGCCAAGCAAGGGTGCAAAGCGAAAATTGCATGAAGTGGCGTTGGATTTTTTTGAGCAGTATTCGATTTCGCAGTTGAACACAACATACGTCTCGCGTGGATTACAGGGAGTGGATGTCATAAAACAAAAGTTCCACCACATGTTTTGGACAACAATGAGTGCGGATGAGTGGCATGAAGACCGCACGAAAGAATGCTTCGATCATTGGTTGGAGTCACAAGTGCAAACGTGTATCTTCAACCTTGCCCAAGTTGCGGAAAAAATAAAAGGCTTTCAGAAGAGTGTAGTGCCCAGACAACAAGCATTGAATTTGTTGCACAAGAAGGTGTATTGGTGGCATGAAGCAATGCGTGGACTGTCTTCAAACAACATCCGTTCCGCTCCGTGGTTTCAACGAAGTCAAAATTTGGCCTTTGGTCAACAGGCTGCAGGAGGAGTGGTTTTTCTTGAACGCGGAGTGGTGGTGGTTCCTTTGTCTAGCCATAGCAAACAAGGGGGGCATGGGAGGGTGCGCAAAGTATGTATTCAAAATTCAAAACATATTCCGGAGAATATGGAATTAGCTGGGAAGTCAGCTTTGCGCGTGGATGAATTGAAGAAGTCCAGGGAGAAGTTGTCCATCGAGGCATTGGTATGTCCATGCGAGCATCCAGGGGTCATCAAATTCTTTGCTATAAATGATATGACCATGGAGTGTTATTCGCAGTAGTGGAATGGCGGTACTCTCGGCGCCATGTTTACACTGGATGAGAAGAACCGAGATCCAGATGAAATTGGAGAGGTGGCTTACGATGCAACTCCACAAACAATGCAAGCCATGAAACGACTCATGGCATATAGACGCAAGCGCACTGAACTTGCGTGGGCAATGATTTGCATTGTGGATGCAGTGCAACAATGCTCTGTATTGCACAACGACATCACACCGGAGAACATTATGCTTCATTTTCCGAATGATGATGGCAGAACCGTGTGGATTGGTCTATGTGATTGGGGAATGGGTAGCCGCATCAACGAAGAAACCCCTTCTCTTTACCAATTCAATTGTCCAAGGAAGTTGCAGGCAACCCGAGCGCAACGTTGGTGGGTGGCTCCTGAGTTGATGTACTTGACTGGAGAGACAGGAACTTCATCATCTCCTACTCGCAGGGTTAAGCCACCGTGTGTTAGTATACACACAGATGGATACTCCATAGGCAAATTGGCTATGAAGGTATGGAAAAAAGATCGCGGAAATCTAGAGATGATTCCGGACCATACGGCATTTGGTGCATTTCAAACCATGTTGGGTGAATTGTGCAAGGTGGAGCCACTACAACGACGCTCGGTGACATACGTCGTGCAACGTCTAAGTGGTGCTCCAACGTTTTGGACACCAGCTGTGGATTGCTATCGCGAGGCTCGCAAAGAACAAGACCTTCAAGAAGAGCAGGCGCGCAATGAAGATTAGATAATAGTGTATTACCATATAGTTGCAAAGTTAGTGTTTACTTAGCACATGCGGTTATTATAATGTAGGCTTGAGGACATACGTAGCAATGTAGCACACTTTGTGGCTACAATGCATTTTGTACTCATTTTGGTTTATATAAAGATATAAAAGTATTTTACCAAAACATTGAGTTGTAAAGAACTTATTGTCTTTCCTAACTTTATCATTTAAATTGAGTTTCAACAAAAATCTTATATCTTTAGTACTAAAAACTCTCAATTGTACATCATTATAAGAAATTCCAATTAGTTTTGTGCACAATTGTAATTGTCATCATTTTTGTTGCACTTCGTGCCATAAATAAGTAAAAATAGAAAAAACAACTCACGAGATTCTAAATTTTTAGTTTTTTACAAGAGGTCCAAATATCAATAGAGATTTCTAGTCGAACCAATTTTCAATTGGTTATTTTAGTTTTCACACCCGAAACTAATAAACAACCACAAAGACGGGCTTGAAGTCAAATTTCACTATCAAACCAAATTTATATTTTTATTGAAAATCAGCATAATATTTTAATATTTCTCCCCACTCGTAAGAATTTATTTTAAATTTATTTTATTTTTTTCAGAAAAATTAATGGAAAAATGAATTTATTGTGATTTTATAAAGCTAAACGTGGAAATCAAATTTTATCAATTAGAATATGTATCAGAATAACCGGAAACTCTTACCATAAAGTCATAAACGAAGGAATGAATGAAAAACATAGTTTTAGAATTTTAATTTAAATTAAATTTGAAAAAAAGAAAACATACATGAAAAAAACACCAGACTGTCAGATTGTGTTATTTGGATTTTAACACATGGAGTTTTCAATTGCAATAACTCTTTCAAATTTAGACATCGATTCTTTCGTATTCACAAAAAAAAATTCAAAAACAATATTGCTCCAAACTCCAGAGGCCTAATTTTCCATAAATCGTAGTGAAAGTTAATTTGAAATTGCAAAGACCGCATTCAGAAAACTAGTTCTTCCAAGTTTGAATGCTAATATCTTTCAATCTATTCGGTCAAACTTCATGAAATTTTTTCCACGTGATAAAAAACATGTGAAGTACAAGATCTTACGGTTAGATATGGTAAAAAACATTTTTTCCACATGTTGAGGCAAATGCAAGAGAAAAAACAGTTTTGCATCCCTTTTTCTGTAATGACTTTGGGACTTTAGGGGTAAATAGTTCCATGAGAATGAAAGGAACCTGAGTCATATTTAATATTAATGCTGATTTCAATATGCAAGGTATTGAGCCTCTAAAAAATTTGCATTTGAAAATGTGAAGATCCTATTGTCATTTCAAAAACATTCAACGTCTTCCATGCCTAAGAATGCGCACAGAAGTATTTGCATTTGCTTCTTGTACTATTGGTTCATTACCACCAATTTCTTCGAGTGGACCTTGTCGAGGCACCGGCCCCCTGTAATCACTATCTCCTGGAACCTCACCATCTTCACCTATAGTACCACCGATGGATGCACCATCATCATTGGAATGATTGGATGGTGCACTATCACTTTCGCTGGAGGCCTCATCATTGCGGTTTCGTTGTGGTCGAGCTATAGAAGACAACGTCCGAAGAGGTCGTTGGCCCGTTGCATCCATAATGCCATCTGTATTGGGCCCTCCCGTTTGAACTTCTCTTAAAAATGGTTGGGAAGCCGCTTCTTCCCTCCTCAGCCTTCTACGTGCTCTAGTATTCACATGTTCACTGGTAGTACCTTGTGGTCGGGGACGCTTCCCTCGATTATTGGCATGTATAGGTGGCCGCAATGAATTCGTATTTCTAGTCACACGTTGTGACACCATACCAGCCAATCGTGTACCTACCGACGAAGTTGGTTCGTGTGGACGAACTTCGGAACTAGATGGCCTTGCTGAACTTTGGATTTGTAGATTTTCCAATACTGGCATCTGCCGTTGTGCAACCGAGACTCGATTTGGAGGAGGCATGTGTGCTTCTCCACCTTGAGGGGGCCCTTCTCTACGAGTGGTCCTCATGGACAAGGACGGTGGTACTACTACTTCTTCTTCACGTCCTCTTCCAACGTCAACCCCATCTCTGTCTATTGTGGCATCAATTTGTACATCCATAGGGTCTGGACTTAGTGGTCTCGGTGCCACAACGTCCTCATTTGTATTGCCCCCACTTGGCCCAGCATTCCACGTTTGTGGCATTCGTGGTGGACTTCCTTGATGTCCCTCGGAGGCATTGTCGTTATTATCCCCCTCTTCAAAGTCAAATACGGATGCATCAATTAGAGGACGCACTCCTCCAAACCCACCAAATCTATCAAACGGTGGCTCGTCATCGTCATTGGAACTATCATCTAAATCGTCATTATCTGGATCAGAGCGAACCGAACCACGGTCTAGACCATCAGATTCATCTGTCATGGAATCCTCTGACATCATGTTTTCAGTGTACCACCTTGTCGGATTTGCTGCAGCCCTTTCTCTTAGAGTCTTGGAATTGGTATAAATGTAAACCAATTCCTCAGCACGCTCAGATGTCAATCTATTGCGTGATTTGTTGTGGACAAACGAATATATGCTCCAATTGCGTTCACATGACGATGCAGAACACACTTGTGCGAGGATCTTTTTGGCAATCGGTGCAAGTGTACGAGCACCGGCTCCGAGAAGGTCCCACCATTCGTGAGGCTGCAAATTCAAGGTGTTTACATCAGGGAGTCCACTGAAAATGCCTCGCCGATCTCTAAATGCTTGGTACTCAGACAAAGCTGACGCAAATGCTTGATCTCCAACCGCCAATTTGCGCAGAACTCTCAATATGGCTTCTCTTGCCTCATCATCATCCATTAGCAAGACTTCGTCAAATAAAAAGGGATTCAATAGAGCCCCGACGTAATGCAAATCCGTCCTGAGCATGTCCCAGCGCTTGTAGAAATCATCGATGGCGGAAATTGCATACCGTGGCTCTAATGAAAATGGTGGATCCCTCAAAGATAAAACATGCTTTTCCACCTTTTTCATCACAAGCCATGCCTTGTCCAAGCACGGGTGCTTTCCATCAAACTCTCGAAGAGCAATCAACACGGGCTCCACTATGTGTACAAAGTTTAAACATCTCTTCCAAAATTCATCCGTTCGCACATATCGTCGCACATCATTAGCTTTTCTTTTCTTTTCACTGGATGCCAATCTCCGCGTGTACTCATTCCACTGCGGATCGTGGACTGTTGATTCTACCGCTTCCCTCACCTCCACCAAACGTTCGATCATGAGGAACATGGTTGCAAAGCGTGTTTGAACGGGATTTTTCAAAACGTGATTAGGAGAATGTCGTCGAAAGATTGCAAGTGGCATGTGATGCGTTCGAATGTATTTCACAATTGACTTGGCTTTCTTGACCATACTTGTAATCCAATCTTGTTTTCCCCAATCTTCAAGTAGAAGGTCAAGTGCATGTGCTGAACACCCTTGAAAATATATGTGTGGAAATCTACGCATTAACAGAGCGCCATCGGCCAACATATTTGCTGCATTGTCTGTACAAACTTGTACCACGTTCTGTGCCCCTACCCCGTCAATGTAATCACCCATGCAATTAGCCACGTAAGTAGCATCTTTGCATTCGCCTATTGTGTCTATCGATCCAAGAAATACCTCTCCACTTGTACATGCCAACATGACATTCATCAATGGTCGATGTGTCACATTATCCCATCCATCAGAGCATATTGTAACGCCATACTTGTGGATTGGTGCCCTTGTCTTCTCTGCTACAATTGCTGCCACTTCATCTTTTATAGATTTTATGAGCTTTGTACGAAGTGCATGGTACGCTGGAGGTTTGTAGCCAACTCTCGATTCCGATGTTGATTTCACTGCATCCAGAAAAGCAGGATGCCTCACTACATTGAATGGTATATTGGCTTCATAGAAAAACTTAGCCCACTTCTTGTCTAGTACTTGCTTGTTTGATGCGTTCATTCCATCTTGTACAGACAATTGCCTCATCAATCGACTGTGGGTCAAATTAGGAATGGGCGCCTCCGATGATCGTACTTGAGAGCTTTGCCCCCCAGTGTTTTCTCCTCTATCATTTGCTGAGATTGAAGCATCAACTTGTTGCTTGCCACGTACTACACTTGGTAGTATCATTGATGGTGATGTCACTTCCACGTCGCGTCCAGGTCCATGCGAAGTGTCCGTAGATATATGTCCTCCACAATTCCAAAACATTACCTTCACGGCTGCATTGACTTTAGTGCACGCCCTCACTCCCTGGACGGTGTCGTTTCGTCTGTATCCCAAATGGAAAAGCAACCGATCCTTTCAGTAGCTTAGCAAAGTTTCGCAAAACTTGCAAGCAACTTTTCCATCTGGCCGTAGTGTGTACCAAGGTTCCCACTGTGATCTTCCTCCACCCATTGCTCTTATCTGTCCTCCTCTACCTGCCCCTGCACCAAAAAAAAGATTAGTATTCTGTTTGAAATGTGATGTGGCAACAACACTTGTTGCTCTCACAACAAGTGCCACCACAACACACTCTTCTTGGACTTCGCTCTACCGCAATGGTTGTACTCCAACCAAGACATGAAAGGCAAAATCAGCAAGGGAAAGTAATCTTGAATAGGCGGAAGTCCTTAATATACACCTTGAAGCCCTCCCTAAAACCCTAAAACCCTAAACCCTAAACCCAGCTAGACGGACATTCGGCTGATGGGGTGGACCCTAAACCCGCAGCCTAAACCGTCCAAGCGGCGACTATCCCGTCCAGCGATATTCCGGTCCAGGGGACGGGACGGATTCCCGTCCTATGGACGGTTTCCCGTTCAGAGGACGGATTCGCGTCCAGGGGACGGATTACCGTCATGGAGACGAGAATTCCGTCCAGGAGACGGGCTCTCCGTCCAGGGGACGGCTTACCGTCTAGGGAACGGCTTACCGTCCAGGGGACGGCTTACCGTCCAGGGGACGGATCACCGTCCAGGGGACGAATCACCGTCCAAGGGACAGATGGGCTCTCCGTCCAAGAGACGGATGTCCATTCGGCGACGGAATGACCGTCCAGGAGACGGCCCGACGCCGTCGCAGACTGGACAGACTTCATCCGCGCCGCGGATGGTCCCGTTAGTATCGGCGACGGGCTCTGACGCATCAGGACGCGTCCGGACGGACGCGTCATGACATCCGGACGTAAAAAGCCAACATCACGTCCGGATAGACAACCCTGTTATAATGGGCACAGCATGCCTCCGACAAGGAGAGATTTTTCAATGGCGTGGTTACTGGTCAGGCTTCTGTGGACCTTATAATTGTTGATGTCCCAAAGGGTTTACCAGTCCCTACAGTATCCAACCCACCGCAATCGGTCCCTCCATGGAATAAGTTCTTGGAGGAAGAGCTCAAAGATGTCTTTGACTTCACCGAGAACTACCTACATGATGGCGGTGCTCTTCTTGTGATGTATCCATTCAGCCGTGACATCAAATCCTACTTGCTAGGAAATTGCAAATCATATGGCTTCGTGTCCCAAAAGGATTGGTGGGGAATGAATAGGCTACACCTTACATCTCCTTCAGATCAGACTGCCACGGTAAGTCTAATGACAGTGGCCTCCACTTTTATTTTCATGCCACTTTCATCCTTTAATTAAATCTAATTCCGAATTTCAAATTTCTTGCAGACAATGCGCTTTGCAATTTCGCTATATGTTAGAGCTCCAGGTGGTCGATCTAAGAATCGGTTTTCATTTCAGAGTGTACCTGCGCATGATGTGGTGGGCATCAACGTGGATCGTGATGACATATTGCAAAAATTTTGCAGCAAAGATGACGTGGCCCTCAATGGCAACACGCCTTGGTGGGGTCCTAGAGAGAAAGCTTGAGCGTTCATGCAAATGCTCATGGAGGCACTTACATCTGCAGGTGACATCGTAATGGACTGCACAGCGTCTACAGGTTTTTATTCCTCATCGACTTCCAATATTGGTTTTGGTAGCTCGTATTTAATGTTCATTATTCTCACATGGAGTACCTCCATTTCCACATCTCTTATTGTAGTCGTCAACATCTTCTTTGATTCACATAGAATTTCATGGCTACTAAATGGACTATTAGGAAGTATGAGAATTTCTAGATGCACCTGTAGTTCAAACCTTTGTAACCATTCTTTAGTATTATCCCACAGTAAACTAATTGCGGATGTAGCCTCCCTGAGGAGAGGACATCTGGAATTACCCTGTAGAGCATTATCATATATAAACCATGGTCTAACAATACACGTTTAATTCTTGTATCCACTACCCTAAATTAATCTTGTTCTTATTATTCATAACTTCACACTCGTCTACTGGTTATGCAGGTTCTTCCATCTATGCGTGTTGTGCTACCGGTCGCCACATTGTAGCCTTAGAAGCAGATAAGTCCATCTTTGATGCCCTTCTTGTTGCGTTCACTAAATCCACTGAGATTCCTTCAACCAATCAAAAGCACGATACAGCTCCTCCACTTGATCTCGAGGACAAGAAGGTTCCCATCCGCCATGTTGTGACGACTTCAAAATTTAGTAAGTAAGTTTATCCCTTTTCTTCTTCTAAATGCCCATTCGATTGTGTTGTACCTTGTTCTCATCAGTGCTTTCATTTCTGATGTAGGCAAGCCGCAAAAATGAAGTTGTCAAAGCGTCAATCATTCTATGGGTACCAATCCTTATTGGCTAGCCCACCAAAGTCATTCATACTTCCGCCATATGCAAAGGCATTAGCCTTACAATATGAGACTTTTGATCCCAAAACCTCTTCTCGGATCCACAAGGTAGATCCCCGAGTTTTCTTGTTTATAGATGATTTGGCTATAGAATCCAACAGTGAATCCTCAGATAGTCATGAGAGCTCTGCATCCAAATCTTCTAGCAGTATTATTCACTAATCTATACCCTAAATTCTATGTACCCTACTCTTTTATATATTTTGTCAAACATGGTTTATTTTTCTTGCACGTTATCTTGGTATCATCTTTTTCACATGTTATTTGACCGCTTCAAATACCCTAATGTTTTATACTCTCAACCCAAATATCCTCTCTCAATATCCTAAATTACTAAACCACGGTCATAGGACCCTAAACCTAGAAGGAGGAAAAATCAAAGATTTAATTCCACGCTCACAAGCTCACGGCTCTTGAGCTCCCACTCCAAGGCTCACAAAATAGCATCCCCGCTTGCTATAGCCTTCCACTTCTTTCTTCTTGTACTAGTCACTATTTGGTCCTAAGGTGTTGGCTAATTCTCATGTTTTCTAGCTAAGTTTGCTCTCCTTCTTTGTCACCTTTTTCTTCATGAAAATCCTAGTCCAATTCCTCTCTTGTTTGATTCTCCATCTCTAATACCATTGTCTCCATTGTGTTTTTGCAAAAGTTCACCTAGGGTTGTTGCCTAGGGGATCGCAAAATTTTCAAATCCTAATTATTTGAATGTGTTGTTGCCTTGCAAAAAGGCCTTGAAATCTTGTAGTGTCCCTTTCTTTCTTTACTTTTATGTGTTTTCTAAGCACCTTTGCTCATTTATCTTTCATGGTTTGCTTCATTGTGAAATATTGAACTAATAAATTCTTGGTATTCGATCTCTTCTATATCTTGTGGTCCTAAATCTATCCTCTCATCTTTGTTGCCAAGGTTGCTACCATGTGAGCAGGGAGCAACGAGCGTTGAGCGTTGAGTGTTGAGCATTGAGCATTGGAATTTTTTCTTAAACTTGTAAAATTTTTCCAAGTTTTCACCATAATATGCCTGTCAATGGTTTTGAATAAAAATATATGGCTATAGAAGTGTCTAATGAGGATGAATGAGAAATTGGTGATGAATGGAGATGAATGAAGATGAATGAAGATGAATGGGGATGAATGGAGATGAATGGGGATGAATGGAGATGAATGGAGATGAATGGAGTTGGATGAAATTTTTATATTTGGATTTTTTGGATGAAATATATGTGTTGTTCATCGCATTGGATGAAAAATTGAATGAAAGATTAATGGATGAGATTATAAAATAGCTCTTTAGGCTAAAGGACAATTATAAAGTATTCAAGATCTAAAGTTTTGGGTGATTTTTTTGAAATTAGAGATCTATGTTTATATAATGTTATAATATTATTTCAAGGGAGGTACCATTTCTAATCAAAATTTATAATTACTTTTAATCATTATAATTGAGATTCACCAAATTTATTCCTATGCTAATTCCAACATTTATTACATTATATAATACCAACATTTGTTTACTACTAATTTTATTTTAAATAAAACCAAATTTAAAAAAAAAGTAGAATGTTGCTAATTGCAAGAAATAGTTTTATCATTAGGGGAGATTTGACTTCTTTAGGAGACTGTGAGTTTTTGGTAGTTGGGGAACTCACTGCAGCATTGTAGTGCTATTTTGGCAGTAGTGCTGATGTGGTCGAGCGACGACCATGTCATTAAATTTTTTTTCCCTTCCTTCTTTAAATATTTCAGAGGCAATTTTTTTTAATTTTGGGTCAGACAGCAGCCTTGCTATTGTATGAACAGAATCAGAAATAGGCTGAAATAGTCTCTTAGAGAGTCCAATTCTCTTCTAATGCTACAAACACTTCTAATAATTTACATCTAAAATGAAAAAGTCTTTTAAAATGGGAGACTCTCTTTTAGAACAAAGATGACGTTTATCACCGCACTTATGATAACAAGAATGCAAAATAACTCGAGAATATGATAAGATGCAAGAATGTAGTAGCCCTTTTAGTCTCACTACATCATATTAGAAAACCAAGTAACAACAATAGTGTTTAGAACAAGATCAATTTGACCCAATACCACATATGGGAGAAGAATGATCACTGCCTTCACTACTATCACTGCATATAAGTCCTGGTGTCTCAACCTCAGCCTCAAGGTCTAAATACTTTCTGACAACAACATTGTATGAAGGATGTTTGGCAATACGAATGGGTGATGGAGCCTCTGCCATAGCTGTCGCTAGAGTCTCAATGTAACATGGCAAATTCTTGGCACTAAGAGAAGGTGAGAGCACAAGATGCCGGAGAGGATTGCCTCTACAAAATGCAATGAAAAAACAATTAGAAGGTTCAAGAAAATTTTTAGATATCAAACAATAGAAGATAATGAAGACATGCATGAAAACAACAACCAACTTACTTACAACAACGTCTCTTTCGGGGCCTTGCAGAAGGCCTCACAATGTCTTAATCATCAGAATCATCCACCACTACGCATAGAGGGCGCTTGACTTGATCATTGGCACTGGAAGAAGGAGGAATGTTCAAAGGTTAGAGGAGAGCTTTATAAATCTCAGTATTGCTCTCTGGACAAGGCCACCAAATGACGTCCAATGTTGCGGCATGCATGAATAGAAGCCCCTATTCATTCAATAGAATGTCATTAGTTGTAATTTGCAACAAATATGTGACACACAATTTTTTTAAAAGATGGTTGAGAAAATGATAGGTAATGGAACATATCTGTAGATGCATAACAATCTAGCACTACATCACCAAGTTTTGAAAATGCCTCAATAGTTGCACAAATAAAGGATCCTTCTCACGAGCACCTCTCCATAGAATTGTACCATTCATGAGTTGAGTCTGTGAAGAGGTGAAGTTGTGGAGAAGATCAATTTCTTCAAGGTTTGTGCCTGCATTGCTAAGTTGTTGGTTCACATAGATAGAGAACTTAGACACCACCAATGTTTCCTCCCATTTGCTTCGTATAAAAAGAAGGATTCGAAAGAGTTGCGATTGCCAAAGATAAACAAGTTTCACAATTAATACTTGATAAACACAATGTTGCAAGAAATAGGTTCAAACATTTAAAACTAAACATTAGGGAAATTTCAATAGAACTTATCCAATGTTTGGATTTCTTGTAACTAGAAAGTTTTAGCTCGTTCACGCTTGTCCATGAATCAAGCAGATGAAAATCATATGCATCAGCACGCTCAAGTGTAAATTCCTTTACCTTGCCGTTCTCTGGATGGAACAACAAAATTGCTCCATCATCATGAATGTGCTCTGAAGCAAATTCAAAGATGAATTCAATAACCTCTTCTTCATTTAACATGTTCCATGCAGGGATTGAGATGGTGAAACTGAGGTGTTGGGGACTGGTAATTGTAGGCGCTTAATTACCCACCCTTGGTAATTAATCGGACACAACCAAGTTCTAGGGGTTAACTAAATTCTAACCTAACGGGTGACTAAGCGTCGGTCCATTGTGCCTTCCAAGCAATGGATCTTCTTTACTAAGTTCTTAGTTTCAACAGGTGACAATGGGGTTGCCCCAATTGGCGAGGGAATAGTTCGGGCTAACCGTCCCCTAACGGCAGCCTATGCGAACTACTACCGAATCTATTCTAATCTATAGGAATCTGAGGCTAATTGACCCTTCCTAAGACTGAGGAGGGATTACCTAAGTCCCTTCCATGGTTTCCTAAGTTGGTTGGGCTTTTTTCCTAATCTAAGTTATCTTTTTCCCTAATTTAATTTATCTAATTTATCTCCTAATTTAATCCTCTAAATTAATTTATCTTTTTTCCTAATTTAATTTATCTAATTTATCTCCTAATTTAATCTATCTAATTTATCTCCTAATTTAATCTATCTAATTTATCTCCTAATTTAATCTTCTAAATTAATTTATCTTTTTTCCTAATTTAATTTATCTAATTTATCTCCTAATCTAATCTTCTAAATTAATTTATCTTTTTTCCTAATTTAATTTATCTAATTTATCTCCTAATTTAATCTTCTAAATTAATTTGTCTTTTTTCCTAATTTATCTCCTAATTTAATTTATCTAATTTAATTTATCTTTCTAATTTAATCCTCTAATCTAATTTAGTTTTTCCTAATTAGATTATCTTTTTACGTTCTACCCTTGACCCTATGTCGTTATTACTTAAGGTAATTTTGATTGGCTATTTTAACCTTAACTCCTAACTGGATTATTTTGTCCTCATCTAATGTTTAACTTCTTGGTTGAATTTTGACCCTAACGGTTTACTAATCCCTAGTCCTATCCTATCCTGTTCTACCTTGTTTTGTAGTCTAATTCCTAATTGCTAATCGACATTGACCACCTCTTAACAGAATTTAGCACAAATCAAAAGAAAAAGCACTGGGGGCTAATTTACTGACTCACCTGATCGAAGTTGGCATGCGCGACTTTTTCCTCCATACCTCCGACCGCGTGCTCGTATTCCATAGTCGACACGTAGGTTGAAGTAGTAAACTGCCTACGGCTTAGTCTTTGGCGAAGGAGTACACTCTAAGACCCGTAATGGGCCCTTCCTTTCTCCTTATCTCTTTTTCTTTTCCTTCAACACTATTCCTACCAACCCCTTAAATGAGGCCTTACACCATATGACGCTAATCTAATGGAAGAGTCACCTATTCTCTTACGTCGTCATTTTAGTGTCATCCTAATCTCTTTCCTAATGGTTACAAGAAGCTTTGGAGATTTCCTACCTAATCCTATGACGCAACACTATTTATCGTCTCTCCCTTCTTCCTCTCCTATAACTACCCCCTTCCTAATTTTGTCATCATTGTGTGAGGTTTGGTTTGAGAGGTGGAGGATGTGGTTTGCAGGGCGCCGCTTGGAGTTTGTCTTTTTTCTTTTCTCCCCCCCTCCTTTTGTATGTTTTGTTTTGATTTCCCCCCCCCTTTTGATTTCTCTTTCCCTTCCCCCCCGAAACCCTTGGACCCCCCCCAAAGCCCTAGCCCAATCTCCCCGAAGCCCTGGCCCCCCTCCCCCGAAGCCCACTGTCTAGGTGCCCGCTGCTGGGTCGCCCGCTGTCTGGGTTGCCCGCTGCTGGGTCGCCCGGCTGGTTGGGTTGCCGCTGCCTGGGTCGCCCGGCTAGCTTGGGTCCTGGCTGGCCCTGGCCTTTACACTCCTTTCCTAACCTCGGTTTCCCGTATGGGAACCCACTTAACTAAAAACTAAACCGGACGTTACGGATTATGGTCAAGGTAAAACAAGAGGCTAGACTAATTTTGATGTGTTGAAGTCAAAGCTTCACCGTGGGGGAAAGAACTTGGATGTTAACCAATCTATCTCATGGCGGGGGGTTTCTTCCGCGTTTCTACTACCTAGGGGTATCTTGGGAACTAAACCTTAATTTTTCCCAAGAAGATCTTGGGAACTAAACTTTGGAATTTAGACCTACCGGGGTCCAAAGCTTCGCCGTAGAATCGGTTTTAACACCGACTTTAGGACTTGCAATGGATTGGGGTTCAAAGCTCCGCCGTCTAGGACTCGTTTTAACACACTCTTTAGGACTAAGGGGTCACAGGGTCAAAGCTTCGCCGTCCCCCGAAGGGTGGGTCCACTTGTCAACAACAAAGAAGGGGTTTACTATGGTTAGCACTTACTTCCAAGGCACACGTACACGCAAGATGATAATGTTAAAGGACTTATGCACCAAAGGCCCCCCAAAGCGGCATCGCCAAGGTACAGTGGGGGATTACTCCGGGGTTAATGCACGACACAAGACAACTTACAAGAACTCTCCAAATGTGACCAAAGGATGTTTAAAGAAGACACACGAAGTACAAGTGAACGAGAAGGACTCCAAGAACCTACAAAAGCTGTAAATAGAACAACAACGGGAGCAAAAAGTGCTCCGAAAACACCGTAGAGGTTTTTTGGCCTAAATGCCAAAAAATGCCAAGATAACTTGGACCCACGGACCCAAAACAAGTATTGGGGGTGTTTTGGGAGAGAGAAGGGCCCCCTTTTATAGGTTTCCAAGGGCCCACTCCCCCCCTCGACGAGTAACCTCATCCATCCGGATTTTCATCCAACTTTGAGATTTTCACCTAATCTTGGGTTTTACGCTGGTCCTAGTTTCTAACTTTTGGAGTTTAGCTCGGAATTGCAAATGGATTTTGCAAATGGATTGCGCCAATGGCTTCAGAATGCCATTTTTAGCCTAACAAACCTCCTACCCCCTATTTCTATCACAAAAAAACCCTCGGAAACTAGTGCCAACTAGAGCCAATTAAAAGGGTAAAAACCTAACTTTTGGGGTTTACCTCTTTTGGCTTGGGTAACTAGCTAGGGTTGTTGGGGAGGCTCTAGGGAGTAAGAAAAGGCTCCTTGATGTCTTCGTTCCGACTTCGTACGCTCCCGGGACGCCGGTCAACCCCGCAAAGATCCTGCCGTAAATATTAATTGGGGGGATGTTGTCAGTTTCGGCTGCTTCCCGCTATTGGAACTCCATGAATTTTGTCGGGGCGCATTATTAACATACAAGATGCTAGTCTAATTTTTAGTGAGATTTTACCGCGGCCTGGGTATTTTCCATGAATTTTCCAACGTGGCCTTTGGCGGTTGACTGCTCGGAAAAAAGATCCTTTGGAGATCAGAAAAAACCGAGACTTTTTGGGGAACCTCTCATGGAGTCCCCCAAGCCACGTGCCAAGTCTTAGGCTATTCTGGCACATAGTTGGTGGCGAGGTGAAAATTGACTTCGGTTGAATCACCGGCAGTCAGGGAATCTTTCACATGTGAGGGAATCTTGGCGAATGGATTTTGCCGTGGATGTCCCGACATGCTCCAGATCCGAGAACACTATCCGGCAGCTGTGGATTCCTCCATGCGGCCTGTCTTGGGACAAGTAACACCTGCAAACTAACAATTTGGATTCCTAATGTTTCGTTAGTGGAATGGGGAAACTAGAACCTATCTTTGGAGATTTACGTGGGGACCCCCCTAACTCTCCTAAGACTAATTTAGCCTATCATGGTCACATGCGCTAGGTGTTGGGCTATTTTGGGTAAGTTCCCAGTAGCCCTATTGTTTCCCACTAATTACGGGTTCTAACCTATATACAAGTGGGTTTTATGGGTAATCTATGGATAAAAGGCTATTTATGACCAAATGCTATACTGGTACGTGACATACCTATTTTGGTTCTACACTCTTTTGGGGGCTTTTTGTACTACTTTATGCCTTAATTTGTAATAAACTAAAAAAAAGAAAACAATGAGTCCCAAGTGACGAATTTGGGGCTCACAGTAATCCATTGGGGATATCTGCAACAATCAAGTCAAAGTATGGAGCAGGCCTATCATTGCCTCCAAGAGTTCGCACCCGCTTCCTCCCAACCTAAACATAAAAAATACACAATTTTAGTTGAATGTATGAATGTATTGCAGTGTCATGTTTATAACTTGTAAAATAAGTAGAAAGAAATACAATAAGACTAGGGAGCATAAATCTTATTTTTTTGGCAAAATCAAGTATTTCATTCCATGTTGGTGCATTGTCCCCTGTCTTCTCCTTGATGCTGAGCATTGCAGAAATTGATGATGGTAGAATTAGAGCTTGAGGCTCAATTCCATATCTATCAAGTTGAATTGCCGATCTAGCAATGTACTCAGATGAAGCAAAGACATCTGTTGTAATAGACATAAGAGTTGGAGGGCAATGAGAACGAGCTGTGTCAATCACCTCGACTGTACTACGAGGCACATGAGGAGGAGGTGCAACAATAGATGCAAGCATAGATGAAGAGGGGGTGTCATCCTCGGTGGGATTGTCACTCTTTGTCTTCTTTGTAATCTTCCTCTCCCTTGGCTTGTGCCCCTTCTTTGCTGGTATAATCTCCTCAAGCTCCTCTTCTTCATCTAAAGACTCTTGTTGTGTAACTGATTTGGGATGGTCTTTGGCTTCTTCTTTTTCAAGTCCTTCAAGAGTAGGGTCAAAAATCCTTGGACACTCCAAGTACCAAGAACAAGCTTGAAGTTCTTGGATAGAATATCTCCATTGTTGAGTCAAGGTGAACATACAACCCTTCAGAGATATGTCAAGCCATCCTTTGAAAAGCTTGGGCATGGATCTCCTCTCAATCCCACCTTTTTGAACCAACTCTCGTTTGAAATATCTACATTCATTGAGTAAATGAAATCATTGCAATGATGAAGATGCAAGTGTCATTATTTTAAAGATTTGCAAAGAAAGTAAGCAATTAAAATTTATACAAATGAATGAAATTGAAGTAAAAGGTCTACATGTATGAAAGCCTCTTTATTGCAGCATTTGTATCCTCTTGCTCTTTGAAAAGAGTAGACCTTGAATTTGAAGAATCCTTTTTGAAGAGCCACCAAAAACCATGACCCCATAATACAATATGCCATGTCTCCACGTAATCTCCAATTGTATCTAATTCATCATTGGCATTCCATTGAACCACAATATTTTCAGATTTAATGATACTTGTGAATTCTGCTTTTGCTGCCTCTTCCAACTACAAACAACAAACAACTCCAACAAAGTAAATATAACATTGTTCAAGTAAAACATATGATAATACAATAATGGAAGAAGAATGCAAATATTCACAAGCTTATAAAAGAAAGTATTGATCATGTGAATGAAAGAGAAGGTTCATAATATACCTCAGCCCAAAAAATAGCCTTAGAGAGCCAAGTCTCTAAGGTTAATGTGTTGAAACCAAGGGCAGGAAATTTGAAGCCCTCCTTGGAAGTCTCACTAGAGTTCCACCAACAAAGCCAACGAACCTTGTGGTGTGGCTAAACTACACATATAGATATCCTCTGAAGTTTTCCCAATGACATCTCTGGCTTCTCATTGGCGTTGTAATGCAAGTAGATCTGAAATTTCAAAGATTAAAAATCACAGTGAAAATCAACACACAAAGTAATTGTGGAAATCATGCAATTCATTCATTTGCAAGCAATCAAAATTACATACCTCTTCCAAAAACCCAATGCCATTTTTGGGATTTGTGATGGCTAATTGCTTATCAAACTCTGTTCGAAACCCTTTGATAGCTACAATGGCGACTAGGGTCATGGCATCATATACTCCTCTTGGAGTTCGATCTTCGAGTTTGGTTTTCTCATAGTATATTCGTACTGCAGCATCTGAAATAACAACAATCTCTTGCTGCACATGAAAAATAAGAATGTTAAATCAATGTAAAACAAATTTAAGAAAATTTAGCAAATGAATGAAAAACTTTTGCAAACATTGTACACTCACTCACTCACCCGATGAAGAAATTGTATGAAGACTTTTGATATCAATGGATACCAAGCACTTGGAAGTTTCCTGTTCTCACATTTTTTGTAATCTTCATCACTTAAAAGACCTTTAAATTCCTCCAGTTTCATGTTGCCATAGGTACTCATCCTGTGCAATTGTTGAACTAAATTGCTCTTGATATGGGAATGCTTTGTAGACCTACAATTAGCCACAAAAAAAGAAAGTAAGATAAAGGAATTTGAAATCATAGAGTTGTGCAATATACCAAAGGAAGTGATGAAGTTTAAAAAAAAATTGAAATAGACATTGAAACTCACCAATTGATGTCATTCATAGCCTTCAATAGAATGCATGTACGACCCTCTGATACCCAAAGCATACAATCAACTCGTATATGCTTCTCACGATCATATCGATGCATCCTATTGATGTAATCATACCAAGCTATCAATCTATGATTGCCATCCCATACAAAGAACATATGGTTTGACAAATGTGAGATGGATGGTTGAGAATTCAACCAATATTCAAATTGGTCATTCTCTTGTATCCAATGAGCATCCCATGTCTCCACAATCTCTGGGGTTACCAATTTGCATAGTCCCTTGTCATTTGTAATAGACACATAAAGTACACGATCACCTTGTCGGTATCCATGGACAAACTCGGCCTCCAATATTTTCACTTGACTCTGAAGGAGGGGGCGAACCAATGGAAGTCCTATCATCTTGCACAAAGGAATATCAAAGCGCGATCCCGATCCATCACCATTGAAAAGCATACTGTTGATGGCAGCATTGGAGTCAAGTTTTTGACCATTGCGCACATCTTGTTCCACCTCCTCCACAGTTCGACCCTCAAAAGTTGGATCAATACCTTCACTTTGAACAATGTGGTCCACCTACAATGAATGGTACATTCAAACAAAAAATTTAGTTGATAGTAAAAAGCATTACATTGAAACTCAAAGGATAATGAATCACAATGGTGCAACAAGAACAGTCAATGAAGAATGCATAAAAGCAAAAAGAGTTAGAAACAAATCTTACCAATGCAATGGTAATGGTAGGCTGAGAATCATCATTGATGATGAAGTCCAATCCTTCCACTTGGAGAAGTCCTCCATCAATGTCCATGAAGCTCTATTTCATCAACAAGGTGCGGGAGGAGGTATTATTTTAGAAACAAAATCAACCATTACAAAAAATCTGAAATATAATTAGCAAGCTTGGAGTACTTGATCACAACCCTAAAAAATCTGAAATTGTCACTTCGTAGACGAGGCCATCTTCTATAAGTAAAATCAGCCATGGAGAAAAAAATTCAGCAACATTCCTAACAAGCTTGGAGTACTTCATCACAAGCCTAAAAAATTTCAAATTGTCACTTCGTTGACGAGGCCATTTCTACAAGCAAAATCAGCCATGGAGAAAAAAATTCAGCAACATTCCTAACAAGCTTGGACTACTTCATCACAACCCTAGAAAATCTGAAATTGTCACTTCGTTGATGAGGCCATCTTCTACAAGCAAAATCAGCCATGGAGAAAAAAATTCAGCAATATTCCTAGCAAGCTTAGACTACTTCATCACAAGCCTAAAGAGTTTCAAATTGTCACCTCGTTGACGAGGTGGTGTTTCTCAATCAAAATCAGCCATTGAGAAAAAAAAAATAGAAAACACACTTGGCAAGCTTTGACTAGTTCATCATAACCCTAAAGAGTTTCAAATTGTCACCTCATTGACGAGGTGGTCTTCTACAAGTAAAATCAACCTTTGCAAAAAATCCAACAACATTTCAAGCAAGCTTTGACTACTTCATCATAACCCTAAAGAATCTGAAATTCTCACCTCGTTGACGAGATGGTCTTCTACAAGTAAAATCAACCTTTGCAAGAAATCCAACAACATTTCAAGCAAGCTTTGACTAGTTCATCATAACCCTAAAGAGTCAAATTATCACCTCGTTGACGAGGCGGTCTTTTACAAACAAAATTAGGCATTGAAGCAAATAATTCAACAACATTTCTAACAAGCTTTGACTAGTTCATCATAACCCTAGAATCTGAAATTGTCACTTCGTTGACGAGGCGGTCTTTTACAAACAAAATTAGGCATTGAAGCAAATAATTCAACAACATTTCTAACAAGCTTTGACTAGTTCATCATAACCCTAGAATCTGAAATTGTCACTTCGTTGACGAGATAGTCTTCTAGAACCAAAATTAGCCATTGGAAAAAAAATTCTACAATATGTAGAGCAAGCTTAGAGTAATTGATGAGAACTATAGAGAACCTGAATTTGCCACCTCGTTGACGAGGTAGCCTTCTACAACCTAAATCGGCAATTGAAAAAAAATCTGAAACATGTCTTTGAATCACTACAAGAAGTTTTCTGTCCGCAGTGACAGAAAACTGACAGAAAACTGTCAATTTGCTATAGGTTTGGATGTATTGATTCGGACGTCAAATTGTCAAATTACTGTCAACTTTTTGTCAATTTTGAGCTTAATTTGGTCAAATTTGAATTTTTTTTGGTCACAATAGAGACTGATTTTAGGGCTAATGGCCCAAATTGTTCGTAAACAACCAATTAATTAAGATTTAACACTTAAAAATATTACTTATTAGAATTAGGTTATACAATCAAATTCGTACCTTCAAATGCTTCTTCACACAAGTGTTCGTAGGAAAGAAGACAAGTCCTTTACACAAGAAGGGTAGTGGTAGGTATGGCAACCCATATGGGATATATGGAATGCAGGAATTTTGTTAAAAGTGGAGTTTCAAACCACATTTAGGCATAGTATAATACATTTTTTTTTAAAACTTTGAACTAAAAAAAGTTGGAAAATAAGTTCAAGTTTCACCTCCAAAAATCTGTTTCAGATTTAGATCCTCCAATCAAAAGTTATAGAATTTTGCCCATAACTTTTGATTGGAGGATCTAAATCTGAAACGGATTTTTGGAGGTGAAACTTAAACTTATTTTCCAATTTTTCTTAGTTCAAAGTTTTTTGAAAAAATGTATAATACTATGCCTAAATTAGGTCTAAAATTTCAGTTTTAACAAAATTCCTAATGAGCGGTCAAGCTTGTTATCCCATAATTTTTGAGGATTCTTGATGAACAATACATTTCACTATAAAAGAAACCTCTGTAGCTCCTATCCTCTCAAAATTAAATTGACAAAAGTCTTGGGAATTGACAATGGTAAGTTGTAAACACTTGCATATTGTTATTTTTGATAGTTTTGTGTCAAAATTGTGTCATTTTGGACATGTATTTCTTGTAAAGAATCTTTTGGTAGCCGATGGGAACCCTACAGTAGAAAGCTTCGAATTGCCACCTCGTTGACGAGGCGGTGTTCTACACCCTAAATCAGTAAAAAATAATTTTTTTCTAAACATGTCTTCTAAACTTCTGCGAACCCAAGACCAAGACAGTAAGAAAAACTCAAAATTGATGCCTCGTTAACGAGGCGATGAGCTACAACACTAGGAAGTATTCAAAGAGGGTAAAAAATGTTACCTATAGTAGTGTTTTGGTGGCTTCGATTTCCAGAGTATGAACACCTTCGATGCAGTCGGGTACGCCCTTGCCACCCTCACCGCTTTCTTGAAGCGCCTCTCTATCCTTCTGCATTGTTGTACTTCGTAAGTTCATTGTGAAAGAACATCCACCAATGTACAACACAACATACGAAGAAAACAAATAAAGAATGGAAGAGAGCAAAACCCCAGGATGTGTACGTTGTGCTGGATGGAAGGGGAGAGAAAAAAAAAAAAAAAAGAGTACAAAATTTGTAGATTTAGAGCAAGAGAATCTCCTGAATAACATCTGTGATTTTGAAGATTTTGGATCCAAAATTTTTCTATGCATAGAATATAACCTTAGCATTCACTCTAATTTTTTTCAGATTTTTTGGACACACAAGTGATTTTACAAAAATCAGCAAACTTCTCTAAAAACTACGCGGGCAAGATTTGGTCAAAAAATCTACTGATTCTGAAGATTTTAGAGAAGATTCCAATATGCTGAATTCGTTTTTAGGCCGTAGAATGTTCAAAAAAGCTCCATTTTCTACATGCTATATACCATTGGAATCGTCTTCTCGAAATACACGAAATGATGTTTGATTCTAAATGCACCTCTAAGAAAAAAAATTCATATAAATTCAATTGTTCAGCTTCTAAATTTCTAATGACTCATCTTCTATCAAAAAATAGATTAACTTACCAACGCTACACTTTCAAGCAACATGATATCTGCAAGTGCACTTGATTGATGCACACCGTCTTTAATTTCATCCACGCTATCAAGCTCAGTAACCTTCGCTCCTTCTATACTTTGTATACAACTATCTCCATACTAAATATGTCCGACTTCAATTCTATCATCTTCATACGACAAGGTTCGAATAGTATGACTCATATCACCTCTATTGGCTTTCTGCAAACGTCGAAGCATCCTCAATTTCTCTAACTGCTTCTTATTAGAAAACAAAAGACCTGCCTTACGTCTCTTCCTATGAGAACCCTTTGGCATCCTAGTAAAATGAAAACACTCGCATGAAACCAATTCTATTTCTCAATGTAGTTTCAACTTTGCCATCTCGCCTATACATAGCACTCTCGAAGTCTGTTGAATACATTTTCATCAAATCAAATGGAAGGACATCTATTTATGACGACATCAATGATCACTAAGATCATTCCTTCTTCGCTTACCTACCTTATAATTATTCCTACATTTGAACATATCATCCTTACAATAAGAAAGCCTCCATTTCGTAGCTTTTAATGTGCCTCCATCTTCTACATGGGGCGCTATTTAAAATTTATAATCTAACTGAGGATCGTCTAATGGTAATTCAAATACAAGAATTCAATCATTGGCCAAATTTGAAATCCTTTAATGTAAGCCTTTCCAAATTCAAATTTCAAATCACTAAAAGCCAATAGCCAAAAATGGCTACTCTCAAAATCAACTACTTCAAAGTCTTTTACCTCCTACTACAAATCAACAAGCTTTTAAATGTTACCATGCAAGCAATGACCATGAGTAAATGTTTGTAGACTGTATGCACATGCCAATATGGACATGGCATTTGTTTGTGGTGATGGGTCTAACATTCCAATATCATTTTCTTGCAACGATGATGGTGTAGCATTCATATCTGCATTGATTCTTAGTGTAAGGTTCAACCTCGACTTGTCGTCTTTGTGGGTGGAAGAAGAGCTATTTGATTTTGATGGAGGACAACTTGTGTCAACTATCATACAACTGAAGATTAAGAGTGAGGAAGTCCTAGATGTATGGAGACTCCCCTCTAGCAACTACCATGCATTTAGAACCCCAAGTATTGCAAGGTCAGTGTCACCTAATGTTGTTACACTTGAATCTGTAACGTCTACAACGCAGATGCCTTTGGAAAGTTGTGTCAAAGTAGAGCCTTTGGATCCTATCCATATCGATCTTAGCGAGTCTTTTGATGACGACGCTATTTTGGTTAATGAAGTAGTTGGAAAGTTGTCTCCCATACCTGAGTTCGACGAAGATACTATTTTGGTGATGAATCAAGATGTTGATGGTAGCACTTTACCGTCATTAGGTACACAAAATTCAACACAAGTTCATAGCGTCTTTCAATGCCTCAAGGATATGCAAAATTGTCCATGCGCCCAGATTGAGTTGAAATTCTTGAACCTTGATGAACTTCGAGTTGAGGTTGTCCCTCATCTTCCACAATTATTCAATGGAGATGTACTTCTTGAATTGCCTCCTCTTTCGTCTCTGTCATCTTCCTCTAGTGGTTTGTCCAGATTGCAATCCTCCTCGTCTGTAGGTCATTTATTAGAAAGCATGGATTGTAGGTTTGATGGATACATGTGGACACACACACGCACCACAAATATCGCTAATGACTTTGGCCTGAAGTTTTGCTATTCTTTTTGTATTGGACATCTAATATGCGAGAATCCAAATTGCCCTAGGGTGCAGCGTGGTAGAGACAAAAACAAGAGTGAGTGGGAGGGGTCATCATTTGTTATCTTTGTTGTAGGGAACGGATCGCCTACAAAATTCACTATTGTATGTCAAATCTACAAAGTGTCCCCTTCTTGCAAGTCATTATGCCCTTGTCGCATGTATAGGGTCTTCAATTCTAGTGGTTCTAGAAGAGCTTGTATCCATGTTGGCTATCACAAACATCGTGTTGGAAGGGATGTTTGTCATGCATCTATTGAGCGGACAACATCTTTGATAAGTCAGGAAGTTTATAAAACACTGTCTGCCACTAATTCAGCCATAAGTCTTGCTGCTAGTAAAGAGTTCCTTGCATCTGAGTTGTTTCAGAATGAAGAACTGGTGGGCGAGCCAAAGCCTCTCAAAGGTCAGGCATTAGAAGCAGTGATGGAAAAGTTTTGAATACTCAGTTCACCGAGTATCCGAAATACAATCTCCAATTTCCATCACACTACAAGTGGAGGACCTAGATAGACAACATCATATCATTGAAGAAGAAAAGTGCATATTCCTACATCCAAGATAGTGTGTTTCCAAGCCAAGGTAAAGAAAAGGTTTACCTTTTCAAGATGTTTGAAGAAGGTCCAGCAAGTGGAGTGGATCTTGTGAAGAGAATGCAACCGGGTGGAGATTTACAATCATCTTGGTGCATGTTTGACCATGTAAAAATGGTGAAGGGACGGACAACGATGGCTACACATGTCTATGATGCTGAGTTTTGTCGAGTTCTCACCATTTGTGTTTGTGTTTGTAACATGATGAGTGAAGATGCGTTGTCACAAGAGTAGATGTGGAGATCTCTAAATTCTGTTATGGCATGCCACGGTATTCCATCTCCAAATTTTAAGGGCTTCATGGCTAACAACGCAATGACCAACTGGCATACTATTCATGTCGTGTATGGGAGTGGCAACAAACAAAAGCCTATGCAAGATCGGGAGCGCTCGTGTTTACTTCATTGGACGACATTCTAAATAGACACACTGAAAAGCACATTCAACCTGAATTCCAAGAAACTCACAAAAGGCTTTGTAAACAATACAAAGATGCTAAAACAATGGCCGAAGCTGAAGAAAGATACCTTGCAATTAAGGGATGGTGGCATTCTTCAAGGGCGGCATCCGAAGATTCTCTCCGAGCTTTTGACGATTGGCTTGGTTTTTGGCACTTTCACTATCGACAGTAGGGTGGATTTCTAGAGTTGGTAAGTTATATGCTTCTCCAATTTTCTTACATTTTAGACTAACAACTCAAATTGTATTCAAGAAAAAATGCCTTAATAGCTAGAAATTCATGTCTTTGAAATCTAATGACTTCTTCACAAAACTCTAGCAATGTACAAAATAGACATGTTGTCATTTAGTTTTGAATTCAATAATAGGCATTTCAGAACCTAGGAAGCCTTACCACATGAATGTGAAACGTTTGTTGTGCTACAAAATTTGAGCTTGGAGGAACTAGCAGAAATGACTTCTTACAACCTAGTAGAAACAGTGCACAACAAGTGGTTGCAAATGTTCAGAAAGAGAGGTACTTGCTTGTATGTTGCTACTACAAATGACATGATGCGAACTATTCAACAATCTACCAACTACTGGGCGTACCTTCAAGGATATGCATCTAGCACTGGCCCCAACTTAGACAAACTTCGCCTTTGAGCTGCAAGACGAAGCAAGAATCCAGCTAAGTTTGCTGAAATTGTTGCCAAATTTCCTAATGCCCAGTTATTTGCTACGCGGGTCTCACATTTGGAAGGTAAAGAACTTTTTGGATCCATGAAGCGCAAATTAGATCTTCCACTAGGGTCGGACGGCGATTCTCACCGCCACGATACAGTTAACTTCTTTGCACCAATGGTTCAAACTCATTCAATTAGAGCAAGGAGAGAAGCAAGCGCATCAACACCAACTGTGAGAGATGAAGGTGAACCAAGCTCGGCATATCCACATGCTACCAAGGTTTTTGAAACCAATTGTAATCCTTCTCTATGGCACATTGCTAGGTGTAAGAAAGAAGGAAAGACTTGTCATGCCGTTCAAGTTGGGATGAAGAAGAAATGCGGCGCCAACATAAATATATATAAAAAGAGTGGAACAACAGCACCTACCTACAATGGCCACATGACTGAATACGGAACAAAAGCCATCATCAACTTTGATTTTTGGTTCTGTGTAGATGACCTTCATCGTTGTGTAGGAGGACCTAAGGTGAAATGGGTTCACGACTGGCCCGCTCTTCCAATTGTATGGCCCGTAGCAAAGGGAACACATCTCACCAAATCAGAGATTTATTCCTTGGAGGAAGCAGGGTTCTAACTACAAACTGAAGAGGTAGGCAATGTAGCATTCTACCTTTTTAATGAAGACAGAGCAGATGAAGATGTGCCTTCTCTTTGTCCATCGCAGTTGGATATAGATATGCAACCATCTGACTTTGATGTGCATCCCACGAAGCGATTGGAGAGGACCATTAGGCGTAATCCTAATGCACCTACAGTTGACCACTGTAACAAGTGGAAGACAGCACGAAACTTGAAAGTTGTCATTCAATCTGTAGTTGTCATTCCATACCCTGGATATGGGTGAGTCATAATGTGGTGCCACGAAAATGGAGGAATAGAGGAATTACATAGGAATCTAGATAACGGGATAGATATTAGTATATTTATTTGTTTTTATAGAGGTAATTTAGAAGTATTATCAAAATTATCGTTTAAGAGAATTAGAATAATGGTTAGGAGATAATTTGATTAAGGAGAGGATTCTAGTTTTCCGTTTGTACCAGAAACCGGATCCGGATTCTGAGTCAAAACCGGAAGTTATCTTTTACTTTACAGTGTATTTCAAGGATAAGGTGCTAGCAGTTTCTCCACCATCAGCCAATAGGAGGCAACCAGCTGAAAAGGTAGCATCCAAGTAAGTAGAAGCTTCTCAAAAGCGGCTTAGGAAGAAGTAGTTTGAGGAACCTTTTTCTAAAACAGGCAAAGAAGTAGTAGTTAGCTTTAGTTAGTTTGAAGTAGTTAGGGAAAGTTTCTTAAGTAACTCCAGCTTATGTTAGAGAAAACTTAAGTTTTTGGTAGGTAGAAACAGTTAGTTCAGTGTTTTTAGAAAACATGCACTCAGAACTGCAGTCTAACTGCAGTCTTCTGGATTTTTCGGATAGGAATCCACGTTGTGTGGATCGGCTTGTAAGTAGAACAGGTAGTTAAGTGGATCTTTGGGTGCCTTTTAGGGTGCCTTGGAGTGAGTATATAGGGGTGGAATTTGTTGGAAGCCCCGGGCGTTCTTACTCTTGTTGTTTTCTTCATTTTTGTAAAGTTCAGAAATCCTTTTACATTTGTTGGTCTGAACAAGTCTTGACTGTGTAGTTGGTATTCCTTGCGGCTAGTTTGTCTTTACATTGTGTAGAAAGGAGGAAGGATCCCCCGGATTCTGTCCGGATCCGAGTCCGAGTAGTCTAAAAGAGTTGGTGTGTAAAACCTTTGTCTACTAAGAGGAAGTCTAGGTGTTGAAGTTTCTAGATAGTCTTCTGTTGCGGGATAGCCATTCCTAGGTTAGGTTTGCCTTTCAGGAGGAAGGGGAAGCGCTTGCCAAAGTCTGAGAGGTTCTGTTGTTTCCGGGAGAAAGAAACAGGAAGATAGTTAGATTCCTTAGTTAATAGAGTACCAGGTCTAGATTCTTGGGGTTTTGTTCGGATAAGTCCATTGTTGTAGCAAGAGAGGATTGTGGGGGTTTCCTGAGTGACCTACCAATCTGGACTAGTTTCCGGGTTGGCTATGAGGAAAAATCCGCGTCCCAGTTTCTGTGTTTTTGTCTATGTGTTGTTTTTAGTGAAACTTCAGTCACTTTAATCTATTGAAGGGTAGGGTATACGTTCCCTTCCTCAACCCCAAGAGCGGAACCCTCTGATATAGAGGTTAAACTATTTGTTACTTTGGTTACAAGGATCACCAGATCCGGATCCGGGAAAGGTACAAGATAACAACACTCCTCCCGAATCCGTTTCTGCATGATGGGATAAGGAAGTTATAATTGTCTATGAGAAGGACACAGACTTGTTAGACTTTAGAGTCTGTGTTAGTTGCAATATGGTGGTTGATTAACTCAAGAAGAGAAGGTAGTTTAGGACGAGTAGGACAAAGAAGTGCATTTCCTAGTTTGAAAATCCAGATTCCTTTGACTTGGGTTATTTTGTGTGTTTTTCGTATATTCACACCCGGAATTTTGAGAAACCTACGAGCGAGATCCTTTGGAAACGATACACGAGTCACTTTAGGTGTTTTACATCAATTTAACGCCTAAAAGTGGGATTTGTACTTTAATGTTCTATAACACATAACTTTAATGTCAGGTATCTTTCCCCACCAAAAGATATATCGGGTCACAATTTCAAACTTCCCTACTTGTACCTGCAAAGAATTTGTTACTATGAGTTGAACTGCACTTGGTAGTAGGAAACCATGGGTGAATTGCAAGCATTTGTATTACGTCTTTAGATTTGTATGCAAGGCCAATTCTGAAGATGACAAGTATATCCATGCTCCAAGTCTGAGCTTCAATGAAGTGAAGTTACTTCTTCAAAATAGCAATCTATAGATGTTGTGTAGACATCTAGTAGTAGATTATGAAATTAGCACCAATTTTGTTTAGAGGTGGATAAGTAATGATTCATTGTCTTAGCTCTAATGTACTTCAAAGGATAATCATTTGAAAGGAAGAATAGTTTGTTCAAGGACTCTTAGGACTTATTCTAATCATTTGTAAAACCCTAAACATAAAAAAAAAATACATAAAAAAAGATGAATTCAGCAAGACTATAGTGTGTTGTAATTTGGGTGAAGTATTACAGTTCTACAAATGATTTGGGAAGATGCTCTTTGGTTCCAAGGGACACATTATTGTCGCCAAAAAACATTGTTGAAGTGATTGTTCTATAGTTTTGTAGTGAATAATAATGGCCTTTAGGATTCTGAATGACGGAAAATTTTGTTGTTGCATAAATTATTACATTTCTACAAGATGGCTATTGGATTCCGAGAAGCATTGAAGTAGTTCAAAATTAGATAAAAAAAGCTTCCAAATCAACAATACAAACCCTAACAATCTTAATAAATTAATGTCATTCATAAACTATAAACCTAAACCAAAAAATTAAATTTTGGGGGATATATAGCAAAATTAAAATGAAGACTTATTTGTATGGATGATGGATGGATGATAAATGATGGATGGATGATGGATGGATGATAAATGATGGATGGATGGATGATGGATGATAAATGGATGACATATGTAAGGTTCATTCATATAGCATATCTATGAATGTAATAATCTTTGTTGAAAAAAAATTCAGTGTGTATTTGTAATATAAAATTTATAAAGTTTTTACTAAATTTTTCCTTTTCTGGATTTCTGACATTACTATTTTGGGATCTGACAAAACTATTTATTATTTTGACATGTCTATTTTTAGTATATATTCTTGTTATGAGCGCTCAAATCTAATTGCTCATCGCTCAATGCTCCCCGCTCGCTGCTCCCCGCTCACATGGTAGCGTCGTTGTCTTTGTTGCTACCTAAGTAGTCGATGTAGTCATCTTCCTTGTTTGCTCTTTCAAACCTATTGTTTTGGAGCTTATTTTCAGAGTCCTGTTCTTTAAAATTGAATGATGGCATATTCCCTACTTACATGCAAAATAGGCTTTGTTTTGAAATTTTTCACTCACTATTGATTGGTAGCCTACTTGTATGAAGTTTGAAAATTGTTCCTAATACAAACAAATTAATGGCCTTAGTTGCCTAATTTGGATAAAGAATCATGTACCTCATTAATTTTCAAAAAATAGATGCTTGTTTCAAGCAACATTTTAGAAATGCCTTAAATTGACCCATTTTCATCCAATTGTCATTAATTTGAATTCCACTCTATAGCATGTGTTATTTGTCCAAAATATTTTGAAATGAGGTCATTTATAGATGTCCGGAATGGACTGTATTACCTTTAAAGCGTAATATCTCTTCCAACATGCATGTGTTTACTTGTAGAACAATGTTTTTTTAGGCAATAAAATGTCCAATGCCCCTCCCCTCCAAATGGGTAGCTTCAATCCCTTAGGAATGAAAAGGGCAATAAAAAAAACAAAAAACTACAAAAAGAATCCTGTCCGTAGTGAATTTCTTTTATAAAATGTTGTCAAATGCGTTGTCAATTTGATCGGGTTGATTTGGACATCCAATTAGGGTGATTGCAAGAAAGACCGGTCCTATTTGGTGTCACAAATTGAAGTGACTAAGTTGCCATCAATCATAACTTTTGGAAAATGAAGCCGATGGACTTGAAATTTTTATTGAAGATGGCTAACTGAGAAATCATGAGATTCATTATTTTTCATAAATTTTGAAAAATAATTTTATAATTAAATGTCAATTTAGCTAATTTGTCACACTTTGTAGTTTAGGGGTTTTTAGTACTGTGGAGCATCCAAAAATTATGATGTTCACTTGAATTTTTTGTGGGCTATTCCCACACTAGATGAGCATGTGCCCACCAAAGGGCATTCAAAAAAATACAATTTTTTGTCCTCAACATGCATGCAAATAGGGGTCCCTTGCGCATAGCACTCCAAACATTTATGATGGTTCCAACTTCTAGTTTTTGGTGAAATGTAATCACTATCAAGTCTTTATAAATGGCCAATTTTTAGTTTTTTTTTATTCATGATTTTCTAATTTTTATTAATTTATACTTAGTTTTATCTACTTTTTGTGACAAATTGTCATTTTTTTAAGTAGTACTGTTTCAGTATTATAAAGTACTCAAAAGTATTATTGGCCGTTGATTTTCCAGATCAACGGTTGAGATTGCTCCATTTGTAGTACTCCTAGTACTCCTAGTACTCGGCAGAAAAAACGTAGTTTTTGACCAAATGCTACCAAAATCGTTCGGTCTTTCTTGCAATCACCCATTAATAGATTTGTGTCATTTATTGGTCAATTTTGACAAAAATTGGTCAAATTTCTATCACAGTAGAGGAGATTTGAGGCCTCTAGAAGTCCTTTTCAGCATTACATGTGTTTTGGCTCTCGGGGAGGGCTGCGAGTTCCCAACTCGAAACCCCCCTGAGAACCGCCGAAACTCGCCGTTCCCCACTTGTGCTAACTTGGACGAGAGACTGCTAGGTCAGTTTTTTCGAAAAAATAAAAATAAAAAAATAAATTTAACTTTGTTTCTCATTTTAAGGACTTAAAAAAAATTAGTTTTTTTTTCAAAAAAAAAAAATCTGACAACGGTGTTCTTTCACTGCCAGGGGAATAGTGCCGGGAACGGCCCTGAAACGGCCCTCTAGGACCCCAAAATCTCATCTAATGCCTAGTTTTTATCCCCATTGTCAAGAAAATGATGATTTCTTGGCTCATAGCTCAAATTTGCCACATTGTTTCTAAACAACAAATTAAGCTTGTCTACTTTAAAGTATTACTATTCAAAATTCAGCTTCACATTCAAACATACCTTCAAAAGTCTCTTACTGCAAATGAGTTGAGAAAAGAAGACAAATGTTTTATACAAGAAGGGTAGTAGTAGGTAAAGCAACTCATATGGGATAAGGGAGAAATCCCATTCTAGATCACACACCCATTTTGGCAATTTAGGCTGCTCTTTTTCCACATATGAAGAGATGAACAATGATTAATTATGGCACAATTCCCAGTACAGTTGCGACACATTGGGATTGTTCTACAAGACTCCCAATATTGCAACCAAACTTTGTAAATTTTGCAACCAACCCTTGATATGACCACAATGGGAAGAATGGAATCTTCCACCAAAAAATTTATAGTAATTATTTTTTGAGGAATAAAAATCTAGAAAATTATGGAAACCTTCCAAATTCTTTATTTGCACACTGAAAAATTTCCTCACTGATGGAACTCAATGTGTAGATATGTGAAATTGCTTAAGTGGTTAGGAATGGGAAATCTACTTTACATAAATTGGAATTAGTAGGATCCCAACCGTTTCTATTTAACTCAAAAGCAGACATTTTGTTCACATTGAAATTTCAAACCTCATTTAGGCATAGTAGAATACATTTTTCAGAAATCTTTGAACTAAGAAAAGTTGAGAAATCAATTTAAGTTTCATCTCCACAAATCCATTTCAGATTTAGATCCTTCAATCAAAAGTTATGAACAAAATTTATATGGAAGGGACATTCTTTTTTTACATTGTCTTTGAATTTTGTCTATAACTTTTTATTAGAGTATCTAAGTCTAAAACAAATTTTTGGAGGTGAAACTTAAGTTTATTTACCAACTTTATTTACATCAAAGTTTTTTTGAATAAACGTATTATACTATGCCTAAATGAGATTCGAAATTCCACTTTGAATAAAATTCTTGTGTTATGTCAAGCTTTCATCTTCAAATTATCCCATATTTTTTGAGGTTTCTTGATGAATAATACGATTCACTATAAAAGCAAACTCTCTACCTTCAAATCTAACTAAAGAAAATTGATAGATTTCTTGTTAATTGACAATAGTGTCTACCAATACATGCCTTTTGTCATTAATTTTCAGACAATTTTGTGTTATAATCTTGTCATTTTGGACCCGTTTTCCTTGTAGTGTGACGAGCCCAAATTTTTTTAAGTAGATTTTAGATGACATCCAATGTAGCAACTCATGTTTTTATGTCAACAAAAATGTCCAACATAACATCAATGTTGACATAAAAATATAGGTTGTTGCATTAAATGTCACCTGAAATTTGTTTAAAAAAATTTAGGCTTGTCACCTAAAACATGGGTTTCTTATAGTGTAATGGTTTCTTTAATCTTTGTTCCTTTCATTTCTAGTTTTTGATTTTTTTTTGGGTGGTCAGTTGGCCATCTCAAGCTCAAGGTAAAGGTAGATACTCATAAAGTATGGTAATCGGTGAGGCCTTTTTCTTCTCTACTTTGTATTTTTTGGAGGGTGGCCATCTAACTACTACTTTCAATAGGTAAAGGTAGATGCATAGAGACTAAGGTAAGTGCTAGAGGTTTTAGATATGTCCTTGTGTCACTTTTGTTTCCGGTTTGCATTTTTTGGAGGGTGTCCATTTGGCCACCACTTGGTGAAAGTAGTGTACATGTAATCGGAAGCCCCTAGCCTTGTTCTTTGTATTATATAGTTTTATAATTGCTTTTTGTTTGTTATTAGTAGCTATGGTTTTTGTAGGGGCAGTGCAATAGCTTATCCATAAGTTCAAAGGTAGATTTCGTGTTGATGGTGTAATGGACACATTGGGTGTCGTGTAACTATAGTATTGGCTACAAACTAGTGTTGAAGCTATTGTCCACAAGCATCTCGATGTGATAAAAAAAAATTTAGTGAGTCTAGATGGATTTATGCAAAAGATGGTAGTAAGGCTCGTGCCACCTCTCTTAGATTGCTTTCAGTTGGAGTGTCAACAATCTCTCTTCAGGTTGGCCATATTGTCAAACACCACGACGACTATAAAATTTGCCATTTTTTGAGAATCTCCTTATAAAGTTGTGGAGGTCTTTGGATGCGAATTCAACCATGGCCACAAATTTCAGTGAGTATGTGAAGCTTGCTAAAATTGCAATGATTTATGTGTTGGATTTTTTTGAAGATGAACAATGCTTTTTTGTTTTGTCATTTTTGATGGACAAAGTACATAATTGATTAGATGCCAACTTATCTATTGTGGTTGGTATGAATGTGCAACAAGTGTTCACATTGAGCATCTTCCTTTATGAAGAATGTTTTTAGCATTGACTTAGTTTCAGCTAAGCGACAACGCTATAATGTGACAAGGTAGTAAGTTATTCCATTTAATATTGCATGGGAGTAGCTTTCTTAGTGTTGTAGTGATCATCCTCGCATGGTGATTGAATTGCTAGTGAGTTGTGTAGAAGGTGCTCTAAATGATGACCCTTTTGTTTCCATCATTCGTACATGGTTATGGGATTTGCCTTATACAATACACATTATTCTCATTTAATGAAGATTTTCTCTTGTTTTTGTTTTTGTGCACAATTTCTAACAATGTGATTGATGAGTATTTGAGTTTCAGTTTTAGGGACTTTGCCTACTTTGCTATCTTTGGAATTCTTGGTAAGTATTAATTGCTCTCATTACCCATTGCTTATAATGATTTCAATGTGGAGAGTTTCTTACTTAAGTGTCGGAGTGTGTTTTGTGTTTTGGAGGTCTAACACTTTGTAGTTTGCATAGTGGGGGGTATGTTCTTCAAATCTAAAATTGTACATCATTTCCCTTTTAGTTTACCTCTAGTCAAGCATTGTATAGTCTTTTTTCAATATACTTCACCTTTTAGTTCATGATTTCATTCACTGGAAAATCACACTTCCAATGAAGGCCAAGTGGACTCTTTTTTTCTTGCTGGTGATGCCTTGCAGCTAGTTTCAAAATTGCTAGCACTCCCTATCTGCCAACAAAATCTCTTAAGTGCTTGCCTAATGAACTCTGTGCAAAAAAAAGGTAATGCTAGTGTTTGCATTACCACCCCAAAAGGTCACCAACCTTCAAATTTCCCCACTCAGGGCCCCTTCACTTGCAGACCAGAAGCACATAAGGGGCCACATCCATAACCCTTTTGAAAATGAGGCCACCAAGCCATTGGCCAAAAAACGAAAAAAAACCCCACTGCACATGAAGCTTGCGGCATGGTCATAGGCTCTGTTCTCATAGGGGATCAATGGTCATAGAGTCACGGTTGTCAGATACCGCGGTGCAGGTGAGGTGAACTTGCCGCACATTGAACTTCTTGAAGAATCCGTCAGAGATTCTGCTTCTGCTCAACCCCTTTCCAAGTTTCCATGGCGACCCCAGTGCAGTCTTAAGTCATCCTGGAAGCAGAAACACAATTTCAAAGAGCTCCAGGGACTTCAGGAGTGGTGTAACGGCTGACATTCTGTTGTCTTCCGTTTGCTTGAAGCTGCTGCAGAGATCCTGGTTTGTTTTTTTACTGCTCATCTTGCTACAGTATAAGCTTAACATGATATGAGTGAGTCTTTTTGAAAGTTGCAATTCAAACACGAAGGAGTTGCAAAGTATAAGAGCTCGGAATGCATGTACAGGAATATTAACTGTTGGTATCCGTTATATATGTTCAATCTGGATTTGTAGACCCATGGAGTCGGAGACGAGAAGCCCTAGGACGAAGGAGCCGCCGCAGGGGCATCACGGCGGAGGCGAAACTATCGATATTGCTTATCACCGCACCGAAGGCATTACAGAAAGTTTGCAGAACCAGCTGCAGGCAATGCATTCCGCTTTCTGTACCGCTTCGGACTCCATTCTTGCGCAGATTAGCGACACAAGGTCTCAGCTTGAGCATCTACAGAGAAGAATAGATGAGATGGTGAAGGAGGCGGGTTTTCGGCTTTCCTCTGCCTCAACGCGCTCTCAAACGCAAATGCCCTCTCAGGGAATTAATGACTCTTCACAACTGTAAGCTTTGTCATGCCCGTCGTGCGAAGAAATGGAGAAGATGGTGATAAATTCCATTTAAGATAAGTGTACGATACTCCGAAATTTATTGTTATTATTGTTTGAAAGCAAACAGCGACATGACAGCGAGCCCTATCTCCTCCACTGGCAGCGATTGCAAATTATAGGGGGATGAGTTTTCTGTTGGAGAAATTGTCGACTCTTCTCGGTGACAATTAAAATACATATCGTCTTCGCTCCATTCGCAAGAGGAAGAACTCCTGCGTCATTTCGAGACCGCGGTGACTCAAAGCGTTCGTTAATTAGTTCTAGGCACCGTTCACAATTACACAGAAAAGAATTTGCATCATCGCGATTCGGGTGACAAAATTCTTGGTATTCCTGCCTTCTATTTCGCATTACCTAAGGTATACTGACGGAGGGTTTCGGGATTGAAAAGAAGATACTGTTGAAAGACGCCCATCACGACAACGAAGAAAAATGACGCCACCCTCTTTGGAGAATCGATAGTCTGATCACAATGGACACCATCACAACGTTGTATTACTTGTAATGCCGCTGTCGATGAATAATCTGTATGTTTGCTTTCTAAAGTTGCAAATTTTTAATGTACTGCACAAATACGTCCGACGCACCGAACATAATTGATACAGAAGAGAAGCACACAATAAATAATGGCAGGAAATTGGTGAACGAATTGAAAAATGGACAGTTGCGGAATTGTTCCGGAGAAACAATAAGTAAAAGGTAGAGAAATGGTATCATATCAGTAAATCCAGAGTAAATTGAGCGGGGGCCCGGCCGCCTGGCTGCACTGTAGCTCCGATATTCTCGTATTTCAAACTTCAGTGAGCTATTTCAAACTTCAAGGGAAATTCGAAAATTTGAAAATTTGCGCATGTTCCGCGAGTGATAGCTCTTTTCTTTCCCGAAGCTTCGCCACTGATTGCTCTGCTAATTGGCCCCTGTGTCGCATGCAAGGTATCCCCCTCTCCAAAACTAGCAGGACGCAGAGCGACAGAGTTTCAACCCACACGATACTGGGAAATGGCGATACTGAGTCTGTAAGTGGGCGTCAAGACCTCGAACACACAATAGTCTCGGGCATTGATCAACCAAGCTTGAAAGCAGTCAATTGTTTCAAATTAGCCAACTGGCAATAGTTATGCGAGGACTGCTCTACTCTTGTCCGTGAAGTACTGGGGACATGACTGTGCCTCACTTCATGATGGTCTCACATAAAGTTCCGTATGACCTTAAACTTAGAATCACACTGGACACGGTATCAAGTGGAATTCGTGCCACTCGATTGCATATTCCAGTTGAAGTAACGCGCACTTGAAATTAAGATAGCCGATGATGATGATGATGATCCGCTTGTGCTTGGCTGCGTTTCCAGCAACCATTTAGTACCCACTAATTAAGTAGTTAACACTTCGACCATCATATCCTAATGCTCCCTTCGTGCCAGTACATTTTCTCTCTCTTGAGTTGTCCTTGAGTATCCTCGCTAGCTAGGTTTCATCTCCAAAACAACCAGAATCCAAAATTGAAGCGATTTCTGGTCTGCTACGAACTACGAAAATCATGTTTGCTCAAGATTAGGTCGGTAATAGGTTTCGAAGTTGTCCATGCGCAGACGATGACTATTCCAACCAGTCCATGGCAAGAATGACTGTACAGAAGGGCCAGTCGTCAGCTCTCGAGGAAGAAGAGGCGAAAAGAAAAAGAAATGCTAACAAAGTTTCCGCGAGGATATGCTGGTCCCACACACTGGTTACCGTTACAGCATGCGGGCCCATGGAGAAAGTCCTGAAATCGAGGATGCAATGACGATGATTCCCACAACGAACCACGCAATTTTTCTTGCCCCGTGAGTGTTTGCGCCCTTGTAACTGAGTCTTTCCTGTAAGCGGCTCAATCATCCGAACCCGCCCCAGTGTTCCTCGACATTCCAGTGTAGAAATTCGTGGTGTGGTGATACGCTAAGTAGTTCGTCACTTCGTCTGCAGGGAGGAGAGACAATGCCCATATCTCTTCTACTGTAAGAGTGTCTGCATTGGCATCTGTTCGCGATCGTGTGCGTGAAACGAGCAGACAGCTGAGCCCAGTAGTCAGAGTAGCAAGTCTGAAAACGGGTTTGTTGTAACTTGGTGCATACAGGAAGTTGGCCAACTGTTTCGTGATTACGATCTGGACTTGGGCGTCGGATGTGTCCATGACAGGGTTGTGTAAGCGATGCGGGCAAGCAATATTAATGTGGTGAGAGTTTAAGGCAGGCAGAGCAGTGCAGGGAGATGAATTTGGTGTACTGAGAGGACGGAGTGATGGTGAGGTGGAGGGTAGTGGAGGTGGAGGCGGGGAGGAGAGACGTTTGAGAAGGAAGCTGGGGGGAGGGGGCGAGTGCGAGAGGTGGGATGTATCCGCTGCGGTTGTTTTCGAAGCTGCCATCGCCGAAGAGGCTGGCGTATGAGGAAATTGAGGAGTGTAGCATTGAGGATCGAAATCAATCGGTTCCCGCCTCGACCCCACGGCACGCGTTCGTGACAGAAACTCGAGGTGCTGGTGATCTGTCAGCACCGAAGCTGGTCCATGGAATTACGGGGGACCATTTCAACAACTTCGATTTATCTCCTCCGAAGGCAATCCAGCAGGGGAAGAAACGGAACCCTGCGTCTGCATTGGGAGGTGGAGACACGGTTCCGGAATTGGGGAAAAACGAGCATTTGGCTGCCATTTCTCCAATGCGAGCTGCGAAGCGTCGAACGAAGCTCACGTGGCAGTCGCGAGCATCGCCGGACAAACAGAAACTTTCGCAGCACAGGAGGTCGCCTTCATTAAATCGCATTCCGTTCGACTATCCCCGCTTGGACGCGGCGCCGGATGCCGTCTCAGTCAAGAGTTTGCGACAGTCAGCATCATTCTCTGGAATTAGTTGCAAGGAATCAGGGTTGCCCAGTGTGAAGGTGGGACAAGGATATGCGCAGAAGGGGGGAGTCGACAGCATGCCCTCAACCCCGCGAGGCTCAAGAAAGCCTCGCAACTCCGAGCTTACGAGCAGTATAACTTCATTAGGGTCAGTCACTTCAGCTGCTACGCCTCGTAGCGCAAGTAGATCGCAGCGCCATGGAGGCTCTTCCTCAACCTCAAATGCATTGGTAGCCGCGGGGCTGCCGAGCAGTCGGACCACAGGTGCGGTGGGTTCTGGTGTTCGGGCTTTGTTTCCAAACCAGCTAGCAGCTCAGCTTCCGACGGAGCCGCGTTTTCAGTTGGAGGTGGATCCAACTTTCTGGCAGGATCACAATGTGCAGGTCAGCTGTTATCTTGGATTTTCTTGCGTTTCTTTTCGTCGTTTTCACTGCTTTGACTGACTAGCATTTTGCAGTAGTTGCAGAGGGGCCATCTTGCAAGCCAGGAAGTGAATTCAGTGATTGGAACTAGGATGAGGATGTGTGTCATATGAGTTGCAGCATCTGTTCTCTTCGAAAGCTGGCTAAGCAGCAAATCTCGAAATGTTTACAGCTACTGAAAGCAATCAGAAGCGTGACGCACATCCTGTGATACATTGTAAAGAATGACTGGAATTCCAACTTGCTTAGTCTTCTTTGACAAACGGAATGGAAGTTTGAAGGCAACATAGAGAACCAGTTTGGCGGAATGAACGTGGGAATCGAGGTCTTGAGGCTACATGGGGCAGTTTGTGTTTCGGCCCTGCCACTCTTTAGTGTCAGAAGAGTTTTGTGAAAGCCGATTTATATAATGACGATTGAACTCTCTTAGAAGTCTCTCTGAGCCATTAATTGTTAAATCCAAATGAATTTGATATGCAATGTCAATCCCCTCTGCAGGTTTTGATTCGGACGCGACCAATAAATGTTTCAGAAGCCACCCAACAAGGTCATGGCAGATGTGTGAGACAGGAAAGTGCGCATACAATTACCTGGATTGGACAACCAGAGACGAGGTTCACGTTCGATCATGTGGCTGGCGAATCTGTATCTCAAGTACGTTCCCTGTCGTAAGGAGTATGCTGGTTTTACTTCCTAATGGATATCGCCTATGCTTATAGAGGCTGTTGGCATGAAATGTGAGGCGATGAGTTCTGCAGTCGTCACTCGTGCAATGTGCTCGGAGGTGAATTCACAGTGAATTTGAGCGACATCTGTTCCGAACATTTTCCATTCTCCAACTGACGAACTCATGGCACTGTTCCCATGATCAGATTCCGTTCAGATGTTTTCGTTGCATTGGACTGAATTCGTCTGTATACATTCATTTGTACTTGAAGGACAATACCCTGTGCATGTGGACAGTATTGAAGTTAAAGTTAGTAGAATCCTAAGTAGCAACTTTTTGGAAAATTGTGTAGGAAGAGCTTTTCAGAGTGGCGGGACTACCTATGGTTGAAAATTGTATAGCTGGGTACAACAGTTGTATGTTTGCGTATGGCCAGGTAAGCAGAACCTCCGGCCTGCCTATGAAGGTGTTCCCCTTTTAACAAGCAGAATTCAAGACAGTGCATGGTCTGGATGTGCCGGGAATCTAACACGTCACATTCTGTCCGTCGAGGTTGCTGTGTTAACCAGTTTATTTATGGGAACTAATCAGTGCAATCTTAATGTGGAACTGTTGGCAGACAGGTAGCGGTAAGACTCATACAATGCTTGGAGACTTCTCGGATCTTGATCACCAACCCAGTGACAACCGAGGAATGATTCCGAGAGTGTTTGAGTCCCTGTTTATGAAGATAAAATTGGTATGTCCGCTGACCTTGTGCTTTGTTTTCAAACACGGTTCATTCATCGAAGAAAAATGGCATCCAGCAATCCAAGTTTGGAGATGTTATCCTCTTATCGCTGAGAAGTCAACAAGAGATGTGATAGTGCATTGAAGTTACTAATAACTTGTTCACGAGTTCTTTACAAGAGGTCATATCATGAGGATCCTAGTAATTCCACTGCTTTTAGGGCCACTTATCATTCATCGGATTCTATGACTGATATTTGCCACAGGCTGAAGAAGTACAGAAGCACGAGAACCTGGAATTCAAATGCAGATGCTCCTTCCTGGAGATTTATAATGAGCAGATTGTTGACCTTCTGGAGCCATCCTCTTCCAATTTACAGGTCCGTGTCCCTCGTCCTGATGTATACTTCTCTGACCTTGTTTACATTTATTCGCGATTCCCTTCCTTGAAACATCATATAGTGATGTATCTGGGAACATCACAGTTTTGATGGGTGATATTTTTTACTTTGACTTTAACGGGCTCCATTCTAATGTCTGCAAACTTCAACAGATGCGGGAGGATGCCAATAAGGGCGTATATGTCGAGGGCCTGTTAGAAGTTGAAGTGCAGAATGTACAAGATGTTCTTCACCTTCTCCTATTGGTAAGTCTGCAATGCTTGTATTCTTGACCCATCTACTGGAATGAATCACCCTTGTTGTCTCGAGAAAATGAGATTTATGGAATTTGTTGTTCATCTATGTTATCCGAACTCCTGCTGTCGTAATGTGGTCATGCTCCTCAACTTTAAAGAATACTGTTCGTGCTTTGCCCCTGTCCCCATACTCAGAAACATGACAACTCTAGGGCATCTTTGTCTGGTAATAACTTCTGAAATATGGCTAATTATATAGAATTTATGGTGCCACTGAAGCCCAATTGTAGGCTTAAGAGTTCTTTTCGAGAGGCAGTCATTCTTCTAATGCACATCTTTTCACCTGTTCACCTGTTCCTCAGGGGGCCGCTAACAGAAGAGTTGCTGCTACGAACATGAACAAGGAGAGCAGTCGATCACATAGTGTGTTCACTTGTACTATCGAAAGCAAGGTTTGCGCACGCCTTTGACGTTTTCCTTTTGATTGCAGCATGCCTGGTTTAGAGTGTTCTTTTGTACAGATTCAGATTACCTTATATTCGTCGCCTTCTGAAAAAACTTGACCTTAATTTGTCTTCTTTTCGGTGATTGCAGTGGGAGTGTGACGATATGATTAATTTCCGTTTCGGTCGTTTGAATCTTGTTGATCTTGCAGGCTCAGAAAGGTAATATCGACATATGCTGGGATGTTTTTATGATTTAGTTTTAAGAGCTGTGCAAGTGCTTTTCCGGGTGCCTGACTTAGCGTCTTTGAAATGAGCAGGCAAAGAGCTTCTGGTGCTGAAGGTGAACGGTTGAAGGAGGCAGCTAGTATCAACAAGTCACTCTCAACCCTTGGGTATGTAAGAGTGACAACCTAAGACCGATTTCTTTTGAACCCGAATGCTATGGTGGAATTGATGAAACTATTTGAGTACAGAGAGTAAAATTGTATTTATTAATCCGCAGACTTGTGATAATGGTGTTGGTCGACACGGCCAATGGAAAACAGAGACATGTTCCTTACCGTGATTCAAAGCTCACTTTTCTCTTACAGGTATGCTAGCCATCTGATGAGAGTGTATGTTATGAATGTCACCTATAGTCCTAAAATATCTGTGACAGATGCATTGTCTATTTTCAACTATAAATAGCTTTGAGGTTATTGGGAATCACATGGTGTGTGGTTTTTATTTCTGTTCATGATATATTGAGAGTTTGAAGAGATAGTCCTGTCGTTTTTCTTTCTTCAGTTTTGGTTACAACAGAGGATGGAGAAGCTCTCCGCCCAATTCCTTGCAGCTATCTCTACTTACGGTTCTTTCTTAAATACATTAGGCAAATACTTCAGAGCATGCTTAACAAAGTTGATTCGGCATATGCAAGCTGTGAATGCTGGGTAATTATTGTTTAATTTGAAATGCAGGATTCGCTTGGTGGCAATTCCAAGACCACAATAATAGCTAATATCAGCCCATCTAGCTGGTATTGGTCATTCTCTGTCTATTTTTCAAGCACCTTTGAGTAGATCTCATACCCGATTCATGCTTTGCAGCATGTATTTGCACCTAGCTTCGGACGCTCTATGGTGATATTCGTTATTGTGGTCAAATTTCCAAAGATTGGCACTTTTCACGATGCTCTTCTTGACTGATATAATTTTAGGAAACTGAGATTCTTAGGGTGCCTTTCCCGAATCAGAACGCCCGTTTGGGACTGCGTCCAAACTAGATTTTTAGAGTTCTGGGGTAGCAAGAATCCATCTGAGCATTTGAAAATCTCAACTGTCGAAACTTAAGACGCTCTGTTTTCTGAACTCCATTCTTCTCCACGTGCAGCGCTTCGTTGGAGACATTGAGCACGCTCAAGTTTGCTCAGCGCGCCAAGTTCATCCAGAATAATGTATGCAATCTTCATACCTCATGAGTACTTAGTAGTATTGAATCAAAAAGAATCTCACGATCAAGGCAGGCTCGGGAGATTGATCCATAGTTTTGTGTTGCTAGGCTGTTATCAACGAAGACACTGCTGGAGATCTGAATGCCTTGCGCCAGCAGATACAGCAATTAAAGGTGCGTAACAAATTCTGTTTTTCTCCAATCATCCATCCTTCTCTTAATACTTCTCTACCATTAGCACTCTTGATATCTCGTTGCAAATATCTTTGTTACTACTGTCTTTATCTACTTCTTTTTGGTAAAATATCTTCGTGGCTCCTTATGATCACTCTGATTAGGAAGCTTTTGGAAAACGTTGTCGTCATTGCAGGATGAACTGGCACGTTTGCGGAGACAGAGCATATCTCGTATACCAACTGGACGGGCATCTGCTGTTTTACGGGAAGAAATCATAGATGAACAAAACCCATTCAATTCAAAAGAGGGGCTCAGCAATTCGATCGAGGGTTCCTTTTTGCATTTTGGGAGAACTCTCCAGAGCCCGACGGTCCTTAATAAGAAGGTTGCTCCTCTTGTCATTCTTATCTTGATCTCAAGAATGATTGGGTTTTTAATCGAAAGAGTCTTGCTTTATTTCTTTATTCAAACAGATGGTCTCGTTGTACTGATTACTTGGCCAGTATCTGATAGAGACGAACTATTCGTGTCGAAATATCAGATTCAGTCCTTGGAGGCTGTGTTGGCGGGCGCTCTTCGAAGGGAGCAGGCGGCAGAAATTTCATTGAAGAAATCAGCTGCTGAAATGGAACATTTGACTCGCTTGGTAGGTCAAAATGAGCTGCCTACTTTTACAGGCTATTACCTGTACCCAAATCTTTGTCTGAGGAAAATTTCAACTGGTTTACCAGACTGATATATCCTAATTGCCTGTGTCACAGAACAGAGTCAAGCCTTATCCGTCTCCCAGTTCCACTTCTGAGCGTCTATCAGAGAATTGTCTCTCCATTCATTGAACGTTTCAATGTTCATTGAATCCATATACTTGGCTGAGCACTGGATTTTGTTTATGTCTTTCAGGTTAAACAGCGTGAAGAAGAAACGCAGTGCAGCAAGATGGTTCTGCGGTTCCGTGAAGACAAAATCAAAAGGATGGAGGCTCTTAGCGATGGCGGTGTGACCACAGATACATATCTCGATGAGGAAAGAAATGCTGCTCTGAGAGAATTGCAACTACTGCGGGATGAGAAAGATTGCAATCCCGAGGTTACGAAGTTTGCAATGGAGAGTATGCGTCTCCAAGAGAAACTTGGCAAGTATGTTACTGACGGGTGATCTACAATGTTGCCAAGCTCATGTTTGAAAACTTATGCTGTTTCTTATCTTAGTGTACTGGTATTCAATTGTGCACTGATACTTGACTAATCTGAAGGTTTCAGGACTTTCATACCAGTGGAGAAAGAGAAGCTATGGCTCAAGAGATCTCAAATTTACGAGATCAAGTAAGGTCATTCTACCTGGTTTCTCTGTTTCTCTCCCAGTGTCGTGCGGCCTTTATCTCTGTTCTACTAGGGCGCGAATTTCTCCGACTCTTCTAACTATGACGTGTTCATTATTTTTGCAGCTGGCGGACGTGCTGGATAGCAAGCTTTCTCTCGATTCTCTTGCTCATGTACAGAATTTGTTTACCTCCTGTGGATAGATTTTATAATGATTGACAAGGTGCACAATTTTTCCACACTTGGGAATCAGTCTCGCTGAATCTATACCATTGAACCTGACCTACAACGTGTTTCTTGACAACAGAACGATGCTTCTGCAGTTGAACTTGCTGCTGAACGACACCTGCTGGGGCTTCTTCGTACAGAGGTGACTATCCATGTTTGAAAACTGAAAGATTTTTCGTTTGCAAGACAACAAAATGATAACCGACGCAGGGGCCCTTTCAATGACGAGCCTGGTCGACTGTGCAGGTTGAATCTTACCGAAGAGAACTTGATGGATGTCGGACTAGCCTCAGTGCTTGCTTGACTTCCAATGACGATATGGGGAGGTATCTCTTCGCCGCTTTACAGCGTTAGTTCTTTGAATTTGTCAAATCTGCATAATGCTTATTTAATTCAAGACATCTGAGATTTACAAGAACTTGGTGGTATTGGCATGTTCACGATTACATTCTATACCCGCAGGCAACTGACTGAATTGCGAAAAGAACTAAAAAATGCCAATGAATCATGCAGCAAGTACAAGAAAGACCTTCAAGATATTCAGGTTAGCTGTTTCTTGGCGCTGTTATGTCTCTCTTGGAGTGCAGGTTCTCTTGTAAGGTGATGGTTATGATTTGTGTCAAATTTTAGAACACGGAAATTAATGACAAGAAGCGTCGAATGTATTTCCAGGAGGAAACTTTGGAAGTGGATTGCTTAAAACTCAAACAAGCTCAGCATCAACAATTCTTATTTGAACTTAAGACTCAACTCAGAAAGGTGATATCTTTGATCATAGTGTTCGTGTGAGAAGGTTCTACTGAAGTTCTGTACGATATTGGAATTTGATTTTCGAGTCAATGTTTACGTGCTTATCCTGTGAATCAGAGTGAGGAGAAAGCTTCGGAAGAGGCAAAAGTGAGAACCCAGCTTGAGAACCTGGTGAAAGAGACCCTTCAAGAGAACAACAACCTTCAGACAAAGTTTCAGGTTATTATGTCTCATTATTTCTGCCGATTTTCGGTTATATTATTTTATCGTGAATCAGACGATTTTTCTTGTTAAAATAAAATTGCTCTTGCCTTTGTAATCACAAATTGATACGTCCTTCTCGTCATGGTGCAGCGGACAAATGATGCGCTGGAAACGGCAGAAAAACTTCTGAAGAAATTACAGCTAAATCAACTGTCTCCTGCGGTACGAGTCAAGCAAAGCCTAGAAGTTGAATCTGATCAAGCCTATGTCATAGACCAGCTGCAGCGGCAGCTTGGTGGAGTGAAGGCTGCATTAGAAGATGAACGCATACGAGGACGAGAACTTGAAGAACAATTAACAGATCATGGAATACAAGAACGCAGAAGTCTGAAGCGTGTAAACAGCTCTGCATCCCATGATTCGGTAGGTCACGCGAGGGTGAAGCATCAGGATGCGATTTTGCAACTGCAACTGGAGCTAGATACTATAGATGGTGCTCCAGAGTCAGCCATTAGGAGCTACAGGTGGGAGGAAGGAACAAGAAGAAAAAACGAAATAGAAGATGTTGACGCAAAGCATTCTGTGACAATCATGCAGCTTCAGCTGGACTTGGAATCCGTTGAGAGCAGATTAGAAGAGGAGCGACGATGTCTTCAAGAGGTCGAATCTTCTCGCGCATACCTTCAGAAACAGTTGGAAGAATCAGTTTCGCACTTTCACACTGAAAGAGAAGCTGTATTACGTCTCGAAAGTTGCCAAAGCCGGACTGAGAATGACCTTGACACTCTACGTACTGATCATAAAGCTCTTCTTGAAAAAGTGAGCGAAGCGGAAGCAAAGGAGAGAAATCTAACTCAGAAAATAACTCAACTGGAGTGGACACTCAGCAGGGAACAAGAGCTTCGCGTGAGGGAACAGAGCAAGTATGGGCCAATGGATCATGGTCGGAAAGCGGCTTTCAATGCAGAAGTTGAAAGGGAAACGGAGCAGCCGGAGGGAACTCATAACTTCAATTTCGGAATTCGAGGTGAGCAAGCCTATCGAGCGGTACTTGAGCAAGAGGTTCAAATTATGAGGCCCAAAGTTGAATTGAAGACCGCTCTCCGTAATACGTCAATTCCCCTGCAGCTTTCCGAATTCGGTGATGAGGTAGCCGGTGAAATGGAGAGAGAAGCTGCCGCGAGGCTCGATGTGACTAGATTGTCTGATCTCCTTAAGGATAAAGAAGCTGAGATTTGCGCAGTTCAGCAGGACTGGGAATTTGCGTCTGCTAAGTTGATCGACTACTTAGCTGCGGGCAAGCTTTCTGTTGATGCTGCCTGCTCAAAATCTACCCTAGAGTTGTTCAACACATCCATATCTCGAGGGAAGAATATGACTGAGCGAATAGTCTGTAAAGTTTTGGAGAAACAGACTGCCTTCATTACTCTTTCGAAGCATCTCCAAGACGTCCGAGATCTTGTCGATTCTTTTCGGAGTAAGGTCGACGATAATTTTGGCACCTTAACATGCGATTACAGCGTTGCCTATAATAGTAAAGATCTAGATGAAGAGGTTAAACAGTCGCTGTTTCAAACTCACCAAGATTCAATGGCATTGAAGATGGAAGTGGATACTTGTGAATCCTATCTTCGGGAAGTTGAGAGCAAGTCTACAATAGCATTCATCATGGTTTGGTGGCTCTCTGAAACTGCCGGCTTGCGATGTTTTGCTGAGAACCAATTGAGAGTAGAACTCACAGAAGCTGTTGCTAAAATTCAAGAAAGACAGGGTGTTCTTTTCTCATTGCAGTTGGAGCGTGAGAAAACACCAGAGAAGGAATCACGGAAAATACATTTAGAGGCGGAAAGAGTTCACAGGGAGCTAGCAGCCTGGGAGGAGGAAAGAATACGATTAGCAGCCAAAAACCAAAGGTTTGAGACTCAAGTCAGGCAAATTGAGAAGATATTAGAACATCTTCGTGTGCAACTTCAGACTGCCGAACAGCGGTTACAGCAGGCCACGCACAAGTCCTCAGAGATTGCTAAAGCTCAACATGACCTGGCCACTGTTAAAGAGAATTGGAACCGGAAGAAATCTGCATCAAAGGTGACTGTCGCAGAAGCTGAGCTGCAGTGCACGCCAATCAAGAACGAGCTTTCTGCCACGAAAGTTGAGCTTCAGAGACTTGAGGCCCATACTCGCACAGCAGAAGTCCGGGGGGAGGAGCTGCAGAATGAGAGGGCCAAACTTGAGAGGGAAGTGAAGCAGCATTTGGAAGCCGTCCAAGTACTTGCAGACGACTTACAAAATCAGGTATTTTTAACACGAGCATCGTTTCATTCTGCTTTTGTTTTCCGCCCCGAAAGACTTTTCAGCCAACCGAGTTTTGCGTTCAATTTCTTCGAGGACCAGTCTTCTATGTGTCCTTGTTCCTCCAAATTTTTGACTTTTATTGAAATGGGTATTCAGAGCAACTAAATATATATATATATATATATATATATATATATATATATATATATATATATATATATATATATATATGAGCATGCAGCAGGACAGGACGGACTCTGTCGATTTTAGGTGTAGATAGTTCAATTTGAATGACTTTCCAATTACTTTCTCATCATTAATCTAATAGTACTACTAACGCGCTGCACCTAGATTGAACTGAAGGAGCAGGAGAATCTGAGGTTGAAGGAACAGATGGCAGAGCAATATGAAGACTGGGTATTAGAGAGATCAGATCTTCTCGTAGCCACCCGGGAAGCAGAGTCCCGATGTATCGAAAAAAACAAGACAATTACGAGTTTGCAGAGATCTGTGGCTAAGCTTCAAGGACAAGTATCAGGTGCTGGCTACAAACCGCGGTTACAGAATGCCAAGATGTACAAACTTGTAGAAGATGAAGTGGACTTGCAGCTCGAGGATCGAGTAGAAGAATTGAACGAAGCAATCGACCGCTTGACTGCTGAAAATATGGAACTCCGAAACGAGAAACTCTTTTTGACTGATCACACCGGCAATAAGATTCAAATAGTTGCACATAAGGAAGTACTAGAATCATCTGCTATGAAGAAGAAACTACTGGATGCGGAAGAACATCAGCTGCAAGCAGAGTCAACAGTAGCGGCACTCACGAAGTTGGTCGAGGAGTTGAGTACCTCAGAAAAGAGTTGGCTTTTGGAGAAGGAGTTTCTTACTTCAGAGGTTGAGAGGCTACAGTTATGTTTGGAAACTTTGAAACTGGAATTTCATTCTTCCCTGAAGGAAAGGGATTGTTGCGTGAAGCGCCTTGCAGAGATGGATGAAAACAAGGACTTGTTGGGAAGTCATGCTAACAACTCACTAGTGAAGGGCACAAAGAGTGCTCATGTAGAACTCAGAAAAGCACATGCGACTGTGGCTAGTACAGAGGAAAAGTTGAAACTTCTGACGGAAATGGTCTCTACTATGGGCGAAGACTGGGCAGCAGAAAGACAGAGCTGGATGTCTGAGAAGGAGGATTTGCGAATGGAGCTTGCAAGATGGGAACAGCATTCAGATGTCCGGAGAAGTTCGGATCAGCCTCTTCGAAATCTGAGTGAGAATCGATCGCTTCCAGCCCCAGATGCAAGTTTCAACACCAAAAATGTAGACAAACTGCGGCAAGACCTGGAGAAGATGAGAACTGAGAATGTTAAACTACGCAGCAGAATACGTGAGCAGGATCAAGCCTACTTGAGTGTGCGGATGGAGCTATCAGCTGCTCTCGCGAAACGTGAAGACCTGGAAGTTGAGATGGACAGGATCGTCACAGAGAAGCAGCATCTGCCCCAGAATGAAGACGATCTTCGGAAGCAGCTGGAGGCTACATCGTTGGAAATGACCAGACTGCATGCCCATATTCGAAGCTGTGAATCTGAACTGCAGAGGCTAACAATGCTGCAGCTCAAGTCAGAAGAACAGATGAATGCAGCCCAGCAAGAATGGAGGGAAGAGAAAGCACAACTTGAAGCAGAGAGAGAAAAGGCACGGGTAGAAGCAAATGAGAAAAGAAACGAAGCAGCTGCCATGTTGGTGAAGTTTGAAGAATGGAAAGCCACTCTGCGGGAGGCTGATTCAATGGTCAATGCGCTCGTGAGAGTCAATGAGAAGGCGAAGGAGCGATGGAAAAGGGAAAAGGAACGACTGACATTGACACAAACTGAGAAGACTAATAAAGTAGTGCTGGAAATGTTACAAGCAGTAGCTCTTACTAAGGAACAAGCTGACCTTGCCGCGGGTCACGCAGAAGGTGAAATTCGAGCACTCGTTGCTGAGACTCAGATAATGAGGCTCGACATGACACACGAGATCCTGAAGCTCAAAGGAGAGATGTCAGGAAACAGCCATGAGAACTCGAAGTCCATCGAGCTGCTACCGTCTGCAAAGTGTATGGACAGCGAGCGGCAGTCATGGGCTCATCAAGTTAAGGCTGCCATTGTAATATTGGCCCAGAAGGAAGACGAAGTTCGTACCCTTCAGATTGAGGTCGACAAGGCCCGAAAGCAGATACTGAGTGTTCAAACTCTACAAACCGGAACTCAATCACTGCTACAGGAGAAAGATAAGCTGAATTTGAAGCTAGTTAATGAGTTGAATCATCTCAATCAAAGCATGAATAGAGATCGCAGCCTGCGGGAGAGCCTCACGAGAGACGTAGATGACGTCACCAGTCTCAGACGTTCGTTCTCCTGCAAGGCATACGGGGACAAGGACAGCACATTGGCTGTCCTCAAGGAGGAGCAAGAGCAACTGAAGACGATGGTTTTTAATTTGGAGGTTGAGAACGCTGAGTTACAAGAGCAATTACTTGAAGCAGAGACAAAAGCGAAAGCCTTGGAGTCTACTCTTGAACATTTACGGAAAAGCGATGATCTCTGGATTGAAGAGGTGCGATCATTAGAAGAGCAGCTCCAAGAGAGTGCCCGACATGTCAATGAACTGGAGAGTCATCGAATGGAGTTACGAGATGAAATGCAGATACAGGCAGCATCTTTTGCTGAACTCTATGAGCACCTGCAAAAGCAAGAAGGTGCGCTGGAAGGTGAAGCTCGGGCTATTGCTGAAAAGGTTGCTGCAGAAAACGAAGTCCTGCATACTCTTCAGGAGGAAAAAACCGAGCTCAAAATCATGGTGGAACGTTTGGATGCAGAGCTTACCATATGCGAGACGAAGGCATCTTGCGCTGAAAGTTCACAGGTTGAAATAGAAAGTCTCCAGCTCGAATTGGAACGCCTTCGAAAAGAGCTGTTACGAATTGATTCCTTACAGAAGGAAATTGATGTGCAGAATGCAAAGCTGGATGATATTTCACTACAACGGACTCTGCTCGAGGTCGATCTTGCTTCAAAGAACAAGGAGCTAAGCGAAATTGCTGAAGAATTAGAGTCCAAGAGAATGCTTGCAGACTTGACTGCTCGTGAGAGCGAAGAGTTGAAGGGCAATTTCGAGAAACTGCTCGAAAAAGCATCTGTTCTGGAAGAGGAAGTTACAAGAAAAAGAACTGCAATGAAAGCATTGGAAGCTAAACTCATGGCCGTTGAAGAAACAATGGCTCGGTTCCTTGAAGATGCATCCGTAGATTTGAAAGAATTGGAGATTGAGCGAGACAATCTCCAGGCAGAGCTCCTTGTTCTCACTGAGCAGCTTCAAGAAGCCCAAGCTCTTGCTGATGAGCAGACCGCCATCGCTGAAGAAGCTCGCCAGGTACTTTGCCCTTCACCTACAATGGCGTTACTATCGTGTGGCCCATTCGACAGGAAATAAGCTGCCTGTGCATCATCTTGTACCAAATGCTAAACCTTGTTGGTTACTTGTGCAGAACGCGGAATTGAGTCGAATGCGCGCTGAAGAGAAGCAGGTTGAAGCTGAAATTCTTGGCAGATCTGTAGTGGAGCTGGAGAGTACAGTCTACGCTCTTGAATCCCAAGTAGGGAACGGAAATTTTTGTTCTGACTGATTGATCTGTATTCCTGTGTATGTTCTGTTGTTTAGAACGACGGAATATCAAATGGTTGAATCAAAGAAGTGTTTCTGATTGAGGCTTGTCATTGCAGTTGGGACTTGTGAGAAGGGAGAGCGAGCGCCAACGCTTGATGAGGGAAGACATGGAAATGGAGTTACAAGGGCTGAATAACCACATGTCGGTAATGCGAGCCGGTCTTGAAGAGGCCACTGCGAGAAATGCAGATGATGTTCTGGAAGCACAATTTTCATTGCAAGAAGCAGAAAGGTTGTGCTGGACTGACCCGTTCGTACTGCTCTAGCTGCATGATAGCGTAAATTATGCTCCTACACATCGCACAATTGGCTGTCGTCTGACGTGAATTTCTGTATTGATTCGTTCTTGGTTCTATGACTTCCTGGCAAGAGCAGGAAGTTAGAGGAAAAGGACGCTGAATTGCAATTGGCCCAGACGAAATTGACAGCTCTTCTGAAAGATTCGGAGATGAAGTCTGAAAAGGTATGATTGTGAAAGATTGTCCCTGGGCAGTGCCAGAGCAGATTATTTGGCAGAGTTCTAGAGTTCATGTAATGTTGGACACACTTTTGTAGAATGATGTGTGTACTAGATTCTTGATCTTGACAAGGCTTGCTTCTGTCTTCAGATTCGAAATTCCAAGATTCGAATCGCAGCACTTCTTGCTGAGGCTGAGAAAAAGGGATCTGAATATGAGGAGAAGGTAAACTTTGCATCAGTAGAATGCGTTGCTTCAATTTTCATTGCTTTCACCTGCTGATCATGCGAACGTCATTGTACGCCATAGTAGTCCCTGACTCCAAGGGGAATCATTGCTCAGAGAAAAGCACTACTTTGACATCTAATGTTTGGTGTTTATTTCTGATAAGCAGCTAAAAGCAGTGGAAACTAAATTGAGAGAACGGATTCACTCTCAACCTTCCGTTGCGCGGGGGCCGAAACTCAAAGGGGCATGGTCTACTTTCGCTTGCATTGGGAAGGGCCACCAGATGAATTCTGAAGTGAATGCAAGGCGGCAAATGTATGAGCGTCGCATCCAGGAGTTAGAAATTGATCTGAGCAACAAACAATACGAGGTATTGATCTCGAAGCACGTCCTTGAATGCATTAGATTAATATCTTTTTCTAGCGTTGTTCCACACTCAGCTGACTTCTTGTGTGCAGATCTCTATCTTGACCGGAAAACTTGAGGCTGCGGAGAGGATGACCACCGAGGTTCTCCGAGACTTGCTTGGAGTAAAGACAGATATGACGAATGTTGCGGTATGTGATAGAAAGCTCTCATCACCGTGGCAGAAATAATTGATTTTCCAAGTTCTGATGTCAACGACTTACCCATGTTTAATAAATATTTGTTCTGAGCTCTTTCACAGAGTCTTCTTGGCCGGCAGGAGGACCAAAACGCTTTGCAGACTCAAAAAGAACCTTTGGAGAAGGTATTTACTTCTCTTTTTTCCCATGCTAACAACTAAGCCCTGTGCTGAAATTGACCTATGCCTGCAGGTTGGTAGAGAATAGCACATCGTGGGAGAAAGCTTTAAGTTATGCTCATCATTACCATTCTCATTGTCAAATTTAACGTTTTCTCGTATCAGCGATTTGGATCATTGCCTACCCTCCCGTCTCCTGGACAGGATAATACGAGGATTGAAACGTGATTTTAGTAGAATGTTCAGACATTCTCAATGCGATCATGATCTTCACTAAAATTCCGAGCTCTCTAAGACTTTTAGTCGTCTCCTCGTCAGGATGAAGAAGTTGAGCACCTTCTGCAGCGACTTAACGAGTTTATTGAAGAGCGAGAAAGGTTTGTCCGATCTCCTCATGTTTCTGTGTCTCTAGTTTGTTATGAACTCTTGAATTGCTTTGAACACTATTAAAATACTCTTGGATCCTGTGTTTTTATCTTTGTACTTCCATACCAACCTAGATTCCGGGTTAATTCATGGCTTGCATACTTATGGCAGTTGGTTAGAGGAGATTAGCCGGAGGCATCACGATCTACACACTGCGCAGGCTACTATTGATAAACAGCATCAACGAGAACGAGTACTTTGTACAGATATCGAGAGTATGAAGGTATATTGCTTGCACGTCTCTTTAGACCTCCCATAAACTAACTAAAACTAGCTGTAAAACCTCGGAACCTGCCCCACTGATGCAGGAAAGATCAAGACCATTGGAAGTCGTTGAGAACTTCCTTCTATTTGCCTGAGCATTCGTGGTTTTTGCAAGTAGAGCGAGGACTTCAGAGATGGTCTTATGCAATGGCCTGAAATATTCTCTTCACACTTTTCTATATCTTAATGTCGCATTCGTCTAGGGTTTAGCCTTGACATTCATGGCTCAAGTCTTTTTCCTTTAAATCTACTGCTTTTGAAATTTTATACAAATAATGCACGCTGCTCAACATGCACAGGATGAATTGAAAAGGCAACAGAAGATAGCAGGTGACTTGGAGCAAGAAGTTAAGAAACTATCAGGACAACAGAATCTCCAGCAACGTATTAAGCATCATGCTAAAATCAAGGTGGTCGCCGATCCATTTCATTACAGAAGAAGCCTACGTTACTAAAATCTCTTGTGACCTCTTTGCTCCAATTTTGATTTACTTTGCAGCTTCATATTGTTTAAATTCGTTGGCACTCGCCTTGCAGGATGAGAACAACTTGTTGCGGATTCAAAATGATGAACTGAGTGGGAAACTCAGACGTTCAAAACTCCTTCATGCTCGTGTTAGCGATGAGCTGGCGAAGTATCGCACTGAAGAAGGAAAATCACAACTGCTAAATTTTGATGAGGAGCACCGCCTCCATTCTAAAGTGCAGGTGGGTATCTTCAAGCATCTGAGTAATGTCAGATGTGGTTATTCGTTTTGCAATATTCTGGTGGAAAAATCATTTGTAAAATTGTGATAGTAGTGTAAACATATTGGCCTAGCTTATGTCTTGTTTATAGTAAATCTTGCATTATATTTATGTTATTATTCTTTCTTTTGTGCTCAGGACCTGGAAGAGCAGAAGGCCGACTTGTCTCAAAAACTGGAAGCCATTTGTGCTCAAGTTGTGGAGGTACATTCTGCACACTTAAGAATGAATGCGTGTTTCTTATGTAGTTTGGTAGAAGTATCTAGGTAGATACTAATTACCGTGCATTATGACAATAGTAGGATCCCGTCTAGAACAATGTTCGGGAGGGATCCCGTTTGTATGAATATATGTGTCTGAGTTGATTCTGCATTTTGCTACTCCTTTTGCACCTTCTACTGCTGTTAGTCACCTGCTGGTACTTCGATTTATTTGCCGAACCCCGAACAGGCTGCTGGACAGGATTTAGGGGTTGTGAATCCAAATAGAAATTGTGAACCAGACGTGGCATTGGAAGCTCTTCGTCAGCTAAGAACTCGCCTTGAATCCACACTGAAAGATCTTGAAGATTACAAACTTAAGGTAAACTTGCTTGGGACTCGCCCAATGAAATGTCCAAAATCATTTTTTATGATTCCTGTCGAGGCTAATTGTTATTGACCAAGTTGAATTCGAGGTTCTTCTAACATTTAGTCGGCATGCATCGTTCTTCTACGTGAGACTCGTTCAGATCTAACCATTCTCTGGGGTTACTAGGTAAAAATTGTAGAGGAGAAGCAGAAGCTGATTGAGCTGCGTATTGTACAGTCGCCTTTGAAAGACATTGGCAGCTTTGGTGCCCTGAAGCTGACACCCCGATGAGCCGAATCCTGAAAGGCTGAAACTGACTTGGAGTTTTTGAACGTGTATAGGACTCTCAGTCTACGGGACGCTCATTTTTTACTCTGTACAATTATTGTGATCAAGAATCCAGTGTTAAAATGGATTGACGTGTACATTAGTAAGTTGAGACAATATCTTGTCAATTGTATCAACATCTATGGAGAGATTTTTTAATTGACAAAATGATGGATGGCTTCTATTGAACGGGAGGGAACTTCTTGCACATCTTCCTTCCTGCAATGAAGTCCTATGCAATGTCCAAATACGTAACACCTGGGTCCAATCTGAGTCGCTACAAGCTAGTGGTTGCGATATTGGTTGGAAGTGGACATCAAGGCTTTCTTTTTTGGCTTTCTGGTGCCAGATTGCACCAGAAAAAATAATCTGGCTAAAAAATGGCAGAAAAATGCCCAGAAAAATTCAAATAAGAAAAAAAATCTTGGATGAAATTGCCAAATTGTGAATGAAAACCAAATTATTGGCATGTGATATGTGCTAATCTGATATTTTCTATCCAATATGTGGATGAATGTTGAAATTTGGAGCACCACTAAAACATTTTATATTGCCACCTTTGGCACTCCTTTGAAAATGAAAATAACAAAAAAAACGGTGGATATTGAAATAGATGAAATTGTAAAGGTTTTGCTTGAGTAGGGTACACTAATTTCAAGGTTTGCTATTTGTAAAATAAAAACTTGTATGACATCAGAGTGAATTGTAAAGTCATGTTCAAATCCCTGTTCACTACTTATTCTAGAAAGCATTTGAATTTTATTGGAGTGACAACAAGGCATGGCTTATTCTATTTGATTTTTTTGAATGTCAACAAGCCATTTTGCATGCATTCTAATGATGTTGAGTTGGCTTCTTCCTAAATGGAGGTTTTAGTCACATCTTTGCAGAAAAGAGGGGCCAAACACAAAAGCAAGTCATGCCTTATTGTCATTCCTAAAATCAATCAAGAAGTGTAAGAATTTAAATACAATCTAGAATAAGTATTGAAAGAGGCACCACACAAATGGGGGTGTTGCATGATTTAACAATTAACTTTGTTAGATTTCTTTTGTTTTAGGAAACAAATGGACAAATATCAATCTTATTTCACTTGGACAAATCTCATGAGACTAAAAGTGAGAAAGTATTAGAGATGAGTACATGTGTGCTCCAACTAGTTGTTTGCCTTAAGTTAGCAATTGGTGGGCCTCTACTAATTTTAGTGACCTTATTGACTAACCATTGTGGAGTAGATGCTTGTCATGTGTGGCTTGTGGAGGGTATGATGCACATTGAATTTCACACATGATGGTGTGGGAGGTGTTTGCCTTGTGGCTTCATTCTAGCTATAGTCATTATTTAAGAATGGTGTGAACTTGACTTGATTATGTTTCATGAAGTTTTTCTAGCTCGTATATGAGCTTTCACTGAATAACTTTCACTTAGAAAAGATTTCATTTCAAGTATAGGTATGATTGTTATGAAAAATTGAAATCTAAATAACTTCAACACCTTATTTAGAGGCATTTTGAAGAAATTTTCTTATGCAACTCCAATTGAGACCCCAAAGCCATGGAATAGGCTCTTTGGATCACATAAATAGGCCTTATAGGTTACAAATAGCTCATAATGAAATATTGAGGTCAAAATTAAAATTGGAAAGATCAAGGAGTCATGGTGAACATTAATCCACCAATAATGGGCAAAAATGTGAGTGATATCTTAAGAAATTAATGAGGAATGTGCTAGACTACTAGTGCCAAGATGTGGCCTGTATACCAAGACTATGATGGAGGTCGACATGGAGGTATCTAGATTCAAGAAGTACAAAGAGATTGGATGAGGAAGTTTGAATTTTGTTGAGATGAGATGGAGGAGCATCATAGTGGGGGCAATGCAAAACTAGAAAAGTAAACATGCTTCGCATATATGCACTATGCAACATATACTCACGGAATTGTAGACAAGGTAGATTTGTTTAGGCATGTGGTGATGGATGGGGGACCCAGTGATGAGGGGGCCAAGACATTACAAGAAAATAGGGCTCTCATCAACACAAGATGAAATAGTTTTTATTGATTGTGAAAAAAATAGAATTTAGTATGTTGATCCAACCACTGCATTTCTTGATGAAAATAGAAATAAACACAATTTTGTTGATTTTGACCAAAACCAAAATTTGCTTAGTTGATTCAGCAATCCTCTAAACATATTCTAAGTAGAATTTCAAACCTCATTTTGGCAGAGTAGAATAAATTTTTATAAAAAATATTGAATTAATAAAAGGTGGAAAATCAAAACAAACTTCATCTTTAAAAATCCGTTTGGCATTTTGATCCTTAGTCCAATAAAAAGTTATGAACAAATTTCAAAGAGGGATTGAAAGGAACATTTTCTTTGACAATTTCAAACTTCTTCTCTAAAATTTGTCCATAAATTTTTATTGGAGGCTCTAAATGTCAAACGCATTTTTGGGGATGATATTTGGATTTATTTACCTCCTTTTTATAGTTCAAAGTTTTTTGGAAAAAATTAATCTACTATGCCAAAATCAAATCTAAAACTCTACTGACATTACAAATCCTACTTTTGCACTAACCTATGAGGGGTTGAGGTCCTACTTATCCTAACAAACCGTAATCCATATGGTTTGTTCAACCTCCTACCTTCAACTTGTATATATAGCTTCTCTTCTCATCTCCTTTTCAAACAAGGTAAGTGACATTTAAAGTTCTATAGATGAATGTATTGAACTAATTTTAGTGTAAGATGAATTTTTTGAAGTTAATTTTTAAACTTTAAATTAGTTTTAATTTTAAATTAAATGAAGGAGTCCTAACTATTTGGTCGTTCTGTTGTAGCAGCTATGCTTGTGGCTGATTTGGCGTGTGTGGCAATCCATGTGGTGAATTTTTGTACATTAGTAATTAAACCAAATCAAGAAATAAAATCAGCATATTTGTGTACATTATTGTCCGAATGAAGATGTCCTAACCAATTGTCCTAACCAACATATATGATATGACTTTCATGTTGGTTAGGACATCGTTTTTTCTTGTAGTGAGATTTTAAGAGGACGGAAGTAGACAATGCAAGCTTCATAGTTGTGGACATGTACTAAGGGCCTACAGACTAGGACAACATTGACTTTGTTGTCCAAGAGATAGAATTGCAAAATATAGCAGTGCATGATGAAGTCATGTATTCTTCTCCTAGGAGAATGCATAAACAAGAACCTGCTATTTTGATGAACACCACTACCGAAGCAGATTTTGGAAATGATGGATTGATTATATTGTAGTCATTGGCATATGGATTGCAAAAACAATTGAATGAAGCCACTTAACAACACGTGAAGGAACTATGGGCTTGGAAAGGAAAGGTGAAGGCTCTTGAGGAGAAGATTAGAAGATTGAAGGCCTAGTCTCCCTATTCAATTGCTTTAGAATCAAATGCACAAGATGAACAAGGTATTGACCTTGCAACATTCAATGCCATGCAAACACGTGTAGAGCAAATGGAGTCAAAGACAACAAATTAGGCAATGCTCATAACCAAATTATATAGAGCCATGAATAAATACAACAACTTGCAATCTTGTACTAAGAAAGCAAAAGTATATATAGCAGAAATTACAAAGGAGAACATCAAAATTTAGTGGGGGTTGACCAACATGAAATTGGTCAACATTTTAGTCCACAATGAGTTGATGCAACTTCAACGTGAAGTCAGGAAGATTACTTTACAACACTACAAAAAAAAGCCCTAATCAACACAATATGAATTGATTTTTGTTGATTGTGAAAAAAATGGAATTTTGTATCTTAATCTAGCCACTGCATTTCTTGACAAAAATAGCAATCAATACAATTGTGTTGATTTTGACCAAAAACTAAATTTTCTTAGTTGATTTGGCAATTCATTGAACATCCTCAAAGTAGAATTTTAGACCTCATTTTGGCATAGTAGAATTATTTTTTCTTTAAAACATTGTACTAATAAAAGGTGATACATCAATCCAAATTTCATCTCTAAAAATCCTTTTGAGATTTTGAGCCTCCAATCAATAGTTATGGACAAATTTCAAAGAGGAGTTGGAAGGAACATTTTCTTTAACAATTTTAAACATCTTCTTTGAAATTTATCCACAGCTTGTCAACTTTTGATTGAAGGCTTGAAATGTCAAAAGGATTTTTGTAGATGCAATTTGGATTGCTTTACCACCTTTTACTAGCTCAAAGTCTTTTGAAAAAAATTATTCTACTATGCCCAAATGACGTCTGAAACTCTATTTCCACCATAATTCTTACTTTTGCAATTAACTATGAGCGGTTGAGCTCCTACTCATCCTAATTTACATATTTGTGAGTCTCATATTTGTCACTTGGGACTCATCATTTATATTTTGAAATTTCTTGCAGTTTTGAGTATAGTTTATTATACAAAAGAAATCCAAAAGAGTGTTAAACCAAAATAGGGTTGTCACATACCAATATAGCACTTGGTCCTATTTAGAGTATTTTCCTACAAGAATACCCTAATCCCGCATGTAAATAGGGTAGAAACACACAAATTGTACATAGTTAGTGTGTTTAAGTAGAAATGTACGATTATCTAAACTTGTTGTATATGTGAATACAAATTGGCTAAAAATGGTCCGTGAAAATTATGTGAGAATTCTAAAATAGATTCTCAAAGAGAGGATTTCATTTCTCCATTCTATTGACGAAATTGTAGAAACCCCAATTATTAGCCTTCAGGTGAAGAAAACTCAAGACGGACCATGAAGGGTGTCTACAACCTAAGTATGGTGATTTGAAGTGTGAATCATGCCAAGAGTTTGGTGGCACAATTGGTTTGCCAAGATTCCCTTTTGTTTGAAAGATTATCTATTTATCGAAAGTTAAAGGAGGTAGCAGGATTTGATTCTCCTTTGGGAAGGTGCAAGATAAAAAATATGAACTTGCACATGTGTTTTGGGATTCTATGAGGGGTTCCAAAAAAGTTTTGGAATTTTCTGATAGTCAGAAGATATTCTTCCAAACAATTAACTACCAAATTTTAAGATGGAAAATTCATAGAAATTACCCGAGGTGTGGTAAAATCTCACTAAAAATCATTATAGCTTATTTTATGTAAATAATTTTCTCCAACATGTTTCGTGGTGTTCCAATAGTCAAAAATATAAAAAATAAACAAGATCCTCCAAAACCAACAAAATTGAAGATCAAACATGAAGTTGACTAGCGTATCAAGAGCACTCGGAGTTGTGTTGAAGTCAAAGTGGGGTCTTTTCTTACTTCCTTACACCTACTTAAGAGCCTAAGCTAGATACTTTCCATATAAAAGTCAAACTCCAAAAGTTGGATTTTCACTATATTTTGGTGTTAGGTTGGTGCTAGCGTTTTGAGTGTAGAAAAAAAGGGTTAGGATTTGTTTGAACCAAAAATGGCGCAATCCATATGTGATTTGGAGTTAATCTCCAAAACTTAGAAATAGAACCAACGTAGAAAGTAAAAAATAAGAAATTACGATGAAAATCACACGTGATAAGTTTACCACTTGAAAATTAGAGGAGGTAGGTGCCCTCAAGAGAGTATTTAAAAGCACCACTTCTACTCTCAAATCACCTTTTTAAGTTCATTTTGAACTGCCTTGTTTTGGGGGGATCCATTTAATTGGAGTTTGGCCATTTTAGGCCACATTGCAAATTTGTTGTGTTTGGAGAGCATTTTAAGCTCCTTTGGAGTCCCTTCAAGTCTTATTTCTTGTTCTTGCACTTGTTTTTGAACTATTTTCCTTGTTGTTTGCTTCAATTTTGACGAACCTTATAGTTGTTTACTAATTCTAAAGAGTCCTTCTCTTATGACTGGTGATGCAACTCAGGGGAGGCCTTTAGTTGTCATTTTTTTCTTGATTATAGTTTGTACTAAACTTCTATTAAATTGTTGTATTGTTCTAATACTTGGTTTAATACTTGGTTGTTGGTTTTATGTTTTAAAACAACCCTTATTTAATTTTGTTGTTATTTGCTTTCCGGTTGTGCCACATACGGCAAAGCCTTGACAAATTTGTCATGGAAATTCTCCTATGTTTAAAAACAAGGCAAAACTTTGAACCCCCATCTTGTACCATTTTTACGTTATTAATCCATTTGGTTTTGTTAGTGGAAGTATTGCCAAGTTGGCCATTTCTTTGTGTTAGAGTTTATTTAGAGCCGAGGCCAAGAGTAAAGAAATGAGGTGATAGTATACAATTGAGTTTAGAATCATAAAGTAGAAGGTGAGAGGTTTTCAAAAACATAAAATACGAAAAAATCTGAGTTGAAATGAGTGAGTTATGAGCGGATGAAGTTTAACACTCAAGTTGGATGAAGAGGTGTTTAACTCATTCAAATATAGTGAAAGAGTAGAATTATGAGGTAGTAAAAAACTAAAACTTAGATTTGTAATAGAAAAATGAGTTTGAGATTACCATTTAAGAATAGTGAGCGGATGAAGTTTTAAGCACTAATTAGCGGTTAAATTTCATCCATGCATAACTTCTACTAGGAAGGTCCAATTTGCAAGTGTCTTATCAATTTGGAAAGCTGATTTTAGCCTCTAAAAAAATTCAAAAAATCAAAAAATAGTAATCCATTAAAAGTCAAGCCGAAAGTTAGAATACATAGAAGTAGAATTAGGGAGAAGAAATTTAACAATTAGAAGAAATTAGAGGATAGAAACATCAATTAACATCAAAGAGTGTAGTAATTAGCAAAATTTAAACTCACCACTCTTTCTTTCAACTACAATCGAAAGAAGTAGAGCTTAAAAACTCAAAGTTTGAATGTTAAAATGAAGTAGGAAGTCAATATGAGTTTTTATACAATTTAGTTAGAGGATTTGGAAGGGAGAAGGATTTCCTTCCATCCATATAAATTAGGATTAAGATATGATAGAATAGGATAGAAGGAGTGAATCTAGATATATGAATTATTTTCTTGAAGATTGAAGCAATTATTTAAGATACTTATAGTATTCAAATAATTGTAAGAGAATAGGGGAAAGAAAAGAGAAAAATAGAGATAAAAGAAAAAGAGTAAAAAGAGAGTTTGGAGATTCTTTTAAATTGTATTAGAATTTCAATTGTACTTAAGCGGTGAACATTATCAAAGTAGAAGGAGTAATGGCACAAGAAAGGGAGTATCGTGAAGCTATGGTCAACTACGAAGACAATGCCAAGTTTAAGGTTTGACTTCTAAAACTCTTTCCTTTGCGTTTTAAATCTTTAAGTTAGCCATTGTCAATTAGGCCAAGAGTTAGGTGTAAGAGGAAGGAAAGATAGTTCAAAAATGAGTGTTAAACTTGGTAGAGGACGTGTAGAAGTTTCTAAAAAGATCTCACATTTAGAAATCCAACTTAAAACAAGGAAGTTAGTCTAGGATGAAGTTTAGGACTTAAATTGAATAAAGAAGAGTCAGAAGCGTCCAAATAGAGTGAAAGAGTATCTTTAGAAAGTATTAAACATATAAAACTCATAACCATAACTAATATTTAATTGTCAATTACGAATTAGGTGTAACAAGCGGATGAAGTTTTAAACACAATTAGTGGTTCAACTTCATCCACTCATAACTTTCACTAGAAAGTCCAAATTAGAAGTGTCTTATATTTTCGGAAAGCTAACAAAAGATTCTAACCAAAGAAAATGATGAATATCTAAAAATAGTAATATGTCAAAAGTCAGATTGTGAGGTAGAATACATGCAAGTAGGAATTAGAATTAAGAAATCAAGAACAAGTTAAAAATTTAACAATAGAAGTTGGAAAAACACACTTAGAGGATTCCATAAGTAGTTTATTTTTCCACAACAAGTTCATAGTTTAGAAGTTAGAATAGGAGGAAGTTTAGATGAAAAAATGGAGGAAACCATAGTATAAACTTTTCATCCAAGTCAAAACTTGTAACAAAATAAGATCAGAAAAAAACAAAGAAGCATAAAAAGTTTAAGATCAAAACCAAATAGGGAACTTAGTAAAAATCTTGGATGAAATTTTCAAAGCCTTTTAAAGGTTAAACTTCATCTATCTATAGCTTTGGCTACACTATAGAAAACCCATATTATCTGTAGTGTTACAAAGAAACGGGCCATGTTTTCATTGACATCAATGAGTCACAAATTATGAGCCTACTGGAGGCAAATTCTTATTAATGTTGGGGAAGACGTAGGGATGTCAGAGCAAAAACAGGTGGATGATACAAGGAATGTGTATTTTTTTCCAAACATCAATTAAATGATGGTCATGTTTATTAGAACGTCCCAAAAATATGGAAGTGCCACATCAATTAGGGTTTTTTAATTCATTCAATAAATTTCTGTCAGTTATAGTGGGATGAGATAAAATGCAAATCAGATGTTAAAAAAATAGAGGAAGGGCAGTCATGTGTCACGCTTTGAATAAAAAGGAAAATAGATGGATGTACATTATGAATGAAACAATGAGATCCTTATCCGACCCCTAAAGGACTATGGGGACAAATGAAATTTGGGGCAAGTACCTATGGGTTTTATTTTGTCATCATTTTCAGAAACTTTTTATGAAGATAAAAACCTTGATCATCTTTATGGGAGTGTAATTTTTTTTTTCAATCGGTGCTCAAGAATAAAAGTTATGCCCAAATAAGTTCAAAATAGGGGATGGGGGCAATAAACAAATTTTTTTTAATTTTAAATAATTTTTTTTTTTCTCACATAGATTATGTTTTTGTCTACATGAAAAGTTTTGATTTATTCCATTTAAATTTGTTATGAGAAAATTATGGACAATCTTGTTTTTCGGGCAATTAGAGTATATTTTTGAAATAATAACTTGCAAGATTCATTTTTTAATGCAGTTTTTACAATTGTTGAAAAAAAAAGTTCCACATGGTTTAGTTTTCTTGCTAAAACAATCTCACCATTGGGGGATCATTGTGTTATAATTCTATTTTAAGGATATTAATAATTTAGATTTTCCTTCTATCTCATATTTTGGGTTATATATAGACATATTTTAGAATATTTTGATAGATCTAGGTATATTTTTGCTTCACGAATAGAAATCCTATTGTTGATTTGTCATGTCATGTTAGACCACTTGTTTGTAGATTGTGGGCGCTTATTTACCCACCCTTGGTAAATCAGCGAACACAATCAGGTTCTAGTCCTATGGTAGGTTTCTATTCTAATGGGTGTCTAAATGTCAATCCATTTTGCCTTCCAAGCAATGGATCTTTTGCTAATTTCCTAAATGGTCTCTCTAATTGTGGTTCCGGGTGACTCCTAAGCTGACTATCATGCTACATTATGGTTTTGTGTTTCATAATTCTAAAGTCTACTCTATCATTCTAGGATAGAAGCTTATCTCATTCCAATTCTAAAAACCTAAGACTTGTTCAATTTGGACTCTCTAGGGAACTGCTATGAGCAAATGAAATTTTGGCTGCATGGCTATCAAACTTCATCCATAGTTTTCTATGGCCTCCTAATTTCAATTGAAGGCAAAATTTTACCTATAGAACTAACTCCCTATGTTCTAGCTAGATCCTAAGTTTCAAATTGGTTGGATGAAAACTTCCAAGTTTCATCCGTTTTGGGCTCTAAACTTCATCCATCAATATTTTGGGCGTCCTAACTCTGATTCCTACGTGTCTTATGTTTTTGGAAACCTTTTAGGGTCTACTCTAAGCCTATCTAATCAAATCCAACCTGACTTCAATCCTAATGGTACCTAACTCTCGGCCTACCTAAGATTTTGACCCCTAGTGGGTTAGTTTCAAGGAAGAAAAGTTAGAATCTTACCTTTGCATGGAGGTTCATGATTAAGGCAGTCAAGTCTCCATCTTCTACCATGGCAAGTTGCAAAGATGAACCCACTCGTTGGCCAATGTATTCTTTATCTTTATAGCCCGAAAGATTAGTACTTCTTCATCTAAGTTTCCTTTTTCTCCTCCCTTTCTTTTGCCTCAACCCGCATGCCCCATTGATGGGGAGTAGTTGGGTTGTCACCTACTTACTTAGAAAGTCAAAATACGGCCTAACTATCACTTACGCATCAGCTTACCTTAATGGTGGAGGGGATTCCCTTCCTATCCTTCACTATGGTGCTTCTCTCCTATCTAAGCCTTCTCTCTACTCTTCATTCTTGTATTTGGAGATGGTTGTGTGTGGTGGTGAAGTAGGGAGTTGGTGAGGTTAGGATAGAGATGTCCCTTGCTTTTGATTACGCCTTTTCCTAGTATTGATAAAGGTCTCCCCTTATTTCTATGTTGATTCCCACTAGTTGCTATGTTAACCCTTCCTATTCCTATGCTAATTTTTCCCTAATTTCTATACTAACCTCCCTCTATTTCTATGCTAATTTCCCCTATCTCCGTGCTAATCCCCCCTATTTCTATGCTAATCCCGAGCTTCTCTGGATCCCTGGACCTCCAAACTCCCTTGGAACCCCGAGCTCCTTGGACCCCGAGCTGGGTGCCTTTAGTTGGGTGCCTCAAGTTGGCTTCTTGTGGCTGGCTCTGCCTTTGAGCTGGCTGCCTCGGGTTGGCTGCATTGGGCTGGCCTTCCGCCTTCAGGCTAGCTTATGCTTGCGGGCTGGCCTTCGACAAAACTCCTTGAACCGGTGAAAAGGAAGGTCCTCAATTTATCGACAATGATAACGAAAAGTGAACCGGTATTGACTCTTAACGAGCATAAACACTCTATTTTAGATGCTAAACTTTGGTTAGTTTCCAATACGTTTTGGAAACTAAACTTTGGAGTTAACCGGTAGGGAAGTACAAGGCTCCACTGTTAATTTGGTTTTAACACCAAATTTAGGACTACATGCCCCTAGGGTTCAAAGCTCTGCCGTACGATGACTTTTAATATACAATTTAGGACTTGAAACTGACAAGAAAAGGTGGAGTCTTGTTATCCCAAAGGAAACTACTCCACTCTTTTCCTAATGAAGACAAACAAACTAGACTCAATGCAAAGTGGGAACTTGGATTAGTAACAAGGATGGAAAGGTCCCGTGGTTAGTAAAGGGGGATTAGTACAACAATGGAAACATGGAGCTAGAGGCCCTCCAAAGCGGCATCGCCAAGGTACGGTGGAGGGTTGCTCTAGGGTTAGTACAAGACACAAAAAGACTATCAAGGATACTCAACTTAGTACATAAGGGCACAAAGACACATACAAAGGATATAAGGACTAGAGGAAGGACCCCCACAGACCTTCAAAAACTGAAAATATAGCAACAAGAGGAGCAAAAAGTGCTCCGAAAACACCATAGGGAGTTTGGGCCAAATTGCCCAAACATCCAAAATAGATTGGACCCACAGACCCAAAACAAGTATTAGAGGTATTTTGAGAGGGAGAAGGGTCTCCTTTTATACTCTCCCAGGGCGCTCTTCCCCTCCCTTTCTAACCTAAGTAACCTTATCTTTTAGGATTTTCACCGCATTTAGGTTTCTACGTTGGTCCTAAGGTCTAACTTTTGGAGTTTAATTCCAAATTGCAAATGGATTGCGCCAATGGCTTTAGAAGGCCATTTTTAGTCTAAGTGATTTCCTACCCCCTATTCCTGTCACAAAAAACCCATCGACAATCAACGCCAATTGGAACTAGTAAAAAGGTAAAAATCTAACTTTTGGAGTTCACCTTCTTTGACTTGGGTAACTAGCTATGGTTGTTGGGAGGGTCCTAGGGAGTAAGAAAAGACCCCTTGGTGACTTCATTCCCACTTCGTGCGCTCTCGGAATGCCGGTCAACTCCACGAAGATCTTGCCGTAATCAATTATTGAAGGAATGTTGGCGATTTGGTTGCCTCCTGCTATCGGAACACTGTGAAACTTGTCAGGGCATGTTATTACCATAAAAGAAGATAATCTAATTTTTAATGAGATTTTACGGCAGCTTGGGTAATTTATATGAATTTCCCGTTGTGGCTTTTGGTAGTTGACTGATCGGAAAAGATCCTCTCGAGATCAAAAAAACCGAGATTTTTTGGGGAACTTCTCATGGAATTCTCCAAACCACGTGCCAAGTCTTGAGTCAGTATTGCACATGGTCAGTAGAGAGGTAAAAACCAACTTTTCTTGGATTATTGGCAGTCAGGAAATCTTTCATACGTGAGGGAATCTTGGCAAGTTGATTTTGTTGTGGACTCCCTGACATGTTCCTGATCCGAGAGCACTATCCAGCGGCCGTGGATTCCTCCGTATGGCCTGTCTTGGAAAAGTGACACTTGCATGCTAACAATTGGGGTTTCTAATATTTTGTCGATGGAATGGGGAAACTAGAACCTATCTTTGGAGATTTACGTAAGGACCTCCCTATCTCTCTTGGGACCAATTTAGCCAAACATGTTCACATGTACTAGATTTGGGCTATTTTGGATAAGTTCCCTACAAATCGTATTGTTTCCCACTACTTATTTGGGGGTATTATACGGATAAAAGGCTATTTATGACCAAAGGCTATATTGATACGTGACATACTTATTTGGCTTCCACACTCTTTTTTGGGTTTTTTGTATAATATTATGCCTTAAACCGTAACAATCTAAAAAAAGAAAAACTATGAGTACCAAATGATGAATTTGGGGCTCACATAGATCTAACTAAACAATCTTGCATTTAGTTAGTGGATAGATAATGACAAATGAAGTATAACAAATCGATGCCTTAATAGATAACTATAAAACACATGCAATAGATATAATGAGTTAATTAATTCCTAAAGAACTAAAGATACTACTTTGGATTTTTTAAGAACTTAGGCAAGCTATATTGATTTTACAATTTGAAAAATTTCCTTGAGATTTAGGATGGGTAATATGATCATTCTAATTTACATCTAAATTTGTGAATCTTTGTTTCATGTCATTTCTATAAATATTTTAAAAGTTAGAATTTTTTTATTGATTTCAATGTTAAAGTGAGTACTTAAAAATAAATTCTAAAAAACGATTAATTAATTTTATTTGATTGTATAGATAAAATATATACTTAGAAATTTTTAAACCATTCAATTACAAATAATGAAGTAAAAGTTATAAAAAGTTGTATTTTGTAGGAATTGAACATAAAAGGATCATAAAGCAAAAGAATCATACAATTGAATTCACTAGAGAACATATGTAGACAAAGATTTTACCCTTCTTTGGATACTAGAATTTTGAAACAATTTTGGACCATACAATAACACAATATTTTAAAGGTACATTGATTCCTCATATACATTGAAGATCACCAAAGATACTCAAAGACCTTCAACAATCATCCACAATTTTAAAATTTTATAATGTGAACAAATTTGTCACAACTAATTGTGATCACTAAACTCATCACCAATAATCGTTGCAAGAACACAAGCCATCTTTGAAGTGATGAAAGCGATTTGCATCCCTAACCACAATCTCTCTTCTAGTCACTTTGGAGATCAATTTCGTTGAAATATGACAATCTAAACATACCCGAAGATTCTTATACACACGTACAGGTTTACTACTTGGGGTGTAAATAAGTCCATATGCAATAGCCAACTTCTCACTATGAGAGCAAAGAGATAACTCTTTATCCTTCTCATCAACATCATGCAACACAAGTTGGGTATCTGGAAGGTAGCCTTCAGCCTTGATTTTCTCGGTCAATCTGCTCAGCTCCGCATAAATCTCCTTTGATTGTGGGTGAGATACATCCCCTACAACAAAGGCATGAATCTTGTGATCGACTTCGATCCAGCTACGCCCGGCTTCCTTACGTATACCTCTCTCCTGCATCGTAGTGCGCACCGATGAAACCTTATCCCACTTTTCAGCGGCAGCATAGATGTTGGACAGGAGCACGTACGTAGAGGCGTCCTTGGGTTCCAACTTCAAACGCTCTTGAGCCGCGAGTTCACCCAACTCCACATTACCATAAGATCTACAAGCACCGAGCAAGGTTCCCCAAGTTGATTCACCTGGTTCAACAGGCATATTATCAATCAAGAACTTTGCTTCTTCCAGGTGCCCAGCCCGCCCAAGAATATCCACCATGCAATTCCAATGCACCACACTTGGAACGATGCCGTAATCTTGCGACATAACCCGAAAGAGTTGACGCCCTTCATCAACAAGGCCTGCATGACTACAAGCCGATAACAATGCCACAAATGAGTACCCATCAGGCTTCACACCAGCTGCATTCATATTCCTGAAGACTTCTAGAGCTTCGGCCCCACGTCCATGTTGCGCAAATCCACCAATCATCACGTTCCAAGTAATCACGTCCCGTTCTTCCATTCTATCAAAAAACAGTCGAGCATCATCGATGCTGCCACTCTTCGCATACATGTGGACTAGCGCACTGCCCACACGCAAATCCAAATCAATTCCCGCGACACGGGCGTGGTTATGAACCTCCCTCACCCACTCCAAAGCCCCTGCGCTAGCACATGAATTCAAGATGCTCACGTAAGTGCTTGCAGTTGGTTGGAAACCTTCCCGTTTCATTCGGAGAAAAAGTTCATATGCTTCATGCCCAAACCCATGCTGGGCAAGTCCAGCAATCATTACAGTCCACGTAACTACATCCCGTGACTGCATTCTGCCAAAAATTAGTCGAGCATCATCAACATTTCCACTCTTCGCATACATGTTGATGAGAGCACTCCCCACACGCACATCTGACTCCAATCCCGCTTCATGGACATGGCTGTGAACCTCCTTCACCCACTCCAGAGACCCTGCGCTAGCGCATGTATTCAGGATATTCACATAAGTGATTGCAGTCGGTTTGAAGCCTTCCCGTTTCATTCGGAGAAAAAGTTCAAATGCCTCAGACCCACATCCATGTTGCGCAAGTCCACCAATCATCACGTTCCAAGAAATTACGTCCCGTTCTTCCATTCTGTCAAAAACCAATCGAGCATCATCGATACTGCCACACCTCGCATACATGTGGACCAGCGCATTGCCCACACGAACATCCAACTCACATCCCGCTTCACGGACATAACTGTGAACCTCCTTCACCCAATCCAAAGCCCGTGCGCTTCCACAAGCATTCAGAATACTCGCATACGTAAATGAATCTGGTTTGAGGCCGTCATGTTTCATTCGGAGAAGAAGTCGATATGCTTCCTCAGCACAGACACTTTCAGCATATGCTCCAATCATCACATTCCATGAAATTACGTCCCGTTCTTCCATTCTGTCAAAAACCAGTCGAGCATCATCGATGCTGCCACTCTTCGCATACATGTGAACCAGCCCGTTCCCCACACGCGTATCCGACTCCAATCCCGCTTCACGGATATGACTGTGAATCTCCTTGACCCACTCTAGAGACCCTGCGCTAGCGCATGTATTCAGGATATTCACGTAGGTGATTGCAGTCGGTTTGAAGCCTTCCTGTTTCATTCGGAGAAAAAGTTCAAATGCTTCGGACCCACACCCACTCTGTGCAAGGCCACCAATCATCACGTTCCAAGTAATCACGTCCCGTTCCTCCATTCTGTCAAAAACCAATCGAGCATCATCCACACTCCCACTCTTCGCATACATGTGGATCAGCGCATTGCTCACTCGCAAATCCAACTCAAATCCCGCTTCACGGGCATGGCTGTGAACCTCCTTCACCCAGTCCAAAGCCCCAGCGCTTGCAGATGCATTCAGAATACTCGCATACGTAAATGCATCTGGTTTGAGGCCTTCCCGTTTCATTTGCAGAAGAAGTCGATGTGCTTCCTCACCACATACACTTTCTGCATATAATCCAATCATCACGTTCCAGGACATGACATCACGATTGGCCAAGTTATCAAAAGTTTTCCTTGCCTCCTTTATGCTCCCACACTTTGCATACATTTGAAGAAGCGCAGTCCCCACACGCACATCTGATTCAAAGCCACCCTCTCTGATATATGCATGAACTTCCTCGCCCCACTTCAAAGCTGATGGGCTTGCAAATGCCTTCAGGATGCTCAAGTACGTCACTGCATCTGGCTGCACACCTTCTTGGCGCATTTGATTGAAAACTTCCATGCCATCTTTCGCACGACTGCGCTGAGCGTAACCTCCAATCATGACGTTCCAACTAATCACATCCTTCTTCACAAGTTCATCAAACACTCTGCATGCATCCTCTAGTCTCCCACTTCTGATGTACACATTCAATAGGCTGTTTGCAACATATATATTCTGCTGCATTCCACTCTCAGTGATACACTTATGAATTTGCTCGACTGCTCTAAGGTCTTCCTGTCTCACGCACCGCTTCAGAACTTCAACATACATGTACGAGTCAATAGGAATGCCCCGTTGTAGTCGGTTCTTCAAAACATCAATTACTTCACTCAAGGTTTTTGCGCATTGCATGCGCATCCTGCCGCCGACTTGAACAGTTTGCTTGGACTCTCTTGCACGAGTGGGCAAAGTGATTCTTCTTCCAAAACTGCCCTCAGAAGACCTGACTCATCAATACACTCTTCATGAGAATAACCTTCGTAATGTGAAAAATCTTGCCCAATCAATTGACACATACTTGGATGCAAATGTGCAGTCTTCATATCTCTTACTTGCACACTATTTCTCAAAGTCATTGCACTTTAAAGGCACCTAATAAACACTTACACAGAGAATATCACAAAGCAAACAAAGAGAAAATGTGGCAGAAACTGAATCCTAAAAAAGTGACCCAACTCACAAATTAAAAAAACAAATTACAAACCGTCAATATGTCATCCACCGTCAATATGTCTGTCAGTTTCATCTATAGGGAAGTTACTTGCACCTATTACATGTCACAAAAGGAGATACCACTCATTCTCATGCCACTACCTATTTGGCTGTACAATCTCTTGAGAATCACTGGTACGATAACCAGCATGAGATGGTAATGTGCTTAAAGTCAGCAATTTGAGCATCGCCTTCACCCATGGTGGAGTTGACCAGCCATCTACCCAAAGCTCTTTCTTCGTCACCTTGTGTTTGTAGTCAGGTGATTTGGGGTTCATCTATATGCACCACAACTCACAATCCAATATGGAAAACCAGTCAAGGAATATATGTTCTTAACCACTGAAATGATCTAAAAAGCCTTCACTCCACTCCAAAACACTCAGATTGTAACATGAGTCTTGTTTACCAAAGCACCCTAAAACCTTGGAAAAGCAATAAATAACCTTCTCATTGTGTCTTTGCAACTTTCAAACATCAACTAACTGGTAGTCCTAGTGATATTCCTAGTGATACCTTGTAGAACCTGTTGTCCCACCACTGCGAAGGATCCGCAAAATAATCCTCCCAATCATGAGCAATTGCCTGTGCTTCGCCTGATTCAAATGGAACGTACTTCACATATGTCAGTCACATTCTTCCTAAGAGACAAACAGCACCCACTTCTTTCCATGAGAACGGCCATCTGATGCACACCTGGAGCACTGGTACTAAGAGACGATCTCCAAACCGATGACGATAAACACCTAATTTCTCCGCTGCCGCTTCCTCCATGGGAGACTGACCCCAACAGTAAAGAAGGGTGTATAAGCCACGGAGAGTTCAAGAGTGTGATCACACAGGCATCCTGTTCACACAAATCCCCGACAGTGCGTCAAGAAACAAATCCACTTGGTAGCACTTTGAGCATAAGATACTAATATTGAATGTTCAATAAAATTTTGACCAACCAACTAAGTTCACCCAACCAAGTTTACAGCACGTCCAGTCAAGTTGGGGGAAGCGAGACATCATATATTTTTATCAAATATACTTCTGTCGAGGAAACTAAATATGTTGGACCACAGGTTCAGTTGACACAAGTCACAAGTCATCCAACTACTTCTGTAGAACAGGTGTATGACCATAAGTCAACACTCACTCACCTGCGCACCAGCGCCAAGCACCAAAAAGCTTCTCGTTTGCTGCCTATGATGCAATAAAAGGTTCATGAATGCGGCCATTTTGTGGCTCGGTGTCTATAAACTTGTAAAGATTCTTTGGCGACAAGAGTAACACCACGGACAGAAATCTTATCCAGAGAAAGTATATGAAAGAATCTCCTCAAGACTTTCAAGTGTCCTCTGTCAGCAGAAAATAGCTCCTTCTCCAAATGCATGCAGTGTCTTCAAGCTTGACTTAAAGCTGAGAGAGTAGTATAGAAGTGTCAACCTGCTCCTTTCTGAGTGTGTTTTCTTCTCCGAATGGATAAACCCCTAAGCAGAACGAGAAACATTCTAGTTTGGTTCACCTCAAACAAAGGCCAATGAACACAACAAGCTTCAAAGCTCAGCTTCGGCAGAGACACAAAGTATCATGCATGACTGTCAATATCTTCAGGTCTGTTCAACTGCGTCCGTTCCTTATCTGTTCAACTGTGCTCCTTCTTTGCCTTCAGCATGAATAACTTCCAATGTATGCCGCTTCCAAATTATTGACTAGACGTTCCCTTCAGTCCACGCACAAAGTTTCATGTCTGAATCCATCTCTTCAAATCTTCCACTCGGCGTCCACTGTGTACGATCTCTTTCTGTGAACCCCCCTCCAAATTGCTGAGCCCTCGGTGTTCTGAGAGAAAAACACACCCAACAGTTCACTGCATCAACCACCACCAGTGTGTGCAGCTTTAATGCTAAGCTTCAGTCATAACAAAAAAGCACATAGCATACGGCCTTCAGCTCCCTTTCAACTGTGTCTGTTGGGTCCCCTACACTCCTCAACCACGGCCTCTAAGGCCTCCACGCAGGGAGGAAGACACAAGAACAGCTGCTCAACATCAAGCATGAATAACCTCTAATGTATTCAGCTTCCGAAAACCTAACTGGCACTTAGTCCGGAGAAAGTTTCCAAATGTGACAGTACATAAGATTCTCTAACCCTTTACACTCTTCTATAACCAGCAAGAACGCTGCCACAGATACTGAAACTTGTACAGATACAAAATTCTACTGAAATTGCAGAGCAAGAAACCTAAACCAAGGAACTGCGTCTGCTCTACCCCACCAAATTGTCAAACCCTTACTACAGAGACGAAAACACCCTCAACATCTCGACATACACAACGCCCGATACATGCAACAAGTTCCGTACCCTAACTTCACTCTAACCTCAGTTTATCGTATATGAATCAATCTCAGCGAGTTCTTGAGCTGCCTTTCGATTTACCTTTCAATGTGTGTCCTCAGCTCCAATTCGCTAAACCCTAACTCCAGTAAGAGAGGCTCCCTCCAAGCAGCAGCTCCATAGGGACAACAGCCCACGCAACCTTGACTTCAATCTGGACACCAAGTATCGAAAAAGAATCGTTGAGTTTTTCAGCCACCTTCCAACTCTGCCCGAGTTTCCATCCGAACTGCTAAACCTTTGTCGGGCAACCTCCAACCAGGAAGAGAACGCACAACGCCCACAACTTACGACATATGCAAATAGCTTCAAACTTTGACTATGCCGCAGAGAATGGATCAAATGAGGAATTGTGCTCTGAAATTTGCAAAGCTTTACCTAATAATGGAGCCTCAACGTGCGGATAAATGAAATATTAAATCTGGTGCAGCAAGAGGATATAGGCGAGGCACCACATGCGTCAGTCTCACGACCGCACCTCAGAACCCGATTCATGTATATACTCGGAGGTTTGAGTGATGCAGCTTGCAACGGTGTTTTAGGGTTTTGATCATCTTGTTCAGAGTCTACGTGCAATACAGTGTTGATGAAAGCTGATGAATCGATTTTCAGAATCCAAGGATCTCTTACAGTGACAACAGAATTGGAAATTCTAAAATCCACGGTCTGGGGAATTCTGCTCCCCACTGAAAATTGAAAATGGTGTCTGGCCCGCTACAACACCATGATCCCTTGCTTAAAAATGTTTTCGAGAATCCCCTCGCTCCTCAATACTCCGTTCTTCAATGCTCCTTCCCCAAGAGGTACAACATGCACCCTCAGTCAAGAGCACCCTCTTGCGGCCAAATTCATGCCAGCTGGGAATGAGATCTGATCGGCCGAGCGATACAAGACCACTTCCTCTCCAACAAAGCGAAGAAATTGGAGTCGAATTCAATGCAACAAATGCTCGATATCTGCCTTTGCTAATGTTCTTCAAATGTGCCAAGACACAGTATTCTCAGACAGAATTCTTCGAACTACTGCGAGGGAGAATATCGAAGAGGACTCCGCGCGACGTTAAATCGAACATACGAAGTTAAATCGAACATACGAAGGTGGGCCCAGCCTACCTGGCGCCCGGGCCTGGCCAGCCCACCTCCATCCATCAGCGCCCCCGACCGAGCGCCGGTAACGGAATGACCCCGTCAACGTCCTTGTCCTGTACAAACACAGTACTACAACCCGTAGGATACGATTCTGTAGGACAACAATTTCGGAAAACTTAATTCACGTCCTACGTAGGGCGGTGGGTTTAGGATTTAGGGCGGCAGTTTAGGTTTTTAAAGTCTTCTTTTAACTATAAACTTATTTACATATCCCATATTCTTTGTATTAACTCTTACCATCCCGTGTGTATATAATAAGTTGTCTTTTCAACTCATACCACAAATCATGCATGAATGACTTTTGAAGCAAAGTGAAATAGATGTGGTGGCATGCCACATCAACATGGGCCTATTTCAAATGGATGATTTTTAGAATGTTTTTTTAGAGAAGGACAAAGTCCAAACAATTTTTTTCAAAGTTTTACAAAAACAACATTCTATGAAACAATTATAACAACATTTCTTGAAGTTCTCGTAGAACTTGTAAAAAAATTGATAACACTTAAAACAAATAAAGTGTCCATTTTGTGCAAGACCCATAGAAAGACGAATGAACACTTTATTTGTTTTAAGTGTTATCAATTTTTTTACAAGTTCTACGAGAACTTCAAAAATGTTGTTATAATTGTTTCATAGAATATTGTTTTTGTAAAACTTTGAAAAAAATTGTTTGGACTTTGTCCTTCTCTAAAAAAACATTTTAAAAATCATCCATTTGAAATAGGCTCATGTTGATGTGGCATGCCACCACATCTATTTCACTTTGCTTCAAAAGTCATTCATGCATGATTTGTGGTATGAGTTGAAAAGACAACTTATTATATACACACGGGATGGTAGGAGGTAACACAAAGAATATGGAATATGTAAATAAGTTTATAGTTAAAAGAAGACTTTGAAAACCTAAACCGCTGCCCTAAATCCTAAATCCACCACCCTACGTAGGACATGAATTAAGTTTTCCAAAATTGTAGTCCTACAAGATCGTGTCCTACGAGTTGTGGTATTGTGTTTGTGTAGGACAAGGACGTCGATGGGATCATTTCGTCACCGGCACTCCGTTGGGGGCACGGTGTGAGTGTTTCTAACTCCACCCTTAAGTTAGAAAGTTGCACACAAGTTTTAGCGGCATACATTAGTAATTTGTACAGATGAAATGTAAACGTAGTGTTCTTTGGCCTTCCAAGCAATGGACACTTTGTTTGTTATGGTGATAATCTAATTCTATTTGCTTCAAAACAATTTAAATGTTAAAAGGTTCAAGACCTTGATGAGTAAGTAAAACCTAATCAAATGTTAAAATCTATCTAAGTTAATGTATAGAATGCACTTTGCCCTTCTCAAAATGGTAAAGCAAGTTGAATTCTGATATTCCTACCAAAAGATATTGAAGGATGAAATTTGTCCCTAATTCTATCCTAAAAACTTCATCCGTTGACTAAAAATAGTAAATGAGTTCAAAATAAATTTAAATTTTGGGGTTAGGTTGTTAATTAAATTAACTAATAGATATTTGAAAGAAACCTTAGTTTTGACCTATTTTAAGATTTTTCATCTAAAATTAAGTCAAACTTCATCCACACTTTACTCCTTTAAAATTAAAGTAATTTTAAAGTAAAATTTGGTTTTGGAATCTTCAAAAGATTCCCTAAACGATTCTAGTCCCAAAAGATTCTTTAGTTATTCCTTCAAAATATTCCTAATTATTCGTTGATTAATCTTAATTCTAAGTTTTTATTCTAAATTTAGTAGTTTTTTGGGGGTTTATTTTTTTATGAAGAAAGTGATAAATTACCTTTCTACCGAGGTAAAAAGCAAGAATTTGGGACTTCTAGGTAAAAACTTATGGTTGGATGAAAATTCCCCTTAGTTGGGTGGAATTCGTTCCTTCAATAAGTTTTACATAGAATAAAGGGATAAATTAGGTTTTAACTTTTTCTAAATATTCTATTATTTTCTATATTCCTAAATTAAGTTAGATTCTTTTAGAGATTCCTTTGGACGAAATTAATATTTCTTCTCCAAATTAATTCAAAATTCATCCGATTTTTACTTCTATAATTTTAGTTAAGTTTTTAAATGGTTTTTAGCAATTTCTAAATTCTAACTAGCAATCGGAATCCTAATTGTTAATTTTAGTTTTCTAATCTAAATTAAAGAATGAAAAAAGAAGAAAAGACAAACAATAAGTTTTGAAATTCATACCTCGGTATTGAAACTGTCAACAATCTTGTCGTCACAATACACCAACATGATTATCTCCTTGTGGTCCGTCATCGCCTTTCAATTGATTATGAAATTTTAGTGAAATTTGAATCATTTGTTGTTGATTTGTAGTTCTAAAACCAATCTTAAAAGTCAAATTTTGTTAGTTTTGGCAATTGAAAATAATCCCTTGGTTTTAGGAATTTAATTTAAATTGTATAATTTAATTAAATTTTCTAAGCTTTCAATGAATAGTAGTATTATTCCTTTGCCAATTTTTAATGGTTTTTTATTTAAATATTCTAAAGATATTAGTTGGTTTTGTTTTTATCTATTTGGCTTATTAGGCCTAATAAAACAAAACACTAACCAACAATGTTGCCAACTAATACAATTGGAATCCTAATTAATAACTAAAACCAACCGAATGAATAGTAAACTAATAAACTAATCTTAAATAATCAAAAACAAATCTATCTGTTAAGATATCTAGTGTGAACGCTCACTATAATATGGTGAGTGACATGTGTCATAAGGATCAAGTAGAATTCTTTTGACCAATAGGAGAAGACAACTATTCATTGTCTCTTTCCTTTCTCCCATTGTATATACTTCAAACTCCCTAATGAAGTTTATTATTCTTTGAGTGAATTTTTTTGAGTTTTTTATAGCTTTGTATTTTTCTTTCGTTTATTATACTCGATACGTTATCGACATGCTCTCATACTTTAGTCTTTGATTTTTTTAAGTTTTATACGTCTAGATTAGATTTTATTTTTTAAAGGGAGGCTTTTACAACCTCCCTATTGGTTTCCCTTTCGGTACTCCTCGCTATCTCTATGTCTTATAGACCCCCCAGCTCCGTGCTCTCCCCAGCACTTTGCACCCCCTCTCATGCCCTTTGTTCCCTGCAGGCCTCCCTTCCATGTAGGCCTCCCTTCGCCCAGTCCCCCCTCACACCCTGTGATCCTCTTCTCTCCTTCCTCCCTTTAGCATCCCTCCCCTACTCCAGCTCCTCCCTACTCCCTTCTCCTCTACAACTCCTTCCTTGCCATTCTCCCTCCAGCACCCCCCCTCCAAACCCCAGCTCCCAACTTCATTTTATTTATTTATATTTATTCTATTTCATAATTATTTTAATAATTTCTATATTTCATTTTTCATTTATATTATACAAATATATATATATATATATATATATATATATATATATATATATATATATATATATTTTATCCTTATCTTCTTTTATTTCTTTAACATTTTGATTTCTTTATCTTTATCTTTATCTACTTTTAATCTTTATCTTCAACTAATTCTTTATCTTTATCTCCACGTATTTCTTTATCTTATTTTTATCTCCAATTTCATCTTTATCTTTATCTTCCTATTCTAACTCTAATTTTCTATTTAAACTTCTTTTTTTCAAACTCTAATTTTCTATTCAAACCTATTTTTTTTTTTCAAACCTATTTCTTTTTCTCAAATCCTAATTTCTCCCCAAAGTTATTTTCATTCTACATTATGACTACTACCTTGTGCCACCATTGGTGAGGAAGCATCTGTGTCGCTCGGATGTCAAATGTCTTTGCTGCACTGTATGGCCCCGTGCCCTCCTCGAATTCTGTTAATTCCGCCAACACGTTGTTAAACTCTACACCCACTACATTTTCCATTTTGCGGATGACTCGATACAATGCACGAAGGGTAACTCCATCATCCCTAAGCACCACGTTATCCAAGAGATACGGATTCAGAAGGGCCCTAGTGTAGTGAACATTTGTAAACACCATGTCCCACTTGGCTGTGAAAGACTCCTCCATGGTGGTGGCTATGTCATCTCGTAGGTTGAAGGGTGACGCTCTTAAAGAAAACACATGGGCTCTCAAATTGTGCATTACAAGCCACGCCTGATCCATAGCTGGTTCTCGGCCATCAAATATGCGCAATGCCTTCAACACGTCTTTAGTCATGTGCACGTAATTTGCACATCGTTGCCAGAAGCCCACGTCTTTGATAGTTGACACCACATTACGTGAAGTTGTAGCTACTTGCTCCGCATTCTGTCTGTCTCGTAGACCATCAAAGTAATTTTGAACGCGCGCATGGTCCTTTAATCGCAGTAGTACTCCGCGCACTACAAAAAAATAGTGTAATATATGACTGCAAACTAGTCATTCTGGACAAAAATGACTGGAAAACAACTCGGGGCCTGTGAGCCCCAAATTCGTCACTTGGGACTTATTGTTTTCTTTTTTTTAGTTTATTACAAATTAAGGCATAAAGTAGTACAAAAAGCCCAAAAAAGAGTGTAGAACCAAAATAGGTATGTCACGTACCAGTATAGCATTTGGTCATAAATAGCCTTTTATCCATAGATTACCCATAAAACCCACTTGTATATAGGTTAGAACTCGTAATTAGTGGAAAACAATAGGGCTACTGGGAACTTACCCAAAATAGCCCAAACCTAGTGCATGTGACCATGATAGGCTAAATTAGTCTTAGGAGAGTTAGGGAGGTCCCCACGTAAATCTCCAAAGATAGGTTCTAGTTTCCCCATTCCACCGACGAAACATTAGGAATCCAAATTGTTAGCTTGCAGGTGTTACTTGTCCCAGACAGGCCGCATGGAGGAATCCACAGCCGCCGGATAGTGTTCTTGGATCTGGAACATGTCGGGGTGTCCACGGCAAAACCCATTCACCAAGATTCCCTCACATGTGAAAGATTCCCTGACTGCCGGTGATTCAACCGAAGTCAGTTTTCACCTCGCCACCAACTGTGTGCCAGAATAGCCCAAGACTTGGCACGTGGCTTGGGGGACTCCATGAGAGGTTCCCCAAAAAGTCTCGGTTTTTTTTGATCTCCAAAGGATCTTTTTCCGAGTAGTCAACCGCCAAAGGCCACGTTGGGAAATTCATGGAAAATACCCAGGCTGCGGTAAAATCTCACTAAAAATTAGACTAGCATCTTTTACGTTAATAATGCGCCCCGACAAATTTCATGGTGTTCCAATAGCGGGAAGCAGCCGAAACTGACAACATCCCCCCAATTAATAATTACGGCAAGATCTTTGCGGGGTTGACCGGCGTCCCGGGAGCGTACGAAGTCGGAACGATGACATCAAGGAGTCTTTTCTTACTCCCTAGAGCCTCTCCAACAACCCTAGCTAGTTACCCAAGCCAAAAGAGGTAAACCCCAAAAGTTAGGTTTTTACCCTTTTAATTGGCTCCAGTTGGCACTAGTTTCCGATGGTTTTTTTGTGATCGAAATAGGGGGTAGGAGGTCTTTTGAGCTAAAAATGGCATTCTGAAGCCATTGGCACAATCCATTTGCAATTCCGAGCTAAACTCCAAAAGTTAGAGGTTAGGGCCAACGTAAAACCCAAAATTAGGTGAAAATCTCAAATTTGGATGAAAATCCGGATGGATGAGGTTACTCGTCAAAGGGGGGAGTGGGCCCTTGGAAACCTATAAAAGGGGGCCCTTCTCTCTCCCAAAACACCCCCAATACTTGTTTTGGGTCCGTGGGTCCAAGTTATTTTGGAATTTTTGGCGTTTAGGCCAAAAAACCTCTACGGTGTTTTTGGAGCACTTTTGGCTCCCTTTGTTGTTCTATTTCAAGCTTTCTTTGAAGGTCCTTTTGGGTCCTTCTACCTTACTTTGCATCCTTGTTGTGAGTTAACGGGGTTTTCCCTATACTTGTGTGACTTCTTATGCCTTGTACTAATCCTAAAGTCACCCCCCACCGTACCTTGGCGATGCCGCTTTGGGGGGCCTTTAGTGTATGATTTTTACCCGTGATCCTTGACCTTGTGTGCATGTGTGCCCCCGTATTAAGTCCTAACCAAAGTTGTCTTTTCCATTGTTGGTTGTGAGTGGGCCCCACCCCCCGGGGAATGGCGAAGCTTTGAACCTGTAACCAGTCCCAGTCCTAAAGTGCGTGTTAAAAAACAAGCCTCAGACGGCGGAGCTTTGAACTCATGGGTTTCGTAAGTCCTAAACTTGGTGTTAAACCCAACCCTACGGCGAAGCTTCGAACCCCTAGGTACCTTCGTTCCAAAGTCTAGAGTCCGAGACGTTCTCGGAAAAGTCCAAGATTTAGCGTCCAAGATTAAGTCTAAGTTTTAGAGTCACCCCTTGTGAGCCGGCGTCTGTAAAACAAGAAACTATGCCAACCGCCGGAAAGGGAAAACCAAAAGTCCGATTTAGATTTGTTTGGGTGGGTTCCCTTAAGGAACCCAAAAAATAGATTTAGTTTGCTAAGGGGGTCGGGACAGGTCGTTGGAAAGGGCCCAGCAGGTCGTTGGGAAGGTCCAACAGGTCGCTGGGGAGTCGGGAAGGTCACTGGGCGGGCCAGCAGGTCGCAAGGGGAGTCAGGACTGTCGCTGAAGGTCCAGGGAGTCCAGAACTTGGGTCCAGGGAGTCCGAACTTGGGTCCAGGGAGTCCAAACTTGGGAAGGAAAGTTGGGATTAGGAGGGGGGATTAGGGGGAAGTTAAAGGGTTGAAGTCAAGGGATAAGAAAGAGGGGGGATGTAACGGGGTCTAGCTGGGGCCTCCTAGTAGTGCAAAACAAAGAGAGGGGGAGAAAAGAGGGTGAACCGCTCCACGTGTCGTGACCTGCACATGCAACCAAACGCTCTCACATCCCTCCAACAAGACAAGACAAACAATGGAGCGAGATTAGAGAGGGATATGACTAAGTAGGGGAGGAAGGAGAGAGAAGATCAATAGTAAAGTAGGCTTAGGGGTGTAAGGGAATCCCCAAAAGGGCCTCTCCAACCATTAGAGGAAGGATGAGAATGACGCGGAATATGACGACGTAAGAAGGGTGGTTAGAATTGCAAGGAGTTAGCATCATAGCGTAAGACCCCCATTAAGGGGTGGGTGGGAATAGTACCAAGGCAAAAGAAAGGAGGGGATAAGGAGAAGGAAAAAATGCCTTAGGATACTAGAATGTAATATTTTTTTCCCACAACTAAGCTGTAGGCAATTGACCACTTCAAAATATGTGTCGGCTATGGAATACGAGCACGCGACTGGAGGTATGGAGGAAAATGTCGCGCATGCCAACAACGATCAGGTGAGTCAGTAAACTAATCCCCGGTGCTTTTCTTTTAATTTACGCTAAATTTTGTTAAGTAGTGATTAATTTTGATTAGCAAATAGGAATTAGGGGGGACCTTAAGTTTAGACATAGAAGTTTATCGATAGGACTAGAAGTATCCAAACCCATCTCATACATAAAAGTTGACCATAAAAGCAACCAAATTAGACTAAGATAGGATAGGACTAGGAATTAGTAACCGTTAAGGTCAGAACTCAACCAAGAAGTAAACATTAGATTAGGACAAAATAATCCAATTAGGAGTTAGGGTTAAATTAGCAAATCAAAATTGCCTTAGGTGATAAAGACTTAGGGTAGGAAGTAAAAGATAAATTAGATTAAAAGGTAAGTTAAATTAGGGGAAGGAATCAATTAGATTAGAAGATCAATTAAATTAGGGGAAGGAATCAATTAGATTAGAAGATCAATTAAATTAGATTAGAAGATCAATTAAATTAGATTAGAAGGGAAATTAAATTAGAGGATAAATTAAACTAGAAGGAAGATAACCTAGATTAAAAGGTAAATTAAATTAGATTAGAAGATAAAGTAGGATTAGCCTAAAAACCGAAGAGTTAAACTAAGGGTCTACTTTAAGTTGGAATTTAAGTTGAATCACGAGTTAAGGTTAGATAGAGAAGAACCATTGAGTTTAGGAATTCCGTTAGCCAACCACCTTAAGAAATTAAGCACATCCAATTGACATAGGAAATCATGGACGGAACTTACACTACAAGAAAATGACCACATTTGTGACTTCGAAGTCACGCTCCCCCCGTTTGACGGCGACTGCGGCGTGACTCTCCCTCCCTAATTGCACGGTAGATAATTCTTTTACATTGGTCCAGTCGTAGCTTAGTCGCGACCATGACTGCAGGATGGATAGTGGATGAAAAAAGGGCGGTGCTCGCCTTGGTACATTGAAGGTACGTTCGGTTTTGGCTTTTGAAATTGAAGTTACATTATGCGACTGAGCCGCCACTGCGTTGTGACTTGGAAATGACTGATTGGTCACATCAGTTGAGTGAAGAGGCCTGCCAGTTTTTACTTGTATTGTTCAACGGATTTAAGGTCCATGGTTTTACAGTGCTGTACATGAGGGATTTGGGTGGCTGTTAGAGACAGAAGTAGCAGTCAATCAAGAGTCGGGACAGGGTGCACTGTAGACAACTTAGATGGCACAAGCACTAGAAGATGGGATACTCATTTTCGGTTCAAATCTCTTGAAGGACACTTCGCGGGCATATATATTGAAAGATTCGACATTGAATACTGCTAGCACCCACGTTTGGACTAAGAAACGACTTCTTTGGGAATTTGCTCAATTAGCGGCCAGTGCAGCATGACTAGTAAAGATCATGTGCTAACAAATTGTCTTCCTCAGACAACTCTATGGCTCCGACGAGATTGGCTACACACGGAGGGCTTGGTAGGCTTTGTGGAGCAATCATGCCGGGGCTCTCCATAGTCGTGCTGATGAAGGCGTCTGCTTTGTCTACAACCTCACGCCTTGCTCGTGCTTCTTTCCGTAGCACTACCTTCCACCCAGGCTTTTCTATAGCATCTGAAAAAAACACCTGCGTCGCTTGACTTGGAAAAATGAAAGGATCAGCCATGCGAGGTAACTTATGCCGGAAATTTACAACCAAGAAACCAACGTCATCGCGTGTGTATGTCGCATTCCCCCGGCTGTCTTGTGGCTTTACCCACTTGCATCGTAGTAGAATGATTTGTGTATTCAACCCTCCATAATCCAATAGCAAGATATCCTTCAGCACTCCAACGTAGTTAACAGACAAGTCCCCAGCATTCTCTGCAGGTAGTTCGAATAGAGAAGCCACGCCGCTATTGTAGCTTTTGAGTTCCGAGCTATTGGAATCATCCACTCGGAAATGATTACCAAATGCCGTGATTCGAGAATACCTTGTAGCTTTCTGTGACGGCTTCATGCTCAGCAAGAGTCGGTCTCGGTCCTCCGGATTCCGCATATCCAAAGTGGCATCTCGGACGGCATTGTACATGTAATCCGCCAATGGTGTCATGGTTGCAGCTGTACTCTGTTCAGCCCTCCACTTCCTAACAGAACAACCATCCAATTACAATACTACCTATAACAGAAGAGGAAAGGTTGACCCGAGCGACGACCGCAGTCATAGAGCCTCCTCATGGTGAACATTTCAAGGGTGCACAACGCGTCGACTTCTACATGACTTCAGTAAGTCGCATCTAGGACTCATAATGTGACTGTGGACTACCGTGTTACATTCACGTCACTCTTTTGTGACTTCGTGGCGACTTCATGACATCAATAACGTATCCGTCGCGTGTTTTGGAACTCAACATTGCGAATATTGTGGACACTACCTGAATTGACATGTTTTGAACAAATTCGGCAAGAAGTCGGATTACTATTGAAAGAGCTCCAAAGTAACAAAAGGGTTTAGGAGATACTCACGCGTAAAAATCTTCCATTACGCTTGCATTCATGAGCACGTACTCGTGTGCTAAGTCCCATAGTGCAGGAGTCATCACAAATGCCTTTGCTCTGCCTTGCAAGACCTCCTCCGCGTCCCCATACTCTTCGTCTTCATCCCACACGCGCCTTTGAGTGTGCTCAAATTGATGCAAATACTCTGTGACGAATCCGATGCTTTCATCTTTCAAGTATCCCTCTGCCATGCACGCCTCTGGCTGGGCAAAATTCCGAACGTGGTTTTTTAGCACTTTCATATACCGCTCCACAGGATACATCCACCTAGCACTGACTGGGCCACAAAGGTCCAGTTCTCTAGCTAGGTGGTAGGGTAAGTGCGTCATTATGTCGAAGAAGGATGGTGGAAACTCAATTTCTACCAACGCCATGCTCTCAGCAACATTCGCTTCAAGCGAGGGAAAGTCATCGGGATTATACACCTTGGTGCAAAGGCGGCGAAATACTTTGCACATCCGCATCACTGCCATACGAGGCCCAGGCTTCATCAGACCTCGAAGCGCTAGAGGCAACACCTGCTGCATGAGCACGTGGTAGTCCTGGGATTTCAACCCTCCAAAGTTTTTCTTTCGAATGCATTTCCCGAGGTCCGATGAATACCCGCTGGGTGTCTTCAAATTCTCGATGCACATTGCAAACTTCTCGAATTCTTCGTCAGTCAGCACGTATGGTGCTCTGGGCTTCACCATCTTCCTAGGGTTCTTCGGGTTCGGTGTTAGCCATAGATGCTTCCGCACATTCCGTCTCTGCAAGTCCCTCCTCACCTTCACTGTATCCTTTTTCCCTATTATGGTCTTCAGAAAGTTCTTCGCCAAATTCATCTCGCAATGCATGACATCGAGCGTGTTCCGAATCAAAAGATCCTACGTATGACGGCACGATAGCAACCGCCCAGAAGTGAGCAATTTAGCAACCGACGGATGGACCCAGAATCGAGAGCTCACTAGCAGACGCTACCATTCAGTCATTGTAGTTTCACATGGCTCCCCATTTAATTCGAACACTTCAGGTAGCAAGAGTCTATAGGATTCTCTTCAAACAGGAAACCTATTTTATTCACAATACACAGTCAAACCTGCAAAAATATACTGCGAACCAAAAAGCCTCCGCATACAAAATGACAAATCGACTTCATCACTAGCTACTTGCCCGCCACTACAGAGTGACCTCCCTATCGCTATGAAGTCATACCACAGTCATACCGCAGTCGCAAATGATCAAATACAACAAATTATTAATGGGAGGCAAGAAGCTCACCTTCCAATATGGCAACCTAAAGAGAATGCTGACATGCTTGACGCCATGCACTTTGGAGGGGTCCCTTGCAGCACCGTCTCTACTTCCATTCGCCTTCCACGCCTCAAATTCTGCCGCATGCGCTAGCTGCTCCTCCACTGTCATCGCCGTTGGTTTAGCCCACATTTCCGTAGCGCCATTAAAGTGATCCTGCATTTCCGCAGACCTGAACGGATGTGCATCAGGTAACCACCGACGAGTCCCACTGTAAGTTTGCTTGCCCAATTCTACCGAATGCTCAGCGCCAAGGTTTGCACCACACCATGGACAAGCTGCGTAACCCTGGTGAGAGAATCCTCCCACTGTCCCGTAGCCTGGAAAGTCGTGGATTGTCCACAGTAACATGGCGCGCAGTTGGAAAGCTTGACTCTCGGCATCCTTTGTCACGTCGTACGCAGTAACTCCCGACCAGAGCTCAAGCAACTCCTTGACAAGGGGCTCTAAATAAACATCAAATACATCGGCCGTAACTGACTCCTTCCCGGGAATTAGAAGTGTTAGGAGCACAAAAAATTTCTTTGTGCAAAGCCAAGGAGGCACATTGTAGTTCAAGAGAAGCACCGGCCACGTTGACCACGACGAATGGTTTTGTTTGAAGGGATTCACCGCGTCTGCGGCCAAAGCAAAGTGCGCATGACGTGGATCACTACCAAAAGTTGAATCCACTTTGTCATGGAAGTGATGCCATGCTTTTGAGTCGCACGGATGTCGGACAAGGTTGTCACCTCCCTCCTGGTTGCTGCAATTCTCATGATGCCACACCATGAGCTTTGCAAGAGCAGGACTTCTGAACATTCGTTGTAGGCGGGGAATTATAGGAAAATGACGGAGAACCTTTACGGGGAAGGCCTTCCGATTCTCATCCTTGTATCGCTTCCCACCACACTTGGGGCAACGCAATGCATCTTTGTGTTCGCCTCGGAAGAGGATGCACCCTCTCTCACAAGCGTAGATTGTGTTGTATGATAGGCCTAATTTCTCAGTCAAGGACTTCGCTGCATGGTATGTTTGCGGTAAGGCATTATTCTCTGGTAGCACATGCTTACTCAAAATGCTGAAGAGCTCGTTGGCGCAAGTGTTGCTCACACCGTGCACTGTGCACAGGTTCATGAGCAACACTGTTGTGGCTAGTTTGCTGGAACGTGCACCGTTGTAGAGAACCTGCATGGACTCCTCCAATGCACTTCGATCGAAGATCGCCCCCTCCTCTGACGCTGGATGCAATTCATCCGCACAGTCCTCACTTTCGCCAGCCTCTTCAGGAGCTGCTTCCTAGCATTGTTCGTGGATGGAGTCAGCCGCTACGAACGCTGCCAACACCTCTTCCTGCAGATGTTCCTCTGTAGAAGGAGGCTCATCCACGGCTACTGTTGCCTGCTCGACCATGCCACGCACATCCACTGTGGCATCAACGTTGTTGTGAGTGTTTGTTGGATCTTTCCAAAAGTCCTCTTCCCACTCTTCGTCGGAAGAATCCACGGTGCCTTCTCCCGTCCACCTACGCGATGGTGGATCCCTGCCATAGCGGATGAGGTGATCCCTTACATTTCGAATGAGAAGTCTTTTTCGGCCCTTACAGTTTGTGCATGGGCAGTGCACTCTACTGATGTTATGTTGTGCAGCTCGTTGCACCTCCCTCACCCAAAGTCGATCATCTCGGAGTTGTTGCCTGCGACTATTTGACAAGGGTAGTCTAGCAGGTATCATTGCCTCGGTCAAGTCTTCTGGACAAGGTTACTCTCTTGCACTACATTCACAGCACGTATAGGAACATTAGTACGGTCTCCTAACATGGTAAGTCAGAAAACATTAGTATGGGTATTGGGTTATGACTTCTATGCGACTTCTCAATGACTTCTAAGAGTCAATTTCTAGTCACATATCACGCAGTGGTGACTACCACGTGACTTTCAGTAGTCATGAGTGGTCCAACCCCCGACTTGTCGAGCACCAAAGGCACAAGACGGCAGTGCAAACTTGGTTGGGTGTGATTGGGCACTCGTGTGACCCATTTGCATGAGTTCAGTACGAGAGAGCACGACTTGGAGGTCTTCAGTTACATAGCCACCATAGTCAGTAGGGGAACATAAGCAAATATCATATCTTCAAAAATGCATGGCCCAAAAAAATGCATGCCCAAAAAAATTCTTGTACAAAAAAATGCTTGTACCAAAGAATGCTTGTCCACATAAAAAGCGTTTTCAAAAAAATGCTTTGCCACGGAAAAGCATGTTAAAAAATTTTCATGTTTGGAAAATGACTACCGACAACTTCTGACTGCCTCAAGTTCGAAAAAATGCACGTCCTACATATGAATGCCTCCAGTCCAGGAAAACGCACTTCCCCTAAAAATTTTGTTTACAAAAAATCATGTCCACCATATGACTGCCTTCAGTCCAGAAACAAGCGCGTCTAACAAAATTAATGGAAAACATATGACTGCCTCAAGTCATGCAAAAGTCGAGTTGTTTCAGTCTTCCACTCCCAAGCGACTTCACCATGACTCTAACATGACTTCGAAGTCACTTTCATGTGACAAGTACCCACACCGACGCCGTCCCCGGCATCCCTTAAGTAGCACTAATTTACAGATGAGGTTGTACTAACAATTAATTGCCAAATATCTCCGTCTACAATCATTGTCCAAATTTCTTCCAATCATTTTTCTTTCACAAATAGTGGTCGACGGAAATCACTATGACATCATGCTGCTCATGGCTGTCAACTCCTGTTCAAGGGACCATAATTAATGTAATAAGATATTTAAGAGCCGCCGCCGAATTCTGACTCCCTCATCAAGAACCCAGCCTTGGAGATACACTATAGGAAGAGAGACACTAACCTGCGTCCAAGACGTGCGTTGCTTGCATGAGCGAAGGTAGGACCGCAATAGAACTAGCGCGGCGACACCACGCAAAACGCAAGCCCTCCTCTCGCCGTAATTAGTTGCTGCAACTGGAGCAGTCAGTTCTCATCGTAGGTCTCATCACAGAAGTGAGACATCCAATTGAAGTTCAACAAATTCCGTAGAGTGTGGAGTCGCAAATCGAGAAGTGTCGATGGAGAGTCCGCCGCCAGAGAAGGGCGAGTACGAACTGTGGCGAGACCAGAATATGATCGAAGTTCAGCAACAACTGCAGGGCGCCCTCGCGGTGAGGAGTGAAATGTAAGTTCATGAATAGCTAGAACTTGCGTCAGCGAGAGTAGAAATCTAAAGTTGCTGCATAGGGGTAGAGTTAGCTGCACAATGGCTACCTTTTAGGTGTGCTCCTCCTTTAGTTGCTATGCAGTGACTCGCCGCACTCCGTCGACCTTGAACATCCGTAGAGTGTGGACTGCACTAGAGCATTGAGTTTTCTCTCTTCTTGCATGACTGTCTTCTTGTGTGACGGCGTCTTCCTAGGGTTCTGTTCCTGAGTGCTTATTAATTACACGCCGCATTTCCCGTCCAAGTTCCACTAGTTGTGCCATAGTCGACGGAGAGTCACTTTATGTGACTACGTACTTGGCCACCACTTGGTTCCAGTCATTCCCAAGTTGTGTAGTAGTTGCACTGCATTCTCTGTTTTCTTAGGGTGGAGGCCACCGTAATTAATGAAGCAGGAAAGGGCCACGTAGACCCTATTCTCGTTGTTATTCTTGAAACCCTCGACGGAGACTTCAATGTCAGCTTATCTGCGTTGCCTCGCTTAGCCAGCACGTCCTCATTTTTGAGTGAGACGAAGGTAGTAGTTGGAGTTGCCATCCATCCGCCGACGTTCTTTGTGCGTAGTGATAATTTCTCCCCAACTGTCTTGTGGCGCAGGGACATTGCTGCTGGGAAGAAGGTAGCGGCAGAGGAGGTCGGCGGAGAGAAGGGTCCTTCGCGATTAATTCGGCGGTCTGAGCGGGGCCTTGGAGGACGCAAGGCGACGAAGGAAGGGAGGTCACCAGCAACACGCAGGCGTGTGCGTTTTGCAACCGAGATGAGAGGACACACGGATTCATCCTCCGAGGCCACGGAGTCCGCTGATGAGGCCCTCGCAACAGGTATGCTCAGTTTAGCTTTAGCTTGTACCCATGTGCAGCAGCAGACCACCTCGGAGGCAGTAGTGGCAGGTAATTTGGCATATCGCTCCTTTGCATTCAAATTAGGATACACCACAATGCTCTCCCCTGGGTTGCTCAACACCGGTAGGTTAGAAGCCAATTAAGCATGTACAAGAGATTGAATTGGAGTACTACCGGAACCCCACTCTAAACTCTCTCCCTTTGTGTCCGTGACCATGGCAGGGAATGCTACTATATAGTCAAGCGAGGACGATGTGTCACTAGAGGTCGAGGAGCCCACTTCCAAGCCAAAGCGAAAGAGGCGACGGGGGCCAAGTGGAGTTCTCACCACCCTAAACCAATCAGCACCAATGCAAGAGCGGCATCTGCAAGGGGGAACCTACCCGCCTGAGCACCTCACATGGGTGCCAGGCCATTACATGCCTTGGTCTGGCTCTGTTACAATGGAGGAGACCTCTGTGCAGATGGGGAGGCGACCCCTGTACGAAGCGGAAAAGCGTGAGCGGACTGTAGGCGGAAAGAAAGCCGCTCGCGTGCAAGTGTTGGAGAATGGCGACATCGATGCCACCTGCGAGGGAAAGAATGCGTGGGACGAGTCAGTTCGCCACTATGTTCCAAAGATCCTTGACCTAAGCGTGGTGGATTGGAACCTCCAGAAGCCAGCTGCAATGTAGAAGCTCCGAGATTTGCTAGACAACGAGTTCGAATACGTGGGGAATCCACTGAGCACGATAGGATTTCGTACAGTCATCACAAGGTTCTTGAAGTCAGAGCGCTCTAGACTAAAAGCCAGATGGGTGAAAGGCGCCGAAACTTGTCCAATTCGTGTAAACGGGGAACAGTGGAAGCGTTTGAAAACATACTAGCAGACGGATGCGCAGAAGCGGAAGTCCGTGAAAATGGCCCGAGCTCGGAAGTGCGTTGGAAACTCCAGGACAGTCAGCAAGACAGAAGGACTTGACCCTAAACCGGGGCGGGTAAGCATTCTCTTGTTTTTCTTAAATGCTATGAAGAGTTCGCATTGCATTTGACATTAGCATATAGAACCTCAATTTCTGGTGTGGTCACCAGAAGGGACGAATTAATTTGTTACTTCAGTTTAATTTCTTGTTGCTTTTACTTACTCCATTTTTTTTGGACTCTTTCCGATTGTTTGTTAGATGAAACGGAGGTGATGTTTGGACTTCAACTATGCAGCATGATTGTATTCCCTATTGCAGTGTTCATTCAGTGCACATTGTCATGTAGTTAGCAAATTTCAAACAACGTTGTCAGGTCATTTTGTTTCATTTTCATTGTATAGTAATTTGACTAAGCTTCGTAGTTATCCGAAATTGTCTTTTCCTTTGTCAAAATAAAATTTGAACAAGTGTTGCATACATCCCGTGTCGCGACACAGTCGTCAGGAAGTACCCGTGAAGTCAAGCAATAGTAGGCAGTACCCTAGAAGTACGCATAGAGTCATATTGCAGTTCCCTCCCATACCAATCGACAGTTCTAGTCGACAGTATTGTTTTCCCGCATGTGTTCTCCTCATTTTCTGGAAATGGTGTATCGTTTTGTCTCAGAAGTTTTTACATAATGTGTGGTATTGGTTGCAGAGGGAGCGCAAGTCCAACAGTTTAGAGGAGACACATGATGTTGCGTGGGATAGCGACAGCAATGTAGCGGTGGATGCTGCGGGATCGGTAAGTGTAGAGGAACGTGGCCATGATCCGTAGCAATGTGTGCGGAAGAGGGTCTGTTGTAGCCTAGCACATCTATCTAGTTGGCCTTTGTTTTACTATTGAGTTGACATTACGGTCAATTTCCTTGTGTATTGTCTAGGTTGTGTACCGTTACCCGGATCATGATACCAAGATGTCGCAATCTACAGTTGGTCAGTACTCTGTTGTGAGCTTGAGCGTATGGTACTTGCCTCCCGATCGACTGCCTTAATTCCTGGGCATGGGATAATTGACTTCAGCTGTTCAGGCGCACAGATTGAAATGAAGCCAAATTGAAAGTTGCCGGAAAGTAATTCAAGTATGTGGCTAGTCGTCGTGAAGTCGTCTTGGTGTGGCATGGTAGTCCCGCCAGAGTCATAGAGTCGTGATGTAGTGACATGAGAGTTGTAAATGAGTGACGATGGAGTAAATAGGAGTCAAGCGCATTTAGAACACGAGTAGCTGCCTCGTCGTCGTTGAATCTTGCGATTGGTTGGTAGTTCTTCAACGTTTTGCCGAACATTACCTCCATGGAGCGTCTTCAGTTACTAACTTCTTTGATTGCTTCCGATTGTTTCGTGGGCAAAAGAGTGTAGGAGTAGGTCAATTTGTCACAGTGTCGACCATGGGAAGGTGGAAGAAGGACGTCGACAAAAAGTTCGACCAATTCAACCAGACGGTGTCGAAGCAATCGGAAGCAATGGTGGACCTCCGAGACATGTTCCAGAATTTCATGAAGCGGACAGAGGATAGAAAAGGCGGCAACACTACCGTTTCAAAGTCTGTGCTGGAAAGCGACGATACGCCAGCAGATAAAGAAGTTAGGAAGCGTCGGCAAAAGCAGTTGTGCACAAGGGATGAGCTCACTTTGTCGTCAGAGGACGAACCTCTGATTCGGCATCCGTCACGTTCCACTACAGGAGCTCCTACTTGTGGGAAGAAGTGGAAGGTGGCGACCCGCGGCACAACTCCTACTCCAGACTCGCGACTCGGGCGCCCTGCATCCAGTCTGAGCCAACACGAAATGATCGCCGTACCTACCTTGGAGCCTCCAGAAGTTTCCAAGAATGCTTTGGTCCCTATGCAAACGTCGACGGGAGCTGCTATAGCTAACCATGCAGGTGCCACAAACATGCAGTCGCAAGTAAGCAGCGAAAGTCGTCTACACCGACGATTGATGACCTTGTCGGGCCCCCCCCCACCGCCGAGAATTGTGGGAAAACAGTGGAAGACTTGGATGTGTACAACATGGAGGATGATGCCTGAAAAAGCAGCCCAATTGGAGTTGTGGTCCACGTCGAATGCGGAAGCAACGGGGATACTGCGACTCCCCTTCAAGACAATGTTGCGCCCCCCCTTGAACACAATGTCGTGGCCCCCCTCGAAGACGTTGTTTCTCCCCCCGTCAAAGACGTTGTTGGTCCCCTCGAAGAAGATGTTGCTTCCCCCCTTGAAGACGGTGCTGCTCCACACGTCAAAGACTCTGCCGCAGAAGTGCAGCCTCCCACCCAGTCAACATCACCTGCCGTTGACCATGTGTCCGCTGCAACCAAACATCCTTCAGTTGATGTTCCACCACCCCCCGTGGCAGTCTTCCTTCTTGCCAAAACTCCTCCGGTTGTACTTGCTATTGTCCCCAAAAAAACAGTTGCGATTTTACCAGAGTCTCTTCCTCCCGCATTGGCTGTTGTTGCACCTGTGGAAGCCGCCCAGAAGTCCGCGGAGCCCTCGAGAAAGAGTTCCAGGAAGCCGCTGAAGTCACCAGTGAAGGTACATGCTACCTTTGGGATTCCTCAAAACAAGTTGACGGAGGGGTTTTTTGGGATGATGAATCTTCTCCTACCACCAGCCAATACGTGTGGGAGGTCCAAATTAGTCGTGTTGAATGTGAAGGGCACAATTCTGGATTGTAGCTTGCTTTCTGAGCCGAATCCGAACGGCAAAATTCGGACAACAACGAAAACAAACCTAAGGAGAGTTGTGTTGAGGCCGTGGTTGAAGCCATTCTTGGCCCGATGTTTTGCTCACTTTGCAGTGGCTTTCTGGGGCAGCAAGAGCACCTCCTTCATGGAAGATGTAGTCCCCACAATCATGGGAGCGACAATGAGTAGTGGGAATTGTGAACCCTTGTTTGAGTGGTCCGGTAAACAATGTGAGTTCTTTCATGGTGCAGACGGAGGAACCACAAGTTGGGGGAAGAATTTATCCAAAGTTTATGCGGCATGGCCCCAATATAATGCGAAGAATACGGTTATCATTGATAGTAAATTGTGTAGGGTCGGATGCAATCCTCCCGCAAATGTCATCGTCAATAAACCCTTCTATGTGACGGGTATGTCAGCATTATCTGACGACAAGGATTACTTGAGATCGTCCCTATGGCCGCTGTTGGAGACCATGCATGCCTGCCCAGACGTTGCTGCCTTTCGTTCCAAGCACCCGTCACTACTGAACGAACCAACTGATGACATGATTACTAGAGGGCAAGATGGATCCTCGTATGAGTTTCTCGATGGCGTGGAAGGTGAGGGGACTTGCGGACTAGTCGACGCAGTCAAGGACGTCCCCTCACCTTCAAATGAACAGCACATCTGACAGTTGCTTTGTGTTTGTGTAGGAAAAGTAGCCGCCAAAGGAGACGAGGGGGAAGGCAGCAACCACGGCATCTACTAAGAAGCGGGATACGGGGTCGAAGAAGGTGCCACTCTGAATCCCAATGATGCAAAGTAGATCTCTTTGTATTGTTTTGTTGCCTGTCACGGAGAATAAAAGCAGGTTGTGTTGTAAAAGTCATGTAGGAGTCGAGTTGCAGTAGCACAGAAGTAGCGCGAGAGTCATGCAGGTACAGAAGTCATATGGAAGAGCCACCTTAGTGACATCGTAGTTGCGCTTGGCAAGTGGTTGAATTGTACGTGATAAGGGGTGGTTGTTTGCATTGTATCACGATGCATGAACCGACTTCTTCGTAATTCCTCCTCAACCTGCATTTGTATATTGTGGTTGTGTTCTGCGAAATTCCGGACACAATGACCCCGTGTGTAGGTGACACGGGCAAGCTGCCGGTAAGAGGTACTTCGAAGTCATTTCTTAATTTGGTTTGAATGGATGGGGGGTCGTTTCTAGGGTGCCGCATGCATGTCCGTAACTGACGCGCTCTTGCTGCAGCGATTGCCTCACCATATAAATTGCTAACACGTTACCTGTCAGCTATCGCAGTTCAAGATCGGCGACGAAGTATTTCTCTTCAATCCATGGGCTATGAAGAAAAAGGTGGCGAAGGGTAGAGTCAGCGGCTTGCCAGGTGAACAAAAGTTCCACTTCAAAGAAATTCCGGAGGCATGGCTAAAAGTGGACGTCACTGAGATCATGCAAGCAGGAGTTTCATTAATGTTTGCTGTAGATAATGCGGACCAAACATTAATTGAGCACGCGTTGGGCTCCTACGCAATCTGGAATTTAAAGCACGTGAAGTTCAGCACGTGAAGTTCAGCACGTGAAGTTCAGCACGTGAAGTTCAGCACGTGAAGTTCAGCACGTGAAGTTCAGCACGTGAAGTTCAGCACGTGAAGTTCAGCACGTGAAGTTCAGCACGTGAATCGGCATTTTGCATTTCAGCAGAAGAGGCAGCAGGTAGGATGTATGTAGTATATGTAGCAGGCTCAATTGTTGGGGACGTGGTTGTAAGTGCACAGCACTTAATGACTTTTCTTTTCATTGGAAATTCAAAAAAATCTTTGTTGGCATCATTGTTTGTTGTTATGATGAATGCGTTGCTTGATGAGTAAGCCCTGTTGCCCACTGTGGGCGCTTAATTACCCACCCTTGGTAATTAATCGGACACAACCAGGTTCTAGGGGTTAACTAAATTCTAGCCTAATGGATGACTAAGCGTCGGTCCATTGTGCCTTCCAAGCAATGGATCTTCTTTACTAAGTTCCTAGTTTCCGCAGGTGACAATGGAGTTGCCCCAATTGGCGAGGGAATAGTTCGGGCTAACCGTCCCCTAACGGCAACCTATGCGAACTATCACCAGTCTATCCTAATCTATGGAAATCTGAGGCTAATTGGCCCTTCCTAAGACTGGGGAGGGATTACCTAAGTCCCTTCCATGGTTTCCTGAATTAATTGGGTCTTTTCCTAATCTAAGTTATCTTTTTCCCTAATTTAATTTATCCTTTTGATCCTAATTTAATTCCCTAATTTAATTGATCTAATTTATCCTCTAATTTAATCTTCTAATTTAATTTATCTTCTTTCCTAATTTATCTCCTAATTTAATCTTCTAATTTAATTTATCTTCTTTCCTAATTTATCTCCTAATTTAATCTTCTAATTTAATTTATCTTTTTTCCTAATTTAATTCCCTAATTTAATTGATCTAATTTATCTTCTAATTTAATCTTCTAATTTAATTTATCTTCTTTCCTAATTTATCTCCTAATTTAATCTTCTAATTTAATTTATCTTCTTTCCTAATTTATCTCCTAATTTAATCTTCTAATTTAATTTATCCTCTTTCCTAATTTATCTCCTAATTTATCTCCTAATTTAATCTTCTAATTTAATTTATCTTTTTCCCTAATTTAATTTCCTAATTTAATTCCTAATTTAATTTATCTTTTCTCCTAATTTAATCTTCCAAGGCAAGGTCCGTTTTTGCTAAATTAACCCGAGCTCCTAATTGGATTATTTTGTCTTAATCTAGTGTTCGCTTCTTGGTGGAGTGCTAACCTTAACGGTTACTAATTCCTAGTCCTATCCTACCCTTATCTAATTTGGTTGCTCTTATGGTTAACTTCTATGTGTGAGATGGGTTTGGATACTTCTATCGATAACCTTCTATGTCTAAACTTAAGGCCCACCCCTAATCCCTATTTGCTAATCAAAATTATTCACTACTTAACAGGGTCTGGCGTAAATTAGAAGGGAAAACACACCGGGGATCCGTTTAATGACTCACCTGATCGTCGTTAGCATGTGTGGCATTTTCCTCCATACCTCCGGCCGCGTGCTCGTATTCCATAGTGGACACGTATTTTGAAATGGTCAAATGCCTATGGCTTAGTGGTGAAAACTGTTACACTCTAGTACCCTACGGCACTCTTTCCCCTCCTTATCTCCCCCTTTTCTTTTGCCTTGGTACTATTCCCACCAACCCCTTAATGGAGTCTTACGCTATGACGCTAACTCCTTGCAAATTCACCCCCCCCTCTTACGTTGTCATCTTTGCGTCATTCTAATCTCCCTTCTAATGTCCGTGGGAAGCTTTGGGGATTCCCGTGCACTCTAATCGAAGTAACTATGGATCGTCTCTCTCCTTCTCACTCCTATTTCAACCTCTCTTCCTAATCTCCTATCATTCTTGTTTTGTTGTTTTGGTGGTGATGAGAGAGTGAGAGGTGCGTGTTTTGCAGGTATGGCCGCGGAGGTGTCGCCTCTCTTCCTTCCTTCCCCTTTTTCCCCGTTGGCCTTAAGGGCCTTGGCCTCCTTCTAAGTTTCCCCTAATTCCAACTTTTAGTCCTTCCCCCCCCCCCCTTTTTCTCTTCCCCCTCCCCTCTTTCCCCTTCCCCAAGCCTTGGACTCCTTGGACTCCCTGGACCTTCCTCCCCAGCGACCCCCCAGCAGCCCCGACTCCCCTCAGTCCCGATGCCCAGCAGCCCCGACACCCTAGCAGCCCCGACGCCCCAATCCCGACTCCCCCAGTCCCGATGCCCAGCAGCCCGACGCCCCAACCCCAACTCCCACAGTCCCGATGTCCAGCAGCCTCGACACCCCAGCAGCTTCGACGCCCCAACCCCGACGCCCAGCAGTCCCGAGCCCCAGTACCCGACTCCCCAGACCCGGACTCCCCTGGCTGGCTGGTGTTTTTGGGAGGCTGGCTAGTGTTTTGAGGGTGCTGGCTGGTATTTTAAGGACTTGGCTAACTTTGTTTCTTGGGGGTGGTCTTTCCCAGGACTAGACTTCCTTTCTAAAAGGAAGGGTTTTTTGTTGTCAAAGCAAAGGAAAAAGACTTCACTACTTCTAACTGGGCCCGTGGGCCTGTCAGCCACTAAAAAAAAGGAAAAAAATAAACACACTTGTCTTGGGGGCTAAACTTTGGGCTTTCCCAAGAAGGTCTTGGGAACTAAACTTTGGAACTAAAGTACGTAGGAGGTCAAAGCTTCGCCGTAAGGTTGGTTTTGACACCAACTCTAAGACTTGCAATGTCCCTAAGTTCAAAGCTCCGCTGTCTGGGCCTATTTTGACACACACTCTAAGATTGGGGTAGGTTGTAAGTTCAAAGCTTCGCCGTCTCACGGGCGGTGGGGTCCACACACAAACAACATGGAAGGGGTGACTATGGTCAGGGTGTACACACGAGGCAACCGTTCCCACAAGGTAAGCATAAACCAGACAACACTTTTACACACTAAAGGCCCTCCAAAGCGACATCGCCAAGGTACGGTGGGGGGTAACTTTAGGATTAGTACAAGATGCACAAAAAAAGCAAGTGAAACCCTCTTGACTCACAACAAGTACAAGGTAAGATGGAAAGACCTCAAAGGACCTTCAAAGAGCTTGAGATAGAACAACAAGGGGAGCAAAAAGTGCTCCGAAAACACCGTAGAGGTTTCTTGGCTTGAAACGCCAAAAATTCCAAGATAACTTGGACCCACGGACCCAAAACAAGTATTGGGGGTGTTTTGGGAGAGAGAAGGGCCCCCTTTTATAGGTTTCCAAGGGCCCACTCCCCACCTCGACAAGTAACCTCATCCATCCGGATTTTCATCCAACTTTGAGATTTTCACCTAATCTTGGGTTTTACGTTGGTCCTAGTTTCTAACTTTTGGAGTTTAGCTCGGAATTGCAAATGGATTGCGCCAATGGCTTCAGAATGCCATTTTTAGCCTAAAGGACCTCCTATCCCCTATTTCGATCACAAAAAACCCCTCGGAAACTAGTGCCAACTAGAACCAATTAAAAGGGTAAAAACCTAACTTCTGGGGTTTACCTCTTTTGGCTTGGGTAACTAGCTAGGGTTGTTGGGGAGGCTCTAGGGAGTAAGAAAAGGCTCCTTGATGTCTTCGTTCCGACTTCGTACGCTCCCGGGACGCCGGTCAACCCCACAAAGATCCTGCCGTAAATATTAATTGGGGGGATGTTGTTAGTTTCGGCTGCTTCCTGCTATTGGAACACCATGAATTTTGTCGGGGCGCGTTATTAACATAAAAGATGCTAGTCTAATTTTTAGTGAGATTTTACCGCAGCCTGGGTATTTTCTATGAATTTCCCAACGTGGCCTTTGGCGGTTGACTGCTCAGAAAAAGATCCTTTGGAGATAAAAAAAAACCGAGACTTTTTGGGGAACCTCTCATGGAGTCCCCCAAGCCACGTGCCAAATCTTAGGCTATTCTGGCACACAGTTGGTGGCGAGGTGAAAACTGACTTCGGTTGAATCATCGGCAGTCAGGGAATCTTTCACATGTGAGGGAATCTTGGCGAATGGGCTTTGCCGTGGATGTCCCGACATGTTCCAGATCCGAGAACACTATCCGGCGGCTGTGGATTCCTCCATGCGGCCTGTCTTGGGACAAGTAACACCTGCAAGCTAACAATTTGGATTCCTAATGTTTCGTCGGTGGAATGGGGAAACTAGAACCTATCTTTGGAGATTTACGTGGGGACCTCCCTTATTCTCCTAAGACTTAATTTAGCCTATCATGGTCACATGCACTAGGTTTTGGGCTATTTTGGGTAAGTTCCCAGTAGCCCTATTGTTTCCCACTAATTACGGGTTCTAACCTATATACAAGTGGGTTTTATGGGTAATCTATGGATAAAAGGCTATTTATGACCAAATGCTATACTGGTACGTGACATACCTATTTTGGTTCTACACTCTTTTTTGGGCTTTTTGTACTACTTTATGCCTTAATTTGTAATAAACTAAAAAAAAGAAAACAATGAGTCCCAAGTGACGAATTTGGGGCTCACACCCACTGTCTACTATCCGGAATGCAATGTGGGGGATACATGTCAACTATCGCTAACAGCTTGCTTGATGCTACCGGTAGTTTCTTGCGTGATTTGCAATCATGTCGAGTATTCAGAACTGTAGCATCCGTTTAGATTGTTAGAGAAGTAGGCCGTATATCACAGAACTGCACGATCAAAAGCGCTGGGCAAATAAGCCAAATTATAAACGAAAATCGTACTCCTGGTCGTCTTAAGCCCGACTTATTCCTCACTTATTGTATCCCGAAATTCCAGAGCAACACTCCGCCATGACTGTTCCCCGCCTTCAAAATCACTACGGAACTCACAGTATGCAATTGAGACGCCACTGCGGCACGACTTGATCACAATTGTCCATTTTTGACTCCATGGCCACTTCAACACGACTTGGTCACAACTGCCATAGATGTTTGCCTGAAACCGTTGACGTGGCAGTCCACGTCATATTTTTAAGGGGTTTACGCCACGTGATTTGGATTGGACACATGGACCTCCACGTCAAATTTTACAAGGGTCCTTTGCGACTGGTCCGCGACTGCCACATGACTGGACACGTAGGCTCGGTTAACCCCATCCCGATCCTCAGGCTTCTACATCCATCTTTAACCATCTTTCTCCCTTTGAAAGAAAAAGAAGGTGATACTATCATGTTCTGTAGACGTAGATTGTAGCTCAATGAGAATGACTTTTTCACAACTGCACCGGTAACAGTCATCCGGAAGTCACCCTTCACCTACATGACTTCCGGAAGTCGTGAAATAGTCATATATTGCAGTCACATTTGTAGCCACTTTCTTGTAGTGTTAGGCATCCCCCATCAGTACTAGGAAGGGTTAATTAGCCTTAGATTCACATAGATTAGGATAGATTCGGTAGTAGTCCGTATAGGTTACTGTTAGGGGACGGTTAGCCCGGACTATTTCCTCGCCAATCGGGGCAACTCCGTTGTCACTTGCGGAAATTAGGAACTTAGGAAAAAAGATCCATTGCTTGGAAGGCACAATGGACCTACGCTTAGTCACCCGTTAGGTTAGAATTTAGTTAACCCCTAGAACCTGGTTGTGTCCGATTAATTACCAAGGGTGGGTAATTAAGCGCCCACAGGGCCCTAGAGTCATTGTGGACCAATCATGGTTAATGACTACGCCATTTGTATTAGCACCATCTATTGTGGACTTGGATGAAGATTGGATGACAGGGTTTGAAAGTTTTTGGGAACTTGGTTTAGGGGTCGGGCAGCTGACCAACTCCATTTACATTTCTGTGACGTGGACGGTCATGTCAGCCAATTTTGTAGTCATTTTGTAATTGCGATGTAGTCCCACGACTGCTGAGGTGGACGTCCACGTCAACAAATTCCAGAGTCATTTACAAGTCATTATGAAGTCACGTTGATGTTGACATAGATGTCCACGTCACGGAATTTTATAGTCATTCTTCAATCGCAATACAGGTCGAGTGCACCCTGAGGTACTGAAAATACGGAGTTATTCTTCAGTCGGGATGGAGTTGGGTTTCAGTTTACGGTGATTGTCAGCTTCTGCGACTTCCCAGTCATTCTATAAATGTGGATCAGTCATTTTTGTGACGATATTGATGGCTGTGTGAAGTCATTCATGCATTCTAATTTTGATATCAACAAACAATGTGGGATGCACTTCACAAGTCATTCATAAATCTGACCGAGGTCTTACGGGAGTTGTGCTACAGTAGCGAAATAAAAGTTGGACGGGGGTAAGTGGCCATGTAGTCATTAGGGAGATGGGTCCCTGTCACGTGCATTTTTCGGTTCAGAGGACATATTTTTAGTATAGAGGATTCATCAAGCTATATCAAGGAAGAAGGTAGGACAATACAAGGACGCATTTTAGAAATCACTAAGAAACATAGAAGACAGTCATTCAATCTAACATGTCTGAGGCAACATCAAAATGGATTCATAGGCTAAGATTTACATTCCAAACATTGCAAAATGAAAGGCGGTTCCTGAGGTAGGACAAGCCTTCACTGCAGTTGAGCTTCTTTATTTACAATAGCATAGTCATCATGCAAGAGTCCCAACAATGCCATCTAATTGACCAAGCCCACGTAAAAGTGTAAGCTTCAAGTATTTCTGGTCCCATATTGTAGAGGTCCCCTTCACATCTTCCATCTTCTCCTGGTCAGCCGCGTCGTTGGGATACATCAGCGGCACCTCGAAGTGGAAAACCTCCTTGATGTCTACTTTGAACCATGTCTCAGGAATCTCCATGAAATGGAACTTGTGCTTCCCTGGGATACCGCTAATCTTGCCCACCGCTGCTCTTTGCCTTGTTGCTCGTGGGTTTATGAGGAAAACCTCGTCTCTAAGCCGATACTACAAAGAAGGGTTTAGGTCAGCTAATACAAGGGTGGGGTTAGAAGGTTTATTGTTAGGGCACACACATCCCGCATACTTACCTATTTCTCCGTGACTTCCACGTGACTGACATATAACACACATTCCACTATTGAATGACTTGGATGTCTGTCGTAACTAAAACTTTACTTCTACGCAACTTCGACCCCAAAGGTATAACATGCCCGCACACGGAAATTGAACAACAGGTTTAGGGTAAGGGTGGAGCACGATATGTGCTAAGGTGTGCTCTTACTGTATTCAACTAAGGCATTGCCTACCTAGGCCTATGTGTGGGAAAGGCACACCCAATAATGCACCTAAATCTAGATAGACAATTTAGAAGGGCACTCAACAAATAACCGTCAATGTCGCGGGATTATGGCCATTGCCGGAACGCATACAAAGGATAACAAAAGCAGAGTTCAAGAGACGAAATACTATAGTGTCGTAAGATGATTCTACTTCGGACGGTATAGAGCGAATGTTTAAAGGTCGAAGATTACCACGAGTTCTGCTTGGCAGGTTGAAGGGGCGTACAATCACTAGAACCTAACTTCCAAACGACTGAAGTATGACACATACGTGACTACAACAATACTGAAGGCAACATGAATTTCCATTTCCATAATCCGGTAACTTAGGAATGACTGGAAAACAAGTTCTTGGGACTTGAAAATGACTTAGCTAGGCCATGAAGGAAATGCACATTACAATTTGTAGTGACCATACCTTCTTCGTTGATTGTCTGGAATTTTTTTTCGGGACTGTGGCTGCCGGCTTGGTCTTCACTTCCCGCTTCTGTCCCTTTACCTACACATGCATGCGCAAGATAATTAGAAACACAGATCAAAAAGAAGGTGAGGGGACGCCTTCACAGGTGCAACCGTGTGGTTTGTGAGTCCCCTCACCTTCCACAATGTCCAGAAATTCATATGCATGTCCGGCTCGGCGTCTTTGTATCATTTGTAATATGGATTTGTTGACTAATTCGGGAAATTTAAATCGGAAAGCAACCATGTCCGGGCATAATGAAGAGCCTCCAACAGCGGCCACAGATACCGTTTCAGGTACTCCTTATCATCTGTCAATTTAGAAATCCACTTCACATAGAAAGGGGTAGTAATGATGACATTAGCGTCAGGGTTGCACTCAACTCTACTTGGCTTACAATCTACAATCAATGTGTTTGCAGCACAAAAACAAGGCCACGTTGCATACACTAATTCACACTATTTACCTTGCCTAGTTGGGCAACCATTTCCAACGTCTGCAGTTTCCGAATCTTTAGCAGACCATGCAAATAATGGGACTGCATTGATACCCTTCAATCCCCCAAGGAGCGTTGGCAACACGTCATCCATGTGTAATGCACTGCCACTTCCCCAAAAACCGACTGAAAAGGATGCAAAGCAGCGTTGAAGAAAGGATTTCACCCATGGATGGAAAACCACTCTCCTCTAACCGGTTTTTGTGCTACTACGGATCGCAGGGTTCGGGTTTTTCTCACACAGCTTGCTGCAGTCTAATAAAGTTCCGTGCACATTGAAAATAACTAACTTACACTCCCCGTCACCCCTAAACCCAATTGTAGGCCAAGAAGCACCGGAAGGTCTCACCTCACTCGGCGTACGTTGAAGAACGCCGGGAGGGGAAAATACCTTCGCCGGTGAAGCAGGGGTTTTCTTAGAATTCCGCTACGACTGCGATGGTGCAACTGCAACTTCTTGTCCTACCTTGCCAACGTCGGCTGTTGAGTCCACCTCGTCTGTGTTCACGGGGCTCTTCTTCACCACAGGGTTGGGTTCCCCTCCGCACTCCAACTCCTCACCGTTGTCGCCAAAACAGTAAGGACCACCACTGTTGGGCGTGGGCGGGTCGCATTCTAGTGAGACACCAGCTTCATCAGCCTCGGCGTCTTCGTTTGGTGTGGGGTTTGTACTCTTCTCTCGCTCTTCAACCACTCCTTCCTTTCCTTTCAACGCCATTGCGTCTTCATTGGCCGTGTGAGTTTCTACAATTGTTGGGTCTTCCTGTAGCACTCCAGCCTTCTCTGAGGTCTCTAGGGCACCCTCGATGCGGGGTTGGACAAGTAACTCAACTTTTGACTCCCGTGCCATCTCAATTACAGGTTACGTGGCCACCTTGGACTCCAGTGCTGAAGTTGCAACACGCATGTGTGCTGCTGGTCTAGCAGTTAGATCTGACCCTGAATTCGATAGGGTAATGTCTGCCGGACTTGCTATGACCTTGGAATGGTGCTTTTGTCTTGCTCCACCACCGAGACGTTTCTTCTCTTTCACGGATGGATGTCGAGGACGGGACCCTTGGTTTTCCAACGCAGATTGCGTAAAGGAGGGGCTACCATATTCTACGCGTTCACAGGAGCCAATGAAGCTCTGAAACATGGAGCGCAATTCATCAATTGCTGTGTTCTGCGTTGCTGAGTTGGCAAAGAATTGCCCAACCTTCACATCCACATCCTTCTTCCAAGTTTCCATGGCTTCCCAACGAGCTAACTCCCCTGCCTCCACGATCTATTCACACGCACCAAAGACAACGACAGAAGTCATTGAAAAGTTACAAAGAAGTCACACAGTTTGACTTCAACTCTTGCGGAACTCTTGAATGACTGAGACTTGCCAACGTGACTGAAAACCGACTTCGTCACGACTACAATGTCACTACAGTGCGACTTCAAAAAAGGAAGTTCAACAACTACATCGATTCCTCAGTCACATGACGACAACCAGACGTAATTACTTCAAGTCTCATGACTCTCTATCCAATATGAATTACTTCCTTACGCATACACGCACGTACGCACAAGCTCTACGAGGACAAAACATTGACATGAAGGCAGCTGTGCACACCATCTCAAAAATGCCAAAATTCAAACACATAGCCAATACTTTGGCCACTGTAATATGATGTATCAAACTTCTTCCTCAGCGCTTTACAATGGGAGCTTGCCTGCAATCACTCATTGGTCAAGTAGACCTTACTTTGGAACATATTCTGAGAGTACCTTACTCACTTAGGCTGATGTTGAAGGAAGATGAACAAACGATAGTGCAAGGAAAAGAAATAGAGAAAGATAAATTGTGAATTACATGGCTTCTAGCTTCGGTCTGTGCACTTGGCAAACTACCCTGGCCTCCATCCATGATGTCTGGGCGATTTTCCATGCCCTCTCTCTAATAAGGGAGCCATAAGAATGAATTCATCAGCGGCATGGAATAAAATTTTGGCATGTTCAGCTGTACACACATCCTCATACCAAATATGACAGTAGCAATTACGGGATACATTAACTGAATATAGACTTACTTGAGATTAATATAGACTTACCTGCAAGGCTTCTTTCCCAGCCTTCCCTCTCCTTCCTATGAACGTGGCATTCTTCACATTAGACCGCGCTATGGACATTTTTCGTGCCTTGATCTTCTATGCGTCCGTGTTCCAGTACTGCTTCAATCGATCCCACTCTGGTTTGTCCACGTGAAGAGGAGGATTGTCGATGCCTTTTAAGTACCTGCATTTCAAGCGGGATCTTTCTGACTTTAGGAAACGGGTGACGGCCACTCGAAATCTAGTCATACTTAGGGGAGAACCCAAGTATTCGAACTCTACGTCCAAAGCAGCTCGGAGTTTCTTCAACTTGTGAGGCTCGTGCTTAGACCACTCCACAATGCTCATATCCAAGCACTTGGGAACAGGGTTGACGAATTTCAACGTCTGGGGCAAAATCACGTCCATTTTTCGGATGTCCAGACGTCCAGATTTTCGGGATGCGCGGACGATGTGGACGGCGTCCATCAAACGGCATCCGTCGACCGTTCGGTCGGCGCGGTCGGAAGCCGCCGGAAGCCGCAGATAGACGGGCGGACGTGTCCGCGCAGACGGCGGACAGAAGGCACGGACGGCAGACGTGGACGGCGCGGACGAGTGGACGTCCATAAAACAACAGTACATGAAGCCAAATTTGATGCATTATACTATTACATTTTTATACTTGATCCAGAAAATGATCATACTTGGATCATACTTGATCCAGAAAATGATGCACACAATGTAATTTCAGTCAATAGTGCTTGACTATTGAAAAACAAAAAAACCTTGATGATATTTTGAACATCATTAAGTTCATGTGCATTACAATGATAGGTTCAAAAAATAAATTGCCGTTACATGCTTCCATGTACCAATTCATCATGAACATTTGAATAATGAATTATACATCCTTTCATCCCTAAGGCTGGTAATCACTATCTCCTTTTACCTCTGCCCCGCTACTATGACCTCTAGTATCCCATCCCGAATCTTCATCTTCATCGTTGTCTGACTTTTCGATATCCTCTGATAAAGATTGTACAATTACCCCTTCTACTTGTACTTGCTTAGATGCAACTGACCTCGTTGGTCGGCCCTTCCTCTGCTCATGTTTGGCTCTTAGTATAAACTTTCCTATGCCTTCTTTAAGGCCATGAATCGATTTTAATTTCCTCGTTGAAATTGGTTGACATACATCAAGAGGGGTTTTACCAAGACTTTGTCTCTTTGATGGGGAGATTGCAAAAGCCTCCATTAATCCTTTATTTCTTGCTTTGTGGGACTCTTTCACCATTGGTGGTCTTACTTGCGATCCTCCTTGATTGGGTATCTTTGCTCCATTCATCTGCTGCAATGTTCCATCAGACGATTTGAATGAATCACGTTTTGTTTGGCCAGAACGTTGACCAAACATTGATGCCAATGTCTCGTCCTTCTCATCATCGCTACATGATAAATTGAATGGATCTGGATTGACACGAAGGTGCATTCCGGTCGGACTGCTCAAATGTTGTTCAACTTGTTTCCCGAATCTTGAGCCTCCGGGACCATTCAAAGTTGTACTACCTCTTGTATGTAGTGCTGATGGACGATCGCTACGTGGTCGTAATTGGAGATCTTGCACAATTTGCTTCTGGGCTTCGACGTTGTGAACTAGCATTGGGTGACCAAACTCCGTCACACGTGCATCTACATTCGATGGTACTTCCACACATTCAACACTTGTATTATCCACATTCATGTCAGACTTGACCCCACACTCTCCCATGTCATTGACTTCGGGATTTTCTTCTACAAGTGCCATTGTCATGGGTAGACTCTCGAGAATTGGAATCACTTCATCTGTTTGGGGGATGCAATGATTGACAAACATTGCCTCATTTTCCTCCACTATTTGTGCATGAGTGTCCTCCGTATTGGCTAGAATCCTTTCGCTAGTCAATAACCCGGTTCCATCTACAAATTTAGCTATAGAAGGGCCACCTTCATCATATTCACAATTGTCCTCATCCAATGAAAAATTGTAAATGTCTTCCGCATTTTTATCCCCGTCTTCATTGTTCCGATTTGGGCTCCGGAGCGGCTCATCATCCAAATTGGTGATGTCATCGTTCATAGCATCTTCGTCATCGAATAGAGGATCACCATCTTCACCATCTTCATCACGCTCGTCCTCCGACATAGAATCTTCCGACTTCACATTCTCGGTGTACCACTTCTTCTCATTGTTTTCCTTTGATGCAGAAAGGACTTTGGAATTGGTATATACATACACCAAATCTTGGGCTCTCTGTGGCTTCAACTTGTTTCGAAATTTGTTGTAAACAAATGAATAGCTACTCCAATTTCGTTCACATGAAGATAAAGATACCGGTTAGGCTAAAATCCTCTTAGCAATTGGAGCAATGAGCTTCCCACACGCACCTTCAAAATCCCACCAACCGTGCGCCGACAATTGTTGCTCGTCCGGGTTCAATATGTTGTGAAATAGAGGTTCCCTGTGGCGGAAGGCTACAAATTCTTTCTTTACGACCGAGGCATACTCCCCTTGTTTGCAAATTTTCATGAGAACACGCTTGCATGCATCCATTGCATCTTGGTCGTCAGCTAGCTCTTGATCTTCAAGAAGGTAGAGATTCAACAAAGCTCCTGCATAATGTAAATCGGTCTCCACCAATTCCCGTCGGGTATAATACGGTTGCACTAGTAGAATGGCAAGGTCTGAGGATAAACGAAAAGGCGGTTTATCTAAAGAGAGGACATGTTTATCTAATTTCCTCATTATATGCAACACCTTGCCCATGCATGGCCTCTTTGCATCCAAGTCACGTAGACCATTTACAACGGGAGCTAACAAGTCCTTGAAATTTTGACAACGGCGCCAAAAATGCTCGCTCAAAATTATCTTCTTCACCATCCGACATTCATTGTGGGATTTGGAGTTCCGCCCAAACTTCCTTGCGTATTCATCCCATTGCAGGTCCGTCACCGTTTGTTGCAACTTCCCATTGACCTTCAACATGCGCCCAATCATGTTGTAATTAGAGGCAAACCTTGTTTCCACCGCCATCAACAAATTATACTCTGGTGAGTACTTCCGAAATATTGCAAATGGCATGTGCCGCTTCTTGAAGAATTTCACCACGATACGAGCATTTTTCGCGACTACTTCAATCCATTGTTCATTCCTCCAATCTTTCAGCAATAAATTGAAGGCGTGCACCATACAACCTTGAAAAAAAATGTGGGGATATTTTCTAGATATCAAATTCCATGCTGCAGGGTTCACTGACACATTATCTGTACTCACTTGCACCACATTGTTGGGGCCTACTTGTTCTATGAAGCTCTCAAATATGTCAGCCAAGTATGTTGCATTTTTTTCGTGCCCTGTCATATCCACCGCTCCCAAAAACTGCTCACCCGCAGAAGATACGAGCATGGCATTTATCAACGGCCGATTCGTAACCGGCGTCTATTGCAACCAAAATTTTCAATTTTTTTAGGAGTCGAGAGTTTAGGTTTTAAATCAAGAGGGACTAAGCCGGAAGGGCTTAAAGTTTAGAAAATGGTTTAGACTTAGGACAATTAGGAGAGTAAAATAAACTGCCAACCTGAATCAGAATAGAAGCCGGAAAGTGTTCTAGTTCCGGACTGAGACCGGACCGGAGGACCGGAAGATTAGAAGGCCGGAAACCGGAAGGGAAATCCGGACTAAATTTTCGGGGTATATAAACCCTGACTTAGGATTTGAGAGCTCATTCTTACTTTGACGCCTCAACCCCAGCTCTCTCCCTCTCAGACTCTCTCCAGCTCTTAGGTGTGATTGTTTTTCTTTGTGTGTGGTGTGGGAGCTCGTTTTCACTTAGGCGCTGTGCGATTTGAGGAGGCGCTTGGCTGAAGGAGGGCGCGCGGATTGATCGGTAGGCGCAAGACTTTAGGTTGGATTTTGGGTGGAATACGAGACGTGCGGCTAGAAGAGAGAATGTGAGGTAGAGGTAGAAGTGAGGAATGATGCCTAAACGCAGTGGCGCCGTGTGAGCCCTCAAGTTGGCACTTGGAACTCTGAACTTATTTTTCGCGATTTTTAGTTAATTTTTAAGTGAAAAATATGAAAAAACATATAAAAATACAATTATTGTGGGTTTTGGTAGAAGTCCCTACCAAAGAGGTGTGTAATGGCCTTAAATGCGTGAAACATGTAAGACGTTACATTTTCACTAATTTTAGGTCTTATTAGTATAAATAAGTAGTTAAGTCAGTAATTCCGAGCGATGTGAGAATTTGAGAGTTAACCAGTCCTAGTGTCTTGTTCATGTAATACAACAGCTATAAGTATACATGTAACAAACTGGTTAAAAGTTAGAGTCTAGTCAGCGTCAGTCCAAATCCAACTCGAAAGAGTTAGATTTATTGTTTGCAGGTAATTTTGAGAAATACATTCATTCACAAACCAAGATGGAAGAAATGATGATTGGAACATATAGAGAGGTGCTTTTCTAGGTCAAAGCATGCCAGGAGGTCAAATAGAAGCCCAATCATCCAAGATTCCCCCGGTATCAAGAATAATTTCCCCCCCGGGTGGAAATTATTAAAGAATTGCTAAAAATAGCATTCTTATTGGAGATTTGGTTTTGCCCTTAGTTGATGGACATCTTGTAGAAGATTGTCCAAAAGTTTCGGGATTTTACAAAACTCCACGTTGACTCCATGGGAAGTCAACCGCTTAAAATTGCATTTGTAAATTCCTAGAAATTACCAATGTTGCGGTAAAATCTCACTAAAAATTAGGATAGTGTTTTGTGTGCCAATAAAGAGCCCTGTCAAGTTTGAAGACATTCCGACATTCCCAAGTACCAGAATTAGAACCAACAACGAATTTTACAAGAATTTACAACTTGGCGGCGGGTTGACCGGCGAACCAGGAGCTAGCGGTGTCCGAATGGAGCGTTTCAAGGGTCAATTCTTACTCCCACGAATATTCTAAACCACCCAGGACCGACAGTTTCATCAAAAGACGCAAACTCCAAAAGTTAACTTTTTAACTTTTGTTCTGAGTTACCATGACTCAAATTTGCGCTTTAAAACGGCTGGAGAGGTAGGGGTATAGGGTCCTTTAGGCTAATTGGGGTCTTCTGAACGCGATGGTGCAATTTGTTTTCAGTTTCGAGTTGTCCCTCAAAAGATAGAGAGGGTCAGCCCTTAGTTTGACTTTTAAAAGGTAATTTTTGATTAATCTGGGTTGATTTTGCAAATATCTCTTGTAAAATCGAAGATTGGATTTGCCCAAGATACTTGTCTTGCGTAAGAAGCCATCTTTTGGACTAAAGAAAGCCAATTTAGAACTAACCCTAGATTAAAACACAAAATATCTCGGTTAATTAGGTAGGTTTTCAAAATATCTTTGGAAAAATCAAATATTTTATTTGGGAAAAGATTCTAAGGCCATTTAGGGCCTAGAAGGAACTTGCTTGAGAACCTTCCTTCCCATTAAACAAAGATTATTTTGAAAACACATTTAGGTAGTTTAGCGAAATATCTAGATTGAAAGTAAAGATAATTTTACGAACAACTTACCGGGGGAGGGGCCGGGAGCGAGTATATAAGGCCCTTCCTCGAGGTTGTTCGTGGCCCTCATTTCTTTGTTTCATTCTTGTTGTTGCTCTTGTCGTGCTACCGACACTTGTCGAAGCACTTTTAAGCCAAATTTTGGCTTTTTTCTTCTATTTTCTTCTATTCTCTTGTACTTTGAAAGTCCGGAGGGCCCCTTCAAAGCTTTCTTTTATTTTCTTATTTGAATTTGGAGGCTTCAAGCCCCAAAACTTTGCTTTTCAAGAGTTTAGGTGGAGGAAATCCCCTAACTCTAGTGTTGTTTGTGTTAACTAACTTATTTCTTGAATTTGGAGGCTTCAAGCCCCAAAACTTTGACATTTGGGAGTTGTGGGAGTAGTTCCCAAACTCTACTTTGATTTGTTGTTCTTTTGATACTAACCAACTATTTGTGCGAATTGATACTAGATTGTGAACTTAAAACTTTAAAGCGGCAAGGCTAGATCTTGCCGAAAGGTTTTAAGCATCACCACGTGCCAAAACTCGTTGTATAATGGGTGTTTGGTTTGAATAATTGCTAATGTTCGGTTAAACACTGTCATGTGTACCTCCTTTAGTGATTAAACTTAAAACTTTGCTTTTAATTTTGGAAATTAGTTTTTAATGTTCGGTTAAACACTGTCATGTGTACCTCCTTTAAGAATTAAGTTTCAAAATATTAATTTGGGTCCCTGAATACTGGTTATTTCCTAGGGTTGCTCCCGTACGGCGAAGCTTTGACTTTGAAACCTGGAAACGGGTACTTGAAACTTTGATTTGACTGTTAATTCTTGGGGTTGCTCCCGCATGGCGGAGCTTTGACTTTAAAATCTGGAGACGAGTACTTGAAACTTGATTTGACTGTTAAATCTTAGGGTTGCTCCCACACAGCGAAGCTTTGACTTTTCAAAGTTAAAATTTGCCATTGAAAACTTAGAATTATCTCATACGGCGAAGCTTTGATTTTAAAAAGAAGAATTTGTGGGAAAAGATTCTTTTGAAACACATTTAAAGTCCAAAGTTCCGTGGTTTTAATTCTCTTTTGCTCGGCACACGTGGTAGAGGTATTTTGCTTCCACAACACCATTTGTTGCCCTTATTTTACCTTTAAATTGTCGTTTATTGCTTTAATGGTGGTCTAGTTGCTAGTTCATCATCAATTTGAATCCCATAAAATGGTCTAGCTTTTTTTTTTTTTTTATTAACAGTTTGTTTTATTTTGTGTTCTTTCTTAAGTGTGATTTGTTTAGGAAATTGTGTGGTGTTCCTATAACAAAGATTTAATCTGTTATTCCAAAGGAATTTCCATTTCCATAAGATTCAGTTAGTCTGGTACTCAAAAAAATTCAGTAACCATTGGGGATACCGAAACTGGGTCCCTATCAGTAAGCACAGGGACAACTGATGGGTCTGTGGAACGAGCTGACGGGCTGGGAACGAGCTAACGGGGCTGGGAACGAGCTGACGGGTTGAGGAACGAGCTGACGGGCTGGGGAACGAGCTGACGGGCTGATAAACAACTGACTATTGGAACAGACCAGCCATCTAAACATTGATATCGGCAAAGGCTGAGGTTAGTGCAAGCCTCACAAAACAAAAATCAAAATCTTGATTAGCACACAAGTATGGAAAAGCTAAGGCGGTTGTTGCCACGCTCAAACATTTTGATTTTTCTGTGGAAAACTAAGCACCAAGAATTTGGACTAACACTTTTGATTCGTGCAACTCTCCAAACTCCATAGCCAAATTTCAAATTGCGAAAGAACAAATGAAGAATTGAAGGACGAAGAAGAATAAGAAGGAAAGAATTCAACACGTGAAGGAATTAAAGGATAAAACAACTATTAAGGTAAGAATCTAACTATTCATCAACTAATTGTTTTGGCATTGTTTATTTGGTTTATTCTTTCTACTATTCATTGATAGATTTGTTTTGATTACTTTTGATTATTTTATTAGAATACTATTCATTCATTTGGTTTTAGTTATTAATTAGGATTCCAAAACCAAATTAGTTGTTTGTTTGTAGTTTGGGGATTTGTTTTATTAGGCCTAATAAGCCAAAACAATAAAAACAAACAACAACTAATATCTTGGAATATTTAACAAAATAACTATTAAACAATTGGCAATCGAATAAAACTACTATTCATTGGAAACTTGGAAAAAATGAATTAAATTTATCATTTAATTTAAATTTCTAAAATCAAAGGATTAGTTTTAAATTGCCAAAACTAACAAACTTGGACTTTTTAGATAGGTTTAGAAACAATAATACTAAGATTTCTTTCAAATTCATGAAAGACAATGGAGAATTTCGAGGAGACAATTATGATGGTGTTTTGCGATGACGGGATGATCGACATTCTTAACACCGAGGTATGATTTCAACATTTATCTTTTGTCTTTTCTTTTGCTTTCATTCTTTTAAAATTTAGATTAGAAAATTAAAACTAACAAAATTAACCATTAAGAATCCAATAGCTAGTAGAATTTAAATTATTAGAAAACCTTTGAAAATTTAACTAAAATCGTAAAGGTAATAATTAGATTAACTTTGAATTAATTTGGAAAACAAAATAGTAATCTCATCCAAAAGAATCTCAAAAGGAATCTAATTTAATTTAGGGACTTAGGGAATATTAGAATAATTAGGGGGAGTCAAAACCTAATTTATCTATTTATTCTCTTGAAAATTATTAAAGGAACGAATTCCATCCAACCAAGGGGAATTTTCATCCATTTAAAAGTTTTCACCAAAAAGTTCTAAATTCTTACTTTTTATCTTAACAAGAAGTTAATTAATCACTTTACTCATAAAAACCATAAAACCCTAAAAACTCACTAAAATTAGAATAATAACTTAGAATTAGGATTAATTAAAGAACAATTAGGAATATTCTCAAGGCACGACTAGGAAATCTTTTGAAACCACAATCTTTTAGAGGATCTTTTGAAGATTCCAAATCCACCTTTTACTTTTAAAATTACTTTAATTTGAAGGATAAAAGTGTGGATGAAGATTTGACCTAGTTTTGGATGAAAAATCCTAAAATAGGTTAGAATAGGATTTCTCTTAAAATTCCATTAGTTAATTTAATTAACCTTTCAACCCTGAAATTAAGATTTATTTTATATTATTTTGCTATTTTTAGTTGACGGATGAAGTTTTTAGGATAGAATTAGGTACGAATTTCATCCACACATAACTTTCATTAGGAATATCAGAATCCAACTTGCATTACCATTTTGGAAAGGGCAAATTGTATTCTTTGATTTAGTATACTTAGGTAGAATTTTAGTTTAACTAGAAGTTTAAATCACAATTAACTAACCCTCAACAACCTTTATTTCTTAACTATTAGAGTATTTTGAAGTACTTAAATTAGGTAAAAATCAACATAACAAAGTGTCCATTGCTTGGAAGGCCAAAGAACACTACGTTTACATTTCACCTTTACAATTTGCTAACTTATGCCGCTAGAACATGTGTGCAACTTTCTGACTTAAAGGTGGAGTTAGAAACACTCACACGCCGCCACTAAACCAAATGCGCCTTAGGGAGAAGTAAAGTTGAGAGGGGTGGCGCCGGAAGAACCCAAGACCGATCGGGAACTGGCAGAGTTGATCGACGACTTGACGGCCATGGGCTGTGAGGGGCTTCACGGAAAGCCCTGTGGCGGACTGCATAAACTCGCGGCATCGGTGTCTGCTGGAGTTTTTGCTCCCCATCCTTTATCCGGAAAAGCTGACAATATTGACCCACTCGGTGGGCAATACGATTTTCAGAGCTCTGAGCGGGGAGATGCGGGTGGATTGGACGAAGTACATGTGCCTGCTGGTGGCCGGATTTTGCACCAATACCAAGAAAAGCAGAGGAACCCCACTCTGCCCCTACCTCTTCCACTTCTACCGGAAGCAGGGACTCCTCACGATAATCGAGGAGAGTGAATGGAGGGCCCAGATGGCTCTCGCCAAATTCGACATGTCGGACGATGAGAGTTCCGACACCGAACACGACAATACTCCGCTAGCCGGAACGCCTAAGGAGAATATGCGAAACTGGCAGGAGGAAGATGAGGAGGACGATGGAGTACCGCTCATCCACCGAAAACGCCTGAAGACGATGGTGGGGAACCGAGGGTCTCCGGCTGACAAGAAGTTGGGAGGTCAGCAGGTAGGAAAGTCGTCTCAACCGGATGGGAAGGGGATGGCCACCCGGACCAAGACCAGTCCGGAAGGAGGGGCTCTTTCCACTAAAACCGGAACACCGAAGAATGGACCCCGGGAAGTGGACAAGAGAAAAGCTGAAGCTTCCGGATCCAATGACACCGGAATGAATCTACTTTTTGGTAAGTTGATTCATGTTTTGGGGGAAATCCAGGCCCGATGTGTTATCAGGCATATTGCAATTGCTTCAGTGGCCGGCCTAGTAGGAGGAAAGATTGACAGTTCTCTTCCAGAAACGGTAGCGAACTGTATCAACAATCCGGATGAGGACCGGGAGAAGGAGGAGAGGTTTCTGAAGCAGACCATCACCCTCCGGGAGATGGATGAGTTGATGATCAAGTTGAGAGGCGAGATCCAACTCTTGAAGAGGGACCGGGAAGTCAGTATGGAGGAAGTGAGAGCTGCCCGGAACCTGCAGGAGGACACCTGGAAGGCCATCAACGCGATGACCTCCGTGGTGGCGGCATCCGGAGACGCGATGGCCAAGGCCAAACTGTTCGACGAGGGCGTGCACAGAGAGAAGAAAATCTCCGGTGGGAGAATAGCACGGATACTTGCAGAGTTTGTCGGCCAGATGGAGTCTTTGTTGGAAGAATTCCGGAAGGCAGCCAAGATGATAAATGATAGCAATAAAAAGCTTCATCTACATCATCCAGTTTCCTTGTCCGGAATTTCCTTTCCGAGTCTGTGTGGGGATTCAGATGTGCAGGAGGTACCAAAGCCCGGATCTCCAAGATCCAATCACAAGACCCCTGCACCCGCACCACCAACAGAAGATAGAGAACCTTGCACTCCAGTTCTGGAACGTATTTCGGAAGGGGAAGAGAAGGAAGGCAGCATCAGTAAGATTACTGAGCAGATTACACCAGATAGTGGTGGCCTTGAGAATTTTTCGGAGGATAGAATGTATATTTTTAGGACCATTTTGTTAGGAACAATTTTATAGCGAGAAATCCGGGAGGATCAGATCCTATAATCTCGGCCGGAAACAGTGCCGATTTCTTAGGATTTTTCCCCCTATTTTGTATGAACTCAACTTTGTATATAAACTTGTCTCTCAATGGAGACAGGGAAGCGAATTTCTGTGACTTATAGTGGCTCCTTCCGTGATTTACCGCCGCTCCTTCCGTGACTTATAGTGGCTGAAGACCCACTTCTCAATCTCCCAATCTCCTACACTAATCCGGATCCGGTTTGATCTTTCAAAGTAATCCAGAAAACAATCCAGATCACAGGTCACACAAAGACCCCCCGTACGATCCACACATACTACAATGACCTTGATGCCAAGTTCCGGCCGTACTAAGGTAGGTGTCTGCAGGTACAACCGTCCATTCCAACATCAACTAAGACTCTTTCGTTCGCCACTACAACAATGAGGCCTCATAACAGTTCGGGCACTCGACCGGATTTCCTATCCAGGAGTTCTAGTGCGCCTAAGGACTCCTTCCCTATACGCCTAGCCTAGCAATGGCTTCCTCAACCGGAATACTGAATCCTAGCAGTGCTGAGGCACTAGAAAGCACTCCCAACTCTTACTACCTACCTTCATGTACTCAAAACCAAAACAAGAACACAAAGGGGAGAAATCCCAATCCAAACTCTAAATGCGCTCCTAACTCCTCACGAATCTGCCCTGCCAAACGCGGGAGAACACACAAACAAGGAGCAAATAGAATACAAAAGAAGTTTGAACAAAAGAAGACTCCCATTCTCCTCCATAGAGAATGAATTTATATACACTATAAAGTGCCAAAAAGCGAAAAGCGCCCCAGAAAATCCTCGCAGGCAACCCACGCTGGATTTCCGGGATAAGCCTTGCTGGCAAAACCGGAATGCTAACCCGGTTCAAAACCCTAGCAGACCGGAATACTAATCCGGTTCCTACCTAATAGACCGGGATCCAATCCGGTCTGGTTTCTAACTACAATCCGGTCATAACATCCGGTATTTACAAAACTACTTTACACTAAGACCCCATGCCCATCTTCAATGTGACCCTAACGGTCTCAGGCGGAAGCTCGTCGAAGACCTCCTGCAAATTCCTGGCCCTCTCGCCAATAGGAGGATCCGTTCGCTCTGGCGATGAATCCAACTCGATATGCTCAGCTGACCCGGTCCTTCTCGACTTCCGCTAATTCTTCGACTGGGGAGTAACATCCTTGAGTTCCCCCGGTTTAACTCTGTTCTTCCCGGAAACGACTTTGGCAAGGAGATATCTGAGAGATGGATACTCCTAGAGAGAACCGTTCCGATCAGCTTCACACTACTCATCTCCATCCGGTCCGTAGCTTCCCGAGCTCCTCTCATAACTGCTTCCACCTTCTCGGCGAAGTCTGTCAAGATTCGGACCATCCGGGAACCGGATAACTTCTTGTCCACCAAAAACCCTTCATCAAACAGCTTCGCTGTAGCAACCAACATTCCGGATTCTCCGAATGTCTCCTTCATCATCTTTGCTGTCTTTTGGGTCGCATCCGCCATCTCCCTAGTGGCGGCCATATCTTCTTTGAAGGTGGCGATCTCCCCCTTCAACATGTCGACTTCATTCTGCAGCCGACGATTCTCCTCCCTCAGTTTCCGGTTCTCCTTCGGATTATTAATGCAGTCAATTACCTTTCCGGGTAGCAAACTATCCGGTTGGGCTCCAATCAGTTTCCCAATACTCTCCAACGTGATCTTCTTACACTCCCAGTCTGCCCGGGTGTTGGAGAGGGTCTCTACCAGGCCATTGAAAGGATCAATCGGATCACTATCCTCTGTGACCGGCTTCTTATCCAGTCGGCGTTCTGGTTCTGAAGTCTTGCCCAGGGGCGTTCCTCTTCCGTGCGGAGGCGTTGTCTTCTGTTGTTTCGTCCTTTTCAACGACTCCTCCTCGTCATCCGTCTCGTCATCTTCCGGTTCCGTTCCGGAACCTTCTTCTTTCGGTTCTTCATCCATCTCTGACTCTCCATACTTCAAAATTGACTCCTAGGATCACCAGGTCTTCTCCTCCGTGTTAGTGAGCACCTGGTTGTGATGATACAGGTGGAACAGGTAGGGTGACAGAGGCGTGGGCCTACTCTTCCCTATTTGGGGCACCAGATTTGAGACCAAGTCACTGATGAGCCGCGCCCAATCCGCTTTCCGCTCTTCGGTCAGCGCACCAATGATTGTGTTGCCGAGGGTTACTGTCACCCTCGTCGGCTTCTCTGGATGGAAGATCGAAATCAAGAACTTGAGTAGGTTCCGGTTCCGGTCATCTTCACAATCATCCACCGCATATCCGTCCTTCGGGTTTGTTGGTCCCGAAAACTTCTCCTTAATGTACTCATCCTTCCGGCTGGCCATCCCTGAGCCTTCTGATCGGAACTTGTAAACTTCCCTCCACTTCACTTCTGTCCGGCGACCCGGACTTCCTCTAACCGTATTATCGAACTGGTTCGATAGTTTCTCCAACAGCTCGTGGACAACCTGCTCTTCCTTGAAACCCCAAGGTTTCTCCGCCAGACCAGCGCACCCCATCTTCGCGAGATCCTCCATCAGCGTGGTCTTTTCCGGTTTTGTCGAAGGAATAACCGGAACCACTTTCCTGAGTTTTACGTAAGTCAAGATCCGGCTAAATCTTGACTTGCATAGCTGTAGTATGAGCGCATTTTTGAGGCGCTCAAGCACCTCCCCAAGACTACCTCACTTCCGCTCCTAGCCGCACGTCCCGTTCCTTACTTTCCCTCCTAGTCCTAACCGGAAAGCAACAAATTGCAACTGTGGATGTCCAACCCCACAGCGCACAAAAGAACTACTCACTAATGATGCCCTACTTCACAAATCTGAAGAGAAATCACAAAGAGGAAACACAAAATAGCCCCAAGCGTGAAAACAAGCCTCAGCGCTCAAGGTAGAAAAGGGGTACTAACTGGCAAGGCCTCTCTTTATATAGTCCCAGACTCTCAGCGCCGCCAAAAATTAGGTCAAATGACCTAATCTGGATTTAACCTAATCCGGTCTACCAGATCTGATCCGGACATAACCAATCTGGTCCAAACTGCCAAATCCAATCCAAACTAATCTGGTCCAAACAGACTCCGTAACAGACTAGAATCCGGTTAGTTCCCTAACTGCATTCCTCAACTAAATTCCGGTTCTAACTTATCCCTAAACTGGATTAGTGTTCCTGTAGAGAACTCCCGCTCCAAATTTTAAGATAACTTAACAAAACCAAAAATTCACGTTGCGACAATCTCCAATATCAACTAGTTCGCCTCTGAATATGGCCCACAATTTAAGAAGCACTGCACAAGTTCCAATGAGAAGGGAACATGAAGAAGAGGCCATCGAAGTCAATGAAGTTGTACACGAGGGAATACCAAATCCTGTTGTATTGAATACATCTATCCTCGGAACAATTGTTACTACAGATGATGATGATGATGATGTGCTATTGGCATATGTTATGAATCAAAGTCGAAATGTGCCGTTGAATCCAGAGACGACTACAAATGTGGCAACAGTGAGGAGGTCTATCTCAACCCTTCCAACAAGGCCACCGGTGCATGGAGGTGCTCTACGGACGATTGATGAAGAGGTTCACGGCTCAGCTCCACAACCCACTCAACCTTCATCCGTGTCTGGCTCAAGTGAATCATCATTAGGAATCTAGAGGCGCAACGGTATTTGAGGCCAGAAAAGGCGTATTAGGAGGGTTGACGAGAGGGGACCTCGAAACCCTAAACGACCCACTCAAATAGTCCAACGGTGTACCATTGGAGCAGGATGTTCCACCCAAAACGTTGGACAATCAAGTAGAGGAGGGCGACACCCTACATCCAACATGGATGGAACTACGGATGCGTTGAGGCTCACGAAACGACTTGTGCAAACTGAAGGCTTACGTGGTGTAGATACAAAAGTTCGAAATCTGAACTTAGAGGTAGAGTGTGAGGTACATATTGAAGTAGTAACAAGGGAAGATGATGAAATCGAAAGCTCGGGCAACAACAAAAGCAACAAAGAGTCTTACGAAGATACAGACCCTAATGCTGATGAGGTGCCGAGCGATTCCACATTCACGCCTGGTGACTAGAGTATTAGAGAAGTAGACAATAATAATAATTATAGTTATAGTTATAGTTTTAATTATAATTAAAAGGTTTTAGCTTATATGTTAGGTAGCGAATCTTTGTAGTTCAAGCTTTGAGCCTTCATCCTGATGTGTAAGGATTTTGTAGTGCTTCATCAAGCATATGAGCATATTAGAATGAGGGACAAATTACTGGTTTTAAAATATATGTTGAGTTCTAATTGGTAGGCAGTTAGGTGATGACTGCAATAAGGTTATAAAAGTGCAATGCAAGTATGACTACATTTGAAGTCCACCTCAAAGCAATATCGATGACTTATTAATATAATTGTTGTTGACATTATTATTGTAGCCTTATACTGGGTGAATTTTTGGAATTAGAGAAGTTTGTCCAATTTACATTTCATGGGCTCTATTATTTGCACTTGTAAATTGTAAACCCCAATATAACGTAGCACCTAATTCTGCGCTTATAAAACACTTTTGTGACGTGTTACTTCAAAGACTGAATATGCCAACTGAAATCCTAAATTGAACCCGCGATCGCAGTCTACTGCTCCGACACGCAGTCGCCCTGTAACCCGAAGTCGCCCCTATCTGTCGGACCCGCGGTCGCCCCGTCACCCGAAGTCGCCCTAACGCCCCTAACCCGCAGACCGCAGTCGCCCACTCACCCGCAGTCGCCTTCTACCCTAAATCCGCAGTTGCCTCAATTTTTCCACCCAAGGTCGCCTAAGGCAGACCTACAAGCGTTCACACCCGCAGTCGCCCACGCTGGATGTCCACGTCAATTCCGAAGCCCTGCCACGTAGGCAAAATCTATTTTCCATGGGATAAATTTTTTTACCCCTCCGCGACGTGATGTCAAGTAAACTCGACATTTGGTGACACGCGACACGCGACGTCAGACGTCATACACGACGCCTAAACCCAAAAATATGTCAGACAAGACAACCCTGATTAGGGTAAACTGTCGCAGCATAGGGTAAGTAAATTCCCTATTATGCTCTGTCACAAAACCACTTTAAAGCATAACAAAGTGATTCTAAAGATCGAACCTACGAGATTCTGTGAAGTGTTTAAACTCTATTAGGAATTTAGAGGTCAATAGTCGGTTCCTTCAAGGATTTCCCTAATCGGATGTAGGATTTCTTAATCCGGAAATCCTTCTTACTTTAGTATAGCATATCCTGAACCTGTGTTCCCCTATTACTGACTACAATCCGGATACCTTCGAATCAACAACCAACAAACCCACCCAGACTTTCTGAATACTTCCGGATTTACTTCTTTAAGACCGGACTCCCTCCCCTTACTGGTATCCGTCTTCTTTACTAATTTCCGGTTTAATTTAATCTCTGTTGATTCATCAGAGGGATCTGCCAATTTGATTTAGTAGAGTGGTCGGCTAGCCACACCTTCCGGACTATTAAAGTGATGGAAGAGTTCACTCTAATCTACTCGATCTCCTATCTAACTAGAGTCCGGTTTGGATTCTCACAATGACCGGAAAGTGAATCTGGCTAGAGGTCACACAAAAAAACCCCGTACGACCCTTATCATACTACAATGACCTTGACTTTCTTTCAACTTGTATGAAGCTAAGGTGACTACAAGTGTATCCGCCCGTGCCAGTAGAATCCGGTACCTCTTCCATTTACTTTCTAAGTTGATGAGACCTCTCAAGGATCAGACGCTAACCAAATCTTCCACCCGGTCGCTTTAGCACAGTCAGGAAATCCCTCCCTAATTGCCTACCTTAACAATGGCTATCTCATCCGGATACAAGATCTAAATCCTACTGAGGTGCAATGACTCACTCCCAGCACTTACAACTTCAACACACAACTACAGATAAAAGAACACCAAAGGGAAGAAGAATTCTCTCCAAGTCTGCTTACCAGCAATCAATTCCTTATTCACTCATCCGGCCAAAGCATGGGAAGACAAGAGAATGATAGAAAATGCATAGTACACAAACTATTTGGTGAAAATTCACTTCCTTCTCTCCATTGAGAGACAAGTTTATATACAAAGTTGAGTTCATACAAAATAGGGGGAAAAATCCTAAGAAATCGGCACTGTTTCCGGCCGAGATTATAGGATCTGATCCTCCCGGATTTCTCGCTATAAAATTGTTCCTAACAAAATGGTCCTAAAAATATACATTCTATCCTCCGAAAAATTCTCAAGGCCACCACTATCTGGTGTAATCTGCTCAGTAATCTTACTGATGCTGCCTTCCTTCTCTTCCCCTTCCGAAATACGTTCCAGAACTGGAGTGCAAGGTTCTCTATCTTCTGTTGGTGGTGCGGGTGCAGGGGTCTTGTGATTGGATCTTGGAGATCCGGGCTTTGGTACCTCCTGCACATCTGAATCCCCACACAGACTCGGAAAGGAAATTCCGGACAAGGAAACTGGATGATGTAGATGAAGCTTTTTATTGCTATCATTTATCATCTTGGCTGCCTTCCGGAATTCTTCCAACAAAGACTCCATCTGGCCGACAAACTCTGCAAGTATCCGTGCTATTCTCCCACCGGAGATTTTCTTCTCTCTGTGCACGCCCTCGTCGAACAGTTTGGCCTTGGCCATCGCGTCTCCGGATGCCGCCACCACGGAGGTCATCGCGTTGATGGCCTTCCAGGTGTCCTCCTGCAGGTTCCGGGCAGCTCTCACTTCCTCCATACTGACTTCCCGGTCCCTCTTCAAGAGTTGGATCTCGCCTCTCAACTTGATCATCAACTCATCCATCTCCCGGAGGGTGATGGTCTGCTTCAGAAACCTCTCCTCCTTCTCCCGGTCCTCATCCGGATTGTTGATACAGTTCGCTACCATTTCCGGAAGAGAACTGTCAATCTTTCCTCCTACTAGGCCGGCCACTGAAGCAATTGCAGTATGCCTGATAACACATCGGGCCTGGATTTCCCCCAAAACATGAATCAACTTACCAAAAAGTAGATTCATTCCGGTGTCGTTGGATTCGGAAGCTTCAGCTTTTCTCTTGTCCACTTCCCGGGGTCCATTCTTCGGTGTTCCGGTTTTAGTCGGAAGAGCCCCTCCTTCCGGACTGGTCTTGGTCCGGGTGGCCATCCCCTTCCCATCCAGTTGAGACGGCTTTCCTACCTGCTGACCTCCCAACTTCTTGTCAACCGGAGACCCTCGGTTCCCCACCATCGTCTTCAGGCGTTTTCGGTGGATGAGCGGTACTCCATCGTCCTCCTCATCTTCCTCCTGCCAGTTTCGCATATTCTCCTTAGGCGTTCCGGCTAGCGGAGTATTGTCGTGTTCGGTGTCGGAACTCTCATCGTCCGACATGTCGAATTTGGCGAGAGCCATCTGGGCCCTCCATTCACTCTCCTCGGTTATCGTGAGGAGTCCCTGCTTCCGGTAGAGGTGGAAGAGGTAGGGGCAGAGTGGGGTTCCTCTGCTTTTCTTGGTATTGGCGCAAAATCTAGCCACCAGCAGGCACATGTACTTCGTCCAATCCACCCGCATCTCCCCGCTCAGAGCTCTGAAAATCGTATTGCCCACCGAGTGGGTCAATATTGTCGGCTTTTCCGGATAAAGGATGGGGAGCAAAACTCCAGCAGACACCGATGCCGCGAGTTTATGCAGTCCGCCACAGTGAACCCGTCCTTGGAATCCGCTTCTTGGGCAAATAGCCCCTTCACATAGCTGTCCCGGGATTTGGCCTTTGACGTCCCTTCTTCCCGGAAATTATACACTTCCCTCCAGATCTTTTCGGTCCACTTGTCCGGCGCTGCCCAGATGGTTTTTGCAAACTGATTTGGAGCTTCTAATTGCAGCTCCCGGATCACCTCCTCGTTTTTGAACCCCCAGGGCTTTCCGTGAAGCCCCTCACAGCCCATGGCCGTTAGGTTGTCGATCAACTCCGCCAGTTCCCGATCCGTCTTGGATTCTACCGGCGCCACCCCTTTCAACTTTACTTCTCCTTGAGGCGCATTTGATTTAGTGGCGGCACCATTGTGTTTAGGCATCCGTCCTCACTTCTACCTCTACCTCACGTTCTCTCTTCTAGCCGCACGTCTCGTATCCCACCCAAAACCCAATCTAAAGTCTTGTGCCTACCGATCAATCCGCGCGCCCTCCTTCAGCCAAGCGCCTCCTCAAATCGCACAGCGCCTAAGTGAAAACGAGCTCCCACACCACACACAAAGAAAAACAATCACACCTAAGAGCTGGAGAGAGTCTGAGAGGGAGAGAGCTGGGGTTGAGGTGTCAAAGTAAGAATGAGCTCTCAAACCCTAAGTCAAGGTTTATATACCCCAAAAACTTAGTCCGGATTTCCCTTCCGGTTTCCGGCCTTCTAATCTTCCGGTCCTCCGGTCCAGTCTCAGTCCGGAACTAGAACACTTTCCGGCTTCTATTCTGATTCAGGTTGGCAGTTTATTTTACTCTCCTAATTGTCCTAAGTCTAAACCATTTTCTAAACTTTAAGCCCTTCCGGCTTAGTCCCTCTTGATTTAAAACCTAAACTCTCGACTCCTAAAAAAAATTAAAAATTCCGGTTGCGACATAAGCTGACGCGTAAGTGGTAGTTAGGCCATATTTTGACTTTCTAGAATTCCTTCCACCATTAGGATAAGATGACACATAAGTGGTAGTCAAGCCATAGTTTGATTTTCTAAGTAGGTAGGTGCCCAACCCACTACTCCCCGTCAATGGGGCACGTGAGTTAAGGTATATGAAAAGGAAGAAGGAGGGGGTACGTAGGTAAAGAAGCACTAGTCTTTTGATTATACAGATACATATTGTATTGGCCGACGAGTGGTCTACCATTGCAACTCGCCATGGTGGAAGAAGGCAAATTGACCGCCCTCCTCATGGACAACCATGCCAGAGTAAGAACCTAACCTTCTCCCGTACAATTGGGCCCACTAGGGGTAAAAATCTCAAATAAGCCGAGAGCTAGGTACCATTAGAAGTCAATTCAGGTTGGATATGATTAGAGAATCTTAGAATAGACCTTGAGAGGTTTCCAAAAACATAAGATACGCACAAATCAGAGTTAGAACGACCAAGATACAAATGGATGAAGTTTAGGACCTGTAACGGATGAACCCTGGGGAATCTCATCCAACCAAGCCCAAACCTAGGACTTAGTTAGAACATAGGAAGTTAGGTTCATAGTTTAAGTTTCGCCTTCAATTAGAAACGGGAGCCCTTAGGAAACTGTGGATGAAGTGGAATAGCCTCGCAGCCAAAACTTCATCCGCCCATAGTGGTTCACCAGAGTATCCAATTTGAACAAACTTTAGGTTTTTAGAAATGGCATGACTTCACCCTCCCCTTGAGTATGATAGAGTAGAAGTAGGGTCACAAAACCATCGATAGTACGTAATTAGCCTAGAATTTGGTTTAGAGCCATCATCCAAGAGGTCCAATTAGGAAGATTAGCAAAAGATCCATTGCTTGGAAGGCACAATGGATTAACGCTTAGACACCCGTTAGAATAGGAACCTACCATCAAACTAGAACTTGATTGTGTTTGCTAATTGTCGCAGCGTGAATTTTTGGTTTTGTTAAGTAATCTTAAAATTTGGAACGGAAGTTCTTTGCAAGAACACCAATCCGGTTTAGGGATAAGTTAGAACCGGAAATTACTTGAAGAATGCAGTTAGGGAACTAACCGGATTCTAGTCTGTTACGGAATCTGTTTGGACCGGATTGGTTTGGATCAGATTGGGCAATCTGAATCAGATTGGTTCTGTCCGGATCAGATCTGGAGGACCGGATTAGGTCAGGAGCGGATTAGGGTTAACCGGATTAGGTCATTTGACCTAATTTCTGGCGACGCTAAGAGCCTAGGACTATATAAGAAAAGGCCTTGCTAGTTAGTATCCCTTTTCTACCTTGAGCGCTGAGGCTTGTTTTCACGCTTGAAGTTGTTTTGTGTTTCCTCTTTGTGATTTCTCTTCAGATTTGTGAGGTAGGACGTCATTAGTGAGTAGTTCTTTTGGGCGCTGTGGGGTTGGACATCCACAGTTGCAATTTGTTGCTTTCGGGTTAGGACCAGGAGGAAAAGTAAGGAACGGGACGTGCGGCTAGGAGCGGAAGTGAGGTAGTCTCTAGGAGGTGCTTGAGCGCCTCAGGAACGCGTCCATGCCGCAGCTACGCAGGTCAAGATTGAGCCCGGTCTTGACAGAAGTAAAACTCCAGAAGGTGGTTCCAGTTATTCCTTCGACAGAACCGGAAAAGACCGCGCTGATGGAGGATCTCGCGAAGATGGGGTGCGCTGGTCTAGTTGAGAAGCCTTGGGATTTCAAGGAAGAGCGGGTTGTCCGTGAGCTGTTGGGGAAGCTATCGAACCAGTTCGATAATACGGTTAGAGGAAGTCCGGGTCGCTGGACAGAAGAGAAGTGGAGGGAAGTTTACAAGTTCCGGTCGGGAGGCTTAGGGATGGCCAACTGGAAGGACAAATACATCAAGGAGAAGTTCTCGGGACCAGCGAACCCAAAGGACGGATACGCAGTGGACGATTGTGAGGACGACCGGAACTGGAACCTACTCAAGTTCTTGATTCCGATCTTCCATCCGGAGAAGCCGACAAGAGTGACGGTGACTTTCGGCAACACAATCTTTGGTGCGCTAACCGGAGAGCGAAAAGCGGATTGGGCGTGGCTCATCAGTGACTTGGTTTCCAATTTGGTGCCTCGGGTAGGGAAGAGTAGGCCCACGCCTCTATCCCCCTACCTGTTTCACATGTATCATCACGATCAAGTTCTGCCTGACACGGAAGAGAAGACCTAGCGATCTCAAGAGTCGATTTTGAAGTATGGAGAGTCGGAGACGGATGATGAACCGGAAGAAGAAGGTTCCGGAACGGAACCAAAAGATGAAGAGACAGATGAAGAGGAGGAGTCGTTGAAGAGGACGAAACGACAGAAGACGACGCCTCCGCACGGAAGAGGAACGCCCCTGGGCAAGACTTCAGAACCAGAACGCCGACCGGATAAGAAGCCGGTCTCAGAAGGAAGTGATCCGGTTGATCCTTTCGGTGAACTGGTGGAGAACCTCTCCATGATCGAGGGAGACTGGGAGTGTAAGAGGATCACGTTGGAGAAGATTGGGAAACTGATTGGAGCCCAACCGGATAGTCTGTTACCTGGAAAGGTAGCAGACTGCATCAGTAATCCGGAGGAGAACCGGAAACTGAGGGAAGAGAATCGTCGGCTGCAGGATGAAGTCGACTTGTTGAAGGGGGAGATCGCCACCTTCAAAGAAGATATGGCCGCCACTAGGGAGATGGTGGATGCGACCCAGAAGACAGCGAAGATGATGAAGGAGACGTTCGGAGAATTCGGAACGTTGGTCGCCAAAGCAAAGCTGTTTGATGAAGGGTTTCTAGTGGACAAGAAGCTATCCGGTTCCCGGATGGTCCGGATCTTGACAGACTTCACTGAGAAGGTTGAGGCAGTTATGAGGGAAGCTCAGGAAGCTCCGGACCAGATGGAAATGAGCAGTGTGAAGCTGACCGGAACTGTACTCTCAAGGAGTATCCGGCTTTCGGATATTTCCTTTCCTGAGTCGTTTCCGGGAGGAACAGAGTTAAACCGGGGGAAGGATGCTACTCCCTAGTCGAAGAAGGAACGAAGATCGAGAGGGACCGGATCTGCTGAACACATCGAGTTGGATTCATCGCCAAAGCGACCGGATCCTCCTACTGGCGAGAGGGCCAGGAACTTGCAGGAGGTCTTCGACGAGCTTCCGCCTGAGACCGTCAACGTCACATTAAAGATGGGCATGGGGTCTTAGTGTAAAGTAGTTTTGTAAATACCGGGTGTTATGACCGGATTGTAGTTAGGAACCAGACCGGATTAGATCCCGGTCTGTTAGGTAGGAACCGGATTAGTATTCCAGTCTGCTAGGGTTTTGAACCGGGTTAGCATTCCGGTTTTGCCAGCGAGGCTTATCCCGGAAATCCAGTGTGGGTTGCTTGCGAGGATTTTCTGGGGCGCTTTTCGCTTTTTGGCACTTTATAGTGTATATAAATTCATTCTCTATGGAGGAGAATGGGAGTCTTCTTTTGTTCAAACTTCTTTTATATTCTATTTGCTCCTTGTTTGTGTGTTCTCCCGCGGTTGGCAGGGCAGATTCGTGAGGAGTTAGGAGCGCATTTAGAGTTTGGATTGGGATTTCTCCCCTTTGTGTTCTTGTTTTGGTTTTGAGTACATGAAGGTAGGTAGTAAGAGTTGGGAGTGCTTTCTAGTGCCTCAGCACTGCTAGGATTCAGTATTCCGGTTGAGGAAGCCATTGCTAGGCTAGGCGTATAGGGAAGGAGTCCTTAGGCGCACTAGAACTCCTGGATAGGAAATCCGGTCGAGTGCCCGAACTGTTATGAGGCCTCATTGTTGTAGTGGCGAACGAAAGAGTCTTAGTTGATGTTGGAATGGACGGTTGTACTTGCAGACACCTACCTTAGGACGGCCGGAACTTGGCATCAAGGTCATTGTAGTATGTGTGGATCGTACGGGGGGTCTTTGTGTGACCTGTGATCTGGATTGTTTTCTGGATTACTGTGAAAGATCAAACCGGATCCGGATTAGTGTAGGAGATTGGGAGATTGAGAAGTGGGTCTTCAGCCACTATAAGTCACGGAAGGAGCGGCGGGCCTGCCACTCTCAAATTCAAGCAGTGACCCCTCTGATGGTAAAACAAAAGCAAAATAAAACCGGAATGGTTACTGAAGTGAGTGGGAGTAGACCGGAATTGAAAGGTCTAAGAGTTGTATCCAAGACCGAAAGTGTGAAGGTCTTGGTTTTGTTGCAGAGTGACGGACCGGATTACTTCCTGGTCTGGATTACGTCCGAGACCGGAAGATTGTAGGAAGTCTGGTAGTTATTTCTGTGGGTTTTGTTGTTTCCGGTTGTAGTTGTAGGACCAGAAAGGTGTTGTTGGAGACTGACTTAGCTTAGAATCGTAAATAGGGTGAATACTTTACAGAATCTCGTGGGTTTGATCTTTAAAGTCACTTTTGTTATGCTTTAGAGTGGTTTTTGGTAGTATAACATGGGAATTGCTTATCCTGTGCTGCGACACTAATTTACTAAAGGTGGGTAAATAAGCACCTACAAAGTGCCGTACATATATTGGACTTACTTTTGGAAGATTGGGAAAAGGAAAAAAAGAGCAAAGATCTAGTGGATAAGGCCAGGGCAATTGTGAAGTTTATAAAAAAGTATCACTTGACTTTGACTTTCTTTCATAAGTACTCGCCGAAGAAGTCATTGAAACTTTCCACGGCTACACACTTCAGAGTGCATTTTCTTATGATAGACCGTTTGGTAGAGTGCAAACAAGCGCTTTAATTCATGGTGGGAGACGAGACGTATATGCCATTTGAGAATAGTTTGGTCAATAGGACAACCGGACTCATTACAAGAGAGCAGGCCCGTAAAGCGCGAGAAGACATTGTTTCAGAAGTGTTTTGGGTGGAGTGTGGTAATTTCCAGCACATGGTGCTTCCAGTGATTCTTGCTCTGCGCCACCTTGATGGAAAAATACCGACAATGCCGAAAGCTTGGATAATAATGAATAGCCTTCGAGAGCATGTATACACTTTCAAGGAAGCTCCATTCTTTCTTGATGAGCAGACCACAACGAAGGTAATCGCACATGGAGGTGTCTCAGTTGTCCAAATTTTGATGAACACTTGCATGCCATGTTAGATTTGTAGTTTGGCTATTTACACACTTGACGTCAAGGTTTGTATTCATGTAGTCGAGCTAAGGGCATGTACAAATGTGGCAAACGTAGAGGCCACAAATTCTGGAAATTGTATTGAGTATGAATGAAAATAATGACAAAGGCCATGTGATTACCTAATAAATGGCAAGACATTGGCATGACACGACATTAACGTTGCAACTAAAGCCTATCTGACTGTAGTATGACTACGGCACGTCTGTGACGCAACTATAGAATGACTCATACATGATTGTAAATTTGTAATGACTCGGGCATAACTACTAACATTCCAACTTGAGAGCAATGGTCCACTTGGTTCACTTTTGCATGCCACAGTGGTTCTGTACCGCTCCGCTTTGCATGATACATTGACAGACACTTAGAATGACGTGGTGACCGCGTCAACGATGGACCTCAACACCAGTGCACCTAATACTACTCTTGTGCCAATAAGTTCTCTTCCACCAATAATTCAATGGGTCCAATTAGATTGGCGGTGGAGCTTCTATCTGGCACTCTTTGGAGAATAGTGAGTCTTGTGGCTTCCCCGGTAGTCGTGATAAAGGCATCTATGCGGTCGACTACTTCTTGCTTGGAACGGGCCTCTTTACATAAGACCACTTTCCATCCAAGCTTATCAGCTACATCGGAAAAAACACTTGTGTGGCTTGACTGGGGAAGATGAATGGCTCTACCATGTGAGGGAGTTTATGGCGGAAGTTGACCAAAAGGAATCCGGCGTCATCATGTACATACGTAAGGTTCCCTCGCGTATCAAGTGGTTTCATCCATTCACACCGTAGGAGAATAATGCGCATATGCAATGCACTGTAATCTAGCTCCAATATGTCCTTGAGTGCGCTGACGTAGTTTACAGAGGACTCATTAGCACTTCCTTCTGGCATTTTAAAAATGGATGCTACATTGTTGTTGTAGCTTACAAGTCGGAGGGTTGTGTCATCTTCAACACAGAAGTGGTTCCCAATTGTTGTAATGTGTGCATATCGAGTTGTTCTTTGTGAAGGTTTCCAACTCATCAAAAAACGATCTAGGTCATCACTGTTGCTCCAGTTAGGGTCAAAATGCAACACAAAGTTCTGAATCCACTTTGCTAGGGGCATTGTTGATGGATTCCTCTATAACTCTTGCATCCACTTCTTGCAAGCATTCAACATCAAATGCCTTATGTAGAGATGTGTAGGAAAAATAATAAGACAAGAACGGTGAAGGCACAAGAAGAGAAAATCACTTCAACTATGGTTAGTGAAAGCACGACTTCACCACTTCTTCACTAAGTCATTTACAAGTCGCAATGAAGTCATGGTACATGCAAAACAGTTGCATCTTGACTTGAACACAACTTTGGACCCTTCGTAGCTCATTGGAAACTTGTACATGACTATTGTGCAATATAGTAGACAGTATTCGGGAAGATGTAGGATGAAATGAAGAAACAAACGAATATGATTTAAAAAGGGTTAGAGTGGAAACTTACACATATAAATCCTACATAACAGAGGCATTTGTCAATACTTACTAAAGGGTAATGTCGCACAGCTCAGGTTTCATAACATATGGCCTTCCAGCACCTTAGAAGACCTCTTTTGCGTCACCATACTCTTTGTCTTTGTCCCACACTCGTCTCTACGTAGCCTCAAATTTATGGAGGTACTCAATAATGAAGCCTATGCCTTTTTTGCACTAACAAGTTTTTTTCTACAAACAATTTAATTATACCCACTAAATTTATCGACTCCACCCAAATTGACAATGTTAAGGGAACAATTAATCCTATAGGCTCTAGAGTGGATGGATTTGCGCATTTGTTGGATCTTAACTCCCTATGCATGCATACATACAAGTCCATTGTTAAGCCTAGTACCCCAGAGAACTACATTGCAAAGAAAAATAGAACAACATTACTAACAATGATAGTGACCTTCTACGATTCTAATTCACTAGGAGTTAGCTATGACTTCCACATGACTGCACTTAGTCAAGTGGCAGTCATGTTATAGTACTGTAGTTAGGTAACAACATGGAAATGACTACATTACGTCTTCTATACTACTAGAATAAAAAAAAATGTTAAGAAAATATCTTCTCCAATCTTCTTTTCAAATTTGTCCACAACTTTTGATTTAAGGTTCAAAATCCAAAACAGATTTTTGGAAATGAAAGTCAAATTCATTTTTCAACTTTTATTAGTTCATAGTTTTTTTAAAACAATTAATCTATTATTCCTAAATGAGATCTTAAATATTACTAATAACACAATTTTTGTGTTTTACATGTCCCACATGGTTTGTCTTGTCTCCTATCACTCCACGTGTATAAAAGGTTTGTCATTTCAACTCTTTATATTCACACACTAAGTGGTTTTGGAAACCATGTCACAAATTTGCCAAATATTCTATATATGATATATTTTATATTGAGTATGGTGTATGTTGTACAATGCATTGTATATGGTATATAATGTATTGTTGCAATATTTAAATTGTATTTATATGTGACTATAGAATGACTACTCCCAATGCAATTATAAAGGCATTCTTTTTTGCACAAATTGCCGCAACTTCCAAACCCTAAATTCCAAACCTTAAATTCCAAACCCTAAATCTATATCACTTTAAAATGACTACATAATAACTTCTGATTTAGTTGTCCATGTCAGATTTGTAATGGGTCTATTATAACTTTAAAATGACTGATAAATGACTGCCTACATGGAAGTCCACGTTAGATTATAGAGGGATGCCCCACAACTGTAGAATGACTGTGATGTGACTGCGTTCAAGATGTCCACGTCAGATTTATAAGGGGTCGGATGCAACTCAAAAATGACTTCGACGTGACTATGCGCAAAATGTCCACGTCAAATTTATAAGGGATCGAATGCAACTCAGAAATAACTTCAACATGACTACGCGCAAAATGTCCATGTCAGATTTATAAGGGGTCAGATGCAACTCAAAAATGACTTCGAAGTGACTGCGCGCAAAATGTCCATGTCAGATTTTGGAGGGGTTTAGGCCTTCTCCAACTAGTTCAAAAAAGAACGCACTTTCCACATGACAGCTCCCCTCCATTTTTCTTAAAGCCATCTTTCTTTATCTAACTCTATGAAGCCTCTTTTCATCCAAAGTTACATCCATCCCCACTCTGTTGGATGATAATAAATCTGCAATCATTCTTGTAAATGACTTGTCCAAAATGATTGCAAAGCCATGGAGTCACATTTTTGTTTTGCCACTGCAATATGACTGTTTTGCAATCATTTGTTGCAGTCACGGTAAGCCCTGTTTTTTTGTAGTGATATCGCATCTTATGAATCTAATTATACCTCGTTTTTTTTATGATAAGGAGCCATCCGATTTTGTCCGAGTTGATTCTATACACTTAAAAATATCCACTACTCCAAAATGCTATGAATGTACAAGGACTTTGACTTTGGTACTTGGAAAGCCTTGTTTGAAAAAGTCCGCTCACAATTCATGCCTTGATGAACTTTTGATGAGGCATTCTACCAAAGCTAGTTGCACTATATGATATTGAGACCATGTGTGACACTTAGAGTATTAATGCTTTAAGTTGACAAACCACAAATGAATGGTGGAAGGATGAATATAAATCATAGACAATGAAAGTGTGAGCATACCTCTTATAAAGTTGAAAATGATGTCTTCAATGTTCCTTTGCCTAATTGCCTTACATTAAATAAGATATAAATTAGATTGGTTGTGTAGAGATGTCAAAGTAAATAAGAGAAATGACACAATAAGAGTCCAAAACAATAATATTATGATGCTTTCATTGAAGGATAGATGCTTTTCTTTAGTGCTTTGTACTCATGCTCAAGACCTTGTAAATGAAAAATACAAACAAATGAATGCAAAGGAATAAAATACCAATACATCAAGCAAGAAATTGATAAACTATGCAAAGTAAGCAAAAAAACTTCTATGTAAATGATTGTCCTTCAATGTAGATTTGGACTGTCTCCCTACAACCTAATTGGTCTTTAATTTTTAAGGCTTTGCATAGTTCCATTACAAAGCCAACATCCCTCTCCCCTTCCTTAGCTTCTTCTTCCAAGGTCTTTGAATCTCCTAGCTTCCTTCCTAGCTTCCCTATAAATCTCATCATTCTTCTTCCTTCCTTTAGCTTTCTCTTCACTTCCATCAAAGTTCTTTGAATCTCCCAACTTCCTTCTTTAGCTTTCTCTTCAAGTTCTTTGAATCTCCCAACTTCCTTCTTTAGCTTTCTCTTCAAGTTCTTTGAATCTCCCAACTTCCTTCTTTAGCTTTCTCTTCAAGTTCTTTGAATCTCCCAACTTCCTCCTTTAGCTTTTTCTTCACTTCCATCAAAGTTCTTTGAATCACCCAACTTCCTCCCTGGCTAGTTTTTCCCTCCCTCCCTTTGCCTCTTTTTATCCTCCAACCTTCTCACCTTTTATTCGCCTCCATCTTCCACCCTAGCGACTACCAAATGAAGCACAAGTACAACATGTAAAAGTCAAACACCAACATAGCCTTGACTAGATTCAAGAAATGAAAAACAAGAGAAGTATTCTTTTATATGCAAAATTGTTACAATGTTGTTAATACTTAGCTCATCAAATTCCAAATGATTGGAGGAGAATCTCTAAGGTACATTATATGCCAAATTGTGAAGCTAAACTAGGAAAGCAAAATGCATTTCATAAGCATCTTTTTAATTTGGGTTTAACTAATAATGTGAATTAAATCATCATTCTTGATGAATAGTTTAGGTCAAAAATAATATAGTTAGTCATGAATAACTTAATTCATGACTCTTGAAGATCTATCACTAGAACTTTTGACAATGTTCGCACATTTTTAGCATATTATAAGAGTTGATTATGTTTTCCAACCACTTAATGATTTAATATTTGTACACTACAACAATTGGCTTATAAAATATAATTTTACTTTTCACATGATTTAATCCTAATAGGATGCTATTAATTCACATCATTGAAATATGTTGAAATCATATGAATCTTTTTATTTTATATGGTGCAACTCATAAAAAAATGTTTTATAACTATAAAATTGGCAAGAAATAAATATATTAACCCTTAGTGGACAAGACCCATCACAATCCAAATTTTGTACTAATAGGTGCATTCTTCATTTCTACAATAATCTTGAAAGTTATCCATTGTCCATTGTTTGAACTCAACATCCTTCCAAGGATAATAAAGTTGAACACCAAAAATTGGATGAAAATCATTCTTTTATGAATAACGACTGTTTGACCATCCAAAGGACACTTACAGTACTCTCCGTCCTTCCAAGGTTGAGGTCGTATCACTTCATCAGAATTCTACTTGACAGAATGGGCGGGCAGACAGAATCAGGTCCAATTACCTTACTATGATTTGCTTGGCAGAGAAGAACATGGCATTTGCAAACGAAACAGGACAGTCTGTAACATGATAATTATATTAAACTCAGTGAACTATGGAAAGACGTCACATAAAATCGTCTTCCAACTCGGCTAGAGATTTTCCCTTGGCAGCGATGTCTTTGTTCGATGTCATCTTCTGCGGAACCATGAGTCTTGTATAGCTCCGTATTTCTGCCTGTCTCTCCTTCTCCAGCCGTTCTAATTCTTCTCGTCGTTTCTAGGTTTAAATAAAATCTCGTCAGTAGAGCTCTAACAGATATAGACTAAAGAGCCCTTAGTGCTCCGATCTAATTTATACACAGAACAGATAAAGAACAGAAAGAAACCATCTTATGTGGCTATTCTCTCAAAATTATGCATCATATTATCAACCACCACCAATTATACTAGGCTCTCGAGGTGAACACAGATGTGAAGTTGACTATACATTTGGAGATATGAATAAGTATTTGACAAGCAAGAATGATCTAAAAAATCTTAAAGAAGATATCTTGCTGTAAACTGGATACAAGTATGAAAAGTTCAAAAGGACTGAGGAGCACCTTCTCTTTAGAATAAGCCTTCCGTTCATTTCTCTCTGCAGCGTTGTAGGCCTCTCTTTCAGCTGTATCCGACAGATTCACAGTTCAGTTCAGAATAAAATAATCTGGATAGCTAAAAGACACAGATGATTCGTAATAGATGAACTCACCTTTCAAATCTGGAGTCTGTTCAGTTTTGGTCTTGTTCAGTCGATTCACAATTTCATTCTTGCGCATCTCAACCCGAAATGTTCGTACCTGCAATGGCAGTATTAAACTACAACGAAACCTTGACACATCAATACGAGACATAAATATCTGTCAAACCAAGGAAACTCTTACCAGCTTAGAATTGTGAAAGCCGACTTGACCAACGTCCATGCTTTGAGTCTTCCTCAGGTTATACCAAGGCGTGTACACAACATCCAAGTTGTTGAGTTTATTTCCTACAATAGATAGCACCTGCATGTCCATGAGGCCGAACCTAAACAAGAAATGAAACCCGCTCCGCTATAAGCATTTTCTGAAATATTACTAAGAAAGAGAACGCCGTTCCCACTGATACATAGATAACTCCAGAATCTGAGGCTAACAACCGACCTTGGATAGAGTTAGCCTTCACAAGCTGAGCGCAATCCTCAAGAAGTTCCGGGCTGATCATCTCTATAGTCTGGCCCTTGTCCATTCTTAGGTACACATGAGCAGATGACAGCTTATCCACATGGAACCTGCAGCAGTAATGCATCTCCTCAATATTATTTGCGAAAACTGCACTTCCTCGTCGGACACTAACTCAAGGCAGTGCATCAAAAACCGATCGAAAACAGAGATAAATGCCTTCACAACTTAAAGCTCCTCTTGGGTGTTTCAAATCCAGGCTGACCGGGAGAGCACGATAGTCCCTCTTTCGAACAGATGAACGACACCCCGAAACAAATGCTAAAGGCCTCCTAGAAATCTATGTAGTTGATTGCTACCAATAGAAGGTGTCCAGCCTTCAATTCCGAAAATAAAATATCGAGGCCATTTATCGTGTTTTTAAAATGCATGTTAGTAAAAGGAGGTCATAGAAAATAAGATGAAAGCAGCTCTGTACTAGTTGGGATGACTTAAGATATATTACACGCCGCATATGGCCGTTAACCCTAACCATGCGCCAAAGTACTCTTCCAAATGAGACAGAGACAATTGATCCTGGCATTTATAGAGCAGGGAGTTAATAGCTGAAATCAAGCAAATATTATTAGACCACATCTAATCGACCGTTATGAATTTGACCCGCAATAACGATAACCACCGAAAATTCCACGGAATCTCAGTTCCACGGTTCCTAACAACATAGACTATATCAAGCTGTATATCAAATCAATAGAACTGGTTTCCTCCTTCAAGAAACTACGTCTTCTAAAGAACGCGGCATGAAAAGGCAATAAGCAACTACACTAAAATACGAACTCCCAACAGCAAGAGCCTAAATCAATCGCAAAGGACAAAATTCAGACAAGAAATTACCCCCGCAAGATTGCAAACCCCGCAAGATTACAAACCCCGCAAGATTACAAACCCTAAATTCTCAGAACATCTCTCACAAAACACTTAACGACCTCGACACGCAGAGCGTTAAAAATCACACCAGACATCCTCCGGCAAGCCGTACTTGATGAGGTCCTCGTTCTCGTGCTTGTCGAGGCCCATGTAAATAACGTAATCTCCGACCTCGGACCGAGACTTAAAATAATACACCATGTTTTGTGAGAATCCGCGGCTCTATTTCGCAAATCCTTACGCGCACCGCGAACCAGAAAAAGAACCAAGCATCAGAATCGCCCTGCTGTGGAGGAGTTCCTTGTCCGTTCGCCACGTGCTCTCATGGCTGAATACCCAACAACCGACAACGAGAAATTGAAGTGTCAGCAAGGAAGTAGACTCAACGCTCCGAAGACGCGAAACAGAACCTGCGCAGAAAGAAAGGGAGGTGCAGGATTCCCATCAGTGGTGTAAGAGTTTAAAGAGAGAGACGAGGAAGAACTCCAACCAGTAAGGGCGGGGTTCCCTGGAGATTCCCAATCCAAAAATAATTTCCAAGTTTTCCAGAGTTGGAACAAATTTCACCAACTTCCACAGTGTTTTAACCCCTAAGCGTCCAAGTCATTTTGGCCAAAATTAGGGTTTACAGAGATATTCATCTTTGCGTGATCAAATCTTAGCCATTCCATTGATAAAAAAAAGTGATTGTTGAAAACAATGATGCTACTTAGGAAGCAGCTTGTGAAATTTGGAGATAAATCACCGTAGGAAATGGAAGATCATGACTTTTGATCTGGCAATATGTGATGGCACCTGCTCATTTTTTGGCAAGTAGCCACTACTCATTGATTTTTATGTATAGTGGGAGGCCTCACCCCGAAGGCCTCCCGCGATGCGAGGGCCCTGCCTCAAAGGCAAGGGCGGGGCCCTCACATCGCGGGAGGCCTTCAGGGCGAGGACTTCTACTATGTTAAGCACGCGGGCAGCCGTCAAGGTTTTAATTTTTTTTTTAATTGCCCGTTTGGGTGGGCAATAGGGTTCGATGGCGCGCGCGTGCCTATATACTTTGAGTTCTGTATGTATCCGTTGCTCCTCTCTGTGTTTCTATTTGTGCTTCTGCATTTTCTTCTTAGTGCGTTGCTCTTTCTACAACTCTCATTTCACTGCTCGCTTTGTGTGCTTTTTGAAAGCTACATCGCCCTCCTTGTCGGATTGATATCACACTCTTCTGGTTTACTCTGGTGCTTATTTTACTTTGAGGTGCCTATCATGTATAATTTGCATATGCTTAGTTTTGCTTAGTTTTTCATGTAATTTTGCTACTAATGGCGATGTTGTGTGTTATTGTTGACGCTACTACATCTAACACACGTTTGCTAGTATTGTCTCAACCTATTTTTACTTGTTTGGTTAGTGTTTCTTTGATTGTGCATTTTTTTAAGACCTATGGTCCTTGATTGTTTAGTGATGCTTAGGGTTTGAGAACTCAATTTTTTAACAAGAGACTTATGGCTATTTGTAGGGACATCACTGTGTAATGATTGGAATTATGGAACGGTGGCGGGCATGCAAACGTCAATACAAATTAGCTTCTTACCCTTGTCGTGTTGCATGAAATGAAGATTAGTAGTTCGTACAAGAGGCCTCGGAGTTGCAGTCCAGATGTTGAGTGTATTGATCAGTTTGTTGTTTTTCCTAACTCGTTTGATTTACAACCCTTCCTAAGAGTTAGTGGTTATGATCATGTCATTGCGAAGCCAGAGATAGTCGTTTCTTGCATGTCTGTTGCTATTGGTGATACATCTGAAGGCTCTGTTGCTATTGGCAATACATTGAAAGGCTCTGCCATTGACTGTGAGTGCATCGAGGCGGGCCTTGATGCCAACCCTGCAAGTATTGGTGATCCACAACTTGAGGTTTTAAGATCTAAAGTTTCTATTTTTGCGGATTTGTCACCTGATATTTCTATGCTTGAGGTGTTCCGACTTGGTACTCTCAATGCAATTTCTGTATCTGAGGTTTGAGAGCTTAAGGTGTCCCAATTTGGCACAGTCAGTGCTACAACCGATGATGTTAGAGTTCACAGTATTGTGATCACCGATGTGGCTCTCCATAACCATATCTCTATACCTATACATTCTAGTCCAGATTACATTGAGGCGTATTCCATTAGTGATGATGACGTATTGGCAGCCCTTGCTAACATCGATGATCCTTCCTATGTTCCGTTTGAGTCGCTTGAGTCCTCAGATATTGAACAAGTAACTAATACGCTTGAGGATGGTGGCTTGTCACTTTGTTTTCGGAATGTGGACGAGAGGGAATTTGAGAATGTTATGAAGGAAAGTCGACAACGTAGCTCACAGTTTGAGAATTGGGCACGGAAGGCATTTGATGACTTTCAACATTTTAAAGGCTACTAGACGGAGTCCAACATCGAGGATTTGTTAGAAGCTGAGAACGTTGTTTCTCTTGTTGATATGTTGCAACTGTTTATGCTCCAAGTGGCCAAGCGCAATGGAGACTTATACCCTCTTGGGACGTATGTGTCTCTAACCTCCTGACGAATTGAATTTACTTTTAAGTATTTCAATTGTTTTTTGTTATGTATTTTGTCATTCTATATTCTAATCTTTATATTCTTACTATATTGTGCAGGGTTGCTAATATGTTGCGAGCCATTGGAAAAATCATTCGGGTGATCGCACGCTACAATCGCCCACCCAACCCGATGTACAACCAAATGCGATCAGTACAGTCTGTACAACTTTTGGTATGCCGTGTATTCCGGCGACTTTTGTGGTATACTAACAAAAGGTTCCTGAGTTTAAGGGCATCCACAGTTGTATAGACTGTACTGATCGCATTTGGTTAGGTGGCCAAGTCTTTGGTGATTAGGTTGTGTAGCTTTGATTCTTTGTTTTCAATCTTTGGTGTTCAGGTTGCGTAGTTTGATTCTTTGGTTTGCGACGTTGGAGTAGGACAACGATTTTAGATATGGCTTTCAATCACTGATAGATGTCAAAGCATGTTTTAAAGTGTTCTCTTTCTATTGTTTTGAGGAGTAGTGAGGCACTGTTTGTTCGTGTGTTGGTTTGTCTTGTGGTTTTGCTTCTATTCTTGATAATGGCGAATAGAAGGCTTCAAGAATGACGTGTTAGATTTAAGAGGAAGGGACCTCGTGGGAGGGTGGAGGACTACAATGCGATGAGGGAGGGTCTCAGAGATGGAGAAGTAGAGAGGCAACGTCGACGTCGTCAATTGGTGAGGGAGAGAGAAAAAGCAACTCGGTTGCTTGTTGTCCAGGATGAAGAATTGGAGGTAGAAAGTGAGATGTCTTTACGAGAGATTTCGGTTGTTTTGTCCGAAATTGTGGATTTTTTCACAATGAAGATGCAAGGGTGTCTGGAGGCTAATTCTAGGTTGAAGATTATGGAGCATTTTTTGGAGGATGAACGTGTTTCTCTTTTTCTTCCTTAGTATTATTCTCGTGGACAAGATGCAAAAGCTCAATTTGAATTCTTAAAAAAATATCAACTTGAGCTGGACGCTGTAAAAGGAGTTCAATCAGTAGACATGCTTGCTAGAAAAGCAGTTCTTTTGGACGCCGCTATTTCTACTACTGTGACAAGCACCAAAGCTTTGTCGCGAGTTTTAAAAGTGCACCCAGCCAATTTAAGGGTGGCTATAACCCGTCGAAGTAGTGTGCATCTTCTTGATAAACCTTTTGCACTTGCAAGACGAAAAAAGAGGCTAAGGCTGCCTAATGAAACGAAGGACCTTGTGACAAAGTGGTGGACAGAGGAGACCCACGTCAGCCCCAATAGAAAGGAAATTGTACAAAAATGGAAGAGTGTGAATACGTATGACAAACATTGCACCTATTATTTATTGGAAAGTCAGATACAACTCAATTGCTGATAGCAATGGTTTGAATATGTACTATATAGTTTTGAGATGTACTAATTAGTGTACATTATATATAATTAGTATTGTTGCAGCACAGGGTAAGTAAATTCCCTATTATGCTCACAAAAACCACTTTAAAGCATAACAAAGTGACTCTAAAGATCGAACCCACGAGATTCTATGAAGTGTTTAAAGTTTATTAGGAATTTAGAGGACAATAGTCAGTTTCTTCAAGGATTTCCCTATTCAGACGTAGCTATTCTTAACCCGGAAATCCTTCCTCTATCAATGGGGAGTATCCGGACTCTTTGTTTCTCTGCTCCCGATTACAATTTGGATACCTTCGCATCAAAATCACCAAAACCACCTGGACTTTCTAGATAACCCCGGGTTTACTTCTTAAGACCGGACTCCCTCCTCTTACTGGTATCCCTCTTCTTTACTACTTACCGGTTTAATTTAACCTCTGTTGACTCATTAGAGGGATCTGCCAATTTGATTTTTGAGAGTGGCCGGCTCGCCGCACCTTCCGGATCTTTTAAAGTGATGGAAGAATTCACTCTATTCTACTTGATCTCCTATCTAACTAGAGTCCGGTTTGGCTTCTCTCAATGACTAGAAAATGAATCCGGCCAGAGGTCACACAAAAAAACCCCGTAAGACCCTTATCATACTACAACGACCTTGGCTTTTCCTGCAATCCGTATAAGGCTAAGGTGACCATAAGTGTATCCGCCCGTGCCAGTAGAATCCGGTATCTTTTCCGTTTACTTTCTAAAATAATGAGACCTCTCAAGGATCAAACGCTAACTAGATCTCCCATCCAGTTGCTCTAGCACAATCAGGAAGTCCCTCCGACCCCAATTGCCTAGCTTAACAATGGCCATCTCATTCGGAATACAAGATCCAAATCCCGCTGAGGTGCAATGAGGGGAATGCTGGTACATGAGCAAGGAGCGGCAAGCGGCGAGCAGGGAGCGGGGATTGGTGAGCGGGAAGAGACTATTTTGAAATTTTTGACCAAATAGATTGGAAAAAATGGATGATAATTAAAACAAAAGTTTAGGAAAATTTCTATGAAAGTTAAAAAATTTCTATAAAAGAACAAAAGTTATGGATTTAAGATTGAAGGTAAACTAATGAAAGTGCTTAAGAAAATGGGTGCACGAAGTTTAAAAAAATAGATGAAAGTGGATGAAAAAAATGGATGAATGTAGATGATGAAAGTGGATGAAAAACATGGATGTAATCATGTAACTAAGGGAAGTGGATGAAAATAATGGATGATATTGGATGCATGAAATCAATGTAGGGTCTTCTAACGAGATTATAAGCATACATAAGTGACGCTAAATAATACAAATAAAATCACAGAGAATTCCTCCGTGAAGAAAAGCATACACCATAATCATGAATAGCACGTTGTAGAAAACCCAACAGGAACTCCATGTCCAACAAAGAACAGTGTGTAGAGAATGAAGGCTACATTGTAAGAAAACACTGCGTAGGACTATACAATACATGCCCTTGGAATTTATTAAATACGTGGTTTTAGAAACCTGAACTACATATCTTGGAACTTCCAAGATTCAACAAATTTCAACAAATTTGAATATAAGTACACTGCAAAATTGAATACGTCTTGAAATCTTTAAGCTCACCATGTTATAACATTCATCATACACTTTCTTCGCCATATATCGATATTGGCTATTATTACTCTTGAACTAATGAATTGAAGAAGAGATAGATCACAAAACGAATTTTGTGCAAATTTTTTGGAAACAAAGTTGAAATCAAGTGAGTTGGGATCTATGTCGAACTATAATTAAAAAATTCAAAAGTTGTAATGGACAATATCGTCATCTGGCTGAAAAAAATGCACGATGAATGTTAGAAGATGGTGTTCTTGTATGATATTTTTCCTCTCTAACAGCACATGTAACTTATACAGTCGGTTTGTAAGCTGGAAGCGGACCAACAACCTAGACAAGCAAGTCACGTGAATAAGCATTGCTAGGAATACATTCATGTACATGTAATTGAGCTTCAGTTACTCTATACTGAACTGTTGTATTTGGATCCTACTTCAAGATCGTATTGTGCAATACTAAGTAATTGAAGACGAAGGCAAGTATTTAGCAAATGGGGTGTATAACTCACAGGGGGGGAAATATTCGGGTGTATCTCTTTCCCGTATAGTAGTAGCAAAATCATTGTAGTTGGGCATACAAAGACCTATGCTTTGGTAGGCCCTATGCAATTGAGACATTGCTCGAACACTGCTTCGACTACACAAATACGAAAACCGAATTTCAGATAATAAGATGTATACACTGTAAATGTAGTCGGCTTGACAAGAATCAAGAAAAAAGTGACATACTGGTTAACGAGGACTTCAGAAAACATACAATGGATATATGGTGTCGTCTAGAACTCTAGATATATAGTTTGGACACCGGGTCACACAAATTCGATCGACAAACTACAGCCAGTCAGTCCCCGCGGAGCTATCAGAGCTTTAAAGATAACCTTATCATTTGAAGAAGCTACAACATTGCAACACGTAGCACAAGGAGCATCAATGTAGGGACCCACATTCACCGAGAACAAGAATAATGAAAACTAAAGTGAAGGGTACGGGGCTACTTGAAGAAAGCGATATGCAAGAAGAAAACCGGAAAATACAATGCAATATTGTAGTCTATTAAAAGCTGTACCAAAATAGAATCGTCGGCTCCTATCCGCACAATGGAATCGTGCTTGTCAAACTTGCAGGATTTGGAGAACAGAAATCACTATCCTTATCTTCTCGTAAGAACTACTTATTGACTCGAGTCATTAGAAATTTCAGAAGATTTATTCTCTTTACTGTAATCAATCAAAAAGTTTAGGAAAACAGAAGAGTCGGCTTCTAAACCCGCGGATTTAGCGCAACCTCCCGTGAGCACGGAGAACCGGGTGTAGTACAGTCCCCCCCGAGGGGCTGACAAAGCCAGCACAGACCCCGCGAGGGGTTGCTACGGGGCAGCATAGTTTTCCCCGTGAGGGGCTACCCCGCGGCAGCATTGCCCCCCTTGCAAGGGGCTACCCCAAAGCAGCACAGCCCCCACCCGCTAGGGGCTACCGCGGGGCAGCATAGTCCCCCTCGCGAGGAGCTGCCTTGGGGCAGCACAGACCCAGCGAGGGGCTACCCTAAGGCAGCACAGTCCCCCCGCAAGGGACTACCGTAGGGCAGTACAGTCCCCCTTGCGAGGAGCTGCCTTGGGGCAGCACAGACCCAGCGAGGGGCTACCCTAAGGCAGCACAGTCCCCCCGCAAGGGACTACCGTGGGGTAGTACAGTCCTCCTCGCGAGGAGCTGCCTTGGGGTAGCACAGACCCAGTGAGGGGCTACCCTAAGGCAGCACAGTCCCCCCGCAAGGGACTACCGTGGGGCAGTACAGTCCCCCTCGCGAGGAGCTACCCCGCGGCAGCACAGACCTCGCAAGTGGCTGCCCCAACACAACACAACCCCCACCCGCGAAGGGCTGCCTTGGGGCAGCACAGTCCCCCTCGCGAGGAGCTGCCTTGAGGCAGCACAGACCCCGCAAGGTGCTGCCTCAACGCAACACAATTCCCCCCGCAAAGAGCTACCTCGTAGTAGCACAGCCTCCGCGAGGGGCTGCCCCAAGGCAGTAGAGCCCCCCCCGCGAGGGGGTGCCCCAAGGTAGCATAGTCCTCCGCAAGGGGCTGCCGCAGGACAGCACAGTCCCCCTTGCGAGGAGCTGCCGCGTGGCAACATAGCCCCCCCCGCGAGGGGCTGCCCCAAGGCAGCACAACCCCAACCCACGAGGGGCTGCCGCGGGGCAGCACAGTCCTCCCCGCGAGGAGCTACCTCACGATAGCACAGCCTCCACGAGGGGCTGCCCCAAGGTACACTAGTAGGAGCCATTGTTTTTATAGACGTTTCTGTAGAACAAGATTGTTTTTTAGAACATGCAGTGTAAGTGTGGATTTTGGCCGAGGGAGTTAGACTTTAGTGCGATGTAGGACTGAACGCGGGCATGTCAGACGAAGAACACGGCCATGTTCTTGGAAGCGTGCATGTCGTATAGGACGTCTGCCGTGACATAGTTGCGTTACGATGGACGTTCATCCGATTCGGAAGGTGCCACGCTGGCATGGCAGTTCGGTTTACTACAGGTAACTTGGAGACAGTAACTTCCGGCCAAGGTAAAAGTGTGGCCCGCTGTTGAAAACACCGGGCAGAGGCCAATTCCAGGGTTCAGACGGAAAAAAGGGGATGGACGAATGCAGTTGTAGGTTCTGCAATATATTCTGTTCCATATTTCCAAAAGGCACACTACAGCTTCAAGAACCCGTTCATAATTGTTATACTAGTATTCATCATATATGACTTTTTGTAATACATATTTTTGGGCTTATATAGCGTACATTGGTATACAATTCAGGTGTCGCCCCTACAAGATCCTCAGTTCATGGGGACAGTGTCCCCCCGGAACTTTATAAACTCCCTAAGCCCCATTGGGTAGGCTCCTCTATTGTCACTATTTAAAAAAACTTTTTGAAACTAAATCCTTATAAGATACATAAAGTACAGAGCTTTCTGGGAATACAATTTTCATTCCAATTGGTGTCGGGGAGCACAACTTCTACCATTATAGCCTCAAAATGGGGGAGACTAGGCTACAAGAAAAACCCTGAAAAATTTGAAAAAAAATTTGAATTTTTTTTTTCTTTGTACAGTACATTTTCTTATGAACAAAAAGCTTTCATTCATTCCATTTGGATTTGTGATGTGATAGTTACGGAGTTCCTAGTTTTGTGCGCCATCATAGCAAGTTCTTAAAAAATAAAAAATCCCTCCACTTTGAATGCTAATATCTTTCAATCTATATGGTGAAACACCACCACAAATTTATCACATGATCAGAGACAACTGTACGTTGAACAAGATCCTATAGATAGAGTCCAAAAAAAATTAAAAACATTTATTTCATAGGTGAATGTAGCTGAAGTGGTACTTTTGAGTGGTTTTATTACAGTCAATGGCCTAGGGACTTGAGGATTTAACATTTTCCTTGTGTTTTTACGCGCTGGCTTTGTAATCATTAATAACTTCTTCGTAAGTCCTCATACCTTCATCGTGGTACTCATGCCTATGCTCAATGTTTTAGGCCAATCACAAATATTGTCCTCGCAGTTCGATAAGTGCGTACGAGAATTGCTATTGCTCCTGTTGATGCCAATTAACATGGTTTGTCTTGGAGGGGAGAAAGTTGAATGTTTAGTGAACTTCTTCTTCCCTGTACTTCTTTCCATTTATAAAATTATAAAGTTCTGTATATACATTTTCTTATATTTGAAATGAGTCCCTCTATTAATTGTTATGGAGAGTGATTGCAATGTTCAGAACTTAATGTAACATGACTAAAGAATGCTAGATTATACAAGAAGGAATGCTTTACGTTTTATATTGTCTCGTTCAAAATAGGTCTGTCTTGCAACATGTGCTTCTGTTCACAACAGTATTCGTTTGGAATTCCTTTTCTATAGTATGCCATATGCCTTTATGTGATTCACTTCTATACACTGAGGTCTGTACCGATGTTCATGATGTTCTTCTTCTGTTAGGCCAAGTAAATATGGATGTAATGACCGAAATGTGGACTACAAACAAATCAATGACTTAGTTTTGTAGATCATGTAGCTCAGTTCTTGGCATCCCTTTCTGTACCACATATAGTAATGACATGTACATACACAATGTCAACAAACAATATGAATATGGCATGCCTATATGAATGTGGAAGAAGAATCCATTAGGTGTTCTCGGAAATGCAGTACATGCGTTCAGCAGAATGTTGAAAACAACAAACGCACATGTATGAACATGTGCTCTTTCGACAATCACATCCTGTATAATGCTCTGGAACTGACATATATAGAAAAAGGATATGTACAGAAGTAGACATGCTTACGTATGCAGAACATTGATGTGAACGTGCTTCTATGATGTCTTCCCTAGTCATGTACAGGACTGTTGTCTTGAACAGCACTATCTGCTACAACTATAACGTATTGGCCGCCAACTACTGCAGGCTCTCTAGTAGGCTCAACATCCCACATCCTGGGTTGGAGGCCCACGAAATCGTCATCGTTGCCTACATCGATGACGTTTGGAGTCACCTGCGCATATTGCACTTCTCCGCGTCTACCTCTGACGTCGGTTCTACAAATAATCTTCCACCCAGCTCTATGTGGGTCGTCCGAAAAAAACACTTGTTGACAATGCAGAGGGAATGCAAAAGAGTCAGCATGCACGTTTCGGTCCATGTTGTTGAAATTTGCCATGCTAAAACCATAACGATCTCGTTGAATCGTTGGGTATCGGATGTCACAACTTGCCTTCACCCAATCACATACGAGCACCGTTGTGCAATGATTTCGGTAATCCAATTCCAGGATTTCCTCTATATATCCCACGTAGTCATCAGTGCACTCCGTCGGGACACCATTCACAAGCCCCCAACAGGGGAATGCTGGTACGTGAGCGGGGAGCGGCGAGCGGCGAGCAGGGAGCAGGGATTGGTGAGCGGGATTAGACTATTTTGAAATTTCTGATCAAATAGATAGGAAAAAAATGGATGATAATTTTAACAAAAGTTAAGGAAAATTTGTATGAAAGTTAAAAAATTTCTATGAATGAACAAAAGTTTTGGGTTTAAGATTGAAGGTAAACTAATGAAAGTGCTTAAGAAAATGGGTGCACGAAGTTTAAAAAAATGGATGAAAGTGGATGAAAAAAATGAATGGATGTAGATGATGAAAGTGGATGAAAAAAATGGATGAATGTAGATGATGAAAGTGGATGAAGGACATGGATGTAACTTGGGGAAGTGGATGAAAATAATGGATGATATTGGATGCATGAAATCAATGTAGGGTCTTCTAACGAGATTAAAAGCATGCATAAGTGACGCTAAATAATACAAATAAAATCACAGAGAATTCCTCCGTGAAGAAAAGCATACACCATAATCATGAATAGCACATTGTAGAAAACCCAACAGGAACTCCATGTCCAACAGAGAACTGTGTGTAGAGAATGAAGGCTACATCATAAGAAAACACTACGTAGGACTATACAATACGTGCCCTTGGAATTTATTAAATAGGTAGGTTTTGAAACCCGAACTACATGTCTTTGAACTTCCAAGATTCAACAAATTTCAACAAATTTGAATATAAGTACAGTGTAGAATTGAAATCGTATTGAAATCTTTAAGCTCACCATGTTATAACATTCATCATACACTTTCTTCGCCATATATCAATATTGGCTATTATTACTCTTGAACTAATGAATTGAAGAAGAGATAGATCACAAAACGAATTCTGTGCAAATTTTTTGGAAACGAAGTCGAAATCAAGCGAGTTGGGATCTATATCGAACTATAATTCAAAAATTCAAAAGTTGTAATGGACAATATCGTCATCTGGCTGAAAAAAATGCATGATGAATGTTAGAAGATGGTGTTTTTGTATGATATTTTGCCTCTCTAGCAACACATGTAACTTATATAGTCGGTTTGTAAGCTGGAGCGAACCAAGAACCTGGACAAGCAAGTAACGTGAATAAGCATTGCTAGGAATACGTTCATGTACATGTAATTGAGCTTCAGTTACTCTATATTGAACTGCTGTATTTGGATCCTACTTCAAGATCGTATTGTGCAATACCAAGTAATTGAAGACCAAGGCAAGTATTTAGCAAATGGGGAATATAACTCATAGGGGGGAAATATCCGGGTGTATCTCTGTACCGTATCGCAATAGCAAAATCATTGTAGTTGGGCATACAAAGACCTATGCTTTGGCAGGCCCTATGCAACTGAGACATTGCTCGAACACTGCTCCGACTCCATAAACATGAAAATCAAATCTTAGATAATAAGATGTATACATTGTGAACGTAGTCGGCTTGACAGGATGCAAGAAAAAAGGGACATACTGGTTAAAGATGACTTCAGAATACATTCAATGGGTATGTGGTGTCGTCTAGATATATAGTCTGAAAAGCGGGCCACACAAATTCTATTGATAAACTACAGCCAATCAGTCCCCGCGGATCGATCACAGCTTTGAAGATAACCTTATCCATTCTAGGAGCTACAACATTGCAACACGTGGCACGAGGAGCATCAATGAAGGGACCCACATTCACCGAGAACAAGAATAATGAAAACTGAAGCACATGGGCGGTTAAGATCCGACGATTCTATTCTGCTTCAGTTTTTAATAGATTACAATATCGCATTGTCTTGTAATCTATTAAGGCATGAAGCAGGATTTGGAGAACAAATATCACTATCCTTATCTTCTCGTTAGAACTACTTATCGACTCGAGTCATTGAAGAAATTTCGGAAGATTTATTCTCTTTAATGTAATCTATTAAAACTGAAGCAGAATAGAATCGTCGGCTCCTAACCGCGCATGTCGAACTTGCAGATTTTATCGACCCAAATCATTCGAGAAATTTCAGAAGATTTATTCTCTTTATTGTAATCTATTAAAAGCTGAAGTAGAATACAATCGTTGGCTTCTAAACCCGCAGAGTTAGCACAACCTTCTGCGAGGGGCTGCCTCGACCCCGTGAGGGGCTGTCGCATGGCAGCGCATTCCCCCCCGCGAGAGGCTACCCCAAGGCAGTACAGACACCCCGCGAGGGGTTGCTGTGGGGCAGCACAGATCCCACCAGGGGCTGCCTCGGGGTAGCAAAGATCCCACCACGGACTGCCTTTGAATAGAAATAACCCCGCAGCAGCACGTTCCCCATGGGGTGCTTCCCCAAGGCACCACAGTCCCCGCGAGGGTCTGCCGCGGGGCAGCACCGTCCCTACGAGGGTCTGCCTTGGGTCAGCACAGACCCCGCGCGGCGTTGCCCCTAAACAGCACAAGTCCCCGCGAGGCGCTATCCCAAGCCAGCACAGGTCCTGCGAGGGGCTGCCGCGGGGCAGCGCCGTCCCTGCGAGGGGCTGCCCTAGGGCAGCACAGACCCCGCGCAGCGCTGCCGCAGGGCAGCACCGTCCCCGCGAGGCGCTGTCCCAAGCCAGCACAGGTCCCGCGAGGGGCTGCCGTGGGGCAACGCCGTCCCTTCGGGAGGTTGCCCCAGGGCGGCACAGACCTCGCGCGGCGCTGCCGCAGGGCAGCACCGTCTCCGCGAGGGGCTGGCCCAAAGCAGCACAGACCCCGCGAGGCATTGCCCCAAGGCAACACAGACCCCTCGAGGCGCTGCTCCAAAGCACCAAAAACCTCGCGAGGCACTACCTGAAGCCAACACAGACTCTGGGAGGCACTGCCTCAAGGCAGCACAGACCCCGCGAGGCGTTGCCGAGAGCAGCACAAACCCCGCGAGGCGCTGCCCGAGAGCAGCACAGACCCCGCGAGGGGATGCCTTGGACAGTGCCGTCCCTGCAAGGCACTGCCCCAAAGCAGCACAGACCCCGCGAGGGACTGCAGTGGGCAGCGCCGTCCCCGCAAGGCGCTGCCCATGGAAGGCAGCCCAGACCCCACGTGGGCTGCTCCAAGGTAGCACAGACCTCGCGAGGGACTGAAGTGGGGGCAACGTCATCCTGCGAGGGGTGGCCGCGGGGCAATGCCGCCCCCCCGACGCGGTGCCCGAAGGCAGCACGACCTCAGGAGGGGCTGTTGCTGGGCAGCGAAAACTCGCAGAGGGCTGCCCCAAGGCACCACAAACCCGCGAGTTTGTGCTGCGGGGCAGCCAACCCCGCGAGGGGTGCTTGGGGGCAGCAGAATCCCCGGGAGGGGCTGCGCAACCTCCCTGGGAATAACTGCCGCGGACAGCACTAACCTCTGGCTGTGCTGCCGTAGGGCTGTACAAACCCCGCGAGGGGATACTACGCCACAACACACTCCCTGTTGAGCGGGGTAACTGTGGGCAGCTTAGAGCCTCGAATAGAACTGCGAGGGGGGGAGCAAAGACCCTTGGCAATGCTATTTTAGGTCAGCATATATTCCTGAGCCCGGTTGGAGTGTGTAGATGGGGGTGGAGAGTGGGAGTGGAAACATAGGAAGGGGTTAATCTGGGGTTATCTAAACCCTCAACCGCCCCGACGAGGTAGCATAGACACTGTAGAGCTACATCGGAGCAACCCAGGAACACCGATATTAGGAAGGGAATAAGATGGACATGTGAAACGAGAAGTGGATGACCACACACATGACTGAAGAGATAAGGGTTTGCATGATAGTTGGATCATTCTAGAGTACTCCAATAATGGAATAATGCTAAAACTATAGCGTAGGCTAGTGTGCATGATTACACGTTTACTACTTATAAAAAATATCGGAATATCATGAATATCTGAATATGATATTCATGAAGCACAATATGCTTTTAGAAGATAAATAATTACGATAGTAATACTATTTGTCATCGTGTAGTCGATGAGTTCACATTGAAGGGCAAGATCTTATTAGTGAAGAAAATCAAGTATAACCTTGGAAATTGTTGTTTGGGGCAGACTATGTTCAGGGAATGATCACCTCTCGAGACCGAGACCAGTGATTCAACTGCATTCGTCCTGCACAGTCTAATCAATCATTAATTAATGGGTACAGAAATTAGAAAACCAGAAATTGACAAAACGGTTCGTAGACTATGGTCGGCAAATTCTGAACCCCGCGAAGGACTCAAGTATCATCTGAAATTTCAGAATCTGCCATAACCCCCCCTATTCCACAAATGAAAGAAGCCAGAGATTACTAGAGTTTGTCAAATTAATGAAGAATGCATCAGTGAATCAGTGATATTCAAAGAGACTGCAAAAGTGACATTGACAGTTTCAAATTTTAATTAGGGTTGTATCTCATTGAATTGCTTTGTTACATAACGTAATGAACAAGTTGGAGATAATAAGTGAAAACCGAGATATAGGTCGTAGAGTGTATGGTAAGGCGGATAACCGGGTAAATAATAATTAGAGCTTGAACCACAAAGATGTAATGCCTGTTCAATCATGCAACTACAAAGTACCCTTGAGGTGAACCTGTAGATAATACAGATTTAATACATGGAAATAGTAAAATGCATCACCAAAATAAAAACGGTAATGTGAAGTAATGACTTCAACATTAGTCAGATGATAAGGAACTTCCCTCATTGTCTGATGTGTCCATATCTGACTCGACAGCAGAGTCATCAATAAATTGAAGAACACGAGGATCAACAAGATTAGCCCTATAACTAGGCCTAGGGTTTAGGGCAACATAATCCCTAGAAAGAGTTTCCGCGTATTTGGGAAGTAGAAACGGTTTTGGTGGACTGGGAAAAAACGCAGGGTTTCCAAAGAATGGAATGTGTGAGCTAGGTCTCACTTTTGCCGCTTGCCTATGCAATCAAGTAAACCATAGATTAGAGGAAGGGTAAATGATATCCAAAGAAATATGTCAATGAGGAAGTTGAATTGGTGTGACTTACTTACTGAAAAATGAAGTTTTCACAATCTGCTGTGCTGGCACTTCTTCCTCATCCAAATCAATTGCAGCATCAACGCCGATTGTGACTGTGGTCGGAAGAAACGGAACTTGACGAATGACTGGTTTGATGAGGGCCTCAAAGATAGCCTCATCTTCCTCGAAGGCTAGAACATGACGTCCAGTGGCTCGGCATGCTAAAATGCTAGTACCTACATATCCGTCACAATCATGAGATGTCATCTGAATGATAGAAACTGAAGGTGATTGCAGAATGAATTCAGTACTTATGAAGATGTACCTGTAGCTGCCGTACAGTCGACGACAACGGAGCCAGGTTCGCAACATCCTTCCACGAGCATCGCCATGAAACCCGACGCCTTCTCTCTAGGACCGCCATGGTTTGTCACCATTCATGGTGACCTCTTCGGCAAAGCATAGGTTCTTGAGACAGTCATCCTTGCCTACGGTGACGCCAACCTTCGCATGAGAAGGAACATGCTGGAATGGGAAGTCGTCCTCCGTTTTCGGTCCAGACTTCTTGACCACAAGAGAGATTGAAAACCTCTGGGTCTGGAACAAGAAATGATCATTGATTAGTCAATGGTTAAGGTGAATCTCAAGAAAAGACAAAAAAGAATATGAAATGGCTATTACCGTCTTCTTGGGATCAATTGCCGATGTCAAGTGAAGATGGTTCATACCCCACCAATCCACGAGAATCTTAAATCCATATTCCTTGCAGCATCCTAGAAGCTGGTTCCTGTGCACCTTCGAAGAGGACGGGTACATCACAATAAGTGCTCCATTGTCGTGTAAATAACCAGCTGCAAAGTCGAAGACTGGAATCAACCAGTCATCTGAGAAGTGGTTCCATGTCGGAATAGGTGCAGGAGGAGTAGATATGGTAGGCACATGGAGTCCTTCTGGAACATCAACAAGAATCAAGTCCACCGCAGACTCTGTAGTCAGGACTCCGTCAAAATAGCGTTGCTTGTCACTAGCATGCTGCATGAAAACATTCAAAGGAGAATAAGAATTACGAAAATTTCATAAAAGGATACAAAGGGAGATTAAAATAATTGAACAACTAATGAACAAAACAAGTAACGAAATAGACATGTAGCATATTCATGTTCCATGAAGTATTGAATTCAATAGAAAATAAGGCACACAACCAAAATACCATGGATAAGAAGCCTTCGACGGCTTCAAGGGCCTTCTTGTCACGAGTCAGACCCCTCAACGAAATATTCAGAATGCATTCGTCAATAGCAGGGTCAGAATCCAAGTGATGAACAGGTGGCGTGAGACCATGAACCAGGCGATCCTGAGTCAGCGAGAAGCTGGAAGACGTGTCCTTCACGTCTGTGGCACTAGTTGTTGGCTCCTGCAAGGGAGTCTTGGCCTTCCTCTTCTTGCCCTTCTTTTTTGCCTTCTCTTGTTCCTTCTCGGCCTTTGCAGCCAGTCTCTTCAGTTTTATGTCCTCCGTCTTCTTCTTTGCCTCCTCCAGCCTCTCCACCTTCTTCTTGTCAAACGCATCCCGTTTAGCAATGGCTTTGGATCGGGCTTCTGGATCAAGTCCAGCGAATTCATCGAATTCAGGCTCCACAACCGGTGTTTCCTTCAATGTCTTGAACAAAGGTGCCTCTTCTGGTGGAATGGATCCCAAGTTGCACTCGATGTACCAGGGACAGGCTTGAAGATGTGGAGTGGTCCAATTTCGAAGCTGCCATGCTGAGAACATGCAATCATCCTTTGATCTATCCAGCCAAGTTGTCAGGAATGGTGGCAAGTCAGCCTTGGCTATGGCCTTCTTGGTATACAACTCGAACTTGAAATACCTGTGCAATAGAAAAGGAAGATGACACTGATGGAACATGTCAATTACAAATGCTTGCTTGGATTAATCACACCAATTTGTAGACATCTCATCGAATTTAGTGAAGCATACAAAGCACGTACTTTGAAGCTTAGTTAAATGAACCAAGAACGAGGAACAGAATGAGAGTATAAAGAATGAAATCCAGTTTTAGCAAACAGACCATGTTGCAAGATTGAAGCCCTAATTTAAGGACCCTAAGCATGCACATACGAGGAGAATCGGTAAAACTAGTACATGAAAAAAGGATTGCAAAATACCTATAGATGACACGATGAACCGCAAGCATTGCCCTTTTGTAGTCTTAGAAGTTGTCTGATTTCTTGTAAGCGTCTCCTCCCCTGAACATACCCGTGTAGGCAATATCCCATACCTTCATTCTCCACCCCTCAATATATTCCTTCAGTGTTTTCGGCTCACTTGGAACGGACATGTTCACAGGAACATTATCTGCCCGCATTACAGAGTCGAACAATTCGGAAGCCGCCTCTTCCAACTAGCACACACAATATCACGGAAGTTAGATGTACAATCTAAATTTTTGTAAGAGGAAAATGACTTAAGCAAATAGTGATGGAAAATAGAAAAAAAATCTCATAGAATGCATACCCCCGAGTACCAGCACGCCCTAGCCAGAAACAATGCCAATTTCTCCTCGTTAACGGGACGAGGTGGAAATCGACGTGCCTCTCTAGTTGGTCCGGATGCATTCATCCACTTTAGCCATTTCACTTTGGACTCCGTAGTAGCATTTGCAGTGGCCATCATTTGTAGCTTCTCCAGAGTTAACTCTGGAACTGAAAATAGATTCCAGTGTCGCTCGATCTGCATGAATAGGGGAAGAAGTGATTAATCACCGTATATCACTCAGAGTATTAGCAAGTGAACAATGAAAGACGGAATACAGCATACCTCCAAAAGCCAATCAGGTCCTAGTGCGGGATTGGCGACTGCCACTATCTTTGATAATTTCTTCTGGTACTTCTCATTTGAGTCTTTGATGGAGACCCTCATAGCCGTGGAAACTCCGTCTGGCGTCACCTCCTCGGCTAAAATGTCCTCCTTATATTTACGAATGGCCACCTCCGCCGCCGCCGAAATCTCTTGCTGAGACAGTGCATATCATCCATGAACAATGAGAAAGAAAATCAAATACACTGCCTTGGTACGTGAATCTAGTAGTCACAATTGCTCACCTTGAAGATGAATGAAGTGAAGACCTCTAATGGCACCGTATACCATTTTGATCGAGTATTGTTCTGACAGATCTTGAACTCTTCGAGGGATAGCAACTCAATGAACTTGTCGAGTTCCATAGTCCCGTATTTTTGGACTCGAAAAAGGGTGTGCACGAGATTGGTCTTGACATGATAGCTCTCTGTATGCCTGGATCTCAGAAGACAACACAATTAGCTTCGGAAAATAATAAATTGATATATTGGAGTTTAAAATCAAAACATAATTGTGATATAAATGCAAAACGGCAAGCTCACTTGTTGATGTCGTGCATAGCTTGCATGGCAACCCCAATACGTCCTCGTGTATCCAATACGATAGAGTCGACGTTAATGTGCCAACTCCTGTCCGTGGCATGTAGCCGAGTAATGTGGTTCATCCACGCAATTCTCCGGTGGTTTCCATCACAAATGAAAAACTTTTGATCTACTAAATGTTTGAGCACAGGGTCAGACCTCAAGAAGTTGTTGAATTCATCATTAACGGAATTCCACAACACTCCCCATTCAATCTTCTCTACATCAGAGAACACCTCACCGTCCCCATCTTCATTTGAGATGGAAACATAAAACACTCGGGCGCCTTCTTCGTACCCCCCCGTGAACTGATGCTCCAACAATGTCAAGTCGCATGGCAGAGTTGGACGCACAATTGGCATAGGCACCAGCCTGCACAATGGGATCTTCATTCGTGATGCCTCCGTGGATGTCAATCTCAAACCGTGAAGAATTGAAACAGTATCCAGTTTTTGGGACTTCCTGATGTCATCCTCCGTCGCATCCTTCCCCACTCCAGGAATATCCATGTCATCATCTTCTGATTCAGAAATAATTTCGGGATTTTTCTCATCCTCCAGCATTGCAGAACTATCAACAGCGGGGGGCTTCAACATTGTCTTCGACCTCATACTCTCTTGCAACACGGTAGGAATGTCATACATGATTATTATAGTGTAACGAGTACGTGCAAGGACAAGTGTCATTTCACACTTCCTCATGAAATTGTGCAAATATGTCTCAACAAAATAAAAACATTTATATTAGATCTTAATTCAAATGCCACAGTCGCATTTGACATTCAATGGTCTATAATGTCCACAACACCAGATCAAGATATCGACATCCGTGTCAACTGCGGATGTCACCTCTAATACTGCATGATCACATGTACAATACTCAATAGTCTCATGAGTTACAGAATTTGAATCACTATCGTTTGTTGATCCAATAGATGAACTCTTGGACCTAGCTCCATCCACACGTCGCACAATGCCTCTACCACCCCCTTCAAATCGTATTCCATGCTGCCTCGCAGAACTTACTAGTGGTTGTGATGGAATCTGCACTTGGTCACCCGCCTCCGTCTCCGTGTTCTGAAGGAGCTCGACATTCAACTCTAGTGGCTCCAGGAGGGCATCCACCTCCACTAGATCCACCTTGCCCTCCACCACCAGTTCTTGAACATGGGTATCTTCATGCGTGGGAATTTCCAAGGGAACCTCTAACTACGGTGCCATCTCAGACGAGACTAGCCCAACCTGATCACCAACGCATCAAAACTGAAGTTAACCTAGATAATATAAACATGCCACCCCGCAAGCCCACACTTGTGGTCATGCGGCCCACGAGGGGCCGGGAGGTCTGGGTGCTGGCCTGCCTCGCTGCACCTTTAAATAAAAAATTGAAATGGGAAGCCGGTCTCCTCGGAGCCCGCGAGCAAGCACTACGGCCTGGACAGGGAGCCCTCGGGGCCGAGAGCACTGGGTGCTGGCCTGCAAGGCTGCACCCTTAGATGAAATTGAAATGGGAAGCCGGTCTCCTCGGAGCCCATGAGCAAGCACTAAGGCCTGGACAGGGGGCCCTCGGGGCCGAAAGCACTCGGTGCTGGCTTGCAAGGCTGCACCCTTAGAGAAAATTGAAATGGGAAGCCGGTCTCCTCGGAGCCCGCGAGCAAGCACTACGGCCTGGACAGGGAGCCCTCGGAGCCGAGAGCATTGGGTGCTGGCCTACAAGGCTGCACCCTTAGAAAAAATTGATATGGGAAGCTCGTCTCTTCGGAGCCCGCAAGCAAGCACTATGGCCTAGACAGGGAGCCCTCGGGGCCGAGAGTAGTGGGTGCTGGCTTGCAAGGCTGCACTCTTAGAGAAAATTGAAATGGGAAGCCGGTCTCCTCGGAGCCCGCGAGCAAGCACTAAGGCCTGGACAGGGAGCCCGCGAGCAAGTACTATGGCCTGGACAGGGAGCCCTCGGGGCCGAGAGCACTTGGTGCTGGCCTGCAAGGCTGCACCTTTAGAAAAAATTGAAATGGGAAGCCGGTCTCCTCGGAGCCCGTGAGCAAGCACTAAGGCCTAGACAGGGCGCCCGCGAGCAAGTACTACGGCCTGGACAGGGAGCCCTCGGGGCCGAGAGCACTGGGTGCTGGCCTGCAAGGCTGCACCTTTAGAAAAAATTGAAATGGGAAGTCGGTCTCCTCGGAGCCCGCGAGCAAGCACTAAGGCCTGGACAGGGAGCCCGCGAGCAAGTACTACGGCCTGGACAAGGAGCCCTGGGGGCCGAGAGCACTGGGTGCTGGCCTGCAAGGCTGCACCTTTAGAAAAAATTGATATGGGAAGCTGGTCTCTTCGGAGCCCGCCAGCAAGCACTATGGCCTAGATAGGGAGCCCTCGGGGCCGAGAGCACTAGGTGCTGGCCTGCAAGGCTGCACCCTTAGAGAAAATTGAAATGGGAAGCTGGTCTCCTCGGAGCCCGCGAGCAAGCACTAAGGCCTGGACACGGAGCCCGCGAGCAAGTACTACGGCCTGGACAACGAGCCCTCGGGGCCGAGAGCACTGGGTGCTGGCCTGCAAGGCTGCACCTTTAGAAAAAATTGATATGGGAAGCTGGTCTCCTCGGAGCCCGCGAGCAAGCACTACGGCATGGACAGGGAGCCCTCGGGGCCAAGAACACTGGGTGCTGGCCTGCAAAGCTGCACCTTTAGAAAAAATTTGAAATGGGAAGCTGGTCTCCTTGGAGCCCTCGAGTAAGCACTATGGCCTGGACAGGGAGCCCTCAGGGCCGAGAGCACTCGGTGCTGGCTTGCAAGGCTGCACCTTTAGAGAAAATTGAAATGGGAAGCCGGTCTCCTCGGAGCCCGCGAGCAAGCACTAAGGCCTGGATAGGGAGCCCGTGAGCAAGCACTATGGCCTCGACAGGGCGCCATCGGGGCCGAGAGCACTGGGTGCTGGCCTGCAAGGCTGCACCGTTAGAAAAAATTGAAATGGGAAGCCGGTCTCCTCGGAGCCCGCGAGCAAGCACTACGGCCTAGACAGGGAGCCCTCGGGGCCGAGAGCACTGGGTTCTGGCCTGCAAGGCTGCACCTTTAGAGAAAATTGAAATGGGAAGCCGGTCTCTTCGGAGCCCGCAAGCAAGCACTATGGCCTAGACAGGGAGCCCTCGGGGCCGAGAGCAGTGGGTGCTGGCCTGCAAGGCTGCACCCTTAGAGAAAATTGAAATGGGAAGCCGGTCTCCTTGGAGCCCGCGAGCAAGCACTAAGGCCTGGACAGGGACCCGCGAGCAACCACTTAGGCCTCGACAGGGAGCCTCGGGGCCGAGAGCACTAGCTTCTGGCCTGCAAGGCTGCACCCTTAGAAAAAATTGAAATGGGAAGCCGGTCTCCTCGAAGCCCGCGAGCAAGCACTACGGCCTGGACAAAGAGCCCTCGGGGTCGAGAGCACTGGGTGCTGGCCTGTAAGGCTGCACCCTTAGAAAAAATTTGAAATGGGAAGCTGGTCTTCTCGGAGCCCGCGAGTAAGCACTATGGCCTGGACAGGGAGCCATCAAGGCCGAGAGCACTCGGTGCTGGCTTGCAAGGCTGCACCCTTAGATGAAATTGAAATAGGAAGCCGGTCTCCTTGGAGCCCACGAGCAAGCACTAAGGCCTCGACAAGGAGCCCGCGAGCAAGTACTATGGCCTGGACAGGAAGTCCTCGGGGCCGAGAGCACTGGGTGCTGGCCTGCAAGGCTGCACCCTTAGATGAAATTGAAATGGGAAGCCGGTCTCTTCGGAGCCCACGAGCAAGCACTAAGGCCTGGACAGGGAGCCCGTGAGCAAGCACTATGGCCTAGACAGGGCGCCATCGGGGCCGAGAGCACTGGGTGCTGGCCTGCAAGGCTGCACCTTTAGAAAAAATTGAAATCGGAAGCCGGTCTCCTCGGAGCCCGCGAGCAAGCACTAAGGCATGGACAGGGAGCTCGCGAGCAAGGACTACGGCCTGGACAGGGAGTCCTCGGGGCCGAGAGCACTGGGTGCTGGCCTGCAAGGCTGCACCTTTAGAAAAAATTGAAATGGGAAGTTGGTCTCTTCGGAGCCCGCGAGCAAGCACTATGGCCTAGACAGTGAGCCCTCAGGGCCGAGAGCACTGGGTGCTGGCCTTCAAGGCTGCATACTTAGAAAAAATTGAAATGGGAAACTCGTCTCTTCGGAGTCCACGAGCAAGCACTATGGCCTAGACAGGGAGCCCTCGGGGCCGAGAGCACTAGGTGCTGGCCTGCAAGGCTGCACCCTTAGATGAAATTGAAATGGGAAGCCGGTCTCTTCGGAGCCCACGAGCAAGCACTAAGGCCTGGACAGGGGGCCCTCGGGGCCGAGAGCACTCGGTGCTGGCTTGCAAGGCTGCACCCTTAGAGAAAATTGAAATGGGAAGTCGGTCTCCTCGGAGCCCGCGAGCAAGCACTAAGGCCTGGACAGGGAGCCCGCGAGCAAGTACTACGGCCTGGACAGGGAGCCCTCGGGGCCGAGAGCATTGGGTGCTGGCCTGCAAGGCTGTACCTTTAGAAAAAATTGAAATCGGAAGCCAGTCTCCTCGGAGCCCGTGAACAAGCACTAAGGCATGGACAGGGAGCTCGCGAGCAAGGACTACGGCCTGGACAGGGAGCCCTCGGGGCCGAGAGCACTGGGTGCTGGCCTGCAAGGCTGCACCTTTAGAGAAATTGAAATGGGAAGCTGGTCTCTTCGGAGCCCGCGAGCAAGCACTATGGCCTAGACAGTGAGCCCTCGGGGCCGAGAGCACTGGGTGCTGGCCTTCAAGGCTGCACCCTTAGAAAAAATTGAAATGGAAAACTGGTCTCTTCGGAGTCCGCGAGCAAGCACTATGGCCTAGACAGGGAGCCCTCGGGGCCAAGGGCACTGGGTGCTGGCCTGCAAGGCTGCACGCTTAGAAAAAATTGAAATGGGAAACTGGTCTCCTCGGAGCCCGCGAGCAAGCACTATAGCCTGGACAGGGAGCCCTCGGGGCCGAGAGCACTAGATGCTGGCCTACAAGACTGCACCCTTAGATAAAATTGAAACGGGAAGCCGGTCTCTTCGGAGCCCGCGAGCAAGCACTAAGGCCTGGACAGGGAGCCCTCGGGGCCGAGAGCACTGGGTGCTGGCCTGCAAGGCTGCACCCTTAGATGAAATTGAAATGGGAAGCCGGTCTCCTCGGAGCCCGCGAGCAAGCACTATGGCCTGGATAGGGAGCCCTCGGGGCCAAGAGCACTAGGTGCTGGCCTGCAAGGCTGCACCCTTAGAAAAAATTGAAATGGGAAGCCGAACTCCACGGAGCCTGCGAGCAATCACTATGACCTGGATAGGGAGCCCGCGAGCAAGCACTGAGGCGTGGATAGGGAGCCCTCGGGGCCGAGAGGTCTGGGTTCTGTCGTACAAGGCTGCACACTAAACAATGAACAAATTGCCAACTCGATGTCGATTTGGTATAAACATGGACATTTTAGCGAGGCTTTGAGCACGAGATCATACCTCTCTATTGCGGGTGGATGCCTCGTGTCCTGTTTCCACAATTCCTCCGACTTCATGGTGTCCCCTCTTCGACCGCAAGTTCCGATCCGCCATGACAAAGATTGTACAACTTGATACAAGTGACGCGATTGCCCAGTTATGCATACACTCCACTCCGAATGCTCAAGGATTCGGCGAAGAGAACGGCGGAAGAGAGTCAAAGAGATGGTGGCGGCGGCACTTTGGATCCTTAGGGTACACATGCGGAATGTCGACCCCTGTGCGTGGACGTGGGACGGCAGGAAAGGACATCCTGGATGATATCCATTCTCTCCAAGATGGCCTCCGCGATATTAAACAGTGGAATAATCTTGTTTCACTCGGGTTTGGAATTATCTGGTGACGGTAGCTAGGATGACATATCGAGAATATTTGGGGAGTAGGGTCTCATGGTACTTTAATATCATGTGGAATTTTCGTCGACGTACAGTATTTAAGTTTTACAGTCTGTAATCGATTTAGGGTTAATGGGATATACTATAAGGTACGAGGTCCAGATGTGGAGCATCTTAGTACTAAAATGGAATTATGGGAAAATGAATCATTTGGAAATACTTTTTAGTGTATTTATATTATTTCCTAGTGGATTCAAAATCTGACTCAGTTCGTTTCATAATGATTGGAAATTTGTGGTATTAGTTACAAATGCTTGAAGGTTCTAGAATGTGGTCTTCCGTCGTTATCAAAATGGACCACCTCCTAGAATGTTTGTACATTGTACATTGAAAAAATAAAAATGTACCTCTGAGTGATGTTCCATTTCAATTCCCCCTCCGTTTTACAATCTTCGACCTTACCGGAAATTAATCTAAACTGAGGATACATTCAATTCTTCCTGTAAAATATACTTTTCCGTATTTCATTAACTGCATGTTTTAGACTATGTGGGATTCAGTTCTAGAATTTTATCATTGGTAACTTCATCTGTTTTAGATACCCTCCTCATGCCTTACTGTATTAAACTTTACTTGTCATTGTCATTTGATACTATGGTCATGGATTCCAATAAGCCGATAGGGTTTGAAGTGTCATCATATCATGCAATCGATTTTGAATAGACTCTTTATAGGTTATGCCGTTTCCCTATGACATTCCTTCTTGTGGATTGAATGCATGTTGGCTTCACTTAGTTCATTCATTGATCACCATATTCCTTCTACCTTTATATCTCCCTTGTGCGTCTAATATTAGAAAGATGTGTAAGGGGTGTTCATCACCCCACTTTGCCACAACGCTTATATGTGTGATCTCAATTGTACATACTTTGTCCATAGAAAATATGTAGTATCAATTGGTTGAAATCATATCTTAAGGGGGCTATGTTATTGGCGGTCTGATGACAGTAAAATTTTGTTATTTAATACATGTCGCTCTAGTGCATTTACACATCAGGAATACTCTTAGATGAAGGACAGATAATATACGTGTCCTCATTATGAGTATCAATGCTTGTCGCCGCCATTTGATGAGGACGTCCTCTCATCAACAATTATGCAGATAAATTGTATTATGTGTTATGAGGTACTGGGTTCATATAACCGTCACAAACATTCAATTTATGCAGATATATAAATGCTGTTGTATTCCTTCATCCTTCTTTTCATGTGCCAGCATGCTTCTATTCCTATATTGATGTTCTTCTCGGACTTCGAACTCCAGATTCAGTTCATTGCAAAACCTACCTTGGACTCCTTCTTCTCCCTTTTTTTATTTAGTTTCTCTAACATGGAGGACTATACCCATATGGTGGTAATCCGAGCTGACGATGAAGGTGTGCCTGTGATTTTCCCAGTAGGAGCTAACGGACTTGCCGATGTTTCGGCTTTAAGATTATCTCTAAGATTTCACTTTATGCTTGATTCCATTTATGTGGATCAAGACGTGTTTGATATTGAGTCAGGTACCCTACTTCACACTATTGGTCAAATGCCGACAACTACTGCTCAGAATAGGTTGTGGTACTTGAAACTTGGAAGTTATCGAGCCTACGGAGTGCCTATTGTCATTGAGTCCAAGCCTACGGCCACGGGAAGTTTTCCTGGGTCCTCCGCTTCTAGATTTCATACTCCGCCTTCGACCAATGTCAAGCTAGAAACTTTTGCAGACATGGTCACCAATTTGAGCTCTGACTCTGATGGTCTTTCTCCAGTACCTCGTTTCACTTTGAAGACTCCATCTTCGGTAGAGTCATTGCCACCTTCTTCAGTATTGAAGTCAATCGACTCTCCAAACTTAGTTTCATCAAATGAGTCAAAAACATCTGTGGTTAATTGCTTGAAGGGCCTGCATACATTGAAAGGATGTAGGAACGTCTTGTCTAAACTGGACTATGATAATATTGAAGTTCATAAAGTTCCAGTATTGCCTCCGTCGTTTAATGGCGATGTCATATTTGAATTGCCAGCTCTTGAAAACAGTAGTACCGTCTCTTCAGGGAGACAAATGTCGGGGATGGACAAGCGTTACGATGGACACGTCTGGTCAAAGACTGTGACCACAAATATAGTCAATCCTATGGGCTTGTCGTTCCGCAAATCGGTTTGCGTGGGTCATCTTCGTTGTATGAATACTGAATGCGACTTCCTTCATCGAGTTCACAGAATGAGAGATGTAAACGAATTAGAGTGGGAAGGACTATCTCCGCTACCACTAGATGTTAGACAACCACATCCGCTTGGTTCCACGCTTGTATGCAAGATTTGTAAGAAGCCTCCTGCTTGTGTGGCGCGTTGTAATGTGCACGTGTATTACGTTGCAGGCAAGTGCACTTTCAGTAGGACATACGTCCATCTTGGTCATCACGAGCATCCGGTTAAGGATGGTGAACTCAGAGATATGAAATCCATATCACGAACTCTTATTGGAGAGCAATTGGAAAGGACTCCTTCTGCTACGAATTCCGCTATAGTCCTAGAAGCAACAAAGGAGTTGTTAGGAGGTCTTCTTCTATGTCCTGACGGAATGCAACCGAAGAGTATGGACCTTGCCTCCCTTGTTCCTGTACTCGACAAATGCAAATACTTAAGCTCTCCGAGCATAAGGAATGAGGTAACTTCCTTCAAGTTCTTGCGTAAATTTGGAGTGCTAGATAGCATTACTAGGTTGAGGGGGTCAAGCACATGGGCTTTTGTGTAGGAGAGCAAATTCCCAGGTCAAAGGACCGACATAGATAAGGTATTCCTTTTCAAAATGTCTGAACTGGGGCCAGGGAGTGGAGTCGATTTGGTGAAGCGAATGCAAACTGGAGGAGACCTTGAGGAAGCATGGATCATGTTTGATCACGTGAAGCATGTTAAAGATTGGACGACCATGGCATGTCACGTTTATGACTCCGGATTCTGTCGGGTGATGACAATCGCCTGTTGTGACATGCAATCTGAGGATTGCGCAGCACAGGTTCTTTTTTGGACAAACCTCAATTCAGTTGTAGAACGACATGGTGTGGCAAGGACTCAATTCAAGGGCTTCATGGCAGACAGCGCGCAAGCAAATTGGAATGCGGTGAGGACGGTGTATGGATCGGGGGATATTTCCGTACCAATGCTCAACCGTGAAAGGACATGCCTTTTTCACTGGACTCAATCCATGGAAAAGCATACAAAGGCAGATATTCGAGGAGACTTGCAGGATCAACATCGTCTGCTATGTAAGCAGTACAAGAACGCCACTTCAACGCATCAATCCGAGGAACGGTACTTAGCCATCAGGGCGTGGTGGTTGTCATCAGGTGCCACCACGGTGGAAGGATTGCGCAAACTAGAGTTGTGGCTTTCGTTCTGGCATTTCTGTTATCGCCAATGGGGAGGCTTCATGGAACTTGTAATTTCCTCATTGTTTTCTCCTTCATTTGTAACAATTTTTGTTATGCTTTATGTCAAATTAGTTATGCTGTTACACTGTCAAATATTCCACTTTGGTTAGATGTGGTGCAGACGTAGGTTCCCTATAACAAACGTCTCGGTCCCGAGACGATGGTCAGTAACCTCAACGGTCTACACCGTTGACTACTTCAAACTCTAGTTTTCCCATGTCATATGTGGTCATAGTCTACAGCCTCCTCTGGTCTCTGTCAAATATATTTATGCTTCCGCTTGGCATCCTCGAAAGACTCACATGCAGAGCTGACACATGTATATACCCCCTGTGATTTCAGGATCTAACTGCATCCGAGAAAGCTGAAATGCTGTCTTACAACCTTGCGGAAACTGTGCACAATAAGTGGCTTCAGCAATCTGGGAAGCGTGGAAACGACTTATACGTTGCTACGGTCGATGACTTTGTCAGAGCATTCATGCAAATGGTCAAATATCACCAATATCTAAAGGGAAATGAAGGAGGGACGGGACTAGGGAAGGAAGAGTTATTGTTACGAGTTGCCCAACGTTCGGCAGAACGAACTGGTAACCCGAAATCACTCATTGAAGCACTGTCGTCTATTCCAAGTGTTGAAGCTTTCATCAATAGAGAGCTTCATCTCGAAGGTCAAGAAGTTTTTGGATCACAGAAGAGGAAAGCAGACATGCCACTTGGATGCGAGTACGACTCACACCAACCGAACAAAGTGAACTTCTCACATCCTCGTCGGCAAACGAGATCCTTCAGAGCGAGTTCAAGTGTTCAAAATTTGAACACAATAGTGGAGGACATTACTCCAAATGAAGATGTTGAAGTTCCAGACGCATTTTCAGTGGAGGTGAATTTGAGGCAAACTACAATTCCAAATTCGACTCATGTATCAGCAGTTCAAGAAACCATGTGGGATGAGATGTAGTGGCACATTTCACGACTACCAAAGACATCAGCAAAGGCGTGCTTTGCTCTTCAGGCAATGACAAAGAAAAAATGCACAGCTCTAATAGTGCAAAACAGCACTGCAACAGCGGCTCCGACATACATAGGTATGATGGTCAATTACAAGCAAAATCGTAATGATTGTATGCAATTTTTTTTTTGCAATGACGACATTGAACGATGTGTCAAAGGATCACGACGGAAATGGGTGCTCTCTGTACCACCTGTTCCTGTTATTTGGCCGGTGAAATTAGGCACTCAATTGACGGTGGCCGAGATTTTAGCACTTGAAGCGGCCGGTTTCCAACTTCCACAACGCCATTTCATTTCCCCACGGAGGTTGTTTGGTGGAGAAGCGGGCATTGAAATTGTGCGTAATTATCACATTCCAGATTCAGCTGATGAACATCCTACAACTCGGACTGGGAAGGTCGTTCGTCGAAATTCAAAGGCACCCACAACAAAACACCAAAACAACTGTGCATCGGCCTTAACTCTGAATGCCCGCATTGTAAGCGTAACTATGGTCCCCCACCCAGGTTTTGGATGCATAGTAGCAATGGACTCGGGAATAGAGCCCCGGATTGAGAACTACATGCTTACTATTTCCTCGTTTCCGGACTGCACTTGCCCTTATTTCAAGGAAATGAAGCTGAAGTGTTTGGGGAAGCGTGGAGCTTGGTCAAATTGCAAGCATCTGTACTTTGTTCTCAATGTCATCTGCAACCTTCAATCTTCCTTAGATGTCTTCATCCATGCTTCAACATTTAGTTTCAATGAGGTCAAACGAGTGCTTCTTAGCGGAATCCTGAAACATTTGAGATCAAATTAGGATTATTTGAAGCATGGATACTGTTGTCAATATGTTGATTTTGTTTCACATATATGAATGAAAATGTAATCACAAGGGCCACTACTTCGATACATTGAGCTTGCATTCTATTTGCTTTTTGCATATTGTTAATGTATACATGTTCATAGTCATCTTCTGATTTCCTACATGTTCTGACATCCATCCATTTCTCTAATAAATTCAGTGATATCTGAAATGACTGTGTACCTTCAAACGGGATCTTCATTGTTAGTGTGCTTGGCAATGTCTCAAGTAGTTCGGTGAATTACATTGGAAATAAGTCTTTTGCAGTTTTCCTGAAATGTAGCTGCCACTCTGCAATCTGCCATGCCACCACGGTTATAGGGTACTTACTGTAAGTAGTTATAGATCATCCATTACAAGTGTAGACTTTTTGCAGTGGTACCTTCTTCCTCCATTGGGTTCGAAATATTCATATATTGTCGTAGAGATGTGAAGGTACTCTAAATCCTTTGTGCTATGCAAACCACCTTAATGTAGGCCATTATTCACCCTAATCTTTGATGGATTCTTAATTTATTTTGGAACTACTTTCATCCAATTCTGTAATTTAGTTCCATCGTAAACGAGTACTTCCGTCCTAAACTTTTTCAAAGTACTTTCTTCGTAACGAGGAGGTAATGTCATCCATTTTATTAATCAAATTTCAACATGATCATAGATTCCTAAACCCTTAAACTTTTATCATTTCCGTTTATCTTCATTATGCACTACTTCCATCCAAAATGTACATCCAATACATAAACCTAAATTTTTCATCCATTTTTTCCATCCGAATCCATAATTCCAAAATTTTCATCCAACTTTTTCATCCAATTTCCTGTTTTGTATTTTTCATCCAAATTTTTCATCCTAATTCAATATTTCAATATTTTCATCCAAAATTTTCATCCATCTACCTCTTTCACGATTTCTCATCCAAATGTTTCATCCTAAATTTTCATCTACTTTCATCTCAATAGTGAACAACTTTCATCCATTTCTATCATATGCTTTCATCCCCGCCTACTCTACTTCCATCTACTTTTGGCATGGTATTTTTCCTATTTTTTTTCCTTTGCCTCTATTTATTTTCATCCATCTTATCATTGAACTTATTTTTAATTTACGCTAACTTGCATCCAAATTTCACAAAATATACTCAAATTCTATGTCATATTTCCCATTTTTTTCATTAATTATTTCCTATTCTTTCTTAAATCCCCACTCCCCACTCTTCATTCCCCGCTCCCTACTTCCCGCTCCCCGCTCTACGCTCACGCGCTAGCAACGTTGGCCCCCAACACAGTTGCCGTGTAAAAGTTGCTGCAATGCACGAGTCTCTCGTGACGAGGGACACTTTAGAACTTCTGACTCGTAAATGCATTCCAAATGCGTGCATGTGTCTGTGCGATACTGCATACCTCTTAGGTGGTTGTGCATATTGTGCAACGTCAGCGTCCACATGCTCACCGGCACGCAATGCAATCTTCAGTAACGAACGCAACCAATCCGCAAAAGGTGGCAAATCCCTCAAATCTGGCGGGTACCTAATGTTCACTTCAGGACGAATTCGACGTGACTGCTGACGGAATGCTTCCCGGGCTGCCCATCTGTGTCCCTTAGCTACAATGTATTGCCTGCTATAGCATTCAGTAACTATTCATTAGTAACACAAAGACAGCATTTGAACATGTCCATGAATATGTACACATATCTGTTAGAACGTTCTGTACAATGACAAGTTCAACATGAGTCCATTCATTTGAAGTTGGCATCCTATCTTTTATGAAAAAACTGTAAAGCGTTGCATACTGTATATGACATCCTATTATAGTACACTGCACAAGTGCACATGTGTAGCAACTTGTTCATTGGACTGCATTGCAAATGATTGTAACGGTGCCTGCAATGCAATAATGGTGTTGCTGGCCATGATGACATGGATCTTGAGATAGAAGCACTCACTGTCGGTACGGTTCCACTGCTGCTGCATTGTCCAGAACAAATGCATGTGCGTACTACCGCTCGTCGTCTGTCAATTTGCGCTTCGTCCTCGTGTTCGAACGCAACACCTCGTCATTCATGTTTGCTTCTTCCATGCGATCCCACACGCGGTGCGTAGTACCCCTGTATTGCTTCAAATACTCTGTACAAAATCCTAATGCATCCTCCATTCGGTAACCCTCTGCAATGCTTCCCTTCGGATGTGCTAATGTACGGACGTGGTCCTTCAGTGTCTTCATGTAGCACTCAATGGGATACATCCAACGACAATGAACTGGGCCGCATATGAATAATTGTTGCACAAGATGCACCGGAAGATGCGACATAATGTTTAGGAACGTCGGTGGGAACTCTTTCTCCAACATGCACGTCGCTATGACGACATTCTTCAGCAGCTGCTCTTGTTCCGATTGACGTACTTCTTTCTCATAGAGTTTCTAGAAAACTCTACAGATTCTAATGATTGCCAAGCGAACATTCTCGTCCAACACATTCCGAACTGCCACTGGAAGTATCTACAAAACACATACAAATGCACAAAAATGATTCAATAGTACATGTGAACGTAAATACTCAGAGAACAACGTTGCATTGACAAATTTCTTGTTAGTATGCAAGATTCATGCTACAAGTACGTTACCATTCCGTTTCATGCAAACGTTGCTATATGCTGTACAAATTGTTCATATTGTGAGTAGACATTGTTTTTCATGTCAGTGTATGAAACTGTGTTCATTGGACCGTGTTCATTGACCTATTTGTGAGAAATATTCCTACCTTTGATAAAGCAATGAAGCACATATACGGAGAAAACACATTACTCATGAAATGACATTCTCCTGAAGCACGTAATATATATGATGTTGTACCTGTTGCATTAGTACATGGTAGTCATGCGTTTTCATATACTGCAATTTTCTGTCTTTCAAACGCTTGTGAATGGAACCGACGTAGTTCGTTGGTGTGCGGATATTGGAAATGACTTGTACGAATTCCCTGCGCTCTTCTGGTTTTAGAACGTAAGGTGCTGGCGGCATGTAGAACTCCTCTCGTTGTCGCCTTCCCGGTTGTAGCCAAATTTCCTCACGCACTTGCAAGTCCTCCACATCTTGCCGACTTCCCGCGCTATCATTCATACCCAAAATCGTCTTCAAAATGTTTTCACACAAATTCTTCTCGCAGTGCATGACATCCAGAATGTGTGGGGCCAAAAGATTCTGCGTCATCAAGCACGTTACATACATTACAAGCAACATATTGTCGTTCATGCGGGCACATGCAACACGTTTCTTGACAATGTTCCTAACATTCATTCATCATCTATTGAACAGAAATTTGTATGCACCTAAATTTCTACTGTTCTGACGTCCTCCTGCTTTTTCATTTCTACACTACAATTGTTGATGTTCATGTAGTATGCATGGAAGCACAACATGTTGAATATACGTTTCACATGGAATCAATTGACATAATGTACCGTACAATTGTTCAATACATACCTGTTCATTACAAATGCTAGCAAATCACTGTAACACTTCTGAAATGATAAAACAGAACGTACCTGCCAATACGGTAGTACAAATAATGCTGGTAGTAATTTCACGCCTGTGACATGTACTGGATCATCTTTTGCATTCTCCTTCCCACCTAGGTCAAGGTACGATTGCCTCCATGCAACATACCTCATGACATCCAAAGTTGACATGATTGGTGGCTGGCAACAATGTTCCACTTTGCCATTGAATCTTCTGTTGCGCCGGTACGGATGATGTCGTGGTAGAAAACGCCGCATACCACCATAAACCACCTTTGACCCTCGACTGCGACGGTTTGCTAGAACATCACCAGTTTTGGCCATCCTTAAATCGGTCTCAGGTCCACATGACACGCAACCCTTGTAACCCTTACAACATACACCAGCAATGAGCCCGTACGCTGGGAAATCTGAGATTATCCACATGAGAATAGTACATAGTAGAAAACGTCGAGAACCCTCCGCTTTTGTGAAATCTAATGCTGGTACCCCATCCCATAGTTCATTCAACTCTTTCAATAGAGGTCGTAAGAAAACACCAATGTTTCTCGAAGTCGGTGAATGCTTGCCGGAGATGAGAATGCACAGTGAAATAAAAAACTTCTTCGTTACAAACCACGGCTCGAAGTTGTATATCAAAATGAGCACTGGCCAAGTTGACCAATTCGTATTGCTCAATTTGAATGGATTGAAGCCGTCCAATGCTAATGCAAGGCGCATATTCCTCTCCTCTGAGCCAAAGTTGCCAAAGGCAACATCTGTATCAATGTGCTTCCATGCAGGACTATCAACTACGGACCTCATGATGCCGTCATCACTAACATGTTTGGTTTACCCGGTCAACATCCCTGCTATTTCTGTTGAACGTCACATGCGCTTCAAGCGAGGTATTAAAGGGAAGTGGCGAATCACCTTTGCTGGAATTGTATGGCTTCCTTCCAACCACCGTGACTTCTGACATTGTGGGCAACTGTCGAATGCTGCAAGCTCGCCCTCGTACAAGACACATCCATCGGGGCATGTGTGTATGTTATGGTAGTTTAAACCCAACTGTCGAATTGTCTTGCGTGCAGCGTAATGACTACCGGGAAGCTTGTTGCCAGCGGGCAACATATCTTCCGACAAATAATGCAACAACTCGTCTGTGAACTTGTTGCTCACGCAGAAGACAAGGCACATGTTCATTATCACAACGATTGCTGAAACAACACTTGTCTTTGCACCTACATACAATGGCGTTGTTGCTTGCTCATACAAATCCTCGAGGCCGTCTAGGCCATCACTCTCCGTGTCATCATTGTCCGGGATATTGTCATCAGACAACGTCTCCCTATGCAGAGCGTCTCCTCGATCAAGGGCCTCCATAACTTGCCTTTGCACGTCGTGACACTCATCTAACACAGGCTCCTCAGCAATTGATGGTTCCCCTTCTTCCACATGCTCGACCTCGTCCACTACATTAGCGTTGTCAACATCTAAGCCATCGTCGTGCTCCACAACATCGTCATCGTATGCCTCATCTTCCACCCAAATGCCACGAGGAGGGTATCCTTCAGGTGGATCTTCACCAATCATTGACTTCGTCAGAAATGGATCACGCCCCACTGAAGCATGATGTTTGCGTATCATGGCAATGCTTTTTCGTAAACCTCCATGACAGTCTTGGCAGGGACATAGAAATGCATGCACGTTCTATTCCGTTGCCACTCTCAGCTCTGTCTGCATAATGAGGTCGCCTGCTGGAATGTGTCGGAGTGTGCGACCATCGTTGGCGATGCGCACTCTTGTAGCACGCTTACGCAATTCATGCATGTTGATTTAAATTGCTCTCCACATGCACTGCTGTGCACGTCGTCATTGCTCAGAAATGTAGAAACGGTGCACACACAAACATTGCACGCTCAAGTACACAAAGTCCAAATGCTTGTCAACATGCACTAGCACAGGTGCGCGAGCAACCAATGAAAGTACACAATACAGCAACACAGTAAGCAAAGTCACTTGCCACATGCGAAAAATGCACGTACATAATCACACATTCATACGCTGAAGAGATTGGGCGAGGTCTTGTACAGACAAAGCCAAACATCTTTCTATCGCCTGACTGTACTTCGAAGCCAACATGGACGTTCCCCGTGGCTTCTATAATTGTAGTGACTTGCAAAATGTGAAGCACATGCAGAGTTCATTCCGTTAAAAACTTGTGCCTCTCTGGGTATTTCCGCAGATTACTTGCACGTATGTGTTGTGAAGCACATGCATGCACTAAGGTTACTCACATTCTCAGTGCAGAGAAAGAGAAGTATGTTTCAATTGACGTTGTTGTACAAGCTTTTGATTATACTGACGATGAATCAAGGATATTTGAAGCATAGTGTAGGCACCTCCTATTTGCATTCTTGGCATTCACACATATTATTTATTCGCGGTGGATGCATAATTACAAACAAGGCAAGAGTACATTCACTGTGCAGTAGTGAAGACGTCAACTTTGTCCTTGGCCAACAGGTGCAACAGAAGACAAAAGTACTTAAATGTTCCATTGTTCCATTCCTTGTGTTCAGAAGTAGTGGAATCGCTATGCAAATCGAGGTTGAAACTTGTGCTTCCTCATTCACGATGAATGAGGAAGCCATGGCTGTTCACGTCAGTTGACTAACATCGGAGGACCTTCGAGCATTCACAGTGCATAAGCAGAAGTTATAATTGTTCAACTTCTTTCATTTGTCCGTAAATCAGAGAATGAGAGGATTGTCAGAACCTTCTAGCACGCTACATTGGCATTCGTAGTAATGAACATTCAGAAGACATGGGTCAAGTGCCACTACAGCGTATATGTCTATCTTTGTACTACGTCACTACGTCCTCAGTCTCAGACACTCGTTTGAAAATGAAGGAGTGAATCCTAATTCACTGTTGTTCGTAATGTTGAAGACGGTAATGCTGTATACTGCATAGTATGCACATGTCGTCATTGACCATGCACAAACATGAGAAAGTGAGCGAACGCACCGTCTTCAGAGGACGTCTGCTGCTGCAAACGAAGAAGACGTGTTCATTCCGAGCTCCCAATTCTGCTGCAACAAACATGCATCGTACAGAAAACATTAATTCTTTGTAATATAGGGAAACTTGCGAAGGCACTCCTCAGCAACATACATACTTGCACATAGTCTGCTCATAATGCAGTATCAGAAGGAAGTGCAGTATTGTGGCATTGTTGTTCGTTGCATGTTCTTTTTAGAACAAATGACATGCTTTAATACTCGAAGTGCATTTCAAAATCATTATTGTGGTCGTCTGTATGGCATTATGTCTCTTCCAAATTCTTTAGAATGGAACAAATTCACGTTGAAAACAATGTTACATTAGGTGCACACGTTCTAGGCTTGTAGGTGTTGCAAACGTCTGCCATGTCTGCTACCAATGCCTACAGACATGGACCTCGGCACTTCTTAATTCGTTCAGCCAATATGTATCACTTACAGAATGAACAGACTGAGGTGCATAGTGTCCAAGAGTCCACAGAAAATGGACATGACAGAAAATGCACTCCGCAAGAAGCTCCCATGTGAACAGTACATAAATTGTTATTGAATACAGCGCCTTTCAAGAAAACACCGTGAAGTGCACTTACGGCATTGCCAAAAGAACTTGCTCATACAACCAATTCTCAAAGTCTTCGTCCCATTGGTCAAATGGGTAGCAACCGTTATAGAACCACGACATGCAATACATATTTTCGTTGTACACATCATCGACGTTGCTTCGCATGAAATCCATACCGCCTACAATTCCACAGTCAAAGTAGTACATGTGCACACTGTAATGGGAAACTAAATCCTCTAGATATGTGTTCAGGTGCTGTTCTATATCATCTGGGCAATACTCTTCATAGGCATCTGTAGAGTCCCCTACGGAAGCCACATCCAACACGTCGTCATTGTGCATTATGGGCAGGCCCCCTGACATGTCTTGTAGAAGACCTACGAAGTTTATGTAGTGCACACTTCTGTGGACAAAGCCATACACGCTATCATCTACGTATTAGTGAAGGCGCCATTGTTAAAACAATTGTTTCGTCAAGTACAATGACGTTGTCAAGGACAAACAATGAGACGTCTTATACAACCTGTCCGCATTCCCGACCTGTACAACATTTAACGGGCCTTTCCAAAGACGAACTGGCATCCCACATCCACGTGGATGTGCAATGGAAGGTCTACGACAACATGTCCACTAATGTACAATGGACAAAGAATTCACTAACTGAACGCTTCCTTTCATTTCCTCAAACTGCAAACTATTGAAAAGCCTACCGTATGCTAGAATCGTCCACATGTGGTACCTGTATGCACTACATGTTGCCAGCTTGAAATTCCCGTTGTACAAGTGCATTCAAGCATGGTTTTGTGGCAGACGAAATCAGAACATATTGTATTGTACTAAGTCATAATACTTTCCTATTTTCCTAAAAGTAGATGGACCTGGCCATATGTGGAACATGAAGCTGGCTAGTCGGACAAGAGGACGTTCAAAAAAACATGGGCTTGTTAAACATGACGTCCACGTGAACACAGATGAAAATGTCCTCGACCATTGTGCTGTCGGAAATCCCTAAAGCCGTTCACAATCCACGTACGCCTCATTGCACATAGTTCTAGCAGAAGGAAAGATGGACATTTTCCTGTCCACAGTGTAGCATTCTCGAAGTGTCGTGGCTACTTCTGTGTTTAGGAGTGCCAGCACTTCAATATGGCTGTGAATTCAGCAACACAAGAGGCCAATAAGTTAGTAGTTCGCGATCGACATGTATCTGTGCGGACGGACTGTGATTGCCACGTCACGGATGCAGCCGTAAGTGTCTTCGACAACTTCGTGCAGCAGATTGCCTTGTTCACGTCCAATGAAACTTCTATAGGAAGCAGAGATTCAATTCTGAAGGCTTCCGATTGTGTAGGATTGCCTAGTGTGCCGATGAGCGCCCTCGCTTTGCCAATTTCTTGGAGGCCTCCTGACGCCGCCAAACCAGCATGTAGGGTACGCAATTTTTTAGAACCCTAAAACGCATTTCCTGTTATTTCCTTGCTTTCAATTATCTTGTAATTGCGCATTACTCTGCAGAAAGAGTGTATCGTTCATTGCACAGCCGTCCCATTTAATGTCTGTACTGCGCCATAGCCCACTCTGCGCAGGCAGGCACGGCAATAGGCCCAGCAGTCATAGGCAACCCGTGGATGTAGGCCTCTTCCTAGGATGTGTTGTTCTCTACATTGTCAGTCTTGCATGTTTTCCACAATACCATTTCTCATTCCATTTTCTCTGCAAGAGTGTGGTTCATCTTCGTAGAGGACGTACGCGCGGGCCAGTACAACACAGTTGTCTTCATTTCGTGTGCACAGAGTCCCTTTCCGCAGAAGGTGATGCCTTCAATTGTTGTCGGGGCAAATTTGGCCTCGCTGTCTGTCCATCCGTATATGAATCTAGAGTTCATGTTGCTGAACGCCATGCTTCGACCTGCACATGCGCCTGTGGTCTTCTAACATGTTTCTGTTGCAATTGTGCTGGGCTTCAAATGTCTTGGATGATGAAATGAAATTGACAAAGCAGTCTGTCATAGAACAATCGCTGGCCGAATAGGTAGTGCAAGTGCATTGTGTCGCTGGTCTGCTTAGAATACTTCTTCACTTCGTGCATAGTACACTTCAAGCACTCTTGTAGTCATTAAGCGATGATAGAATTGGTACATGTACATAAGAAATTGTATATTGTAATTGTAGAGAACTTTCAATTGCACGTTAAGGTTTTCTACTTCCAATTAAATTGTGCCTTTGTTGGACAGGCCCGCATCATTTGCTGAAGTTGTGATGCCACGGAATAGTGCACACCGTGATGGTGTGTACAATGAAGCGCAGTGTCTGCATGGCCTCATGTGGCTTTAATTTCTCTGTGTTTTGCGTGTAGGTAGGTCGCCGAAATTTGGAGAAGTCAACGTGTACAGGATCGAGGATGGGACCTCGCCGTAGACCAGCCATGAAGCGCAGTCAACTTCCTTCCAAAGCACATCTGGAAGAGAATAGCGATGGAGACGATGACTTCCAACGATAACCGAAGGGGATGAAAATGCGTGACGTCGGCGAGTTGCGGAGCAAGCGGTTGCATGACAATCGGCCGATGAGCATGACCCAAGGAAAGGGAAAGTCGCACGCCTCTCCTTCTACAGCACGCCCTAACAAGCGAAAGGCCTTGGCCGTGGAGGAGCAATCTTCATCCGACGAAGAGCGTCCTGTGGCGCGAACCGAACACTTTGACACCATAGCTGTTGAAGACAGGTAAATGTCCTCCGTTTCTCCCAGGCATGGATGTCTACCATGTGTTCGTGTCAATGTGCTTGTCATGTCGTACATTTCTATCGTTTTTCACAGTGTAGCGTTATTGTTGTTGTGCTTCTTCCTATGAACACGGGGAGTGTGTCATTACTGGAGATGCTAGTGAAGACGGACTTCGTGGTTGTGGACGTCGTTGTCGATGTCTTGGATGACGTCGTCGACGTTCTGCGTGACGTCCGGCTCGACATACTTGTCCTGGACGCAGACGTTCTCCATGACGTTCTGCCTGACGTCCCTCACGGCCGTCTGTGTTACGCATAGAGGCACCATGCAGCAGGCATGCATTTCTGCCGTTGAGAACAGAAGCCTACTTATCTGTATTTCTCTTGGAAAGTGGTTGCGAAGGCAACCACGGCCACATTGGAACAAAAACAAGGATACTAAAAATTAGATACTGAATGTATGCAGCCTCCTATCTCACAGTGCAGAGGATAGTGACGAAGAAAACGACCATAGTACTGACGATGACGACAACATGGAGGTGCCTGTGCAAAGACTTGTGGACATGGCTGGGAAGGTCATAAAAAACCCATAATGGTAGATGACATAGGGTTTCCACATGGGAAAATGATGAAAACATTGCGGGAGGATGTTCGGCTATTTGCTACCGACTTGGATGTCACCATGGGATGGGACCAACAAGAGAAAGTTGACCACAAACGTCTATACGATAGATTGTATGCAGGTAAGAATGTATTAATTTGTAGAAAGAGGACAGGAACAGAGAACTGTAGTCCATGAAGTCCGTCGCACTGCATCGTGGCTGTTCAACTTTTAGTGTGGACTGCTACTTTTGTAATAGACCGTGATGAAGAAATGACATGCAGTGCTACTGTTTTCCATTCATTGTGTAACGAAGGGGGTGCAGTCTCTCATAAGCACGAACATGAACCCGTAGCATGATGAAATTTTTCATTATTGAACAGTAATCATGAATTGCAGTACCTAACAATTGCAAGCTTGTTTTCAGAGTGGCGTCTCATCGGGCCATGTGCAAAGATTAGCGACCACTGGCTGGGGCCCCTTATCACTAAGGCCTTGATTCATGCGCGTTGGAAAGTCAATCAATTAATTGATGCAGGTAAGAAACGTCCTGCCGATATAGACCTCGAGCAATGGAATGTATTGTGTGCTAAGCGGAAAACTGAGGAGTCGAAGCAACTGTCGGAGCACATGCGCTCCATTTCGAAGAGCAAGGGGTCTAGGGTAACACAGCTACAGACTATTGAGAGGGACATGCTTGTACAGTTGGTGAGTTATCTTGCAAAATTCATGTCATTCAGTATAACAGGAAATCTGAACTTCAATTCACAGAATGTGTATATTGCAAATGACGGAGCATAGAACACATTCCACAGCAATGTCACAGAATGTATTTTCCGTGCAACAGCGGTCACTCTGTTTGTCTGTGGGCTGTAGACTTTAGCCAAAAAACGCCCCCCTCTTCCTGCAGAAGTTGACGCAGCGGTTGCAGTGGAGTTCAGCCGGTAGGAAGAGGAGAAACAGAAAGGGCCCATTCATGTCGCACCGGACATAGAAGAAGTGCGCACAAGATTGAATGCCATAGAGTAGTCTCTAGTGCTCCACCAGTCCAAGGTGGAAGCAACGCAACAATGGTTGGAGGCCTTGCTCATGGACGTCCTGAACGGTCGTCTTCGCAATGACAGCACAGTTGTAGGGGACATGCGTCATCCTGCGTTATTGGAGCACAATGACGATGGGGTAGCCGTTTCCAAAGACTGCACGACCTTCACCTCCGCTAAAATGACCGCACTTTTGGAGAGTGCCGGTGACGACGAAATACAAGAAGGCACCGCCATTGGGGAGGGCAAGGCATAGAGTATGTCAGTCCCAGTGGAGGTTGTAGCCGTCCTTCCATTCACGGATTCCAACGAAGCGGCGGCTCCTACACCTGAGAAGTCTGTGGAGGAACCGCTCCAGTTAGTGGAGGTGGCTGGTGACGGAAATGTACAAGACCACGTCATTGAAGACGGCGATGTGTATGCATTGCCAGAAGAGACAGGAATTGTGAACCCGACGGACTTGCCTGTGCCTGTTGAAGACAATGCATTGTTGCCGAAGGTAAGTACTACCGTTCTTCCAAGTTTTGCAGCTTCCCATTTGAAAGCAATAGTACATGGAAGAAAAAGATAGAAGTTGACGTACCAGATTGTTTGCAGTTGTTCAAATTGGCAGCGAGTATGATGTTAAGAAAACACCGAGAACCTTGTACATCATGTTTGGTGCCACGTTTTGTGTTGCAAAAAATGGTGAGGGGGTCGTATTGTTTTTTAATGTGGGATGGCAGTTCGTTGCATGATTTCAGTGATTTCATGGTAGATGCGGAAGCGCAGGTTTTGGGCAACTGGAACTACAAATCGTGTGCATGCTGTGTTTACAATAGCAGAAGTTTCTATGTATGCGGCCTTGTTGACATGCTTGAATGAGTTAGGAAAGCCTTTCTTTACATGAAGATGGTGTTGTACCAAACTTTTTTGAATGTGCTTGTTCACATGCAGAATGATCCGGCAATGCGAGGCAAAGGAGATTTGGCTGTGGCCCCGAACCGCACAGGGAGGACTCCATCTAAAGGGGCTCCTACAAAGGTAAACACTGTAGTAAAGACTACGAAGCCTACTCCTTTGAGGAAGGCAGGTGCATCGAAATCTACAGACACGGCGGCAAAGGTATTTTACAAGCAGGGGTTCTTTTTGTATGAAGCTCCCAACGTCTGTGCCTCTTCTGTTTTGTACTATTTTCACAGCACTTGAGGACACTTGCATGGCAGTGCTTCATGTCGCATAGTAGAAGTGTAAAACAGGTATGCATAAAGAAAATTAACTGCCTTTATTGATTCATGGTGGACGTGCAGGCTCCTGTAGGTCGTAAAGGGGAAGCGTCCAAGAAGAAGTGAACAGCATTTTCTATTTGAAGGACTATGCAGCAATTGAATGTAGGTGCATGTATGGCGTTGTTGCTGAAGTTTTCGGTGCTTGACCAGCGGGTCCCACGGAAGAGCATGTTGTGAACAACTGTATACGGAGAAATTAATATGCGGTAGTGAAGTTGTAACTTGCAACGTCTCAAGGACGTGGCGATGCCTGTGGACTGTAAAGCCGGAATATGGAGCGTTGGAAATAGGGACTTGCATTTAGCAGTTCCGTTCTGCACACGTTTTGTTAGTTGAAGTGCTGTAATTCATTTTGTATGTACAGGAAGTTCAGCACATACCGAACGCCATTTCTGGTATAGTACTTAGGATGGCACTGTCCACTGCATTTTGTCTTCTGTTGTCTTCAATTGGTACATTTCTTTATTGAAGGCAACGAAGTCTTTCTACATCAAACACTAGTGGAAGTGACTTTGTTATAGTGTAGGCAATCCGAACTTGTGGAGTCCATTCTTCAGGAATTCCAAATGTTCATTGGGCCATCGTACATGTCTACTACTGCTGCTTTTGTCGGAAACGTCGGACTATTGTCTTGGTTTAGATAAATACTGTTGTATGAACGAAGACAAAAGCATGTATGTACCACACTTCATGTCGTCAATGCGTATACATGAAACACCTTTCTTATTCCGTCATAGGGCTTTTTCCCACCATGTAACCTACCTCATACTCTTCATATAGCTGCATTCAGGATGAACCAAGTATGAGGACGTGGAGGAATTGGTAAGCAGAAACCAGATGAAAGGATGTCCATCGCCAGCTGATGTCGATATGAAGACGAACAATATTTTGGCCAGGCAGGCGAACATTTCGGTCTACTATGTTTTCCGTGGTGAGTTCTTTCTCATGCAAGTAGGCAGAATAGCAAGTATGTGTGGCTCTTTAGCTTCTGTAGCCAATGTGGCACTTTCTAGCAATACAATCTACAGAAACGGAAAAAGAAAGCATCGTCAAAGTATAGGACTACTGACCACTGAGAACAAATACCAGTAATGTGGTTTCCGTTTTGGTGAACGAGCCTATATTTCAGTGTCCAATCATGCTTTGTGATGGTGCTTTCCCTTTGTTTCTATGACGTAATAATTTTTCCTGTACTATTCTTCTTAACATCGCATTCCATTCTGAAGCACACATTGCTGCCGTCAGTGCTGCAGGTGTGCAGACACAATACGGACATGTCCGAGGATGCACTTCTGTGTAGTGGACGTCCTACAATGGGGTGAGAACATCCCTTAAAATACATGGTAGTCATTCGTCAATATGTCATACTCAAATGTTCTTAGAATTGTATCGTCAATATGAAGTGCATTGAACTAGTGATGCCGTGATGGCACTCAGTTCATGTTGCCAAACATAGAATGCAGTATGTAAGATATATTCGTATAGGTTGACGAAGGATGTGGTTCTGTATTAGTTATCAGAAGACACCTTGTGGCACATATAAACCCCATGCACTCCTTTTTGGTGCATGTGCTCTGAAGGCCACGTTCTCTAATTACAAATACCCATCTACGAAGACTATGCTAGCAGCGTTGAAGTCCTTTCAACAGGGCACCAGCAAATTTACTTTAAACTTAAGGAAATGTCAATGATAGTGTCATGAGCTCCTCATCGAGGCGCACGTAGCATTTCCAAGTGTGGTGAAGGATACACATTGTACTGAAGAGAAGCCGCTGAAGGAAAGCGTGTTTCACATGAATATTGACTGCCACATGTCTGCTGAACCAAATGCCAACAATCATTCACATGAATTCTGGTATCCTGAAGCGTGTCTTCTGTACAGACTATGTTGAACTCATACATAACTTTGTAGCTTACACTCACAGCAATGGAGGATTGGAGCAGCACCTAGCTCTTGCTTCAGTGTTGTTGGATAGTGCTGCATAGTTCCTTGGACATTGGTATTATCGAGCAGTCTTGACCTCACAAGGACAACAACCAATCTGTTTAGTACACCTCGCATTCAGTTGTAGATTTGTACTATTTGTTATGTGTACATATTTTGCAGTCGTCAAGAAATTGCCGTAAACCGTGCACACTGACATCAGAATTAATAAGGTGTACATGTAGGATGCGCAGGTACTCCAATGCGACGAATGCGTGAACTTGCCTACCGTTGTCTACTACGCAAGCCTGTGAGTATGGTCTCTTATTCAAGTCTACTCAGAAAACAAGTACTTCTTTAAACGTTGCCAGCGTCACGCCCTGCGTCTGTGCACTTGCCATGCATGAAGTGAGTTGCATTTGGAGGTCAAATTCCTAGCACAAATGAGAAGTGCATTAAACGCACAGAAATGGTCGACAACATCAGCAAACAAAAGTGTGAGAGCAGAGAAATACAGGTCCGCAGCACTGCTTGCGATTCCAACAAGTAAGCATTTCCTATCTAAGCGTGAAACTGACAGTGTGATGTAGAGAAAGTTTTCATGTACGGACTGTATGACATCTGCGATTATAGATTCTGGCACTTTGCAGAAGACATGTCTGCATGGCTTGCTGTCACTCTATTGACAGGAATAAATGGCAAAGAATTACAAAGCTCTACACCATTGTTGAAGAGAAAATTTTCACTACAGTACAACATGCACTTCCTTCAGGCAGTCCACAATCTTGAGGACTGCATGTACGCAGGTACTTTCTTTTGACGTTCAGGAGACTTGCTACAGGAATGCACGCAAATTGGACGCACGCGTACTAATAAGTAGAATTCATCAACTTCTTCTAAAGGAGAAGCGGTATGAAGGCAGTCGTGCGTGTGGATGCTGGAAGTATGGGACATTGTACATGGCCATACTGTTTGTAGAAGTGGTCGACGTTGTCATTACGCACTATCTATGCACATGAACTACATGCTGACATTTAAGTTTGTCGCTGCTTCCTACTTCGATAACTTCTAATAATGCTGCTTCCGTTGGAATGGACAGGTTGACAATGCTAGAAGTTCAATGGCCACGCGTAAGAGCAATTGCACGTCACTACAGCGCTTTCTTGTGTGGTTGTACATCTTTGTTGTAGTATTTGTTAATTCTTTTCCGTACTTGTAAACAACAATGAATTGACGGCTTTTTTGGAATTTCATCGCGCTGCACTGAAGGCATGTACATGTGCAGCACTCTTCACTGTAGGCACAGGCTACGACATAGAGGACAACATGTGTTGTGCCTGGCAATTCGTAGCATGCTTTGACTGGACTGTAGCGGATTTGTAGAGAATGCACTTCTTGTCCTACAGTGAAGTGCTTCATCTTTTCAATCTTGTCATTCCTCAAAACTGTCATTCCTTGCATCCATTAGCTTTCCCGCTGTGTATGCATGGCTTAGTAAATGATCATAGTAGAAGGCAATACTAGCATTTGCATTGTGATATCGTTAGTGGCGGCACTTGTTCAAGTGGCATGACAAACAAGCGAAGTTGTTGTCTCTTGTAAACGGAAATTAGCAACATGTCAGGCATGTTGGAATAGTGTAGTTGTGAGTACAGTAATTTGACTACTACTATGGGATCCAGTGGTTCTAACTATAGTGATAGAAACTGCATGCCAACTTCAACCAATGGTTGCAATAGTTATTTGTAACCGTCAAATAGTTATACTGAATGCGAAAGATGTTCCATCGTTGCTCAGGTGGACGCTGCCAACATGACGTTGGAAATGAGGAGCACCGGTTCCACTACGAAATAATACTCCATCTTCTTTGTTGTGCATAAGAACAGCATAGGAGGACCCAGCCGATCATGTATACTTCTATCGCTCTTCCTCACAACTTTTCGCACATTACATGTATGAATATGTACTCATGACAGAGAACTTGTACGTTCCACGCGTAAGGGTACAAGGTATGCTTATGAAGTTGTTATTCTACAAAGTGTACTACTATCTACTATGTGTGGACTGTCCATAATGAAATAAATGTTCTTCTTCATATGCAAAAACTGTATGTAATTGGTGGTCCAACATACATCCACCCATATTGACGGGAATGAACTTGTTAGTCATGATTGACGACATGATAAACCTGTAAGTGAAGGTCCATAGTTTCTTTTTCTCGCATTGGTACTGTAGCGTTCACGTATGCAATTCAACTATGTTGTGTACATGTTGAGTAGAAAAGCATTTTGTGAGCACAGGAATGTAGTAGCACATGCATTACATCCAAGTTATAATGTGACCCCAAGACACTGTACAAGAAGTGTTTCCTGAGTATGTCCATCAACATGTAGTAGACGAAATGTGACGTTACGTGGCGTCCGTATTCCTCAATGCAATGTCATCAGTACAGACGCTGTTCTGTACATCTTGTCACACAGCAGGTGTTTCACGGTGCCAGGCTTACATGAACATCGCTTATGTCATTTACCACGACTACTTCGTATGTTGCTACGTTGTATGCTACACAGTTGATGGCAAATTCAAGAAGCGCAGCAGTCAGCACTGCTATCTAGCAAAACGTCTTCAATGTTTCAGTTCAAGCACTTCTCGAACATGCACAATGACTTTACAAATGTTCTTTTAAATGTTGCACACGATCCTATCAACATAGAAGATGACAGGCCTCATATTCAAAAAATACGACACTTAATTCATCCCATGCTCACAATGACATTCTCAGTGACAGCTCTGCATCAAATCAAACATCTTCAGGAACGCGTTGTCCTTAGTCAAAACATATCAGTGATTACAGAGTAGCAAAGCCACGTCGGGATTTTCAAAGGCTGTGGGCGCTTAATTACCCACCTTTGGTAATTAATCGGACACAATCAGGTTCTAGGGGTTAACTAAATTCTAACCTAATGGGTGACTAAGCATCGGTCCATTGTGCCTTCCAAGCAATGGATCTTTTTTACTAAGTTCCTAGTTTCCGCAGGTGATAATGGAGTTGCCCCAATTGGCGAGGGAATAGTTCGGGCTAACCGTCCCCTAACGGCAACCTATGCGAACTATCACCAGTCTATCCTAATCTATGGGAATCTGAGGCTAATTGGCCCTTCCTAAGACTGGGGAGGGATTACCTAAGTCCCTTCCATGGTTTCCTGAATTAATTGGGTCTTTTCCTAATCTAAGTTATCTTTTTCCCTAATTTAATTTATCCTTTTGATCCTAATTTAATTCCCTAATTTAATTGATCTAATTTATCCTCTAATTTAATCTTCTAATTTAATTTATCTTCTTTCCTAATTTATCTCCTAATTTAATCTTCTAATTTAATTTATCTTCTTTCCTAATTTATCTCCTAATTTAATCTTCTAATTTAATTTATCTTTTTCCCTAATTTAATTTATCTTTTTCCCTAATTTAATTTCCTAATTTAATTCCTAATTTAATTTATCTTTTTTCCTAATTTAATTCCCTAATTTAATTGATCCAATTTATCTTCTAATTTAATCTTCTAATTTAATTTATCTTCTTTCCTAATTTATCTCCTAATTTAATCTTCTAATTTAATTTATCTTCTTTCCTAATTTATCTCCTAATTTAATCTTCTAATTTAATTTATCTTTTTCCCTAATTTAATTTCCTAATTTAATTCCTAATTTAATTTATCTTTTCTCCTAATTTAATTCCTAATTTAATTTATCTTTTCTCCTAATTTAATCTTCCAAGGCAAGGTCCGTTTTTGCTAAATTAACCCGAGCTCCTAATTGGATTATTTTGTCTTAATCTAGTGTTCGCTTCTTGGTGGAGTGCTAACCTTAACGGTTACTAATTCCTAGTCCTATCCTACCCTTATCTAATTTGGTTGCTCTTATGGTTAACTTCTATGTGTGAGATGGGTTTGGATACTTCTATCGATAACCTTCTATGTCTAAACTTAAGGCCCACCCCTAATCCCTATTTGCTAATCAAAATTATTCACTACTTAACAGGGTCTGGCGTAAATTAGAAGGGAAAACACACCGGGGATCCGTTTAATGACTCACCTGATCGTCGTTAGCATGTGCGGCATTTTCCTCCATACCTCCGGCCGCGTGCTCGTATTCCATAGTGGACACGTATTTTGAAATGGTCAAATGCCTATGGCTTAGTGGTGAAAACTGTTACACTCTAGTACCCTACGGCACTCTTTCCCCTCCTTATCTCCCCCTTTTCTTTTGCCTTGGTACTATTCCCACCAACCCCTTAATGGAGTCTTACGCTATGACGCTAACTCCTTGCAAATTCACCCCCCCCTCTTACGTTGTCATCTTTGCGTCATTCTAATCTCCCTTCTAATGTCCGTGGGAAGCTTTGGGGATTCCCGTGCACTCTAATCGAAGTAACTATGGATCGTCTCTCTCCTTCTCACTCCTATTTCAACCTCTCTTCCTAATCTCCTATCATTCTTGTTTTGTTGTTTTGGTGGTGATGAGAGAGTGAGAGGTGCGTGTTTTGCAGGTATGGCCGCGGAGGTGTCGCCTCTCTTCCTTCCTTCCCCTTTTTCCCCGTTGGCCTTAAGGGCCTTGGCCTCCTTCTAAGTTTCCCCTAATCCCAACTTTTAGTCCTTTCCCCCCCCACTTTTCTCTTCCCCCTCCCCTCTTTCCCCTTCCCCAAGCCTTGGACTCCCTGGACTCCCTGGACCTTCCTCCCCAGCGCCCCCCCAACAGCCCCGACTCCCCTCAGTCCCGATGCCCAGCAGCCCCGACACCCCAGTAGCCCCGACGCCCCAACCCCAACGCCCAGCAGTCTCAAGCCCCAGTACCCGACTCCCCAGACCCCGACACCCCAGTAGCCCCGACGCCCCAACCCCAACGCCCAGCAGTCTCAAGCCCCAGTACCCGACTCCCCAGACCCCGACTCCCCAGTACCGGCAGCCCCAGTACCCGCAACCCCAGTACCGGCGCCCCTGGCTGGCTGGTGTTTTGAAGGTGCTGGCTGGTGTTTTTTGGGGGCTGGATGGTATTTTGAGGGTGCTGGCTGGTGTTTTAAGGGCTTGGCTAACTTTGTTTCTTGGGGGTGGTTTTTCCCAAGACTAGACTTCCTTTCTAAAAGAAAAGGTTTTTTGTTGTCAAAGCAAAGGAAAAAGACTTCACTACTTCTAACTGGGCCCGGGGGCCTGTCAGCCACTAAAAAAAAGGAAAAAAATAAACACACTTGTCTTGGGGGCTAAACTTTGGGCTTTCCCAAGAAGGTCTTGGGAACTAAACTTTGGAACTAAAGTACGTAGGAGGTCAAAGCTTCGCCGTAAGGTTGGTTTTGACACCAACTCTAAGACTTGCAATGTCCCTAAGTTCAAAGCTCCGCTGTCTGGGCCTATTTTGACACACACTCTAAGATTGGGGTAGGTTGTAAGTTCAAAGCTTCGCCGTCTCACGGGCGGTGGGGTCCACACACAAACAACATGGAAGGGGTGACTATGGTCAGGGTGTACACACGAGGCAACCGTTCCCACAAGGTAAGCATAAACCAGACAACACTTTTACACACTAAAGGCCCTCCAAAGCGACATCGCCAAGGTACGGTGGGGGGTAACTTTAGGATTAGTACAAGATGCACAAAAAAAGCAAGTGAAACCCTCTTGACTCACAACAAGTACAAGGTAAGATGGAAAGACCTCAAAGGACCTTCAAAGAGCTTGAGATAGAACAACAAGGGGAGCAAAAAGTGCTCCGAAAACACCGTAGAGGTTTCTTGGCTTGAAACGCCAAAAATTCCAAGATAACTTGGACCCACGGACCCAAAACAAGTATTGGGGGTGTTTTGGGAGAGAGAAGGGCCCCCTTTTATAGGTTTCCAAGGGCCCACTCCCCACCTCGACAAGTAACCTCATCCATCCGGATTTTCATCCAACTTTGAGATTTTCACCTAATCTTGGGTTTTACGTTGGTCCTAGTTTCTAACTTTTGGAGTTTAGCTCGGAATTGCAAATGGATTGCGCCAATGGCTTCAGAATGCCATTTTTAGCCTAAAGGACCTCCTATCCCCTATTTCGATCACAAAAAAACCCTCGGAAACTAGTGCCAACTAGAACCAATTAAAAGGGTAAAAACCTAACTTCTGGGGTTTACCTCTTTTGGCTTGGGTAACTAGCTAGGGTTGTTGGGGAGGCTCTAGGGAGTAAGAAAAGGCTCCTTGATGTCTTCGTTCCGACTTCGTACGCTCCCGGGACGCCGGTCAACCCCACAAAGATCCTGCCGTAAATATTAATTGGGGGGATGTTGTTAGTTTCGGCTGCTTCCTGCTATTGGAACACCATGAATTTTGTCGGGGCGCGTTATTAACATAAAAGATGCTAGTCTAATTTTTAGTGAGATTTTACCGCAGCCTGGGTATTTTCTATGAATTTCCCAACGTGGCCTTTGGCGGTTGACTGCTCAGAAAAAGATCCTTTGGAGATAAAAAAAAACCGAGACTTTTTGGGGAACCTCTCATGGAGTCCCCCAAGCCACGTGCCAAATCTTAGGCTATTCTGGCACACAGTTGGTGGCGAGGTGAAAACTGACTTCGGTTGAATCATCGGCAGTCAGGGAATCTTTCACATGTGAGGGAATCTTGGCGAATGGGCTTTGCCGTGGATGTCCCGACATGTTCCAGATCCGAGAACACTATCCGGCGGCTGTGGATTCCTCCATGCGGCCTGTCTTGGGACAAGTAACACCTGCAAGCTAACAATGTGGATTTCTAATGTTTCGTCGGTGGAATGGGGAAACTAGAACCTATCTTTGGAGATTTACGTGGGGACCTCCCTTATTCTCCTAAGACTTAATTTAGCCTATCATGGTCACATGCACTAGGTTTTGGGCTATTTTGGATAAGTTCCCAGTAGCCCTATTGTTTCCCACTAATTACGGGTTCTAACCTATATACAAGTGGGTTTTATGGGTAATCTATGGATAAAAGGCTATTTATGACCAAATGCTATACTGGTACGTGACATACCTATTTTGGTTCTACACTCTTTTTTGGGCTTTTTGTACTACTTTATGCCTTAATTTGTAATAAACTAAAAAAAAGAAAACAATGAGTCCCAAGTGACGAATTTGGGGCTCACAAAGGCCACGTCATTTTAACGCATTTTCGGGAATTTTTTTTTTTCAATTTCCACGTCATTTTCGACATCATGCCCGGGCTGCGTCAAAAAAGTCTTTCGCACCACTCCGCGCCCACGTGGCGCTGACGTGGTCACCAGTTGTCGCCAATTCTGCCAAAAAATTAACCATGTTCGTTGTGACGTTACAGTGAAAACAAAGCACATTCACATCATTTTCCTTGCGTTTTTCACTCGTCAGTTTTGACGGATTTTCCTAGACATTCGAAGTTGACATGTTGGATGACCAACGGAACATCTGCCCATGTTTATACACTTGTCACAGAAAACGCAAGTTCCTTCTAGTGTTACAACCAAAACCCTGAGCCGCGACTCGCCCGGTTGCAACGAGAGGAGGAGCACCGCAATCGGGACCCTTAAAACCTGGGCGATGCGTTCCACTCTCAACTGCTGCGTTAACAGGGCTTCAGGGTCTGTCGGGTTTGACTAAACCCTTACAGCCCTAAGCTCCGAACGACAGGTGGAGATGGCGAGTCGACGTACCAGACCGTGGAGGCCGCAAGCGCAAGCAAGCCTCGACCCTCCGCCTCTGTTTGCGCGCTCGAAGCAGCTACGTCGTGAGCACGAGACTTCTTCCTCCGCCTTGCGCTCCTCTCCGATGTGCGCCCGCTTGCGAGGACTTCCCCGAGCACCACAGCGAGCAAGGACGGGGCTCTACGCCGATAGCAACACAAACCTCCTGATGCCAAGCGCTCGACGACAATGAAGCCAAGCGGAAGGAGGCATGGCCATTCCGTAGGGAGGAGAACGTTGAGCGTGTTGGGCACTCAAATGTCCAACACGCTGGAAGACAATCATGACCCCCCCAAGGCGGCGCTACAACTAGACGTCCCACGTATGGGTCTGAAGATCGAAGGGAGGAGGACATTGAGCATGTCGGTTTTAGGATTTCCCAATCATGAGCCCCCTAGAGGCGACGCTACAAGAGGACTTCCCACGCACGAACCCCAAAACGTCTTGCGTAGAACGTCTCCTCCCAATGCAGGCCGTTGGAGTGTATTTCACGGAGATGGGACATTGGGCAAGACCACACAGCGCTTCGCTCCCATGCCGGCGACATCTGGATTTCCATGCACAACACATCGACATCTCGATATTGACGGCATTGATATCTCGACATCGACGGCATCGAGATCTCAAGGTGCTTAGGATGCTAAGATGTTGAGTTATCAGAAGGATTGTACACAGAATGATCGGGACATTCACATGGTGAAGACGATCATGGCGAGTGGAGACGGCAGTTTAGGCGACGCTGTCATTTTCAAAGCGCGACGGAGGCAGTGCGAGTGACTTTTCCTATACCCTATAGTAATAAGTGACGATAATGTGGCGCATTCGGTGTAAAACGGGACACCAGTTAACAAAGGGGCATACACCGTGTAACTTTCCTTTGTTAATCTGGAACGACTTTCTCTAATCTGTGCGTTTTTGGGCCTATGAAAACTGATTTTTCCTCCTCTTTCCAACGGTACCACTCTCGCATTCTAATTCCTTACCGTTGAAAAGTTATGGAGCTCTGAAGTTCGCGGATTTTACAACTTCACTGATCTTCGACGATGGATATCTCAGTCAATTCTTCCCCGATTCCATCAATTTCAGGGCCTATCTTGACTGATTTCGCCTCCTCTTTCCAATGGTACTACGCTCATGGTCTGATTCATTGGGAATCAAAAGTTAGAGGCGATGGAATGGTGAAGGTCGCCGGGTTCACAGCTTGAAGAAACTTTGTCGACTCATAACTCAAGCAATTCTTGCCCAATTCCAGAAATTTCAGGGCGCATCTTCACCACTTTCTTCTCTTCTTTCCAACGGGACTAGGCTCATGATCTGATTCACTTCCCATCAAAAGTTAGACCAACTAGGGTGGTCGCGGCTTTCACAACTTCAAGTCACAACTTTGGCAACCGATCTCTGGAGCAATTCTTGCTCAATTCCACCAATTCTAGGGTGCATCTGGACTGATTTCTTCTCTTCTTTACAACGGTTCTAAGCCCAAAATCTAATTCATTACCCATCAAAAGTTAGAGGAGGTGGAAGGTCGCCTTCAAGCCACAACTTCAACGACCCATATCTCTTGCCATTCTTGCCCAATTCCAAAAATTTCAGGGCCTAGCTCACCTGATTTCTCCTCTTCTTTTCAATAAGGTATTGCATCCTTTCTAATTTGGGGACCTTCAAAAGTTAGAGAGGGTTTAGGGTGGGGGGTTGAAGACTCCATTTCCTTTGGTTATATCAAAAAATCCGTCTTCTGCGAACAAGGGAACCAACGATACACCATTACACCTTCTTGGGGTTAAGAACCTACACCAAACAAGAGGGTGTAACACGGTTTTGGGTATGCAGTGACTGCACACCAGTACACCTTCCTTTGGGTTTTAGGGAGTGACACCGGTGTAAGACTATAGTCAGGTGTAGAGAAATGCATCATAGGAGCAGAGATAAACCATGATTACACCTTCTGAATTCAACAGGTCTGCCTCAACATACACCATTACACTGTGCTTTTCAAATAATCACACCAGTGTAGCCCGGCCTCTAAAAACACCGTCACACCTTCCTTTCTACAAAGTCACATCTGTACACAGAAACACCATTACATTGACAAGGTTCCATGGCCATCAAGAGACCCTCCGATGGAAATAGTCACACAGCAAGCACATTCATCAGGGGACCTCCGGACAGAAGAAAAAAAGGATGTACAGACAATGGTCAAATAAAACCTCGACAGGGATGGCCTAAACAGAAATGACGCACCTTCCATTTTCATCGGGAGGGCTCCCGATCACTTTGGGTTTAGGGAACAAGCAAGGTTCTGCCGAGGATCAAGAGACCCCCCGATGGAAAGGATCCAAACCAATAGGCACACAGCAAGCACATTCATCGGGGGATCTCCGGACAGAAGAAAAAAGGATGTACAAACAATGGTCAAATAAAACCTCGACAGGGATGGCCTAAACAGATATGACGCACCTTCCATTTTCATCGGGAGGGCTCCCGATCACTTTGGGTTTAGGGAACAAGCAAGGTTCTGCCGAGGATCAAGAGACCCCCCGATGGAAAGGATCCAAACCAATAGGCACACAGCAAGCACATTCATCGGGGGATCTCCGGACAGAAGAAGCGACGCTGCGTAGACAATGGTCAAACAAGACCCCGACAGAGAGGACCAAAACAAAAATGACGCACCGTCCATTTTCATCGGGAGGGCTCCCGATCACTTTGGGTATAGGGAACAAGCAAGGTTCTGCCAAGGATCAAGAGACCCCCCGATGGAAAGGATCCAAACCAATAGGTACACAGCAAGCACATTCATCGGGGGATCTCCGGACAGAAGAAGCGACGTTGCGTAGACAATGGTCAAACAAGACCCCGACAGAGAGGACCAAAACAAAAATGACGCACCGTCCATTTTCATCGGGAGGGCTCCCGATCACTTTGGGTTTAGAGAACAAGCAAGATTCTCCCGAGGATCAAGAGACCCCCCGATGGAAAGGATCCAAACCAACATTCATGCAGGTTTTAGATTATTGATCACGAAGTTGTTGGGTATACTACCATGACTTTACTTTTGAGAATGCAGTAAGGTAGGAGGCTGGAATGTTGGAGGATCATTCATAACCGCTCATGTAGACTCACCTGTAATCATGGATTTGAGGTGCTATTCAAATGGATCTTCTACTGTCATGGAATGGATCAATAAAAAAAATGTTATTCATTCATTTGTAGAGACAATCATTCGCTTTGCTTCCTCCATTTCTCTCTAAAAGCTGTAAGTGAACGATTTAGGGAATACCTATGGTCAAAAATAGGGAACTATAACTCATTTTCTTTAGAAATTCATAAGTAATTCAAAAATGCTTCAAAAAATACAAAACGACTTGGGTCACAATCAAAATCTATTTTTCTTCATCTGAAAAATAAATTAAAAATAATCCCATACGAGAAAAAACATGAAAAAGGCAAATCAGCCCTTAACCCCAAAATGACCTTGAGGACAGAATGTGTCCTTCACCAATTTTTGAAGTTCAATAAAATCTTACTAAATTAATTTTTTTAGTAGTTTATATTTTTGAAAAAATCTTTTTGAAGTCTAGTTTTAGCTTCAAAAATCTGATTTTGAAAATGATTGATTATGATTTTTCGATTCAAGATTTTGTGCACAAGTGTCCATTTCAATCTTGACTTTTTGTAGGGTTGAGGGCTCTTAGGAATGAGCCTCAAATACACTAGATTTTTAAGAAAAAATCACATTAGAAATTCATTTAAGAAAATTGTAGAGTATATTTTGAGAAGTCATAAATTGATTTGGGTTATGCATATTAGGCCCTTTAACCTTACATTTTTTGGGTGCCCAAATTTTTAGATTTGACATGTGAAAAGAGGATTGAAAAACTTCAAATCACTTTCACAGTTTCAACACCTTCATGATCAAATACTATAATCTTTCAATCCATAAGAGATATTGTTGTGTTTTCTTTTCTAATTTGATCTCTAACATGTCTAGATTGATTTTACACGGTTACAATTCAAAAAAACATGATACAACTTATCAAAATGTTGGCTTTTTGTTCAATTTAGAACAAATTCCTAGAAGCTTAGGAAATTCCAGGGTCATTTTGGGGTTAAGCGCACGCTTTAACCCCTAAATGCCCGAGGCACCAAAATTGGGTTTAGGCAAAACTTTGAAGTCAAATAAATCCTAGCCAATTTGCCATTTCTAGTAGTTTATATTTTCTAAATGTTCTTTTAGAAGTCTAGTTCTGCCTCCAAAAAGTCTGATCTTGAAAATAAATGGCAATGATTTTTCTATAAGAGATTTAGGGCATGGGTCCCCTGTGCAATCTTGACTTTCCGTAGGGTTAATTTAATTAAGAGCTCTTGGAAATGAGCCTCAAATACACTAGATCTTGGAGAAAAAATCACATTCTCAATTCATTTAAAAAAGTTGTAGTGTGAATTTTGAAAAGTAAAAAATGGATTTGGGTTTTTCAAGTTAGGCCCATTAACATCGTATTTTTTGGGTCATCAACTTTTTAGATTTGGCTTGCAAAAAAGACTTCAAGTCCTTTTTTCAATTTTAGCACCTTCATAATCAAACGTTATAATCTTTCGCTTCATAAGTGATATTGTTGTGCTTTCTTTTCCTATGCAATCTCTAACAATTGTAGTTTGAATTTGTACGGTTACAATTTCAGAAAAATGGAAACATCTTATCTTAGAGTAGTTTAGGGGAAGCTGGAAACATGCCTTGGGCATTTAGGGGTTCAGAGCCTCCTACCTTAACAACCTAGGGTTATTTTTTGGGAGTGAAATTTTGATGTGCTGCTCTGTCTGTTTGGTGTCCACGAGTTTTGGGTTTGCATTCAGAAGTCCAAAATCTTGGAAGTGGGGTTTCATTGGCGGGACTGTTCGGAAGGGAGAGCGCGGTTTAGGATGATGCATTCGCCCGTACGGGTTGGCAATGGAGGGGGACACGGGACCACAAGGGTAGCACTTGGGAGATCGTTACGGAAGGTGTGATTCCAGAAATGTTTGGGAAGGAGAGCAAGACGAGTGAAATCAATCCCCACTTGAATCCACAAAACCAAACGGATTTTGGATGAAGGAGAGGTGTGGCAGGGAAGCTACGCGATGCACGACAGCTCCAAGCGATGCTTTGTTGCCATGCCTATGCGGGAGCTTCGCAGGTCAGTACTCTAAACGCTAAACTATTCGGTTTCTGGCAATTTCATCCTTCAATTGTTCTCCCCCCTTCTCTTTTCGGGGTTTAGGGGCTCACTTCAGTACGAGACTTTTGTTTGATTGTAGGGTTTAAAGTCAGTTGTGAGGGTTAGGGTCATTAGCCGGTTTAGGGTTTGGCGCCGCTACCCTATGCTTTTTGCACTCGTCTTAACCTTGCTTGCGGGTTCAGGAATCACGACGTGATTGTTGGGAAGAAAAACGCATTCAATCCCCTGGTTTGTAGAAATTGATGAATGCTGACCATAAGCTTGAGATTACATAGTAAGTGATTCATTGGTTGTCCTTGATGTCACGAATTCCAGGGTCAGTAAAAGCTGGTTTAGGGTTTTGGCTTCATAGTTTTGAGCTGCATACCAATCTTCAATTTGAACACAAGGTCTGTTCAATTCGAATTTTAGGGGAACCACAAAGCGGTTGCGATGTATGCGCGCCTCTATGTTCTGGAAGGTCTACTAGTGCCACTCCGACACCCAAAGCGCTTAGAGTTGCTGGATTTTAAGTGATGAGCGAGACAATTCATGCCAAATTTTGATTTCTTATACCTTGACTATTTCAATTATTTTTGCACTCTTGCCCAAAGTTGTAATTGACACCAACACTTGCTTGACGACTTATCATTTCAATTTCAGTCCCAAGGACTGGTCAAGTGACTCTCGCATACGGGGATACTTGTTGAAACAAGTGCTATTGACGTGCTTCAAGACTATGGCAGAATTTGCTCCATTCCTAACAGATGGAGTGTATCAGAATTCGCAACCTCAAGCAGAGCAAAGTGTACACTATTGTTCCTTTCCAGAGGTGGAGACTGAAGTTAGTTGAACAAATTCTATATATCCTTGTTTAGTCTTTGTGGTTTTAGCACCAAGTGCACTTCTCTTGGTCAGGTAGAAGTACACCCAACGCTTTTTTCTTGACTGCTACTGATAGCAATTCCCTTCACATGTTCACCTATCATTCATCAAGGTCAACATCTGTTGTGTGCATCATCTTTTTCACTTGCGGAGTGAAAATAAAGATTTTTACGAACATAGCATCAAGAATGCAGAGTGACAAGACTCGAAACTTCTGGTTCGATTGGGGATGCAACGTGACAAACGAATAGAGCAGAGCGTCACCCAAATGAAGTCCAATATGGATCTTGCTAGCAATAGGGTTGAATGCCACAACAAGCCCCTCAGAACCCCTCTCCTCTCGAGTAAGATGATTTTCCTTTTTCTAAAATGGAAATTCTCTTGGATTGTTTCCTCAACTTGCAATGGGTTCTGTTGTAAGGGTTCCTGAGTGAAATTAAACCCTCCCTAAACCGTTGAAACTTTTGAATGAGAAGTACTTTTGGGTGGATGTGTTTTCCTGTTTTCATCGATTTCACTATTTTGGTTGATCGACAAGGGTGCAATGATGATGAAAACTTCTGGGCTACCAGAATTGTTACAAACTACCAATGTCTGAACTTGAGAGCCTTGTACTGACATGCTTCGATACCTTGGCGTTGGTGTTCGCAGTTCACGCAGTCGATGGTGGGAGCTTGTTTTTCGAAATTCTCAAACTAGGCTCTTTCCGGTTCGCCCGCCGTTACTAGGAAAATCCTGGTTAGTTTCTTAAACTAGGTGGTTTCAGCTTTACTTCATTGAATTCTCTTTGATATGGGATTCGATAGCTACCCTTTCTTACTATTTCTGGGAATTGATGGGAATGCATAGGTGAGTGCAATATCTGCCTTACATAACTGTCAAATTGGTGTTCAGATGATGAGTCATTCATCCAGGTCTTCTACACATGGCATCTGAAGGCATGAGGAACATCAGGCCTGAAGATTTGAAATATGCTGCACAGTTGGTGAGAAACCTACCTCCTGATGAAATCGCAAACATGAGTTCAAGATTGGCGACTGCAACTCCAGAGGAACTGGCAGCAATACAATCGCAAAGAGAGGCTCAACGGGCTTATGTGCAACAGGGTTCACAGAGTCTGAAGAACCAGGTGATTTTCAGCCTAGTTTGCAGCAGTCACAAATTTTTCAAAGCCTTCTTCTATTCTTCGGGTTTGGGTCTTTTCTTATCATAAGAAGTTGATCCTAGTGCGGGTTGCATCTTTTCTCTCATTTATTAGAGATTCTACTCCTTTGTGACATGTTAATCAACCGACGCCTATGCAAATAGTTACAAGGCAATCAGCTTTATTGTACCAGCAAATATGTCGAGGCGGCTGAGAAATATTCAAGCGTGAGTCTTTCCAGATTACTATGCATGTTCTTCAAAGGATTCCTTATTTATGGCTTCTTTAGATTCCTTGCAATCTAGAGTAGTGCAAATTGCTACAGTACCGTCACATCGCAAACCTCCGACTCGGACTCGATATTAGTGGGTTATTTTCGATATACAGTTTGTGAATATGGTGTCCTTGTTTCTATGGCACTGGGAGAACCACGTGGAACTCTCATTCTAGGGTTCTATGTCAATTTCATGGTAACAATGATGTATATTGATATGCACTTCTAAGTTGTCTTGCCAACTTGTATTCCACAGGCAAAAAATAATCTTCCTGGGCACACATCCAAGGAAGCAAGAGACTAGGTTCTCTGAATTTGATGTCGGGTTACTTGAAGACCAAACAATTTCCAGATGCTATTTCTATTGGATCTAAGGTCTAGGATCTCTCAACTCTTCTTTAAAGCATAAAGCAATCCATTAATACACCAGGTAGGTTCAGTACTTTTTTTTGCATTCTCCTTTTACATAGATGAAACCTGCTGCAAATTGATCTGCCCATTTGACATTAATATCAGAATCGGCCTTGATGGGGTCAAGTTGCTCATGAGACTTAGAAGTCAATTACATGCAAGTCTGACGAGGACATCTTTGGGAAAACTTCTGATATGGCTGGTTTGAATTGCAGGTTTAGGGTCCTGATTCTAATAACCTATAGTAATTTAAGGGTTTAGGGTAAAGCACTTAAGGAGCAAGGGGAGCTCAAGGTAATATGCCATGATCAATAGCTGCATGACTAAGCTTTCTTTCTTATGGAGATTAGGAGTGCCAATTCCACTGAGTTTAGTAACATGGGTGTAAGCGGTTTAGAGCTGGTATGTGTCAAATTTCTCACTATGTGATTTCTGATCTTTCTGTTTGCAGCTAGCTGTTCACGAATAAAAATATTATGGGCACTTTTAACTTGACAATGGTCATCCAGAGATTCCACAATACTCTTTGAAAGCTTGATGTACTTTTATTTTAAGAATACAAATTATATGGGTACATTTAACTTGACAATGGTCATTGTCAATGGTCATTGACAATGGTCAACTGGAGACTCCACAATGCTCTTGGAAATCTTGATGCACTTTTATTTTAGGAATAATATTTTTAGGGATACAGGAAACTTGACAATGGTCAGTTGGAGATTCTACAATGCTCTTGGAAATCTTGATGCACTTTTATTTCATGAACAAAAAATGTATGGATATAGGAAACTTGACAATGGTCATCTGCAGACTCCACAATGCTCTTAGAAATCTTGATGGGTTTAGGGTTCATGAATAGAAATCGTATGAGTACAGGTTACTTGATAATGGTCAGCTGGAGACTCCACAATGCTCTTAGAAATCTTGACGTACTTTTAGTTTAGGAATAAAAATTATATGGGTACAAGAAACTTGACAATGGTCATTGATAATGGTCATTGACAATGGTCAATTGGAGATTCTACAATTCTCTTGGAAATGTTGATACACTTTTATTTCATAAACAAAAAGTGTATGGATATAAGAAACTTGACAATGGTCGGCTGGAGACTCCACAATGCTCTTAGAAATCTTGACGTACTTTTAGTTTAGGAATAAAAATTATATGGGTACAGGAAACTTGATAATGGTCATTTACAATGGTCAGGGTTTAGGATTCTACAATGCTCTTGGAAATGTTGATACACTTTTATTTCATGAACAAAAAGTGTATGGATATAGGAAACTTGACAATGGTCGGCTGGAGACTCCACAATGCTCTTAGAAATCTTGATGCACTTTTATTTCATGAACAAAAATTGTATGGATATAAAAAACTTGACAATGGTCATCTGCAGACTCTACAATGTTCTTCGAAATCTTGATGCACTTTATTTTAGGAATAAAAATTATATGGGTACAAGAAACTTGACAATGGTCAACTGGAGACTCCACAATGCTCTTACAAATGTTGATGTACTTTTATTTCATGAATAGAAATTGTATGGGTACAGGAAACTTGACAATGGTCGGCTGGAGACTCCACAATGCTCTTAGAAATCTTGATGGGTTTAGGGTTCATGAATAGAAATTGTATGGGTACAGGAAACTTGATAATGGTCATTCACAATGGTCAGCTGGGGATTCCACAATGCTCTTAGAAAGATTTTAGGAGGATGAAGAGATCCCGTGATATTTTTTTATTTCTTGATTTTAAGTAATCGGTTTGTGTGTACAAAGCTAATTAAGCTCTATGCTCTCATCTTCATGTATTTTTATTTCATGAATTAAAATATTAAAATATCATTAAACTTGCCAATGGTCATTTGACAATGGGTACATTAAACTTGACAATGGTCATTGAAAATGGGTACATTAAACTTGACAATGGTCATTGAAAATGGGTACATTAAACTTGACAATGGTCATCTGGAGATTCAACAATGGTTTTCCAAAGATTGTAGAAAGATCAGGAGATCTTATGATACTCTCTTGAGATTTCACATTCATCGGGAGATCCCTCGATTCTCATTTGGAAATTCAGCAATAGTCTTAGACAGATTTAAGAATCATCAGGCGATCCCATGATGCTCAGTGGGAGATCTAATAGTCATTAGGAGATTTTAGAGTAATCGGGAGATCCCATGATGGATATATATAGACATGATTATGCGGTCTTACAATGTTATTATTCGGTGATCTCCAACTGATTAGTTTAAAATTCATTGGATAGTCCAGAAGTAGTTAAATGTAGCATATTACTCTAGTTCCGCTTGGCCTGGACATAAGGTAGTATACTGTTAAATGGCACCTGACCTTAAAGCGCCATCTAAAAGGTTTGTACATTTCGAATTTCAGTTATGTACCTATTTGAATGGAGCGCTTTCAGAAATGAACATTGACCCTTGATAACTTTTTCATACAATATCCAAATGTGGCGTTCTTTGGTGCGTTAGAACCTCCTTTGACTTGCCAACATGAATATGTGGAAATTTGACCAGTTTCATAATAGCAACTAGGCTCCATAGTAAAAAGTGATGGTTTAGGGTGTACCCATCTTACACCATTACACTATCCTTTCCAAAGAATTACACCAGTTAAACCTGGCCTCTACAAACACCATTACACTAGCCTTCTACAAAGTCACACCAGTGTAGCTTGGCTTCTAAAAACACCATTACACTAGCCTTCTACAAAGTCACACCAATGTAGCCTGGCCTCCAGAAACACCATTACACTATCCTTTCCAAAGAATTACACCAGTTAAACCTGGCCTCTACAAACACCATTACACTAGCCTTCTACAAAGTCACACCAGTGTAGCTTGGCTTCTAAAAACACCATTACACTAGCCTTCTACAAAGTCACACCAGTGTAGCCTGGCCTCCAAAAACACCATTACACTAGCCTTCTACAAAGTCACACCAGTGTAGCTTGGCTTCTAAAAACACCATTACACTCACCTTCTACAAAGTTACGCCAATGTAGCTTGGTCTTTGTAGACACCACTACTGTAGCCTGGCCTCCCTAAACACCATTACACTCACCTTCTACAAAGTTACACTAGTGTAGTCTGGCCTCTAGAAACACCATTACACTCACCTTCTACAAAGTTACACCAGTGTAGCTTGGCCTTTGCAGACACCATTACACTAACCTTTTGCAAAGTTGCACCTGTGTAGCCTGGCACCTACAAACACCGTCACACTGTCCTTTCTAAAAAGGTACACTTGTACAACCTTGCCTCGAGGTACACCATAATGACACTTTCCTTCGTCAGGAATTACACCTGTCCAACGTGGCCTTCAAGTGCACCATCATACTTTCTTCTACAAAGACTTACACCGGTGTAGCTCAACTTCTAAATACACCATTACACTATCCTCTCTAAAAAAGCACACGAGTGCAACCCAGCCTTCAAGTACATCATCACACTATCCTTTGCAAATAATCACACTTATGCAATTCAGTCTCCAAGTACACCATCACACTTTCCTTTGTTAGGATTTACACCAGTGCAATGGGGCCCCTAGGTACACCATTATACTATCTTTGCTAAAGACGTACACCAGCGTGCGAGGGCCTCTATCTAAATATACCATTACACTTTTCTAAGCTTTACAAAATGATTAGTAACAAGCAAGGTTCTACGGCCATCAAGAGATCCCACGATGGAAATGATCCAAACCAAAGTCATGCATGATTGGAGAATATTCATCATGGGATCTCTGGACAAAAGAATAGAGGGTTGAGCTCAGACAATGGTCAAACAATACCCCGACAGAGATGATCAAACCAAAAATGACGCAACCTGAATGTTCATCGGGAGAGCTCCCGACACGAAGTGATCAGTAACAAGCAAGGTTCTACGCCCATCAAGAGATCCCCCGATGGAAATGGTCTAACCAAAAGTGGCGCAGGGAGCAAGTTTGTAAACTATATGGCAATGGTTTTTTTTTAATACTGAATAGTACATGTTTTCGTAATAGTCTTTGGGCATTGAACTACTATATTTAGGATTTTAGTACTTTAGTTATTATGCATTTGTGCGGAATACAACTTAGTCACCAAGATCTCCAAATGGATTCATGTTGGCTTCTAGTGACAGTAAATTATTATCCAATACCCATGTACATCATAATTTCATTTTTATCTATGTCATCTTTTGAAAACATACATGTACAGCCCTATATTTCTCTTCTACAAACAGTACGTTCCTACCACTCTCGCAAGCTTCACCACTAGAAGCTCCAATTGCTCCAAAATTATATCACACTAAAACTAAAAAACAAGTAAATGGGGAATTTCGTTAAAATGGCGGTATTCCGAATGCCATTTGTACATGAAGGTCCGGAAAGGTGGTTTAGGATGTGTGCTACGTAGCCAGTTGGATGTGATGGTAGGGTCCGACAAAGTGACCCCACGGCACGAGAAGATGCATTTCTGCGTACTAGGAGAGGAAGGACAAACAATGGGCACAAATCTAGTTCGCAAAAGGTGGGCAAAACGAACGGGGAGATGGTGGAATATTCCTGGAATCTTTGGAACCGCAGGCTTTAGACTGTCGTCGCCTCCTCAAATGGAAGGGGGGGGGCATCAGGGGTAGGGGTCAGGAACCCACGATGGACAATTCAGCGTGATCATTCATGAACGCGGGATCAACAAATATTGCACAAAGAGAACTCAAAATAGGACTCCTTCAAATGGACGAGCCCCCCCAAAAACGAAACGCATCATTTAATATTATTTCTCCTCGAAGAAAATGGTCGGTACAAAAATCGGCCAGCATGCACGCCACGCTTCCTAGAGTCTACCAAGGACCTCAACAATGCAATCTCAAGCACCAGTCCAAAACTACATGGATTGCCATTGACCGCTCACCGTTGGCTACATTATATGTCAAATGCCGTCACTCGGCCAAAACGCATGGTAGCTGAGCGCGCATCGAAGATAAAGCTTCCAACATCCCTCTCCAGCAAAGCCCATCATAATTATTCTTCAAAAGTTAGTGTACCTCTTCCTCTGCAATGCGACGCAAATTATCCACCGCAAATTGCACTTGTTGACGCGGCGCAATGAAGCTCTTCCTGTCATTCTTCTTCGGTTTCCACGAGGCCATAATACTGTCCGTGGATACGTAGTCCGCCTGGCTCGCCCTACGGTCAATCTTCCATCTGAAACTGGACTTCGTGTCCCACCCGGCGTACAACCGCGCGGTGTCCTTCGAGGTGCCGCACGGGATGTACCATTGCACCAAAACTTCACGGAAGTGGACTCCCGCGGGATCGAATTGAGGATTCTCCACGGCCCTACCAAGCCACACCGGATCCTCGCAATCCAACCCCGGCCTCACAAACACGTAGAAGCCTTCGCGCAGATCAGTGGCCATGTTGTACGCTGGCGGGGGCCTCCCCTCCAGAGTGCCGATGTAAGGGTCTTCCGCCTCGTGCTCCTCCCGCGTCCGGCCGTCTTGCATGAAGTCCGTCGTGAAATCCTCAGGTTGTCGAGTCTGAGGCCAAAACCCCTGCTGCAATTCATCAGAGTCGCGAGGGTCTTCTTTCGCTCCGTCACGCAGCGCATTTCTCACGCCGCTCCAATACGCGACCAAATAGGACATGCGCGCCTTGTACTCCGCCGTCCCGTCTCTGCATACGTCCGTCCAGTGTTGGATGTATCCGTTCAGTCCGCGCACGATCTCGGCTTCGCTGGTCATTTTCTTGGGAGACACGCGGAGGGGATCGCTTTGCGGAAGCAGAGGCTTGTGCTCAGCATCTTCCTTCCATAACCTCAAGCCCGCTTCCGGCAACCAAGGAATGTCTGTACACGCCAGTTTGTATTGCATGATCGGCCAACCGTTGTCGTCCATGAAGAACTTGTATTGCCGGCCGTGCGAGTGGCCCACCAGTTGTTGCTTCTGCATCCCGATGTAAGGTTTCACGTAAGCTTTGAAATCCGGAACTTCTTCGACCAGGTGGGGAATGAAGGGGCCTTGTTCCATTTCCATGTACGACTGCATCAACAACGGTAAAGTGGGATGGTCCTTTTCGCGGAGTTGCATGCTCCAACGCCCGAACGATGCATCCATGTCGTCGTGCGTGTGTCCCACGATCATGAAGGATACGATCACCTCTTTCACGATCCGCCTTGCCACCAAGAGCGACCAAAAACAAAAGACGTACCGGTTCTTGTTTTCCCTCCACAAGTTGTCCATTTGAACGTGGAGCACCGGGGGCAATGGTTGGGCTTCGATGGGTTGTGGAGGAACCTCTCCCAAAGAAGCCACACAAATCTCGCTACCCGACAGCAATGCTCGATACAACTCTGTGCTGCCGCCTCCAGCAAACAAAGATCGAGAAGACTTGATGGGAGGGGCTTCCAAATCTCGCAACAGCTTGGCGATGGATCCCACGGTGAAGTTGTTGTCGCTTCGAAACACGTCCAAATTGTAATGTGCGTATTTGCCATCCCCGTGCCCGTGTGCAAAGATTCCCGTCACTTTCATGGGCAACTTCATGAGTCCATCGAGTGCCTTCGTTTTTCTCGCCAATGCGGGACACGCTGTTTTCGAATGGTCCATCTTGTCGTGCATGATGGATAACAATTGCATGGGTTGCAATTTGGACAACCATCTACTCCGGTAGTAGGCATATCGACAGGCCTCTTGCAGAAACAAGTGCTTCTCGAAACGCTTCTAGATTCGTTCGTAGTCCTCGCACCCAGGTGCAAAAGAAGCACGTAATTGCTTCAAGGTGTCGCAAATGCTACATCTTGCAAAGGAATCTCCTCTTCCCTTGATGACGTACTCGGAAAAATGTTTTGTCCGGATCTTACTGAAACAAGATTGCGAAAGGGCGGACAACCCGAGTCCGGAGTTGGCCTGCAAACAGTGCCAAGCACATGGTTGTTGGATGAATGATCACAATGGACAAGGACTTTGGATCATTGTCATGAGTAATGCGCAGTGGAGCCAGTGCCTCATTCTCTGAATCTCAAGTGATGCTGTAGGTACGTGGGAAGCTTACCTCGTTCACGGTGACCAACAATTGCCCCCATTCGGTTCCGGCGGGGAGCACTTTGACGCCCACTTTCTCGCCTGTGCGCAAGGTGTGAGACAAATGGGGCATGTGGTCGGCCCTTGCCTCCAATAATGAGCGCAAAGTCTCGATGGCTTGTACAGTTGCATCCCTAGCCTTTGTATGGTGGTGGTTTCCGTGCGGAGCGCCTCTGACGCCGACCTTGGCCTTGGCTTTGTACCTCTCGAACGTGCGGCGAGTAATGTTGTGCACAACCCTCCAAGCATGCGGACAGATGTCTATGCCTTCTACGGTGACCATTTTCCTCCTTCCGCTTCCCCATGCTTCGTACAGCGCCCTATGTACGTCCAAATTTCGGGTGCTCCTGATTTGAAATGACTGCATGTGCATTTCTGTACGCAGCGCGCGAATGGTGGAAGGAGAGAATTTGCGAGTGCATTCCTTGTCGCAACAAAGTTGCGCGTAGACCTCGGCGATGGACTCATGTGATAGCATCTTGGTCCTTTTGTTCAATGTTGCGGCAGCTTGAGTTCTCCTGTCATAGCGATATTGTTGTCCGCCCGTTCTCTTCCGGTTTCCTTGCAGTTCTTCCTCGATAGCCCGTCGTTTGCGAGCGTGATCATAAACATTGACATACCCGTGTTCACCGTGATAAAAGACGCGTCGCATAGGCCATCGCAAGCACATGTCGCTGACGCTGTGGTCCCCATTGAGGACCTCGAGCACAACAATGCCGACGTCATCCACGCCCAGCCTGCTGTTACCATCAATGCATGCGTTCGGATTGGCATTGATGATGATGACTTCCGCGAAATCGGTGCCGTCGGCGTGCCTTGCGAGCAGTGCTTTGCCAGACCATGCGTCCCGACCAATGCCCTCACAATCCGGAATGGGAGTGGCGTCCACATCTGCCTGGGCAGGTGCCTCCAAGTCGACGTCTTCCTCTTCACATTCTTGGAACCCCTGCGCATGCCGCAGTCAAGAATCAACTCGGGACGCGGAGCAGAATGCCGAGAGGTGACGCAGGGTCGATGAGTAAGTGGGGTACCTCGTCGCCGTCAGATTCGCTGCCAGAAGCCATACTAGCCCCTCGGAAGTTGTTTCCGGAAACGAAGTCTCCCACTCCACGGAGGGCCCGCACGGGAGCTTCGTAAGTTGTCGTAGGAAGTGGTAAATGCTTCCCCGACGAATTTGATCCGACCGCGCGGTCTGGAAGACAGGATATGCAAATCATTCAGACATCCCGTGTGCATGCATGACATGATACTCATCCGACGGACTACAACCTTTGTCTTGAAAATGTCATTCATAATTGCCAAGTGCTCTCCAGAATCAGACCGCGCGGTCTGTTCGTGAGGAGCCACGGGAAGACCACTAGAGCAGGAGATGAACCTACGGCAACCGGTACTAGTCAGAATTCGACGGCGTCGAACTCACTGCCAGCCTCCATACTTGCATAGGACGATATCTTCGGCAGTGAACGTGTCGTTCGTTTAGACCGCGCGGTCTAATTCGAGAGGTCTGTGGATTCATAGAAATAAGACCATGCATGTTTCGGAATCCTATGAGCGGAACCTCCCGGAGCAGTAACTTGCTCGGAACATTTTAGACCGCGCGGTCTGAACTGTTGTCCGAACTACTCGGATCCAGTCCTTCCAAGTAGAGGTAACATGGAGCATTTCAGAGCGCGCGGTCTGGAATGAGAATCCAGAATTTCGACAAATGCTGTACGAGCAGGAAACAGTTGTCATCGCTTGGACATAAATGAAAATCCGATGTTGGAACACAAGGTGAGGTATCAAACATTTCAGACCGCGCGGTCTGAAATGTGAAATCCGATGGATCTCCAAAATGGACTCTCCGTTGTCGGGTCTCTGAATACGGTCGAAAAACATTTCAGACCGCGCGGTCTGGAATGAGTGGGGGGTGCAGTTTCAGGATATCAAATCCTCCGTCTCAAAACGTTTCAGACCGCGCAGTCAAAAACAAAAAGGCCTCACTCGTAAGGTGACTTCCAACCTCAATGTGTTCACACCGTGCAACGTGAATAAGTCGGTGTACAGACGTACCTAATAAAACGGAGCATCTAGGTAACTAATGTGCAGTCAGGGAGGTAACACAAATGACGATGAACTGTTGTCCAGAATGCCAACCAATCGAAAGGCAATTCCACAGGGGAAGAGTGGATAATATAACAATGATAGCCAAACACAATTGATATTCTAGAAATCCAGAATGGTATTCCTAGTTGCAATGCCGGTATTCCAATGTAATGGCACCGCATTCCATTAAAATGGCACTGAATTCGCGAGAAAATAACACTACATTCCGGATAAATGACAAGCTTGCCGCCATTCTCGCAAAATGGACCCAGTGAGCATAATTGAACAACTAATCACAATTCTTGAAATCGGGATACACCCGAAACTGAATGAGGTAAGCCACAAATTAAATGCATGCACGCGGAGAATGACTTACATTTGCAATGGACAATATAACATTGAATGGAATGAAATCGAGCATTCATTTGGCAATGACAGCAGATCAAACATCCATGAAATTGCAAGTACTTGATTTGAATTCGGAAAACACCTTTGCATCCATCTCATCCGAAATCAGTAGGATTCGATGAGGCCGAGCCTTCCATTCCGACCACGCAAGTCACACTACGCAAAGGAACGAACCCTACATTCTCCGACTAGGAAGCGAAATCAAACACAGAGACGTCTTCGTACCTGAAAGGGAGGCGGTCCGACGTGATCTTCTGACTCAAGGCGCCGACGAGCTTCAACGCAGCGACTCACGAGCGGCAGCGCAGCGATCCAAAATTCGCCCCAAACGCGTGTCTACGGAGCTCACGCGAGAACGACGACGGGAGGAAGACATGCAGCGACAGAGCCCGCGGGAGAACGGCGACGGGAGGGAGACATGCGGCAGATGAAGCCGGCGACCTAGAGTGCTAGACTTCCTTCATTTAATGCGCCCGGCGGCCAGCACATAAAAGCCCGTGGGGCCCACTTGGAAGCCCGTTCGTTGTATACCTTTTTGCACCTAAGTATGCTGCAGGTAGGTGATGACGTAGAATTCGGAATTTCCGAATGATAAGAAAAGATGTCACTTGGTGATAAGCAAATCAAATAACACAAGAAGAACAAAGTTCACATTATGAAAAAATAAACATGTGCGCAAACATTGACATATACATCATATATATTGTGACCACACTTTATAGTTACTCTAATTTCAATTTCAGTTTGGGAGTATTAGTTCTGAATTGTCGAATGGAGGGAAGAGGGGGATAAAATAGAATAATCCTATTCCGATTTGCTTCATTTCCGAGGCATTCAAAACTGGATCGGGCACGAAAAATTAAAGAAGGATCACAATTAAAGGGAGAATTGAACCCGACCATGCATAGACTTGTTCTAAATTGGATTTGAACTATGTGAACCCCAACGGGGACCTGGTTCGAACAATGTCCACTGGGATATTGGAACAACTGCATTCAGAACTCAGTCACAAAAGTCATTTCCCAAAAACATGCTCACAAAACCAGAAAGTGAACATTCACAGTTCAGACCGCACGGTCTGAACTGTGAAAACGGCAGAACTTGAGAAATTCCTGCACGACAGGGACTGGACGTCTTCACAGGAATCCAGTCATAGAAATTTGTCATCCTCCAAACGAGGCCTTCTGCCTGACCTCGGAGTGTCCTTTCATATCGACAGGTTTGCATTTCAGACCCCGCGGTCTCAAATGTGAAAGTCACAGACCTCGCGGAAATCGAACAAGCTGAAGGTGTACTGAAATTCAATCTAATAGGCACTCTACATGTCATTGAATAATCACGAATCAGAATTACGAACTCAAATAGAAAGGGAATGATACCTTTGGAAGCTCCAAGGGAAACAATAATTTGATTTCATGTAAATTACTGAAAAAACACGAAACCAAAGGCAATGCAATGCATTCAATTTCATTTCAAAGAAAAGGTCGTTGAAAGTCAGGAATTAGTCAAAGTGGGATGGAACAAGAATTACTAATAGTACAACACATTCATTTGTCCATCAAGCTCTGTCAATGGCTCGGGCTTCAAAATACGAGGGAAGCGACAAATACAAGAGAATCATGGGACGTACAGTAGGGTCATCTACAGAAAACTCGTGTGATACTCTCCCATTTAATATAGTTTAAGGGAAACTCGTGTAAGTGGCGGCGCATTGCAAACGGATGCAAGCCTTGTACCTTCGACGATACTTCACCTGGGATTCTCGGGCGAACTTCAAGGCGGCGTCCAAAGGAGTTGGGCGCAATAAGGTAGCGGCGTTCATTTCAACTTGCGCTGCATTTCGCAACATCGACACAAGGGAGGTGGACGGCCAGGTGGGAAGAAGGCGGCACAAACTCAAGCACGGGGGACGGTGGAAAGAAGGCGAACATCCAAACGCGGAAGAGGAGGGCAGTTTCGCGACACTCTTCACAAGGTAAAACATATTTCAATTGTTTCCATTCTTGCTTTCTTGGGATTGCGCCAGTCAAAACCGATCAACTCAAGAAATGGACATTGTCAATGGATTGATTTCAGTGTAGATGACACACAAATGCATGCAAGTCTCAAGAGTTCTATTTCCATCCACTGCACGATGTCATAGAGAACATGTTTTCGGTTTAGGAATTATAGGAGTCACAGACTGCGCAAAGAGAGAATGCTTTCTCCTAGTACGCGCTTTCATGGAGCCTATTGTAGGAAATAAATAGTACACTTCATGTTTCACTCGCCGCTTAGTAACTACGTGACTGTATGGTCAATTTCGTTAAACTTTGAACTTTGAACTTTGTAGATGTCACTGGATCACGGCTCCGCTCCCTACTGACTTGCAATGCTTGTCATTTCCGAAGTGGGATTCAAAAGGTACCTCCCTTGGCTCCAAATTGCACAACTAAAGCATACAAGTTTCTTGGATTTGGGGGTAGGTGCACATTCGACGAGGCTCAATGGCAGACTCACGTTTCAGCAAGTGCTCCCACAACCTCAAAACTATACTTGACCATCAAAACTTCGGGTACGTTGAACTGACTTCAAGTTGTTGCTTTCCGAGCATTGTGTTCATTGAAAGCCATCACGGCCATTATGATAATCCCATTCGACTGGCGAGGTTTAGCAACCAGGTTTCGCAAATCTACAAGTTTCTGCAGATCAGACCGCGTGGTCCGAAATCCACAACTGTCCTAGATTTCGGAAAACTGGATCACAAGTGGATGGAAGAAAGTTACAATTCACACGGACGGGACTGTCACACTTCAGACCGCGCGGTCTGAAGTGTATCGAAGTCCACGACTTAGGAAATCCAAAACGCTGTAGGGCCTGTCAATCACTTTTACGATTCTCCCATAGTCCTAGATTTAGGAAAACGAGATGACATGCTTCCTAGAAGTCCGAAAACTAAAATTGACACGAACGGGACTCACGGACTTTAGACCGCGCGGTCTGGAGTCCGAGACTGCGGAATTCCATGACGATAGTGACCTTCCCTTCGTCGCTTCACGCCAACTGTCGAAGATTTGAGAAAACTGTCCAACATCAGAAAATTTCAATGACACAACCTCCACAGTTCAGACCACGCGGTCTGAACTCGGTACAACTCACTCAGGAAGCCGGACACTTCGAAATGCGGTCTTCGGAAATGGTCCACAAAAACCCGCCATTTTCACGAAATTAAAGTAGAATCTGATGCTTGTGTGCTTGCCCATGTATTCTGGAAATGACCATTACTGCTGACATCAATCTTTGCGAATTCCAATTGGAATGATTTCCCAAACAGAGCTCAAGATTTCTGGCAAGGATACAAACTGTACTACTTTGCCTATTATTCTCACTGTGATACATCCAAGGGGCTGTTTCAAGACAGCAAGATGGGTGAGTGCTATATGGACCATGTTGGGCTTCGTGCATTTGTATGCTGCATTCAATTCAAATCATTTATTTTTTAAATGGCGCGCTCGTGAATACCACTTCGGACAACATTGATGGCTTCCTTTCTGTAGGTCAAGTGATGTGTGCGTTGCAAAACACAATGGAAGTGGCATGGGGTGCACTATTTGATGCAGCGATTCGGGATGTGTGGGTCATGATGGAGGAGTATGTCCACATCCGCCATGGCAAGGACTGCAAGAACCTCAGGTGACCACTCCATGTCAATCATGTCAGACCCCATTTGGAGCAACAAGTAGTACAGTGGGTTTGTACCATGCAATCATGTTCTTCACTCCAGAATTTCTTTCGTCCTAATCATACTCAACTGGGGGCTGCGGCGTGACATACAGAGCTCTCATGGAAGAATTCGACGATGCCAACAAGCTATCAACCTCCGAGAATGGTTCCTTATTACTACAACTCATTCAGGTTAGTAGTAAACACTCGTCCCTACCTACGAATAGCATCTACTAGGAGATAGACAAAGATTAATATGTCCAATGCTACCTTGTCATCGAAGGGACTCCACTCTCAAATCCATGTCAAACTTCGGAAGGGACACAACAATCTTCACCCACTTGGGAAGAAGTCATCCATGATATGCAATGATGTCGGTTAAGTTGGTAAACGAATGTTCTAAATTCATCGAGGTTCAATTGCCAAGTACGTGATACCAATATTGACTCATTGGAATACGTGTTTCCACCACTACTCTCTCAGGATGATGAGCACGGAACCGAACATCTCCACAGAGAGTCGCAAGCCGTTCATGTCGACCTAGATATTTTTGAGCAAGTGTGGGCTCGGCTGAATCAAGCACAAGTGAATCTGGCAAACCTCTCGCCTCAACCTCGCGGGGCTCGACGTCGCAACCGTTGATCGCACTTTTTTGCGGGCTCACTGTATCTATGAGGAATCAGCTCTTGTTGAGTAGCATTGCATGGGGAACAGGTTTTATAGAAAAAAGACATTGCCCTTGTTATATTGCTTCATATTCCGTTCGTAGTCTCTTGTTTTCCTAGAACGAAAGATGTATGCTGTGAATTCCTACTCATGGCAATCATCTATACTGCTTGGTTTTTCACTTCTGGCTTCCAATCCAGATCCTTCCAATGTCAGTTATTTTGGGACTTTATGAATATAAGATTTGTTATGGTGGTCTATATTTGCATCCGGGGTTTCAACTACCTAGGAGGGGTGGCTCTCATATTTCAATACTTAGAATGGGTTGCCTCCGAATGATCCAAAAAAACAAGCCTCTAACTACACACAGTCATTCATTCAACAACGTTGAATCCTGAGTTTCTTTAAGCTTTAGAATTTTCAAATAATTCTACCTTTTCTTCAGCAATAGTATTGGACTTATAGATGGTGTGTTTCAACAAGCCTCTCAATGAATTGGTCTAATTATATACGAATACAAAGAAATGGCAACTTCAACAAATGTGAGCATATTAGCACCGATCTTCTCAAGCCATAGTTGGGCGGGCCGCAAATGCTCTACATCTATATTTTCCACTTACTAGGATATCTCATAGAATAAATGTCTACTTTTTCATTGGAAATTCAACACATTTTATGTTGTATATTTCATATAATTATGCTTCTTTGTTATATCTCGTTTCCATGGAACTCATCATAGAGTGAAGCTCTCGATCATTTTGTAGTATTGGAACAGTCATGTTACATCGAATTTGTAAATAATCCAAGTTAGATAATGCTGGAGTTCACTTGCAACTCCGGGAAAACTTCAACTTCATAAGTCTGAAATATAACACTCAGTTTCTCAAGTTGTGAGTGAGCTTTAGAGAAGGTACAGTAAGCTCTGAACTTCACGCACAAAGGTGAGCAAGAAACTTGCATTTAAAAAGCATCGGATGAGACATCTTGCTATGAGATACATGATCAAGTTCATATGTGTGAGAATCATTTAAAAAGCCATGATTTTTTAAATGACAATTGAGTTTGATCATTGAGTGATTGACCTTAGGTGTACCTATTTTTTTTTTTTTTGGGTAGTATATATGCTATTCGAAATGTCATGGTTATGAATCAATTGTTTCATTTTCACATAATTAGAAGCAAAATGAACAAGATTTTTGATATAGGGTGATTGCAAGAAACACTTCACGTTTTTTTGGTCCCCTGAACCTTAGATAGCTGGTTTTTTGCTCATAACTTTTGCATCGTGTGTCCATCTTCTATGAAACTTGAAATGAAGGTACATGTGGTAGTTTCAGATGTTGAGTACTTTTTAAGGCTTTTTTTTATAGTTATTCTACTATTTTTAAATTGCCCCCGATTGGATGTCTACCGTGGCCATTTTGAAGGGTTTTAGCACTATTTTCCACCCAAAAATACGAATTTGAAGCTCAAAATTGGTATACTAGAACTTCTACTAGAGTTACACAACCTTACCAAAGATTTTCTAAAAATAGATAATTTTCCATCTTCCACATGTGCTCAAAGTGCACTACCTTTGCGCAAGTGTAGAGAACACAATTTTATTTTTCCAATAGTGAAAATTGGTGAAAAGGAGTATCTATAAGTTAGAAAAAATAGATTTTTTTTTGAATTTTTTGAATTTTTTTACTGTTTCTTAAGAATTAAATTTCAAACTGTCTATTTTCTTGCATTTTTCAACCCTCTTTGACCGTGCATAACTCTTAGAGAATAAAAAATTTAGGTCTGAATTTTTGCACATACCATTTTTTTAATGCTATACACATTATCCATATTTTGTGTACCATTTTCAAAGTACCTAGTTCGAACCACAAAAGTGACATCTAGGACAGGTATAGATTTCAACAATCTTGAATTTATATAGATTTCAGAAATCTAGGATCTCTATAGATTTCAAGCGGTGTATTTTGAACTACAGAAGTGCCATCTATGACTCATGTAGATTTCAGACATTTAAAAATGATGAAGTTCTAAGAAATCTAGGTGCGAATCTAGGACATTTGAACATTTTAGACTACCCGGTCGAAATTGAAAAAATTGCCAAAGTCAGCGGTGCTAGTTTGTGAGCCTGCGAGCATGATGAGATTTCAAGCGGTGAGCAAGATTGTGCGAGCGTTAAGTTCAAAAATTTAAAGAAGTACTAAAAAATTAAGAATATTGCTAAAAATAAAAATCCATCTGAAATTTTTGATCAAAATCTTCTATTTTTAGTGGATTATCGTATCTATTACTATAGACCTATTGCCGTGAACCTATTACCGTGGTTTTGTAGAATTCAAAATTTCCAATGTTTCTTAAAATATTAGAAGTAGAAATTATAACAATCATGAACTCAATTGATGTGAAAGATGAATGGAGATGGAAATAAGTTCATATAGAATAATGATTGATTACGATCTTATAGCAACAAGGGTCCTCTTAGGATTGAATGGTTGATGGGAGGGTACTAATAATTTTCTCTTAATGCATTGTTGTTAGACTTGTTTCGATTTTAGAAAAAAAACATGGTTGATAATAATTATTTTTATATCTAATGATCTTTATCACATTGAATTTTATTTTCGTTGAACATTGTCTTATAGCATCATGGATCTTCTCCAAGTCAATGAAAGGGTATCAATACTTCCGTCTTGATTTGTAAGTCTGTAGACTTGTTTAGATTTTCGAAACAAAAATTTGTTCATAACAAATAATTCATTATATGTAGAAATAGCTTAGGTGAAGCAAATTTCATTTTTGTTGGTCACTATTTTGTAGTAGCATGGATCTTCTTAGGGCTGATGGAAGGTATCTGTACGTTTGTCTTAATGAGCATATAACTGAGCTTGTTCAAAATTTGAAAGAAAATTTTTGGTTTATTGTCGTATGTGCTATTTAAAATATCATGGTTATAAATCAATTGTTTAGCGTTCACATAAAAGCACAATATTCAAAATTCCTAGGTGTCAATAATATTTGAGCTACTAACAATGTCATGAACCCCTATAAGGTCTTAGTTAGTATAGATCCATTTTTCAAATCGTCAAGGTGTGATATAAATTGCAATTTTTTCTTTTCTATGATGGAATCTCATTGTGTGTAGAATTTGTTAATGTAAGAGTCTAAGTCTGTGACGATTTGAAATTATTGTTCCATCTTCAAAAGATAGACTAAGTGAAGAAATTAATATCAAATATCAAATATGATTCAAATGTCTACTTCAACCTACATTTCATTCTTGAAATAGGATTATATATCAAATAGGGTATTGGAAAATCTCTTGATTTAAAAAAAATAGGAGATATGAATGCAATGGTGAATAAAATCGAAGAAGAGAAGAAATTAATTTGTGCATCATGGTACATTAATAGAATTGTGTAAGTTTCAATTTTCATAAATGAAAGAATGGTGACAAGTTTAGAGAGCAAGCCATGTTGCATTCTTTGATATCCCAAATAGACTCACATAATTGTTGTGAAGTGTAGGAGGAACAACAACTTGGCCAGGTACAATTTCGGACACAGTTTCAGATGCTGGAAATTGAGAAGAGTTGGTACATTGATCTAGATTAAAATACCTCCACTTCTAGAATAGCAACAACGAAACACAATAATTCAAACAAACAAATTAAGATAACAAAATCCCAAATTTAATAAACCATCCTAGTAAGTTCGTTATATTTCTAAGTACCCAGTATTGTGTTTTCAAATTATATATCAAGTATTTTTGGATTTAGTTCACAAGAAATATGATAGTTGCAAAATTCTAAATTCTTTTTTTTTCGTTTTAGAATGGTGTGTTATGAGTGGAAAAATATGTAACTATTTATGAACAGGATTGAGTACCAATTCTTCACGGTCGCATTTTGTGTTCTTTTTATCGCAGACGCTGAAGTGATTATAACGTGGTTGCTTGACCATTAAATGGGATTATACAATACATGGAGGAAATGAAGCTCTAACCCTGCTAGCGCCAAGCATTAGTTGGCGGATGGACAAGTCAGTGGTGTAATATATGCTTTCATTGACCAAATCCCCCAACTTGTTGCTTTATCGGGGTAAGTACCCAAACACTCAAAGTTTGGGATTTTCTTTTTACATAAAAGCTAGTTATGTACATCCAATTGTACCGAAAGATGACCAAATGAATTTGATTCTCCGAAGGATCCCTAGAAGTGCCATATCATTTGAATATTGCGAATAATTGAATAAGTACTTTAGAAATCAAAGTGACCACGTTTTGGTCACTAAGGAAGTTAACCCTTTAGTGACCGTGGTTGATTTGAGGGTCGGGCCTAGTTTTTCTAGAAACTGAATTTTGTGTCCATTGCAAAGATGCAGTCTTAGATCAAACCGTACAAGGTGTTTCCATAAGGGAGATTCTTCAACCTAACAAAATATGAAACTCATCCAACGGTACAAATTGCTATAAATGAGATAGGAGGTTCACAAATCAACCAATTCAAGGCTAAAATTGAAATTTGGGAAGTGAAACATTTTTAAATATTTTGTAGTAAATTTCCCTCAACAGACAAGTAGAATAGACATCTAACCGAAGTCACTTCCTATTTTTTCAAGCTTTGTAAAATTAGTTACAAATTCTTGAAGTTCACAAAAAATGGTCATCAAAACAAAACCCTTTCTAAAACGGGTACATTGAAATGTACCTCTAAATCATGTTTGCTTCTAGAGCCTTGCTGGAGTTTGAGTTGCTTTCCTTAATTCTCAAAAATCAATGCCTTAAATGACCCTTTACAATTTATGCTACATAAATACCGATGCATAAGTTTATTGTGGACATTTATGAGGTTACAAAGCAACCCTTATGCCTTTTGTATTTTTTGTATTTTGGTTGAAGATTTCCTGTGTGAGTTGGTAAATACCTCGATCTTCTGAAGTACATTTTAAATGATTGATTAAGAATAAGTAGAACTCCTAATCCTCTCTAATTAAGCAAATTCGGCCCCCTTCTAGAACTAAGCATAATATACATGTTGTAATCGTTGATTTAATTTGTAGGCAGTGCACGAGTGCATGTGAGTTGTGAGATTTGAATAAGAGTTAATGTACATATGGCCTATTTTGAGTATGTTGCCAGTCCCTTTCATGTTTGTCCATCAATGCCAAGTGCAAATGATCCAAATATTTTGGAAGTTCATTTTAGCATTCGAAATCCAATTTTGGGTTTAGGGTTTAGGGTTTTAGGGTTTTAGGGTTTAGGGTTTAGGGGTTTAGGGTTTAGGGTTACAAGGGTATCCCCGATTTTTGGACCTACTTTTTTAGGGCCCATATTTTGGCTACCCCCCCATTATCACATATTGTGCATCCAATGGTAAAAAAAACCGCCCTAAAAGTATCACCATTTGCAAGATACAGCAAGTTTGACTTTTTGAGGGTGAGTTGACTTTCGGTAGGGTAAGGTTTTTTGAAGTTTGAAGTTGACGTACCCCCCTATTTGTGGGTGTTGTGAATCCAATGGTAGTATTGGTTTCTCCAAAAAAGTTTTGGGTGGCATGTTGTGAGCGTTTGAAAAGTGGCATTTAAAGTTGCTATCTTTGTGATAGTGAGGAATTTAGGGAATTTGAAGATACCTATCCCCCCATTTTAAAGGGTTGTGAACACAATGGAGTAATAAAAAGCCCAAACATAGGGCTTTTTTTGGAAGATATGGCCAGTTTGACTTTTGGAGCTTTATAGTTGACTTTTTGAAGGTAATAGATTTTGGAGTTTTGATACAAAGGGTTGTTGTAGGTCTATGAATGGGTGTTTTGAATTGCTCTCACATTTCTTGATACGACATTGTAGGCATGAGTTGTGGATGGATGAAGTTTACTTCTTATTTTGGAACTTCATCCATCCGTAATTGATGCATACTATGTCCAATTGGAGATTGTTTTAGGGTTTTGGAATGCTTTAGGGTTTGTCTATAGAGTGGTTTAGGGTACCAAAAGGGTTTAGGGTTGTTTTAGGTGTGTCATAGTTAAAGGGTTACATGGAAGATATCAAAATAGTGGAAATCAGAAAATATATTAATATGTATATAAACACAATAGATGAAAATAAAAAAAAGACCTAGATGAAAACATTTATATTTGCCTATGCAATGGATCGAATGTGCACTCTCCATTGCGCCCCATATAGGCCAACATAGTGCCGAGTTGCGCCTACACGATCGGTATATAGGTTTACCTTGGGGAGGTATTGACCTCCATAGGTACTCCTAAGCATGAGCCCTGGAATTGTTTAGGGTTTAGGGTTTAGGGTTACATGGGTATCCTATGGGTTCTTGACTTTTTATTTTTGGGTTTTTATTTGACCTACCCCCCCATTTTCGAGGTCTACGATTCCAACGGTGGTATTTTTAACCCATACAAATGTTTAGTTTGTGAGATATAGCAACTTTGACTTGAGGGTCCGGGGGTTTGACTTGGCCATTGTGGATTCAATTTTAAGAAATTCAAAATGCAAGTTACATTTTTGGAAAGGTCTCGTGGAGGGCTTTCCAAAAATGTCTTGTTTGGCTAAAAATAGAAACTTTGATTTTTGACCATATATGAGGGATTTGGAGGAATACGACTTTTGCACACGCCTTGTTATTCCTTTTTGTACTGCATGGTGATGTAGGTCTTGTTTGTGGGATTCCATGATGACGTGGCACTCTTCAATTGGATGTCGTAGGCAAGAGTTATGAATGGATGAAGTTTGGGTTTTCAAACTTCATCCATCAATTGCCGTCATTCCAGGGTTTAGGGTTACAAGAGTGTTCTTAGGGGTATGGCCTTTTTTGGTGTTGTTTTTATTGCACCAACCCCCCCATTAGCAGGCCTTACGAATCCAAAAATGCATTCTAGAACCCTAACAATGTCACCGTTTGTGAGATATAGCAACTTTGACTTTGGGGTCTTCAAGTTTGACTTGGCTATTGCGGGTTCAATTTGGAGAATTTCAAAGTGAGAGTTACGGTTTTGGAAGGGGCTATTCGAGGGCTTTCCAAAAAGGTCTTCTTCGGCTAAAAATAGTAACTTTGATTTTGGGTCCTATATGAAGGATTGGGGGAAGTTTGACTTTTGTATATGTCTTGTTATTTCATTTTGGATGGAATGGTGTTGTAGTTCCTTTTCACGAGATGGTAGGATGACTTGGCATTTTGTCATTGGACTTTGTACGGATGAGTTATGGATGGATGAAGTTTCGTTTTTGAAACTTCATCCATCACTTGCCGCTATTTGGAGAATCCGATGATAAAGTGGAGGACCGTTTTGGAAAGGGTTTTCGAGCATCTACAAGGTGGTGTATTCACCTTTTGCCAAAAATAGATATTTACCACGGTCAAAACACGAGAGTCTCCATTTGAGCTTCTGCATGAAGAAGGGCATTTATAATTGGATTATACGATGATGTAGGTCTTCTTGACGGGGTTCCATGATGATGTGGCACTCTTGGATTGGACCTCATATGGATGAGTTATGGGCGGATGAACTTTAATTTTTCAAACTTCATCCATCCATTGCCACCCCTTCAAGAATTGGATGATAAAGATAAAGACACTTTTGGAAAGCCACTTCAAGCATCTACAGAATGGTGTGGTTTTTTTAGGCTAAAAATAGACTTTTATTGGGGTCAAAAGACAAGGGGTCTAAGTTTGGCCCTCTATATAAAGAAGGGCAATTGATTTTCGATTGGACGATGACGTAGGTCTTGCCTTTAGGATTCCAAGATGATGTGGCACTCTCGGATTGGACGTCATATGGATGAGTTATAGGCGGATGAAGTTTGATGGGTTCAAACTTCATCCATCCATTGCCACCCCTTCAAGAATTGGATGATAAAGATAAAGACACTTTTGGAAAGCCACTTCAAGCATCTACACAACGGTTTGATTTTTTAAGGCTAAAAATAGACTTTTACTGAGGTCATAAGACAAGGGGTCTACGTTTGGGCCTCTATACAAAGAAGGGCGATTGATTTTCGATTGGACGGTGACGTAGGTCTTGCTCTTAGGATTCCAAGATGATGTGGCACTCTCGGATTGGACGCCGCATGCACGAGTTATAGGCGGATGAAGTTTGGTTTTTTCAAACTTCATCCATCCATTACCGTCACTTCAAAAATCCAATGATAAAGTTAAATATACGTCTGGAAAGCCACTTCAAGGATCTACACAGTGATGCATTTATCTTATACCCTAAACCTAAACACTTATTACACCTTGCAAACAATAAAATACAGCAAACGCTGTATTTTAAAAGAGTCATTTCATGAATATCATGCAATTATTACGTGATCTAATAAAATAAAATCATGGGTGAAGTTGGAAATAGGGTCAACTTATTAAATTCATAATCAAATTGCATTTAGCGAATATTTACAACACTTAAAACGCCGCCCAAACAATAAAATACAGCAAACGCTATATTTTAAGAGAATCATTTCATGAATATCATGCAATTATTACGTGATCTAATAAAATAAAATCATGTGTAAAGTTGAAAATGTGGTCCACTTATTAAATTCATAATCAAATTGCATTTAGCGAATATTTACAACACTTATAAAGCCGCCCAAACAATAAAATACAGCAAACGCTGTATTTAAAGGGAGCCATTTCATGAATTTCATTCAATTATTACATAATCCAATAAAATAAAATCATGGGTGAAGTTGGAAATAGGGTCAACTTATTAAATTCATAATCAAATTGCATTTAGCGAATATTTTCAACACTTAAAATGCCACCCAAACAATAAAATACAGCAAACGCTGTATTTTAAGAGAATCATTTCATGAATATCATGCAATTATTACGTGATCTAATAAAATAAAATCATGGGTGAAGTTGGAAATAGGGTCAACTTATTAAATTCATAATCAAAATCCAATTAAACAATTATTTTCAACACTTGTTGCGCCTTGCAATCAATAAAATACAGCAAACGCTGTATTTTAAGGAAGCCATTTCATGAATTTCATTCAATTATTACGTAATTTAATAAAAATAAAATCATGTGTAAAGTTGAAAATGTGGTCCACTTATTAAATTCATAATCGAAATTCATTTAAACAACTATTTTCAACACTTATTACACCTTGCAAACAATAAAATACAGCAAACGCTGTATTTTAAGGGAGCCATTTCATGAATTTCTTTCAATTATTACGTAATCTAATAAAATAAAATCATGGGTGAAGTTGGAAATAGGGGAAACTTATTAAATTCATAATCAAAATCCAATTAAACAATTATTTTCAACACTTAATGCGGGGGGCAAATAATAAAATATAGCAAACCTTGTATTTTAAGGGAGCCATTTCATGAATGTCATGCAAATATTATATCATTTAATAAAATAAAATCATAGTTGAAGTTGGAAATATTTTCAGCTCATTAAATTCATAATCAATTTTAATTTAAAAAATATTTACAACGCAAATATTTACAGATTGCATGCCCCGAAAAAGATAAGGCCAACTGAACTTGACTGGCACTAAGCCATGGTTCTAAGTTTGAGTTACCATAACTTTTGCATTTTAGACCCAATTTTAGAATGCTATTTCCAACGGTGTATGGCAAGCTTCCAAATTGCTTGCCCCGAAAAAGATAAGGCCAACTGAACTTGACTGGAACTAAACCATGGTTTTAAGCTATCATAACTTTTGCATTATATCATAACTTTTGTATTTTATCATAACTTTTGCATTTTACATTCAATTTTAGAATTTAGGGTACCTAATATAAGAGATTTTGCAGACTCTTTCCAACAGTGTATGACAGAAACTATTATTCCTAGCGCATCAAAATTTATGAGTGAAAGAACAAGGCAGTCCAAGAAGCAATGCTATGAGTTTTGGGGTTTCATAACTTCTTCAATTTCGGTGCAAATATGTCTCCAACTATATAGGTAAGTTAGGATTCTCTAAACTTTTTCATTTAAAGTCCGTTTTGAGTGTTTTAAGAGTCTATCAAGACTGATTTTTTAATAGCTTTCTAATGGTGTGTGACACGGTGAAGGGCTCCTTGCAAGTCAAAAGTTATGGCCGATTGAAGTCTGCTGTTTCTAACCTTGGTTTACGTTTTGGTTTAGCTTAACTTTTTTTATTTACGTCCGTTTTGAGTGTTTTAAGAGTCCATCAAGACTGGTTTTTTAAGAGCTTTCTAATGGTGCGTGGCACGATTAAGGGCTCTTCACGAGTCAAAAGTTATGGCTCAATGAAGTATGCTGTTTTTTACCTGTTTAAGGGTTTAAGGGTTGAGCTTAACTTTTTCATTTAAAGTCCGTTTTGAGTGTTTTAAGAGTCTATCAAGACTGATTTTTTAATAGCTTTCTAATGGTGTGTGGCACGGTCAAGGGCTCCTTTCGAGTCAAAAGTTATGGCCGATTGAAGTCTGCTGTTTTTATCCTTGGTTTAGGTTTTGGTTTAGCTTAACTTTTGCATTTAACGTCCGTTTTGAGTGTTTTAAGAGTCTATCAAGACTGATTTTTTAATAGCTTTCTAATGGTGCACGGCACGATTAAAGGCTCTTCACGAGTCAAAAGTTATCGTTCAATGAACTCTACTGTTTTTAACCTTGGTTTTAGGGTTGGTTTAGCTTAACTTTTGCATTTAACGTCCGTTTTGAGTGTTTTAAGAGTCTATAAAGACTGATTTTTTAATAGCTTTCTAATAGTGTGTGGCACGATTAAGGGCTCTTCACGAGTCAAAAGTTATGGCTAAATGAAGTCTGCTGTTTTTAACCTTGGTTAAGGGTTGGTTTAGCATAACTTTTTTGATTTACGTCCGTTTTGAGTGTTTTTTGAGTGTGTTAAGACTGATTTTTTAATAGCTTTCTAATAGTGCGTGGCACGATTAAGGGCTCTTCACAAGTCGAAAGTTATGGGTGAATGAAGTCTGCTGTTTTTAACCTTGGTTTACGTTTTGGTTTAGCATAACTTTTTTTATTTACGTTCGTTTTGAGTGTTTTTTGAGTGTATTATGACTGATTTTTTAATAGCTTTCTAATGGTGCATCACACGATTAAGGGCTCTTCACGAGTCAAAAGTTATGGCTCAATGAAGTCTACTGTTTTTAACCTTGGTTAAGGGTTGGTTTAGCTTAACTTTTTTTATTTACATCCGTTTTGAGTGTTTTTTGGGTCTATTAAGACTGATTTTTTAATAGCTTTCTAATGGTGCATGGCACGGTCAAGGGCTCCTCGCGAGTCAAAAGTTATGGCCGATTGAAGTCTGCTGTTTTTATCCTTGGTTTTAGTTTTGGTTTAGCTTAACTTTTTCATGGGTTGTCCGTTTTGAGTGTTTCTTGAGTCTATGAAGACTGTTTTTTTTAGAGCTTTCTAATGGTGTGTGTCACGCTCAAGGGCTTTTCAAGAGTCAAAAGTTATGATCGAATCAAATTGGTTGTTTTTAACCTTGTTTAGGGTTTATATGATGCAGATGATATTTGTGGGGTTTTAGGAAGATCATATTATAATAGTAGTCATTCAAAGGGCAATTTTGACATACGACATCTTTCAAAAATTTGTGGAGCATATTTTGTAAATTGAGGTAAGTATTTTTTGATGAGCCAAATATTTATTTATTTAATGTTCAAGAGTGATTTGAAGTACATAGAATATATTTGTAAGTTGTGCTTTAAATTCTTTTGCTTAATTGAAATTACTAGTAATGAATTTTGTTGGTATAAGTTCTAGTGGGTTTAGTGATTCTATTATGGATTTTTTCATGATCATTTTGATGTGTCAAATATTTTTTCAATTAATGTTTAATGTCAATTTGAAGTACAATAGTTATTTACAGTTGTTTGAGTGTTAATTTTTTTAATGACTTTTAGAAAATACTTTGAGATTTTTGAGTTTATATTAGAGGGACTTTTGTATTTTAGTATTGAAGGATTAAACCCTCAAACTATTATCTACTAAGGGCAATTTTCATTTTTGTTGATCTTTTCTTTTTCTTTTTGAAGATCATGCCTAGAATCAAGTATACGTCTTTTCGATCTGCACTTGTTTATGGAACAGCTGCAAATCCTATTGAGCTGCCTGAATCTCCTATCGAGCTGCCTGAATCTCCTGTAATAGAGGAACATGATCCTTCTTCACCTCCAAGAGAAGTTCATAGTCCTCCTCCATCACCAATTCAAGATCAGGGTCCTCTTCCACCGCCAAGGGTGGACCCTGGTCCTATTCCACCTTCAAGAGAAGATTATGGCCCCGCTCTACCACCAAGAGGCTCAACAACATCTGTATCTGAAGAAGATATAATCATAGTTGATCATCTATTCCGGTCTCGTTTGAAAATGCAGATCATCAAAGATTATCCATATAGCGCTGGCGATTGTTTTTTTGATAGCATCACTTATCTTGATTTACAGCGAGCTGATGTTGAAGTAAACAATAGATCGAGATCAAGTGCATATTCTGATTCTTTGAGGCAACATGCAGTAGATTCTGTAAGAACACTCTTGGATGGACCTGAGCAGGAATTATTGACTGCTCTTATCAACGAGGTGAAGGATAATCACCCTAATCTCACATCTGACACTCCTGCTTCTTACTATCTGGAATTAATGTCAAAACCAACAAGAGAAGGTGGGATATGGGGAGACTACTTTATAGCCGTTTATGTAGCACTTCTTGTGGGTAGACCTATTGTATGCTATAATATGAACTTGATTTTATCGACTGGAAACCTACGTTCGAATTGGGATAGTTTGGACCTATTTCCAGAGATCGTGCCTTTCTATATTGCGTGGGCAAATGAACATTTTTATCCTATGGTTCCAGTCGAACATGATGATTCTACTAATGTTGACATGGATAATATAGACGTGGACAAGGCAAATTTTTTAATGTTAGTAGAAGATTTGCCTGAATTTGTTGGAACGATTGCTCGCCCTGCCAACAGGAAAGTGAAGGTAACTGACCTTGAACAATTCAAGAACTGGCTACACGTGATCTCTGATCTTGTTGTAATTAAGGTGGATGCTGGTGACAATGATAATGACAGAACCAACTTCAAAGATCGTATTGTTGAACGCTTACGACGTGTTCACGGTTTAGTGTTGACTCCGAACGAAGACAGTTTGACTCTTTCAACAAACCAGGTCAATATTTCAGTTCAAGCCATGGCAGCAGTATTGCATGATTTGGGAGTGGAAGCATGCAGAGTTCTGACTTTTGGAATGAAGTGGAAAATTCCGATGGCTGAGCCCAAGATTGATTTTTTTATAAACCGATATTTTGAAAGGACGGGCCGATCTGAACTACAAGCTCTAAATGTATTTGATTACGGGATTGTTGATTATGAGGTAAACCCTGACACCCTCAATTCATTCAGCTTTAGTGATACTCAAATCAAAGAGAATGGTAGACATCTACATTTTAGATCGAAGGAAGTGTATGAAATGTTTGGGGTTAGACGTTCTGGATCTATCTCTTTTCAGCCAACTTTTCATTGGGCTTTTGAGTCAGTGAAAATCTATCCAGAGTTGGTTCATGAAGTGCTCTCTATTTTAAAACGACAAACTTTGGATGACATGCCAAAAACGATCCGAACAATGCAAACTAGACTTGCACAGCTTCAAAAACTATTGCAACATTGGGAAAACATGGCTCCAGCCAAACGAGTCATACAATTTCTAGGGAGTAGAGTGGAGGCCACTGTTCGTACGTATACTGTTGCGGAAGGTCGAGCTTTATGTGTTAACGAAAAAGTATTGCGCATACGTGGCATCGAAGCACGACTGCATGGCCCTTTCAAAGTGATTGGTGTTTCTATCGACACAATGTTGGTAGACTTTAAACGCCATTTGGCAACACTTGAAACAGGTATTTCGGGAGCATATGCACGCCAACCTACAATCCGAATGCGAAGTGCTCTTACAGAAACTCGTCAGTCTTTTGGATGGAGTGGTAAGCATATGAAGCAACATTTGAGAGAACATCGCACATTCCAATATGCTGTGGAACGCCAAAGAGCTTATCGAGAAACTTCAAATTATCAGTATGACGGTTGGGAACAAGATGTTCCAGAAGATCGACTTTTGATTCTTGATTTTCTACAAAACGCACGTTGGCAGTACCCGCCACGCCTAAAGGAGAGGCGTAATGTCACACCTATCATGCTCCGAAGACCACATACAGGTGGAGCTCTGCCAGTAAACTATGACGATCAAGCTGGAGCGGCTCGCTATTATGTGGAACGATTTGGACACGATTGGCGTTTACATGTAGATGGCAATCCAATTTAGATTATTTTGAGTATTGAATTCTTATTTGTATGGGCTTTTACTAGGGTTTAGGGTTGATTAGGTTATATAACCTAAACTAATTGTTTAGGGTAGGTGTTATAAAGTCTTTAAAATATAGTGGCTATATTTATGATTTTTCATAAATATTTTCTATAAATCAAATATTTGTTCAATCAATGTTGTGGAACAATTTGCAATACAAAAACTTGGATTTTACTTTAAGTATTGCAATGGGAAAAATTCATAGAATTACTATCAAAATGCACAAAAATAATAGAAACAAGTTGTAAATATAACAAAGAATTAGATTTCATAAAAACCTTCAAAAAATTTGAATATTTTTCATTGAAAACAAGCAAAAAACAGTCAATTGTTCATGGACTGTACTTTAAGTATTCAAATGGGCAAAACTCTTAGAATTATTAGCAAAATTTACAAAAAAATCACACCAACAAGTTGGAAATAGTAGAGAGAATTAGAATTCATGAAAACATTGAACTATTATTGTATTTTTTTCATTGAAAACAAGCAAAAAACAGTCAATTGTTCATGGACTGTACTCGAAGTATTCAAAAGGGCAAAACTCGTAGAATTACTAGCAAAATGTACAAAAAAATCACACCAACAAGTTGGAAATAGTAGAAAGAATTAGAATTCATGAAAACATTGAACTATTATTGTATTTTTTTCATTGAAAACAAGCAAAAAACAGTCAATTGTTCATGGACTGTACTTTAAGTATTCAAATGGGCAAAACTCGTAGAATTCCTAGCAAAATTTAGAAAAAAATTACACCAACAAGTTGGAAATAGTAGAGAGAATTAGAATTCATGGAAACATTGAACTATTATTGTATTTTTTTCATTGAAAACAAGCAAAAAACAGTCAATTGTTCATGGACTGTACTCGAAGTATTCAAAACGGCAAAACTTATAGAATTACTAGCAAAATTCACAAAACAATAACACAAACAAGTTGGAAATAATACAAAGAATTAGAATTCATGAAAACATTGAACTATTATTGTATTTTTTTCATTGAAAACAAGCAAAAAACAGTCAACTATTCGTGGACTGTACTTTAAGGTTTCCAATGGGCAAAAGTCATAGAATTATTAGCAAAATTCACAAAACAATAACACAAACAAGTTGGAAATAATACAAAGAATTTGAATTCATGAAGACATTGAACTATTATTGTACTTTTTTCATTGCAAACAAGCAAAAAACAGTCAACTATTCGTGGACTGTACTTTAAGGTTTCTAATGGGCAAAACTCGTAGAATTATTAGCAAAATTTATAAAACAATAACACCAATAAGTTGGAAATAATACAAAGAATTAGAATTCATGGAAACATTGAACTATTATTGGGGTTTTTTCATTGAAAACAAGCAAAAAACAGTCAATTGTTCATGGACTGTACTTTAAGTATTCAAATGGGCAAAACTCGTAGAATTCCTAGCAAAATTTAGAAAAAAATTACACCAACAAGTTGGAAATAGTAGAGAGAATTAGAATTCATGGAAACATTGAACTATTATTGTATTTTTTTCATTGAAAACTAGCAAAAAACAGTCAATTATTCATGGACTGTACTCGAAGTATTCAAAAGGGCAAAACTTATAGAATTACTAGCAAAATTCACAAAACAATAACACAAACAAGTTGGAAATAATACAAAGAATTAGAATTCATGAAAACATTGAACTATTATTGTATTTTTTTCATTGAAAACAAGCAAAAAACAGTCAACTATTCGTGGACTGTACTTTAAGGTTTCCAATGGGCAAAAGTCATAGAATTATTAGCAAAATTCACAAAACAATAACACAAACAAGTTGGAAATAATACAAAGAATTAGAATTCATGAAAACATTGAACTATTATTGTATTTTTTTCATTGCAAACAAGCAAAAAACAGTCAACTATTCGTGGACTGTACTTTAAGGTTTCTAATGGGCAAAACTCGTAGAATTATTAGCAAAATTTATAAAACAATAACACTAATAAGTTGGAAATAATACAAAGAATTAGAATTCATGGAAACATTGAACTATTATTGGGGGTTTTTCATTGAAAACAAGCAAAAAACAGTCAATTGTTCATGGACTGTACTTTAAGTATTCAAATGGGCAAAACTCGTAGAATTCCTAGTAAAATTTAGAAAAAAATCACACCAACAAGTTGGAAACTTTACAGAAAATTGAATTTCACAAAAAACTTTCACTTATTTTGACTTTTTAGGATTGAAAATTAGTAGAAAACAGTCAATTATTCATGGACTGTACTTTAAGTATTCAAATACTTGAAACTTATAGAATTACTAGCAAAATGTCCACAAAAATAACACCAACAAGTTGGAAATATTACAAGGAATTCGATTTCATGAAAACCTTGAATTAATTTTGAATTTCTAGGATCAAAAATAAGAAATAAACAGTGGATTGTTCATGCATTGTTTTTTAAGTATTCAAATGGGCAAAACTCCTATAATTCCTAGCAAAAATATACAAAAAAAAGTAATATCAACAAGTTGAAAATATAAAAAAGAACTAGATTTTATGAAAACCTTGAACAAATTTTGAATTTCTTTAATTGCCAAGAAGCAAAAAAACAATCAATTGTTTAGGCACTGTACTTTAAGTTATAAATGGGCAAAACTCATAAAACTTCAAGCAAAAGCGTGCTAAACAAATTCCAACAAGTTGTAAATATTTAAAAGAGTTAGAATTCATGAAAATACTGAAATAATTTAGGATTCCTTTAATATAAAATAAGACCTAAACATTCATTTATTCATGGGTTGTATTTAATTTTTTGAAGATATAAAACTCATAGAATTTCAAAAAAATTGTAAGAAAACAAAATACGAAGAAGTTGTAAATATTTGAAAAAATTGGATCTTGTGAAAATTTTGAATTAATTTAAATTTCTTTAATTAGAACTAAGACCCTATACCCAATTGTTGTATTTTGAAGTATTCAAATGAGATTAAGCTATAGTTTTGACATGTGTAAAGAGGATTGAAATAATTCAAATTAATTCTATAGGGTTTTTTACTTTAATGATAAAACATTATAATCTTTCAATCCATAAGTAATATTTTTTTTTCATTTTTTCATATTTGGGTTTTATTAACTTCTGTCATTACACTTTTATCGTAGCCCTTCACCTTCACCTTTTACTTTATTTTTAATAAAGCTTAAAACTTAGAAGCTTGCAGACATGGACCAGATCAGAAAGGAACCAACCCCCTCCAAATAAGGGTCTCTTTTCAGCTAATTAAAAGCTCCTATTGAGCTGATTTAGAAATTGCTATTGGGAAGCTCCTTTTGAGCTGTGGTTCATGCTGATTTCAAGGCGTTCTAGCCTGATTTCAAGGCGGTCTGAGCTGATTTGATTCTTGATCCAGTTGAGGTGATCTGGTGATTCTATTGAGGTCATGTCAAGCTGTCAGATAGTATATGTGGCATTCTTTTTAAGCAAAATCAGGGTATGTTAGAGTTTTGGAGTCAATGTTGTATTCAATTTCCCGCATTTAAAACGTTTTGCTTGTCTGCCTCGATGCTTGCAAGGGTTTAAGGCTGGACTGAATTTTGTGGCGTTTAGCCATCTTGAAATATTTTTCGATAAAGTGTCCTTGAAAGACAAGTGGAATCTACATCTAACCCAAGTCGTTTCATATTTTTTGAACCTTTGTTGAATTAGTTATAAAATTTTGAAGTTCTAATTTCATGGGGCTCTAAAAAGTCTCGGACCCTATTTAAAATGTATAATCATTGTGTTTACATTCTTTAGGCCATAAAAAAGAAACATGTACAAATAGTATACAATTAATTAGATTTAGAATTTTAGAGCTTATACCATTTCAGGACTTGTTACTTTATTATTGTTGGGTGTAGGGTTTAGGGGTTTAGAGTTACATGGATATCCTATGGGTTCCATGATGACGTGGCACGCTTCAATTGGATGTCGTAAGCAAGAATTATAAATGGATGAAGTTTGAATTTTCAAACTTCATCTGTCAATTTCCATCATTCAAAGTTTTGGATGATAAAGTGCAACACATTTTCGGTTTTAAGGGTTTAGGGTTTTAGGGTTACATGGGTATCCTATGGGTTCTTGACTTTTTATTTTTGGGTTTTTATTTGACCTACCCCCCCATTTTCGAGGTCTACGATTCCAACGGTGGTATTTTTAATCCATACAAATGCTTAGTTTGTGAGATATAGCAACTTTGACTTGAGGGTCCGGGGGTTTGACTTGGCTATTGTGGATTCAATTTTAAGAAATTCAAAATGCAAGTTACATTTTTGTTTAGGGTTTAGGGTTACATGGGTATCCTATGGGTTCTTGACTTTTTATTTTTGGGTTTTTATTTGACCTACCCCCCCATTTTCGAGGTCTACGATTCCAACGGTGGTATTTTTAACCCATACAAATGCTTAGTTTGTGAGATATAGCAACTTTGACTTGAGGGTCCGGGGGTTTGACTTGGCCATTGTGGATTCAATTTTAAGAAATTCAAAATGCAAGTTACATTTTTGGAAAGGTCTCGTGGAGGGCTTTCCAAAAATGTCTTGTTTGGCTAAAAATAGAAACTTTGATTTTTGACCATATATGAGGGATTTGGAGGAATACGACTTTTGCACACGCCTTGTTATTCCTTTTTGTACTGCATGATGACGTAGGTCTTGTTTGTGGGATTCCATGATGACGTGGCACTCTTCAATTGGATGTCGTAGGCAAGAGTTATGAATGGATGAAGTTTGGATTTTCAAACTTCATCCATCAATTGCCGTCATTCTAAGTATCGGATGATAAAGTGCAATAGATTTTCGGAAAGGGCTAGCAAGGCTTGAGGGGGTGGTGCACTTAATTTAGTCTAAAGATAGAAATTGACTAGGGTCATTCCATGAGAGTCTATGTTTGGACTTTTGCAAAAAGAAGGGAGATTATATTTGGATTGGATGATGACGTAGGTCTTGTTTTTGGGATTCCGTGATGACGTGGCACTCTTCAATTGGATGTCGTAGGCAAGAGTTATGAATGGATGAAGTTTGGATTTTCAAACTTCATCCATCAATTGCCATCATTCCAAGTACCGGATGATAAAGTGCAATACATTTTTGGAAAGGGCTAGGAAGGCTTGAGGGGGTGGTGCATTTACTTCATGCTAAAAATAGTAATTGACTAGGGTCATTACATGAGGATCTATGTTTGGACTTTTGCAAAAAGAAGGGGGATTATTTTTGGAGGGTATGATAACGTAGGTCTTGTTTTGGGGATTCCATGATGACGTGGCACTCTTCAATTGGATGTTGTATGCAAAAGTTATGAGTGGATGAAGTTTTGATTCCTCAAACTTCATCCATCAATTGCCGTCATTCAAGAAATTGGATGATAAAGTGCAATACATTTTCGGAAAGGTCTTGGAAGGCTTTAGGAGATGGTGCATTTATTTCATGCTAAAAATAGAAATTGACTAGGGTCATAAGATGATGGTCTATGTTTGAACTTTTGCAAAAAGAAGGGGGATTATTTTTAGACTGGATGATGACGTAGGTCTTGTTTTGGGGATTCCATGATGACGTGGCACTCTTCAATTGGATGTTGTATGCAAAAGTTATGAGCGGATGAAGTTTGGATTCCTCAAACTTCATCCATCAATTGCCATCACTCAAGAAATTGGATGATAAAGTGCAATACATTTTCGGAAAGGTCTTGGAAGGCTTTAGGAGATGGTGCATTTACTTCATGCTAAAAATAGAAATTGACTAGGGTCATAAGATGATGGTCTATGTTTGAACTTTTGCAAAAAGAAGGGGGATTATTTTTAGACTGGATGATGACGTAGGTCTTGTTTTGGGGATTCCATGATGACGTGGCACTCTTCAATTGGATGTTGTATGCAAAAGTTATGAGCGGATGAAGTTTGGATTCCTCAAACTTCATCCATCAATTGCCGTCATTCAAGAAATTGGATGATAAAGTGCAATACATTTTCGGAAAGGTCTTGGAAGGCTTTAGGAGATGGTGCATTTACTTCATGCTAAAAATAGAAATTGACTAGGGTCATAAGATGATGGTCTATGTTTGAACTTTTGCAAAAAGAAGGGGGATTATTTTTAGACTGGATGATGACGTAGGTCTTGTTTTGGGGATTCCATGATGACGTGGCACTCTTCAATTGGATGTTGTATGCAAAAGTTATGAGCGGATGAAGTTTGGATTCCTCAAACTTCATCCATCAATTGCCATCACTCAAGAAATTGGATGATAAAGTGCAATACATTTTCGGAAAGGGCTTGGAAGGCTTTAGGGGATGGTACATTTATTTCATGCTAAAAATAGAAATTGACTAGGGTCATAAGATGATGGTCTATGTTTGGACTTTTGCAAAAAGAAGGGGGATTATTTTTAGACTGGATGATGTCGTAGGTCTTGTTTGTGGGATTCCATAATGACGTGGCACTCTTCAATTGGATGTCGTATGCAAGAGTTAAGTAGGGATGAAGTTTGGATTTTTCAAACTTCATTCATTTTTTTTTTAATTCTAAGAATTGTATAATATAGTAGAAGGTATTTAGGGTACATCACTTTAAGAGTTTATACAATGGTACATTTTTTAGGCCAAAAATATATGACATTGAGTATCATAACACACGAAGTAACAAAATTGAGTTGGCTGATTTTTATTGAACCAAATTCCAATGAAGTAATGGAATGGGTACGTTAATAACTGAAACAAAATATAGCAACAAGTTGTAAATATCATTGGGACTTAAAATGCACAATAATCTTAAACTCATGCAAACATTAACCTAATTTAAATTACAATTAAAAGTAAAATACAACGTTTGCTATATTTTCATGAGCCTACTTCACATAAAGTCATGGAATTGGGATTTAAACAAATGAAAAAAATCAATCAACAAGTTGTGAATATCATTGATACCTAAAATTCATGATAATTTCAAACTCATGCAAACATTAAACTAATTTAAAACCTCAATTAAAAATAAAGTACAGCGTTTGTTGTATTTTCATGAGCCTACTTCACGTAAAGTCATGGAATTGGGATTTAAACAAATGAAAAAAATCAATCAACAAGTTGGGAATATCATTGATACCTAAAATTCATGATAATTTCAAACTCATGCAAACATTAACCTAATTTAAAACCTCAATTAAAAATAAAGTACAGCGTTTGTTGTATTTTCATGAGCCTACTTCACGTAAAGTCATGGAATTAGTACGTGAATACCCTAAACAAAATATAGCAAGAAGTTGTAAATATCATTGGGACTTAGAATCCACAATAATCTTAAACTCATGCAAACATTAACCTAATTTAAATGTCAATTAAAAGTAAAATACAACGTTCACTGTATTTTCATGAGCCTACTTTACGTAAAGTCATGAAATTGGGATTTACAAAAATAAAGTAAATCAATCAACAAGTTGTAAATATCATTGATACTTAAAATTCATGATAATATCAAACTCTTGCAAACAGTAAACTAATTTAAACTTCAATTAAAAATAAAGTACAGCGTTTGCTGTATTTTCATGAGCCTACTTCACGTAAAGTCATGGAATTGGGATTTAAACACATGAAGAAAATGAATCACCAAGTTGTAAATAGCATTAATACATAAAATACATGGTAATTTTGAATGCATACAAGTGTTAACCTAATTTATACCTCAATCAAATGTTAAATACAATCCTTGCTATAATTTCATAACTTCAATTAATGAAAAGTCATGGAATTGGTATGTAAACAAATGACTCTATCCTAAACCCTTAATCCTAAGAATCATTAGCCTTGACATGTTGACGCCATTGGGCTCCAAATAACGTGATGAAGTATCGTGCTGCAGTAACACGATCGACGTAAAGATCCTTCTTTGGCCATAATCCACCTGTCAACCTTTGTAGCATAATAGGTTCAACCATCTTATTCTTTGTCTTAGGATGAGGAACCCACTTCGCATTGTTCATGAAGTCCACAATCAATTCTCGGTTATTAGGGTTACAAGAGTGTTCTTAGGGGTATGGCCTTTTTTGGTGTTGTTTTTATTGCACCAACCCCCCCATTAGCAGGCCTTACGAATCCAAAAATGCATTCTAGAACCCTAACAATGTCACCGTTTGTGAGATATAGCAACTTTGACTTTGGGGTCTTCAAGTTTGACTTGGCTATTGCGGGTTCAATTTGGAGAATTTCAAAGTGAGAGTTACGGTTTTGGAAGGGGCTATTCGAGGGCTTTCCAAAAAGGTCTTCTTCGGCTAAAAATAGTAACTTTGATTTTGGGTCCTATATGAAGGATTGGGGGAAGTTTGACTTTTGTATATGTCTTGTTATTTCATTTTGGATGGAATGGTGTTGTAGTTCCTTTTAGGGTTTAGGGTTACAAGAGTGTTCTTAGGGGTATGGCCTTTTTTGGTGTTGTTTTTATTGCACCAACCCCCCCATTAGCAGGCCTTACGAATCCAAAAATGCATTCTAGAACCCTAACAATGTCACCGTTTGTGAGATATAGCAACTTTGACTTTGGGGTCTTCAAGTTTGACTTGGCTATTGCGAGTTCAATTTGGAGAATTTCAAAGTGAGAGTTACGGTTTTGGAAGGGGCTATTCGAGGGCTTTCCAAAAAGGTCTTCTTCGGCTAAAAATAGTAACTTTGATTTTGGGTCCTATATGAAGGATTGGGGGTTTAGGGTTTAGGGTTTAGGGTTTTAGGGTTTAGGGTTACAAGAGTGTTCTTAGGGTTTAGGGTTTAGGGTTTAGGGTTTTAGGGTTTAGGGTTTAGGGTTTTAGGGTTTAGGGTTACATGGGTATCCTATGGGTTCTTGACTTTTTATTTTTGGGTTTTTATTTGACCTACCCCCCCATTT